>CM037090.1:24844021-26334021 GCA_020916435.1 Oxytropis ochrocephala | reverse complement strand
AAAACAACTAAAAATTTTAAACAAATCCAAACTGAACAAATTTGATTGGTTCGGCCCATTCGGGTAACACATTTAGTTAAATTGGATTCAACCAACCCGCGAACACCCTTAAGAGTTAAAACTAATATCTGTTCGTGTTTGGGATCAAATTTTACACTGGCCAAAACCGTGTTTGTCCACTGTGGAAATTGAACTCGAGACTGACGTATAGGGGCCTACGGCCCAGCCTACATCAGGCCCAAGCCAAGCCCATGTTTTTTTTCTAAATAGGTAAGGCTAAGGCTTTTTTACTTTAAAAGTCTACTTAGGTAAAAATGTCAGACTATAGGCCATCAAAAAAGTCTTCTAGGGTCGGCCTACTTAAGTAAACATAAATATTATTTTTTATTACTACTATTATTATATTTAAATTTTAACTTTTTGTTAAATTATAGATTTGCTTACATTTTTTATTTACTTAAAATGTTGACCTATATCAATTTTTGACATATTTAAAGGTGTTATTATAAAATAAAGTTTAAATAGAATGTCCTATAAAGATAAGTCTCTAAAAGATTTTGTTAGATCTCAATCTCATTGATCTAATAACTTATTCATCTATTTATAAAGTCTACATCACTCAATGATTGTCGATTTTCTCAAAATAAGTTGGTGAAATAGGCTTTTAAACAAACTTTCAGACATTGTCAAACTTTCGAAAAAAGCCAGACTAGACATCAAAAGTTGACCTATCACATGCAACAAGTCAGACTCAAGCCTAATACGTTCAACGCAGGCCAGAATCAGATCAAGATCAAGTCTAACGCATTCAATGCAGGTCGGGATCAGACCAATCAAAATCTAACTTGGCCAAATCTATTCCCCTAGTCTCGGGATAGATTAAGCCACTAGGGTAATTCCCACATTTTTTCCGGGGCAACCTAGAACTTATGTAATTAATTAATTAATTAATATAATGTAATTTCGTGAATCCCATAAGCATGACACGTTAACAAATCTTTGTCTCGCATTTACGTTTGTAAGCTGTTTTTCGTTTCGTTACCCTTACTTCCCTTCTTTCGTTCCTCCACCAAACTACTTCCCCTTCTCCCTCTCTTCTTCCATTTCCTTCATCCCTTCTCTTTCTTAGTTCGATGGGCTCATAGCTCACCTCTTCAAAATGTACGCTTTCAAAGATAAAGTCACACAGAAGCTTTCCCATCTCTTTGCCAATTCTCCCAACTCCTCCTCATCGCCCCAGGTACATTATTTCAAATAAAAATTCATGATCTGCACCTGGTTATTATTACTTTTTAATGTTAGATTAGATCTGATCTGTGCAATAATCTGAATCTGGGGGTTGAATAGTTTCATTAATTTTCAATTTGGGTCTTCTTCGTTGTATAATCATATGCACCAAACAAAAGGGCAAATAGTAATTTGATTTTATGACTTTTGATGATCCTTTTGACTGGCTGCTAGAGCTGGGGAATATTTGACAGAACATAATTTGGTTGATTTCTGAGCTATACACCTATTTTATTTCATTGGGTTTGGTTATTGTCTTATGGATGATAATGGAACCAAGCCAAGTATTTCAACTTCATTGTATTGTATCTATCAGACTCTATATTCTTTACTTCAGTTTTCCTATTATAGCTGCATTCCTTGTCCTTGTCATTGTCATTGTTGTCGATGTTAATGATACATACATGATTATATAAAATGCATATTTTGATTGACTAAACACTCTGCGTGTGTGTTTGGATGAAGTATTTTTTGGTATTTGTAGGGAATTGAAATATTTCAGCTTAAAATTTTAAGCTAAAATATTTCAAATCCCCTTGCCCCCACAAAAAAAAAAAAACATTACGTCACCCCCAAACATAATCCATCCAAACATAAGGTGAGGGGTTTTATAATTGAAAGTTTGTTTTCGATCATTCTTTCATGTGTTAATGCTATTACCTAGGGATTATGATCTGTTAACAGACTATACTTAACTTATCATTTTTGAAGAATTATGAAAGTTAACCTGTTGTAATTTTGTTTACATGGCATGAGTTTGACAAATGTGTTCTTTGACTCTGGCTTCATAATCGACCTACTCGAATGATATTTTGTGCTATATCAATGGTGCTTTTGATTTATGTAGAATTGTAGGGTTAATGGCATAGATTTTGCATCGGGATGGAATTCAGGCCAAACTCGGTTCAATTTTCTTCCCTGCCATTGCAGTGTGTTTCTGATGCGCAAACTTGTGTGTGTGCGCGCCGCACGTGCATTTTTCGTGTTATAGTTTCTATAGGCCTGAAAAACTTCAGCCTTATCATATCATGGTAGAAAGATTGAATTTTCAAGAGATCAATAAGCTTCTTCTCTTATCTGCATGTTTAATTCTTTTTGAAATTAGGGACATCAACAAGCTTTAATACATATTTATTTTCCTCATAAATGTCTCATATCTTTACTTTCTGCAGTCATCACATTTCACACCTCTATGATGGTAAAACAAAACTAAACAATATGATTATCTCTCATATTACATCTATGTTTTAACTGAATACGAACTAAGTTCAAAAAATGCCATACAGAGGTCCTGTCTGTATACCTTGTGTTATACTTATATTAGTTCTACATATTCCAAGTGGAAAAATAATTACGTTAACCTTTCTTTTACTTTTTATTAAACTTCCATATGATATTTTTATTTGTGCAGGCTAGACCCTATTCTGAAGAGGGTAAACCTTTGTCTTCATATTTGTCTTACATTATCCCTTCAATCAACTCTAATGGATCAAAGACAAGCAAACATGAAAATGATCTGAAAGAAACTCAATCTGCTTCTTCTGGATATAATTATGAGAATTTTGAGTATCAGGATATTCCATCGGATAATTATGTCGACTGTAATCCCACATGTAGCAACATGGATTCATTGAAAGATGAAATTATTAATGAGGACCAAACTTCTAGAAGAAGCAGCAGTAGTTCTGATGTTTTTGAAGAAGCAAATGGACAGAAAACTCCAAACACTTCAAAGAAGTCTCCACTCAATCTTCCCGATGACTCTACTTTTATATCTCCTGAGTTGTATGAATTTTTCGAATCATGTCTACCTAATATAGTAAAAGGATGTCGATGGGTCTTACTTTACAGGTAACTTTGCTCTCTAGTTTTTTTTAGGTTGCGCATTGAACAGTATTACACTATAGTGTTGAAGTATTGATCCAACATTTTTCTTTAAATTAAGGGCAGTACGGCGAAACATGGAATATCACTCCGTACGCTTATTCGCAAGAGTGCTGAACTTTCTGGTCCTGGTTTGCTGGTATGTCTACCTTTCTGAACTAAAATGCATGTCCCCTCTGATGGTGTAACTGTAATTCTTTTGTTGATGACGGATTTATTATCATTTTGTAAAACTGATAGATTGTTGGAGATATGCAAGGTGCTGTATTTGGTGGGATGCTTGATTGCCCTTTGAAACCTACAGCAAAGCGAAAATATCAAGTACGTTAGCTACCTTTCTTCATGGATAATGCTTTATGAAGTCACTTCTTCATCTTGAGTATGATTTCATTTTCTCTACTGTGGTGATAGGGGACAAATCAAACTTTTGTCTTTACAACTGTGTATGGTGAGCCAAGGCTGTTTCGACCTACTGGTAAGGGGTTCGTTCTCATTGTGTAAATGCACGTGTTTTTGTAGGAATATATTGGAACTAAGGAACATTTATGTGCAGGTGCGAACCGGTACTACTACATGTGTTTGGGTGACTTACTTGGACTTGGTGGTGGGGGAAATTTTGCTTTATGCTTGGATGGTGATTTGTAAGTATTTCAATTCTGCTGCTTAGTTTCTTTCATTACATTATACTCATAGTTGAAGTATCACTAGTGGGATCTGTTCTTGAAATCATCCTCTTGGTTGAAAAGGTTAACAGGAACTAGTGGACCCTGTGACACTTTTGGAAACTTATGTCTAGCTCATAGTCCAGAATTTGAATTGAAAAACGTTGAGGTAATTCCCTTACTACTGTCGTGATGTTTTCTAGCGCACAAGCTAGTAAGCTTTTGTCCCCCACGCACCGGAATACCCTAGCTCATTATATGCCATGCATTGATTTTGTTCTACCTAGTGTTCTTATTACATTGCTTTGATAAAATTATGATATAATAATTTATGACTTATTCACCATATTTGTTTCATGTACAGTTGTGGGGTTTTACACATGCTATGCAAGGTTCTTAAGATGCTTTTATTGAATGTGCAATAGAAGCTCCACCCTACCCCGGTTTTTCCTTGTACTCTTGAGATGTAATTTAATTTAGTCTACCTAGTTTAGTGAGGGTGAGCATTTGCACCTGAGTGATGATCGATCAATTTGATATACTGTCCATAGTATTGTCAGTGGAATTGTATTGTATTCTTAAAATTACATTTTGTGGAGATGCAAAAGAATGTTGTATGGTAGAATATGTTAAGAGTGGATACTGCTACTCACATCAACTACCAAAAAACTAAATAAAGCACTAAATTTTACTTGCAATGTTTGGTTTCCCAAATTGAAGGGAAGCTACCACATGAGAAGTTTGTACCATTAAGTTTGGTTTTACATTTTGATTTGACAAGCTAGGCAAATCGTTTGGTGAGTGTAAATTGGCTTATGATTTGATTTTATTAGAGTTTTACTATATTAAGAGTCACTATGCGACAGTGTTTGTATCAGAGAGGTTGAAGGTCTTAGATTCAAATCCTCACTATCTATGGGGTGAAGTAGATGCAATTTCCTTCATAAGTGTTCAAAGAGTTTGAATGTTTTCCATGCTTTGAACTTGAGCGTTATCCCCTCACCCTAAATTTTTGTAACAAAAAAAGAAGCCACTATGTGTCACCCTTACCCTAAACATTTTATAATGAAAATTGTGGAACTACAATTAGTTTTGTTTTTGAATACAAGCAAGTTTTCAAACTACTTTTCACGAGTAAATGTAACACAAAATTTTAGAAGGGCATTACTAGTCACGGATTTAGAAATTTTTCTTAGTGGGAAAAAAATAGCATATAGTATTTTTTTTTCAAAAAAATAATTGTAAATTTTAACAAATCACATAATTTCATTATAATAAGAATCTTAAAGTACCTAAATTTCTACAAATTATATAACTAAAAGAATCTTTGAGTAGATTGTTATTGTGCAAGATATGAAAAATCCATTGGAAATCTACACAATAACAATTCAAGTACTATCACATATATGAATTCAACTAGCAGTATACCCGTGCATACGCACGGGTGTTGTCGTGTTATTTTTATTAATAGACTTAGACCTAATTTAATTAGTCCGAACATTATCCCATGAAAATCAAGACTAATTTAAAGTAGATAAATAAAAAGTTTCAAATAGTAATTGAGTTAGTTCTAACATTACCCGCAAATATTTACCAACAATATGTAATTTTTTCCGAAGATATTAGAAAACAAATTTGTATTAAAGTTTCAAATTTTCTAAACTGTAATATTCCCGTAGAGACTAAATAAAACTTATCGATAGAGAAAATGGAATATTAAAAAGAAGAAGACATGTAGATGAAATTAAAGTAGATGTATTGTGAAGTTTCATAACTTTAGGATATTTTTTTCAATTGACATTTTTAATCGTTAGGCAATTACCAATCATGTAGTAACAATGCAACCCCATGACGAATAACACGAAATTTATTTTATCAGTAATCAAATTATACCAACATGTAACATTTTCCCGTTGTAACTCAAAAGTAGAATAGTAAAATTAGAAATTTGAACAAAGTGAGAGGGGGAGTAGAGGGGAGAGAGATAGAGAGAAAATTGAGAAAGATAAGAATGAGAGAGGAAATAGAAAAATGTGTTTTAAACGTGAGATAAAAAAGTTAATGATGATGTGAGAAAAGACCCACAAAATTTAAAAAGTGAGATTAAATAATTGGAAATTGACATATTTGTCCTCAAAAAATTGGTTTTAGATAAGGCTAATTTGGTATTTTTAGTAATGGTTGTTTTATTTAAAGATATAGTTGATAGTTGATTGGTGATAGTTGATAATTGATTGATTATTAAGGTTAAATAGAAGAAAGAAAAATAAAGATATTAGTAGTGGGTATTTTGATTAAAATTATTATAGATTGATTAAAGTTATAGTTCATAGTTGATAGTTGAAGAGGAAAGAGAAAAGTGAGTTTTAAATATGAGATTAAAATGTTAAGAGATAATGTGAGAAAGTGGGACCCACAAAAAATAAAAAGTGAAATAGAATAATTAGAAATGACATATTTGTCCTCAAAAAGTGAGTTTCAAAAAAAGGGTAGATTGGTAATTTTGGTAGTGGTTGTTTTGTATAAAGTTATAGTTGATTACAAAATCGTATGTAACTTTGTTCATTTAAAACATTTCTTGCAATTGAACAATGTGTTCTTAATATCTTTATTCCCGTGGGTCATTAGCGCTTTCAGATTGAGATTTATGCCACCAAATTCAGTAAGAATAATATCATTTACCCAGGATCAACTGTGGTTTATCTTGCTCCCGTTTATATCAACCATTGATGTATTTTTATGGAAACTTATTTTTATGTTTTTTTTTACAATACTACATTAAAAAAACATATTAAAAATACTACTTTGTCAAAGAATGCTACTTTAATTAAGATATATATTTTTGGTAAACATATTAATAATACTTTACTATATTACCATAGTAGTGAAAACTGAACCACAGTGGTCGATTCAATCGGATAAAAAACAGGTAAGTTATCAAGATTCCTTTACAAAAAATTAGGGGAAAAAACCGCTAAAGCACTCCAGCTCAAGTAAACTGATCAGAGCTGGTGGATTACTAGTTTTTAGCGATCTAGAAAAGCTCCGCAATATACGACTACCCATTTTTGAATGAATTATTCAAATAATTTTACATTTCTTTAGAATTTTTTATTTTAATATTATTAATACATTTTTATATGAAAAAAAGTTTATGCTAAAAATACTACTTTGTCAAAGAATTCTACTTTAAGAAACATATTAGTAACATTTTACTAAATTTACCATAGTAGTGAAAATTGAATCACACTAGTCGATTCAATAGGATAAAAAATAGGTAAGTTATCTAGATCCCTTTACCAAAAAATAAGGAAAAAAATTGCTAAAGCACTCCAATTCAAGTAAACTGGCCAGAGCTGGTGGGTTACTAGTTTTTAGCGATCTAGAAAAGCTCTGCTATGCAGGGCTACCCGTTTTTGAATGAATTGTATTTTTTGGTCTACTTAAATGAAATGGAAAATAAACATCACACACACATACGAAGATCGCCGCACTCTGTTCGAACCGGGAGCCGACGCCCCCATATCATTTGAAATTGCGCAAGCAACCAACAATGAAGGAAAGAATGAATTATATTTCAAATAATTTCCCATATTTTCACAATTTTTATTTTAATAATATTGATATATTTTTATGGAAATTTGTTAATATCCATTTAATATAAACATTTCATTCATAAAAAAAATTATATAAATATTTACCTCTCCTGGAATTTGACCTTACAAGTGTTTTCTCCTCCTCCATCGATTGTATATGGCTTCTTTAGCAAGATATCGTAGGTATATCCATCTTTTTTTTTGACAAAATATATCCATTTTGGTAGTAGGGTTATTGTTTTAGTGGCCTTTGAGCGTCTATCTTATCGCAAAAATATAGACATGTTTAATAATTTTGTTTTATTAATTTTTTTATTATATTATTTAATATATGAACTAAAAGTCAATAAAAATATTATTCTATTATTATCGGTTACCACAGTTGATTCATTGAGCTAGGAAATATTGTCTCACAGGTTGAATGATCATTTGATTTTGAAAACCATGATATTTAACGGATGAAAGGTGGAATCACCCCAAATATTATATAACAACTATTTTGGCTTGAAACAACATAAACTAACCCAAGCATACTTTTAAAAGAAGAATGCAAAATCGGTTAGTGAAAAAATAACATAACAATACAATAATAGAAATGGTGCAAAATATGTTAAGAGGCACACTTAATTTTTATTTTTATTTTTTTGCCAATTAACCACTAAAGTTATTATTTAATAAAAAAGAGGTGTTTGGAGAACTAGCATTTTCATTTCATGGGACCATATAGAGTCACAAGCAGGGTTTGAAAATTAATCAATCATTTCGTGAGTGGAGAATCAAGTACGTAGACAATTTGGTTTACAATATTCGTTATTATTATTATCCATGAAATTTCCATGTTCTTAAAAATAAAATAAAAAGATAGTATAAGGCTTGGTCAACAAAAAACTGTGCAAGAGGAATGCATGGCCCACCATGAATCTCGCGTTGACATCCACGCTGACGGCTCTTGTGACAACCTCATTGCTCTTTATAGCAACATAACTAATTATTTGAGTCTTTGATCTCATCATACTCTCTCTCTCTCTCTCTCTCTCTCTCTCTGTCTCTTTGCTGTCTTGCTATGTAAATTCTCTTTTTACCTTATATTAACGTGTCTCTCTATGGCACACGTTTTTACTCACCAACACAGGTGTAGAATAACACCGCGTTATCACATTTTGCACTTCATAAGATAACTACTATTAATATTATTGTTACTAGCTACTATATATTATAAATTATACTTTCTATTTTTTTCGTAAAATAAAAATTCTGTCTGGGGTGCCTTGATTTTGCTTCGAGGGATATACGTACAGCATGTTTCAGGATGTTTTTGATCAGCCACTGCCATCAAAGGCGGCAGATCAGCAGCAACATCATCAACAACAACAAGAACTCCCCATTGTAATTACCTTAATCAATATTTCGTAATGCATGTGTTCTTGTTACTTGTTTTGATTCTTTTTTTTTTATTATTATTATTATTAGAATTGAGATCTAATTAAGTTGTGTACAATTTTGTGACTTTTTATATTTCTCATTAAATTAATTACTCTCTCCTTTCCTGCACTTGTTTTTTTCATGCATGCATGGTGTTTGTTTATTTGTTTGTTTGTGTTTGTTGTAATGCGACTTGCATGCATCTTTAATGATTGTAAAAAAGTCTTCTTCTCTTAATTTATACATGATTGGTGAGCTTATAATGCTTATTGACTGGCAATAAGGACGGATCAGAGATTCTACAAAATAATAATAGCTTGTGCACTTTTTTTATTTTTATATTATCGCCTTTCGATCCATGACAATGCCATGCAACCAAAAATGTCATTTTCTGAGAACAAGTACACTGTAAAGTGCAATGTATAATAATTTCAAATTCTGTAGTTGTGGAATAATATTATATCTATCTTTTTGTGCTTGTCTAATTTTGATATTCTTATTCAGTTAAAGAGAAAGAAAACAGTTCACATGTATAGCATTATGGTTCCTTTAAGTGCCTTTTAATTCCCACTCAATTAGTTTTTATACATTGAACAAAACACAATGTAGCATAGCATGAGGTTCCTTTCTTTGTTTACACAAAACAACTGACTTTCATTCAAACATTGGCTACAACATGTCACATTGTCACATGAAGGCATAGATGCACTTCTTTTTCCACAATCAATATCACAAAAATTCCAACCTTTTTGGATAATGTGTTATCTGTTTATAACCAAATTGAGTATTGATGAACATAACTGATATTTATAGGGCTGTTGGTCACTATAGAATACATGCAATAAACCAAAGTTTAGACATTATAGGAGAATTTTGTTGTCATGTTGTTTACATTTCTTTTATGTGACTGGTTACAGGATGAAATTTCAAGTCCTCTTAGTGCGCGAATGTTCGAACTATGTAACCCTGAGTTGTTCCCAGAGGCTTTACAGAATTCAGAGGTTACATCAAGCTCAAATTGTTGCTATGAAGAGAATTCATCATATGCAACAAATATATCAGCAGCTTTAGATATAGAAAATAAGTTCAATAGCAATACTACTAGCAATTCAGTCACTACTCCAACTAGCAACAACAACAATAATAACAGCAGCAACAACGTTAACACAACCAATAGTAGCAATTTGTCTGTTATCTTTGATTCACAAGATGAAATTGACAATGACATTTCAGCTTCTATAGACTTCTCACTATCACCAGGTTTCAATGTTTCATCATTTCTTCCAGTTACATCACAGCAAGAGCAATTTGATTTCTCTTCTGTGCAGCCTAATGTTCAACTCACAGCATGTTCAGCTGTGGATGGTTTCTCTCAGTATCCAACAGATCCAGTAGCACCTCTTATGGGAGCTCCATTACCACCTGTTTTTGAAGAAGATTGCTTAAGTTCTGTTCCTTCTTATGTTCCTTTGAATCCTTCTTCTCCTTCTTGCACTTTTCTTAGTCCTGGCATGCCACCATATATGCCTCATGGTCCTCTTACTACTGCTTTATCTGCTGACACTTCTGGATTATTTGGTGCCAACATGCTTCTTGGTTCTGAACTTCAGACACCAGAACTTGAATATCAAGGAGAAAATGGTAGAATATATTGTCCAGATCCAATTCAGCGGGTGTTTAATCCTCCAGACCTTCAGGTATGGCCAATTTTCTAACTGCTTAGTCAAGAATTATAACCAAGTGAAAAATGTTACAGTTTTTCAATGTTCATACATTATACTCGCATGAAATTTCAAGTCTGAAAAGTTGCCGAAAGAAATAAGGTTCTTAACTATTTTATTAAGCTTTGTGAGAGAGGTGAAGGTTTTGCAAAAGATCATGGCCCACAAATTTGTAATTAAGAAGCTGATGCCTCATAGAATATATGCAGTGCACATATCCATAAAAACAGTAGCTTTGCTAGCATATCAATCCATTTATAATCTCAGTCTCTATCTCACCTGCCCAAAGTAGCATGATATATATCTTGGGCAGTAGCAGCAGGAATGGAATCACATATTTTTCAATAAAACTTTGATAACAAATTTGGTGCAGTCGGCTATCGGTAAAGTCATGCAGTCAGCAAATTTGAACCATTTAATCTTGATTGAATGGTCTAAATCATGCGCTCAGCAAATATTTATGTTTTAGATACTTTTTAGAGTTACAAATTAAGTTTGTCCAATCAATATTTAATGGTCCAGATTTACTATTGACTGTGTTACTGTACCAAACTGATGACTGCGCATAATCCAAATTACAACATTATCAATAGAAGAGACCCACTTGATGAGTGGTTTTTTTTTTGTGTATCTTTTTCCAGAATCTCTAACCAAAGTTCATGATAATTTTCTTCGCTAGACACTAGAGAGTCAGCAACTTGTAACTGGGGCTGGGAGTTCTGCAACTCTGACACCAGAAATCTCAAACTTAGAGGACTCCTCCTTCAAGGTTGGAAAACTTTCTGTTGAGCAAAGGAAAGAAAAGATTCATAGATATATGAAGAAAAGAAATGAAAGAAACTTCAGCAAGAAAATTAAGGTACCTACCATCCTCAATCTCAAGCATCCCCCATTCAAAACATGATTGAAATTAATCTTATCATGTTATTATATATGGATTTCAAGGTAATTCCATGCTTATGAACCTCTTGTTGCTGCATATTTTGAAGTACATCTAATAATGATGCAACCAAATATGCAGTATGCGTGCCGCAAAACTCTAGCAGATAGCCGACCTCGTGTTAGAGGAAGGTTTGCAAAGAATGATGATTTTGGTGAAACTAATAGAACTGCTAGTAGCAATCCAGAAGAAGAAGATGAAGAAGAGGTAACATTCAAAATGCCACATTCAATATTATTAAACACATAATACCAAAATAGTCTCATTTTAATTGTGGTTGTTTCAATTACAGGTAGTTGTGAAAGAGGAAGATGATATGGTTGATTCCTCAGATATATTTGCTCATATCAGTGGGGTGAACTCCTTCAAATGCAACTATTCTTCCATTCAGTCCTGGATTTGATTCAATAGTTTGATTAGTATATATACCTAGTAACTACACTAGCTTCTGTAGATTTTTGCATGGCCCTGTTCCACTCCAGATTTCTCCAATATATTTATATTTGGGTTTGATGGATGAGGAAACTGAATAATTGGGGTCGACTTAATACTATACCAATAAGTGAGTGAATGAAAGAGTATATAGTCTATAGAGAGAGTATTATCGTTATTTGTAAACGTGCTAAGAATCACAAGTTGTATCAACCCATAAAAAGATTCAGTTGCTTTTGCTTGCTTCCACGTACTACTAGTGGAGCTTATTTGTGTAGTTTCTTTTATCATAGTTAGAAACTAGATTTTTTTTTTGGTTGGTTACATTGAAAGGCCTAAGCCCAAGCTTTTAAATGTTCTTTTTTTTGGTGTAAAGCTTCAAAATAATTTTACTGTTTTCAATTTTGTTTTTCTTGCATCCAGTTTGTTGATGAATAAAAAGAGAAAAGTATCTAACTACTACATGTTTATGAGTATCTTAATACTAGTAAGCGTGCCAATACTGTTGCGTACACCCTAGCTGATTTTGGTAGATATCGTGTGGTAGATGATGCCTTGCAGTGTGTGGTGGGCTAATAAGAATTGGGATATTGCTTTCCCACACCCCCTCCTACTCTTTCACACCCCTTCAATCTTAAAAAATCCAAAATACCCTCAATTTAAAAAATTAAAAAAACAAAAACCTCCCCACCAGTCTAACCTCACACCCCTTCTCTCTCTCACTCCTCTCACTTTCCCTCTCACACTCAACCGAACCCTACTCTCTCATTTTCCTCTCACTCAACTTCTTCAACTCACTCAATCTCCCAAATCTCTCACACAATCTCCTCCACCAACTAAATCAAGAGTTCTTTGGGTTTTGTTAAATGCCAATCGTCTCTATTCGTTCCATTTTCGTCTAGGTAAGCCTCTCCCTCTTCCTCGCATTTGGTTTTTTTCTGGGTAACTGCATTGTTCGAACGACGTCATGCAAACAAGTGAAAACGAAGGTGTTCGAATGAGGTCATGCGAACACCATTCGAACGACCTCATGTGAACCGTTGTGAGTTGGGCATGTGAAACCGTCTTGTTCGAATGGGGTTGTGCGAACATGTTCGCATGGGGTCTTCGAGCAGGTGTTTGTGATCTGATTTCGTTATTTGTGATTGGTTCTCTTAATTTGGTTTAATTGGTTCTCTTAATTAGTGATTTCTTGATTTGATTGTTGTTTTGAGATATGGTGAGGCACCGTGGTGGTAATTCCCAACAACCATCCGAGCGAGCTGGTAGGCCACCTCCTACTGTTTCAAACCGCAAAAGGAGGGAAGAAGCTGGTGAACCTTCCCGGGGTAGGGGTAGGACTAGGGGTAGAGCGGGTTTGACGTCCCTCCTCCCCCGCTTCTGGTTGATGATATTGGCCAAGATATTGAGTGTGATGCTCAATTTCCAGCATTTGAGCTGGCTGGCCCTTCTACTGATGTTGCTTCATCATCTAGACATCAGCAGGTTGGTGCACATGACGAGGTGGCGTACATGAGGAGCAGGCTGATGATCATCAGGAGGAGGAGGCTGCTGAGCCTCAGGACTCCTAGGGCTACATTCCCATTTCCTGGTGAACCGGAAGATGATTCTGTCTTGCCCACATACGGGGCGCATATTCTAATAGATTTCTATGCTGGTCGGGTGAGTTATTCTTTTATAGTTGACTGTTGTAAATTTGTTTCTTATGCTGTTGAATGTTTTGGCTTATTGTGCCATTTGTGAATGTAGGTTCGGCCCGATTTAAATTTGATTCCACATGGACTTGTTACTACAGTGTTTCATGCTAGGATCAAGGATACTCTGACAGCTTCGGGGTTGGTTCCTCTAGTCGGGCTCCGTTTTCCCATTCTCCACAAGGGGCTGCTGAAAGCATTCATAGAGCGTTGGCAGCCGGATACATCATCATTCCACCTTCCTGTGGGTGAGATGAGCATCACCCTTGATGATGTATCGCATCTGCTACACATCCCCATCACTGGCCGATTCTATGACATGCCTGACTGGACTTTGTGGCAGGGTGAGGAGCTGCTGATTGATTTATTGGGGGCCACCCCCGAAGATGCAGCTGCCCAGACTTTGGGCCGGGGGTTGTCTGTTGGTCTAGGATGGTTGAGGGATAGGGTCTACCACCCACCATACCGTGAGGCGGTGGGCTCATCCGCTAGGGCCTACCTTCTGTATCTTTTGGGTTGCACCTTGTTCGCTGACAAGTCAGGCAACAAGGTTAAGCTTGGCTACCTTGGTATGCTTACTGATTTGGATGTTGTTGGAGACTTCTGCTGGGGGGCTATGGCCCTTGCCCATTTGTATGATCAGCTGAAGGATACTACGAGAAAGAGGACGAAGAAGATTGTTGGTCATCTTGCTCTACTACAGGTATAAAACATACTCTTTATTTTTAAGTTTGCTCTACTACATATGTTCATTACAGATTTATAATCAACCAATCATATGTTCATTACAGGCTTGGATTTATGAGCACTTCCAGAGTGCAAAATTTTCATCTTGGGTGGTTGACCCAGAGTATCATGAGACCATGCCACGGGCAAAGAAATGGGTGTGTAGGGATGGCCCCGGGGCCATCAAGTCACCGACCATCAGATTATGCCTTGACCGGCTACACCGTGAGGAGGTCACACAGGACCCTACCACGGCCATGTAGGCAGGAAAGACCCTTTGAGGAGCTGGCCAGGTTCAAAGGGTTCATCCGGAGTGGTGGCTGCATGATGCGTCATTTGCCAGATCGAGTGTTCAGACAGTTTGGGCAGATACAACACATTCCGGAGGATCCCAGACCTGCTACTAGGGTCGTCTGTACCCTAGAGGAGTGTGATGAGAGGTGGACACACTTCGAGGACCACTTGGTGGCGCGGGGGCCTCCCTATGTGTCGTACTCCTCAAACACGGTGTCGAGCTACTTCCCATGGTTTTCCAGGGTCTCACATCCCATTCTCTTCCCTCAGCATTATGTAGAGCTTGTGGATGAGCCTGATGTCAGTGTGGTACGTGTTTTTTATGTTAATTGCAGTGATAAGTTTCTTAATCTTCTACTTATTTAAATAATAATGTTATGTTATTTGCTTGACAGATGCTACCAGAGCTGCTGGATTTGGTGGATGAGATGGATGCGACCATCAATGATAATGTCCCAGAGCCAAGCAGGAGCGTCTTTGAGCGCATCAAGAGGCTGTTCAACCCTTTCCGTCGATTTAGGAGGAGGTTTGGCAATGTGTATAATAGGAGGGGGGCGCAACACACAGTAGGCTCATGTATTAGGGGGGATATTTGTTTGGATGTTTTGTATAATTTAAGTACTTTGTTTCATTCGGTTTTTTAAATGGATATTCCCTTTACGTTTTATATTTAAGTCTTTTTCCGATATCATCTACTTAAGTTGCGAAAATTTATTGTCATTACAAAAAATTAACAGGAAATGGAAGGTTAGAAACAACCATATGCAACAAACTAAACAACCAAACATAATTTGTCATTCTGCCACACTGGTTCGAGCAACACCATTCGAACAGATGTTCGCACACCCTCATTCGAATAGGTTCGCGAGACCTTATCCGAACAGGTGAAAAACGCCCAGGTGGTGTGACACAGATTTTAACACACACGAACGATGTCATTCGAACCTGTTCGAATGCCCGTGTTCGAACAGGTGAAATTTCATAAAAAAAGAGGTTTTGGCTGGCCTTTTGGTCTTTTCACACCCTTATGAGGTGTGTTTTGAGTAGGAGAGAGTGTGGGAAAAGCAAAACCCTAAGAATTGACGCGGGGTGGAGTAAGCTACGTTATCTTGGGCTTTTAGCCCATTCTTAAAAACAACACAACAAAGTATTAAAGGAACAAGATTTGTACCCCCCATCCCACTTTACACAGACACCCAATTTTACTCCTGTACTTTAAAAAATTAAGACGAATTTTATATATTCTCGGAATTATCTCATATAGAATAAATCAGGAATTGGATTTTTCCGGGAAACAACGCACATTGATATGTTTGAAAGTTTTTTTCTCCGGAAATATCCTTATGAATATATCCGGTACACAAACTTAATTCCAGATATATCAATGTACGTAGTTTCAGGGCTGGGAATACGAATTGAACCCACTTCCGGAATTGCTTTATAGGCATAAATCTGGAAGAGATCAAAGCTTGACCAAATCAGCTTGAATCTTTAATTCATTTCTCCTCACAAACACTGTAAACACTTTCAACAGAATACTCACTTTTCTTATCAAATATCCAAATTATCTCATCTTTTTGTCTAAGTACAACTATACTTAAAATTTCATTAGCACATCCATTAGAAAAAAGAAAATTGTATCAATAAGATGATTAATTGTTAAGAAAAGTATGCCTAATTTTTGTTAAGGGCCATCTCCAATCTTCCTCCCGTAAAATTCGTGAAGAGCATTGATTGAGATCATCATATATATTCGAATTTTGGAGTAATTAAGAGGAGAACGTGATAGAAAATATTTTACCAACTCTTCAAATTATATATATATATATATATATATATATATATATATATATATATATATATATATATATATATATATATATATATTCGTTGTCTTTGGGGTGCAAATCGTCGTCCCCTACACGGCTACACATTGTGAATGCAAACATTCAAACTTGGATAATGACTTCCACAATTAAGACTCTTATGAAAGGGACAAAAAATATTTATATGATGAGTTTACTACAGATTAAAGAAAGTCGAGAAGTTAGGTATTTTTTGTAACTATTGCCTAATTTTTAAATGTCAAAATGGTTCATTTGTCAAATATTAATAATTGAGTATGAAAGCATTATAGAAAGCAATTTTCAAATGGTTGGGTACGTGTTACTAGAAAAACAAATTTCAAAATGGTTGTGCGCCTGAAATTTACAATTCTTTGTTTTTAGGCAAAATTATACCAGAAGTCTTTTAAGTTATTTAATTGTAACAAGTTGGTCCTTTAAGTTATTTTCGTAACACTTAAGTGTCCTTTAAGTTACATAATGTATGTAGTTAGTCTTTTCATTTTTATTACAAAGAAACTCAATTCGCACTACTTGAGAGATGATGTGTAGTGATTTGGAGGCTACCTATCATTTATCTTGTAAGAATTTGCTCTTTTAAGACTACTGTAATGTAATAATTTGGAACTTTCAACTTAATTTTTTTTTAAAAAATGGATGGTTCATCTTCTTTTTCATTTAAGTTGAATGGACTAAATTTTTTAAATGACGATAGTCTTAATTAAATGACAAAATTGTTACTAGACAGATGACATGTAGGCTCTGTCACAGCCACGTCAGCTCTGTTAGTGCGAATTGAGTTTTTTTGTAACAGAAAATGAAAAAATGACTAATGACGTATAGATTATGTAACTTAAAGGACCAACTTGTTACAATTGAATAACTTAAAGGACCTAAGTGATACGAAAAAAACTTAAAGGACCAACTTATTGCAATTAAATAACTTAAAGGACCCCTAGTATAATTTTGCCTTATCTTTATTTTAGACAGCTAAATTTTACATTTCTTTACCAACCACAATCTATAAGCAGCATTAATTGTAGACTTTATTATTATTATTATTATTATTATTATTATTAATTATTAAAATAATACTACGTAAACTTCACGTCAAAAAATAAAATACTACGTAAACTTGCACTTAAAAAACAAATTGCTGATATGGCCACGCCAAACCATATAACATGTGCTTTGGGTAGGTCAGTACCTAAGTTAACAAAATAATGACTATTTCCTACAACTTTTTTTTTTTTTTTATCAATGTTAGCCTCAATTTGGTCATGCGGGATTAAGTGTCAACGATTGATGATTTTCTTTTCTTCTAAGCTCACTAAATTAGAGACTAAACATCAATTAGAAAACTTATAATTTTTTTTTGACGTGGAAATAATTTCATTAGAACTATTCTAAATTGGAAGTCAAAGCAAAAGCAATACAAGGAGCAATTTCTTCTATCGAAGCAGTAGGAGTGTTTACCAAATTAAGCAAATTTAGCTGAAGTGTGAGCTACAACATTGCTCTATCGTCTTACGTGTAATAGATCAAAAGACCTAAACTTCTTTGTAAGTTGGTATACTCAAGTAAAATTCTATCAACTTAACATAATCCTCTCAAATTCTTCATTTCCCTCACCAATTTGCAATATTTCAAAACCGGATTTATGTATTTAACAGATAAATTTGTTCCTAATTTTCAAAATAGATTTATCTATTAAATAGATAAATCCGCCGTTTTTCAAAATAAAATAGATACATATATGAGTGATCTTTTGGTTCTGTTCAGTGTGTTGGAATTCGTTACACGTAACAGTGTTGTATGCCAACCAAATAATCTAGGCTAAAAAACCGGATTTCGGGCAAGCTACTCGGATTGTTCCGAAATCACAACCATTAAATCCGAAAAAAGCAAGGACCATACACCCCAAGAAGGACTTACATTGGGATGTGGGGCTCAAAATCCCAAATTTCATCGCTTCCTATTCTTTATTAATTTTTGAAAATTTTCATTATCTCCAAAAAATCTAAAAAAATTGCATAACTTTCTTTTGATTTTATTAGATTTTTAGTGGTGTTTTTATAATTTTTAGATTAGTTTTGATTGTTTAACGGATTTTTAGTGGTGTTTTTATAACACTTTTTTAAATATTTAAATAAAGTAAATTTTATTTTTTAATACAAAACGGATTTATCATTTAGATAAATTTGGTTTTAAAAAATACAAAATGAATTTATCTATTAAAATGATAAATCCGTTTTGCATTTTTTTAACAAAACAAACTTATCATTTTAATAGATAAAACTGTTATGTAATAATTGCAAAACGGATTTATCTATTAAAATGATAATTCCGTTTTGTTAGATTTACTGAAAGGTGTTCTGTACCGTATCTTTGGGTCAGTCGATCCTAGATAGTAGGTAGGAGATGAGATTGATCAGCAAAGGTCATATCTGATGTTGAGGTAGCCGAGATGAGGTGGCCGAGATGAGGAGACCGATCCTAGATGATGCCGAGGTGGTCATTGGCCGAAATGAGGTGGGGTGTACCTACAAAGTCACTCCGATGCTAAAGTCAGGCGTTGGAGAGTTAAATGCAAGTATATATGGTAATTAATGTCTACCTTCACTTTAGTCATAAATGCTATATTTATAGAGTCAAAGAGTGCTTGAGTGAAGGGATCTGGACTGTCTATTGAGGAGGTGCATTGTGAGCCATTGATGAGTGGACTTGGGCCTTGGTGTTATTGGTAGCCCAATAACTTTGTTTTTGAGAGAGGGGTGTAGATAACAAGGATACTTTTACTCCATACTTGATTTGCCCCCTAAGTCGGGGTTGCTGAACGAGGTGATCTAGACTTGATTCCTTTTCAAACTACCGAGATTAAGATGTCTGAATCTGTCTGTTCATTCCGATCTTGATGGGTGTTTCAGACGATTTTTTAATTCTCGAATTTTGTTGGTTCTGGGACTTGATATAGTTTGAGAGTTTCGACATGTAATGTCAGTAATTGATTATGCGTCCATTATCCTAGTGTTTATTTAAATGAAAAATAGAACCTGAATGTAGAATTTTCTTGTCGAAGTTGGATTAGCAGTTGATGTCGGTCCGTGCATATGTTAGCGCATCGATCTCGGGCCGGACATATTCATGTTGCCTTTGGCGTGGTGAGTTGAAGCAAAACTCAAAGTTGGTACATCGGTCCCTAATTTTATGCATATGGATAGGGTGTATCTATCATTCTTTATCAAAACACAAAATACGTGAAGTGCAAAACGCGAGCTACTTAGTCGGGCTGCCTTCGAAATGTATGGCCCATATTGGTTGGAACTCTGAGGTGAATTCCAAAGAAGAGAATTTGTTGTTCATAACACATAGTAGCAAACACACGCCCAGCAGTAAATTGACGGCGCAACATGAGTATTCGTATTCCAACATTGAGAATTTCCGATTGAAAGTGCATGCCGAGCTCCTGTTCGTGATAGAAGAAGAAAGATGCCGACGACGTTGATGCCAATGCCGACGCCGAGGTCGACGCCCGTAAGGAGTAAGGGAACCGAATTAAAGTCTTGATGTTTCTTTGAACGGAAGAAGAGACGAGGTTGAAGAGAGTCGACTTAGTGTTGGTGCCACGCCGCGCATCGTTGCCGACGTCCTCCGCAGAGGTTGGTGTCATCGAGTCGGACCGTGGGAGATCGAAGCGGGAGTTCTTTGGAAATAACATTGAAAGCGCATCGAGGAAGATCCTGAATTTTGTTGGAGTCAAGAAGACCGATCTGTTTCGCCGAAATCGAGTTATGAATCATATGCGCATACGTCCCTGATTTAGAGCAAAACTATGGCGGCGTTGCGTGACGGCAGAGCACGAAAATGTCTGGAAGACGGATCCTCTCGGTAGATAATTAGATGTAGAGATGGATTCTTCACAATGAACTTTCTCGCAGATACTTGAAAAAGAATGAGAAAGGACTTGAGTGAGTTCGCCGATCTTGTTGAGCTTGCGCGCGAGCTCGTGAGAACACGTTCGGCGAGAGCGACCCGACGCACGTCAAGGGAGACTTCCACACGCCAAGTAGAGCAGTTGATTTGCGAGACCGACGATCCTTGCGGTGATATTGATTTCGCACCGTCAATGGTGACACCGATATTGCGTCTGGAACGGAGTTGTTGGTATTGTAAATTGAATGAATTATTTATGCTCTTTGATGCACTTGCAGCAACTTGATATTTGAATTCTTGAATTCAGGAGCTTGATCATTGACGAGATTGCAAATTAGGTGCAATGCCTGCGTAAAGGAGAAATGATCTTCCCTAGATGTAAATTTCTTGAACACAAAAGGAACCGATGCGAATGCAAAATCCGGATCTATCCTCATCTTCAAAATTCAAACATAATTTCTTGTATCTCGAAGCAAGCACCAGCATGTCATTTAAAGTTGTTGAACCTGCAAGTGGGTCATAGGTCCAAAATGTTGATTTGGTTAAACTTCTAGCTTTAAGAGATGTGGCATTCACTTGCCCATATATTCCTCAAGGTCGGCCCATTAATTTGAGATGAGGCCAAGTCGGTGAGGTGATGTTTATTTCAGGTTGTGAAGATACAATTAGCAAGACAAGAAGCGGTACACGGGGAGATCGGAAATTTTAAGCTAGATGTTACTGCTTCTTTGAAGCGCAACTACAACTAACCGGAGTACGACGTCCGAGTTGGGGCGTAGTGCGAACTTGAGATCGGCATCTGACATGAACCAAGTGTCGAGTTGATCATTTTCGACGGAGAACCAAGTTCGCAAGGTGGATTGCGGCGTTGAAGTCGGGATCGAAGTGTTAATTGTCGTCGCCGGCACCGGACTGGAAAGTGCTAGCGCTAAAGTCTTTATCATTTTGCGGAGGACGATTAACGGAGGCGCGGAGAAGTGTTGAAGCAATATCGCAAAAGAGGAGGAATCGAAAGCGCTCGGGATTCATTAATCCGATTTGGCATCCGAGCGAATTTCTTCTTGAACTTGCTTCTTGGCATTGATCCGATTCAGAGCTTGTGAGACGGCGTGTCGAGGTTGGAGTAAATCGGAATGCAAACTAATGTTTCTGCAAACTAATGTTCGTTCTCAGCCACTACCAAACTCGGCGATTCTGATCGTAGATCTGGATCGAGGATCGAAGACCAAGCACCTTTCGATTTGTAACATGTTCATTGATTGTAATGTCGGAATAGAATGCCTTGTAAAAGCTAAGTCTATGCCGAGATTCAACATATAACGTCGTCCTGGGAGCAACTCTCCAGGCTAAGAGGTTCGACATGTACGTAATGTCGGAATAGAATGCCTTGAAAAAGCTAAGTCTATGCCGAGATTCAACATATAACGTCGTCCTGGGAGCAACTCTCCAGGCTAAGAGGTTCGACATGTAATGTCGGAATAGAATGCCTTGAAAAAGCTAAGTCTCTGCCGAGATTCAACATATAACGTCGTCCTGGGAGCAACTCTCCAGTCTAAGAGGTTCGACATGTAATGTCGGAATAGAATGCCTTGAAAAAGCTAAGTCTATTGATAAGTGATCAAATTACATGGAAGATCTGAACTGTCCGATATGGTGGTGCGATCTGAGTGGTTGATTTATGGATATGGGCTTTGGTGTTTTATTAAGCCCATAAGTGTGCTTTTGGAAGTGGTTTGTTTTTAACAAAGATACTTTTACTCCATAACAAAAAGGTCTTAGCATATGAGGTGTCAAGCAATGAGTTAATGTTTGTGCCACGAGGACCATAGATTAGTAAATTAAAAGTATGATGTCTTTACCTCATATATGAACGGCAATAGGAAATCAGAAGCATCAAAATCAAAAGCATCATATATGGTGGAGCTTAAAGCAAAGATGTTCACCGATACCATGCAAGAATCCGACTTGGATTAGGCTACGTCTATCTTGGAGGAGGAGTGGGGGTTATCACCCGTGGGCTCGGTGATGAAGCTAGAATCTCTCCTTGTCAGGAGACCACAATCGAACCGAAGTGGAGTTTCCCCGAGTTGAATTTGTATCTTTGTGCCGACCTTTGGACTGAACTCAATCTCCACGTAGGCACCCTTGAACTAAATGACGAGGTTCACAGATGGAGCTGTTGAACTCGTACTAGGAACTCGCCGAATTTACACATGGTTGAACGTGTTATTGATATGATTCGTCAAAATTCACTGAACTCGTAATGCGAAGGTGAGTGCCTCTTGGCATTGGTTGTGGATCCATCGTGAATCAGAAATCGATTGTTGATCCATCTCGGCATTCCAAGAATTAAACGAAATTAAGTAATATCACCTTGAAGCCCGAAGTTGTTTTAACGATTACTGGATC
This sequence comes from Oxytropis ochrocephala, assembly GCA_020916435.1. Taxonomy (NCBI): domain Eukaryota; kingdom Viridiplantae; phylum Streptophyta; class Magnoliopsida; order Fabales; family Fabaceae; genus Oxytropis; species Oxytropis ochrocephala. The sequence continues at coordinate 26,311,177 of CM037090.1, read as the reverse complement.
CGTCGTGAATTAGATCCAAATCTTTATCTTGAGGATGTTCAAAGTTGCAGGGATCTGGTAAAAGAGCTGCTCTGGCGATTTCCGAATCCGGATCCTGAGCGTGCCGATTTTCGAAGCAAGTTCGTCGGCGTTTATCGATATCGGCTTCGTCCATAGTAGTGAACTGACGTTTGAACTGAATTTGTGGGGAGCCTTGCCGTTTTGATTATTGATGGAGAACGGACCTGATCTGAGCCTCGTGTTACTGTTGTCAATCCGAGGCACTTCAAAAGGGTTTGTAACAATTGTAATAGAGGCACTCGTGTTACTGTTGAGAATCCGTCGTTGTTTAATGAATCCGAACCACTTCAATTCACTGGAACCAAAGAGTACGCGCCACTTTACGATCCGGGGTTTTCCTAGACCGGTGTAGGCGACGTTCCTGCCTCGGGATAGTTTCCCGGTTTTTAGAATGTTGCCCTCGTGGTGAGGATGAAGCAAAGGAGGAATGTTCCTCATAAATGTCATCCATGATTCCAGGGGGGTTGAGTGTGAACCTACTGAACGGAATGAACTTAGAGAAATATGCAAAACGAAAAGTATAACCTGTAACTCAATGCATACAGCATCATGGGATTTATTAGAATGGGCCGAGTGTGGTTGTATACTTTGAAGCCCAGAACATAGTCATGTGCGTGGAAGTAGTGGGCATCACGTGCCACTTTGAGATTCAGCACCTGGCTTATTTGGCTTATTTATTCAACTTGAGATGAGCTCGGACCAGTGAGATGGAGCTTGGACCCGACGTGGGGAAGTATCTCGGCATGGAGGAACGAGAGTCGGAGATCGACAATAAAATTGAAGTTGGTGAAGATTTCCGAGGTCGAGGGAGCGCAAAGGAATAGGGATCGGAGGTGCGTACAGCTGACGACGGAGTCGGACCGTGAACTTGGCAAAAACGCCATTCACGAACCAAAAGCTGATGTCGCTGGTGGAAATAGGTTTGAGCTTGTGCGTCGGTATTTGAACTGAGAATCGCCATACTTTTTCACAAAAGGTGAAAATGGTTTGTAAATCGATGATTTGAGATTGGATTAGATCGGAGTCGCTATTGTTCGGTTGCAAAGTCTCAATCCGGCGCTTGATGTCCTAGAACTGATGATATTGATGAAATCCTGCATTGATGCACTTTCCATATGGAGTTGGTGATATACGCTGGATGTTACCGCCAAACTGATTTCTTTCAGATCCATAGACAACGGGTGATCGAGGATGGCCGAGCTTGAAGCTAACTTCGGTGATGACGTCGATGTCGGCACTGGTGACGAGTAGAGAAAACGAACCGAAATCTTCACGTTTGCCGATCTATTGTGAAGAAGACAAGGTCGGGTGGTGGTCACACGTAGAAGTCGGCGACGTTGAGGTTGGATCCAAAATCCTCCTGTAATTCAGATCCCCTTCATGCGAATACCACCGCCATGCGATGTGTGACAGAGTGATTTTAGAAATGCATCAGCCAAATGCTCTTTCCTCGAATGATAGATCTTGAATGATAGAGATTATCAACGTTTGTTGAAGAACACTGTGCATCACGGAATTACATTCTTGAAGTCGGAATGGAAGAAGTAGGATTGTGACGTTTGAACTTGCGTCAATCGTCTATCTCGGTGTGAAGGCGATTTTGAGTAATTCGGTGGAAATCACGGGTTCGGACCTGAGGTTGGCGTTGAGGCTGGATGTTGCCGAGTTTGATTTAAAGTCCGTCAAGCTTGCTTCGGAAATCACTCACTTCGCATCGAACGGACGTTGCCGACTTCGCTTTACGGAACCGAGCTCACCATAATGCAGCTCGATGTAGCCAACTCGTTGTTTCCAGTGGTGTCGAGCTCAGAAATAGCCCAAGATCAGCTTGCATAGGCGACTTGGACTTTGTTGTTTTGTTTGTTGAAGAACGTCGTTTAATGCGAGCTTGGGCTTATGTTTCATTGTTTTGTTCCACACCACGACGTCGAAATGGCAAGGATATTCATTATATTGCTGAAAACACGTGATCGTCTGAAAGCATAGAAGCTCTTGTGAGAAATCGGGTAACCTTATGGCGTGGTGGAGGATCCGGTTAGTCCCATAGTCGTTGGAATTGGGTCTACCAACAATGCAAATCACCGGAAGATTCTCGCTATAAGCTCTGGCGATGGCGTTAACGATGCTAAGTCCACCAACAGTGAAGGTGACGACGCAAACACCGACTCCGCGCACGCGCGCAGCGTGGCGTCGGTGAGTGTAGCCGACATTGAGCTCGTTGCGGCGGTGACGAGGTTGGAAGCGGCTCGGCGACGGATGGTCAAGAAGGTCAAATTGAAGTCGCCGGGAACAGAGAAGACATCACGGACTCTGATCTCGACCAGCCGTCGAGCCAGATGGCGACTGTTATGAAGGGGTTTGTTTTATGCTCAGCTTGGTTGCTTTTGGAAACTATGTGCCATGTTTTGGAGCATAAGAAAACAACTGTGCATTAATGTATTAAAGTGAACTACGTCGGTGAAGGAGCTATTTTGTTTGGGGAAGGAGCTATTTTGATGTGAAGAGTGGAGCTCAACGCACGCATGTTATGATGAAGTCCGAGGTTGGAAACACTTGCGAGGTGTAAAGGATGCATTTTGTTGAGGATTTCTGATTTTGCCGTATTTAAAGGAGATTTAACCCTCCTCGGTCGTAGACCGGAACTCAGTTGAGATGCCATTACTGATCAGAAAAGAAGGTGAAAGTAATTAAGTTCAAGTTACTCCCACTGTGGTCGCCAATGTTCTGTACCGTATCTTTGGGTCAGCCGATCCTAGATAGTAGGTAGGAGATGAGATTGATCAGCAAAGGTCATATCTGATGTTGAGGTAGCCGAGATGAGGTGGCCGAGATGAGGAGACCGATCCTAGATGATGCCGAGGTGGTCATTGGCCGAAATGAGGTGGGGTGTACCTGCAAAGTCACTCCGATGCTAAAGTCAGGCGTTGGAGAGTTAAATGCAAGTATATATGGTAATTAATGTCTACCTTCACTTTAGTCATAAATGCTATATTTATAGAGTCAAAGAGTGCTTGAGTGAAGGGATCTGGACTGTCTATTGAGGAGGTGCATTGTGAGCCATTGATGAATGGACTTGGGCCTTGGTGTTATTGGTAGCCCAATAACTTTGTTTTTGAGAGAGGGGGTGTAGATAACAAGGATACTTTTACTCCATAACAAAAGGTAAAATGGGAAGTGTTGGGTATGATGTTATGTTATGTTTTAGATTCAAACTATTTTCTACCCGACTTGATAAGTCTGAATCTCGAATTGAGCTAGTCCAGTTAGACTTTGTGTGTTCCACATATGCTTATAAGACACATAAAGCTTGCTTTTTAAGATTCATGACAATTGGCAAGCCGACGTTGTTAGACTGAACATTCTCCATAGCTATTTGAGTTCGAATTTGAGATTTTCATTTTGTGCGTGTGAGTTTATGAGTGATACTTACCATTGCATCCGTAAGAAGAAAAAAAAATTCTTTGCAAGGGCGACTCTTTACCTTGTAATGGGGTAGTTCTTGCTACCCAAAAATAAAATAATTGATTAAAATTAGGACACTATTTTTTTAAAGGACATCAATTACAAGGTCTTATAATTGATGTCCTTTAAAATTACCCAAAAAAAAAATTCTTTGCAAGGGCGACTCTTATACGTCAGAGTCAATGTTCTTTGCAAGGGCGACTCTTATAAAACTAGTATTCGATGCAATTACCCAAAAAAAAAATTCTTTGCAAGGGCGACTCTTATAATTGATGTCCTTTAAAATTATGGATATGGTCTAAATTTAAACCAAATACAGATTTTTAGCTTACATTTTGTTACAGAGAGAACACTATTTTTTATTGAAGTTCATTTTATAACTTATAAAAAAACTACTATATTATTTGGCCCCTGCATAAAAAATTAGCTAGCCGCCACTGCCTCTTTGACTGTTAAAACATTAAGTTCACTATCTCTATTTTGAGATTTATATAAAGGACATCAAATCCAAAATTGAATCCACTTTTTACTCTAAAAACAGTTTTTGTTTGTGAAACTGGCTTTTTTTTGGTGTAGCTCTAAAAAGACAGTTGACTTAACACTATTAAATACTTACTAGGACGATTACCCGTGCGATGCACGGAGAGGTGATTAACATGCATACAGATGTAGTTTCGAAAAAACATCAATATTTTATAAGGGGGGTATAAAAATACGCAAAACATATAGACGAAGAAGCAACAATAGCCCTTGGTGGGATGAGGCAACAATATCGATCCAAAAATATAGAGTGGGAGTATATTGGTAACAAGTGAAAGTACAAAATGAGGGTACATTTTGATAATAAAAAAGTGTTGGACAAATAAAAATTTGTCGGGGGTATGTCGGTCCAAAAATATAGAGTGGGGTATATTGGTAAATAGTGAGGTACAAAATGAGGGGTATATTGGTAAATGGTGGGGTACAAAATATAGAGTGAGGGTATGTCGGTCCAAAAATATAGAGTGGGGGTATATTGGTAAACTCTGGGGTACAAATGAGGGGTATATTGGTAAATGGTGGGAATAAAATTTTCCCACCAAAAGTGGATAAAAAAAGTGTTGGACTAAAAATATTTGTCGGTATGTTGGTCAAAAAATATAGAGTGGAGGTATAGTGGTAAATAGTGAGGTACAAAATGAGGGTATATTGGTAAATGGTGGGGTACAAAATATAGAGTGGGGTATGTCGGTCCAAAAATATAGAGTGGGGGTATATTGGTAAGCAGTGGGGTACAAAATGAGGGTATATTGGTAAATGGTGGGAATAAAATTTTCCCACCAAAAGTGGGAAGTCAACGATTGTGTATTAATAGTTCTCGGATAGAGTGGGGTATATTGGTAAACAAGAGAAGACAAAATAAAAAGTACATTTTGATAATAATAAAAAAATGAATGTTGGAGAAAAAAAAAAAAATTATCGAGGGTATGTCGATTCTAAAAATATATTGTGGGGGTATATTGGTAAACAGTGGGATACAAAATGAGGGGTATATTGGTAAATGGTGGGGCACAAAATATAGAGTGGGGGTATGTTGGTCCAAAAATATAGAGTTGGGGTATATTGGTAAACAGTGGGATACAAAATAAGGGGTATATTGGTAAGTGGGTGGAAAAAAATTTCCCACCAAAATCGGCAAAGATGCGATCTTGCTATTATAGTTGTCGATTTATTATTAATTAATAGCTAGCTACTTAAATATTATTATTACATATATGTTTTAAATGAATTTATTTTAACATTTACAAACCCACTTGATAAAAGTAAAAAAATGTGATTTGATAAATATTGTTTAAATATAAAAATTCATACAGAGGAGAGAAATCATAGTATATGTTTTTTTGACAAAAAAAATTATAATGTGCAATTATACTTCAATTTTTTTTGACAAATATATACTTCAAAATTTATAATAAGTTATATTTTTATTGATCATAATTTATTTGCAACTACTTCTTTTTTTTGGGTCAACAACTTGAAATTTCTAGATTGTTTTATCAATAAAAATTTTATTTATTTCAATGTGCCTATCATAAATTTACGAAACCAATCTCATAAAGAAAATTATTTTAATATAATAAAAGAAAACTCCAATTTTCGATGGTAATTAAGCTTTTTAAAGTGATGCGTTGTCATGGTCAGTGACTCACCCAACTCCTGATAATTTCAGTTGATGATCTTCACTGGGCCCGTGGGCCGTTCATGGCTGGCATCCACACAGAGTCATTAACAACAAATTAAATTCAACACATAAAATAAGTTTTATACATCTATGTTTTTTTTAGTCTACACCTCATTTTAATACGTGGTTGTATCCACTCCTTCCCACCTCCCTACATCTCTTTATATCCTCTTTATCTCTCTCTTAACCTCACTCTGTCATTATTATTTAATAATTTGTTAGTGATGAGAGAGAATAAAGTTAAGAGAGAGATAGAGAGGATGTAGGGAAATGTAGGGAGGTGGGAAGTAGAGTATCCAAATCCTTCTAATGCCCCACTGTGTTTCACAATGTAAGACCCTATTGCACTTTTTATGCATATTAAAAAATATCGATAATATAATTAATATGTACAATTGTGTATAAATATTACTAAATTACCCTTTGAGTATACTAAAAGCACTTATATTAGTTTTTCACATACCAACACATTTTACAAGTATTAATGAATGATATATTTAGAAAAAAGTAATAAATATATCTAGATATTTATAAAGAGTATTATATTTTTGAGACCAACAAAAATGTCAAAGGTCTTACATTTTACGACAGAGGGAATGGTATTTTTTTGGTGTTTCTTTTTTTTTGGTATAAACCGAGAGACTAATCTCTCGGAAATGGTAGAGAGACCATGATGGATGGAAAAAGCTCTCCTCAAGAGATTTAACAACATTATTACATCTTTAAAAAATTTAGATTCGATCCCAAGACTTTGATTAAACTGTAAGAAATCCTTACCATCTTATCTAAATATTCTTGGGATTTTTAGTGTTTCTTTACTCATTAACTAAACTACGTATTTGCGGGATAATATTGAATGGCATAATTGAATATTTATAGCGTGGCCATTCATAGTATGATCGAGATTGGGCATAAGAAAAAAGAGGAAACGTAGAGAAAGCGATAAACATTGACGCTGGTGTTTCGTCCATTTTTTATATATACTAATAACTAATAATAATTATATTGTCAAGATGGAAGAAAAAGGCATTCATCTTTGGCTTTATCCTTGTAGGCCGGAAGATAAGAGCAAATAAAATTATATTATATATGCATTTTACATTTTAGGCTTCTAAAAGCCAATTTATGGAAGTGATCAAACCAAAGTTAAACTAAATAAAATAAGTATTCAAAAATGCTAATTAAAAAATAAATATTTGTAATTGACAATATTAAATATTGTATTTATATAAAATGATTTATATTTTAAAATTTTGATTAGTGTAGTAGTGTTCTTTTTTTAATAAAATAAAATTAGTAGTAGCATTCCAATAATTTGTAAAGACAAACATAAAAAAATGAGTTGCAACTGCAACGCCGCTGAGGAAATGAATAAAGAAGAAGGATGAATATGATTGCAATAAATGGGAGCATTAATTAAACTAACCGAAGAAAAGAAGGGAGAAGAATAAGAATGTGTTGGACAGTGTCATGTCATGTAATGTGTGGAACAGTGCATCTGAGAGCATGAGCATATCCATGCTTCTGCATTTATGGTCGAACAAATGTTAGTCAATAGGGTTAAGATATTCTCCATTTCTTAAAGAAAATGAAAAGATCTATTTGGAAAAAGATAGACACAAAAATTATGACGGATCATAGAATTAAATGAATCATAATAATTAATGTTATGATCCACCATAATTTTTGTATCTATCTCTCTCCAAATGAACATTTTTAATTCCTTTAAAAAATGGAGAGTATCTTAATCAATAGACATGCAAAGTCACCTATGTACTTCACATAACCACGAACCCATTTTCTCTCTCCATCACATGCTCATAACAATATAAATAAAATAAAATCAAATAAATTGTAAAAGTGATAAGAAAAATGAAAAGATCTCTCCCACCCATAAATACCCTTTAGGACAAAAATATCCCTAATTCGGTTCGTTATTTGGATTCCCAAATTTACCAAAAACGCAGGTAAATTCGGTTCGTTATTTGTCAACCGAATTTACATGTGTTTTTGGTAAATCCAAGAATCCAAAAAACACCCCACCGGATTTACCGAATTTATAGGTATTTCCATGAAAAAAATTATTAAAAAAGAAAAAAAATTATTAAAAAGAAAATTAACATTAATTAAAACAACATTCTACATTAAGAAACGAAAGAAGACATGAAATTGATGAAAAAAAAGAACATAACACAAACGCAACAACAAACGAAATGAAAACACGGTAGAAACTACTGAGATGGTGGATTGAAACGACGAAGGATCTCAGCAACGGTCATTCTGGTTTCGACAAGCAACTGCAAAGGACTCTGCATCTGAAACATGTCATGTCTGTCCATCATGGCTCAAACGTCATCGTTATTCTTCACATTCATTGTGGACCACTGAACACGATTATTATAGCCCATAGTGGGGTAGCGATAAATTATCCGAGTGACTTCTTGTTCGTCACCCTCCAGCTGCACCTTACTCGTTATTTTTTCTTTGAGAGCAGTGAAGATGATGTTGTCTTTAAGCCTGCATAAAATGGGTTCTGGACTCCAGAAATAGACACCATCTTCTCTGTTGGTGATTGTGCCCGTTGGTGATTGTGCCCGTTGGTGAAGGGCAATGAGTGCGAAATCACGAGAGTATTGTGTATTCAAAGTGTCCATTTTCTTTTGTTGTGTGTGAAAGAAGTGAAATGCAAATGGTCTATTTATAGGGGAAAATGAAACCCTGAAGTGGATTTCCACCGTTGATGAAAAATGGTCGGCAAAATCTGGACCGCCGGGGAGGTATCTTTGACGCTTTCTGTGTGGGTATTTCCAAAGATGCATCCACGTGCTCCCACCAAGAATTATCTCTCTTCATATCATACTCTTTCTTCTTCTTCCCCTTCTTTGGTGCAACCCTATAGTCTTGACTTTGTGCTTTGGTGGAACCATGGATGTAGTGCCTCTAAATATATAATCATCAAGACCTCTCTTCCAAACACATCTCTCCTCAAGGTGCATGTCATTCCATTGCCTCCAAATCTCCTCTATTGTATAGCTTAAGTCACCTCCTTGTGACACTTCTTTCACCTGCTCCTCATCCATTGCCTCCAACCATAAACAACCTTGTTATTCTTTCACAACCATAAACAACCTTGTTCTTCTTTCCTTTTCCATTCTCTGTGGACTCGATCGAATAACAACAACAATGACTCTGTTGGCTTTTCGGTGATTCTAATTTAACGTGTCATTGCATCTCGAGTAGGAAATATCTCGGATGTCGTAAATGCAGTCGTTAAGTCCATAATAACCATATATGTTAAAAACAAAATTAAATATTAGAAAACAACAACAAAAAATTCCCAGAAATACCTTTTTTAAAGGTAAATTCGATATGCATTTTTATGAACCGGATTTACCTTTAAAATTAGTATTTGCGGAAAAAAAATTTAAAAAAATTGGATTTACCTTCCGGCAACTAAAGTCGGAGTGGAATTTGTGAACCAGATTTATGGGGGTCTTATGGTAAATATGGGGAAAACGCAACAATTCTTCCGAATTTACTTTTTTCTGAGGTAAATTCGGAAAACCCTAATTTTTGTGGGGTCTGATGTGTTTTTTCTAGAAATGAAAAGGGTATTTTTGGGTTTTATGGATTTACGAGAGTGTGGTGTCTAAGGAGGTGGGGGGTACGAAAAAAATTCCAAATGAAAATAGCTGAACTTCTTCAATTGGCACCACCAGTACCACACTGCCACTACCACCACCTTTGGCTTTAGTGGAGGAGTCACGTACATAGCTATCGTGCGCACCAGCTCATAACCTCTCACCACCTTCTCTATTTTTTTTTCCTTAAATTTCTCTATCCACGTTGGAATACTTTGTTTGCACCTATTGGCTCACGACATCCAAGTGGGTCCTACATTAACGTACTGATTTTTTAGCACTTCCTTTCCTTTCCTCTCCTCAGTGTGTACTAATTTTCCAACCATCACAAACGCGTTTAGCGAAAACCCATGTTTGTGTCTTCACTGTTTTTCTTGTTTAGTTGGGTGGTTTAGTTAGTTTTCTTTTTTCTTCTTCTCTCTCTCTCCCTTTTTTATTTAATGGAATCAAGTCAAAATACAAAAACAGTTGCACCCTTTTGTTGAAATTAGATTATAAAACTGAATTTTGGAACCTAGTATTATCATTGCTTGCGGTGCTACTTGTCTGCTCATCTTGGTTTCCCATGTGACTCTCTTGGATTTATTCAACTTTTTCAGTTTATGTCCATTTCCTCTTTCCCCATTTGTCTTCACTAATTTGGTCTCCTCTTTCCTTATGTTTTGAGATTGTAAAGCTCAAATTTTGAGGCTTCATAGTCTGATAAATCAGCTACAGTAAGTTTGTGCTCACTTTGTTGAGGCTTTTCCTGGATCCAGCTTCAGCTTAATCAATCTGGTAATTAAAATTATTATTATTATTATTTTTGCTTTTGTGTTTCTTTTCTGCCTGTTTGTTTATTTGTTAATGGAGCACTTTATAGGCTTTCTTTTGGTTGATTTCTGTTATAACAACATGGTTGACGTTACTTTTTGAGATTTATTAAGGCAAGGTTGAACCTTGTTCTTTTCTTCATCCTCTCTTATTTTTAAAGGATTTATGCTCTCTTTTTTTTTTTTTTGTGATAATTAACAGATGTAAAGTGTTGTTGTTTTAGCATGGCTGACTGAACTATTACTCAACTCAAATCATGGGATCTTTTGTTCTAATAATTTTATCATTCAAGGAATTTACTTAATAAATCACTTGTATGTAAGCAATTTGTTCTGCAAACTCCTATTCTTTATCATGAACATGTGTACATATAAGGATTACAGATTTCCTTTTTTTCTTTTATGTTTAACTTCAATGTTTAAACCTAACCAAAACTGTAGCTTTAAAATTCATTAATTTGCATATACTTTTTTGAGTATTTTTTAAGTGTTTTTTTGTGTGTTTAGTTGAAGGAGGATGACATTGTTAGTAGGTTTCAGCCATTAATCCTGAATAGTAGAGGTAGAAGATGGAAAAAGCAGGCTTATGGTTACAAAAAGAAGACCACTGGAAAAAAGATTCACTGCTTAACTTCTGCAATGATAAGGAATTATCAGTTGAAAACTCTTCAAAGTCACAGCTAAAGAAGCTGATTAAAAGATCAAACTCTCTTCCACCAATACCTGCAAATTCCATTCAATCACAAATCAGTAAAGTTTTCTTCAAGGGTTTGTTTTTCCGAAATGTCAGTGGACTAGACAATAGGATTCCAAAGCATATGGTGAGTGTCGATGAGAAATATCTTCGTCGCTGCCTCGAATTAGTACATAATTGTGCATTAAAAGCAGCTCAATCGAACATACCTGTGAGCTTAAGAGCCACAAACATGGAGGAGACTTTACCAGAAAGCTTAAACACAGCTGATTTTTTCGGTGAGAATGGACGATGTCCTTTTGTCTTCGAATGTCCCGTGGCCTCGGCGACTGGGCGAGTTGTTGTAGGTGCTAATGCTGAAGAAGAGTGGAGTTTAGGTACTGTAATGAGGAGCAAGAGTATGTTAAATATATTGAATAGTGCTCTGCTTCAAAAGTTTGGTGCTTCTGATAAAAATGAAAGTTTGAACAGGATGGATTTTTCTGATGCTAGAGGATTGGTATGCTATGATTTTATGGACTCTTCTAGTGGTTTAAGCATCTCTTCATCAAATAAACTAGAAAAGGAGACACCATTGGTGCATAGAAAGCTTGCTTCCATTTCTAGCGCCACTTCTAGCGCAACCTCTACTTGTTCTGATAGGATGTCGTCGACTTCTTCGACTCTATCTCAGGGAATGATCCAATGTACATGGAAGCAGGGAATTCCTCAGTTTATTTTTTCAGCAGATGATCAGAAGGAGGTCTATGTAGCGAAATTGAGGAAGGTAGATTTGACAGATGATAAGGCGTTAGACTATGTTTACCAGTTTCACTTAAACAAGGGTAGTCAAAAGGGTTGTGAGATTCCTGACAAAGATTTGCAGCTTGTTGGGAAGATGAATGTATCGACGACTTTCACACTCTGCGAGAACAATTGTAGAATAATGGAGAGGGAGTTTACATTATTCCATAACATTGAAGTTTATGACAAAGAAATGCACACATCAGATTATTCTCATAGGAAGAATAAAGGGTTGGCAAAAAGGATGTCACAAGTTTTCAGAACTAGTCCATCATCAAAACACAGAACACTCTCAAAGTTTGGCGAAAAGGATTCCATCATGGAGAGTTGTCCATGGGATTCACATGCTCACGGCGGCAATGATTTATCAGATACTATTAATGTTCCTTCAAATTTCGAGATGGCTGCTATTGTTGCAAAAGATCATCTTCCTTGTAACAGACAGGAGAAAGTAGGAGGCTGGGGTTTAAAATTTCTCAACAAAAAATCTGGAGTTAATCAAATCGCACCGCCTTCTAAAAGTCGTGATCAAAATAACAGTGATTGCTCATCTAGTATGAACATTTTGATTCCAGCAGGCCTTCATGGTGGGCCTAGAACCAGAAATGGCGGCCCATCTAGTCTGGTAGATAGATGGAGATCTGGAGGACACTGTGACTGTGGTGGTTGGGACGAGGGATGTCCACTTACAGTACTTCAAAGAATATCTAGCAAAGCAGAGGTTGTGTCTCAAGTTGATACAAAAAGCAAGTGCGAGTCCATTGATTTAATTACTCAGGTGTGTTAATATTATAATCTAGTAATTACTTTATTCTTATTGATGTAATTATGCAATGAGATGACCATAGCTCTCTATTTTCAGGGTTCAAGAGATATCAGCCCCTCCTTAAGGATGATTAATGTTCACAATGGTCTATATTATATACATTTCCACCCACCTCTTTCTGCACTGCAGTCTTTCTCCATTGCTGTGGCAATAATTCATTTGCAAAGTCCTACTCTTCGGCCCAACGGTGCGTAGGAGTTGTCGTAACAAAAGTAAAAATACTGAGTTTATTTATAGTCATATATCTCTTACTGTATTATAAAAGTAAGTCAAGAGAAGATTCTGGTTTTTATACATGAATCAGGTTTTTGTTCCTATGTTAGGATTGTTAATTTTCCATACCGTAAGATGTTATGGTATTTAGAAGAACTAGCTATGTTTGTCCTTTTTGACAGTTGTTCATTGACAAGAACATTTGTAACCATATTTTTCCTCATTCTTTTTAGAGTGTAAAAGGTTTGCTTGCTGAAAATAATTTGGTAAATTGTAGCAGTGAGATTGTGTTTGTTATAGTTGTTGATGCAAATTCGCAATGGTTTTCTGTCTTTTGAATTTCTCAAGGGAAGTGGTTTTTTCTGATACTTAGCTGCAATTCTATAAGAGTGAAACAAACAAGCTGTAATGTGATTAGATTCTATTTTCTTTACATTGTTCCACAATGTTGTTGGGCAAATTTTCATCCCTGTCAATCCTTCAGGGTCACGATATAGACATGTTATATCATTTACTATTATTTTCTCTTAGGAATAATAATTCCAACAAAAAGGTCAGAATTAGATACTGAAGCAATCTTATTGATGCATAAGGTTGAAGCTCTACATCTCGATCCAGCTACCAAGTCTGCAGGGTGAACAATATAAGAGCATTGCTAGAAATCATAATGCAATTTGGTCTAGTTTGGATAATTACATTTTTAACGAGTTGAAAAAAATGTATTACAAATATATTCTTCATGATTGTGGAAAGTATATCCTAAAAAACATATTATGACCAATACATTTTGAAAAATATCACTTGTATAAATAAATATGCTCTAGAAAGATAATGTACAGTATATGGACTATTGTGTGGGTGCGCGACAACTTTGTTTTCCCTTATACATACATACATACTGCACTAAGAAAAACGAACGAACTTGCTAGTTGACCAATATAATCTCCATGTCCAAGGGAGGTCTGCTGCAGCTAGCTAGCTTCGTGGGTGGTCTTTGATATGATTCCTATTGACAGACAATGCAATGCTTAATGTTAAAAATATAATATACTACTTACTGCATCCAAACGTGCTTAGTTTGACCATTTGAAGTTCAAAATGTAAGCTCCAAGTCCGAAGGAATGAAAGAAAGTGCAGACTCTCACATCAGGTGCATACGAGTCCCACATCGGGCAGTCTAGGAAGCAACATAGTGGACATGACATATAAAAGCGGCAGCCAGCGAATGTTCAAGGCATACCTTTCTCGGCCTTTTGGCTAAGATCAAGTGTAGTATCTGTTCTTATCAGTTTAATATCTGATATGTGGGCTAATGGCTCACACGATATTAAATTACTTTTTTTAGGGGGAGAGCCGTCACAGTAGCTTGCTATTGGGTTCTCGTGTGTCGCCTATGTTTTGCACTATTGCATAGGCCTGGCGCATCCCACCAATTCAAGTACTAAATTATAATCCAAAGTAGTAGAATTCTGGGTGCTTGTGTAGAAGGACATCAATGTAATTAACATTGGCTTTGTCGGATGCAAACAAGTGTACGACCACACACACACACTCTCTCTCTCGCGTTCTCAACATTCTTTGTATCCTACTAGTTTATATGCTTGGAGTGGAGAGATGAGAGGTTTGGATAGAGCCGTCAGTTTGGCCCACGGGCAGCTCATCCCAGCCCACGTGCGCTGCAGCAAGTAATGGGCACTATCCAAAAGCCCACAAAGGCCCTAAAGCCCATTAAGCCCATGAGGCTTGGGGCCCCATGGGCCCTAGATTTCTGCTATTTTGCAAAAAAATGAAACTTTGACCCTTCCAATTTTGTGGGCTTGGGAAGAAATTTAGCTGCAATACTCAAAAACAAAAGATCCAACACAAACATAACGTCAGGCCATCATAAATTGCAGAGGAAATATTTATACCATCCATCATTATATATAATAACCCAAAATTCCCATGCACATATGCCAAGCTCTGTTCCTTAAGGGAACAATTGCGGTACAACAATTAGCAAAATATTCATATTAGTCCATAGATGTGATTTGCTAGGGATCCTTTTAACGGAAATGTAAAATGTTAGAATTAAGAATGATTGATAATGATAGAGTACAACAATTAGCAAAATCTTTGATGTATATAGTTTGGATGATAAAAAACCATCATGTATAGTTTGGTCAATTGCCAATATAGTTTAGAAACCTAGGCTATCTATATGTACCTGTGTTTGATTTATTTATTTTTGGTCAAACCTGTGTTTGATTTTGAAGTGAAAGAGTTTGACATAATTGATTTTGGGTATGGATCTTGTTCATATAATGCATTTTTTTGGTTGGATATATAATTGGAAAGGTGAGAATCATGAGTCGTGAGAGTGAGTCGGACACTGAGAACCGTGAGAAGTGAGAGTGAGAACAGTGAGATCCATTATTTTGTTATTTTGTATGTAAGTGGGTTAGTGGGCTGACCCACATAATTTAGGCCCTAACCCACAATATATTTTAAAATATGAAATTTGGGGTTTAAAAGTGTCCATATAATTTAGGGCTTAAAATTTAGGGGCTTAAACAAGTGGGCTAGTGGGGTGGGCTAGTGGGGTGGGGCTGTTTTGACAGCTCTAGGTTTGGAGTGTTTGAGGGGAGTGTGTACGAGATGGAGGATAAGAAGAGGGATAAAGGATATGAAGGGAATTTTTTAGAAAGGCAGGGTTAAGTTGGTAATTTCATAGCTTATGGGGGTGTGTGGTGAGTAGGAGGGAGTGTGAGAAAAGCAATGGCAAAAATTTATGTACCTAAGAGCCTTGAATTCCTTAGGCTCTTCTAGCCATATGCAATTTGCTTAACTAGCCCTATAACCCGTGCGATGCACGGTGTTGGCTAAATTTCATTGTATAATCGAGTAATTAATTTTTTTCGAAAGAATAATATTGCATCGTACTTGAAAGAAAATTTTGTACTGGTCAACATTGAAACATCATTTGTGATATAAAATCTAATAAGTAGCTTATGCCATTAGGCAAATGAAATTACTTTGCAAAATATAAAATCTAATTCTTGTGAATAAAAAATTAAATTATAAATATTAATTAAATAAAAAATATTATAAATTTAAAATGAACTTTAATAAAGACATTTAAATTGAACATCCTTCGTAGATAAAGTAAGAAGAAAAAGTTTAAAGAACTTTAATAATTATCAACATTAATTAAATACAAATACAAAAAATGAATCCATAATAAGAGAGACAAATTGAACATCCTCCGTATATTTTTTTTTTTCTCATTTGTGAGGATGGACACCCCTTGTGTTCATTTCAATGAAATTGCTTATCGAAAAAAAAAGGACAATACAATGAAAAAGTGAAGCACTCGGGTATCATGCATGGTTGAAGGAAAACCCATGATAAAATAGGAGCAGTTATAAAAAGTTGAAAAAGAATATGGAGGTTTTATTGTAAATGTGGATGAAGGTTTCGTTGAAAGAAGATGATGAATGTTCTATTGTAAATGTGGTTTGAAATTCCAACGGAGTCAATGCAAAGCAACACCGCATGTACTCGAATATTAAAGAAAGATAAAAATATAAAAACCAATTAAAGAAAAGATTTAATACCCGTTGGTGCAAAATGACCAAAATAAAGAAGACAATAAAATAGAAAGTGAAACACGTGGTATCGTGATGGATTTGATGGAAATTATTAATAAAATAGAAGCACATAAAGAAAGTTGAAAGAGTACGATTGAGGATCTATTGTAAATGTGGCTGAAGTTCCCGTAGATAAAATTAAATTGAAACTATAAATTAAATAAGAAGATTATAAAATCAAAAAGAAATGGTTATTGAGGAACACACTTCGTGTATTTGAACATCTACAATTTTTTAGGGTCCTAAAGTACCCCAAAATACACTGCTAGCATCCCACTTTACGTATTTTATTTTTTTTACAAACTTATTATAATATTTTACCAAACTTCTGGTATTTGAAGAGTTAATTTTTTTTTTCAATCCCATAAGTAACTCAAAACGCACTACTTAACATTTCACTTTAGACATTTTGTTACAAAATAAAGAAAAAATCACGATTAAGTACACCAAACCACACTTTTTAGGATTCGACTTTACGTAGTTTTTCATGAAATGAATTTTTTTTACCGAATCGATTATTGAAGAACAAAATTTACATATTTAAGCATCTAAAAATTTTAGAGACAGTAAATCACTCCTTAAAATATAAGAGAAAAAAAAATGAAGAAAAACCAAAAGAAACAAAAAGAATGGAAAAAAAAGAAGAAAAAAACTAAAACCAAAAAAAAATAAGATGAAGAGGCAACAATAATTTTTGGTGGCATGAGGCAACAATGTCGGTCCAAAAATATAGAGTGGGGGTATATTGGTAAGCAACAGTGGGAGTACAAAATGAGGGGTACATTTTGATAATTAAAAATGTGTTTGACAAAAAAATTATCACGTGATATGTCGATCCAAAAATATAGAGTGGGAGTATATTGATAAATAGTGAGGTACAAAATGAGGGGTATATTTGTAATGGTGGGGTGCAAAATATAGAGTGAAAGTATGTTGGTCCAAAAATATAGAGTGAAGGTATATTAGTAAAGAGTGAAGTACAAATGAAAGGTACATTGATAAATGGTGGTAATAAAAAAAAAGAAGAAAACAAAAAAAAAAAAACAGAAAAAAAAAAAAAAAAAAATGCGAGCTTTGGCGGGAGGAAGCGCCAAGCCGCATACAATATAAAGATGTACACTAGGGGTGTGTTGATCAAAAAAAATATTACTAGGGGTGAATAATAAATTTATTTGAAAACTCACACCGTTGTTTTACTAAATAGTATTTCAAGTACCTAAAATATTCTAAAATTCAAATTTGTTTCTACACTTGTAAAACAAAAATTCAACCCATTATTTTTAGTGGCACAGTTCTTACATTACAAACATGCTTAAAACCTCTGAAATCATCTTCATAGATAATTAATTTGTACTATAATGATACAAAACATGTGGGTGTAAGAAAAATTACCCCTTAATTCTATGAGTCGTTAATTGTTTGAAAAAAAATTCTATTACAAAGCATACCAAAATTCAAACACAAAAGAGACATACATTGTTTTGTTTGAACTACTTAATTTTCTACCATTGTTGGTTTGCTAGTTTTCTCAATTTCAAAGACTCCGATTGCTTAATTTGTTTTGATTTGTTATTTCCTATGTTATGAGATGTATCATGTAGCACGCTGCTCCAAATATTGAAATAGGACTCGACTTTTATCATGTAGAATACATGTATACTCTTTCTTGAATTAATTCAAAAAGAAAATGAAAAATCATTGTTTTTTGTGATTATGCAGATCCTGGTTTCCATATATTTTAATTGAAAGAGTATGAAACTTGAATACGTGATTGAACAGATAAACCTATCTGTGATCCATGAGATGAGAATGCAAGCACGTTATTTTTGTCTTCTTATATGCCAGCTTGTGGCTTTTGAAGGAATCTAATAAGCATGTTTTAACTCATTATAGACGTTTCTATTTAATTTTAAGATCTTTGGTTCTGTCAAACATGACAGCAGTGATGGAGGTGCACATGAAGGTTTGTAGCATTATGTTCCAGCAGACCCATGTGACCTATTCTCATTCTTGATCTATTCCAAACATAAAAGGAATAATTGGGTGCATTAATTTCCCACTACTGTGAATGTTTTTTGTGGTCAAGAAAGAAATGGGGAGAGCATTTGGTTGCTGTTTGGTTTTCTTATGTTGTTTGATCAATTTGACAGTTGCAGATTGGAACATATTAAACCAGAAGACACACAATGGACTGAAGATCAGCTTGAAGAACTACTGTGAAAGTTGGAGGATGAATGTTGAGATGCATAATATTAGAGATTTTGAAGTTGTGCCTGAAGAATGTACTGAATACATTGGAAAATATGTCAGGTCAACTCAATACAAAGTTGACTCAGAAAGGGCAACTGAAGAATGCTTGGTTTATCTTAGTACCAGCTGCAATCTTAAGAAAGATGGCAAAGATGCTTGGATTTTTGATATTGATGATACCCTGCTTTCTACAATTCCTTTCTACAAAAATAATCTATACGGGTAAACCAGAATCCATCTTAATCTACTAATCACTTTATGTTAATTGTTTACTATTTAGCAGGGATTTAAATAGCGTTTGCGATGCGAACTTTGATTTTGGTCATGAAAATATAATAAAACTCTAATATCGCAGAGTCTCAATCTAGGACCTTTTTTAAAACCTTTTTATGTAGTTTATGTTTCTATTGCTTAACCCCAATATCATCCTTACTTTTCCCTCCATTTTTTCTTGAAGAACTCTGACTGATGAGCCTTTTATTGACAATAGGGGAAACAAAATTAATGTGACAGCTTTGGAGGAATGGATGAGGATGGGTAAAGCTCCTGCTCTTGACTACACATTGAGTCTCTTCAATGACCTTAAATCCAGAGGAATTCAAATCATTTTGATTTCTGGGAGGAGGGAGCATCTTAGATCAGAGACAATTGACAACCTTGTCAAGGTTGGTTATCATGGGTGGAAAAGTCTTGTATTGAGGTAAGTTTAACCTGGCTCTTTCTCTCCTTATCTTTTAACTAACTAACTAGTATCTTCCTTGTGCTCCTGATTACAAAACTTAATCTTTTTTACCCCTCTCTATGCAGAGATCCTGCTAATGAATTGGTGTCAGTGGCAAAATACAAGTCTGAAGTGAGAAAACATTTAATCAGTAATGGTTATCGCATTTGGGGAATTTTAGGTGACCAATACAGCAGTATTGAGGGAAACCCAAGCGGTATAAGAGCCTTCAAACTTCCAAATCCAATGTACTATGTTGCCTAATTTGCCATCTACTGTGAATGCATTGCTTGTTTCTCATTTTTAAACTTGTAAAAGGTTGCACCAGTGCATAAGGAATGAATATTCCATTTGATTCAGCTGAAATTTGTAACCCTGATATAACAATTATTTTGCCTTTGATTCAGAAGGTTTTCATGCATGATCAATTATTCTCAGTCAGGACAGATATGCATGTTCCACATACACATACACATATACGTAATGTAGGGGAATCTATCCATTCCAGGTCTAAAAGATAGAACCAGTGAAATTAAATAAGTTGGGTATTATATTGACCCATTAGTAAAAAGAAAAACATCCATTTGCAAAACGGTTCATTATTGTACAGTTTTAACTGTAGGGCTTCAGAATTTCCAAGATCATTTCATTTCATAGAATTTATAATAATAAAACTGGACTTTGGAGTTCAATCAGTGAGCCAAAATATTAACCATCACAACAATACTCAGCATACATACACATCTCATCACGTAAATGAAACTACCTGCTAAGAAGAAGACTGAGAAGAGAGCTTGAGGCATTCACTCTGGCACCTCCTTAAGCATATGTCATTCCAATTAGGCACTTGATGTTGATTAACACAAACAGTGCGAGCACACGCATCAGCACACGCATCAACATCAGATACACCGCAGACGGTGACACAGGTATCAGGAATTGGATCTTTTGAGAATGAGCCAACCTTCTTCAACATCCTCTTTGATGTACAAACCCTTTCACAGACAAAAATTTCATCAGAACTCCTTTCCCTTCCCTTTGCGGCGCTCTTCAATCTCTGCTCTTCTGCACGCCTTTTCTTCACTCGGAAAGCTTGTCCTGCAGCAACCACGGGTATTGCAGCCCCCAAAAGAGACCACCAAATTTCCCCCATTTCTGATACACAGCTTCTCTTCTCGTCTATTTCATATGCTGCACACTCTCAACCAAACAAACAACCAATTACACAGTTTCCATTTTGTGCTGTCAATCAAGATTAACCACAAAATTATTTATTTATTTTTTTAAAAAATAAAACATAAGATAAGTCCAGTCCAGTTACCAAAAATAAAATGACTGACACAAAAGAAAGTGTTCAATTTCATCAAACTAAACTAAAGTACACTCACCAAAGAATCACATTCGAAATCTCAAATTAACAACAAATGCAAGATGTATTCGAGCACTTCAAGAAGCCCAATTATCAGAAAAAGTGACATACTTTGACATTAATAGCTTTAGGTGAAGCACAATTTCGTCGTAGGTGTATTTGATAAGTAGATAATATGAATGAAGAAAATGGGAATTCATGTAATTGAGAAGGAAGAATGGGCAAAAGAGAAGGAGAAAGAAAAGGAAGAAATAGTGGGCGTACCTGTGGTGTGTTTTCCGGCGATTTCCTTCCTCCACTACGGTTTTACTGCAAAGTTTTTATTTTTCCGTCCGCGACTTCAAACTTCCTTGTTTTAGGGTTTAAATTGAATGAATAAACACTCCGCGACTGACAAATGCCACCGGGATCTAATCTAATATTATCTTCTGGTTATACAAATAAACAACTTCCAAAATTACAATTTTAAATATCTTACTTTTTTGACACATCACCACTTTTATTTTATTTATCATTTTTTAATTCTAATTTCTCTTCCTTTCTCACTCACTCTTTTTCAATCTCACATTTCCCAATATTTCTTACTCATTACTAGAGCTGTCAATTCGGGCGGGCCCGGCCCATTCGGGCCAAGCCATTCGGGCCAAAGATAGTTTCAGTGCTCTCAAGTAATGGGCGAATTTATTTCGGGCTCAAAAATATCATCCCTATAAGTGTCAGTGGCAAAGCAGAGTGCCCATGGGCTCTTCAATTAAGTTTTTAAAAATTAACGTGGCTATTATTCTTCTCACGTAATCTCTGAAAGTAATCTTATTATAATTGTTGAGTTCCCACTTGATCATTTCTTGCATATTTCTACCAATCAGAGTCATTCCAAAACATATATATGCAACTAATGGATTCCAAAACACATATATATTCTACTGGTTGTTTCATACATATTGAGGAACAGTACACCAAATCAAAACAACAAAATAAAACTAGTTTAGTTAAACAAATAGACATATGTATTCCACAGCATCAACATCAATTACACTTTTTTTTTTAAAATTGTCGCCAGTGGCCGGGTATTTGGTCGGTATTTTCAGGCGGGCCATTTGGTGGTAGTAATTTTAATTTGCGCGGGCCCAAACTACTTATTTGTCGGGTGGGTTGGGTCGGCCCGTCGGGTTGGGCTTATTTTGACAACTCTACTTATTACACATCTATTATTAGTGGCCCTACACCCTTTATTTAAAAATATTCATTTTCACAATTTTTTTAATCCACTGTATAATCTAATATAATTAAATTAATATTAAATAGTCTACAATTTACTCCTATTTACTATCTAACCTAATATCTATTTATCTATTTATACAAACAAACCACACTTAATCTATTTATACAAACAAACCACATTTAAATTACTCAAATAAGCCTCCCTATTTACTTGACAATTCATCTGACTAAGCACAACACTGTAATTTACTATCATATTTTTATCAAATTTATTCTCTCAATGCATTTTCTTTTCACTCCCACTTTTTTCCTACTTTCTCTTACTTTTTTTTTTCAAAATTCAAATCAAACTCACCAACTTTCTTTACCCATTATCTACTAATCTAATCTAATATCTATTTAAACAAACAAACCATACTTAACTTACGCAAACTTATTTATTTGACAACTAATCTAACTAAGGACAACATTGTAATTTACTATCACATTCTTTTTCAAATTTCTTCTCCTAATGCACTTTCTTCTCACTCCAATTTTTTTTAAAAAATTTCTCCTCTATTTTTCTTTCAAATTTCAAAATTCAAATTAAATCAAATCAAATCTACTAATAAACTTAAATAATCAATCTAAACTACGAGATAACTGCACTAATATATAAGAACACGGGATAATTTCACTGATATATAAAAAAACACGATATTAATATATCAAAAAAAAGGAAAACTTAATGACTATTTCAACTACTGGTTAATATTTAAAACACGGGATATCTGTACTGATATATAAAAAATACGGGATAACTATCCTGATATATAAAAAAACACGGAATAACTGCACTGATATATTTGATAATCTTCTATCTATCTTTGACTATCTACTATAATTAACTAATCAACTAAAATAATCAATTTGTTATGAAATAATATATATGGATGTCCACTTCTCTTCCTCTTCCACTACTCTTTTATTTACTCCCATTGTAATGGGTTGCTAGTGGTTTTACCTAGGTTGATCTTTCACTTCACTCCTACCCTATAAATAGGGCTATCTCCTATGTGTAAATTGACTTGTCAAGAGAAATACAAAGACTATTATATTCTCTCCTTCTCTTATGATTCTTTTGTTCTTCATATTGCTATAGTTTCATAACACGTTATCAGCACGAAGCTCTACCATATGATTGATGACATAATCATCTTGAGGATCTATTACAAGAATAAGTTTTCTTCTTGATCTATCTTCTCCTAAGGTAATACGTATCAACACATATCCTTTATAACACATTATATTCTTCTTGATCTAGTTTCCTCTTACTCTTGTTCTTCTTCTTCTTCTTCTCACTATCTTTTAATCATGATCTTTTGCTATTTTTTTTATTTTGATCTTGTTTATGTTTTATCTCTTTTTATGTTATATCTCATTTTATATTTATTTACCATTGTTGATAACTTTGTGATATTATAGTTCCTGAAGAACAATAAATCCATTATCCAAGCATCCCTGAAGGATTGCACAAATAATTGTTTCTCTGTATCATTGTTTATGATATAGTTCCTAAATAACTTTGAAATTTAATATCGAAACATCCTGAAGGATTGGTCATAGTATAGTTTTTTTTCTTGATAATTATTGAAGAAGTATTGTGTTATAGTTCCTGAAGAACTAATGATTTGGTAATATAGTATCCTTGTAGGATTGCATAAAGATTTGTTTTCTTTATCATTGTTTATGAAGATTTGTGATAGTTCTTGAAGAACTCAAAGAAAAATAACTTTGTATTAAAGCATCCATGCAGGATTGCCCTAATCACGATTTTTTTTCGTCAATGTTTAAAATTTGTGGTATAGTTCTTAAAGAACAATTGATTAGAAAATATATTTTCCTTTGATCATCATATATGAGAGATTTGTCATCGAGTTCCTGAAGAACTCGACTTTTACACGATGATTGTAATCTATAAGATCTATTTGACCTTAGTATGTTTTGAAGAAAAGGAAATCAATAGAATTGACATATAATTTATGTCTCAAATACTCTCATGAATTAGCAAAATGAGAAAATATTTTCAGAAAAATATTATGAATCAAGATTATGTGATATGGTGATTGTAAAGAATACGCACAAACCACTCAATGAATTGAAGTTCATTCCCAAAAGTAAATGACTCACATTATAGAATTGGTACAAGAAAAGTTGTGGTGATGATCATTGATGTGGTAAATGTTATCGTTATCTTATTTAAATGCCGTTTGTATCATTTGTGATTGTGACCTTTGTTATTCCTGATAGTGGTTTAGTATCTTATGGAAAAATGTAACTTTTCTTCTTTCTTTTTCTTGGAATTCCAAATAAAAATATTGCATGAAAAAAAAAAAGGGAATAAGAAGAATTGTTTGATGACTAGATCCTAGAGAACTAGACACTTTTATGTTCAAAAGAATTTGTATATTTGTTTAGCAAATATAATTTTCTACTGCTATTTTTTTTCCTTCGAGAAATTGTATTTTATGCAGCTCCAAAATTTTGATCTTTGTAGGCATATAATATTGTAGAGACTTAATTTTCTCATGTCAATCTTTTATTATATTTATGTTATCTTTTAGGATAAAATGAGTATTGACACTAGCATCAATATTGGAAAAATGTGTTTCGCTAATAGTGGAACTACCCATATAATTTTAAAGGATAAAAACAAATATTTTTCCTATTTAGTGAAGCGAGAAACAGAAGTTAGTACTATATCCGACTCTTCAAAAATAATTGAAGGCTCTGGAAGAGCTAATATACTGTTATCCAGGGGAACTTATTTACACATTGAGAATGCATTATATTCCCCAAGTCTCGTAGAAATTTATTAAGTTTCAACGATATTCATATAAATAGAAATCATATTGAAACGAGAGATGAAGGATATATTGAATATTTTTATATAACGGGACATATTTTGATAAAATAAGTGTAGTGGAAAAATTGTCTACTTTTTCCTCTGATTTGTACTACACTTATATATATGTGCAATTGAAGCACATGTTATTGTAAACCAGAAGTTTACATATCATAATAATGTAGTTGTTGGCAAATCGGTTGGACCATCCCGAGTATATTATGATGCGAATAATGGTTGAAATTTCTATGTGAACTTGTATTGAAGAGCCGGTAGTTTCTTCAATCTACTAATTCTTGTGTTCACTAATTCCCAAAGGAAATGACAATTCGAGAGAATACGTCTCTCATATTTCTCGAACTCGATATAAGGTGATATTTGTAAACAAGTACACTAATCACGTGGACCATTTAGATATTTGTGGTTTTAATTTATGCATCAACTAGATGGCCACATATATATTATATATATTTGTCGTCAACTCACAACCGGAAGTTTGTGAGATTGTTTGCTCAACTAATTTGAGTAAGAGGTTACTATGTGAATCACCTTGAAAGCATATGATAAGTATTGTATGACTATTAGAATTTACATTGGATATCAAATGTCATATGTTCATTCATAAAATGGTCTTGAAGAACCATTCTTTAGACGTCTAAAGTTAATTACGTGACCAAATACTTATGAGATAAGAAGTTCCAATTTCTACTTGGGAACATGCAATTTTACATGCTGTAAAATTGATTTGCATCAAGCCAACAAATTATCACAACTCTCCCCCTTTACATTTGGTTTTTGGTCACAAACTTACTATTTCCCATCTTAGAATTTTTGGATGTGTAATGCACTATGATGGGTTCTAAAAGAATTTTGGAAATATATATTGGATATAAATCTCCATGTATATTATAGTATCTTGAGCCAACAATTAGATACTTGTTTATAGTCCAGTCTGATGATTATCATTTGAAGAATTAGATTTCCCAACATTAGGGGAGAGAATAAGCAGCTGAAAAAAAGGAGATCAGTTGGAATGAATTATTATTATCTCATATTGATCCTCAAACTAAACAATGTGAACTAGAAGTTCAAAAGATAATTCATTTGCAAAGCTTAGCAAATTGTCTACCAAAAATGCATTTATCGATCCAAAAGGTGTGACCAAATCATATATAATTTGCTAATGCTCCAATACAATGGATGTCCCCTGTTGGACAATCTAATATTGCAAATAAGTCTCAACCACGCCTGAAGAGTGGTAGACCAATCGGTTCCAAAGATAAAAATCCTCGAACAACAAAAGGAGCTAAAAAAATGGTCCAAGCGAGGATATAGAAACTCTAAAAGAGTATTCAGACATAATTGACATTACAGTTCCAGAAGAACTAATCGTGCAATTACACGAAAAGTTATGAAATTAATGAGATCTCAATGAATTATGTCAAGAATGAAATTCAATGGAACCAAACGAAGTCAACATTGACAATATTTTCACATATATTATAGCGCTAAGTTGATAATTGATGACGAGGATCATGAAGCAAAGTCTACTAAAAATGTAGGCAAAGTGAGAATTGGCCAAAATTTAAAGATGAAATTGAAGCAGAATTAAGCTCAATTTACAAAAGTTTTTGGACACAGTAGTCCAAACACACGAAGGTGTGAAACCAGACGTGTACATATGGATTTTTGTGTGTGCAAAACAGAATGAGAATGGTGAAATTGTGAGATACAAAACTCGACATGTTGCTCAATTTGGACAAGTACTTTTCAAGATTTTAATTAGCCTTGTAGTGCATGAAGAACTCAATTTTCACAAGATAAATATTGCTACAATTTATTTGTATGACTCATTTGATAGTCATAACTATCAAAGATCCCTGAAGGATTTAATATTACAATGCACACTTTTTGGAATCTCGAGATTATTACTCAAATTGAATCAATCCTCCATGAGATAATGTAATTTGAACACATATGGTATAATCGTCTAAATTTATATTCTACACGAGGGATATAAAAATGACACCACTTGTCCATAGAGTTATATGAAAAGATCAATACACGAATGTGCTATAGTTTGCTATTATTGGAACTCCAAGAGCTTTCCAAAATTATAGATTACTCAAAGAAATAGTTCTATATGAATGACCTCAAACTATATAAAATGGGTTTTAAGGTTGAACATCCGATCTACACATCGAGAAATCCCAAAAGGATTCAAGATATAAAGAAATATCTTCAAATAAATTCTTTTGAAAAACAAATTCTCATATTGATCTGTAGAGATTATTTATATTCAATACATGAGTTGTGTGGTAAGAATATATGAAATATTTGAGTTAGAAGACTATGAAAGCATGCATGCATATTACAAATGTTGTATCCCTTGATATCAAGGTATTATGTGATATTTCATCACAAACCAAAATTCATCGAGAGAAAAAGGGGGTAAGATGCGTATTTACTGTTTGACTATTATAATGAATAAATCATTTTGTGTGTTACACAAATTAACCATGCTGAGATATAAATTATTTTTCTGATCTATATCAAGTCAGATTGTAAGCCAACTATTATCTACATGGGGAGACATTTAAATATCTTTATGATCTATAAAACAATCTATGGTTCTTGCTTCTTCATTTAAAGCTCAAATGCCAACAATTCAAGGAAGATGTCACAAGATAATATTGACAAACAAAGCTCACAAGTGATCATGAAAGAACAAAATAGATTGCTTCATATGCACTTCGGGAGAAAACTCAGATGTTGGAAGTCATATTCTTAGTGACATTTCAAACAGGGGGAGAAAAAAATGCACTCTTTTTTCCTTTACCATGGTTTTGTCCCACAGGGTTTTCCTGGAAAGGTTTTTAACGAGGCAGTTCCCTAAAAGATATTGTACTCTTTTTCCTTCACTAGATTTTTATCCCACTGGGTTTTTTCTAGTAAGGTTTTAATGAGGCATATCCTCGGTGGACATCCAAGGGGGAGTGTTATGAAATAATATATATGGATGTCCACTTCTCTTCCTCTTCCACTACTCTTTTATTTACTCCCATTGTAATGGGTTGCTAGTGGCTTTACCTAGGTTGATCTTTCACTTCACTCCTACCCTATAAATAGGGCTATCTCCTATGTGTAAATTGACTTGTCAAGAGAAATACAAAGACTATTATATTCTCTCATTCTCTTATGATTCTTTTGTTCTTCATATTGCTATAGTTTCATAACACAATTGAAATAATGAGATAACTACACTGATATATTAAAAAACATGAAATAACTATACTAATCTAATCTAATCTATTCTAATCTAATATCTATTTATCCAATATCTATTTATACAAACAAACAACTTACCAAATTACAATTTTTGACATCTTACTTTTTTTGACACATCACCACTTTTTGTTTTATTTATCATTTTTTAATTCTACTTTCTCTTCCTTTCTCACTCACTCTCTTTCAATCACACATTTCTCAATATTTCTTACACATCTATTATTAGTGGCCCCCACACCCTTTATTTAAAAATATTTCTTTTCCCAATTTTTTTAATCCACTATTAAATCTAATATAATTCAATTAATATTAATAATCTACAATTTACTCCTATTTACTATCTAACCTAATATCTATTTATCTATTTATACAAACAAACCACACTTAATCTATTTATACAAACAAACCACATTTAAATTACTCAAACAAGCCTCCCTATTTACTTGACAATTCATCTAACTAAGGACAACATTGTTATTTACATATTACTTTTATCAAAAATTTTCTCTCAATTCATTTTCTTTTCACTCCCACTTTTTTCCTACTTTCTCTTACTTTTTTTTTCAAAATTCAAATCAAATTCATCAACTTTCTTTACCCATTATCTACTAATCTAATCTAATATCTATTTATACAAACAAACCATACTTAAATTACTCAAATAAGTTTCCCTATTTATTTGACAACTCATCTAACTAAGGGCAACATTGTAATTTACTATCACTTTTTTTTTTTCAAATTTCTTCTCCCAATGCACTTTCTTCTCACTCCAGTTTTTTTAACTTCCCCCTATTTTTTTTTTAAAAAAAAATCGAAATTCAAATCAAATCTATTAATAAACTAAAATTATCAATCTAAACTACGAGATAACTTCACTAATATATAAAAACACGGGATAACTTCACTTATATATAAAAAACACGATATTAATATATAAAAAAAGGAAAACTTAATGACTATTTCAACTACTGATTAATATTTAAAACACGGGATAACTGTACTGATATATAAAAAACACAGGATAACCACACTGATATATAAAAAATTACGGGATAACTACACTGATATATTTGATAATCTATGTTTTACTATCTACTATAATGTACTAATCAACTAAAATAATCAATTGAAACTATGAGATAATTGCATTGATATATAAAAAAACATGGGATAACTATACTAATATGTAAAAAAACACACGAGATAACAGCAATGATATATAAAAAAAAACACGGGATAACAACACTGGCACTAATATATAAAAGAACACGGGATAAATGCACAGATTGTTTTTAAATGATACTTTTACATTTTTAGATTTTAATATTTATCTAATTTTTTATTTGAGACTCCTTTTTTAACTACTTTTAAATTTGTCTTTTTTTCACGAGGTGATGTCAAGACTATTTAAATTATGTCTAAGTTCGTTCATGAAAAGAATATGGCAGTACCCGTACAAAAAAACTAACTCTAGGCATAATAATATTATACAATAACGGAAATCTATATCATCTTCACCACCACACACACCCTCACTTCTCATTTTTGTTTTTGAGTAAGCAGCTACAAAGAAGTTACTGGTAGCCTTAGCAAACCATGACTGATGAGATGAGCCTTCTAAGAAAAAGAAAGGGGATGTTTTTCCTAGGGCTGAGATGGAAAATTCTGGTTGATGGAGGACTATCAATCTTGATGAAATTTAGTCTGTTGTGAGACCAATTAAGAATTAGAAGAATGTTTTGCCTAGGGCTAAGATGGAAAATTCTGATTAAAAAAAATTTAGTCTGTTGTGAGACCAATTAAGAATTAGAAGAGGAATCCTTTCTAAGGAGGTAAAAAGGGCTACAATGAAAAAGAACCTTTTGAAAACCCTCAATATGATGCTCAGATTTAACCTTTATGCTAAGATTGCTAAGAGGATGGTTCTACTTGCTGAAAATACATGTCTCAACTGAGGAATGACTAAGCTGTGGGACCTAATGATTTAGTTGTTGAGGATTTTACAGTCGAGGAGGGTATTATCGCTGATTAAAGGGAGTTGCTTTGAGAGCAAGTAAGCGGAACACATGTTAAAGATTGCAAGTCAAGACGTGGCGTGGTTGAGGAGAATGTGGTTAAGCGCCTAAAAGATAAGAAGCGAGGGTTTCCACCCAATTTCCGTGCTAGTGGACGTTATGAAGCAGTTCTCATAGGTTTTAGAGCGTGTGAGCTTAATTGTACGTTAACTTTAACCAGTCCAACTGTTTTTGCGATCTTGGTTAGATGTAGGCTATTGATGGTGGCTGACAAAGTTGTAGCTTGTAAATATTTTAGACACACGACAATCAATCCAACATCTATTTTTAAGCATTTTTACTTCCTTCTACTTTATGCACTACCTTAAAATAACCTTAGATTAATTTACTCATCTCCTACACTTAATCTTAAGGCTCTTTAGAGTAGTTAAGAAACTCATAACTGAGTAACAGAGTTATTAGTAAAAAAAAAAAATATTATTTTCATAAACTAGGTAAAGGAAAGGATTATATTACATGAACGTATAGAAGAACAGTCACATGCTGCTATTACATTATTTAGATACTCCATTAGATTAGATGAGTCAATCCCAAACCTCAAATTTTGATCAATCACAATCCACCACTAAAATCTCTCACAGTAACCAACACAGTGGATTCATGATTCACATTAGTAACTCAAATTCAACCCATCTTATCATATTTAGAAGCCTGCATTTTTGCACAATATTCAAATAAACTCCCGTCAAAGCATCTTCTCACTGCTTCTTTAGACAAAAAACCATCCTCATCCTTAGCCAGTATATACAGAACCCCCCATTCAAATTTACCAGCAGCCCTGCAAAGCAAACACATTTATTCCATTCCATATATGTCAGCATCTCATCTCATCTCATATTATGTATAATAAATATAGAACACAATTAATCAGAAACTCACCAGCCAAATAGATCAAATGCATTTCGGTTTCCCTCAGTCATGTTCCATATCTCTCCAAATGTGAGCTTGTCAGGAACAGTATGAGCATACTTGCTAAATATGTTCTCAAGATTTGCTGGTACAAAACTATAATAATAATAATATCATTAAAGACAAATTAATATCTTTAAGAGGTTCATAGTTAAAATAGTAGCATGGTTATTCAATTTAGCATCATCAAATAAATTCACTCACCGTCCTTCAGTGTCATAAGTTCCAGAGTCACTTCCATGCTTTATTCTGTGCACGTTGTGTATGTAGATAGGAAACAGGAGAGAAGGATACCAGTGCTGTCAAAATTCCAACTCCATATCAATTCTAAACTTTTTCAAGTTGCACAAAATATATATATATGTATATTCATCATAAGAAAGAATGACTGACAGGAAGAGTGGGATAACTCATTGCAAGGTGGATGCCAATAGCCATAACAACTGATGCAATGATATTGAATCCAATAGCACGCATCCCTGATAATATTTTTTATAATAAGGTCAGAAAAATCATTTATTTGAAAGCCTCACTTCTTTCTACTAGTGTGAAGAACTCTTACCTGCATAAGTTTCGGAAGGATAAATGATTCCATTATCATCTTGATCAAAAAAAGCAATATGTTGTTGAAGAACAGTCATGTTGTTGTGTCTGTGACCTGGTGTTCCATCTGGGTGGCTTGTATCAGGAGCTATCAATGCCCTCGCCATATCTGATCAGGAATTAACAAGACCTCTTAATTGTGATCATTTTGAGCTGGTAATGGAATAATATATAATTCAAAGGATGTTACGTTTTTGAGGAATTGAAAACTTACATGGCTTTGGAAGAGAAGTTTCCAAGTCGTTTCTGACCCTTCTTTGAGAAGTAACAGGTGAATTATGAGCCTCAGTTGTCATTGTTTGCCTCTCCATCTCTACAGCCATTTGGATGTATAGTATATATATGTTTCTTTTAACTCAGTATCTTCTCAAGGTTTTCTTTGTACCTTTTTCACTTGCTGTTTTTGTAGAGGATGAACTGGATTTATATCTATAGGAAAGTATATGTCGGTTATTAGATGGATAAAGTAGGGAGAGCCAGCAAAGAATCAGCAAGCTACGTGGCATACATGCATAGTTTGTAGGAGCATATTGTGTCTAGTTTAGGAGGTGATGCTTGTCCTCTGCGGATACACCAGATAGATGTATGCTAAATTCTGCTGTATTTTAACATTTATTTTATTTACTGGTGTATAAATTTTTGTATTGTATATCAAAGTGAATATTATAGGATGGGAGCACAGTAGCTACTCCAATCTAGTCACAAAATGGTGTTATATTACAAACTTTTCAAGCAATCTTACAGGGCACTTACACCGATTTGAATGACAGAAATAAGTTTCTATTCGCTCTACTTATCAACTAGCCTTAAGATAATGTTTGTATTTATTTATTAGAATGTGTTTTTTTACTAAATTTCAACCTCTACAAAATCGGTTGGTAAGATGATGGTTTTCCTTTCATTATATACTCTTATCGCATCATATTTTTAGTCAATGTGAGACTTGAATTCCTCCCAAGACACCCATCATGCCCAACACTATTGAACTTGGTCCGTGGATAATAAAGATGAGTGGCTCAAAAGATCTAGGATAAACTCCAAACCATCTTAGAATGTGGTTGGGCTAACTCAACCCCACAAAACCAACTTCAGAAGGTGAGAGTTGCCGCTTTAATATATACTCTTATCATACATACCATATCTCTCTCTAGTCAATATGAGATATGAATTTCTCCCTATAGTATTTATGCAATTAACATATTATTATTACAATCCGTTACACATGCTTGAATTTTCATTTTATTTCTTAGTAGTCAAAAGAAATACGGTGGCAATCAACCAGCATTGTGGTAACTTATCAAATGCTGATAAAGGAAGGGTTGACTCAGTAAAGGATCTTGGCCAGTCTTCAAAGTCGATATGGGGCAAATAGAAAATGTTGAGATTCTTACTATTCCGGAGGAAGTCGTGGTGGATATTGAAGATGAAACTCGCGTGGCATGTAGAAGAGTTGCAAAAAAAGTAATGAGATCTTACAAGTTGTTGTTGTGAATACTTCTGAAGCAGTCCATCAACAAAATGAAGAACTTTGTATGTTATGCTAGCTGCCACCCTCATCATGTTAGCATATTACTTTGGTAGAATAATAGTTAATAATGAAGTCAGGAGCAATTTAAACGCTTCAAATTTGTATTCTGGATATTGCATAAATCTTGTACTGTGTCCTTAGGGAAAATAGAAAATCTATGAATCGGCGGATCAGGGATTTTAGAATAGGTGTGTTTTTTTTCTTCAATGATTTAATAATTAGACGATTTTACAAAAAAACAAAGATAAAGTAATGTTTCAAAATTCACAGACCCTTCAAGTACATACATTCTGCAGTAAGTAACAAGCAAAAATTCACGACAAAGAATTCAACAAAAATCATATCATTGATAAGAATGAAGCCAACAAAAAGGAGTAATAAACAATTCAATTCACGATAAAGATCATGAGATTAAAATCATATCATTGATTAATTAAAAGCACAGATATCATTAATTTCAAATCATATCATGAGAATTAAATAATCATAAACCCCAAAAATCGAAATCAACGATACGAGAAAGGATGCGAGCTTTGTGTTTGAGGTGAAGAGGAAGAAGAAAGCAAGAGGTGAACTGGTGGTGAAGCCGTGACCCGTGAAGAGAAAGAAGACGCAGAAAAACCGAGAAAGGAAAAAGCGAAGAAGCTGCGTTTGCGGTTTTTGCGTTGTGGGTTTTGATTGGTGGGGAAACGTATGTATAGCGTTAGTTTTGGAGGAAGTGTAGTGCGTGCGTTTGCATTTTTGCCGTGAGAAAGAAAAAAAAAAAATTAAGGGGTTTTTTTTTTTTACCCCACCTCTCCCCTTAAACCCCACCCACACCGAAATCTCCAAAATGCCCTTTGTTTTCTATTTTTTTTTTTTTTTAAAAAGGCTCATCAGTATATATGTCATTTGGGACATATATATACGATGTAGTTTTTTAAACATCGTATATATGCCCTGAAGAAGTATATACGATGTTTAAAAATACACATCGTATATATGTCCCAAATGATATATATGATGATGAGCCTTAAATTTGTTTTTTTTTTATTTGTAAAAAATAGATTGCACGACAAAATCAACGGTTGATAATCTTTTACCTAATCTATAAATACTCACTCCCACCATCACTATTTTCACACCAAAATTTCAACTTCCTCCTTCTCTCACACATCACAAGTGAAGATGATGCAAGCTTCGCTAATGTCATACTACGAGCCTTCTTCCTCACTCGTTCATTCTAATATGGGGTTTGTTGATCATCGGGGCATCATCTTGAAAGATGATGGTGTAAGTTTCGATGGGAGAGATGTTGTTTCGCGTGTAGGTTAAGACACGATATATCATTTTCTCGCTCTTAGCGAAACATCGCGGATGGTTCAACCGGATAACGGCGAGCATGAGATAATTCGTATCGTTTATCGGAAACCCAAACGATCGATGGAGGTATTTTTTACTGGTCTACCATGGATGTCAACAGCGAGGATGACGTCCGAGACATGATGTCCATTCATATTACAATTAAATGGAGGAGTTACATTCATGTGTACGTCGAAACCAGAAGGACCGTCGCTGAGATCCTTCGTCGATTAACTCCACCAGCTCAGTAGTTTCTATTGTATTTTCATTTTATCTGTCTATTTTTATTCAAGTTGTTTATGTTTTATCGCTTGTGTAACTTTGTTTTATCGAATCAATGAAATCAAAAATTCATGGAAACTCGTAAAATAAATAAAACATCCGAAAAAAGTTAATAATAAAGTGCCAATATAATATCAAATACATCAAAAACAACTAAAAAACCCCTAACGGCGCCCCCTCGTCCTCGCCCCCGCTGCCTAAGCTCCCTACCACGTCATCGGGGCCGCCATCCCCACCACCTATGGAGTGTCCGACACGCCGGACCGCCATGCGCGATGTCGCCGCCACGAATCCTCTCTACAAGCCCTCACAACCTCCCTAATCCGGGCCATGATCGTCGAGCGTATCTCGGGAGAGGTGTCCGGTCGAGCTCTCAAGTGATGGTGGAGCGGTAATAGTCCGGGGATAAGCCCGGGACGTACCACTCTAAGTAGTTCCAGATACCGATCGATCGGGCACGAGCAACCCCGAGAAGGCGCATGATGTCCTCCACAGATGCCATGAAGTGGGACGATCCAAACACGCGTGATCGATGACTCGGGACGGCCATCGAGAGGTCACGCGGGATGATCTGCGTGTACCCAAACCGTCGCAGCACCTATCGTGCATGTAAGGAACTCTCAAGTCACCCGGTGATGAAGCCTCAGTAGAGGAGATCGCTCGAAAAGGTCTACCTACCACTCGCCCTCTCAAATGGTCGCCGGCCAGACATCCTCTCGCCTCGGCTCATCAAGCATCCTCCCGTAGTGGTGAGCTTGGTGGTCGACTTCTTCTTCTCAGAAGGCCCAGCCAGTGGCTCCGCACCCGGATATGACCGGCAACCTCTCCGCCATCCGAGGAAATACCACATAATCCAAGCTCGAAATGCGAAATAAACAACATATTTAATTCACAAGAATTTACCAAAAGTCGGTCACGATTTAACAAAAATACAAGAAGTTAAAATGTGTACGAAATAGGTGGCATACCCTCCACATCTTTGCTGCGTAGTCCTCAAAGACGCAGTTGTTCAAGGACTCATACATGGCGGCTAGTGCACTGCACCCCATGCATAGCCTCCAAGAACATCTCGCTCTCGGATCATCCGGTAGTAGACCACCACTTAGCCTCACCTGCCTCCGGTCTTCGTAGTGAAGATATCGTGAGGTCGGCGCGGCGTATAAGCCCTCACAAAGAACGGTGATGTCACCCCTCCTCCATGTTACGCTCATACACCGCCCAACCATTTGAAGTCAGACACGGACCCCACGGGTGTTGTTAGCGACCTCAACCCGTGACACACCCGGATATGTCTCAAAGAAGTGTGTGGCAAACTCCGAGCTCACAGTGATGATGGCGGAGGTGTGGCATAGTTCCCTAGATGGGAAGGTGCGCAGACAAGAGATGTCATCAGAGTGATCGCCATCTCACCAAATGGCAAGTGAAATGACGAAGTATTCGAGTGCCATCTCTCGATAAAAGCCGACAAAGAACTCATGGTTCATCTTGTGGCGTGGCGACACCGGGAGAAGTGGGGCCATCCGGAGTCCCCGACACGGTGGCTTGTGCGTCAAGTAGGTCGAGGGTAATGAAGATGGAGTCTAGTATGGACTTTGTTGCCATGAGCCCATACTTTGACAACACGTTGATACTCCCACGAAATAAAAATAAATAAATAATGTAAGCAAAAAGTGCAGACTATGTGACTTAAATAAATTATTTAAGCAAAAATGCAAAACTTACCGGTCGTGAGTAGTATAGAATCGGGCAGATACATGATCCGCCAAGTCGGTGAAAATAGAGGTCGAGGCTCCTCCCGAGGCTCCTCCCGATCTGCTGAGGCTTCTCATGATACTCGGACATAGATCAGTCGAGTAATAAGCATCACTGGCTGCTTCACGATACTCGGGAGGTGGGGGTGGTAATGAAGAGGTTGAGGATCGCATCGAGGATACTGTGGATGATATCGAGGAGTAAGTGGGAATGATATCGAGAAACCGCCTCCTCTATGCTAATCCTCCCTGCTGCGTCTGCGCAGTAATCCCCAAGATAGAAAGCTCCAGTGGCCGACATCGAGGTGGCTCAAAGCGGATACTCACCGCTCGTCAGGTTGTGCCGGTCTCTCTCTCTCATTTGAAGCATGGAGTCGATTATGCCTCCGAGTCCTCGACGGGCGCAGAGATGACTCTCTATCTCTCTCGATCGGAGAGACCTCACGTGAGTCACGTCTCCTCTATGCCATCGGACACCTGCAAGCGAAGAAAAAAAAATTAGTAAAAAAACTTAAAAATTGCTCATCGTATTTACATCAAAAAGGTGTATATACGATGCTTACTTTTTCTTCGTCAGATATATGGTCTCTGTGGCATATTTACGAGTGGATGAATTTCTGGCTAATCGTATATACGCCTAAATAGGGGTATATACGATGTGAAGAAAATTGCTCGTCGTCGTAGTAGGTCGTGTGTGGGGTATATACGATTGGTGGATTTTCTACCGATCAGATATACGTCTCCGCGTATATATGCGAGTGAAGGTGGTAAACAAACGATGTATGACCAATTATGTGAAGAAATGGTGATTTTGTAAAATGCATTGGGGTATTTTGGTATTTTCATATGGTGGGTGGGGTTTTAGAGGAATGGGTGGGGTCCAAAAAAACCCAAAAATTAATATATGTGTTTCTTTGAATCGAACCTGGACCTATCGAATAAAATATGAGTATATTATCACTAAAATTTAGGATGTTTGGGTGTTCTCGGTAACTTAAATCGCCCCTACTATGAATACCATGAATATGTCTACGTGGCAGTTAAGTGCTTATCTGACAGTCCAACATATAATTTTTAAAGCTGACTCATAAATTTTTATTTTTTATTTACTAAAAATAAAAATAAAAATAAAAATGAAGTTCTTTTATGAACATCTTATCTTCAAGAACCCAAACCCAGAAATACTAATCCATATCATCCTGTTCAACCACAATGCAGGGCCACGATGCAACAGATTCCCACATCTCAACACCGATTTGTCAACTAGAAACTCCCAAAAGTGTCAATCACGAACACCGATTTTTCTACCAGAAACTCCCACATCTCGACACCGATTTGTCAATTAGGAACAACTCATAACCAGATCTGAAATCAATCCAATCTGCATATGAAGTGAAATGGATCAGAAGTGGTTTTGTTGGCATCAAATGTTGTTTTGTTGGCATGATTGATTAGGCTCGACTTGGGTGGTATAGAAACGAGTAACCCGATTTGTATGCTTGGTTATTTTGGGTGGTACATGTTAGGTTATTTTGTGTGGGATGGTTGTTTGAAGAAGGAATAGTAGTAAATTAACACTGGAAATGGAGGTTGGGTGATAAAGCAATGGTGAGGATGCAGTGACTATAAATCTTGATGGAAAGAAACAACTTGAAGATTGAAGCATCACCAATGGAGAATCTGGGTTTGGGTTATATGTTCAACAAAAAACTTCATTTTTTTTTATTTTTTAATAAATAAAAATTTATGAGTCAGCTTTAAAAATTACATGTTGGACTATCAAATAAGCACTTAACTGCCACGTGGGCCTTTTTTTAACGGAGTTGGATGAAAAATTAAAAAAAGACTAACGGTGCAAACGTTAGCTAACTTAAAGAACTAAGTTGTTACGAAAAAAACTTAAAGGACCAACTTGTTACAAAAAAATAACTTAAAGGACTTCTGTTGTAATTTCACCAATTTTTTTCCAAAGTTAGTTAACAAACTAAAACTAGAAAAAATAAGATAATAAAAACAATAATTTAATTTATTACATTGTTATTGTATAAGATTTTTAATAATGTCAGTTAATCACGAAACAATACATCATAAGAAAGACTTAACTTTATGTTAACTATCTTAGAAGTCACCTATACCATGATTTTTGATTGGTTAATGATATAAAGTTTTTACATCGACGATGTATATCGATTAACACAAAAACAAAGTAGTTTAGTACAAATTCATTATGTTTTTTATTTTTACTAAAAAATTTGGGGTAAACAACAATTTTTTTGACAACAGGTAAACAACAACTTTGGTCCTTGAAGTTTAGTCCCTAAGTGTGTTGAAATTGTAAGTACATCCCTAAGTGTTTATGTAGTAAGTCATTTTGATTGTCGAATGTGTCTTTTATTAGTCAAAATATATTTTTTTTGGTCAATTTAGTACTAAAATTATTAATAAATAAAACATCTAGCGATGTTTTGCAATTTTGATATAATCAACAACTATAATAATAATCTCACACACATTGAGGCTCTCTTTGGTGCGTCTATTGGCGGATAACAGATGGAATTAGCAAATGAAGAGTACACGTGTTTCGTATGCACTAGTGTTTATCGTTTTTCGAACAACATTTAGCTTCTGTTCAGATGCTACTTACAATAGTGTTTTTTCAAACGCTAGCAGATAGCGGATAACATTTCACTTTTTTGATATTTTTACCCTTCTTATTTTTCTTAAATTACTTCTATTTCCTCATTAATATTTTGTCATCATTAAATAATTTAATCATTAATTAAATATCATTTTATGTTATTTTACATCCTATTTTAGCCGCTAATTTTACCAAATACATCATTTGCTATCAGCTAGTTTATCCGCTAGCTCATCAGCTACCCGCTATCCACTCATCCGCCATCCACTAACTCATCTAATATCAACTATCCACTAATTTATCTAATATCCGCTACTTTTTACCAAAGTCAACCTAAGAGACCAAAATGACTATTTTACCTTTAAAAAATTGTCTTCTTTTATTATTGCAAAAAAAATATTGTCATTTTTCTTCCCAAATGAACAAGACAAAGATGCATGCATTTTGACCTGCGACATTAAGGACAAGGAAAGGAATTTAACCACCAACAACCCATACATCCCCCTTCCCCCAAAAGTAAACGCACATCTTCATCATCACTTGTCCTCTTATTGTACATAATCTTCATTTGATCTTTAAAATTAGAGCGCGTGTCTGCTAATTATTTTCTTTAATTCTTAAATTGCAGAAACTTGCGTTCTGAACCGTGTGATACTGTACGGGTATCAATTTAGATTCTGGTTGTGGATTACTTTCACTTTCCAACCATACAAATTTCCCACATTTTCTTATTTTCCTCCACACTCAGATTCTCTCACTGCCTTTCCACCTTCTGGGTGGAATTTAAAGCAACTTTTCCTTTCATTTTCATTCTGTTTCCCTCTCTGCGTTCAACTCATGCTTAGATTTCCCCAAACTTTTAATTTTTGGCAGAAATCAGAAATTGGGTTGCGATTTTGTGGCAAATAGATCAATGGGTTTTTTCCAAAATCCTAAATTTACCCAAATTTTGAATTGATTTTTTTTCTGTGTTCTTCTTGGTCTGTTTCACCAAACGGACCTGGGAGATAATTCTTATTGATGGATACTGCGTCCAATAAGGATACTAATGGCTGCGTGAACAAACCTGTGGATTCTTTAGATGGTAGAAAGGTTGAAGATGATGTCAATAGAGATGATGACAGTGATTCCAATTCTTTGTTACCACTTAGAAGAGGAGGAATATCACGAAACTCGGATAAGAAATGTAAGAGAGTGCAGTGGAATGATACTCTTGGAAACAAGCTTGTTGAGGTGTTAGAATTCGAGGCAAGGTAATTTGTTTAGTAATCTTTTGTTTTGAAAAGCAATATGATGCCATGTCTGTTAATTTCATTTGATGCCAGCATAAATTTAATAAGTTCGGACTTCACAGTGTGCATATGTTTTTCTGATAAACTACATAAGTTTGGTATAGCTTTCTAGTCTCTGCCTGAAATGGCTAGTTGAAATAGGAATGAGGAACTGTTAGTCTAGGTTGCATCATTTTGTAGCATCTTTTTGTTTAATGTAAATTTGTATAGAAATAATGTTACCATAAATTAATTTTTTAGTCTCTTGTCTCTGTATTTACAAGTTCTTTGAAACCAACATATTCTTCTAAGTGGCTGTTTGTTTCTGCGTAGAAGCCATGTCCGTGAAAATTATTTACATAATAAGCTATAGAATGAAGCTTCATATCCGCGAAAATTGATCACATAATAAGCTATAAGATGAAGCTTCATACTGGACACGATTTGGTCGACTTAACATAGCATAAATTTAGACATATTTAGTGATTTAGTCTTCTTTTTCTTTTACTCTTGAGAAGTAACTCTGTTTTCAACTTGCTCTACTTGCTCTTAAGCACATGAGCATAACTTTTGCTCTTGGCCAATAATACAACGAGGTGCGAGAACTTGTCATGCTGATCAGCCCTGAGTGGGTTCTGAATCTTCTGATGAAGGAATGGATAACAAAAATCAAATTGAGGGAGGGTTCATTAGTCAAGTTTTCTGCTTAATGAGACCGAGACCTATTTCGTTAAAATTGATAAACTTATGACTATGATAGAAACTGCAAGAGCAGAAATTAGCACATGATATAGTAACTTTTCAATATGGTTCTTGTTTTGTGGCATAGGAAGATCTGCCTTACAAGCCATCTGACTGAGGATGACCAGAGAGGAACGGCTATGGGAGCAATCCCTAAAACCCCAAGAAATGCTAATAGAACCACAAAACCAAAAGTTCCCAGAATACTTGCAATCAAGAAGATGGAACACGCCTAGAAACAACATACTGAGAATGCATAAAGCAACACATTAAGAACAAGTACACACAAGCCTATGTTAACTCAGTTAGGTATTAAACAATACCTACATTTGGGGGATTTAGCTTCAATGCTAAATCCACTCACATTGAACTATATACACAAATGATATAAGACTTTACAGGATTGAGGTTTTGCTCAATCTCACTCTTCTCACCACCACTAGTGTTTTGCTTGTGAATCCCCTCTGATTTCCCAAAATCTGAGTAGTACCTTCTTGTATTGTACCCAATACCTCAAGCTTTGACTTCCTAACAACTCACTCTCCTAAGTCTTGGCTAACACATAGCCACTAACAGCATATCCTAATAACTCACACACACAGCTATGACTTTGTATAGTGTTTAGACAAACCTAGAGTTAGTTGGAGTTAGTTACATGAACAAAACTATCTCCCACAACAACTAACTCTCCTATTGTAAAGACTAACACCTAGCTAACAGCATATCCTAACAAACTTAAGAGAAATAACAGATTACAATTATTATTACAATGATGATTCATATTTCACAATAACTTTTGTGATAAGATATTCCTTAGAAGCCTTTGCAAAGGTTACAATTGATGGAAGAAAAAACTAACCAAGGTTTTCTTGCCTACCTGGGATACAAGTTCAAAGTATTTGCAAAATGTCTTTATTTTAGCAAAACAAATTTGAATCTAAAAGGAATGCAACTATGTAAGCATTAGCAACACACTTATTTTGACACTATTGAATACGAATACCCTCTTTATGATTGGTTCGTTTTCCAACTAGTCTTCCGAGCAACGAAATTAACTTTTATAAAATAAACCATTCATAAAGAGTGCTCTCAAGAGTGTCACAAAAAGTTTGTTACCAGTATTCCTCTTAATTGTCATGTATTCATAATAATCTCATATTTGGTTGCCCAATTGTGTGTGCAGCGATGATAGTGACTCGGAGGATGACGATGATTCTTGTATCTGTTCAATAATGTAGACATGATATTGATAACCTTAGGTGTCTCAAATGTCCTACTGAACTAATCAAGGGAGCATTATTGGGGCTGCAAAACCTGAATTTGAAGTAAATATAATGATTTGGGACCAACTCTCCAATAACCAAGATAATCATCTCGATATGCTTGCCATTGTTTAGATCCGGTTCATCTTACTGGGTTTTGACACAATTTCTTAGATAGACTCTTGCAAGTTCTCTATGCAGCTCAAAGTAAAAACATGTCATCCAGCAGCAATTTTGATTTGGACACTGCTGATACGAGCACAGCTTCTATGTATGAAAAACTATATGAGCATTTTTGTGCTTCTCTAATAGTTATGCATTCAATTGCTTTATTCATATTGCAGAGGTACCTCGGTCTTTTTTCATTTCATTATCCTAGTTCCTCAATATGCAAAGTGAATTTTCATGATAAGTACTTGTTCTCAAATGATTCTGCTGAAAGGATTATTTGGTTTTGATCAAATTGTATAGCTGCAACATGAATACAAAAACAACAACAAATCCACACTAAATTGATCACAACATAGACATTCACAAACCAAAACAAGTACAGGATTAGAATTTGACACACAACTGACTCTTTAGTCTTTACTTAATGAACAATCAACAGAAGCATCAAAATATGATGCTTCCTCCTCTCCACCAACAGGCTGGTAGTATTTCCTGTGTACTTCTTCACCAATTAATATTTTCTAAGTTTCTGTTTCATCAATCACACGCGTCGCATCATTGACAACGAATTGTGGTGGATACATTATAGTTAGGAGAAACCAACCAGTTTGAAAGACTAGCATCAACTGCAATTTCTTGTAATAGAGGCTTGGACTGAAGGGCGTTTGATTCTAAGACACGAGGCGAGTAATTCAAGCTTGCTTCAGAGACTAAAGGCGTGCTTGTATTTTGTTCTGATGGAACATTCTCCTTTCTCCTATTTTTACCTGATGTAACTTTTGCTTTGATGGCTTTCCACTGAGTGAGGTTCTCTATAGGGATCAGAACAGAATGCATGTTTATGCTTCTTTCTCTTCCACTTAAATTGGATTTTGAC
Source organism: Oxytropis ochrocephala (assembly GCA_020916435.1). NCBI lineage: Eukaryota > Viridiplantae > Streptophyta > Magnoliopsida > Fabales > Fabaceae > Oxytropis > Oxytropis ochrocephala. The sequence continues at coordinate 26,267,654 of CM037090.1, read as the reverse complement.
TCAGCATCATTTGGATAGCTTGACTCTTTCTGCTTACTGTTGTCAGCACATTCTTCAGCCTCACCGTTCTCTAAACTTTCATCACTACCATCATCATCCCAATCATCATCATCAAATTCATTATCATCAATGTCAGATTCCTCATATGTTATTTCCTCATCATCATCATCATCATCATAGTCATATCTGCAATTTGAATATCTGTGATTAGAAGGGAAAGTGACTGCCAAGGCTGCAGATCCTTCACCCCCTGGTTCCACAGTAGTGTCCTCAGTTTCTTCTTCTTCCTCATTATCCAAGACTTGATAAGAATTAGGGTTTGGTTCATATATCTGTAGATTCAAATTGAAGGTAACTTTCTTCTTCTTCTTCTTCTTATTGCTTTTGACACCATTGTTCTCCTTATGTTCATCTCTTCCCCTAACAAATCAAATCAAATCAAATCAAATAAATAAATCTATCTATTCACACATGGTATATATTGATGAAAGAGGAAGATACAAGAAATAAATGGTAACCTGAATTCAGAATAGGGTATAATTGATTTTTCTTCTGTTATGGCAAGAACTTCATAAGTTGCATATTTCTGCAAGAAAGAATCAAGATAACATTTTTTTTGAGTTTTAACTGATAATGTAACTGAAATGAGAGAATAATTGTTGTTAAATAGTACAAGAAAGAATAAAGAAACTAGAAGAGGCGTGATATGATATGATACGATGAAATTAGGGTTTAGTTGTGCTTACTTGGTCTCGTTGTCCTGCAGCTAGGACTTTGTAGAGAGTCTTTCTGCGTTTTCTTTTGGTAGATAAACCAAAACATTGCAGAAAACAACCCATCTTTTCTCTTCTCTTCTCTTCTCTTCTCTTCGATGGGAAAGAAAGAGGAGAAGGTGAGGAATGTTGTAATAAAAGCAAGTGTATTAGAAACTAACTGAGGTGCCAGCAAGCAAGCCACCTAGATCAGAGAGAGAGTAGCATGTGACAAGTTTAAAAGCCGTTTGGCTCCAACGAATTTCGAAAATGGTAACGTTAGCCTGCTTTTAATGATGGTTCTGTTTTTTTGTTTATTTATTTATTTATTTATTGATGAGACGGATAAATGTGCAAAGCAAAGTCGCTGCTTGCTTGGTCTCAGTCTCAGATCTGAAAATGCAAATGTCTTCTATCCTTCAATATTTGTCCTATCTCTTTTTTATTTCCTTTTCTTTTTTAAAAGACAAAAATTACTCCTATTTTATCTTTCCAACAGATCGGTAGTACACTCTTTCGCGCTCTAAATCAATACTATGTTTGTTGTTCACAAAATAATGTCACATTTTTCAATAATTCATCCTGGCCTTCATCTCTCAACTTCTGAATTAATACTTTTGTAGTGTCGACTAAATGTATAACATTAAGTATATCTTAGGATTTTTGTTGTAAAGCTTGACAAAGACAATATGTAATTCCCATAATCTCTTTCGTCATGTGAAAAATCAATATGAACTCAAATGAATTTATAATCTTATAAGCACCATTAGCATCCTCACGCTAAGAATAAGACGATTCATTTTCCGAACATCTTGAAGAACCACATTAGTTGCATTATGCATATTTATCATACTACAAATAGAAGAAAAATGTGAGCTCCAACAAGTATCTGCAGCTCGCTTCAAAGTGTCAATCTGATTTTGTCCTTTACCACTATCAAGGTCACCAATCTCTAGGAAAAAGTGATATCTCCCCTAGTTTGGCAGCTTGTAACTCATCATGACGTTTACTAGAGGAACATACAACATTGACACCAAAAGTCAAGTGTGAAAAGAAATCATGAATACTAAAAACTTCTCTTGAAGCAGCAACCAAAGCAAGTTGTAATCTATGTGCAAAACAATGTACGTAGTAAGCATACAGACACTCTTTGACAAATAATGCTTGCAATCAATTCCACTAGCCGCTCATATTACTAGCACCATCATTCCCTTGCCCACGAATATATAAAACATCAAGACCATTCCTAGAAAGAACATCACAAACCGCTTATTTAAGAGGGATAACTTTTGTGTCTTAACATGAACAATATCAAAAAACTGTTCTTGTATACAACACTATTTATCCACAAATCTCAAAATAATAGCCATTTGACACGACGACAACTAAAACGAAACAAAGTTGTTCTTAAAAATTGATTTGTATTGTAAAATAAAATGGAGGGCGGAGTTGGATGAGATGGTTTGGGTCTCTTCTGGCTTAACCAATGTCCTGATTCGAATCCAGTTTTGGGAATGTAGCAGCGCTAAAACTTTTTAGGGAGAGTTTTGTCGCTCATTATCGTCCTACCCAACTCGAATAATTAGTCACTGCAGTTGCACGAAGAGGATATCTGGTCTACATAAAAAAAATGGAGAGAGCAATGTTCTTAAAGATCCAGTCAAAATAAAAATACAAATGAAACCATCATAAAAATAATGCACGCACTAATGTTAGGTTTATAAATGCATTTTATACACCATGAAGAAATAGTTTTTCTTTTAAGGGTTTTTTCTATTCTCCACTTCAACGTACTAAAATAGCAAAAACACTTCTGTTTTAAAATTCCTCCTTGCCTCTCGTAACGTACTCAATACCTTGGTACCAATTGTGTAATGGTACCCAGACCTTATATAGCACAATTGGTACCGAGGGGCTTCAGTGTTTTGATATTGATTCCTTTGAAAGGCAAAAAAAATTCAAATTTGGTTTTGTATGCTCGGTATCTTGAAACCAAACAGCCTCATTGTCTTAATGCAGAACTCTTCAACATTGTAGAAAAATGTGCATTGCCAAATATAGGTGTGCGAATGCTTGTAGGGAGAAGTGCAAAATCAGCCTTAGTTGATGAATTGCAAGAAGTGGAACGAGAGTATGTGCCATAAAATGACTTTTTGGATTAGGAAAAAATACCTTGGAGCAATGGAAGTTTGGTGAGAGGGGTGGTTTGTCACTGGGGAAGAGAGAAAGCGGAGGGAGATATGAGTATTTTGAGAAAAGAAAGGGAGGGGTGTCGTAGGAAAAAGTGGAGGTGTTGAAAGTCACCGCGACAAGTATATTCCTATGTAGGGAGGGATGGCAATGGGGCGGGGCGGGGCGGGTGTGAAGTCTTTCCCGCCTCCCGTCCCCGCTCTCAAATTGCCCCCGCCCCCATCCCCGTTCCCGTGCCCTTTATTTTTCTCCCATCCCCATCCCCACGGATCCACACTGTCACATGAACTCCTAATAAATAACAAAAATATAAATTAAAATATAATAAAATTAGAAAAATATATAAAAAGTAAGACTAAAATTCAAAAGTTTAAAATTTTTATTAAAAAATATAAATGTTAGTCTTAGTTTTATATTTTAATATTTGGAAAGTATAAAAGTTAGAACAATTTAATACTTTGTTAATATTTTAAATTCAAAGCACGTATAAAAAGACTAAAAATTAATTACTTATAAATAATATATATCTATATTAAGTATATTTATGTAATTTATTCAGGGCGGGGGGTATGATCCCCATCCCCATCCCCACTTTGATTGCGGGGGGATTTTCTCCCCCATCCCCACGTGGGAGAAAATCCTCCACACTGGCCCCATTCGTCGAAGCGATCCATGAGGATCCCCACTTGCGGGTAGAAATTGCCACTCCTATTCCTATGTACTAAGCTAACAGACTTCTCCCATGTATTGCATATCCTAGAAATTGAGCTCTTGCACAAGTACCATTAAAATCTATCTCGTTAAATATTTAATATATTTCTATAAAAATGAGGTCTGAGGCACTTTGCTAGGGTTTTGATAAAGCTTGGTGCGACGCCGTCAGTGAAGGTCCCTAGATCTGCTAGAGTGTGGTGGTGTTCAGCGGCACCTTCTGGTCCGTCTTCCTCGGTGTTCACTTTGGCCTTTTATGGCTTAAGTTCTCCTTCACCCGCGTTGGGCTGTCTTGTCGCGGCTTGTCACGGTGGTTCGACAACCGCCTTGGGGTCACCTCCCCCTCACTCGCTCGCCCCCTCCACTCCCACCTGATTTATCCTTTCCCCTTATATATGAAGTTGTTGCATTTTGACCCCCTTCAAAACCGTTTGACCCTCTCCATGGTTTTTGTGCTTTCTACCTCGCGTTTTCAGAATGCCATTTCTTGTATTGTCGCCCTCTGAGTTTCGTTCTCACTAGTTGTTGGAATTTCCAGGCTCTTCTCGAATCGGTACAACCCTCGACCGATTTTCACCTTATCTCACTTGGATCTCAGATTCAAATATAGAGTCCCCCCGGGGCCATTTGGTCTTCAAATCTGAGGATAGTCCTGGACTTTCCGTCTTTCCTCCTACACCAACTTTGCGGGTCTATCGGTCCTCTCTGTGAAGCCTATATGCTCTGGCTCAATGTTGGAGTTTGTTCGACAGTTGTGGTTTGAGAGTGTCTTCAGTTCTTGCCACGCAGTGATGGAGCTTGAGGGTTTCTGTTATGTTGTTAATGCTATTGGGTTGTTTTAGTTTGTATTTAGTTTGATTATGAATATTTTAACTTTGAGTTTTTAGGAACTATGCATATTCAGGTGTTGTGCATATGCTTATTGTTGATGATTAGGAGTCTTAGCTATACCTGATTGATAATGTTAAATATTTTTTATGATGTGTCATTTCGTGATTGATTGACGTTGTAAAAAAGCTCTTAACACCATCTGTATATATAAATCAGGCTTAGTTGCGCTTTTGGTATAAATTAGGTTTAATTTCACTTTTAGTCCCCCTATAAAAAATCTGTGCAATAGTCAAACGCGATTTGACACATCATTTAAGTGAGCATCACGTCAGCCTAAGGTTTTACAAAATTTGGCAAGGGCATGCCTTTTAAAAATTTGAATAGTAGATGGACGAAAATCGTGAAAAAAACTTAAAAGACCAAAGTTGTGAATAAGTTATTATAAAGAACCAAAAGTGCAATTAAACCGATAAATTAAATCCTAATAACACTAAAATGAGTGATTAATAGTGTCACACACCTATTGTAAATTGGATACCCTAAATAAAATTGAGAAAGAAGGATGGCATATTCCTATGACGTAAATCGCATCAAAGAAATCTGAGCCGTTAAACGATACTAAACAAAAAAAAAACGCAAAGCTTAGATCCTTTGTATTTATTGACACACACACATACACCCTCGTCTCTTTCTTTCTTTCTCTCCCCTCACCAAACCCTTCTTCCCTCTTCTTCTTCTTCTTCTTCTTCCATTCCATCCCCAAATCCCCCAACTTCCCCTCTCTGCCCATATCAATCAAATCCTATTCAAATTTACACATACGCAGAGAGATAGTGATAGAAAGAGGGTAAGAGAGAGAAAGTAAGGGAAATGGATTCGGATCAGGGTAAGCTTTTCATCGGCGGGATTTCATGGGAGACTTCTGAAGAGAAGCTGAAGGAGCACTTCAGTAACTACGGTGATGTTGTCAATACTTCCGTTATGAGGGAGAAGAACACTGGCAAACCTCGTGGCTTTGGTTTCGTCATCTTCGCAGATCCTTCTATTCTCGATAGGGTTCTCGAAGACAAGCATGTTATCGATGGAAGAACGGTTATGCCTCTTCCATTCTTCTTTTATTTCTCTATTTTGCTTTTCTTTTTTGTCGTTTTCACTTAATGTTATGTATCCCCCTTTGGTCCAAATGTTAGGGTTTTCTCTGAGAGTGTTTGTGTATTTTCAATTTTTTAACCTGTTTGTTTCTGTTGCTGCTGCTGAATTTCAGGTAGGTTTTGGTATCCCTGTTTTTTTTTTCTTTCTGGGGATAATGAATAGGGCTTTTTATTTGGAGAATTTTAGTCGTTTTCATGATATCTTCATAGAATTGGTGTACACATTTGTTTGCTATATTTGCTTCGTGGTTTTGCTTAAAGTAAGCTGTAAATCTCTGAAGGGGCTTAAAACTGAAAGCATTAAATGAAAAAAAAGAAGCTTTTGATATATTGGGAATGCGAAAAGCATTTAATTATAACTTCTTTGAGTAATTGGGATATATTTTATACTTCTAACATAGTGAAAAATTTGTTTTGTTTGCCTGTATGTCTGCTGACACTTCATTACCTGGAAGCTGGAATTGTTGTGTTTAGTATATTGGGTTTAAAGTTTATCTGTACAACCACTTATATCCATTTGATTATTTCAGACAGCTGGGAAAGCATACTTGTTTATGTTTATGACATGTGTTACATTAGTATTTGAACCTTTTTATTAGAGTATTGAAATGTAAAGAAATAGATATGTTTTGGAGTTGTGATTGTACTGTGAGTATGTGATTCACTGCCTTCAAAAACATGCTTAATTAGATATGCTGCGTTTAGGAATTAAGATTGCATTTTTTATGGATGAGTTTGCTCTTGTGTGAATGCGGTATGAGTAATGGCTAACAGAATATTTATTGATAGTTTATCATGTTTTGTTTTGTATGTTTTGAATTTGACCAAATATCTGAGAACATGAGGTAATGCTTAGATGTTGGTAATTGGGAATGTTGATATTAAATTGTGGTCCTGTTTTTGCTTTATTTCTTCGCATTATTAATTATATAGGCCTAAGTAGCCACTTAATTTATTTATTTGTTTTCAGGTTGATGCCAAAAAGGCATTTTCAAGAGAGGATCAACAAATGTCTATCACTTCCAGAGCTGGAAATCCCAATTCTGGTATGAATTCTGGAAATGGTGGAAACGTCAGGACCAAAAAGATATTTGTTGGAGGGTTGCCTCCAACCCTATCTGAAGAAAAATTCCGTCAATACTTTGAGACTTATGGACAGGTAACTGATGTCGTAGTCATGTATGACCAGAATACTGGACGACCACGGGGATTTGGATTTATTTCATTTGATACTGAAGATGCAGTTGATAGGGTCTTGCACAAGTCATTCCATGATTTAAATGGTAAACAAGTAGAGGTAAAGCGTGCACTTCCCAAGGATGCCAATCCTGGTGCAAGTAGCCGAATGGGTGGTGCTGGAGGTGGCGGGTACCAAGGGTATGGGGCTTCAGGTGGCAACCAAAATTCATACGATGGTCGTATGGATTCTAGCAGGTATATGCAGCCTCAAAGCGCTGCAGGTGGATTCCCACCTTATGGTTCTTCTGCGATAGTGCTCCTGGCTATGGGTATGGTTCGCTAATAATGGCCTTGGTTATGGTGCATATGGAAGTTATGGTGGTACTGCTGCTGGTTATGGTGGACCTGCTGCTGCAACATACGGGAATCCAAATGTCCCCAATGCTGCTTATGCCGGTGGTCCACCTGGTGGCCCAAGGAGTTCATGGCCTGCTCAGGCTGCCTCTGGTTATGGCTCTATGGGCTATGGTAGCACTGCTGCTTGGGGTGCTGGATCTGGCGGAGCTGGATCTGGTGGTAATGGCGGCCCTAGTTCAGCAACCGCGGGTCAATCCCCTAGTGGAGCTGCTGGATATGGTAATCAAGGTTATGGGTATGGTGGGTATGGTGGGTATGGAGGAAGTGATGGTTCTTATGGTAACCCAGGTGTATATGGTGCTGTTGGAGGGCGTACTGGGGGTGCTCCTAATAGTAGTGCTAGTGGCCCTGGTGGGAGTGAACTCCAAGGTAGTGGTGGCAGTGGCAGCTATATGGGCAGTGGCTATGGAGATGCAAACGGAAATTCCGGTTATGGAAATGCAGCTTGGAGATCTGAACAGGCTCAAGCATCTGGAAATTATGGGACTCCTCAGGGAAATGGTGCCCATGGTGGGCAAGTTGGTTATGGTGGTGGCTATGGTGGTGCTCAGTCACGACAAGCCCAACAGCAGTAATTTTGATAGTTAAATCTCTTGCAGGATCTTGAACTTGACTTGATGATCCCTGCCTTTTAATCTTAAATCATGAGCTCATAGTGAATTCTTTCAGCGGCAAAGGAGTTATTTGCGTTCGATGTCAACACAATGGGACCGGTTGGGTTGCTTAAATCCCAGTAGTTTGCAGTATTTGCTTTCCTAGTTTATAATAAGTAGTATGGTTGAGGAGATACTAGATGCTACTTTCTATTTAGTATTTAATTCTGCGTGTAGTTTTAATTGTGTGTTTATGATTTAGTTGATTTGGAATTGTCAGTTCTTGTAGCATTTCAGTTATAGTATTTTATTTCACCTTATATGATGGTTTGATGCAGTTGTGTGTTGTCATTTGTTGATGTTTTCATTCTCTTTTCTCTGTTCTCTTTTGACTACGGTTTGGCAATAGAAGATCTTATTGTGTAGGCACATACTTTAATTGCTGGTACAAGTAGAAATAAGATGATGTAGTCGAGGTACTTACTGATAGCAGTGGACACTTGGGTTGATCACTTCGTAATGGGTAGCGATAATGGTAGTCATAGTAGAAACTTTGAAGATGGCATAATCATTTTCCCCCTGTATTTGCACTTGTGTTGTACAGGAGGAGAGGTGCACGTTGAAGTGGAGCCAAGTGTCCACTCATGGCTAAGGAATGATCTTGGTTCAGTCTATTATGTTTTCTGGGCCAACACATCATCAAATTTGGAGATCCGGGCTTTTGAAGTGATAAAATCTCGTAGAGTTCAATCTGGTTTGTGGTGGCTGACAGAAATTTTGAGGGGATGGTTTGCAGCACATTCAGTAAATCTGTTGGCTGAGAGAATTTTGGCCTAAATTTTAGGTGTCTAGTTGATTGTTACATTTTGGCATGTGTTACAATTAATGCTTGGAGAATTCCCTGTCCTTTAACATTTTTACTGTGACAGGCAAGTTTTTTTTATAGGTAAGTTTTTCTCATTATTTCTTCATAACCTTTCAGTTTTAGCTTTTGTGTCACCTCTCAAGGTGTTATTATATTGGAATTGCTTTCTATGATAAGTGCCTTTCTGTTCTACCCCCAAGGTTTATATTGGGAATTGCTTTTATATTGCAAGTGCTTTCTGTTCTTTATTACTTGACATATTGTTGCAGTCATTCTCTGGTAGTCTTATTATGTTAGATTTTCCTAGTTTATAGAATGATAGTCGTATTGTGTAAGATTTTCTTATGCGACCTTGCATCGCCATTCTCTGTTCTTATCATGTCATTCTCTGGTAGTTTATAGAACGACAGTCATTCTCATGCAACCCTGCGTCGCCATCAACCTCTGCATGCTTCTCTGATTAGAAAGTTCCAGGTGTTACTGCTGTTGATGCCATTCGCTTCTACCAACTGTTGTTACATGCTTTCGTGCGTGTTTGGAAACACGGTGGAGTTGAAAGTCACATCCACCTTGACTCTACTAGTTGTAGAGTTGAACCAAACTTGCGTTTGTGATGGAACCAACGTGGTTCGAAACACACGCTTCATGTATCAACTTGCCTCTCTTTTTGTGTATTATCTTGGCAAACATTCCCTAACCTTTCGCTAGTAAAGTTAGGGTGACTTTGTTTCTATCCCTCTAATTTATTTTCTCTCTAATAATATTCTTTTTCTCTTTCGTGTTTCTGTTTTCAAATTTGGCCTAATTTAACCTAAGGTAACATTAACTTTCCTGCCAAAAAGTGTGGCACTTAAACTAACCCGTGTGAAGTGTGTCGCCTCTTTTGTTCGCGTAAATGCCTGGCACTAGGTCTTCTTGGATGTACGCATCAATCACGTGGTTAAGTGCAGTAGCTACCATTAGTAAAAAGATCCCCAGCAATTAGACAACTTTGGTCATGGAAGGCCTTAGAGACATACATGACTAGTTCAAAAAAAAATACACCATAAATTATAAGTTCGACATCACGTCGTAGTCTCCATCGCCTAGAGTTGAGTCTTTAGAACACATCTCTCATCCCTTGCTTTCAATGGTGACGATACTTCTGTACCAATGTTCCCTATGTCACACACGATCACTTGGAGAGGCCAACAACCGAATCAAACCTCACCTCTCTCCTCACTATTTAAGGAACTCTCTAAGGAACACCATGAAATCACCATCCCCTTTGGGTACCAAGCCTATTCCTTGCTCCATCTTTTCCAATCGTCTAATTTAAAATCTTGCTACCATACATCCTTAGATTTCTATTTTTGAAGGTACGAGAGCTTTTGCATTTGTTGCCATGGTGGCAGGAGCAAGAAGAGGTGATGGAAGCAAGAAAGAAAATGAAACAAGAAGCTGGGATGCTCGAACCTTCAATAAGGAAGAGGAATGAGTTCAGGAATCACTAATACGACTTTTAGATAGTTTGTTAGGCTGCAACTACTATCCTTTTTAGCTTTATATGCTATGTCTACACTTCCAAGAATCTAGCTCATGCATGAAAGGTGTTTGAAGTGCATATTTACGTAGCTATGTCTTTATAACAAACCAAACTTAGATTATCTAAGTGGATTCACATTTACGTTTCTCCATGATATACCAAGTAAATTGTCCCACAAATACTTGTGAGGATCCAAACTCCAAATATGACTTGGTCTTGAAATAAAGTGTGATAGTCAGCAAGTGGTACTTTACCTGTTCAAGCAAATACAATGTTGGTATTCCATTATTTTTGGGTTTTGCTTTTCCCACTCCCCCTCCTACTCTTTCACACCCCTTCAAATTTTATTCCAAAATTAACCTTGCGTGAAACGCTGTGAGGACGTGTTTAATGACTGTTCGAACAGGTTCGCATGACCTCATGCGAACAGGCGAAAAAGGCCCAAGAGGGTATGAAGTCAAAGTTTAACACACTCAAACGATGTCATTCGAACGTGTTCGAACAAGGTATTCCAAAAATAACCTTGCGTGAAACGCTGTGAGGACGTGTTTAATGACTGTTCGAACGACCTTGTTTGAACAGGTTCGCATGACCTCATGCGAACAGGTGAAAAACGCCCAAAAGGGTGTGAAGTCAAAATTTAGCACACTCGAACGACGTCATTCGAACCTGTTCGAAGGCCCGTGTTCGAACACGTGAAAATTCTTGAAAAAAAGACGTTTTGGCTGGTCTTTTGGTCATTTCACACCCTTATGGGGTGTGTTTTAAATAGGAGGGGGCGTGGGAAAAGCAACACCCTTATTTTTATTGAATAAAATGGATTGGAGTTTTCAAGTAAACAATACGGGATTTTTGTAACACCCCCTTATATTCTACTAAATAATTAATATTTAAAAAAAAATCAGAGTTTCAAAAATCTTTACTCGAGAGAGTGCTACACTTATTCACGTAAAACAACGCATGAAGCATTTATGGCGCAAAACACCAACATAAGTATGATATATAACACCTCTACCACATGGACGAGTTCACAAAATCACATGTTTAAAGTTTACACCACAAATGAATTTAAACAGTTCATAAAAGTACAAATATTACGGTTCAAAGGCTAATACACACCTTCTACTCTCCTACTCGGCCCCCAAGTGTTACATATCGAGCAACCGACGCCAACTACCAAAAAGAGTAAGGAAAGACTCTACTCAGAGTACTGCAAGTTGCCACATAAGAGCAACATAAAAGCAGTAGGGTGAGTCTCGTTTCATAAATAATAATCAGTAAGATAAGCATTATCATAGAGAAATCACTAAAACAACTCGGTTCAGTGAACACTCACACAGACTCACGCCACACCACTTCAACTCACCTTCAATAAACACATCAACAAGCGTATGAGTATATGCATGAAATGAAACCCAAACTCCACGGGTAATATGCATGTGGATCCATAAGACCAAGTCTTCGCGCTCATCAATAAGCATCAAGTCTTCGCTCATCAAATAGACCGAAGTCCAACCCAAACTCCACGGGTAATATGCATATGATTTTATGCGACACAATGAAACATGCATCCTAACACACCAAGCCAATTCTAATGCGCACAATGCATACTTACCAACAATGCCTCAAAGGCACATCACCAGACCGCAGCCTCTACACAAAAATATCAGGTCATAGACCCATCACCAAGACCGCAGCCTTTTTCACAAATCATCAAGTCCCTACTAGGAAACCTCACCACTCAACACCCACGGGTATAGCCCTAAGGCTAGCGCCAACACCTCAATTTTAACGTTTTACCACCGCGCCGCACCATATCGGCATCAAACAAAGAATTCGGCACCAAGTGATGAACTCAAACATCACCACAAGGACTAAATCACTACCAGGGACCAATCATCACCTAGGGACCAAACGGACTACCTCATGTCAAACACTTAGGCGTTATTAACACCAAACAAGACTCCTGGGGCAGGCGGGCGCGCTTTGCGCAGAATCGTGGCTTTCGCACAACAACTCGGCACCCTCTCTCGGGCAACTCTCAAGACTGCACCCCTCAACTCCGGCACACATGCACTAAGCCTCCTCTCTGCACCATAAATCATCTCGGTATCTACACTTATACCACAACTACCATACTTACCCTTCAACATACCTAGACCTCTGCAGACACTCACTTCGGACGATTCCGCACCTCGACATGCTTATATTTCGACAACTACTCTTAGTCTTACATACTCTACACTTCGACATGCTTACTATAACTCTGCTCGCTTCACACACCTCGGTAGTTTTACACTACACAACACAACGTCCGCTTCTTCCGCAATTGTACTTGGGTTATATACTTAACACTACACTTTGACCCCTCCACCCTAAGCACAACTATGCTACATCTCAAGAACCATAATTCGACACCCTCAATGGGACTTAACCATTTTTACGGATCATCACCTATGCTGCACTCCTCTCTTCGCCCTTATCAAGCCTACAACTTACGCTGTGACACTTACGTTATTCACTCGTTATCCTACACGGCAAGCCAACTCGGTTCCTCTACGTGCTCATGCGCCTAACCTTCCTCTTCCCTCCTTTGGTTACTTCTCACTAAGATTCACTTAAAAACACACTCTTCACTCCCGAATATTGGCCGTGGTTGGTGACAACGTCACCAACACTCCCACTGGGGACCGAGGTTCCTCGGCTCCCATTTCCTCCACTTGATCCTCACACTACTTAACGCACCAAAATCATCATCAAAGTGGAAACAAAAACACAACATCAACACACATAAATCATACAGTAAAACAAATTTCAAGATCATTTTAGACTTAACTCACACATAATACATATCATAAGGACTATTATGAACAAAAAGAGAGCCCCCTAACCTCAAATTGTTGAAGAGCAAAGACTCCTTCGCTTCAAACTCTCCGATCAATCAACGATCGCCTCTTCCTCCGTGGATTCCTAGCTTCCTTCAACGTCAAGTTCTCCTCCTTCTCTCTAGAATCACTATTCCACCTAACTTTTCCTTCTCTCTTACTTCTCTTTGATTTTTCTTTAGAAATGTTGCATGAGTGAATTCAATCCTACGGCTCCTTTCTCTTTATTACATGCAAAAATGGGCTTCAATTGAGCAAATGGGCCTCTAATGGATCATGGGCCTCTAATCCCACCTTCTCCATTACTTAAACACTTCCTAAACACAAATACAATTCTAGCATTAATTACTTGACTCAAGTGAATTGTTGTAAACCTTAAATAACCCAATTAAATAATTAATTGAACTATTTTGGGGTGTTACAACTCTCCCCCACTTAGAACATTTCGTCCTCGAAATCTCACCTGAATCAAACAGCTCTGGATATGCCTCTTGCATCTTCTCCAAAATTCCGAGGTAAACCTCGGGTCTCTGTCTGACACAATACTTCGAGGAACTCCATGAAGCTTCACGATCACTTGGATGTAGATCTCAGCCAATCTTGACATCGGGTACGTGATGTTGATAGGAATGAAATGAGCAGACTTCGCCAATCTATCCACAACTACCCAAATAGTATCAAACTTCCTCACTGTACTCGGCAGACCATTTACAAAATCCATTGAAATGCTGTCCCACTTCCACTGGAATCTGCAATGGTCGTGCATCAACCCCCGCCGCTCCCGGTGCTCCACCTTAGACTTCCGACAAACCAAACAAGCATACACAAACCGAGCTACATCTCTCTTCATACCTTGCCACCAAAATAACCTCTTCAAGTCTTGGTACATCTTGGTCGCTCCTGGGTGAATACTTAACTTACTCCTATGACACTCCTCCAAGATTGCTTTCCTAATTTCCTCGTCATCAGAACACAAACCGAAGTTCTATACCTCAATGCACTGCGCGATCTAACTCAAAATCCTCATTCCCACTCGGCCAATACCTACTACTACGTCTACAAGCTTGACATCTAGCTTCCTGCGCCTCCTTGATGTTACCGAAACTCATTTGTAATTTTCAAAGATCCCTAACTTAATACTCCGAGATGTTAATTCACACACCAAGCTCAAATCTCGAATTCTTCAATTAGTTCTAGCTCTTTCACCATCATTGATGACACATGCAAGGACTTCCTACTCAAAGCATCACTACCACATTACCTTTCCCTGGGTGGTAGTTCAAACCGAAATCATAGTCTTTCAATAACTCCAACCATCTCCTTTGCCTCATGTTCACTCTCTTTTGGTCAAATAGATATCGCAAGCTTTTATGATCACCGAACACTTCAAACCTCGAGCCATACAAATAATGTCTCCAAATCTTCAAATAAGAAACACTACTAAGCAAAGAAGCTCTAAATCATGGGTAGGGTAATTCTTCTCATGAACTCTCAATTGTCTTGAAGCGTAAGCAACTACCTTACCCTCTTGCATCAACACACAACCCAAACCCATCCTCGACGCATCACAATATACCACAAAAGGCTCACTTGGATTAGGAAACGTCAAGACAGGAGAAGTTGTCAGTCTCCTCTTCAATTCTTGGAAATTCTCTTCGCACTGCTCGTCCCACACAAAGGCCTTCCTTTACACGCCAACCGAGTTAATGGTAGCGCCAACTTGGAAAATCCTTCAATAAACCTTTACGTAATACCCGCCAATCCCGTAAAACTCCTCACCTCGGTGGCCGAAGCAGGTGCTTCCCATTGCAACAACACGCCTTCAACCTTGGAAGGATCAATCGCAATACCCTCACTGGTAATTACATGACCTAGGAAATTCACTACTCTTAGCCAGAATTCACACTTGGCCACTTCGCGTTACAACTTCCTATCTCGCAAGACCTCCAACACCAACTTCAGGTGCTCGGCATGCTCTTCCTCCGACTTGGAGTATACCAAAATATCGTCAATAAACACCACTACAAACCGATCCAATATTCACTAAAGATGCGATTCATGTACTCCATGAATACTCCAGAGCATTTGTAACACCAAATGGCATCACGTAATACTCGTAGTGTCCATACCGAAGTTCTCAACGCCGCCTTAGGAATGTCTTCGCCCTTTACTTTGATTTCGTGATACTTATTCTTAATTGTCACTTTATTCAACTGTTTACATAATCCACGCATAGCCTCATACTACTGTCTTTCTTCTTCACTAATAACACAGTGCGCCTGGCAGGCGCACACACTTGGCCTTATGAACTTCTTCTCCAAAGAACTCCTCTAGCTGCTTTCTTCAATTTCGGACAACTACGCCGACATCCTATATGGTGCCATAGACACCGCCTAGTTCCCGGTACCAACTCAATGTTGAACTCGACCTCTCTCGTGTGGAACCTCGTGAATCTCCTCAGAAACACTTCGTAAAAACTCTCGCACCACTGGTACTTCACCAATCTTGGCTTGACTCTCTACTGACAATGACGCCCACAACGTAAACAGCGTAGCTCCTTCCTTCACTTCCTTGCAAGAATCGCCAAAGAGTAACAAAATTGATTCTTCCACCTCGGAAGAAGCGGAAACTTACCGACCTACTAGCGCAATTGATGTGAACATGGTTATCCACTAACTACCCATACCCGTGATGACATCCATTCCTTCCAAAGGCAAACAAATTAAATCAACTAGGAAGTCTCTGCCGAACACTGACAGAGGACACTTCGCACAAACGAGAGAGGTAGTCACTGATCCCTTTGCTGGAGTATCAATAACCATCTCCCTCACCAATGTAGATAAAACTAAATCCAATCTCTTAACACACATAGCAGAAATGAAAGAACGCGTGGCACCAAAGTGTCCACAATTGCAATCAAAGAGATGCCATTAATGAAACACGCACTCTAATCTCGTTGACCACCTCTGATCCCCGCCAACGCAAACACCTTTCCCACACCTTTCTCCTTCTTAGGCTTGGAGCACTTGGAACCGATATGCCCCACCTCTCCACAGCTTGAAACAAATGATGTCCTTCCTCTCACGCTAAGCAATGCACTTGATGACCTTCCTTACCACATTTAAAACACTTGCTAACCATGCACTCAAAACTCTTGGGGGCCTGCCTTGCCACACTTGTAGCACACAACATTCGCAGGGCATCTCCCCACTCGCCTCTTGCCTACGCCGGCTTTCCACTTGCCTTTACCCTTACCACTGAAACCTCGTAAGGCTTCTCGCACGATGCCGAACCGGCTCTTCCCGTCATTCATTACTCAAACGCGCATTAGTATCTTCTTCATAAATCCCGCACTGCCGACCGGATCGGCAAACACTCTAAGCTTTCGTACCCAATTGCCTCGCTTGACTCGGACCTTAAACCGTTCTCAAATTTGATGCACTTGGAGAATTCAAGAAGAGCTCCATCATAATGAGGGTAGAATTTCACCAACTCTTCAAACTTTGCAAAGATACTCACCACTGCCTTATTCCTCGCTTCACTTTCTAAAAATTCCATTTCCTTCTTTCCTCTCACATCCTCGTGAAAGTACTTCCTTAAAAATTCCCTTTGAAAACCTCCCATGTAATCGCTTCTCCAAAGAGCCTTTCTAACCTCAGATAGCCCCCACACCACCAGTCATTCGCCTCCTCGCCAAAGATGTGAGTTCCATATCTCACCTTCTCGCGCCACAAGATACCCATCACTCTAAAAATCCTCTCTATATCTTTCAACCGTGCCATCGCCCATCAGATTATATCTCCTTTGAACGTAGGGAGGTTCTCCTCCGAAATGTAGCTAGGCTACGAGCTCCAACGCCCCGGCAGACTTACGAGGCAGATTTTCCCATAGCAAGCAGCCTCCATCGTTTCTATCGCAGCAGCCTAAGGCATCTTCATTTCTCCTAGTTTCTCCCCACCATCTCACTTACTCACTGAGATGAGAACAATTCAAAACGAGCATTATTACTCGAGGACTGGGAACTCAAGACGCAACACTTGGTCGGACAGACCGAACTTTTGCTCTGATACCACTTATGTAACACCCCCTTATATTCTACTAAATAATTAATATTTAAAAAAATCAGAGTTTCAAAAATCTTTACTCGAGAGAGTGCTACACTTATTCATAGAAAACAACGCAAGCATTTATGGCGCAAAACACCAACATAAGTATGATATATAACACCTCGGCCACATGGACGAGTTCACAAAAATCACATGTTTAAAGTTTACACCACAATGAATTTAAACAGTTCATAAAAGTACAAATATTACAGTTCAAAGGCTAATACACAACCTACTCTCCTACTCGCCCCCAAGTTGTTACATATCGAGCAATCGACGCTAACTACCAAAAAAGAGTAAGGAAAGACTCTACTCAGAGTACCGCAAGTTGCCACATAAGAGCAACATAAAAGCAAAGAGGGTGAGTCTCGTTTCATAAATAATAATCGAGAAGATAAGCATTATCATAGAGAAATCACTAAAACAACCTGCCTGTTGCTGAACACTCACACGCACTCACGCCACACCACTTCAACTCACCTTCAATAAACACATCAACAAACAGATGAGTATATGCATGAAATGCAACCCAAACTCCACGGGTAATATGCATGTGGATCCATAAGACCGAGGTCTTCGCTCATCAATAAGACCAAGTCTTCTCGCTTCATCAAATAGATCAAGTCCAACCCAAACTCCACGGGTAATATGCATATGATTTTATGCGACACAATGAAACATGCATCCTAACACACCAAGCCAATTCTAATGCGCACAATGCATACTTACCAACAATGCCTCAAAGGCACATCACCAGACCGCAACCTCTACACAAAAATATCAGGTCATAGACCCATCACCAAGACCGCAGCCTTTTCGACAAATCATCAAGTCCCTACTAGGAAACCTCACCACTCAACACCCACCGGTATAGCCCTAAGGCTAGCGCCAACACCTCAATTTTAACGTTTTACCACCGGCCGCACCATATCGGCATCAAACAAAGAATCTCGGCGCAAGTGATGAACTCAAACATCACCACAAGGACTAAAATTGTCACCAGTGGACCAATCGTCACCTAGGGACCAAACGGACTACCTCATGTCAAACACTTAGGCGTTATTAACACCAAACAAGACTCCTGGGGCCATGGCGGCGCGCGCGCAAGAATCGTGGCTTTCGCACAACAACTCTAAGACCTCTCTCGGGCAACTCCCAAGACTCGCACCCTCACTCCCCCAAGCACACGTGCACTAAGCCTCCTCTCTGCACCATAAATCATCTCTGTGATCTACACTTATACCACAACTACCATACTTACCCTTCAACATACCTAGACCTCTGTGACACTCACTTCGGCAGCCCGCACCTCGACATGCTTATATTTCGACAACTACTCTTAGTCTTACATACTCTACACTTCGACATGCTTACTATAACTCTGGCCGCCACACCTCGGTAGCTTTACACTACAACACAACGTCCGCTTCTTCCGCAATTGTACCGGGTTATATACTTAACACTACACTTTGACCCATCCACCTCGGCACACGCCTATGCTACATCTCAAGAACCATAATTCGACACCTCAATGGGATTCGACACCCTCAATGGGACTTAACCATTTTTACGGATCATCACCTATGCCGCACTCCTCTCTTCGCCCTTATCAAGCCTACAACTTACGCTGTGACACTTACGTTATTCACTCGTTATCCTACACGGCAAGCCAACTCGGTTCCTCTACGTGCTCATGCGCCTAACCTTCCTCTTCCCTCCTTTGGTTACTTCTCACTAAGATTCACTTAAAAACACACTCTTCACTCCCCGAATACTTGCTGGTTGGTGACAACGTCACCAACACTCCACCGACCGAGGTTCCTCGGCTCCCATTTCCTCCACTTGATCCTCACACTACGAACGCACCAAAATCATCATCAAAGTGGGAAACAAAACACAACATCAACACACATAAATCATACGTAAAAATGTACCAAGATCATTTTAGACTTAACTCACACATAATACATATCATAAGGACTATTATGAACAAAAAGAGAGCCCCCTAACCTCAAATTGTTGAAGAGGCAGCACTCCCTTCGCTCAAACTCTCTCGATCAATCAACGATCGCCTCTTCCTCTGTGGATTCCTAGCTTCCTTCAACGTCAAGTTCTCCTCCTTCTCTCTAGAATCACTATTCCACCTAACTTTTCCTTCTCTCTTACTTCTCTTTGATTTTTCTTTAGAAATGTTGCATGAGTGAATTCAATCCTACGACTCCTTTCTCTTTATTACATGCAAAAAATGGGCTTCAATTGAGCAAATGGGCCTCTAATGGATCATGGGCCTCTAATCCCACCTTCTCCATTACTTAAACACTTCCTAAACACAAATACAATTCTAGCATTAATTACTTGACTCAAGTGAATTGTTGTAAACCTTAAATAACCCAATTAAATAATTAATTGAACTATTTTGGGGTGTTACACTTTTCATAATAGTTCACTATGGTTTTGGTCTCTCTATTTTCACCAACTAACGATTTTGGTCGCCCAATAATTTTTTTCACGTATTTAGTTCCCCTATTTTCAATAGCTCACGATTTTAGTCCCCCAAGAATTTTTCTCATTAATTTAGTCCCCCTATTTTCGCCAACTCACGATTTTAGTCCCTCTATTTTTTCAATTTTTAAAATCAAAGTCCCCCTCTTGAAAAAATAGGGGGACTAAAATCGTGAGTTAAAAAAATTGGGGGACTAAATTCGTGAAAATAATTTTTGAGGGACTAAAATCGTAAGTTGGTGAAAATAGGGGGACTAAATTAGTGAAAAAAAAATTTGGGGGACGAAAATCGTGAAAAGGCTACTAAAAATTCGTTAAAGAGTCAAAACTAATCAAAAAAATTATAAAAACACCACTAAAAATCTAGCAAAACGAAAATAAGTCTATGCAAATTTTTTTAGATTTTTTGGAGACTATGAAAAATTAAAAAATTAATAAAAAATAGCAAACGATGGAATTTGGGATTTTGAGGCCGTGGTCCCGTAAGAAGTCCCTTCTAAGGGAGTCATGCTCGGTGATTTTTTTTGGATTTAATGGCAGTGGTTTCATTATGATCGGAGTAGGTTTCCCGAAAACCGATTTTTAAATTTAAATTATTCGCTCGACGCTTAACGTAAATCACGTGTTTAATCTAACTACACACTATATTAATTTTTATATAGTGTGTAGTCTTAATTGATTTTTATTTGATTAAAAAAAATAAAAATACCATAGGGATCGTATTTATGTTCAAATGAACATATATATTTAACTCTAATTATATTATCGTATATACACACCCCTCAGGCGTATACGCCTGGTGCAGATATACGATACTACTAATATTTTAGGTCGTATATATGTTAAAAAAACATATATACGATTGGTGCAAAAAAATTAAAAATACGTTTTGTAATGATATTTTGGGTTTCACTTTATCAGAGGGTATATGATATGGTGGGGTATAAAAAACACCCAAAATAAAAATGAAGTCTAATACACTCCCTTGTGGTCTACTTCCTCCCCACTGGATATAACTTTATCGTGTATGCCAACATCGTGCGAGTTTTCTTCTGCACAAGAACTTTACAGTACATGTATCTGATAAGGATAATGTACATGTATCTGATACGTACACGTTAATGTGAAGAAGGATCAAAAGTATATTTTGGGATACATGAGATTTAGCAGTTACTGTATACTCCGTCTGTCGAAAATATAAGGATCAAAAAAGACACGAATGAATACACGTATGCATTTTGATCCTTATATTTTGGGATGGAGGTAGTAACTTATTTTTTGCCTTAATATTTTATGCTTAAATTTTAAAATGGTCAAAATCTCTTTATTTGAACGTAATCATTTTTTATTGACAAGAATTACATATAAACAATGCTTATTCCCTTTCAAAAATCTATCATTCTTATGGAAAAATCTCTCCAATCTAGCTGTTTGCCACTGGGAAGCAGCATAATTCAGTTCCTCTAATTCAACGGTCCTCTAGAGATAAGTAATAATCTCACAACAGATGAATTTTGTTTCCGGTTTTTGGTCAATCAACAGATAATTTTGGGAGTATCAAGAAATGAAATACATGGCACCAACATGTCAATGTTTTTGCAAGGATGGCTGATGCTTGTGCTACTGCTCTTCTGTGAAGGACAATTCGCTATGCTTATGGCCAGCTTTTGTATGGATCGCTGAATGCAGCGGCGTTATCGGGCGTGAGAAAACCACCTACATACATGGTACATAAAACAAACCTATCATATACTTGTTACACTTGCAGAGCAACACATGAATTATGACAAATGCCACTATTGACTGAACCATCTAGTTGATTAAGTAGTTAAGGGTAGCCTAAAATAAATTTTAGCAGAATTAGCATCAAGTTTGTCAAAGAACTTTGGGATGGTTAACAGAAAATGATATTTTCCTGCTAGATTACATTATAATACTTTAATGATCAAATTGCCTCTATATTGCATTAACATACCTGATAATTCCCAAGTGTTCGTGACTTAAAACCTGCGCCACTGTAATCAAAATAGTATTCCCATGTTCTGATGAATTTTTCATTAAATCCGAGATCCAAAATTTCGCTGACAGCACAAAAGCAAAATTTTTCAATAATTAGTTGGTGTAAGTGTAAGTAGTTGAATTTATACATATAATAAGTATGTTTCGATCAAACCAATTGTACCTTTTTCTTTCCAAGAATTTTTCTCTCCAACATCTTAGTGTTTGATAGTAATGAATTCCTATATTTTCAACGTGCTCCACGCTGCATTTAAGAATATTCGGTTGAATAAGAAAGAAGAATGAATGCTCGTTGATAGGTACAAATTCAGCAGCTACATACCAGAGTCTGGATCTGGCAGCCATGGCTGATGTTACCCTACTTAGAGAGGGTAGGCAACCTCCTGGAAAAATATATTCCTTTATAAAATCAGAACTGCGCCTATACTCATCATATCGCTCATCCGGTATTGATATGAACTATAGATGATAAACCATCTTCAATAGTTAGCAGCAATTTAAATACCAATAAGAATGTAATTGTAGTAACTACATACAAGCATGCAATCTAGAAACATTCTCTCTAATACCTGGAGAACAAGAAGGCCATCATCTGCCAATACTGATTCACAACACCCAAAGAATTCTTCCATGAATTCGTGGCCAACAGCTTCCAACATTTCACTGAAATATGGTTATACAGGTTATGTAATATGTTGGAAATACTTGTATGTATACAAGTGTCCTTAAAATTAAAATGAAAAAAAGCTCACCAAGATATAATCCTATCACATCTGTATGTCTTTGGCAATTGGCGATAGTCACACAGAAGAAATTTGATATTGTCCTGGAACCATGATTTGATTACATTTATCATAAATTCTTTCAAAATTTTCTAAGTTCACATGTGCATTGGATGCAATGAGCCTCTCTTACAAAATGAGAAGTACCGGCATAATCGCAAGAACACATAAACAGGTTAGTTTGGTAATACCTTAAGTCCAGCTTCTTTAACTCTTTGTTCTGCAAGCTTCAGTTGCTCCTTAGACAAAGTGATACCAGTGTATTTGCAGCCTGTTTGCTTGACAACTTCAATGGCTAAACTTCCCCATCCACATCCAATCTCAAGAATTTCATGTTTCTTCTCTATTCTAGCCTTCAATTGTATAAGGAAACAATCATATTAGAGGAGCTTTTGCAACAGCTAAAATATCAATGAAATAGCAACCAAAGCAAAGGCACTCACTTTTTCAATCAGAAGAGATATTTTTCTCATTTGTGCATCTTTCAAGTCTTCATCTTTATTCTGTCAGATAATTTTAAAAGAAATAAAGAAAAAAAATATTAATCAGCTACTGCATAAATTGTAGTAGTATATTTTGCATGAAATTTGGGGTCAAGGATCAGATAGTTGTTGTTCTTGCCTTGAACACTGCACATGAATAGGTCATCGTTTCATCCAAGAAAAGTGCAAAGAGTTCATTACTCTACAAAAATGATCAAAGCAGAATCTGTTGGTTATGTGTCAGAAATCAAAAAATAACGGAATAAAAAGATACTGGGAACCAATAGAAATATTCCTATGAGGAATGAAATGTAACGCAAAGACCACAGCTTCAATGTTAAATTATGAACTATCTTTTTAGGTAAAGAATATTTCATTTGATATTTTTGTGACTGCATAACTAGTTATAAGCTTGCACTACTTTATAATGATGGATTATGTACTTGCTGCAACTTGTTCCTTCAAAGTCACTGAAACTAAGGATCTTTATAATTAATTTAACTTTTATACCAGATCATAATGCCTGGAAATGTTCCTATGAGCCTGTGTGAGAGTATTTTGCCTTGAGACATGCTCCATGAAGAACTTTGCAGATGCCAAACCAGCAGTAAAGAAAACTGGTGTCCACCAACCCCTAAAGACATAACATGAGAAGAGTTTCATATGCAAATCCAATTAATATGGTAAGCTTCAATTCATCACATCAACTTACCTATTCTTCAATTTTGAGTTGGATGCATTTAAATCTCTGTTGGCTATGAGAATCTACAGTAAAAAAAAGAGTCAAGATACATGGAAGTAAAGAACAAAGTCCCAAAGAGACAACTATGTAGAAGATTCAGATGAGTATACTTACCAAGAAAAAATTCAAGAGACCTTCATCTTTATCAACAAATGAGAAGTCCCCATTGATATATGCATCGGCAAGGCCTAAATCTGCTTGTGTCATAAGCTGACAAAAACGTACAAATGATTCAGTTTTATTTCCTTGGCAACTACTTAATTTCAGGGTTGCATGGCATATAGAAGCATATCTTGTCACTTCTACAGCTAGAAGGACCTCAACTAATAATCCTAGTTCTTGCAAAATTCAAAAGTGCATACCTTCCAATAAAATTGGGGATTGTGGATTCTCAAAGCACACTTCAGAAAACACTTTTTGCCAGCTCCTTCAAAGGTAAACATTGTTCCTCCCTCCTCCAATAAGCTGTAACATCTCAAGGTAAAATGTACCAGTATCTCAATAATTTTTTACATGTATAATACATAGAAGAGGAAAAAGATGGTATATGTTGGATCTGGTTTTTGTCAAGCTTTGAACTAAAAAACTCTCAATCCAGAGCATAATATCAAAGTAAATGATTTTCATTTGTCAGAGATAGCGCTTCCAATAGTTCATCTATCATTTTTAGGATGACCCAGCTTCAATTTTTCGTGGTCAAGAATGCAAGTAGATAAGTTTTGCAGAGTTTTCAAAACTACAAGTAAAGATTATGTGTTTACTGAGACCTGTTTTGTGTGTGGAGAATTCATATTGAAAGTCAACACATTACTAGAAGTGAACTTACGTTAAACAACCAGTAGTAATAAAGCAACTCAGGAACCTAGTAACAAAAAGACGTGCTCCCAGTTCCTTCCAAGAAGGCACCATGTGTTTTGGGTTGGTCTGAAGGGCGCAGGATCTTCCAAGAATGCCATGAGCTGCAATCATGCCAGCCTGAAAATTCAACCTTACAGTTTCAGCTCTTTGCTTTGTTTCAACAGGTTGGTGACATTTTGCAAGAAAACTAATTGCACTAATATATTTCCACTTCAGGAAACTCTTGCGAGAAATATTAATTTTGCATGAAAACTAGATTTCATTTTGCAATATAAACTAAGCTTTAACTACCTTTAATCCATCTTCATGAAATCCATAACCTGAAAAGCACAGATATATACTTAGATCACATGTATTCTTGAAGTACATATAAAATCCGTTACATAATAGATGCGATTCTTAAGAATAATGTATGTATGTGTGTGTCTATATATATATATATACACATAATTGCAACACAGACCAAAAGATACACTCGCATATCAAAAGATGATTTTCCATATAAATGCATACAAGCCAGAATTGTTCTTAGAATTTGAAATAACCCAAACACAATTAGTGTATCAAATCTAACATTAGTAGTCACAAGCAGGTCCATAGAAGCTATTAGGGACACGATGTTTTCTTGCTTGTCAAGACAATAAGTAGGAATGTACCTTGGTAGGCCCCTGAAAACCAGATTCTTCTTTTCCCTTGAATATTGTCAAGCTCTACAGAAGCTTTGAATGCAGCAACTGATGGGATGGGATGGCCAGTTGACCACGTAAGCAAGGTATTTTTTGGTGTATGATCTGGATTGAGTGTTACAAAAACGGGATGACCCCCTTCTTCAATATTCTGAAAATTAGAATAAATAGTAATCAACAAGTTTATTCACATAGAAGTTAGAACCACTCAAACAGTCACATATGATCACTACATTTACATGGAATTGTTACCAACCTGAAGAATATTTAGCCAGTATGTCACACAAACTCTGTTGTTGTTACTTCCAAGAAAATTCCAAGCACTCCATGCTGCTGGGTTTTGGGGCATTAAATTTTTATCACGATGAAGAAAAATATCACTGCCAATACAGATCAAACAATAATTATGCATTTAGACTTTGACAATATAAGATTCTAGATTTTAGCATCTTACATTTTTAGTCATTAACATGCATGAAGATATGAATGCATACTGCTAACCAAAAGGCGACGGGCTTACAAAACTTAAATAATTTTGCTCTAGGTCCTATGAGAAAATAAATTTAAAAATGTTATATAACCACTATAATCTGTGTTGTCTGATTCCATGAGTGGAGGGTAGCCAACAAAAAGACACATTAGTAAGGACTTTACCTGTAAGCATATTGAAAAGCACCAAGAATTCTTCGCTCATCATATGTTGCTTCGTCTCCTAATAATCTCAAAGTATCAGGTGCATGTGCTGCCAGTATGCATCCATCATACATTTCTTGACAACCATCCTTGCTGTGCACAACACATCCTGCAGTCATGCAATCATATTCCAAGTGTTGTTACTAGAATAGCATTACTTAGTGAATCTACAATTATTATCTGAAAATAAAGAAGTTTCCGGGATGATCAATCAGATTGATTTTACTCTCCCTTTCTAAAGAGGAAGGAATTGAAGAGTAACAAGGGTTGGATTACTTATTCACCTTTTTCAGATGTTGTAACCAAATGCACCTCACAGTTAGTTATTATTTGACTACCTTTACTCTCAAGCTCTTCTTTGACCTGATTTTTACAACAGATAGTTACTGTCAAAAATTTGGTACTCCTCCGTTTTCATATATAAGCAAAAGACGGCTAGACACACTTATTAAGAAAAGTTAAAAAAGAAATATAGTTTCAATATTACCCCTATTAACTTTCTTGAACACCGTGAAAAGAAAGAAAAAGTTAGAAAACCAAGATTCACTTGCATTTGGAAAAGAAAAAGTGGAGTAATCAATAGGGGTAGATTTGATATATTAACTAAAAACCATTGACTTGCTTATAGTTGATAACTTGACTTTGTAGGTATATTTGTTTATATATGAAAACGGAGGGAGTATATAGCTTAAGCTGAAAGATCTATTGCAAAAGTGACACTTAAAACCAGTCCGCAAGTGACATAAGGCTAAATTTAAGACTTATCATCATAATCAATAATAAAAGCACCTTCTTCACATAATTCTGTGAGCGCCATCTGACAGTTAGCCACTGTGGTCTGCCAAAGAGCTGCAGAGAGGACCAAGTGAATAAGGAAGTAATCTTAAATTATTTGGATAATAGAACTAGATTGTTTGTCTGAGTCACTATGAATTTCGAAGAGAGTCAATAGTTTGTCCTAGTACCTGAAGTAGATAGTGATTGCGACAGAATGAGAGAACTGAGAAAGCCGAAAAGCTCATAACTCCTTCAGAAGAGCAAGACCAGATAGAACCACAAATTGGAATCTACATATATTTAATGTGATAAATATACACTATACATAAAAACGATATTCATAGAAAAAATAAAAAGCATCAGTCTAAGATATGATTGAACTCACAAGATAGGCTTTCTGAAATAATTCTGAGTAACCCCTTGACTTGACAAATTGCCCCAGAGACTCATTGCGGTCAATATGTGGGTTATTCTCAAGCATATCAAGATAGCTGCAGTTGAAAAATGGAAAAGAGAATACCAACTAATATATGAGAATTCGGTTATTCAGGAAATCAGGAAGAAGACTGTTCTTCTCAACTTTATGGGATAATATTTGTGTCACTCGATATATAACTCTTAGAAACAAAGCACCATCCGATTTGGTGATAATCATATGACTTGTTAATTCTCATTTCACTAACAATCAAACACCTAAAAAATGACTTAAACTATGCATGACAAAAAATAGTGAACAGCAGAAATTTCTATGTACTTCGCAGTTTGAAAGTATACACATATCTGGAAACAACTTGCCTTGTAACATCATCTTTGAATTTGACAATTTCCCTAATCATCTGCAAGAAGTAAGGATTCAGTACATTCCTCTTTTGTGCAAACAAGCCGGACAATCCATTTCTGCTGCCCCACTCGCAGCCACGGCCTTCGTCTAGGCTGACAGAAAAAGACATGTCTGATAATTCCATATCAACTCCAAGACTCTCAAAGAATTCCATCATATTTGGATAGGTGACCTGTGCAATAGTCCATGCCAATAGCATTGGTATATCACGGTATAAAAATGCAGTATACTGTATTGAATATTCTTCAGATTGCTAGCTTGCATCCTATTATGTTTTTGATGCATTTTTGTGCCAATTATTGTGGGACTTAATTGAAACCTGATAAAGACTAGCCTTCTATAGTTTCTACAATAACTATTGTCAATTAATAAAGACTGAAAAAAGTTAACTGTACTCATCTTCACATCTGCATAGCATAGTATAGTATGCAGTACAAATTGTGAAAATTCTGTGGGCTTACTAATTTCATGGTTTATAATCCATGCACAGTAGATTGATTGATGAACCTATATGGAATAAATTTTGTCTATGGACCCATATTTCCTGCCGTCAGGATAATCGCACAGACACACAATTTCAGCGGTTTGATCAACATCAGATAGCTCGTATTTCAACTTTACAGCGAACCTAAAATATGAAGTCAGAAGAACACGAACCATCCGAATCGAGGCGTGACTGCATAAATGCAGGCAATCCATTTCCGTATTTTATCAGTTAGTATTTATATAACTGTATGATCTATGATCTAGATACCTGTACATGAAGTATAGAATATATCATAATTTGAATTAAGACTGATCGATTAATCCATGACACTCATTATTGTACGTACATATCCAATGCCCTCTCCCTCCTTCCCTCTTTCTCAAGGGGATCCGAACTAGTAGGTTTTTCATGTGGATCATTGTTACTTTTACACTTGGAATGAACAACATGTTTATAACAAGTTACTACAACCACCCACAATCGTGCACAAAACAAAATTACATTTATGTCTCTAAGGAGTCTATTTGTTTAAAAATAAAGCTTAAAGGTAGACAATTTTATAGCAGTCCTAAAAATTGTGAGCAGCATCGATCATCTTAACCAAAATAATTTAATTTATCCAGACAGAGTAAAGCTACATCATGTGTACAAAGGAACTGCCACGGCAGGACCACTGGTGGGACCCACAGACAACTTTTGCTGTGGATTTAAAGTCTATGGTCCTTATAGCTCCAAAAAAGTATCTTATTCTTTACTCCTTGCAGCTTGCAAGGATGTTTCCTTTTATTGTCTAGACTAGACTAACTAGAGTGTCTTATTCATAATTTAATGTCTTGTTGAATAGTATTTATTTATAATTATTAAGGAATCAAAGATATATAGTCGTTATTGTGGATGGAACAATATATGGAGTTGAATGAGACAGAATCTAATCTATGACGCTCAAGTTTGCCACAACATATATCCAACACTAGCAAGAACAAATTCTAACTAATTTTTATACTTTAATATTACCACTAATGTAAATGAGTGTTAATTTATAGCCTTTTCATTTAATTTTCTTCTTCTCTGATGGAGTACAGTAGAGAGGGGAAATTAGATAAGGAATTCACAATGGTAACATGGCTGCTCAAAGTAGTTAATTGTATGAAATTGAAAAAATTAATTAAAAAGAATCCAAAGTTTCATTGTTTTGGATAATGTGAAGCTAAATGTTGAGTGACGTATAGAAGAAAGAGTAGAAGAATGGTAGTAGTTAGTTACCCGATTGAAGACCATGAATCCAAGGTCGAAATCAACGCCATCGACATTAACAGTTTTGGCATGTCCTCCCAAGTAATCTTCTTTCTCATAGAGAACGACATTGACACCTGCTTTAGCCAAAACATAAGCGGAAACCAAACCACTAATCCCAGCACCAACCACCGCAACTCTCATCTTCTTCTTAATTTCCTTTTGCTGCAGGTATCTGTAAAATGTGAACAAAACCCAAAACAGCCTTTACTTTAATAAATAATAATAGTGAATGAAATGGAGGACCCCGTGGAACTCAAACGTCCACATACAATTGAGTGAACAAAAAAATACTACATACAAGTTGAAGCCAGGCTGCAGCATTCTTTGATTAGTCTTAAATAAACTTAAAACCACAACAATGACTATTCTACAATTAATAATAATTTGGCATTATCCTTGAAGAAAAATAAAAGCCTTTTAATAATCAGAGTTAGAGGAAGCGGTAAACAATAGAAATTACTACTATACTACTCCATGCAATGCAATGCTGATGATGGATGGGTTAAAACCGAATAAACAAACCCTGACTCACACACATTGATTTGTTATCTGTTACTGTAGCTGTAATCTTGTCTTGAGAAGAAGGAAGGAAGGAAAGAAATGGAAGATAGAGTATCCGATGCTATGTATGCGAACATCATATCAATATCAATATCACGTGTTTTAAATGCGACATACAATTGCACATGACTCCACTCACTGCTGCTCCATATCCCTCTATAATTTCTGTGCTTTTAGTAGTAAATAAATTTACAGTGAAAAATTTACGAATTGAGTGGTGGTGTAAATTATATTTACACCCATTCTGTACCATTTTTTTTTTTTTTACATTCACTCCCGTTATTGTATCTAGTCTGACTAGTCACACGTGCAGCACTTTTTTTTGGTAATTTTTTTTTTTGACAACATCGTTTTTTGGTAATATGTAGCACTTTCTTTTTTAATCTTCCTATTTCTCTCTTTCATTCAAAAAGTATATTTTTTTTTGTTTAAATCAAAGATCATCTCATACAAGCACAATCGTGATCAGTGCGCTAATTCTCCGAGACATCGAGATTCATTTAAGAGATTGACCTCTCGCACCAAGTATTTTTTCATACACACCGACTAAAACTGAAGTTACAATATTGATTTTTGTTTTTTTTGGTAGAGCCAAAAAGAAAAAACAAGAAAAATTACATCCTCATAAACTCCACACCCGATGCATCAGCAAGGAGGTGGGGAGTGAGACCAGCAGGGGAACATCTAAAACTGAGTAGAAAGTCGTGCCAACAGCGCCTAATTTAGCCAAAAAGTCTGCACAAAAGTTGCCTTCCCGGAGCGTGTGAATCAAAGTTACCAACCAGTCTCTACGGAGAAGGTCCTTGATGGATTGAATAGGTGACGCATACCGATTCCAAACATTCAGGGGGGCATTAATAAGATTGATCACATTTAAGGAATCAGAATAACAGATAAGCGATCTGAATCCTTTATCCCAAGCAAGCATAAGACCATGCTCCAAAGCCAGTAACTCGGCATGCAGGTTGTTGGAGATACCGATATGGCCTGTGAAGCCAGCAATCCAATGCCCATCAGTGCCACGCAACAGACCGCCAAACCTGGAGATTCCCGGGTTCCCAAGGCTACTACCATCCACATTAAGTACTACGTCAAACTGGAGGGGAGGGTTCCACGACACCAGGCGAGAGGGATTAGTACCAGACATAGTCGAAGCAAATTCCTTAGCAATAAGAGAAGCCATATTCTGAATAGACAACCTAGCGATGCACTCAAGGTTGCGGGAGCGCTAGATCCACCAAAGAGAAAACCTTGCTCTGGAGCCGAAGCCAATCAAAAACTGAAGCAACATAAAACAAAACTATCTAGAGAAGACAATGCCACTAGCGTCAGCTAGCAGGAGGTTCTGAATTCCCGCCGGAGGGACCTCAAAAGAGTGGAAGGCTTCTGGACTACTGTTGTGCTTGTAGGTATGTGCACAAATAATGTGCAAGTATACACAATTGTAACAAGTAATAAAGTGAAAGTAAAGTGTCGAACCCACAGAGATTGGATCAAGTTACAAGTTCAATTATAATAGTAATCTAGTGGTGGGTAACAAATTAAACAACTAAGGGTGGAATCCAATAAGGTAAATAACAGAAAAATAACAATCAAAGTGAGTAGGGTTGAAAATATGATGAGAAGGGTAGTTGAAATGCGTTTTCACTTAACAAATCATTTGTTGTACCATTGTGTTATATATGATGTTGTAGCATTAGATGCAGTAGCAATAGTAGCGTGCCTTTCAGTCACATTTCTCCAGAGTTTCATTTACAAAGGGACATCATGTCTGAGCCCTTAAATAAGTTCACTCCCGGCTTTGAAGCTCCCACAGTATCACCCTATGGACTATGTTATCATATGTCTAGGTCTTAGCATGGAATTTATCAAGTTTCCTATGATAAAAACACTTACCCACATTAGTTCTTGAGTTACGATTATAAATTGTGTCTGTATTTATAATTTGTATTCATTTCTAGGTGATCAAGTCTAAAGATAAATATGAAAGAATTATGAAGCAAGAACTAAAATGCATACATCACATATAACACAAAACATATCACAATATCATTATCGAGCTTAATGCATCCCAACTACAAAAGTATTTAGCTCATACTCAACATTACTGAAATGATATTCATGTTATAATAGCAGAAAAATACAAAGGAGATGAAAAAGGGTAGAAGATACACAATTTGATTTCCTTTGCAAGATGCTGCTTAGTAATGCTGCAACATTGCTCACAACATTCCTTGTAGTTGCTGACTTTGAGGGGAGAAGTTGTCAATTCATTCCCTCTCCTTCAAAACCAGTTCTAAGATGATATTTGTGAGTGTATTATGGCCTGCCTTGCAAATGAGGGGTTGAGGAGTATTTATAGGCTTCCAAAAGTGAGTTCCCTTCAACTTGAAGCTTGTTTGAATGTGAAGAAATGTCCCCATTTATCCCCTTGATTTGATTTGATTATATCACTCAATCAACCAAAGGTCCTATTATAATATGACAAGTGTCCCTTAAAAGAAAAAGTTACAACTTAAAAAGTATATAGGCTGAAGCATTAGGTGAGCAAGTGGCGAAACTTGCTTAGGAACTTGGTCATGAGATCAACAATGAAGAAGTTTGGAAATTTTAATTGAGCGATGATATGTTGGAAAGTCAATTATAATATTCAAGAAAATGAAAATGTGTGGAAATTTAAGTGATACATTTCACAAGGTAGGTGAATGTATCTAAATTAAAGTTTTGAAAATGTGGAACAATTAATATTCACCAAGTCTTATGCATGCATGGAATTCATGTTATCTCATATAAATAGAGAGACTTGTGAAGAGATGAAGACATGCCAAATGAAGAAGTGAGACATCCCCATATTATTGGGTGACAATGTAAAGAGTTGAAAAATCTCTAGCTAGGTCTTAGGTAGAAGAGAGTGCTGGTGATCATTTGTTGTGAGATGTGAACGTTATCATTCATTGTAACTCTTAAAGTGAGAGAGTCTTGTAGGGTGATATATACATATTGAGGTGAGTCACAAATTGTTGTAATCATGTTTGAGATAGTGAATAAATTATGTTGAGATGTTTTTGTGGACGTAGACAAGAGGTGCCGAACCACGTAAATTAATTATTTGTGTACTTATTTCCTTGCATTGTGTTATCTATATTCCCTTAATTATCAGTGGGCGTTTGTGTTAATTCGCTGACGTGTGCGGTTTCAATATGTAACCAGTAACTTTGCAAACTCATGATGGTCTGCTTCCTGCCAAGTAAACAGATAATCCATAGCGCACTGAACTGAGACCCAAACTGGTGGTGTGTGTCTGTACACGTCTCTATGTCATTCTCATTCTCATTTCCCCATTTTCTCTCAACTATCTCTGTCTTCTAACTAACCCGTGTTTTTTCTACTACAGCACATGACCCGATGTGAATGGACTGATGTAGCTATCATGTAATAGGGAACTAATATAAATCTTGTGTTTTATTCTCTCTTACCTTTTATCTTGGTTCTGAACTCATTTTTAACTTCACTCTCTAACACAGTTTTTGAATTTCTTTAAACACAATTCAACCCACCTTTCGGTGTATTTCTCACATTTGTGAACTAATTATCAAAATTTTTATTTTTTTTATTTTATACACCTTGAATTGATATTCTTTTTCTTTTTTTATCTTACTTAATAGTATGTTTTCACTTTTCACATTTTTAAATGAATTAGAGAATAAAAATTTAATTAATAATTAAGACACATACTTAAACATGTATAATGATTTTTTTTAAAACCATGAATTAAGAAATATAAAATATGCAAAATTACACTGTGATCCTTTAAGTTATTTAATTGTAACAAGTTGGTCATTGTTTTTTTCTCGTACCCCTTAGGTCATTTAAGTTACATAATGTGTACACCATTAATTCTTTTTTCATTTTCTGTTACAAAAAAACTCAATTCACACCAATAAATGTGACTGTGATAGAGCCTACATGTCATTAGTCCGTAACAATTTTGTCATTAAAGTTGTCTAAAGGAAGGAAATTTCGCTTAATAGCGGTAAGAGATACGTGAATGAATGAGTCTATACGAAATGAGTCTGAAGTTCCCCGCGGTTAGTCCTAAACTAACCCACCCCACTAACAATTGCCTATTAAAAAAAAAAATTGTCATTAAAGTAGTTTTTTTTTTGTTGCGATACGCTTCTTTTTATCACAGTCGTCGTCATCACTCCAGCAAACAACCCCCGATAAGGAGAGCGAGCAATCTTGTTGTTCCTTTTGCTTTGCGTATTCACATTCACTTAGATTTACCCTTTTGCTGCATCAATTTCTCCTTCTCCTCCGAGACAGATTTATGGCTGCCGAAAATAATAAGGTTAGTTTTCATATACATGATGATCTTGCATTCTCAATTCTTTCCAAACTTCCTTTGAAATCCCTAAAACGATTCACCTCCACATGTAAATCATGGTCTCTTTTATTCGAAAACCCTAATTTTATGAACATGTTCCGCAACCATTTCATATCAAAATACTATCCTTTTCATGAGAACACACATCTCCTCCTACACCAAAGAACACAGAGGACTTGTCACGAAATTCTACATATGATTTCCGGTGAAAGATTCGACTTTGATGATGATAGGGTCATACTAGATTGGCCACCTCCTTTTCAAAAGGACCCTTCATGTATTGAAATTTTGGGTTCTTGTAGTGTTAATGGTATTCTTTGTCTCTACCGAGGTTATGGTGACACAGAAATTGTACTGTGGAACCCGACTACCAAGGAATTTAGGGTCATTCCTCCTAGCTATCAACCATTCGAGAACGTTGAATTGATTCACTCTCATCCTTTGGGATTTGGTTATGATCGTGTTCAAGATGACTATAAGGTAATTCGAACTGTTCGATATCCCTTAGACTTTGGAGAAAAATTGTTTTATTTGCCAAAGAAGGATGACCCTTATTGGGAAAACGCGATTTATGGGCTAGATGATGCCTACTTCAATGGTCACTATGTGGAAGGGATGTTTGCACCTTTCTGGGAGATATATAGTCTAAGAAGTAACTCTTGGAGGAAACTCAGCTGTGTTGATATGCCTCTTCCTTGGTCTAGTACTTCTGAGGTGCACTTGAATGGTATGTGCCATTGGTTCGGGCTACAAAGGGATATTGTGTCGTTTGATTTTAGCAATGAGATATTCGTTACAACTCCCCTACCCTCCTCATACATGATATATAATTGTGTGAAACGAAGCCTGGCGAGTTTAAATGGGTATGTTGCTTTCATCTGTGATTATCTCCTGATGGATAATTTTCACATATGGATTTTGGGTGAAATCGGTGTAAAGAAATCATGGACTAAAATTTTCATTGTGGAACCATTAACTCATGTTATGCGTCCTATCAGAGTAGGGGAGAAGGGAAATATATTCTTTAGAAAAAAAGATGATGAGCTTGACTGGTTTGATTTAATCACCCAACGGAATAACGAGATTGGGGTTGAAGAAGAGTCTGCATGTTTGCAAATTGTGCTTTATAAGCAAAACTTTGGTAGTCTAAGCTTAAAGCATTCATCCAAGAGGTGTAGCTTTATCCTTAGTAAGTATGGTTATTAGGATTTAGGATGTTGTAACCAAGTTTGATGTTATGAAGTTATTTATATGCAAATTGGCTTGTCAATCACCCATATTATTTTGATAATAAAGTATAGGAGACAGAAACATTTGCCATATTTATTTTGATGCTTCACTTTCTTTCTTTGCATATTGATTTGGTTTCTGTTTCAATTGGATGAATATCTTTTATTTTATTGAATAGGCACCAATTTGAAGTAGAAAGAACTTATATTTTGAAAACCTTTGGTGATCAAAATGTAATAAGTAAATTATCTATAGTTGAGCTTCATTAGTCTTGCTTGAAATATGTGTGTCATTGTGAAAACCTTTTCTCAGTAAGTAGCATTGCTGCTCTACATAAAAGACAATTAAAAGGCAAAACTGGATGAATGTTTTTGGCCAGAAAAAGTGTTAATCATGGCCATGACAACACTCCACTTTATTAGATGTTAGAAGATAACATTCTATGAAGAACCTTATGACCAAAAAGAAACACTCTATCAAGAACCTTTATACCTTCCTTATTAGAGGATATAGTGCAAAAGTGATTACTGTGGCCAAGATATTAGATGGTAAAACTACTGAAGGAGAAATCCGTCCTTTATCTTTCCTTATCACCAGCCCTTCAATGATTGGATAGTTGACAACAATGATGTAAGCCAAAAGGATAAACTGTATGAACATCTTGTCCAAACCTCCCATAGATAACACTATGTAGATGCCACCTATGAAGCAAGATATGTTAATGATGATGAGTGCAACCAATGGTACAAGAAACATGTTTGATGTCCTGAAGTCATATTTGTCCATTTGATATAGCATGGTCTGTTCATCATCTTTCACTTTGTTGGTTGTCATGAAGTTGGCCTCTCTAAAACCAAATTTCTTCAGTAAAGCATCTAAACATCCATATAGATGGCATGTGATTGATTTCATCATCCACATCCTTTGCTCTATTATCCATTTTCCAAATGTTCCTCCAGTTGAGAGAACTTCAACTAAATGTTTGGTGAGAGCTGACATAAATATGAATAGAAAAATGAAGAAAAATGGATCTGAGACCTGAAACCCAAAGGGAAAAAAATATAAGATCTATGTTACAATATTTGAAGCAAATACCAAGGTTTTAAATCATAGTCGCGAGTCGCATTGCGATCCTTGATATTGTGAAGAATCGCGTTGAATGCTGTTGGTAAATGATACAGCCTTAATCGCTGGTTGCGAACCTTTTTAAAACCTTGGCAAATACTACCTCTAGTCAACTTTATAAGAAACAATTCAGTTTTAGATTCATTGGATAACGATCTATTACATTGTTTCTTATAAAGTGGACCAGATGTAGTACAGTCAAATCAACGAAAAAACATTGAAGGAGTTGGATAATTTTAGTTGTTACCTTAGGGTACAGAGAAATTCCAGATACTAGACAAAGCTGAGGGACAATAGCTAAACACCAAAGTGGCAAGCAATATAGAGGGAAATATGTAAGACTTGCATGACAAAGGCTCTGAAGTAGAGGCATCCTTAAAGGACCATATATAAGGGGGGAATACATTCTTAAACCATTTTCAAGCAGTCCAGAGCTCCATCTGGTGCCTTGAACAAATAAATCATTCAAATTGGTGGTACTATTTCCAAGGAACTGTGGCTTTGGTGGATCACAGTAAACTGAATTCCAACCATTGCAATTCAGCATGAATCCTGTGTGAACATCTTCACACACAGTACCATACAAGAAGCCAACCTACAAGCATACCAATAAATAAATAAAATTGAATTTCATTATGCATGTTGTATAGAATTATAGATTACTTAAACATTCTTCTGTAATCATAAAATCTGCATACCTCTATACCCCATTTAGTGCCAATTTCATAATTACAAGAAGCCAAAAGCAAAGTCCCGTCTACCGGAGATTTACGCGCAACAGTGACTAATTTTGGACTGCAACTTTGTTTTAAGGATTTGATGAACTCATTGGATTTGCCAACATATTCTTGGAGTTCATTTTCAGTGTCTAACATTCAAAACATATAATATGAGTATGTGTTGTAGCATGTAACTATTTAGGTGTATGTCTGTTACAAGTTACAGCATTTAAATTAAAGCAATTGAATTAATCATAATGTTGTATACCTTTAATTTTGTAATTCCTATATAATGATTCCCTTTTCAGGTAGAACCCTGTGCCAGACAATAATGGTCCCATAAGCCCATCCATACCTTGCCATAAAACCTAAAGTTGTATACAAAAAAAGAGCATAGTTAAAAATACCAAATCATCATTTAAAAAAAAAAAAAAACAGATTCCATGCAATTGTATCAAAGAAAATTGAGGTGTTGTTTGGCATGCTTTACTTTGTATGCTGATCTGTGCTGACTGTCATATATGTCATTCTTGCTTATGTTGTGAAATTTCTGTGGGAATTGAACAAAGGCAAGTGAAGGTGATATCTTAGGATCAAGGTGGAAACACAATGCTTGTCTTGCTGAAACTGGTTCACTGCAGAACATATCACAATCCAACACTAGAATATATGGAGAATTGCTAATCACAGCAGAGACTCGATACTGCAAGAACACATATTTTTGTAAGTAACCAAGTAGTTGATTGCAGTAGAATATATGGTCATTTATTACAGTGTTTCAATATCAATTATTAGAATCTCAAATTACTAGATAGATAGGGAGATAGAATGTTACAAGGGCATTGAGAGCACCAGCTTTGAAATGATGGGGATGAGAAGGCCTTTTCTCACGGGAAACATATACAAGTAAAGGCAATTTCACTTGCTCTATTTCATCACTTGTTTTCTCTTGTATCACCTGCACCAATACTCAAATGTGTAACAATGGCATGAGAGAACAAAAAAATAAAAGATTCTATTCATGCAAAATGTAGCAAAAGCATTGTCCTTAATTTGATAAATTGTTTAATTGTGGATAGCATTATATTATATATACCTCTACAACAGATGGATGATTTTGACCAGTTATGCCACTAGCATTTCCATAGTAACCCTGGTCTTTATTTATTCTTGTTATGTCTTCTTTGAAAGCCTCATATTTTTCCTGCAGAAAATTGACATCAATATATATCCTATATATAAATAAAATCAAAAAATTGAGAAGCATTCTAATATAGAATAACCGACCTTGATCATTTTCTTATCTGCAATAAAGTCAAGATTCCCAGAAAAATCAGCAATATCATTCTCAGAAGCAGAAAAGTAAGCTTCAGGACACCTACACATTATCCTATATCTTATACAAAAGGGAAGCCACCACCTTGCAAATTTCCAAGCTTCTCTCATAGCACTCAAGGTCATAGGTGAACCTCCATCATCAGAAACATACACATGAAGTTTATCTGGTGGGTAATCAAGTGCCATAGCTGATAACACAGTGTTCATCACATCCACAGTAGGTTCCCTAGTTGGGTCTGCAGTGCATATGAACACATCAATGAGAGGAAGCTTATCATATTCTGGTAATCTTTCTGGAAATACGGTTCTTGTAATCGGGTTCCAACGAAAAGCTTGTTCAAGAATCCAAATGAAGGAGAGAATGATTTCAGATGAAAATATAAGAATCCAAGGTAAAATTGGGGTTTCTCTGGTTTGTGGATTCTGAAAGAAGAAACATAGTCTGTAATAAACTAAGAAAGAAATAGCAGTAGAATGGAGGAGCATGTGTAGCCTATTGATGAAAATCAATGGCTTGTGGACATGGATAACACTCAGAGGAAGTGTTGTCTCTTCCATTGATCGCATACTGTGGTTTTTTCACTCTTCAAGTATGCTTTTGCCTATTACTTTAAATAATATAGAATATAAAGTACGAAGCACCGACATAGAAACGAATAATAATTTGAGAAAATGAAACTTCCATGCATATGCTAAATTCACAAAGGCAAAGGTGGTTTTGTTTTATTGTAATAATGCAGTCGTTTCGAGATGATAAGGTTTTGTAGTTTATGTCATTCAACAGCAACAACTCATGGTAGGAAAAGACTGAGTAGTCAACTTGAAGCCGCCTCTTTTGACTTTTATTTATTTTGAAGGCCCCACCATTAAGGAAATTGCCAATTTATTATTCTTTGAAAATTATAATCAACAAGTAATTTAGTTATTGAAACTAAAAAAACATAATTAAAATGACCTCAGTAAAATTGGATTTTCACGGTGAAAAGTCACGTCCAATCACAAGCTACGATTTGTGGCTTTTCGAATTCACGGCAAATATAACGCAATCGTGAGTTGGTGGCAACCTCACCGCTCCCTCAAATGTATATACTCACAAAATTGAAAATTACCGATCACATTAGTCTTCTTAAGCTGATCAATATAGTCCTTAATTACTTGGAGAGCTCTGGTACCTTGACCAATATCCTTTTGATCTAAAGTATTTTGAAAATAGTTGGATTTTGTGGCAGGAATTCCACAAGACTGCTAGGGTTAATAAACCCAGAGAGTTGAGATATAAATCAATGTGAGAGCTATAATGAAGGAATATAGCTCGATGGTAGAAGCCAAAAACTAGGTCGAGAGATAATTAAGGTAAGAAAAATAATCGCTTTAATCATTGGTTATCTTTTCATTCATGATGTCAGCCTATATAAAATAATAAGACAACCATTTAGGATAGAAATTGCAAAAGGAAATTGCTATAGCCACGATAAATTTCATAAAGACTAGAATCTTCTTACAAAAGACAAAAATTTCAAAACATAGGAATTCAATAAAACAAGAAAAACGACCAAGTAACAGTAAAAACTTAAAAGGAACATAGAATCTTAAATTATTCCTTCTCACAGAGGTAATTTCCTGT
Organism: Oxytropis ochrocephala; assembly: GCA_020916435.1. Taxonomy (NCBI): domain Eukaryota; kingdom Viridiplantae; phylum Streptophyta; class Magnoliopsida; order Fabales; family Fabaceae; genus Oxytropis; species Oxytropis ochrocephala. The sequence goes on along the minus strand of CM037090.1, from coordinate 26,227,300 downwards.
CACAATACCCCTGGCTTCAAGGAAACCCTTGACCTCAAGGGTTAAATTCTGGAAACTGATGAACAACATCATGGTAAAACTCCCATGTAGCAGCTTCTATGGGAGAGTTCTTCCATTTGATTAGTATCTTTGTAGCCGGCATGTTGCCACGACGAACCATTTTTCTGGCTAGCACAGATTCTGGTTCACCTTTTTGCAGAAGTTCAGCAATAGTAGTAGGAGGATTCTGCAGAGCAGTAGCAGAAGGTGGACAAGCCTTCAATTTAGATACATGAAAAACATTGTGAATTGCTGCAGTAGGTGGCAGCTTCAGTTGATAAGCTGTCTTGCCAATACGATCAATCACCTTGTATGGACCATAGAACTTAGGCAACAACTTGTGTGCTCTGTGAGGTTTCAGAGAGGTTTGCTTGTAAGAATGCAAACTTCAATGAGAACAAAATCTCCTACAAAGAAACTCTCTATCTCGTTTCTATGGCGATCGATCACTTGTTGAGTCATCCTATTTTGAGCTCTCAACAAGTGAAATTTAAGCAACTTAATTGCCTCCTCTCTAGCTACCAAGGTTCTGTCAACACTAGCAGAATCAGCTGTTCCAGGAAGATATGGCAAGTAAACTGGAGGTACCTGACCATAAACAACTTCATAAGGTGTGGAATGAATAGCCGAGTGAAAATTAGTGTTATACCACCATTCAAATTAAAGGCAAGAAATCAAACCAAGAATGAGGTTTGTTAGTACACCTACACCGAAGATAAGTCTCAAGAGCTTTGTTCACAATTTCTGTTTGGCCATCAGATTGTGGATGGAATGCAGTGGACTTGTTGAGAGCCACACCCTGAAGTTTAAAGAATTCTGACCAAAACTACTAATAAACACAGGATCTCTGTCACTAGTAATCTTGTTAGGTGTCCCATGTAGCTTGAAGATGTTGTCCATGAACAATTTAGCCACTTCCACAGCTGTGTAAGGGTGAGAGAGAGCAATGAAATGAGCATACTTACTCAATCTATCCACTACCACCAATATCACTTGTTTACCTTTAGAAGGGGGAAGTCCTTCAATAAAGTCTAGACTAATGTCATGCCAGATGCGGGAAGGGATGGGTAAAGGCTGCAACAGGCCTGGATAAGGTGCCAAATCAGGCTTACTGGTATTGCAGACAATGCAATTACGGATATGCAGCAGGATATCTTTGTTCATACCCTTCCAATAGAATAGAGACTTAATTCTAGCAGCTGTAATGTCCCTTCCTGAATGTCCACCAATGGCTGAGTCATGAAGCCAAGTGAGAATGTGTTTTTTCAGATCAGCATCATCTCCAATAACTAGCTTTCCATGTCTTCTTAACTCATCCCGAGCCCAAGAGTACTTCGGGTGACTAGCAGGATTCTGCTTCAATTCTTGAATCATCACTTTAAGACTAGGATCAGTATCCCAAACTCCTTTTATATCGTGATGTAAGATCGTGTGAGCGTTGTCAAGCAAAGAAAGTCGAGAACTCTGAGCCTTCTTTACGAGAAAGAGCATCGTGACTTTATTCAAGGCACCTTCCTTATATTGGATGTCAAATTCATATCCCATAAGCTTAGATACCCAAGCATGTTGAAATGGAGTGTTCAAGCGTTGTTCTAAGATATATTTAATACTCTTTTGGTCGGATTTTGATAGTGAAAAAGGGGCATGAGCCAAGTAAGTACTCCATTTTTGAATTGCATACACAATGGCAAGTAATTTCTCTCATAAATAGACATGGCTTGTTGTTTTGGACCAAGTGACTTGCTAATATAAGCTATTGGATGATGATCTTGCATGAGAACAGCTCCAATCCCCTTGCCTGATGCGTCTGTTTCCACCACGAATTTCTTTGAGAAATCAGGTAAACTGAGAACTGGAGCAGAAACAAGGGCCCTTTTTAGATCTTCAAAAGCTTGTTTAGACTCCTCAGACCATGAGAAACTGTCTGTACGTAGCATATCAGTCAAAGGCTTGGCAATTTTGCCAAAGTCTTTAACAAAACGCCTATAGTAGCCAGCCAAACCAAGGAAACCTCTGAGTTGCTTGATGTTAGAAGGTAAAGACCAATTCTGCACAGCAGCAAGTTTAGCAGGATCTGTTGAAATGCCTTCTTTGGTGATGAAGTGGCCTAAGTATTCCACTTTGGAGGTAGCAAACTGACATTTATCCTTATTCAAAAACAATTTCTCATGTCTAATAGTATCAAAGATAAGGTGTAAGTGGCCAACATGATCCTGCAAATTCTTACTATAAATAAGAACATCATCAAAAAACACAATAGCAAATTTCCTTAGAAATGGTTGAAACACATGATTCATCAAAGCTTGGAAGGATGCAGGAGCATTTGTCAACCCAAAAGGCATGACCAAATACTCAAAATGGCAAAGATGAGTTTTCAAGGCGGTTTATGCTCTTCACCTAAATCCATGCGCACTGATGATAACCACTCTTAAATCCAATTTAGAAAAGATAGTAGAGCCTCCTAACTCATCCATTAAGTCCTCAATTAATGGTATTGGATATCTATCTTTAATAGTTAGTGATTAAGCTTACGAAAAAATCAACACATAACCTCCAAGAACCATCCTTTTTCTCACCAATACCGTGGGAGAAGCAAAAGGCTGGTACTATGTTGTATTACTCCTTGATTAAGCATATCATCAACTAACTTATCAATGATATTTTTCCGAATAGAAGAGTATCTATAAGGACGTAAATTGAATGGTTGTGTACCTTCTTTAAGAGGAATGCAATGATCAAAGCCCTGGTCTCCGAGGTGGTAGTTGTTGAGGCTCTTCAAAGATATCTTTGTAGTGATCAATAAGTCGCAAAATGGCTGTAGGAGTTTTGCCTCTCCGCCTCGGTGTGAAGTAAGTTGCATGTAGGCATCATAGGATGAATACCGTATCATCAACAAACTAGAAAACACATCTCTGCACCTTGCTGCAAAGCTTGAGCAAATGTTTTCTGATTAACCAGCTTAGGAGTAGGCACTTTAGCACCTCTCAATACAAATTTCCTACCTTGAGTGGTAAATTCCATTTGAAGCTTCTCAAAGTCCCAAAGGATTGGTCCCAGAGATTTAAGCCATTGAATGCCTAAGATTACATCATAACAACCCAACGGTACCACTATCATGTCAGCAGTGAATGTGAATTGTTGTAGCTGCCACTGAAAATTCTTGCAAACATATGGAGCAAAGATTTTGTGGCCTCCTCCAGCAGTGATTTTCATAGGATTGATAGGTTCTAGCTTGCAACCTAGCTTCTTTGCTAAAGCTAGATCCAAAAAATTGTGAGTGCTGCCACTATCAAGGAGAATATGGATGAGAACTTTAGCATACATTCCTGTTACTCTCATTGTTTGGAATGCAGGAGAGCCTGAAAGGGCCTGAAGGGACAACAAAGGCGTTTCATTGGCTTGTGAAGATTCTGGTATATCAACGATTCTCGGTTTGGTGGTCCATCATGTCGATGATCGTGCTCGTCATCCATTTCCATCATCATAAACCGAGCTTTTCTATGTTTTAGGTGATGACCAGTGTGAAAGGTTCATCACAGAACATACAAAGGCCCTTAGTACGCGCTATCCGCCATTTAATTTCTTTGTTAGGGTCTTAGTGGGTTCCGTTAAAGATAGGTTTGGGTTGAATGGTTGTTTTTCGTGGGTTGAGTGTAGTATTTAGGGACGTGGAAGGTTTAGTGTAAGAAGGGAGGGTTTGGTCCATGATGAGGTGGGTTTTGCTCTGGTTTAGTAGGTTTGGCGGCTTCATTCCATGGAGTTTAGCAAGTTAGCAAAGATGAGAAATCGTCAAAGGTTGAACATACGTACATGCATTTGTGTACTATGCTCTAAACCAAATTAAAAATACTTAGGGCATGTTCGTGTATGAGAGAAAAACGTGTAAGAGGCAAGTTCAAAAGCATCAACATATTCTCGAGCCGATCCGAATGTTTAATGTTAAGTAATGCAGAGAGGTCTTCATATGGATCACCAAAACGCCTAGTTACATCAAGAACGTATTGTTGCCATGTTGGATACACATCAAATTTCTGGCGCATGTAATTAAGATGCCACTGCAGTGCTAAACCATCAAGGTGAATGGAAGCAAGTCTCACCATGGAAGTAGGAGGAGTGTTGTCAAGAAGAAAGAACTGGTCACATTTATATAACCAGTCTCTAACCTTTGATCCATCAAAGCGAGGAAACTCAACTTTGGAAATTCTGGTGTTGTAATGATTGTTAACAGGTGGTGGAGGGGGGGTGGAGGAGGTGTAGGTGGTGGTGGAGGAGGTGGTGGAGGATTTGGAGGTGTTTCACCAGAAGTTCTCTGCAACTCACGCAGCAGGTTGCGTATTTCTTCCATTCCATCATTCATTCTAGTTGTCAACAGGTCGATTCTAGCACCAAGCTCATTGGTTCTCTCTGTGAAACGTTGTTCTACATCACCAAGTTTTCGGTCATTGTAGCTAGGATCAAAGACTCATCGATACCAATTGTGGGTGAATTCCACAAGATCGCTAGTAGGTTAATAAACCCGTAGAGCAGATATAGCAGCTAACAGGAGCTATAATGAAGGAATATAGCTCGATGGTAGAAGCCAAAAACTAGGTCAGAGATAATTAAGGTAAGAAGAATAATTGCTTTAATCATTGGTTATCTTTTCATTCATGATGTCAGGCCTTATAAAGGCAATAGTACAACCATTTAGGATAGAAATTGCAAAAGGAAATTGCTATAGCCACGACAGCTCATAGCACTAGAATCTTCTTACAAAAGACAAAAATTTCAAAACATAGGAATTCAATAAAACAGTAAAAACGACCAAGTAACAGTAAAAACTTAAAAGGAACATAGAATCTTAAATTATTCCTTCTCACAGAGGTAATTTCCTGTCACAGATTTTCATTAATTCGATTTTTGTCCATAAAGCGCGCAGTGGTAAGACCTTGCTTGGCCTTGTAATTTCATGAGACGGAGCTCATATACCTTTAGACAAAGCTGTAAATATTCATTAATGCCATTTTACTTAATACAACTAATTATGGGAATTATAAATCTTCTTCCTCTATTATTCAAGTCTGCTATGTTTCCCTTGAACTTAGTTAACAAATTTTGTCCTGTTAGCTGTTGTATATAATTGAGCTGTTTTCTTTTTTTTATTTGTATATATATATGAAGGTTGAAAATAAGAATGAATCCAGTGGAACAAACAAGATTCTGTTTTGCATGCTTACAGAGAAGCGAATTGAAGTGCAGTTGATTACTTGGCAAATCATGGTTATTCCAAAAACTTTGGTTGGACAGTGTTTAATATGCGTCTACCTGCCCTGCTCATCTGATTGGACAGGTTCTCTGCCTTGTTTAGTGTTCCGTTGTAATCTAATCCCTAACTCTATAAAAAGTAATTTGAGCTCTAATAGGTGTCGTCATTACTCATTAAAAACAGCATCGCAATGCATACTGTCTTTCATTTCTAACAGGTGGCATTACTCGTTAGCTACAACATTGCTTAGAATTTTTTTAACAGTATTATTAGTGCGCAGTATCCACCCGCGACTAAACTACGTGGTTGGTCACTGTATACCTGACTCTGTCAATCTGTGTTGTTTTTTCTTCCCAACACCACTATTCGAACCCGAGACCTTTGAGTGAGATCCGAATACAGGTACTACTTAGACCAACCCTTGTTACTTAGAATTTTTATATTAAAAATTTTCATACATAATTAGTTTTTTTTTAATATTTATTAAGAGAGATATAAATATAAAATGGCATCTGTTTATTAGAGCTAAAAAAAGTGTCTCTCTGCCTCCTCCCCTCCAAGCTTAAAAAACAGAAAAGGGTGACAACAAGAGGCCATTCTCTTCACCAAAATGTTGCTTGCTTTGGTGCTGAATGTAAACCAAAAAAGAGCTCATAAATAAAAAATAAATACTAAAAGAATATAATTTCCGACCGAGAAAAACGTAGCAAAAAAAAAAAAAAGCAAAGTTGGGTAATGACAAGACAACGTTGGCAAAATGATCATCACACATCTCTGGATATTGCATGAAAATGCTGTCACGTTAACAAACAAAAACACCTCAACATGCAATGCAACGTTATCACCACCTCTCTCCATTCCTTTATAGATCAACATAATGCATTTCTATTTCCCTCACTCTCTCCCTCCAGACAAATAATAATAATAATAAACACCACCACCGTCACCGCCGCACCGGTTATCCTGACCCTCCTCCAGGCGAATGGGTCAGCACAGCCGCCGCGAGTCTTACCCTTCAACCTCATCATCTCGCCTGGACTATCACCTCACCCAACGTCGCCTCGACGCTATTTCCAGCGACGAGGTAGTATGGCCGTTTGGGAAGTTGGAATGTCTTGACGCTGATGAGGTCAGGGAAACCGCGTACGAGATATTCTTCACGTCGTGCAGGTCTTCTCCTGGGTTCGGTGGTCGTCACGCGCTTACATTCTATTCGAATCATGAGAATAATAATGGCGGTGGAGATGGGGGGAAGTCTACTCAGGTGGTCAATAAACCTGTTAGCAGGGTGAAGAAAGCGTTGGGTTTGAAATTGATTAAGAGGTCTCCTTCCCGGAGAATGGGTAGCTTTTCTTCCTCCCCGTCCTCTCCCATTGGTGGATCCGCTAGCCCCACCGTACCTCCTTTTAGACCTCGCCGTCCCATGACCGCCGCGGAAATCATGAGACAGCAGATGAGGGTTACGGAACATGATGATAATAGGTTGCGTAAGACCCTCTTGAGAACCCTTGTTGGCCAAGTATGTTCTTATTTCCTTCTATAAATATTTTCCATTTAAATTACAAACATGTTCTAATTACTTTTACGTTTTATGTTAACAAATTAAGATTTTTTGGTCATTGACATTGCTATATATAATGGTCATTGGTCATCAAAATTACATTGCATGGTTTTTGGTCTAATATATATATATATATATCTTTGTTTTCATGGAATTGATTAAGATGGGAAGGAGAGCAGATACAATAATTGTACCTTTGGAACTGCTAAGACAGCTAAAGCCATCAGAATTCAGTGATTCACAAGAATACCATATGTGGCAAAAGAGGCAGCTCAAGATTCTCGAAGCTGGCCTTCTTTTGAATCCTTCAGTTCCTTTAGAAAATAACAACGCCTTTGCTACACGTCTGAGGGAGATTATAGATAGTGGTGACTCCAAACCTATAGATATTGGCAAAAACTCTGATACAATGAGAACACTTTGCAATTCTGTGGTTTCCTTGTCATGGAGAAGTCACAATGGTACTCCTACTGATGTTTGCCATTGGGCTGATGGTTTCCCTTTCAATCTTCACCTCTATACTTCTCTTCTTCAGTCTATTTTTGATATCAGGGATGAAACTTCAGTCCTAGATGAAGTTGATGAGCTTTTTGAGCTGATCAAAAAAACATGGTCAACATTGGGGATCACATTGCCTATTCACAATGTCTGCTTCGCATGGGTGCTGTTTCATCAGTACATAGTAACTGGTCAGACAGAATCTGACCTTCTTTCTGCCTCACATGCTATGTTGTGTGAGGTGGCAAATGATGCCAAGAGAGAAAAAGAATCTTTGTATGTTAAGATTTTGTCATCTGTGTTGAGCTCAATGCAGAGTTGGTCAGAGAAGAGATTGTTTAATTACCATGAATATTTCCTCAGAGGCAATGTTGGCCAAATCGAAAACATTCTTCCTTTGGTTTTGTTGGTCTCAAAGATTTCAGGAGAAGACCTTACAATCACAGATGGAGAAGCAGGAGCCGAAGGAGGCGTAACCATTGTCGATTCATCTGGTGACCGAGTTGATAACTATATTCGCTCATCCATGAAAAATGCATTTGAAAAGGTTTGTATATAATAATCTAATCTAATCTAGTCTTGCTTACCATAGTATGTCTTCTAAATGATTAGTCAGTTCTGTTGATGTTTTTATGAAGGTCTTGGAGGCAGTGACGGCTAAGTCTGATGCATTTGAAAGAAACAAAGAATTGAGTGAAGTTCTGCTTCAATTAGCTCAAGATACTGAAGTTTTGGTGATGAAGGAAAGACATCTTTTTAGTCCAGTACTAAAGAAATGGCATTCAACATCAACTGCAGTTGCAGCAATGATGCTGCACAACTGCTATGGACAAGTGCTGAGACAGTACACAAATGAAGTGACTTCACTCACAACTGAGTCAGTTCAGGTATTGCAAAGGGCTGGAAAGCTAGAAAAGTTTATTATCCAAGTAGTAGTTGAAGACTCCACAGATTGTGAGGATGGTGGCAAAACAGTGGTTAGGGAAATGGTTCCCTATGATGTTGATTCTGTCATATTAAGTCTTCTGGGAAAATGGATTGATGAATCACTAAATAAAGGCAAAGAGAGTCTGCAAAGGGCAAAAGAGACTGAAGTAAGTTTTGATCCTTGTTCTTTATAGTAGTAGGAATTATCACTTATTTTTTAACTTTGGTTATTTATAGGATATGGTTTTTTTCATTTTTATTATTGCAGACATGGAATCCAAAGTCGAAATTAGAACCATTTGCACAGTCAGCTGGTGAGCTAATGAAGCTGGCTGCTACAACAGTAGATGAATTCTTCCAAGTTCCAATAGCAATTACAGAAGATTTAGTTCAAGAACTTGTTGATGGATTGGAAAACCTCTTCCAAGACTACATGAAATTTGTTGCATCATGTGGTAAGAACTATAAATTCATTAATTGAGAAAAAAAAAGTTAGACTAACAATATACAAATTGACTCAATATTCTAGCAATTGCATGGTTTTTTGGTTGTGAAGTAATCTCTATTCTCTTTCAGGTTCAAAACAGAGTTACATTCCCTTGCTTCCTCCACTGACAAGGTGCAACCGGGACTCGAAAATCATTAGGCTGTGGAAAAAAGCTGCTCCATGCAGTTCAGGTTTTGAAGATTATCAACACGTGAATGGAGGTCACAGTTCTCGTCCATCAACAAGCCGCGGAACACAACGCCTCTACATTCGTATCAACACCTTACATTATCTCCTCGCCAGCATCCACGCCATTGAGAAATCACTCTCTCTAAACCCTGGTGTAGTACCATCAAATCGCCTCGATTTGCAAACAACCGCAGGCCTCAAAACAACACATCTTCATACTTTGAAACAGTTAACCTGTGTATACTAGCAGCATGTCAACATATCTCAGAAGTCGCTGCATACCGTCTTGTATTCCTCGACTCACATTCCGTCTTCTACAATAGCCTCTACATCGGCGGCGTAACAAGAGGTCACATTAGGCCTGCAATAAGAATCCTGAAGCAAAATATCTCTTTAATAACAACACTTTTAACAGATAGAGCTCAACCATTAGCAATGAAGGAGTTAATGAAGGCTTCATTCGACGCTTTTCTAATGGTTTTACTTGCTGGTGGAAGCTCAAGAGTTTTTCAAAGGTCTGATTATGAGATAATCCTAGATGACTTTATTCACTTAAAGAGAGTTTTCAGCAACAGTGTTGAGGGATTGATAGCAGAGAATGTGGTGGAAGGAGAGGCTGCAGTAGTGGAAGGAGTGATTTCATTGATGGGACAAAGTACTGAACAATTGATGGAAGATTTCAGCATTGTGACATGTGAATCAAGTGGTATAGGTGTGATGGGGAATGGCCAGAAATTGCCAATGCCTCCAACTACATGCAAATGGAATAGAGCAGATCCTAATACAATATTGAGGGTCTTGTGTTATAGAGATGATAGGACTGCTAATCAGTTTTTGAAGAGAACATTCCAATTAGCTAAGAGGAGGTAATTATGTGACTAAAGGATATTAAATCAGAGATCTGAATTGTAAATGCATTTTTGCTGTATAATTCTTACCTTCTGATGAGGAAGAACTTATGCAGCTTTGAGGTGGGAAAGGGTTGTATTTATTCTATTTTTATATGAACATTGGATTGGAGGTGCAAGCACATAATATATAGGTATAATAGATAGGGGAGGGGGAGGGAGCTCATTTTGTATTTGAAAAGCACATTAGTTCTGGAATGGAGGGTTATAAAAAAAAATTGCAGTCAAGAAAAAAATGTTTTGTTTTCATCATTAATTTGGCATTTTGATTTTACTGACTGCAGAAAAGTGATCAATTTTGTTTAGCCAAGAATTTTTTTTTAGTTTGTTAAGGAAGGAAAAATCTTTCAACAGTTTTTAATCTGACATTATTGAAGAAGAATTAAATTTCTTGTCATCTGAATCAACAAATAATGGTGAAAAATATTATTCAATCTTATATTTTATACCAAAATGAGAAATTATTGCTCATTATAAACTATATATATCCACTCATAATTAATTAGTCAACTTTGATAAAATTAAAGCTACACAAACAACATGGAATTATTGGAAAACAAATTATCTTTAACTTACAATATATATACATGAGAATATATTCTTAATTGAAAAAATATTTATATTCTATCTGCAGTACAACAATCAAAATTAACAAACCTATAATAATACAATAACTGGTTATTTAAAAAAAGTCACCTATATCCAAAAGAACAAATACAATAACAAATAAACCAATGAGTTACACACATATAATAAACATATGCTTAAGAGAGTCCAGTTTTTCATTTCAGCTTAAGACATGTAACCAGAAAAGGCTAGCTAATAAACATGTTCTTCAGTGTTGATTAGTTGCAACACCAAAAGGAACGAGTCAGTTAGTTCAGAAGGCAGTTAGTGCCACCGGTTGAGGGGATAAAGGTGCAGCCGGAAGGCCCGGAGGGAGTGACAGGACCCTTGTTAAGAGACTGCAGGCTGATCAGCTTTGTATTCTTCAATACCCTAACAGCTAGGTTTGGCTGAACATAAACTATAGTAACAAGCAGAAGCAGGGTCAAAACAACGTTCAGAACCTTCATCATGGAATGTATGTATGTCTTTGAAAACTGTAGATGGAGACAAAGAATGATACATCCCATGAGGATGATGATGGTGCTATTTATATTGAGACTAATTGAGATGATGAGAGTGCCTCATGTGAAGATTTAGTAGTGGCGCCTATATATTATTATATTAATGTTTGAATATGGCAAAGACTTTGTGATAAATAAATAAATGTTTGTTAAATTTGTGATAAAATTTTCGAAAGCAAACTTTACTTGGTGGAGGCGTTCATTCACGCAAACTCAAGTGCACACGCAAGCATGAAGAAGCTGAAATACCACGACGACTTAGGGGGGCCGTTTAGATGGACTTATTTATTGATATAAATATTTGTGAAACTGTTTGGAAGATCTTATGGAAAGAGCTTATGATATGTCCTTAAGTTGTTTTTAGTTAATTTCCATAAGCTCCAAAAAAATACCTTATAAAAACATCTTATGGCTTAAAAAAAATAATTAAGCATTATTTCATCCTTTATTATATAAACAGCTTATGCATAAATACTTATATAATAAACGCTTAATTAAACTGTTTATCCAAACGGGTCCTTCCAACATTATATAATGAGCTATTACCTGGTCTAAATAACTACGTCAGTACCTTAATTTAAATGACAATATGAAAATAAATAGTTGGTGACATCGTGCATTTCGTACAATATATATGCAACAATTGGATAAGACAAAACTACTGTACTGTACTGTACTGGGGTAGGTAGATTATGGCAGGTTATGAAGAATCTAAATCTCCAATATTATTATCATATGAATCTTTAAAGCACCGTTATTAAACTTAGCTAGACACACGTCATCGACCTGGTCAAATTATTTGTTGTTATGGAATATAGTCAAACTGAATGAATTGACTAATATAGTGGACTAATAGCTAAAGATATTTTATTACAGTAATGCAACCAAACAAATGCCACAACATGTATCGGTGATAGCAGCAGACATAGATCTCATTTCCTAACTATGTGTATATCTCATATGAATTTCATATGATCATTATGAATGCTAAAGAGTGTCGTTGGTAATCCTTAGTTAGAAATAATGGGTAAAAATAGTTAAATTTACTAAACTTTTATTTAGACTAAAAAACATGCATTATTTTCTTATATTTCATTCCAGAGGAAATATTCAATTTATAAAATTAATAACACATTATTAATCATTACTACTACTAGATAGATAGATACTTATTATTTAAATGATGTGGTAATATTCTATTCTATAACTTCATAAACGGAAATTAAAAATGCAGTTTTCATGTAAGAACCTTTTTAATACTCCCTCCCTTTGAAATGAAGTGTCGTTTTTGGTTTTCTACACATATTAACCTTAATAATAATTCTACAAATTAACCTTAATGATAATTAGTGTATTCATAAATACAAAGTAGATAATAATGTCTTGAGAGTGATGCTCGTAGTTTCATAACCTATTTTAAAAAGTCTATCATAAACTGTCGTAAGTTCTCTCTCAATCACTCACACGAGTACTGATATGTGTCAGTGATATCAGCAAGTAAACTCATAAATTATTCATAAGGCAACTCATTCGGAGCAAAAATAAGCTGTATATAAGCTTTTCCAAGCACACCCAAACTTTAAAGCATGCATCTAAAACGAATGGATGCATAGTATGCCTGAGTTATTATGGCAAAAGGCTTCAACATGACGACTCAAACCGTAATTCCAAAAGGCCAAGACATGGATAAAAAAAGAGCTGGCAGCAAATAACTGAAAACACCCTGTACAAAATGTTTTTGCTTAAATCTAAAGAGACCAAACAATTTCCTCAAATACGTTATTAAAGTTGTTTGGCGACCACGAATTTGTGTGCACGCATTCCCTCTAAGGGGCATTTGAGGGCCTGAATGCAGTATAACCATTGACACCACGTGCCATATTTGAGTAATCCGGATAGTATGGGTAACCACCATTCTCTCTGTTTCTCAAGCCTGCATACAAGAGATCAGAACCAGCCACCTGCCATTGGTTTAGAATCAATCCATCTACCTGTCCATTGACATAAGGCACGCTACTAACTTGCGGGACAAAATGCCCACGAGAAGAGCTATACCCTCCTGGAAATCCATGATCATGATGGTAACTTTGTGACCGCTCCAGCCTGCAAGAACTGGTTGACGATCCTTGATCATCGTACAAGTCTCTAGGAAAGGTGAATTGTCGATTTAGCAACAGTGATCCATTACTCAATGAATCGAATAGTGAACTTGTCTTAGCTGTCCTCCCGCTACAATGCTCATCATCAAGCAGGTCATTTATTATATCAAGGTGTGGGAACTCGTCCACCAACAGCGCTTGGTTCTGACGCCCAGATGTGCAGGCTGGGAACTCAGTTGACATGTTGCCCATAGACCTACTGTGTAGTGGCCTGTACAAGTCAGGGGTTTGAACATCATTAATGCCACAGGTATGATCATTCTGCATGCTTCTGCTAGATTCTCTTTGAGAACCCTCTATCCACTTGGAACCATTCTGTAGAACATCCTGTGTAATCATGCCAAAGGGAACACCAGATTGGCCGGCATTGGTGTCCATTCTGTCAGAGCTCTGAGAGAAAAATATTGGTGACGACACCAAGGAAGATGGTTGAGAATAGCCAGAGGATGGATGTAATCCTGAACTTGATGAGCTTGAATGGGTCAGGCTGGCTGCTGTTGAGGCTACAAGGTTCCCCATGATAGCATTTCTGTAGGATTGAGGAACGTGACTATGAGTGGCAGGTGAGGGATCAGGACCCAACCGGCCAGCTGCACTCACTGAGCGTGCAAGTGGGGTAACCGTCTGAACCATTGAGACAACAGGAGCAGTTGGCCTGGGATCAGGAACCAATGGAGCACTTGAAGGTCTTGACATTATAGGTGCTCGTGTTACAGATCTTTCAGTTAATCTTGCTGTTGAAGTCTTCTGGATCTCAGTTTTGGAAACAGTTGTAACATGTGATACAGAAGTAACAGGGGAAGATAGATCTTTATCAGACTGTTGGGAGCCACTTAAAGATGTTTTCCTGACATGAGCAGGATCTACAGTAGCTTTGGTCTTATTTTCTACCTTCATTTGAACAGATAAGTTTCTAGGAGGACTTATAGGTGAAGAAGGCACAGCTGATATCTTCTCTTTCTGTAGAGTTTTATTGCCAACAAGTCTCTCTGTCTCAACTTTGTCTTTGATGCTTGGTTTCTTTTGAAGTGAAAGAACATCCGCCTCCTATCAATTGGAAAAAGAAAACGCCTATGACAACAAGCTCAAATTGAAATAGCACTAGAAATAGACAGGCAAACTGAGGTAAAGAAATCTTTAAAAGCAAACATCAATTCAAAAACAAATTTAAGCGTCATGTCAAATATGATCTCCCCTCGTTGTAAAGAAAACAATCCAAATCATTTTGATTCATAAATAGGATTGTTAGATAAAATACCAACTATTAGCCATCACCTAACAGTAGGCCTAAAAGCCGCTTAATATTCTATCCTCCCCCTCAAGCTTATGCCCACCAAGCGTTAGGTTGTTACACATAGCAACTCAATGATCAGAAAACAAAGAATTCAGAGACCAAATTATTTTCATCTATTTGCAGAAGGAAAATAAATAAGGGAAAACAAGCTGTTCAGTCATCTCTCCATTTTGAAGACCCTTATTTATGTTTTTTAAAAAAATCCTCAATGAGCAAACTACTCCTGCTCCTCCTAAATGGTGAAAAATAAATTATCAGGGACTCGAATATGAGAAGACTGACACTTAAAATTTTAAGAAAGGAGAAATAAAATAAATAAAAGAGGAAACACATGAAAAAATAAGCTTTGAAGAACATCTTCTTAGTGATTTGACAATTATTTTCAACAAGAAAATCAATGAGACAACCTTTCTGATAACATGCTGATCTGCCCACTTTAACCGATCCTGCAAGGACGGGACAGCACCCTCAGACTCAGCTTTTTCAACCTTGCCACTTCCAGACTCTTTCTTATCATCGCCAGCATCTTCTGCAGAACCAGATGGCTGAACATCTATTTCATTAGTCCAACTACCCATGTCACACGATGCTTTGCCTCTATTCTTACCTCTGCTCGGTGACTTTTGAACTTTGCAATTTGAAAAAGAGTTTTCTTTGTAAGGCTCATTCAGGACTACAGATGTCAAAGAATCAAATGAACATGTTGAAGAACTATCATCTATCACCGAACTGCTCCTTTTATCAGACATTCCATTTTGTATGGATGAGACACTACCTACGCTATTGTTACTAGTCTCAGTTGGAGGATGAACTTCCGATGCATCTGTATCCCAATTAACAGGACTAGCATCTCTATCTTCTGAATCCGGCTGAGGCATTTCAGCAACTCCATCCAAAGAGTCAGACACATCAGAAATATATTCCATGGCATCAGGCTTTTCAGACAGAGTTTGAGCTTCCTCCATGATAGAATCCTTTTTCTCATTAATGGCATTGTCTCCTTGAATCTTTTCATGTACAGCCATATTAATCCTCTCCTCCCTCCCTTTATCCTTTACTTTTCTGTTGTTCCGCTTTTGTTTCGCCTGTAGCGAGAAAAAAAAATATGTCAGCAAGAGAAAAATCAACCAACTACTCTCCTTTCCCCATGCACATGACATCAGTTAATCCCAAAAATAGCAAGCATGGCATAGAACAATGGCATGTCAGCAGAAAACATCTTGGGAGAATTAAAGTTTACAAATTGCGTTAAAATATTTCCAATCTAGGAAATAGTTAATTTGAAGAGTGGTTATTTATTAATCAGAAACTACATATATTAATTAGACGTTTGGTTAATTGTTCCTAAACTAGCATATTTTGGTCAGAATTTTCAAAATTATATTTCAGTCAGATGAATAGTCAAACAAAAACTGTTAACAAGAGAATCAAACTATGCATTAGCATCTGTGAAATCAACATTTAGATCTGTAAAGATCCCTTAATAATGCAGTTTCATTCTATAACAGAACCTGTTTTTTCTTCGACTTCTTTTCCCTCTCATTGACCCCGCGTTTTGTTTTTGGATCAGTTTCAGCTTGCCATGCAGCCTCTTCTTCACGGATGAGTTCTTCTTGTCTCTCTAGAGCAACAGCTTCCTGATAAGCAACCTCAACTTTATTGCTGCAAACATGAAAGAAAATAATTAGGAATTGGTACAACTAGCAACATCATTGCATATTTAGTGGAGTACTCGCAAGTAATTTTTACAAAGTAACAGCATCCACTCAAACAAAAATCGAGTGTATATAAACAAGCAATCAAGCTGAGAAACATGCGAGAATGAAACTCATTGCAAAACTATTGTGTATCCAACCTGAATATATGGGCAAGGACAAATATTTCCAAAGTCCTACGACCTAATTCTATGAGACGCCTTTCATCACGCTCTATAGAATCTTTATTGAAATCCTCCCCAGAGTTTCCATCCTGCAAAAACAGGAGAAAATGGTTTTTTAGCAATCAAAAGGATTCCAAAACTATAAAGCAGAAAGGTTTCATAAAGATACCCTTGTTAGTACTTATGATCTCCCAGGTTACTGAAGATACCATTCCAGATGTGCAAAACATGTCCTTAACTATCAATAGGCTAGACTTGTTTCATTCTAAATTACTAGTATGTATGTTAAATATTGAAGTGTGCACTATCATAAGAAACACAACATGTGCAGAAATATGGTACAAAAAGCAGTATGAAGTATGAACTCAACCTAAATTCATGTTGGAAAGGAGACAATTCAACTAATGGTGAGCAAATAGTTAAAACTACACTATCAAGCTATCGAGCAAATGCAAAAATTTGAATAACTAACTAGTAACTACTCCATATTTGGATTTGGAACCATTAGAATTTATAAGGTCGAAAGTTAGCTCCTGCACCCAAAATCAAATCTCATCGAATAAAGAAAATAAACACTTGACGTATCTTATTAAGCTGCAGTTGTAATTGCACCAACAAAATTGAAAGCATTACAGGGATTAAACTCTAAGCAGGCTAGCTCCAAACTTAGACAAAACTGATCCGTAAGAGTAACAGATAAATGTTTAGATCATGAATGAAATGACCTTATAATTATTTATTGTTAGATCCCATTTCTATACAAGTAATTATATAAAAATCAGTGTAATTTGACACAAAATGATATTCACAGCAAAGCTAAACAAAAACAATTTATGAACAGAAAAATATTCCCAAAATGAGACAAACTCTTTCAGAACAATAATTGCAGAGGTGTTATTCTTCGAAGTTGTAACCATGAAACTTCAAAGCAATACCAAACACAGCATCATTCAGAAATGACAGAATAAAAGCCACGAGAAATATCAAATAGAAGCCGGAATGATTAAACATAAACTGAAGAGTTTACCAAAAATATATAGGAAGAATTTACCAAAAAAATATAAACTGGGGTTCTTTAAGTTATTAATTTGGATAACCGGAACAAAACTCAATCTTAACATACTGAAATTCAGAATACAGTAGCAAAGTTATCAGTTTTACTTTTTCACTGATTTTGACAAACAAACGTGACTTTGTTAAGCTCTACTTTATCCAAAACTCCATTATCTAAAAACTCTCTTGCGCGGTTTAATTAATACCATCACATTTCAATAGGCTCAATGCCCAACCATATCACCAACTATCAGATGTCAACATCTAATTCATTAGTTAATTTTTTGAACATTATTCCACGACTTACCTTTGTGCGATTTTGAGGACCCTTCTCATCTTTTGGAGGTAGTGGTTCTATAGCAGCCCTTTCAAGAAGCAGTAAAACATCATCCGCCAGTACAAACATATCTTTCTCAACACGAACAATAGGTGCTGGTGTTTCTTCAGAATCCAACAATTTTACCCAACCTTTCTTGTTAGTCTGGCCTTCAAGAGCCTTCAACCCACTATACAAGGAATCCATTACCAAAGTAGAAGTGACTTCTTTCTCAATAAAAAAGCGTTTCACAACTACTTTCAGAATTACATCTGTCTTCTCCCTAGACATGCGGCGCTTAGATGTTTGGTCGATTTCCCTCCAGAAAGCAAAGACGCTGCATAAGTTGCAAATTACTGTTTGATAAGCCAATAAAATAAGACACCAAAACTTATAGTGATAGGTCTGACATAAGAGGCAATGTATACTAATATCTTATATTAATTAAAATGGGAAAAGTTTCAATCCAGTAAATTTTAAATGAGAGTATCAAATCAAATTAATATTTTTAAAAGGATGTAACATACATTTTAAAATAAATATGCATAGTTGGCAAATACTACGAGAAGTTATAATACATAAAGCCTTCATCAGAAATTAGATTTGACTACAGCATTCACCCCTCCTCTTCTGTATCTTTTAATCCTGCTATTCCAAACTGTTTTCACCTTTCAGGATGGAAATAATTAAGTAAACCCAAATAAAAACTTTCAGGTAGATCTATTAAAATTTTATTATTGATCGGCTGGGGTCAAATAGATTTTTTAGGATCTGTACTTTTATTAGGTGACATTTTGGAGCAAGATAAGAATTAAAGCATGCACCATGTTTATACATCAGAAGAATGACACTTTCGAAAGAGGGAACAAAGTACCTCGACCACCTAGCTTTATCCTCTATCAACTCGCCAAGCTTGCTTCTTCTCTCCTCCACAAAACGCCGACAAATTTGCTCTACATTTGTCAAATATACCCTAACAAGTTCTCTCCTATAGTGACAATCAAGGCAACGGAAAGGCCTGTCTGATTTCTCCCTACGCATCAGAAACCAATAAATAAATAACAAAAAGGTCACACATCTGAATCAAAGCTCCAACTGAATGTATCAGATTTATTAGCCTATTTTGAGTCTAAAAAAATCATATTAGTTCTGAAAAAACCTAACTATATGATCAGTTTTCTTCATTCATAATTTGTAAATCCCCAAACTACTTTCAAGTCAAGTTTAGTTCTAAACTCATTTCATCAGTATACTTCTCTATCATACAATACAACCAAACATGTAAGAAGAATAAGGCGAACTGGCAAACAAATTTTTAAATGAATCAACATTTAGCAGCCATACCACCCCATCCAAATGGTTTCCAGAAATACGAATCATGTGCATTAGTATTTCAAACATGTTAAAATTGTTAACAAACTCAAAATAGACACCTCGAAGTTCAACCAAATATGAATATTTACATTAGGAAAAAAAGAAAGACACCGAACAGGCCTTGAGACGATAATTAGTGCAAAAGGAAAACAGAAGATACAGGTTACAACAAATAAAATCCAAGATATACAACCTCGGTGATAAATGCTATAATGGTACCAAGTTCACCCAAAAAGTTAGAGCTTGGCGTCATAAGAAGAATATTATATCTTGCTGACTTTCATTCAACTACAAAAGATATTGAGAAGGACCAATCACTCCAAGTAGTACAATTACAAAACATCCATATGCTCTTTCTATATAAGTAAAAAAATTGGAGTTGAAAACCATGTGGCTAATAGCCTTAAATACAAACACGGGTAGACTGGATGGCATGTAAATCCAAGGATAGAATACCTGATGACTTGAACTTGAGCTTTTATTATCAGATTGTCAGAAGTGTCAACAAATCCATCATACACCTTCGGCAACTCCATAAACTTTTTCCATCCCCAGTCGTGCTCCTTCTTCCAAAATCGATGCAGTGTATCTGGAAAACTCAAGAACAATTATGAGTAACAAAGAAAGAAAATTGTAATATCTAACAATTAGGCTAATTATTAGCATACATACCAGAATATTTTGACTTCTTTGGGTCTTTATTGACCACGGCTATTGTGAATTGTGCAAAATGACTCCATCCTGTATCAACCCAACAAGAAAAGGGAAAGTAAGCCAAATATTATGGAACCAACTGTAGAAAGTTACACCAATTATTAATGCAGTCTGAAAAAAGATAATGAACTGAACCTGGAAGAAGTTTGTCATGATTAGCTACACACAAAAACAGTGAGAGATGATTGCAAACATCACAGCCTTGTGGATAAATTAAAATATACCTGCCAGTGACCAAAGAATGATTAGGTTGACAAATCAACATCTATATCCATAAAGTCATGTGAACTTTTCAGAAACATGCATTTAAGAGATGCATGTACCAACACTAAAATAAGGGCATAAATACTATGAATAGTTCACTACAATCCTTGCACTGAGCCCACCTTTTCAAACGGGATAAACTTCTCCTGTATGACAAATTAGTATATAATATGGTCCCCAATTCCCTGCACATGTCTGAAATTTGCAGATTATTAGCAACACCTCTTGATCCATCTAGGGTGTTTATGTGCAAGTCATTTTAAGGTTTCTAACTGATTTTGTTGAATGGAGCTACTTGCCATCATCATAAAGTCCAAACCAAATAAGGTCGAGTATTCATTGAACTGTGATGCTTTAATAGAATTAAAACTGCAGGTATTCAGGTGACATAAAGCTCTTTCCATGATGTGGATTGTGCCATGTTCTTTACCCTGCTATTTTGTAACTATGACATGGCTATTTCTTGTTCATCCTTTTTGCTGAATACTGGTGTGCTAAGTCCTTGAACCAACTTTTGGCCATTACTAGTTATAGCGGGTTTGGTGGAAGTTAAGAGGCCACTATTAAAGGCTATTTCTGATCTATGCCACAATTTGGTGATTTTAGTTGGAACCAAACACCAGTACTTTGAATGATGTTTTGTTATCTCAGAAGCTGATATGGGATGAGATTAGGCAATTGACTTCTAGAAGTACAAAACAAGTGATTTATTCAAATGGGTTTTGTTAACAAATATGCATGGGAATTGCGCAGATTTGCTCCACTGATGGTTTCTCTTTTCCTCTGTTTTATTTCCCCATTGTTCCCAAGGATCCCAATCCTCCAATTCCTCATACACACTTTGATTAAATGAATTTCTCGGTTTATTATTTATATAATCCCTATTAACTCAACGTAAACTACAAAAGTTAAAGTACATCAAAGTTTTTTCAAAACTCAAGGTAAAACCACCATCATGATTGGCTCGGGATAATGCATTCATAAAAACATGTTCCTGCATACAAGTAGTTCTGGATGTGTAACACTGTAAATTAAAATGAAGCAAAACAGCAAGGATAGTTAAGCTCTAAATCATAATGAAAGCGATCTAAGTCCAACAAGTTTATCAAAACACTCGTACCATTTGTAGCCGCCAACCTCAAAAGCATTACTGCGGAGTTCCCTTTTGGTAATCTGAGAAAACTTTTCTATCTTCCACGTATATTTCCCATATAACTCAGAAGGTTTCAGTCCTATGAAAAGAAGAACAAATAAGATTTTGAACATTCTTTAGGAAAAAGAAAATTATCAATCAACCATGAACCTATCGTGCTAGAATAAAAAACAAGCAGAAGCAATTTTAACATTCAATCATTCAGAAGAGAAAAATAAACTAATTGTACAGGCAAGGCACAAGACACAAGTTCCTGCTGAACTCCATATACCCCTGCCTACAAAAGGTGCTTCTATGACAGAGTTGACATAAGAAGGAAATCCTTGGTACAAAGGTTGAAGTTGTTGCCAATGTGACCAAGAGATCGTGTGTTTAAATCATAGATTTAGCCTCTCTGACCCTTCCCTTAACTCCGCTATGATGAGGACTTTAAAGCATTAGGTTTCCATTTTATGGCGGCCGGCACAAAAGCTAGCTTAGCTATCTTATGAAGACTTTTTTTAATACAATATGACAGTTGCAGTATAATCACACCCATTCATTTGGCAGGCTTACACGCCACTGTAAATTAATAGTTTGAGAAATTTGGCGATCAAGTAACTTCACTATAAATTTTACGAAAAGGCAATTGAAAACAAATAAAAGTATGCCCACGTATAAGGTGACTCTTATGTGATCCATGTAACAGTTAATTACTTAATTACCTATTCTTTTCTGATCCCTCCAAATCAATAGACACATTAAACCACTAATTTCAAAAAAAAAAAAAAAAACGAGGTGCAAAATATAGTCACACAACAAAATTACAAAACCATCTAATCCAAGTATTTTGTTTTATGTCAAAAATTACCATCCTTTTTTTTAGATAAACAAGCAATATATTGAAGGGGGGCACTAGGGGTGCACCCAACCCTTACAAAGTTATGGGAAGGGGAGAGACATGCAATAAAGGGAAAAAACGCAGAGACATGCAATAAAGTATAAAGTAAAAAAAAAAATAGCAGAAGAATCATAATGGGAAAAAATAGAAGAAAGAATTTACCACCATCATCTTCATCATCAGTGCCCCAAAATGGGGGAGAGGTAGACGTGATTCCATTCTCTACCTGCTCAGAAGACCGCCACTCTGCCAAGGCTTCCCCGGCTTGACAATGCTGCACTCCAGAATCCTCACTCACAGTCCCAGCCATCCCCTGATCATGAAATATTTCAGTAACACTTATCTTGTAAACCCCACATTCCATCATTAGACAGTAAATCATTCCCAAAACAATCCAAAAAGTAAAATTAAATAAAGCATTCACATATAGTGTATCCATCCCCAAATTACCGTTATCAAAAGTAAGGCGCATTGTCAAGAAAAATTTAAGGCAGCAGAACAAATGCAGACATATAAACTGATAAACTACCAAGTGAGAATTTAAGAAACCAAAACAAAGCCAACACTTCCCCTGAACCGATGTTAATTAACCTGAAGTAATGATACTATCCCAAATTCAATTCCGCGGCAAAATTATTGATAACCAGAAGCAACCCAGAATCAATAGCCCAGCCTTAAAGATAAACCCTAAAACCGATATTTGAAAGAAAAATAATACGAACAAAAAAATCAAACAAATTTAAAACAATCCCGAATTAAAAACTAAACTGCCAAAACAAAACGAGATTGCAGAACCAGCTCGATGGGGCCAGATTGAAATAAAACATATTAACATAAAATTCTCCAGAATAATCAACGCCGAAAAACAAGAAGATCGTGGGCAATAATTTACAGAAATAATCAAAAATGAAATATCGAAATCAAAGTCGTGGCGCGAGAGAAAAGTAAGAAGAAGTGGAAAGGGAAATGGAAGAGATGACGGGCGTGAATGGAATAGGAGAAGCATACGAACCTGTAATCAGAGAGCAGTGTTTGTCAAACTGAGAAGGGTACAATCCGAGCCCTGAGATTTTATAGAGAGAAAGACGAAGTGATGAGAGAGAGAGATAAAGGAGGGGTTGAGCAGAGCAAAGGTAAACAGAAAAATGAAAAAATAAATAAATAATATTAACAATAATAATGTAGTTTGATTTTTTAATAGCCAAAAGTTTCCTTTTTCAATTTTATTTCCTTTTTTAATTTTATTTCAATCGAACAGAGCCCGTAAAATAACCCTAACCGCCACTCTTTCTCTTCTCAGTTTGAGTCCTAACTAACCTAATCGCTTTTTTAAGGTAATAACCTTCTTTTTCATGCGTAAAAAAAAAAACTTCTTTTTGACGAGCTTTTTAGGCAAGGTTTTTTTTCCCCCACACTTGTGTTTTTTTTTTTTAATTTCAATGTGTGTGACACTGTAGTACCAAATCATGTTAGATATCTTGGTATCGTCTCTTATAACTTTTTGCACACTCTAAGTACGGTACTAAGGTTTTGTCAAAAGAAACAAGTATGGTACCGAGGTGTCGAGTCGGTTCGGTACCAAGATCTGTGCATGTTAATTTTGAAACAATAGTCACAGTACTTTGGCATTGTGTCTTATTATTTTTGCCACTACAAGTACGGTACCAAGGTACCGAATCAGTTCAATACTAAGATACCATACCTTTTAATTTTGAAACAACACAAGCATGGTACCTTGGTAACTTGTACCTAGTTGCGGAAAAAGTATAAAAAAATGGAGGAGGAGGATGAGGAGAGAATGGAGAAGGAGGTAGTGGGTGGTGGTGATAGGAAGAAGTTGATGGCGATAGTGGTGGTTGTCATGAGAGAGAAATAGATGGTGGTCGTGATAGGGAGAAAGGGGTGTTGTTGTTGTTGTTATTGTTGGTGGTGGTGGTGGTTGAGAGCGAGAAGGAGGGAGTGCGAAGGTGAAAAGAGAGGAGAGTGTGGGTTTTTGAAAAAAATGGGTGTTTGTGAGTTTGAGGGAGAGTGGAAAATCAATCCTTTAGGCAATAACCTAATCATTCGCTAATGCTCACACGGTTTATTATGGGTACGAATCTTTGTTGAGCATTTTATTAGGATTTAAGAGATAAGAACCAAAAATTGAACCTTAACCACTCAGTAGCACCCATACTCTCTTGATTAGAGATGTCAAATCGTAGAATGTTAGGTCTAAACTTGATCCAACTTTGCGGATCAAAATGTATAAATGAGTGAGACCACCATCAATTTAGTGACTTGTGTTTTTGCAATCCAACCAACCCAATACACCTTAACATAGGAAACTAAAGCAGGACATCTAAAAGAATGTCAATAATTTTTATAAGGTTTCTCTGTTGCTCGCTAGGTTTCTCCCCAGTTGTAAGAGGTTGTTTTAGCGTGTCTCGGTGCTAGAAGTTCAAAGCAATCCCGACGCGATGATGTCGGTCGGTGCACTGTTCCATTTTTGCTTCTTCTATCATTCTAAGTGTTGTTGATCGCTTGACATTCTTGAGTTATGAAAGTGTGGTGTTTTCTCTCGAGCGTAATCTTTGCAAAGGTGGTAGTTCTCTCCTCGACCAATCTTTTCCCCTTGGGCGGTGGTGCACCACCTCTCACCACCCAACCAGCTTTTAACCGCCTCCTCCTAAACCACCTCCTACAAAATCATCCTTTTTATTCCACTTCTAGATCTATATCGTTGAAGCCCATGTTTGTTCTTTACCTCCAAAGGCACCTAATTTACTCTCAACCAGAGTTAGCGAGCTGGAGCTTCCTCTATTTTGGGTGGCCTGCTTAGATTCAATCGATTCGGTTCATAAGTCAACTCACACCATAAATGAGTTCCAAATGCTTGGAATCAGAAGGTTTAGAAATTTTTGAGGCTGCTTGATTTTCACTCCAACAAAGAGGGCTACCTGTTGGTCTATGACTTAGTGAGGTACAGTAGCTTCGGTGAGGGTTTTCTTGGGGAAAAAAAAGGCTTTTTATCCTGAAAATTCAAGTACATATATTCATTTGCCTCCTTTAAAACGCTTCTCTCATCAACCTTCAATTCAAACTAAGCAAAATTACACCAGTTTCCAATTTCAAAGATCACACTGATCATTTCGGCCTCACCAAGCTCTTGGCCAATAGTGTCGCTTCTGTAACACCCATTTTCTACCCTTCAATTTACACGTCATTATCAGAGTAATTCCTTTTTCAAAAATATTAATTTAATTGGTAGAAAAGAAATGTTACCTCGTCATAAACAAAACTCATTGTTTGCACTCATTAAGTTGTGCATAAAAATTAAACCTCATAAATCAACCCGTCACAGCGGAATAAGATAATAACATCACTAAGCCTCTCAAAAACACATCTCATATTCTCAACATTGTCATTGAACAATTAATTAATAGCTAACTACTTCAACTACGCCCCCTAGGTGCTACGGTATCAGAGAGCGACTCGACCAGACAGCCCAATAGCTAACACAGAAGGCAGCAAGACCTTCACTCGCGGTTACCTGCAGCGTTGCCACAAACGAGCAACATTCCAAGCAGAAGGGGTGAGAATTTCAGCAAAACAAAATCAAGCACATAGTAAAGTAATGAAAACAAACAATCATACAACATCATTATCAACATCATATCATCTTCGCCAAACACCAACTCAAACCACAATTGACAGCAAGTCACGGTCATGAATATGCATGTAAATGCAACCCACACCTGGGTATATGCATGATGGTAACATACTCGTCGCAATAACCCACTAGGGGCACATCGTCATCAATAAGAGGCCTAAGCCTATTCGTCGCAAGAGGCCGAAGCCTATTCGTCACATTATGCACATGCTATGAGACTCTATGGACACATGTGCAATTCGTCATAAAACACTTATAGAGTGTATTCATCGCAATACATCACAATCACTTTACAACATCATCATAATCATACGCATAGAGTATATTCGTCGCAAGTCATCATAATTCATGTTACATCATCATCGCACATATCACTTTTGAATTTTGGGTAACAACCCGTTTAGAGTCCAGAAAAACATCCCATTTTAACTTATCAAACATCACATCTTAACTTGGAGGAAAAGCATATTTTAAATTCGGAAGGAATAACACCACATTGCAAAACCAAAAACCGCAACCTTTTACGCACCAAACAGCAGAGAATTTTTATTTGTATAAACGGCAACACAAAACAATTTACTCTGCCTTAAAAATAGAATATTCAGTTAGGCCTCTGAATAAGCTTTCCAACGCATTTTAGAACACCTCAATCGGGTTCCCGGTTCGCAAGATATCAATTTTTCAAAAACATTACAAAGACTTATTTTTTTGCACACAAAGAAGCATTTCATTCAGTATAATGGCTACCACAAAACAGTTTATTTTGCCTTAAAAATAGAATATTCAGTTAGGCCTCTGAAATAAGCTTTCCAACGCATTTTAGAACACCTCAATCGGGTTCTGTTCGCAAGATATCAATTTTTCAAAAACATTACAAAGACTTTTAAGAAATACAAAGAAGAAACAAGTGAAAACAGATTACTCGCGCTCGGAGCGCGAAGTCGGGTGCGATCGGGCGCGATTGGCGAGAACATCAAAGTTATCTGCGCAGCAAGACTTGCGCCGAGCGCAACTTAAGCGCAAGTAGAGCCGGCAAAATGGGCCGGGCTTGCCGGTCGGGTAAGCAGCCCAAGAAAAACATAGGGGCTTGGGGCCAAGAAATTGAGCCCATTTTACACCCGGGCTTTTTAGCCCGATCCTAAAAAGCCCGAACCCGTGCCGGGCTAGCCCGCTCGGGCCATGGGTAGCCCGCAGGCCCGTGATTAAAACAAAAAAATGGTAAGCCAAAGTCACTCATGAGTCATTTCCCAAACCGTCTCCTCGTTTCCCAAACCAAATTGATTAATTGATTTAATTCTCACCAATTACCCAAATTAATTAATTTCCCAAACTATCTCCTCGTTTCATCACTCATCATCATCATCAGTCTCTGTCTTCCTCTTCTTGACTCGTTCGGTCGTTCCCCTCTTCTTTTTTTCTTCGTTCAATCGTTCCTCTCATCACTCATCAGCCAACTTCTTTTTTTCGTTTCCCCTCTCTCTCTCTTCTTCGTTTAGCTACAGCCTACAAACGAGGTAATGGGTTTCAGTCTTTCAAACTCGTTCTTACCCTTCGTTTAGCTACCGCCTCCATTTGGGTGTTCATTGATCTTTATTTATTTTTGGGTATTTGATTTGATATCTGTTGTTGGAGATTGATTTTCAGCTGATTATTTAATATTCATCTCATCTCAGGATCGTGGAGATTTGGTGTTGCTTTGTGGGTACTTAATCATCTGATTCCTCTTCCAAGCAAAGCACCGGCACCACCGCTCCCCTCCTTCTCGGACAAGCAAAGCACCGCTCGGACACCGGCACCACCGCTCCCCACCGTACAGGTACAGGGTATGTTTTGAAACGTTTCTAAATTTGACAATTTTTGAATACTCTTCTAAACTCTAAACTTTGCAATGTTGTGTTGTTCCATAAACCTTAAGTCATACTGATTTAGTACTAATTTCAGAACTATTAAACCTTTGATTCGATTGTTTTGTTAAATGCCAAATGGTGTTGTTGTTTGCTTCCAATAAAAAATATTAAATGGTGTTTCTGTTAAATGTTAAATAAGTTTTTACTTGCTTTAGATTTGATCTCTACTTTCCTGCAATGGATGTTTCTGGTGCTGGGAAAAATATTCATGATGCTAGTGATGTTCAAATTTTTGAAACCCCACCACCTTGTAGTAGAGTTAATTTAAATGGGGCCAATGCTACTACACTTGATGAAACTGTAACTTCTGAACCAAAGGGAAAGAGGTCTAAGACACTAACCTCTGACGTGTGGAACTATTTTGAAAAGATTGGTATCGGTAAAGATGGGAAGGAGAAATGTCGATGCAAAGGTTGTGGAAGTGAGTTAGGTTATGTAGCCAAAAATGGAACTTCTCACTTATCCCGTCATAAGAACGATTTGTAGATTTATTCTTTGCCAAATTTCAAAATGTGGGAGATATGCTTCTTGATGTCAAGGAAGATTGAAAAGGAGAAGTTTTGACCCAAAGGCTAATCGTGAAATTTTATTTGAAATGATTGTTACACATGGTGCACCATTCAATATAGTTGAGTGGAGGTCTTTAGAAAATATCAAAAGTTTTTGAATGAGGATTGTAAGTGGATTTCTAGAAATACCACCAAAGTCGATATATTTGAAACTTATAAGGTTGAAAAGGAAAAGCTAAAAGCACGATTGGCTCTAATTCTCGGAAGAGTTTGTTTAACTTCGATTCTTTGGACTTCATGCACAAATCTTGGTTTTATTACTTTAATCGCTCATTACGTTGATGTGGATTGTAAGTTGAATAATAAGATTCTAGCATTTGCTCACTTAAAACCCCACATTCGGGATCTCAATTAGCATTGAAAGTGATGGAAGTTCTAAGGGATTGGGGTATAGAAAGAAAAGTTGTTTCTCTTACTTTGGATAACGCCTCTGCAAATGACAATATGCAAAACTATTTGAAAGAACACTTAGGTTTAGCAAATAGTTTGTTGCTTAAAGGAGAGTTCTTTCACATAAGATGTTCTTCTTTCATATCTTGAACCTCATTGTTCAAGATGGATTGAAAGTGGCTAGTAGTGCATTGAAGAAGATTAGCGAGAGTGTGCATTATGTGAGGATCCGAAAGTAGAACACTTCAATTTTTTCACCGTGTTCACAATGTTGGTGGGATTGATACATCAATTGGATTGAGGACCGATTCTCCAACCGGATGGAACTCAACTTATATAATGCTTGAGAGAGTGCAATCAAGTATCGTCGTGCCTTTTATAGCCTAAGTTTGTGCGATACAAATTATAAATTGTGTCCAGATAATGATGAGTGGGATAGATTTGAAATAATGTGTGCCTTTTTGAAGCCATTTTATAATATTACAAATTTGATATCGGGATCTACTTATCCCACATCAAACTTGTATTTCAAAGAAATATGGAAGATAGAGACTCTCTTGATTTCAAACTTGACAAGTAAAGATGACTTGATAAAGAGAATGTGTGAACAAATGAAAGAAAAGTTTGACAAGTATTGGAGTGACTATAGTATGGTTTTGGCATTTGGGGCGATTCTTGATCCAACGAAGAAGCAAAATTTCTTATCATTCGCATATAATAAAGTTGATCCTATCACTAGTGAAGCGAAGTTGCAAGCAGTCAAGGATAATTTGGCAAAGCTTTATGGTGAATATGTCAAAGAAGGTGCTAACTCAGATGCAAGCCTTTCACAACAACTACAATATTCATTTGGAGGAGTGTGAAACATGGCAAATTCTATCTATGTTTGTGAAGTAAGTTTAGTTTATCAATTGCTTAGCACTAATTTATATCCTTTGCATTCTTCTATCATTTGATTCTTTATTTTGTAGGAGTTTGAGGAACATGAAAGCCAAAGTGTTACCAACTTAAGGTTGCATGGTTTTGTAGGTAAACTTTTTTCTTCTAGAATAGCAATTTAAAATTAAACAACTTATTCATATTGCAACTTATTGTCTATTCATTTTCTTTCTAGCATATGATAATGAAGAAGAAGAAGAAGAAGAAGAAGATGATGAAAGCATCACCCCAGTAGATGTAAAACTTTCTCAAGAAGCCTCAAATTCACATGAGCCATGATTGCACCACTGATTATGCTGCTGCTGCTGTATTTTAATGTTTTTGCAGCTGATTGTTTTTTGCTACTAATTTTGGGATTTTAGAAGAAAAAAGTAGGCTACAGCTGATTGTTTCTGCTGCTGCATTTTTGGGATTTTTGCAGCTGATTGTACAATAGTATTGCCGTATTTAGCTGATTGTACAATAGTATTTAGCTGATTGTACAATAGTTTATTCCTGAACTAGTGTTAAAAGATTATTCATGGCTAATTGGTGCCCAGTTTTTGCAGCTGATTGTACAATAGTATTTAGCTGATTGTAATTTATTAATCAACATAGAGTAGCAGAATTATAATATGTAACAGATTATTCATGGCTAATCCAATTGTTGGATTTTATAATGTTAATACTCACATAAAATATGATTTTAGTAAAAATCAATAGTGTTAAAAGATTGAAATTGAAAAGTGATGATAAATGATTAATTGTATTCAATTTTTATACTGATTCATTGTGTTATAGAGAAATAGAAAAAATTGGCGCACAATGCGGGCTAGCCCGAAAGCCCGTGAGTCTGCGCATGAAATTTGGGCTTCAATGTGAAAAGGTTGAGCCGAATTGACATCGGGCTTTTTAGCCGGACCATGGCAGGCCCGAGCCCGATGTGGGCGGGTAGCCCGCTTTGCCACTCTAAGCGCAAGCGAGGCGCGAATGGGCAAAGCAAGCGGTGCAATGTGCAGAATTTGGATCATCAACACCAAAATTCACGTTTTATTCACCAAATTCAGTCATCAAATACTTCCAATGCATCAAATTCATCAAAACAACACCAAAATTCTTCAACAATATGAATTCATCAAACGTCATCAATTTCATCAACAATATCAATTCATCAAACATCATCAATTTCATCAAAATCAACCAAACTCTTCAACAATACGAAATCATCAAACATCATCAATCTCAGCCACAAAATCAAATCCCACAAACCCCACAAAACCCCACTATATACTCAATCATGTTAAACCGAAACACTCACCCTTACCTTGAATTCGTACGATCCGGAAACAACGATGAGTGAGTCACGTACAAAAACCCAGCAACGCAACGAACGAAACTCCTCCTTCTTCCTTTGAAACACAACCACGCTCACTCCTTTGATCAATGAGGAATCAACACAATTGAAATTAGGGATTGAAGGCTACAACACTAGGAAAAAGAGGAAAAACGGCATAGAGGATCAAGAATTCTCACCTGAAGAAAAACTTGTGAAGATCTCCTCTTTCCTCTCCCTATTGCGCAGCGCTCCCCCTTCCACTCTCTCAATTCTGATTTTCTTTTTCTCCAAGTGTGAGAATGAGAGAAGCTTGGCTTAGACCCCTAGGGTTTAAGCTGTGGGCTCAGCAAGCGCTGGGCCTCCCACGCCAACACCACCCTTTTCACTCGTTCCACCTCCTGAACAACACCCATCATTTTTAATCAAATTAATCAAGCCTCCAATAATTTTAATAATTCAATTAAATATTTCCGGGGTGTTACAGCTTCGATGTGCATAAGTTCTATTACTGGTTCTTTTGGTTTTGGTGCAAATATGTTGCTCTCCTTGTTCTCGTACTTATTGATGACCATCTATCTTTGGAAGTTGCTAGGTTGTTCCTTTTGTGTGGCAATGATTCCATTTTTTATCTCTGTTGTTTATTTTGGAAGCCCAAATGTGTTTCCTGCCTCTGATGTTTCTTGCAGGATTTTAAAAGATGCATGTTCAAACCCTACTCACTTAAACGATTTAAAAGGAAATTCGAGCCTACAATTGAGTCGTTGGTCTGTGCTCCTTCCCTTCCCGATTCTACACAAAGACATTGGTGCATTTTGTCCAATTTGAGTGTGTTGCCCATGAAACTGGGTTATGGACAATTTGAGCAATGAAAGGTGTCAAAATACCTCAACAAGACTCTTATTCAAAGCTTGTCAACATAAAAGGTGTGTTTATCAATGAAGCGCCTAGCAGTAGAGGGATTGTTGGTCAATATGGGTGGTGGAATTCTCTCAAGGCTTTCCCGCGTCTGCCGGCAAAACCACCAAAGTGGTGTTGGTCCATCCTAGGGGTAGGAAGTTGTTTGGGTACTATGGGGTTTGGATTGGTTGTAATGCCTGAATGGTATTTTATCCAGGAGCATCGCATGAGAATATAGTTTTATCTTTGAGAGAGCATCGCATGAGCATCGCATGCCCGAATTGGGAAAAATAGAGGAGGAAAAGTGAGGGAAAAAGGCTCAAAAGAAAGGGAGACGACGAAGATGAGTGAAATGGGAGAGGAAGACAAGTGAATGTGACTAAATGTAGCCTAGCTTGAGGATTCTAGCAGCCTAGCTTGTCAATATTCTTCATGAAAACCACTGGTATGTTTTCCAACGCTCTCAGGCCACCGAAATACCAACAATTAGGAGGTCGTCGGTAATAGTCCATGGAAAATACCACAATTTATTGTGCCATGCACATGGAGTGTGAGAGAGTAGTTACAAGATTTAGCTTCAAAGGAATGTCCTCTCTCATCACATAAATCAAGGCCAATACTAATTTCTAGTTCCCAACAAAAAAGGCTGAATGTACTGTCAATAATTTTCCTTTATTTCCATTTGCTTGAACAAAAATTCCAGAAAGAAAAAGAAAAAATGAATAAACACGTCCAGTTATACCAAGTATTTGAGGTCAATAACTGCTCACAAGTTACCTATGCCTCAACAGTTCCATTGAGGGTAATCATAAGTTTTGGAATTTGGATAACATGCCCTACGGGTTAGGATCCTCTCCATTTCTCAAAAGAAATGGAGATCAAAAGAAATGGAGAGCTCTATTTGGAGAGAGAAAGACACAAAATTCATAGTGGACCATATCATTAATTATTATTATAAATTTAATGTTATGCGCACCGCTTAATATCATTGTCATCATCTCTCCAAAATGAAAATGGATAAATGGAGAGGATCTCAAACCCCATGCCCTACCGATAAAAAAAATGCTTTTTATATATTGGGTTGATGCAAGGAAATAAAAAAAATTCAGGCACGTTTATTCCTGAATTGCCCTTACTTTTCTTCTTCCATTGACCCCACGTTTTGTTTTTCGATTAGTTTCAGCTTGCAATGCAGCCTCTTCTTCACGGATGAGTTCTTCTTGTCTCTTTAGAACAACAGCTTCCTGAAAAGCAACCTCAATTTTTGTGCTGCAAACATGAAAGTAAATAATTAGGAATTAGGACATCTAGCAACATCATTGCATATTTAGTGGAGTGCTCACAAGTCACAAGTGATTTTTACAATGAAACAGCATCCACTCAAACAAAAATCAAGAGTATAGAAACAAGCAATCAAGCTGAGAAACATGAAGAGAATGAAACTCATTGCAAAACTATTGTGTATCCTACCTGAATATATGGTAAAGGACAAATATTTCCAAAGTCCTACGACCAGATTCTGTGAGACGCCTTTCATCACGCTCTATAGAATCTTTATTGAAATCCTCCCCAGAGTTTCCATCCTGCAAAAACAGGAGAAACTGGTTTTTTAGCAATCAAAAGGGTTATAAAACTATAAAGCAGAAAGGTGTAATATCGATACCCTTGTTAGTACTTATAATCTCCCAGGTTACTGAAGATACCATTCCAGAAGTGTAATACATGTATCAATAGGCTAGACTTGTTTCTTTCTAAATCACTAGTATGTATGTTAATATTGAAGTGTACACTATCATAAGAAACACAACATGTACAGAAATATGCTACAAAAAGCAGTATGAACTCAACCTAAATTCATGTTGGAAAGGAGACAATTCAATTAATGGCGAGCAAATAGTTAAAACTTCACTATCAAGCTATCGAGCATATTCAAAATTTTGAATAACTAACTACTCCATATTTGGATTTGGAACCATTAGAATTTATACAGTCGAAAATTAGTTCCTGCACCCAAAATCAAATCTCATCGAATAAAAAAAATAAACACTTGACGTATCTTTTTAGGCTGCAGTTGTATTTGCGCCAACAAAAGTCGAAAGCATTACAGGGATTAAACTCTAAGCAGCCTAGCTCCAAACTTACACAAAACTGATCGTAAGAGTAACAGATAAATGTTTAGATCATGAATGAAATGACCTTATAATTATTTATTGTAAGATCCCATTTCTGTGCAAGTAATTATATAAAAATCAGTGTAATTTGACGCAAAAGCGATATTCATAGCAAAGCTAAACAAAAACAAGTTAAGAACAGAAAAATATTCCCAAAATGAGACAAACTCTTTCAAAACAATAATTGCTGTGGTGTTATTCTTCGAAGTTCTAACTTCTAACCATGAAACTTCAAATTAATACCAAACACAGGATCATTCAGAAATGACAGAATAAAAGCCACGAGATTCAGAATACAGTAGCAAAGTTATCAGTTTTACTTTTTCACTGATTTTGACAAACAAATGTGACTTTGTTCAGCTCTCCTTTATCCGAAACTCCATTCTCTAAAACTCTCTTGCGTGGTTTAATTAATACCATCACATTTCAATAGGCTCAATGCCCAACCATATCACCAACTATCAGATACATCTAATTCATTAGTTAATTTTTTTTAAGTTTGAACATTATTCAACACCTTACCTTTGTGCGATTTTGAGGACCCTTCTCATCTTTTGGAGGTAGTGGTTCTATAGCAGCCCTTTCAAGAAGCAGTAAAACATCATCCGCCAGTACAAACATATCTTTCTCAATACGAACAATAGGTGCTGGTGTTTCTTCAGAATCCAACAATTTTACCCAACCTTTCTTGTTAGTCTGGCCTTCAAGAGCCTTCAACCCACTATACAAGGAATCCATTACCAAAGTAGAAGTGACTTCATTCTCAAAAAAGAAGTGTTTCACAACTACTTTCAGAATTACATCTGTCTTCTCCCTAGACATGTGGCGCTTAGATGTTTGGTCAATTTCCCTCCAGAAAGCAAAGAAGCTGCACATGTTGCCAATTACTGTTTGATAAGCCAATAAAACAAGACACCAAAACTTATAGTAATAGGACTGACATAAGAGGCAATGTATACTAATATCTTATGTTAATTAAAATGGGAAACAGTTTCAATCCAGTAAATTTTAAATGAGAATATCAAATCAAATTAATATTTCAAAAAGGATGTAACATACATTTAAAATACATATGCAAAAATAGTTGGCATAGACTACAAGAAGTTATAATACATCAAGCCTTCATCAGAAATTAGATTTGACTACAGCATTCATCCCTCTTCTGTATCTTTTAATCCTGCTATTCCAAACTGTTTTCACCTTTCAGGATTGAAATAATTAAGTAAACCCAAATAAAAACTTTCAGGTAGATCTATTAACATTTTATTATTGATCGGCAGGGGCCAAATAGTTTTTTTTTTAGGATCTGTACTTTAATTAGGTGACATTTTGGAGCAAGATAAGAATTAAAGCATGCACCATGTTTATACATCAGAAGAATGACGCTTTCGAAAGAGGGAACAAAGTACCTCGACCACCTAGCTTTATCCTCTATCAACTTGCCAAGCTTGCTTCTTCTCTCCTCCACAAAACGCCGACAAGTTTGCTCTACATTTGTCAAATATACCCTAACAAGTTCTCTCCTATAGTGACAATCAAGGCAACGGAAAAGCCTGTCTGATTTCTCCCTACGCATCAGAAACCAATAAATAAATAAAAGGTCACACATGTGAATCATAGCTCCAACTAAATGCATCATATTTATTAACCTATTTTGAGTCCAAAAAAAATCATATTAGTTTTGGAAAAAACCTAACTATAAGATCAGTTTTCTTCATTCATAATTAGTAAATCCCCAAACTACTTTCAAGTTTAATTCTAAGCTCATTTCATCGATATACTTCTCTATCATACAATACAACCAAACATGTAAGAAGAATAAGGCAAACTGGCAAACAGATTTTTAAATGAATCAACATTCAGCAGCCATACCACCCCATCCAAATGGTTTCCAGAAATATGAATCATGTGCATTAGTATTTCAAACATGTTAAAATTGTTAACAAACTCAAAATAGACACCTCAAAAATCGAAATTCGACCAAATATGGATATAAAAATTAGGGGGGGGGGGGGAAAAAAGAAAGACACCGAACAGGCCTTGAGAATATTATATATCTTGCTGACTTTCATAAAATCCAAGATATACAACCTCGGTGATAAATGCTATAGTGGTACCTACCAAGTTCACCCAAAAAGTTAGAGCTTGGCGTCATAAGAAGAATAACATATCTTGCTGACATTCATTCAACTATAAAAGATATTGAGAAGGACCAATCACTCCAAGTAGTACAATTACAAAACATCCATATGCTCTTTCTATATAAGTAAAGAAAATGGAGTTGAAAACCATGATAGCCTTAAATACAAACACGAGTAGACTGGATTTGGAAGATCCTAAATAATGTAATCCAAGGATAGAATACCTGATGACTTGAACTTGAGCTTTTATTATCAGATTGTCAGAAGTGTCAACAAATCCATCATACACCTTCGGCAGCTCCATAAACTTTTTCCATCCCCAGTCGCTACGCTTCTTCCAAAATCGATGCAATGTATCTGGAAAACTCAAGAACAATTATGAGTAACAAAGAAAGAAAATTGTAATATCTAATAATTAGGCTAATTATTAGCAAACATACCAGAATATTTTGACTTCTTTGGGTTTTTATTGACCACGGCTATTGTGAATTGTGCCAAATGACTCCATCCTGTGTCAACCCAACAAGAAAAGGGAAAGTAAGCCAAATATTATGGAACCAACTGTAGAAAGTTACACCAATAATTAATGCTCTGAAAAAAGATCATGAACTGAACCTGGAAGAAGTTTGTCATGATTAGCTGCACACAAAAAAAGTGAGAGATGATTGGAAACATCACAGCCTTGTGGATAAATTAAAATATACCTGCCAGTGACCAAAGAATGATTAGGTTGACAAATCAACATCTATATCCATAAAGTCATGCGAATTTTACAGAAACATGCATTTATTAGACTGCATGTACAATAAGGGCATAAATACTATGAATAGTTCACTACAATCCTTGCACTGAGCCCACCTTTTCAAACGGGATAAACTTCTCCTGTATGTCAAATTGGTATATAATATGGTCACAAATTCCCTGCACATGTCTGAAATTTGCAGATTATTAGCAACATCTCTTGAATCCCTCTAAGGTGTTTATGTGCAAGTCATTTTCAGATTTCTAACTGATTTTGTTAAATGGAGCTACTTGCCGTCTTGATAAACCCCTTATGAAGTCCAAAGCCCCAAATAAGGTCGAGTTTTCATTTGAAATGTGATGCTTTAATAGAATTAATACTGCAGGTTTTCAGGTGACATAACTCTTTCCATGATATGTGCACTGTGCCAGTGCCATGCTCTTTACCCGGCCATTTTGTAACTAATATATGTCTATTTCTTGTTCAGCCTTTTTGATGAATACTGGTGTGCTATGTCCTTGGACCAATTTTTGGTCAATACTTGTTACAGTGGTTTGGTGGAAGTGAAGAGGCCAATATTAAAGGCTATATCTGATCTATGCCACAATTTGGTGATTTGGTTGGAACCTAACACCAGCACGGATGTCAACGGGAGGAGTAGGCACGAGAACTAGTTACCCGCTATCCGCCCCGTTAGATATAAATGCTACCCGTACTCGCGCGGGCCGGGTGCCCACATATCGGGTTTTTTACGGGTTTATAAAATAAAATTTGAAACACCATCCAAAATTAACCTTTTGAACACTGTTCTTTTTTTGTTCATTCATATAAAAAAATTAGACATTTCATTATGCATTTATCTTATCATTTATTTGTTAGCTTATAGTAGTTAATAAAAGGAGACAAAAAACACTAGAATTAACAATAATACGAAATTTCCCAAATAAACATATTTGTTACGGATACGGGTAGCCGCGAACACGGGTACCTTAATATCCGCCTCCGCCCATTTATCGAAGGGTAGTCTAATTATCCGTTTATTTAACCGATGGGTACCCGTTAAGCTACCTGTCATGTACCAATCACAGATAACACCCGCGGGTGCGAGCTTTTTGCCATCCCTACTTTGAATTATAAATGAGTTTTTTTGCCATCCCTACTTTGCAATCTCTAGACAAATGAATTTCGTTTGCACTCACATTTATAGAGAGGGTAATGTCTGCGGCATATAAGCTTACAGGTCATGGAACTAACTCGAGCGGTTTTGTTTAGTGGGATCTTATTCCTAGTTTCATTGCTGAACATTTTTTCAGGAATAGGTTTGGCTTGCCTAACTACAGATTTTGCTAATCTCCTTCTTGGGGTGTTCTTCCTTTTGATGGATGGGATTTTCCTTATGCTTTCTTTTTTTGGTGTACTGCAAATGATTGGTAATGACTTTGGTGCCAACCTGATTGGGATGAGAGTCATTATAGTGATGCTTTTGCATACCTTTATAGGATTGTTTTTATTTCCTTTTGGTTGTAAGATTGTTTTCCCCATGGGTTTTGGTCTAGCCCCCATGTTTTGGTGTATTTTTCCTTTTTTTATCAAGAAAATTTAGAGGGAGTACTATTTTTCCTTCTTGATGTTTTTTCCCTAAGGAGGGTTTTGTATCAGAAGGTCTTAACGGCTCCATATCCCATTCTTTTGAAGAAAAAAAATGTTTTGTTATCTCAAAAGCTGATATGGGACGAGATTAGGCAATTGACTTACAAAACATGTGATTTATTCAAACGGGTTTCGTTAACAAATATGCATAGGGATTGCGCAGGTTTGCTCCACTGATGGTTTCTCTTTTCCTATGCTTTATTTTCCCATTGTTCCCAAATCCCAGGGATCCCGATCCTCCAATTCCTCATACTCACTTTGATTAAATGAATTTCTACATTTATTATTTATACAATCCCTATTAAAGCAGGACTTGTCGAGATAAACTACAAAAGTTGAAGTACACCAAAATTTTGTCAAAACTCAAGGTAAAGGTGATTGGCTAGGGATAATGCATTTATAAAAACATGTTCCTGCATACAAGTAGTTCTGAACGTGTAACACTGTAAATTAAAATGAAGCAAAACAGCAAGGATAGTTAAGCTCTAAATCACAATGAAAGCTATGTAAGTGCAATAAGTTTATCTAAACCCCATACCATTCGTAGCCGCCAACCTCAAATGCATTACTCCGAGTTCCCTTTGTTAATCTGAGAAAACTTTTCTATCTTCCAGGTATAATTTCCATATAACTCAGAAGGTTTCAGTCCTATGAAAAGAAGAACAAATAAGATTTTGAACATTCTTTGTGGAAAAACAAAAAAAAAATTATCAATCAATCATGGAACCATCATGCTAGAATCAAAAACCAGCAGAAGCTACATTAACATTGAATCACTCAGCAAAGAAAAATAATCTAACTGTACAGGCAAGGCACAAGACACATGTTCCTGCTGAACTCCCTTAACCCCTGCCTACAAAAGGTGCTTTTATGACAGTTGACATAAGAAGGAAATCCTTGGTACAGTGGTTGAGTTGTTGCCAATGTGACCAAGAGGTCACAGAATTAGCCTCTTTAAAGCATTTCCATTTTATGAGGTCAGCACAAAAAAGCTAGCTTAGCTATCTTATGAAGACCTTTTTCTCATACAATATGACAGTTGAAGTGTAATCACACCCATTCATTTGGCAGCCTTACACGCCACTGTAAATTAATAGTTTGAGAAATTTGGCTATCAAGTAACTTCACTATAAATTAATAGTTTGAGAAAGTTGGCAATCAAGTAACTTCACTATAAATTTTACGAAAAGGCAACTGAAACAAATAAAAGTACGTCCACATATAAGGTGACCCTTATGTGATCCAAATAACAGTTAATTACCTGTTATTTTCTGATTCCTCCAAATCAATATACACATTAAACCACTAATTTCAATAAAAAAAACGAGGTGCAAAATATTGTCACACAACAAAATTACAAAACATCTAATCCAAGTATTCTTTATGTCAAAAATTACCATCCCTAAAGCTGACTTAGAAAAACACAAAGACAAGCAATAAAGTATAAAGTAAAAAAGAAAAATATCAGAAGAATCATATAAATGAAAAAAACAGAAAAAAGTATTTACCACCATCATCTTCATCATCATCATCAGTGTCCCAATATGGGGGAGAAGTAGACGTGATTCTATTCTCTACCTGCTCAGAAGACCGCCACTCTGCCAATGCTTCCCCGGCTTGACAATGCTGCACTCCAGAATCCTCACTCACAGTCCCAGCCATTCCCTGATCATGAAATATTTTAGTAACACTCATCTTGTAAAGTAAGAGAAAGGATTGAAGAAGAAGTGGTAAGGGAAATGGAAGAGATGACGAGCGTGAATCAATTAGGGGAAGCATTCGAACCTGGAATCAGAGAGCAGCGGTTGTCAGACTCAGAAGGACCGTACAATCCGAGCCCTGAGATTTTTTGTATTTTTAATAGCCAAAGTTTCCTTTTTTTTTTAATACAATAATGTTATTTAGCCCAATAATTTGACAAAAAAAACATGGGTTTTATTTTTTACACCCCCCTCATCATCAATCTCACCCCATAATATACGTTTTGGACAAAAATGCCCCCAGGAATATATAAAATTTGAATTACTCGAGGAATTGGTAATTCGGAAGGAAAAAGGATTTCGGAATTACAAAAATTGAGGTAATTAGGTTCAAAAATGTGAACGGAATTACCTCAATTTTTAAAATCCAAAATCCTTTAACTCTAGGAATTACCTAGTTTTGAAGGTATTTAGAAAAAAAAAAAATTTATTAAAAACAAATTAAAATTAATTAAAGACGCGTTTTTCGATCACTTAAACGATACAATACATGAAATTGATGAAAAAAAATAACATAATGCAACAACAAACGAAATAAAAACACGGTAGAAACTAGTGAGATGGTGGTTGGAGACGTCGAAGGACCTCAGCAACGGTCCTTCTGGTTTCGACATACAGCTGAATAGGACTCCGCATCTGAAATATGTCAAAACGGTCCATCATCACTCGAACGTCATCGTTGTTCTTCACATCTATGGTGGACCACTGAACACGATTATTATCGCCCATAGTCGGGTAGCGATAAATGATCCGGGTGACTTCTTGCTCGTCACCCTCCAGCTGCACCTTCGTTGTTATTTTTTCTTTCAGAGCTTGTAAAGGTGATGTTGTCGTTAAGCTTCGCATAAAATGGGGTTTGGACTCTAAAAATAGACACCATTTTCTCTGTTTGTGATTGTGTGCCACGATGGTGAAGGGCGGTGAGTGCGAGAATCACGAGAGTATTGTGTATTCGAGTATCCATGAGAGTGTGTGTGTGTGTGAAATAAGTGAAATGGAAGGTTGTATTTATAGGAAAAATGAAACCTGAATGAATTTCCATTGATGAAAAGTGGTCGGCAAAATCTGGACCCTTTAAAGTGTCGGCAAAATCTAGATCGTTAAAAGTTGTCGGCAAGATCTAGGCCGTTAATTAGTAATCAAATAAAAAATGTTTTATTACTTTAAAAAAATGATTTTTAACTATGTTCGTCAATTTTTACCATGCGTAATTTTTTTAATTTTTTTAAAAATTACAAACTTGTAGAAAAAGTATAATACTACGATATTGAGGTTAAAAAGACGAGTTACAAAATTATTTACTTAATCAGAATTGTACACCAAAGTGGCATAAAAACATGTTTTATTACTTTAAAAAAATGACTTTTTAACTATGTTCGCCGCTTTTTACCATGCGTAATTTTTTTAATTTTTTTAAAAATTTCAAACTTGTAGAAAAAGTATAATACTACGATATTGAGGTTAAAAACGAGTTACAAAATTATTTACGAAGTGTAATTGTACACCAA
This sequence comes from Oxytropis ochrocephala, assembly GCA_020916435.1. Taxonomy (NCBI): domain Eukaryota; kingdom Viridiplantae; phylum Streptophyta; class Magnoliopsida; order Fabales; family Fabaceae; genus Oxytropis; species Oxytropis ochrocephala. The sequence continues at coordinate 26,185,589 of CM037090.1, read as the reverse complement.
AGTGGCCTAAAAACATGTTTTTAGTGTTAAAAATGACTTTTTGACACTTGTTTATTATTTCTATCCGTTACTCGATTTTTTTTGACACGTGGACATATTTAAATATTCTACGACTCTTAACGTGTACAAAAAAAGCAACAAATAAAAATGTAAAATTATATAAACAATCAAGATGTGATATCTACATAATCATATGGTGTCATTTGAACATAATCCGGAACATAACTGGAACAAAAGAAGACCATAATCGCATGCGTCCAATGTATGGATATTGCCACGATGTAGCTTCATCTGAGACGTATCGACCCCAAGAAGGATGTGCAGGAGGGATAGGGCTAGTGTGGTTCAACTTGACAAGAATCCAATGATTCCTATGGATGAACCCAACACAAACCAACCGACTGACCGAAACACAATCTCCCTCAAAGCGGAAGAATGTCCAGATTCTCATGAGGCGACAACATAACCGGGGGTCTCTCGATATCTAGTAGCTATGATATGTCCCGTGTATCCGGCATGGTCATCAACTTCTCAATAGGTTGTTCTCGTCTGTTTGGGATAGCAACTAATGAATCTCTAATGTTCGAACATTGTCACCCATCAACGTGTGTGTATCGAAACGGTTTGGAGTCCATCTCACTAATTAAATCATTCGAACCATCTCGCCAATTTGTGTGTTCGACCAGTCTAGTGAAGTAGAGATGCATCTAAAGCCACAGTTTCCATCCCCCGCGACATTGATAATGTCGTCAATATACCTATGTAAGAACTCTGGAAAGTGACTTACCAAGTGGATGTCATGCTGTGCCCGCTCCTTTGCTGACCTCTGTGACGGTAGCTCTGATGGTACTTGTGATGCTAGTTGTAAGGACCCGTCGGGAGGTATCTTTGAAGGTGTCATGTCTCGATGGTACTTGTAAGGACCGTCGGGAGGTATCTGTGTGGATTTTTCTAAAGATGCATCCACGTGCTCCCACGCAGATGGATCTCTCTTCACGTCATATTCTTTCTTCTTCTTCCCTTCTTCGGTGCACCCCTAGTTTTGACTTTGTGGCTAGGTGGAACCATGGATGTAGTGCCTCTGAATACATAATCATCAAGACCTCTCTTCCAAACACATCTCTCCTCAAGGTGCATGTCATTCCATTGCCTCCAAATCTCTCTTACTGTATAACTTAAGTCACCTCCTTCCGACGCTTCTTTGATCCGCTCTCATCCATTGCCTCCAAACCGAGTCTCTTCCAATGAGAGTCAATAATGTCCAATGGTATTGGTAGTCCCATTAGGTGTAACCTACCAAGTTCACAAGAACAAGGTAACCCATGAGTAACTTTAATGACACAACCAGCACACTTTTTCTTATTCGTGCCCACACCATCCATCATGTTATCAAACTCCCCGGCAATATGATTCAACGCCTCAATAGACACCAAACAGTGTAGATTCTTGTAGAATGAAATGTTGTGTTGGGCATCTATACGGTTGATGCTCTTTGAAAAGAATCCACAATTTTATTAATTTGTGCATTGATCATCCCATTAATTGACTCGGCTTTTGCATAAATCACCACCACTAGAACCCAATGATCTCTTCAATGCCCAATGGGCAGCCTCAACCCTATGGCACGTAAGGAAAAATTAAAACAAATAAACCACAATCATATACTTAAAGCACATAAGAAAACAATTTGCGTACTCTATTAGTCGTGGTATTTCCATAGTGTCTTACTTTTTATCAGCCCACGGGCCACAAAATCTTTCCTTGTGAGGATACAACCATTGTCTGTTCACATATGCAATAAGTTGGGGTATGTCAGTAGACGATTGCTCAAAATCATGCAAAGCCTCACTAAACTCATCATCAAATGTAGCATCAACTACATGATGCCAAAGTGTCATCAGTGAATCCACTCTATCTCCCTTCACCAACTTCTTAATTTGAGCATGAACATTTTTGTTGATATGATATCGACAAAGCAAATTCACGACCTCGGAAAGACAACCTTGATAGCGATCATCAAAGCCTCCTCACAATCGGTGAGGATAACCTGAGAAACACAATCCACACGTTCTATTAGAAATGAAAAAAAAACAGTAATGTAATGGCAAAAACTAATGTCATTTAGCATTGACTTACTTGAGGAAGTGCAATATCACACAACATCAAATCTCGTAGGCTCTGCAGCACCCACGTGTAGTCATCATAACACTCATGAGACAGATATGCAAACGCAACAGGAAATGTCAACTCAGTGGAAGTGACACCAACAATCTCCAACAGATGCAATGCATACTTGTTCGTCTTAAAGGTGCGATCCATAATCAAAACAAAGTGGGAAACATCCTCAATAACTTAATACTATCGAGGATGTGACCACATGATCTCCTCAACAATATCGGTACCTTTAAGTCGTCTCGCCCAACACAAGTAATGGTTCGCTTTGAATCGGTGTCATAAGTCTTTGCATCTCAGTCATATTACCTCTCTTTCCCTTCCGAATATTGGCGCGAGTTCTATACAACTGAGTAATGTTGCTCAAGTTGTTCTTAAATTTGGTCTTTAATGCTTCAAGACTTTTGGATGCTTTCACTCCCAAGGACATATGCTCCCCAACAACTGACCGCTCGTCCTTGCTAAACTTACCAAATAGTTTGCTCCAAACAAAGTCTTATGAGGCTCATGATTGTGAATCCCATACACCACTCTCACCTTCCAATCAGAACTAGGAGGTAACATTGGTTTAGCTTTCAATTGAAACCTACAACCACATCTTTTCGAACTCTTGTGTCTACCAGCAGAACACCCAACATCTACTCGACTGTATGTGCCCGTCTCTCTCGACCATAAACAACCTTGTTCTTTTTCCCTTTCCCATTCTCCGTCGTCTCTGTTCGAACAATAACCACAATGACTCGTTCGCTTTCCAGTATCTCTAACCCAACGTGTCATTGCATCACGAGTGGGAAATATCTCGAGATGTAGTAAACGCACCTAAGTTAAATCTGTAATAACCATCTATTTAAAACAAAATTTAAATGTTAAAAAAATATTTTGAAATACCTTTTTAATAGGTATTTCCGGTTCACATTTTGTGAACCGGAATTTAAAAAAAGGTATTTCAAAAAAATCTAATTTAAAAATACAAAATTTTGAATTACCTTTTTCGGAGATAATTAGGTTCAAAAATTGTGAACAGGAAATACCAATTTTCTCGCGCTTAATTCCTAGTAAAATCACCTCGAAAATTTGGAAATACCTCTTTTTTTGTAATTCCGAATTTTTTTTTTATGTAGGTCCGGTTCGTTTTTTTTTTAAATGCCAGGGGCATTTTAGGCATATTGGTACTTATGGGGGTGGGATAGATGATTAGGGGGGTGAAAAAATTAAAACCCAAAAAACATACAAATGGGTTCCACGACTTCCATATTTGTATGGGCCCCACGACTTCCAAAGAAAAGGAAAAAAAATATACTAGTATAATACGTATTAGTATCTGTATCCGAATATTTGTATGTTTTTTATCAATTTATTGGGCTAAATAGCATTATTGTTTTTAATAACCCTAACCGCCACTCTGTCTCTTCTTAGATCTCAGTCCTAACTCTAACCAAGTCGCTTTTGACGGGCTTTTTTAAAAATAATCAAAATCAGATCGGACATTCAACTGAAAAAACAGCACTTCAAGATTCTTAGGTTCAATCGGTTGAATTAGGAGTCGAAAGGGAACTAATTAAATAGATTATTTGAAAATGAAACACAAGTATATTTTTAAAGGTCGAGCCTCAGTAAAAAAAACATGTGGGGAAAAAGAGCGCTCGCTTGCTATTTATTGAACGATCAATTGTCTTTACATATTTGAAATACTAAACATAGTATTTCTGAGCTTGTCAGCATTCCAAGTTCTAGGGATGGTCGCTCCATACATTGTCTCTAACTCATACGCTCATTTTCCAATATTGGAGATAACATGATAGAGTCCTACCCAATTTGGGGCGAGCTTGCCTTGTCTAGCATTCTTGTTACCCACGTCCAGTCGTCGCCAGACGAGTTGCCCAATTAAAAATGATACTTATAATATGACATAATGAGATTATAATATTAAATAATCATAGATACTAAGTCCTCATAATAATATTACTTTTTTTTACTATGTCATTGGTGTGCAATTTCTACCAGCTTTGCCAATGACTAATCTAGTCCGGGGAAGTTGGCTGGCTACGAGTACCAGACTTTATTAACTCGTGTGGTTCTCCCCTCCCAACAAAGTTTTTACCACACCAAAGACTTGAACCCGAGACCTTAAGGTGGGATCCAATCCAAGTCCAGTTACCACTTGGACCAACCCTTGTTGGTTCTCATAATAATATTACTGTACGTATTTATTTTTAAATTTTTTGATTTATTTCATCAATTTATTTCTAAAAAAGGATAAAATGTATCCCATATACCAAAAATCAACATCTATACCATTTTTAAAGAAAATAGATTAAATTTGGTTTTCTGTCTTATTTCCAATTTTTGGTCGATTTCGTATCTGGTTCCCAGTTTTTTGTCGATTATCCGATTCAATTCCCGGTTCTCATGCAGAGCACTTATCAAGTTCAATTGAATTGGATAGGGTCCGAATCAACTGGTCGTACCGCCAAGTCCAATCCGATTTTGACAACCTTGTTTTTTAGACAATAACCTACTAATTCATTAAGAGTTGTTGTATATTGTGTCCCAATGTACGATTTGTCAAAAGCTACAACGTGGAGAGTTATGTTTGTCGCGCGTTTACAATCACCGGCCATGAAAGCAAACACCCACTTAGAAGAGTAAAAATCAAAAATTAAACCTTATCAAATTGGGATGTTCGATCCAGCTTGTCGAGTCACGATGTATTAACAGCTCAGCCCATCAATTTATTGACTTGTGTTATTGCGATCCAACCAACCCAAAACACCTTAACAAAGGAAACAAAAGTTCAAGAAAAAGTAGAGAGCCTACAATTAAATGCATGCTCTCTACTATGGAAGGTTATCTGGCAATCCAAAGTTCAAGAAAAAATTAAGCATTTCATGTGGAGCTTATGTCGATTTTCGCCTACTAGGAAGCCCTCTTTTGAAGGAAAGTGGTGCCCTCCCTAGTGTGTCCCATTTGTAAATTCGAACAGCAAAACTTGGAGTATCTTTTCCTGTTATGCTCATAGATTGAGCCATGTTTGTTCGCTCTACAGCTTTGCCCCGCTCCCTCTCGTATTGGTATGTCAAGCATTCAGCAGTGGTTGGTGACGGTGTTGGAGTTGGTAGACAATAATCCCCTTCACAGAGAAGAATTTGTAAGCAAAATCCTTTTTGCTCTGTGGGGTATTTGGAAGGCAAGAAATGACATAGTTTTTAATGGAAAACTACCCAATCCTTTGGGTACGTTTTATCAAATTCGGTGCCTCAGTTTGAGCATCTCAACACTCAAACTCATTCCCCTAAAGCTACCTCCCACCCTCCCCATATCATGACTAAGAAGGGGTGGAGACCCCCTCTCACCCCACATGTGAAAATAAACACAGATGCATCATTCAATACCAGTACGAGAAAGGGTGCTATAGGTATAGTGTGTAGAGACTACCAAGGTAAAGTGCTTTTGTTTTTTAGCCGAAGGTAAAAGTAAAAGTAGAGAGAGGTGAGTGTCAATGGATGCAATAACAGAGAGACTTTTGAAAGTAAAGCTGGAATGTTAACATTTGAAATTGAAATTTGGACCAAAAAGGGAAGAAAAAATGTTGATATGTCAATGACAAGAATGTAAAATTGCTAGTAGGTTATTGGCATCAATTTATAGTAGATTTTAAAAATCTTCTTACTATGTGTTACGATATATATATATATATATATATATATATATATATATATATATATATATATATATATATAATATTGGTCTGTGTCTTATCATAGTACAACTATTACTTATTCTCTCTAGACTTAATAATAATCTAAAAGTAGTCATGAGAGGTTAAAACATATAAAATGTTTAACTAATTTGCTTAAGTAATGTTTAACTAATTTCATTTTGTTTAAAGATGTCATTTCAAAAATATTCATCATTTAATGTTATGATGAAACAAGTTTCTATATACAATTAAATGAAGAAAAATGAAAACTTAAGAAAAAAACACTTTGTTTATTACATAAAAAATTATATTTAACTTTATACATTTTTCTATTAATGTGAAGTTTCATATTTTTGTTTATAAAACTAAGAATTGTTTATTTTTGACAATAGGTTGGTGTAATTTTTTTATATAAAATAAATTTTAGGATGAAATGTTAATATCCTATTTGAAGACATAAGATGTTGGAAACACTCCAAAACCGGAGAAAAACTATGAACCGTTGTCAAATGACAACAAGAGAATAGCATTATGTGATAAAAAATTAGGCTAAATTACTGTTTTGGTCCTTTATATTTGGCCTCGATTTCATTTTGGTCCTTTATCTTTTTTTTTTCTCGTTTTGGTCCTTTTATGTTTCAGATTTTGTGTCAATTTGGTCCTTTTTGGAGTTTTCTGTCTATATGATTTAACAGACGCCTTATTGGCGATTAGCTGGCGACGTGGCGTCTTAGTTGTCCAATCTGACGTGTCACTCATTTAATGACATGGCAAACAGGGACCAAATTGAAACTAAAATAAAACATAAGGGACCAAATTGACACAAAAACAAAAAACACTATCTTCCTCCCATGAATCAAAATTCATCTTCCTCATCTTCTGGAAACAAAATTCAGAATCACTCTCATCTTCCTCCCACCCACCCACCCCCTCATCATCCTCATCTTCTAGAAAAAAAATTCATCTTCCTCATCTTCCTCCCACCCACTCATTATCTCCTCCTCCTCCTCTCTAATAAACCCAGAATTTGAAACCCAAAATCGCTGAAATCAAAAACGATGGAAAATGAAGAACAAAGAACAAATTGCTTTTCGTTTATGACCTTAAATGATTTGGGGTTTTGTAGGGTTGTTGATGAAAGATGATGATGCTTTTCGTTTTTACCCAGATCTGTTCTTCATTTCGCAGATCTGTTCTTACCCATTTTCGTTTTTACCCATTTTCGATGATGATGATGAAAGATGATGATGCTTTTCGTTTTTACCCATTTTCGTTTTTACCCAGATTTGTTCTTCATATTGGAATAGATTTGTATATTTCGCAGATCTGTTGTTGTTGGAAATGATTTGGGGTTTATTTTGATGGTGATGATGATGAGGGGGTGGGTGGGTGGGAGGAAGATGAGAGTGATTCTGGGTTTTGTTTTTTGATTCATGGGAGGAAGATGGTGATGATGATGAGGGGGTGGGTGGGTGGGTGGGAGGAAGATGAATTTTGTTTCTAGAAGATGAGGATGATGAGGGGGTGGGAGGAAGATGAGAGTGATTCTGAATTTTGTTTCCAGAAGATGAGGAAGATGAATTTTGATTCATGGGAGGAAGATAGTGTTTTTTGTTTTTGTGTCAATTTGGTCCCTTATGTTTTATTTTAGTTTCAATTTGGTCCCTGTTTGCCATGTCATTAAATGAGTGACACGTCAGATTGGACAACTAAGACGCCACGTCAGCAGTTAACTGCCAGCGTGGCGTCCGTTAAGGTCATAGACAGAAAACTCCAAAAAAGGACCAAATTGACACAAAACTGAAACATAAAGGACCAAAACGAGAAAAAAAAAAGATAAAGGACCAAAATGAAATCGAGGCCAAAGATAAAGGACCAAAACAGTAATTTAGCCTAAAAAATTACTACATATAGACCTCTCTCAAACACCCAATGGCCCCAGTACACCCCCACCCTCCAAAGAAAATATTTAACTACATCTCACAACACTCTAAAACAAGAGTGGGAGAGGAAAAAAAGTCAAATACAACTTAAGGTGTTTCCGACGGGTGCATTTTGTAATGAAGAACATGAGCCCATTATATAGTCTTGGCCTCCCTCTTCCTTCACAAAACTAAGCAATGTGGGGCTTTTTCAAGATGTTCAGTTTCAATCAACTCTAACAATCTGCACCTTGATTGTAATTGATACACGGGACATCTTCCGTTTTCATTGTCTTCACCGACAATAATAGTTCAAAAGAACTATCATACTCCACCGTAGAGAGCATACTTCACTTGAAGCTAAACCACTCCAAGAATTTTATCCATCACAAAAGTCATCGACATAACTTCTTCAAGATACTCAACTCCAGTCAACTCCAACAATCTCCACATTGATTGTAATTGATTTATGAGACATCTTCAACTTTCAATGTCTACACCGACAATCATAGTTCAAAAGAACTGTCATACTCTATCATAAAGAGTATACTTCACTTGAAGCTAAGTCACTTCAATAACTTCTTCTTTCGGCACATGTCGAAAAACCTGTAGAAAAACTATGATGCAACTTTGATGTTTCACTTTTCTGGAAGATTCATCTGCCATCGCGACATTCCTTTCTACCATGCACGTTACACAACTGTGAAACCAGTGCTCCATGCGCAATTATGGACCCACAAATAGAACACATCATTTGTCCTAATATCTGTCATACCAGAGGATGTTCATGACTTTAACTGCCATCATAATGCATCACCATATTCATCTTCTGCGAGGGCAAGAGAAACACTATTCGCGTCATCTTTGGAGCAATTTGCCAGACCTGCTCCCCTGAACATGTATTCTTTACAAGCCCATAATTGTTTCCTTTCAACACCTTTTGCAACTCCGATTGAATCAACACATCCTTGACTTGCATTTTCCACGTGTCAAAATTGATTCTTCCATAAAATTTATCCATGCCAAACTTCACAGCAGTTGAAATTTTTTAACATTTCAGCTGTATACATATCGTAGACTGTGCATCAAGTAGGTTTTCAAGAAAGAGAGACGGGTCACAATGAACACGTTTAAATACTAAGTCTTTCTTTAGCCAATACCTTTCTCAAACAACATTTTCATGGTATCAAACTTCTTTTCTGATGTGGAAGATCAGACAAAACAGCAACGACAGAGCATACTAAGAAATTAATACTCCGCTGAACCAAAAGTTTTGACACCAGATGTTGGAGAAAAATAACATAGAGAAATAAAATGAGCAAAATCAAAACACAATAATTTAACGTGGAAAACTCCAAAACCGAAGAAAAACCCCAAATCGTTGTCTAATGACAGCCACAGAATAACACTTTGTGAAAAAAATTACAACACATAGACCTCTCTCAAACACCTCATGACGTCAACACACCCACACCTTCCAAAGAAAATATTTAACTACATCTCACAACACTCTAAAACAAGAGTATAAGAGAAAGAAAAGTCAAATACAACTTAAGGAGTTTCCGACTGGTGTATTTTGTAATAAAAAATTTGAGCCTATCTTTTCATTCACAAAACTTAGCAATTTGAGACTTTTTAAGATGCTCAATTTCAATAAACTCTAACATAAAACACCTCTTAAATAAGATAAATAAATTTATACTAGTATTTAGTTCACCAAATAAAAGAATTGGAAATCAAACTTAGTACCAAGTACTCGAGTTCTGTTTTAAGAAGACAATCCGCTAGCTTATAGCGGATAACTTTATAGCGAATAAAGTTCGATTTTATGCGTTTGGCGATCACTAAGCTTATAGCGCGTTTTGTCACTAATTTATAGCGTTTTAAACGCTACTCAAGAAATAACGTTTGAGAACTTATAGGCTTATAGCGATTCATTTTTTCTTCCACTTTTACCCTCATAGTTTTAATTAAATCCCTCATTTATCCTACATTAAATAAGTATTCTTTCTCATCTTTTAGCATTAATTACAAATGTTCATTTAAGTCATTTTATATTTATAAGCTAGTTCAACCGCTAATTTTACCAAACACTTTAAATTCAATGCGATAGCTTATCCGCTATCAACTATCCGTTATAAACTCATCCGTTATAAGCTAACTTATCTGTTAATTTATCCGCTATCCGCTCTTTTTTGCCCGACAGAACTTAGTATCGGGTAAAAGACCTTGTCATGTTCTAAGTATACCAGCACACGGATAATATAAAACTGTGTGCGGGTCTAAATCAGCAAGGCAAAGGAGACATCAAACCCCGATGGAGGAATGTAGCGCCTAATTCTCTTTCTACTTCTACTTCTAGAGAGAGAGAGAAAGATAAATAAAAGGGATGATGATATGATGGGCAACAAAAAAATACACAAGTCGTGTTTCTGACACGAAAAGATCGAACATTGAACAAAGAAGGAATTCAATTCAAAGGAATTCATTCTTTTTTTTAATTTTTCATTTTTTAACCAATTTAACACGAATGCTACTAGTAACATTCTCTTTGACATTATCTTTCGATATTTTCATTTTATGATTGACTAAAATTCATATGAGTTTCACTCTTTTGAAAATGAAATCCAATAATATAGTGAAATCTCGTGTAAGCCGTCATAGAGCGAGTGTTAAAAAGATAGTGTTACTACAATTTATTTTAATTTAATTTAATAATAATAATAAAAATAAAACGCACAGAGAAAGAAGAATAGGGAAACTGAAAGCGAAAGAGACCGAAAAATAAAACAAACATATTTTAGTGTGAGGAGGACGTTTTGATTCATAAGAGTGTCCAAGTTCTCTTCATGTAAGAATGTGGGTCCCTCCTTTCTCTTTCTCACATACTCTCTCTCCTCTTTCTCCTTTCTAAATACAACTCACCACTTTCTCTCTTCTCCCACGAAACAGCGGCGCTCTCTCTCTCTCTCTCTCTCTTTCTTCCTTATTTTCCTTACGTGGTTTTTCATTTGGCATTGCAAATTCCTCAAAAAGGTTCAAGATTCCCAAGTCTCTCCATTTTTCATCACCTACTTGTGGCGGCGTAAAGACTGTGTTTTTCTTCCATTTTCGTATGAAAAACTAAGCTCCTGGAGTCTTTTCCAACAAAGGGTCGTGCAGCATCAACTGTTTCACAGTAAAGATGTTTTTTTTATTTTATCTATTTAATTGATGCGTAGGAATTAAGTGCCTCATCTTCCTTTCTTTGTTCTTCTCAATGGCGGAGGTGGGTGCACTTTCTTCTTTATTGTTGATTAAATTTCCATAAAGTAATGATCTTTGGTGGTTGAGTGGTTTGATTTGATGCTGAAGAAAGTAGAGAGAGATTTGAGTTGATAATGCTTCTCTGACAAGGCTTTGTTAAGATCTGATCAAGGTGGAATATCTTGTTGCATTATTTCCTAAGGTACTATTTACTTTTGTCTGCAATCTGCATTACTGAATTTTGTTTGTTCTAATGTTTTATCTTTTTGTTGGAGGTAGGGGTGGGGGAGGGGGAGGGAGAGTATTAAACTTGTTGAACTTTTATTTTTTTATTAATATTTTTTGGCTTTGCCTTCAACCAGGTTTAGTAATCTTTGGTTTTGATGATTCTTTCCCATTTGGGTTGATGGTCTTATTCACTATTTCATCCCACTCTACCCCCTAAGGCTAAAACTTAAATTATAGTTTAGGTCATTTAATTTGGGAAAAGAATTTTTGATTTGTATGCTTTAAAAACATTATTTTGTACAGGATCTAATCTAAGTTTGTTCTTTTTGTTTGGTTTGGATCTTACTGAGTTTTCAATTTATTTATTTTTTAAACTGTTGACAGGGTAAATTTTGCTGAAGATTTTTCCTATTTTCTAGCTTAGTTATTCTGGGGGTGTGACAATGGTCCATTAATTTATATCCTTAGATGGATTGAAGAGTCATCAGCATATATATTGGATCAATGTTAAAAGCAGTAGCATCTGTGCTGTTGATTTCCTCTATCCTCATATCATGTGTATCTGCATCATCAGATAATGGATTTCCTAGATGTAACTGTGATGATGAGTCCAGTTTTTGGACTATTGAGAGTATTCTGGAATGTCAAAGAGTTGGAGATTTCTTGATTGCTGTGGCCTACTTCTCAATCCCTATTGAGCTGCTTTATTTTGTTAGTTGCTCAAACGTCCCATTCAAATGGGTCCTTATTCAGTTCATTGCTTTCATTGTACTTTGTGGATTGACTCATTTGTTGAATGGATGGACTTATGGTCCTCACACTTTTCAACTTATGGTAGCACTTACTGTCTTCAAGATTCTCACTGCCTTGGTGTCTTGTGCCACTGCCATCACTCTCATCACTTTAATTCCTTTACTTCTCAAAGTCAAGGTTAGAGAATTCATGCTCAAGAAAAAGACATGGGATCTTGGACGCGAGGTTGGTCTTATTATGAAGCAAAAGGAGGCTGCGATGCATGTAAGAATGCTTACTCAAGAGATTCGTAAGTCGCTTGATAAACATACGATTCTTTATACCACTTTGGTGGAGCTTTCTAAAACACTTGGCCTGCAAAATTGTGCTGTGTGGATGCCTAATGACGAGAAGACAGAAATGAATCTCACTCATGAATTGAACGGGAGGAATTTTAATTTTTCTTTACCCATTACCGATCCGGATGTTGTGAGAATTAAGGGAAGCGATGGGGTGAATATACTTGGCCCTGAATCAGCACTTACTGTTGCAAGTAGTGGAGTTTCTGGTGAGGCAGGACCGGTTGCTGCAATCCGAATGCCAATGCTACGGGTTTGTAATTTCAAAGGAGGAACGCCCGAGCTAACTCAGGCTTGTTATGCGATATTGGTCTTGATTCTTCCGGCCGGAGAGCCTAGATCATGGAGCAATCAGGAGCTGGAGATTATCAAAGTGGTTGCTGATCAGGTTGCTGTGGCTCTATCCCATGCTGCAATTCTTGAAGAGTCGCAACTCATGAGAGAGATGTTGGAGGAGCAAAATCGAGCTTTACAACAGGCAAGAAGGAAGGCTATGATGGCAAGCCAAGCAAGAAACTCATTTCAGAAAGTCATGAGCAATGGTATGAGAAGGCCAATGCACTCAATTTTAGGATTGCTCTCAATGATACAAGATGATAATTTAAAGAATGAACAGAAACTTATTGTCGACGCAATGCTAAGGACCAGTAACGTCCTATCGAACTTGGTAAATGATGCCATGGACAACTCTGCAAAGGATGATGGAAGATTTCCTTTGGAGATAAGGTCTTTTGGGTTGCATTCAATGATAAAGGAAGCAGCTTGTCTTGCCAAGTGCATGTGTGTTTATAAAGGCTTTGGTTTTATGGTCGAGGTTGATAAGTCTTTGCCTAACAATGTTATGGGTGATGAGAGGAGAGTCTTTCAGGTGATTTTGCATATGGTTGGGAACCTACTGGATTGCAACCATGGGGAAAGGGGGATCCTTGCGTTTCGAGTTTTGGCAGAGACTGGAAGTCAGGGAAGAAGCGACAAAGGATGGGCAACGTGGAGACCAAGCTCATCTAGTGGTGATGTAAATATTAGATTTGAAATAGGGATCAACAGTAATAATGATTCTGAAGTTGGGAGCTCATTTTCTTCAGGACCTGGTGGTAGGAAATATAACAGTGATAGGTTTGAGGGAAAATTGAGCTTTAGTATTTGCAAGAGGATAGTCCAGGTTAGTTACACAGTCTATTATATGTGTGCATGGATAATAACTGCATTATGCCATTGATTTGCATCTTGATTCTTGTTCTATATATATGTTGCAAGAAAAAATTCTGCATTCCTTTGGTATTAAAAAATTTAGATGATTCACATTCCTTTGGCTTAGTGATGTAAGTCTTAGCCCCAGATACATTAGTTATTCAAAAAAGCTAAGCCTAAAACTCAATGTTTTTCTTATAAATAGAACCAGTGGGAGAGGGAATGTATTGGATAATAGTGTATTTAATAGTTTAGGTGTGATTTTCTTATGTACTTGATTAGTTCTTTAATTCATAATATGAATTAGGGTGTAGTTTTCCACTTTGTTTAGGAGCTGAGGTTTGAATTACACTGCTATTTAACTTAGCTATCAATGACTATACTTTGTAAATTATTTTTCTTTCCTTGATCTGGTGCTTAATTGCTGTGTTCTATGTTGTTTGCAGTTAATGCAAGGGAACATATGGTTGGTACCACATGCACAAGGTTTTCCTCAAAGCATGACACTACTTCTCAGGTTTCAATTACGACCGTCAATTGCCATAGCCATCTCAGAACCCGGAGATTCTTCTGAACGAACCAATTCCAATACAATGTTGAGAGGTCTACAAGTTCTGTTAGTCGACCACGACGATGTAAATAGAGCAGTGACTCAAAAACTGCTTCAGAAACTAGGTTGTGCTGTGATTTGTGTTTCTACAGGATTTGAATGCCTTACTGTGATTGGACCTGTTGGATCTTCAATTCAAGTCATTCTTCTAGATCTCCACATGCCTGATATAGATGGCTTTGAAGTTGCGGCGAGGATTCGGAAATTTAAAAGTGGAAATAGGCCTATGATTGTTGCCTTGACTGCAAATGCAGAAGAAGATTTATGGGAAAGATGCATGCAAGTTGGTGTTAATGGAGTAATCCGAAAACCGGTTTTGTTGCAAGGAATTGCTAGTGAACTCAGAAGAATTCTGATGCAGGGAAGTAATGTTATGTGAAAAAATGAAGGGTGCAAAGTTAAAAGAAATACAAACATCTAGTAATAATTAAGTTATTTTATGTCACATTCTTGTTCTTAGTAGAAATATAGAACACACTACTCTTTCACTCTACCTTGCTAGCACCAATTTTCCTACTAGAGATAATATATAATACACACGACTTTCATATGAAATGAAACAAACAAACATGTTATACAGAATAATTTCTTTCTTTCAACTTGTTCATCTTGTCATTGCCATGTATAGCTTCAAAATCTAATACACTTTTCTAGATAGACATCCATATAATCAGAAAGTAAGAAAAAAATATCTAAGGAATAGCAATTATTATTATTATTATTATTATTATTATTATTATTATTATTATTATCTGTCTAACGGTAGTTCAAAGATTGTCAGAATCAAAATTACAGACAGTGGTAAAGCCATATATACATGGTCAGTTATGTTCTCAAGTACAGTCGATGAATACTACATACTAATAATAACACAGTAACTAAAAAAGATTAGCGAAATCGGTGAACCAAGAGAAGAAAAAAAGGTGAAATTAAAAAAAAAAATGTATGAATATATTAAAGTTGAAATAATGGTGGAGGTACATATGCAAAGTGGGTTTCGTTTTATTGGGTTTAGGAAATTTGAATCGGTTTGTGTTTTAGATTCAGAAAGAATAATGAAGTTCATTGATGGTATGGGTCAGTTATCGTTGAACTTAAAACCATGCATGAACCTAGCACGTACCTGGAACACTTGTCATATTCATGTGGACCCATTTTCTTATTTTAATTTCCCCATATCCCAACAACATTACCCAACTTGGTATTTTTTAATTATCGTAATTATTATATTATCATGTGCGTGTCTATTTGGAATATATTTTTAACTTTTGTTTCTATTTTAGTTCATTAACGATTCTACCCTCTCCAATACCAACGGGAAATACTAATACTATAAGAAAATAAAATATTCACATATGTACTTTAATGTTTTAGTAAACCAAGTTGATATGATGCATTATGAAATATATTTATTTTTGTTGACCAAAAAAAAAAGGAAATGTATTCATTTTTGTATAAAAAGTTGTTTCTTATTATTTATTTTTAATGTTTTAAAGTTCTAAAATAAAATCCTTTCATGTGCTTATTTATACAAATTATGTCCCACTAGTTAGCATAAAGAAAGAGTTAGATTGCATCAGCAAACTTCACCTTTCCTTACATTTCAATTTTCAACCATACTAGTCCGGGAGGGAAACGTTATGGCTTTTTTCCCTAACTAGCGTCGTGACCCGTGAGATGCATGAGACGAAAGCTTTAGGTTCTACGGAAGAATTATAAGAGGAAGATTAGATTAATAGTAATCTTTAAAGACAATGGACAACAAATTGTCGAACAAAAACTAATTTGTGTTAAAGTTAGAGTAAATAGTTAACCCATATTAAACAATATTTCCGAACGCCAAAGTAACCTGAAGCACACTACCTAATGTCGTACTTTACGTTTGTTGACAGTAAATTATTTTTTGGTCTGACCAAACCAAGTACTTAGAAACAAACTCCGCATATTTGTACAATCTAAATTTATTTTTGAATCCTAAATCACCCAAAAAAATACTACTTAGCGTCACACTTTACATATTTTGGCACAAAATTAATTTTATATTTTGTTACAAAATTAAGTTTTTTAACTAAAATTAGTTATTAAGGAATAAATTTCGCATATTTAAACAATTAAATTTTTTCAGACACTAAAGTACTCAAAAAGTACACTGCATAGTTACACTTTATATAATTTGTTACGAAATTAATGTTCGATTCTGTTACTAAGGAATAAACTTCGCATATTTAAAAAATTAAATTTTTTCGGACACTAAAGTACCCAAAAGGTACACTGCATAGCGTTACACTTTATATAATTTGTTACGAAATTAATGTTCGATTCAAAAAATTTGATTATGGAGGTGCAAATTTCACCTATTTAAACAATTAAATTTTCTATTTAATCGTAAAGTACCACTAAAATATAAAACATGAAAGAAGAGAGAGAGAGAGAGAGAGGAGAAAATGTGAATAAAAATAAGAAGGGAAGAAAAAGAAGGGGAGAGAGAGTTTGGAGAAGGAAAAAAAAAGGGGTGGGGGAGGGGGTAGGGTGGTGGGGGAGGGTGGGTAGGGGGTGGGGTGGGGGAGGGAGGGAGGGGGTAGGGGGTTTTGGCGCCAAAGGGAGGGGAGGGGGAAATTTTGGAGACAAAATAAGATGTAGGGCCCACATGGAGACTGCATCAGGATGTATATATAAAGAGAATTTATTAAAGATATGATTGAATTTTTTTTGTATAAATCGAGTATCAACTGCGCATTACTACAGAGATTAATTCTTCGAGTCGGATAGGACCACATTGAGCGGCAAAGCTCTCCCTCAAGAGATTTAACACTGCTGCATGCTCAGGACTGGATTCAAAACCAGAACCTTGGTTTAGCTGGAAGAGACCCTTACCATCTCATCCACTTGGGTAAGATATGATTGAATTATCATTACTTTAAAAATTATATAATAAATGATACGTTTGTTCAATGAAAACAGTGCAAATTTGAGAACAGTGTGAAAAACATAAACGCAAATGAATGTTTATGTTTTTCACATCGTTCTCGAATTTGTATCGTTTTTAACAAAACCTTTTGATATAGATCAATTTCTGCACTTAATACAGGTTGAGTGCAACTGGTTTGACACAAATTGGTTGAGAAATGAGCAAATAAGAGCCAAAACGCGTTTTATAAATGTAAAATGCTTCTCGTAGTGTTTTGTGTTTTAAGCGCTTTTCTGAACAAAATACTTGTCTTATTCTGATTCCTTGTTGAATTTCGAGCATTTTAGACTCAAGAATCGTTCAATTTGACACTCTGTAGCAAAATCACCATTCTTAAGATTGAAGGTTTTTTGAACTTCAAATTCAAGATTTCACTACCAAAAAAAACGAGAATTAGCTAGGGAATTAGCGAGGGAAAATTGGTCCCTCGCAAAAACAAGAGTTTGCGACAGAATTTGCGAGGAAATAAGATCCCTCGTTTGTTTTGACCTTTAACGACAGAAATATCATAAATAGCGACAAACAGTCCGTCACTAAATGCAAGGCACCAAATTCAAACTGTGTGGAACGGAAATCAATGAACATTAGTGACAGAAATGTTTGGTCCCTCGCTAAATCTGACTGTTGCAGAGCTAGTTGGGAATGTGAGGGACAATTAGTGACGGAAATAACAAGTCCCTCGCAAACGTCCAACCTCTTTTTGACCAAAAATTCATTCTCCTACTCTTCTCTCACCCTTCTCTCATTCTTTCACTCTTAACCCTCTTCTCTCATTTCCACCACCAAACCACTCACTCTTCTTTCTCACTCACAACACCCTCACTATTCTCTCCTCTTTTCTTCATAAATTTCTTACCCACACAACCACCACCACCACCACGCCACCACCACACCACCACCACTCTCACTCCTCTCACTCTCTCTGGAAAGCTTGGTGATAATAATAATAATTTGAATCATTTCGTACCAGTGTACCACCATTCAGGTTTGGGAAGCGTGTCTGTCAGACTTAGCGAGGGAATTAGCGACGGAATGGTCCCTAGCTAATTAGCGATTGACACACATTTCCCTCGCTATGGCAATTAGCGAGGAGGGTATTAGCGACTGAACCATCCATCGCTAATTCCCTCGCAAATGGTCGTTAGCGACAGAAATGGGATTGTTAGCGGCGAAAAATTCCCTCGCTAATCCCAGATTTTTTTTGTAGTGTTTCGATTCCAGAAGTGATTTTTCGCATAATCACTTTTTAGAGATTAATTTAGGATTCATTGAATTACTTGCGAAATTTCCTTCAAGTTAGAATTTAGTTTATTCAATTTGGTAGTGTATTGTATGAGTTATTCAAGAAACAAGAAATCAAAGTTACTTTACTGTGCATGAAGTCATTCATAGTGTTCTTCATTTTTATTAATGTTTGTTTTAAATGGCCAAAAGAAACAAATATGAAAGATAAAGTGCCAAAGTGAGGAAAAATAAAAGATAAAGGATACACGAATATGAAAGATAAATGACCAAAGTGAGAAAAGAAAGATAAAGGACTACATCACTAAACTAAAACTTTGGTCAAAGATAAATGACCAAAAATGTAATTTAGCATATTGATAATCTAAAGTCTTATAGTGATATATTATTGTTTATATTTGATATCAAATTCTATTTCTATATTATAGGGTTTAGGACCTTATTGCTAAGCGATTTTGTCCCTTTCATATGTAACTTTTTTGGCATTTTTGATTGAATTATGGGTAAAGTTTTGAATGATGATCTACAAGAAATTAAAAGTTGAAACAATAGATTTGTAGGGATTAATCATACGAGTCAATGAGAGAGTTTCATTAATTTTAGTCAACCATGGGAGAATTGGGTAAAACAAGTTATTGAAGAATTTGGTATCCATAGAAGATACACTACAAAAAAAGTTGGGATTAGCGAGGGAAATTTCAGTCGCTAACATGACCAATTCCCTCGCTAATTGCCATTAGCGAGGGAATTAGCGAGGGACCAGTTCGGTCGCTAATTCCCTCCTCGCTAACTGCAGTTAGCGAGAGAAATTGTGAGCGAGGGACAGTCCCTCGCTAATTCCGTCGCTAATCGCCGACAAAGACGCTACCGAAGTCCGACCGCACGCTTCTCTATCTGAGTTTATTATTATTATTATTATTATTATTATTATTATTATTATTATTATTATTAGTATTAGTATTAGTATTATTATTAGTATTATTGTTGTTATTATTGTTGTTGTTGTTGTTATTATTATTATTATTATTATTATTATTATTATTATTGAGAGTGGTGGTGGTGTGGTGGTGGTGGTGGTGGTGGTGTCGTAGAGGTGGTTGTGTGGTGGTGGAAGAGAAGAAAAGAGAGTGGTGGTGGTGGTGGTGGAAGAGAATAAAAGAGAGTGGTGGTGGTGGTGGTGGAAGAGAATAAAAGAGAGTGGTGGTGGTGGTGGTGGAAGAGAATAAAAGAGAGTGGTGGTGGTGGTGGTGGTGGAAGAGAAGAAAAGAGAGTGGTGGTGGTGGTGGTGGAAGAGAATAAAAGAGAGTGGTGGTGGTGGTGGTGGAAGAGAATAAAAGAGAGTGGTGGTGGTGGTGGAAGAGAAGAAAAGAGAAGAAGAGAGTAAATAAGAGAGAGTGGAGTGAAAAGAGAAGAAGAGAGTGGTGGTTGGTGGTGGTGGTGTGGTGGTGGAAGATGAGAGAAGAA
Organism: Oxytropis ochrocephala; assembly: GCA_020916435.1. Lineage (NCBI taxonomy): Eukaryota > Viridiplantae > Streptophyta > Magnoliopsida > Fabales > Fabaceae > Oxytropis > Oxytropis ochrocephala. Next base: position 26,165,755 of record CM037090.1, on the reverse strand, counting down.
AAGAGAAGAAGAAGAGAGAAGAAGAGAGAAGAAGAGTGTAAATGAGAGAGAAGAAGAGGTGGTTCGGATTAATATTAAAAAAAGTATGACAGTTTGCGAGAGAATTAGCGAGGGACCAAATTAATTCAGTCACTAATCGTAAAGTGTCTTGTCAATTGTGCGAGCGTCATCGCAAAGTGTACTGTCAAGGTCAGAAATTAGCGAGGGACCCAGAAATTCCGTCGCTAACTGTCTTGAAGTGTGTGCAACGCAGAAATTAGCGAGGGACCCAGAAATTCCGTCGCTAATTACTGAGTTTGCGAGGGACCTAATATTCCCTCGCAACGTCCCTCGCTAATCACGTGTTTTTTTGTAGTGATAGGAGAGAAAAGATTAAGAGACTCTAATATTCATCAAAGTGAAATTGATACAAAAGGTTATTGATTACAATGAGAGTTTGGTCTTTATATATAGATCAAATCTCACCTAACTAATACGTAACAAACTAGTAACTAGAAAACTAACTCTAACCGAATTACCTAACAAACTAACTATATTTCTGATACAAGTAGCAACTTTAGGGTTCAAAAAACCCGAATACCAAAGCTTAAATTTCTTGTTTTTTTCCTTCGAAAGTAGGTATTTTTTGTTAGAGTGATTAGAAAGAAACTTATTCTAAGTAAAACCCTTGAAAAATCTCAAAGTAAAACTAAAAAAATCGACTATGAACTCAAATGGAATTTTGCCAGCCATTTTAGTGGATTTTATACGAACTTCCCGCTATTTTGGTATTAATATTTGGGGGTGGGGTTCATGACGTTTTGGTTAAGAGTGTTATTCATATTGGAACTCATGAAGACTCATAACTAACACGCTAAAAAAAATTGAAAGAAGTGTTGTTGGAAACTATGACTGGGAGCGCGACTCAGTTCTAATCGGGTTTGGATCCCCTCATTCATACTCTCGAAAAGTTAGTATAATATGTTATACTAGTTAAGACTCAACCTTAATATACTAATTCAACTTGGTGAAAACTGTACTATATAGACAATAGATATTTTGAGAGTGGATGTCTTTTTATTTTATTTTGCAGCCAGTGGTTGTTGTGCGAGGGGCTCTGTATCGCCACCGCTATACCTAATGGTGAATTATATATTGATGCCATATTCCTTTGTTTGCATCTGAAGCTTTTTCTGTGTGGTAGCTATATATATATCTTGACGAATTGATGATTTGATTATATGAACTCTTTCTTTGATAACATCATCTTATGAACTCTTAATGCTACTTCTCACACTTAAATTATAATATTAACAACTCATGTAATACACATGCGTATAATAAAATAGAGTTCTCAGTTTTCAATATGAGATAATTTCTTGTCCTATTCTTTTTAAAAATGTACGGTTTTTTTTAGCTTTTTTTTTTTACAAAAGGAAATTACTTCATTTCATTAATAATAATTGCAGTAATACAGGCCGGAATGTCAAGGTAAACATAAGAGGAAACTGAAGACAAGGCTACCCAGCAAGAGTATGAGCTGTTGCACCCGAAAAAGTCCCCGAGGGGTTTTTATTCGTTTACAACCTTTTAAAACAATGAAGTCGCCACCAATATTTTTTATAAGGAAAATATTGAAGAAAAACCTTTTTGGGAAGGCAGATGGTCTTTTGGAAAACCGGAAGATTTGGGTTCGGGGGTCGGTTAGGCATGGGAAGGTATTAGCGCCCCACACCTCCTTTCTACTGAAAGGGAACCTTTAATTAAACGTGTGGTTTTAAGTGTTGATTTGAAAAGTACTTAAATTTGCCTCTGATTGAAAAGACTTAATGAATTTTATTGGCGGCGCTCGACGAGAGTTAGCCGCTTTGGGTTTTATTTGAAAGGAAAAATGTTTTTAGTTTGTTGTGCTTGACGGAGGGGATCCGCTCCTACGTATCTCCAGGTGCGATGGAGAATTCAAAGCTACTTGGTTTTATTTTGTATCTTGATTAATTGTGAAATTGAGCTTTCATGATGATCAATTGAGCGAAGACTCCAAGTGACCACCATTAGTACTCCATTGTTAATGATCATGCAAGCAGAGGCTTCGCAAGACCACTAACAAAGTTTTTCGATTTATTTAAAGTCTTTAGAAAAATTAGGCGTTCATGATGATCAATTGAGCAAAGGCTCCAAGTGATCACCACTAGTTCCTCATTGTTAATGATTATGCAAGCAGAGGCTTCGCAAAACCATTAACAAAGTTTTTTGATTTATTGGAAGTTTTTTAGAAAAATTAGGCATTCATGATGATCAATTGAGCAAAGGCTCCAAGTGATCACCACTAGTTCCTCATTGTTAATGATTCATGCAAGCAAAGGCTTCGCAAGACCATTAACAAAGTTTCGATTTAATGAGAAGTATTTGAGTTAGAAAGAATAAAAAACGAGAAAAAGGTGAAAATTGTACAAATGGGGGTGTTACTAGTTACAGGGGGTTGTATAATCAATAGGGGGTGTAAACAGCAAGCCCGGTTCAAGATAGGAGAGCCCAAAGATGCGAGACCGGGCTTAGGTGGGGAGGAGGTGTGCGTGAACAAAGGGGGTGCGAATAGCGCTCAACATTTTAAAAAAAAAAAAAAAAAAAAAGAAGGATACCCTATAGGCCCAAACCTAAAAAACCAAAAAAAACTAAAAATATTTCCTTCTTCTCCCCCACAGAATTGCTGGCGGTGCCATGAACACGCCCTCTTCCCCAACCATGGCGAAAAACTCGCCCGCCCCTCGAGAGAGAGAGAGATCCAGAGAGAGAGAGAGTCGAGCGGCGTGGATCGAGGAGAGGATTCGAATCGAGAGAGTGGAAAATGGGGGAGGTTTCGCGAGGAGAGAGGAATTGAGTGAGAAAGAGAACGAAAGGGAGAGGAATGAGAACGAAAAGGGAAGAAGGAATGGTCCACGACGTCGATGGGGTTTCGGTGCTGCTGTGATGGTGGTGGTTTTGGCGCTCGCCAGAGAGAGTCCAAGCACCTCAAGGTATCCTTTTCTTCGTTTTTTCTTTCCCCTTTTCGTTCTTTGCTTTCTTTTCCTTTGATTCATGGAATCTCCTTCTCCATTTCTTTGATTTCTGGTTTGTTTTTGGTTTGGGAGGTGAGGGGTTTCGGTTTGCGGCTGTGAGAGGGAGGGGGGCTGGTTTACGCGACGGTTTGTGGTGGTTGAGGGTGGTAGTTCGCGACTGGGTATGGTGGTTGGAGGTGGTAGTTCGCGACTGGGTATGATGGTAGGAGGGAGATGGCTCGGTTTTGGTGGCTGTGGGTGAGTGATGTTTGTGGTGGCTGTGAGGGAGGGAGAAGGTGGTTAGGTGACGGTGGTTGCTGGGATGGTGAACAGTGGTTGCTGGGGTTGGTGATGGTGGTTGCTGGTGGTTGTTCCCTCTACATTTTGGACAGATCTATTTTTTTTGTATTAGGTTGATTTTCCGTCGTATTGTTGTTGTCTTGAAATTCGTGCCTGACTGTCTTTTTATAGTTGAAATTTAGGTCTCAGCATTGATTACGGTTTGATCGGGCTTTGACTGGACTTTCAGGTTCGGAGTGGAGCGGACTGCACCAGCTACTTGGAGAGCATTTGCTTTGGAACCCCAGATTTCTTCTTCTTTGCTTCTGCCTTTTATTATTTTTTTTTTGTATTTTCGGATTTATTTAATTTTGTATATTTTTTGTTATTATTTTTTGTATTTTTTGGACATTTGGACATTCGAACACTTCTAATTTGTAATAAATTTAAATAGTATTTTTTTGACATTTTTGGACTATTAAACGCTTTTAAATTGTAAATAAAACATTTTGGACTATATATATATGCTCAAAATAAATTAACTGCACAAAAAAAAAGAATAATAATAATAATAAAAAGAGTCTGGCCAAACACAAAGGCGAGAACGGGCCAGACTAGACGAATACGCTAAAACGAGACTCAAATAGAGGAAATGAGCTCATTAACTAAAAACACTATTTATGTACGACTAAACCCAAATACGAAGATTAAATTGAAGAACACACGAAAAGATCGATCATTCGCGTGCCTGCTTAATTTAAACAGCAGTATTTCGATTTAGTTGAGCTGGATAACTGAAATTGGCTTAAGTTAAAAGGGGCGGACAAAATTGGGGTATTACAATTTGCTCTCTTTATTTCACATTCGCCGCCAAAAATATGAATTGGCCTTTTCATATTTGTTGGTGAAATGGAAATAAAGATATAGAAATAATACTAATTTTGTCAAAACGAGAAAAGTTCAAATCTTTTGTTATTTTCCTTTTGAAAGAGGAGGTTAACACTTGTCGCACGTGCGGAAAGCAATAAAATGGGAAAAACGATAAATCGGGGAATTCGGAGGTCGCTTAAAACCTTTTAACGGACTCTGTCGAGTCCGAGCTCCGGGGTGCTTTTTTCGAGCGGCCGATCAACATCGGTCCGAATCGATTTGATCAATGGATTTACGATGTGCCTTAGGTCGACACAACTAAGAAGGACTTAACGGAAGTCGATGGATCCATCGCGCTCTTTCGCGTAACGATGTTGTGATTCGTGGAAGGAGTTCACTAACTCGTGGGAGTTCACTAACTCGGGTTGATGGAGTTTACGAACTCGGATTGATGGAGTTTACGAACTCGGGGGTGGCCTTTTCGAGCGGCCGATCAACATCGTGTCGGAATCGATTTGATCAATGGATTTCTGTTGTGCCTTAGGCCGACACAACTAATCCGAAGGACTTAACGGTTCGATGGATCCATCGCGTGCTCGCGTGCGATGTTGTGATCTGTGGAAGGAGTTCACTAACTCTGTGGGAGTTCACTAACTCTGGGTTGATGGAGTTTACGAACTCTGGATTGATGGAGTTTACGAACTCTGGGTTGATGGAGTTTACGAACTCTGGGTTGATGGAGTTTACGAACTCTGGGTTGATGGTGATTTTCTAAAAATGGGATTTTTGGGACTCTCGGGTCCGAAGTAACTTTTCTCTTGAATGGTGCATGAAATGCATGCACTTGGGTATTTGGGTGCACATGGATGCAATGATTGATTTTGGTGGGATGCTCTTTCTGTTTGATTATTCTTTCGCTTTTCTGAGATGCGAATTTGGAAGCGTAATGCACTACTGTTTGATGCCATGGAGTGATGAATGATATGGATGACATGAGAATGATGAATGAGATGAAGATGTTGTGTTCTTTTTTTCTTCTATTCGATGCAAGTATTGATGTGATGCAACTGTATTGCTTTGATGTTTGAACGCAAGCGTATGCGGTGATTGATGCTTTGATGAATGGAATGCTCCTGTTCTAACTTCTATTTGTTTCTTTTTTGTTTTTCTATGAAATGCAAACATTAATACGATGTAATGCTCTGATGTTTGATGCAATGATTTTTGTTCTTTTTCTTTTATGGAAATGCTAACATTAATATGATGCCAATGCAATGAAAAGATTCCTGCTTTTTCTCCTTTACTATTTTCCTCTATGAAATGCAGGTATGAATATGGTGCAACTGATGTGGAACGTTTCTTTTTCTTTTTGCCATGTGATGAATGCAAAAATGTGAAGATGCAAATGTAATGCTTTGATGCATATGCCATAATGAATAGATTGAAATGCCTAGATGCGTGAGGTAAACATTTTTGTGATGATGAGATGCGAGACTTGAGATGATTATTGACCATTCTGTTGAAAAATTGCATTTGATTCAAACTCTGGTGTTCTCAAGGTTTTTATTTACAAACAATCTCACTTGTTTTCTCTTTCTTTCCATGATGACTGAATTTTAGATATCACGTAAACAACTTGTGTTCTCTCTTCTTGAAGCATCGTCTAGTAAGCATGCATAGGAGCGCAAATGTGAATGAATGAGTCAGTTAACTTGGAATTGGCAAGTGAAGGAATGACAGACATGGTTATTGCCGAAGCTCATGAGGGATCAAGAGATACAAGATTGCCCCAATTCAGGTCTTTGATGAATAGCTTGCCCCTGTCTAGTGGTGACAACAACTAGGGGTGTAGAAGATGATGAATTGGGAATGCTTCGGCTTTTGAAATGAAAGGTGGAGCAAAAGAGATCTTGTCTCAACCCATAAAGTTTTATGTTGCCCCAGTCATAACAAGGACAAAGTTGCCTCAATTAGAATGACAAGGCCTTGTTTAGGATAATGAGTTGAGAGATTGCCCCGGTGAGGTTTTATAGGAATGAATGAGGTGAAGGAGTGGGAACGCAATTGCCCCACTTTCGAATGACATTTCAAATGGTTTCTTTGAGTGAGGTTATGAAAGGCGTCAGAGTTATGGTGATGGTTATGAACTGAGGGTGATATATGAATGGGGTGGGCAATGAACAAACCTCCCCAAAGTTGAGTGGGGTGAGAGGTGAAGGGAATGCCCCCTAGTACACACTTTTGGTTCTCTTTAAGAACAACTCAAATGCAATTAAAGTTTTGACTTTTTAGTATGAGGAGAGGCTCCCCTTGGTGACCACTAAACCTTGTTTTAATGCAACATGAATGCATCTTGGAGTGCAAGTCCTTCTTTCTTTTTTGATTGTTTTTTTTTTTTTTTTGAGCAGCTTTCTTTTTTCTGCTTGTTTGTTTTTTCTTTTTGAGCAAACACGTCGTAAATAGATAAACTTATTTGTCCTAAGATTAACACTTGAGAGAACGAAAGCAATTAGTCATTGATCGGAATGGACTTTTTAGGGTTGTGATGTGGAGAAGGGGATGGTTGAGCTTAATGAAGTGTTTGGGGTTGATGGGGAGGATGGGTCCTGTTCGGTGTTGGCCGATGGTCAATGGTTTATGAAGGAAATGGTTATTAGGTTTGATGAGGTGCTTGAAGGTTTTATGAAAGAAAAGATGGTTAAACCTAATGAATTGAGGTTTTTTTTTTGAAAGGGGAAATGATTGAACCCATTGAATTTGAGGGCCTTTTTGGAAGGGGAGCTCTTATGCTTCATGACAAAATGTATTGACTCTTAATTTATACTCCCTTTGTCTTCCTTTCTTTGTTTTGGGATTTCTCCTTTTTGAAACTTTGTTATTCCCCTCCTTTTGTGAATTTTCTTTCCTTTCGTCTAGGGTGGAAATGATATACCATCTTTGATGTGGAATTAACACTCGTCTAGGGTGATGGAGATATCTTGGGCTTTTCTTGGCTTAAGATGGGTAACAAAGGGTATTTTTGTGATTTTGAATCTTTGGCTTAAGAGGGTAGGAAAGGGATTTTTGGGATTTTAGGTTTTGAGGGTATGGAGAGATGACCAAACTTCATTTCAAATCCCGATTGCTTATTCTGTAAGACTTAACTTTAGGACAATAATTTATCTACCTTCATGTGCTTGCTCTTTTCTTTTCCTCCCTTTTTTTGTGCCCTAATTTTTGCCTGGACCGCTCTTTGCGAGTTTTCAATCCAGGCGCTCTTTTTGCCTAGGCCGCCCTTTGCGGGTTTTCAACCTAGCGGGCTTATTTTATCTTTTTATTTATTATATACCCTTTTTAGAAAGACTTGCACTAAGGAATATGATCTCGACAAGGAAAATTAGTGATCACGAAATTGCCTCAAGCATGGAGGACTTAAAGTGTTAGCGAGAATGAACCAAAAAGTCAAGTATGTACTTGATGGGAGAAAAATATGCGCTTTAGGGGTGGACGGGCGGGATTAGACTTGGATGGGGAATGATGATAAATGAAGGAAATTGACTGACTCAAACAAGAGAAACTACACGTGGCATGCATACTTACTAGAAGAAACGCTTCACGAGAGAGTTAACATTGGTTAAAACATGATATAAAAACTTTTTTGATAAACGGTTTCAGTCTTTTATCATGGAATGGGTGAGATGCAATGCTTTTTTGAAGGAAATACAAATGAGTTATTGATGTGAAAAATTGAGGGCCTTGGAACACCTTGAGTTTGCAAATGAGTGAGGGTAAACTTTTCCAAAAAAGGAAAGATTACTTTGCAAGAACATCTCGTCTCTCATCACAAAGTTTTTGTTGTATGCAATGCATGGATGAAAATACTATGATGCATACATGATGAGAATGAAATGCATGAAAGCATGTTCACTTGAAAAGTGTGATTATTCTAAAAGTTTTTTTTTTTTGGGTTTTTTTTTATGCAAGACGAAATATGAAATGCCAATGCATTTTTGGATCATGATGCAAGAATGATGCTTCTTTTCAAAATGATTTTTATAGAGGCAAGACAAGATATGAAATGCCGATGCTTCCTTTTCTTTTGAAAGATGCAGGAATGATGCTTTTTCTAAATGATGATTTTTAGAGGCAAGGCAAAGTATGAAATGCCAATGCCCCTTCCCTTTTCTTTTGAATGATGAAAGATGCAAGAATTGTGATATGAGGCAACTGATTGTCGTTACCCTGAGTAACCTGCATAAACATTGAGTGGATCCTGACTCAATACTTCACACAATATACTGAAACGTTTCGACAATTAGTTGACTCAACTTAATTTCCTACTTGAAAATAAAACACGTGTGGATCGGGTCAAAGTGCCCTGATATCGTAGAGTAACATCTCAAATTTGTAGTCGACAAACAAATTTGAGATATTACCCTTCGTCGTTCAAAGGTGCACTTCTACCCATTAAGCCATCACATGAGAAAATTTTTCTTTGTTTCGAAAGGATGCATGCAGGGTGAGATGATGTATTCAAACAAAGTGATGAGGTTAATGAAATGATGCATGAGTGCCACATTGACGTGATATCTGCACTATTTGATGATGATTTTTTGTACCTGTACCCGGATGGATGTGATGCTTATGCAATGCAGATGATAATTGCTTCTTGCTTTATTTTGTTTTTATGCAATGAAATGAAATGCATGATACTCACAATTATTTTTAACGCGTGGAAATGCATGCAAAATGAGAGGTTAATGTATTATTTTTTCATGATGTGTGAAAAAGGAAAACAATAATGCATGAGACGCGCCCCTAATAAGACACGATGTTTTGGATCTTTCGAGAAAATTAGGGGACAAAGCCTTAGTGAATGGAAACGCACATGTGCGGAGAATGCACTCCTGACAAACCTTAATGAGATAGAGAAAAATGCATGTATGAATTTTATCAAGTTTTTGTTTTATGCAATGCAATTGATGTCTTTATATGAAAATGACGGCGATAATGCGACTTGACATGCATGTGAAAAATAAGATGGAAACATTTTTTCCGAGTTTGGTGACTGATTTTGGGAACATCACCTCATATAGCCCGGTAAAAGAAAATACTATGATGATTTTTTGAAAGTTTTGTTTTTTGTAATGCAAGGATGTATGCAAATGATGATGATGCTCTATGTGCATGCAAGATAAATGAAAGAGTTTTTATTGGCAATGATTCAAGTTTTTTTTTTTTTTTTGGAAAATGCGGGCCGTACGTGGCTTCATATGGACCTAGTAAGGGAAAGGCTACAACTGCATCTTTTTCTCTCTCTTTTTTTTTTTTTTTTTTTTTGGAAAGAGCGAACCACATGCTGCCCCGTACGGACCGGCGAAAGACAGGCTACGACGTCAGCTCTTTCTCTATTTTCTTTTTTTGAAAAAAAAAATCTCCTTCTCCTTTTTTAAAACATGCCTAGATTACAATGCAACACACAATTTGGTATGCCCCTTGTGTCCTACGAAGGGTGGGAATCCTAGGGTCTAAGGTCGACGAAAAGGGTAATCCTCCCATGTAGGTTCTAATCACTTCCTCACAATGGCAACCAAGAGCTAAAGTCTCTCTCATGATGACACCCACAATCGTAGAAAGCTACCGAGAGTGTGAGGCATCATGACAAAGCGCACTCTTGGGCGGAACTTTCATGAGAGCCATACTGGACAAAGGTCTACGAATGGCGGTCACTAATCGTTCCCACTCTCCTAGGTTTTCGTTCAGACCTTGGGTTTTAGGCCCCACTCAATGCTCACAAGTATAGGGTGTGAAGTGTGTGTTGAGGGCACAATACCTAGAAATAACCACCCTTCCCCACCTGCAAATGAAAACCCGAGCACCCGGACAAAAGCAAATAATAACATGTCGTCTACCCTAGGGTTTAATATCAAATAAGCTAGCTTAGGGTTTCAACAACAATCAAGTGTATTGCTTACCTCAAGAAAAGGAGCTGAGAAGAGGGGATCATGATAGAATTGGGGAGAAATGCATGAGCTTACCTTGAAGAAAGGGAACAAAGAAGAAGGGAACATGATTGGGATTGGGGAAATGCATGAGGGTACTAAGCACATAAGCAAAAAGGAGGAAGGAAAAACAAATATAGAATGAGAGAAAACAAACGCACCTGTATACAGCATGATAAAAAAGAAGAGGAACCCGAGAAGGGATAGAGGCAAACAAAGTATCCAAATCAAATTGATAGCACATTAAACCACACATTTAATTAGTTAGGCTTGACCCACTTAAAGAAAAGTCCCCAGTGGAGTTGTAACACCCTCACCGGGCGTCACAGATTCTACACTCAATATCGAATTTTGCAGTTGATTTTTTTTTTTAAAAGCAAAAGTTCACAAAGCATTTCCTGAAAATCTGACACTAGTTAAAAACTCATTTTTGATATACAACAACACAACACACTAATTCCTCATTGATCACAGAATTTCCTTCGCCATTAGGCGTACAACATTCATCTTCAAAACAATACACTTAGTCACGATTTGAAAACCAGACTATGGACACAATCTAATGAGCTGGTCTTAAGATAAAACTCTATGTCTACTGATCTAGATTACTAGTCAGAGACGCCAGAAAAGGGGTTCACAACCCTTTTTGGACACATACCTAAACATTGTACTCGAGTACCCCAAAGATGGGTAGACAAACAATCTGGCAAGGTGAATCTCTTATACACGAGTTCATCGCAAGCTATTCCATGGATACATAATAAGTAATACAAGAACAAGCATTTTACTAATACGTATGATATACATGCGCAATATCACATAATTATAACAATAATCACTCACATACTTAATAAACACATCAATTCATAGCAAGTCATAGAACTCAGCAAGATATGGTTAGTCAACCACGACATCACGGTCCATGTTAGTAATCGTTCCTCACATCGATTATCAATATCATCAAAATTTCCATACGAAATGGAATAGCACTAGATCGTCACCTAGGCCAATACTGTGATCTAGATTCTCCGTTAGATCAACACCGACAGACATAACATTTACACCATGATTATGTCTCCGTGTCCCTTGTAACCTAGATCTGGATTCCCCGTCAGACCTACAGCAATTACTCAGGCAGTCTTCAACACAGGACTACAACACGTCCGGGTTGGAACAACGCCCTAAAACGTTCTACACTCTCAGCGCTCTAGGTCCTCGATGGTACCTAGATAATCACTACGAATCTTTACTAGATTTTCACACATCTAGATTAAGACTCGATCCCAAGTTCTCATTTCAAATCAACACTTAACTTTGAAAGTCTCATTACATATCGACAATCATCGGGTATCCAATTTTCATAAATTCTCTTTTTAACGTGATACACTCAAAGTTTAGAGCACCACACTAAGCGTCCCATTCCACTTAGCATAGCTTTCCGAGTATTCTTATCTTTTGACGGACAAGAGCACCACTTTGAGTTTTCGAAAACACTTCTCTTTTATAAAGTCGGAATACTCAATTATTATCTTTACTAACTTACTTTCATCGTTAACCAACACTCTTAATCAACTCTTTCCACTTTGATTATTTATCTTCTCTTATCAAATTTTCTTTACTATTCCAACTCTACTCAACACTTAACTTTGAAAGTTTCTTTACATAGTGCCAATCATTGAGTAATCAAATTTTCATAAATTCTTCCTTACAAATGTTACGCTCAAAGTTTAGAGCACTATGCTAAGCGTCCCATTCCACTTAGCATAGCTTTCCGGGTAGTCTCATCCTTTAACGGATCAAGAGCACCCTTTGAGTTTTTCGAAAACACTTCAATTGATAATAACAGGTTACTCAAATGCTTCATTACTAAATTTACTTTCATCGCTCATCAACCACACTTTAATTCACTTTCTACCTTCTCTCATTCTAATGCCTAAGGTTTCCTTTTTCGAAATAAGAGTGTGTTTTTCTAAATATAGTCAACTCCGAATATCCATTGGAGAAGTTCGGGTTTTTCACAATCGAAAACGCTATTTCATAAAGTCTGTTTCTATCTAAAATATTTATTTTGTTTTAAGTCGATTATTTCTTATTAACTCTCGAAATTCAGTTTTCTTCCTTTCGAAACCTCACATGAGCTATCACTAAAATGTTACGTTCCCTTTTATCTTTTTACCGTTACCATTTCTCTACTCGAAACCAATTCAGCTCAAGTTGCAAAACAATTGGTCATAACAATAGTTATGACTCCAACACACAGACAATTCAGCACAGCCAGTCATTCACATCTTCACAATAATCAATCACAAGGATATTCAATATAATATCTCACATAATAATACTACCACATATTACACAATTCAATTCAAACTAAACAACCAAGACAATTAAGCAAACAACATGGAAAGCTAAAACTCAGAGATCCCCTTACCTTGGACGCTTTCCTTCCCGCTATCTACTTTCAATCACACACGTATATTTCTCCGGTAAATTAACACCTTCACACGTACGATCGTATAAATTAAATTTGCGTTTTTTGGTCGTAATACTTTATGTAGGGTTCAGACAACAATTGAAACTTAGGGTTCTTAATTCTTTTTAGGAGGTTCAACTACGGTTTTTAAACTACTAGTTCATTATCAATATATATAGTTAGTAAAATCCAACAAAATTTGTCTAGTTTTCAGAAAATAAAGAATCAGTCAAAATGAGGTGTATGTTAACAAGAATCGTAAAAACACTTAACATACCCATTTTAGGTTTTAGAGCAAAAGAAGATTCTTTCGCTCAAACTTTTTCTCCTAATGTTTTTCCCAAAACTTCAAAGCTTCAACTTAAACTTTTCTAAGATAAATATTTTTACCCAAAATCATTTGAACATATTAAAAACTGCAAAAATACCTCCTTTCCATCATAGATATCATTCTTTTTTATCATGATCAAAAATATTATATTAACTAAATAAAAAACTTCAGTGACTCTAATTTAAAACTTACTAAACTCAAAACGTTTTCAAAGCTCTCGATATCTATCTTGAAATTAGCAACTTCTTAAGAAAAATCAAATAGTTTCCCCTTACCTGAAACGTGTTCTGTCGAGTAGCGAGGTATCCGAGCTAAAGCCGGTCCAGGTGTCGGGAAACCTTCAACGCATAAACATAAAGTCCAAAGGTCTCAGATTACAATACTAGTACTCGTTTTAAGGGTGGTAACTAGAGCGTGATAAGCTACTAGTCCCGTTCTCGATATTTCTTTTCCTAACGCCTTATCCGGTTTCTAAAATCATTTGAACACTTGAAAATCGAAAAAATACATTTTCCTTTGTATGAAAGATTCAATTTTTATGACGATCGAAAGTGCTCTGAGAACATTACGAAAACTTTTGGCGACTCCAAACTTTAAACTTTACTAAAAATTGAAACTTTTACAAACATATTTATCTTCCTTTTCATAAAAGCTTAATTTTCTTTTTAGATCAAAAAAAAGAGTATTGTCAAAGAAAACTCACGGATCCTTAACAGACTATGTTGAGGTTATCTTATAAAAAAAAATATTTGATTTGCCATGATCATATTAACTTAGGACAACTAATATTCATGTAAGGGAACAAAAACTTTAAAAGAAATAAGCAAAATAAATAAAGGGAAAAAGATGCTCACAGTGAGAGAGAGCTTGAAGTATCAACTTCAATTGTGTGTAGAGAGGAATGGAAGCAAGATTAAGAAGAGTTGAGCCAATGGAAATTTTAGTAAGATCACGTTCAGAAGGAAGGAAGAGTGAAAAGGATGAACATTTTTTTTTTCTTTCTAACTCATGCTTTTAGAGAGAGTCACTGTAAATGAGAGTGAAAACAAGTGAAATGTAACTTTTGAAGGAGGATATGTGGGTCTCTGAGGAATATAACAGAGAGAGGAAATTGAGTTTTTTTTTTTTTTTTTTTAAGATAGGTTTGATAACTTCACGGTGAAGTTTAGTAAAATATCTAGATTTTTACTTAAAAGAATAATACGGTTAAGCGATAGTTAGCGTTTTTGCAGAACTAACATCGCATCGGATGTTAACTAAATTATTCTAACTGTCGATTAAAAACCTTAACGTCGAACATTTTCATATTCGGGTCATGGTTAGAGTTTTTAAGCGATTAAATTTCGTCCAAGCGGAGTCAAAACGCGTCCAAATTCGGTGGAATTTGAACTAAATTTAAACCATGAGTTAATACAATATATTAGGTCCTAAAAGTAGTTTCAGTTTGGTTAAACTCACTCTCTGCGATCTATCGTTGAGAATATAGTTAAAAGGGTGTTGATACAATTAACTACAAAGTAAACCAACAAAGCGAGAAAATGGAATTTTAATTTGAAGGGATGATAATATTTTCAGTTATAAAATTATTTATATTATTTTAAAATACTCAAAATAATATTTCTCAATAGAAATACAATTCTCGTTATATTACTATATATGACGTGAAAGGGTTCAATAAAAATAAAAATTATTAATTTCAACCCGATTTTCATTTTAAATATACTCAATCAAAATCTTGTATCATTAATATAAGGTTGATCATGAGTCAATATTTTGACTCTGATCCCGCATTTTCTAATATAATCAAATTAACAAATAGTGTAAGTTGGCACTATCAATTAACTTAATTATTTGCATAAAATAAAATGAAGACTTGCAAATCACATTACTAATATATTTAATAATATAATAAACGAATCTACAAAATGCGGGGTGTTACAGGAGTCGCCAGCTGTTGCGCCCGAAAAAGTCCCCGAGGGGTTTTTATTCGTTTACAACCTTTTAAAACAATGAAGTCGCCACCAATATTTTTTATAAGGAAAATATTGAAGAAAAACCTTTTTGGGAAGGCAGATGGTCTTTTGGAAAACCGGAAGATTTGGGTTCGGGGGTCGGTTAGGCATGGGGAAGGTATTAGCGCCCCACACCTCCTTTCTACTGAAAGGGAACCTTTAATTAAACGTGTGGTTTTAAGTGTTGATTTGAAAAGTACTTAAATTTGCCTCTGATTGAAAAGACTTAATGAATTTTATTGGCGGCGCTCGACGAGAGTTAGCCGCTTTGGGTTTTATTTGAAAAGAAAAATGTTTTTAGTTTGTTGTGCTTGACGGAGGGGATCCGCTCCTACGTATCTCCAGGTGCGATGGAGAATTCAAAGCTACGTAATTCTAGGTTTTTTGGTTTTATTTTGTATCTTGATTAATTGTGAAATTGAGCTTTCATGATGATCAATTGAGCGAAGGCTCCAAGTGACCACCATTAGTACTCCATTGTTAATGATCATGCAAGCAGAGGCTTCGCAAGACCACTAACAAAGTTTTTCGATTTATTTAAAGTCTTTAGAAAAATTAGGCGTTCATGATGATCAATTGAGCAAAGGCTCCAAGTGATCACCACTAGTTCCTCATTGTTAATGATTATGCAAGCAGAGGCTTCGCAAAACCATTAACAAAGTTTTTTGATTTATTGGAAGTTTTTTAGAAAAATTAGGCATTCATGATGATCAATTGAGCAAAGTCTCCAAGTGATCACCACTAGTTCCTCATTGTTAATGATTCATGCAAGCAAAGGCTTCGCAAGACCATTAACAAAGTTTCGATTTAATGAGAAATATTTGAGTTAGAAAGAATAAAAAACGAGAAAAAGGTGAAAATTGTACAAATGGGGGTGTTACTAGTTACAGGGGGTTGTATAATCAATAGGGGGTGTAAACAGCAAGCCCAGTTCGCATAGGAGAGCCCAGTATGCGAGACTGGGCTTAGGTGGGGGGGAGGTGTGCGCGTGAACAAAGGGGGTGCGAATAGCGTTCTGAACATTTTTAAAAAATAAAAAAAAGAAGGATACCCTATAGGCCCAAACCTAAAAAACCAAAAAAACCTAAAAATATTTCCTTCTTCTCCCCACTTGGCCAGTGCTGTGCGTGTGCAACAAATCCTCTTCCCCAACCATGGCGAAAAACTCGCCCGTCCCCTCGGCGAGAGAGAGATCCAAGAGAGAGAGTCGGAGCGGCGTGGATCGAGGAGAGGATTCGAGGCGAGAGAGTGGAAAATGGAGGAGGTTTCGCGAGAGAGAGAGGAATTGAGTGAGAAAGAGAACGAAAGGGAGAGGAAGGAGAACGAAAAAGGAAGAAGGAATGGTCCACGACGTCGATGGGGTTTCGGTGTTGCTGTGATAGTGGTGGTTTCGGCGCTCGCCGGAGAGAGTCCAAGCACCTCAAGGTATCCTTTTCTTCGTTTTTTCTTTCCCCTTTTCGTTCTTTGCTTTCTTTTCCTTTGATTCATGGAATCTCCTTCTCCATTTCTTTGATTTCTGGTTTGTTTTTGGTTTGGGAGGTGAGGGGTTTCGGTTTGCGGCTGTGAGAGGGAGGGGGGCTGGTTTACGCGACGGTTTGTGGTGGTTGAGGGTGGTAGTTCGCGACTGTGTATGGTGGTTGGAGGTGGTAGTTCGCGACTGGGTATGGTGGTAGGAGGGAGATGGCTCGGTTTTGGTGGCTGTGGGTGAGTGATGTTTGTGGTGGCTGTGAGGGAGGGAGAAGGTGGTTAGGTGAAGGTGGTTGCTGGGATGGTGAACGGTGGTTGCTGGTGGTTGTTCCCTCTACATTTTGGACAGATCTGTTTTTTTTGTATTAGGTTGATTTTCCGTCGTATTGTTGTTGTCTTGAAATTCGTGCCTGACTGTCTTTTTATAGTTGAAATTTAGGTCTCGGCATTGATTACGGTTTGATCGGGCTTTGGTGGACTTTCGAGTTCGGAGTGGAGCGGACGGACCCAACTACTTGGAGAAGCATTCTTTGGAACCCAGATTTTTCTTCTTCTGCTCTTTTTTTTTTATTATTATTTTTGTATTTTCGGATTTATTTAATTTTGTATATTTTTTGTTATTATTTTTTGTATTTTTGGACATTTGGACATTCGAACACTTCTAATTTGTAATAAAAATTAAATAGTATTTTTTTGACATTTTTGGACTATTAAACGCTTTTAAATTGTAAATAAAACATTTTGGACTATATATATATGCTCAAAATAAATTAACTGCACAAAAAAAAAAGAATAATAATAATAAAAAAGAGTCCGCCAAACACAAAGCGCGAGCGGGCGGACTAGACGAATACGCTAAAACGAGACTCAAATAGAGGAAATGAGCTCATTAACTAAAAACACTATTTATGTACGACTAAACCCAAATACGAAGATTAAATTGAAGAACACACGAAAAGATCGATCATTCGCGTGTCTGCTTAATTTAAACAGCAGTATTTCGATTTAGTTGAGCTGGATAACTGAAATTGGCTTAAGTTAAAAGGGGCGGACAAAATTGGGGTATTACATGAGCGACCTTGTTAGTTTCTCTTCTAAAGAACTCCACATGAGAGTTGTGAGAAAAATAAGTAAAAAACTCCCTACAGGAGCGCAAAATACAATCATAGTCAGAAGAAATAAAAGGACAATTATTAAAGTCATCGCATCAAGCTCAACTTTTTTTTTAGCTTGATTAGCTCATTGTCTTGGATTTTTAGAAGTTCATAAATATTAATCAATCATTTTAAATTTCTATTTTATGATGAATTATTTTAGTACAAATCGATGTTAAATTTTTTTTCCTTTTAAATGTTGACTTCGAACAATCTAGAGCCATGTGCTCTTGAAGAGTCCCAGGCAACATCAAAAGAGCTATATATCAAAGACATCTCTTCCATTCGCCTAGTTATTGACCTGAGTAATTAGCTTGGGAGCTCCTGATAGCTTGATTGAGAAGATGCAGATGTGCCTAGCTACATGGAATGGGGAGCTCCTGAACAAGGCGGGGCGAGCTTGTCTTGCCCGTTCACTCACCACTATTATCCCCACGTATATTATGCAAACACACCACCTCCCAAGTGGTGTCTGTGAGCAGCTTAACAAAATAAACTAGGAGATTCGTGTGGGCGGTGGTGGGGTCTCCCGTGGACGGAGTATTGTCAACTGGAATATTATAATCTCATCTAAGAAATATGGTAGTTTGGGGATAAGAGACGCAAAAATCACGAAAGTACCCTTATTGAGGAAGCTTATTTGGAGCTTGCTTCATGAGCCCTACAAACTTTGGGTCCAGACTCTTGGCCATAATTAAATACTCAGGCAATGGTCTGAATTGGTGTGCGAAGACTCCCATGGGCTCCTCTCTAACTTGGAGAGTTATCATCAAGGTTATGAAGGAACTTGAAGAAGGATTTCATTTCAGAATTGAGTAGGAAACTCCTCATTCTGGTACACTAATTGGATGGGCATGGGACCTATCTATATATGGTGGACTATGTCTACATCTCTGACACTAACCTTTTATTAAGTGATGTTTGTGATGCAGGTGATTCGACTCTTCATCAGCTCTTTACCCCCTTGAAGGAAGCCCTAATTAATGAAGTTTGAAACCACCCCCACTTGCTTGCTTGAATGCCACTGTGGAGGACTATTGGATCTGGTCTGAGGCCAACAACGAAGCCTACACTTGTGCTTTAGCATGCATATACATGGCTCCTTGAGCGCCAACAAAGACTGGACTCTATAACGAACCAGTGTGGAAGATTGGTGCACTGGCCAAACTTCAACACTTGGTGTGGTTGTGTTTGCACGATGCCCTCCCTACTAATAAGAAGTGTCACCACTGCAATTTAGCTGCCTCCGCATGAAGTACTCGGTGTTCAGGCTTGATTGAAGATGCTTGGAATTGTCTTAGCGATTGTCCTCATTCTAGAGAGTTTTGGCTTAGAGTTGGCCTTTCGTCCAACCCGCGGTTCCTTGATCAACCATATATCGCCAATTGGGTGAGTTTCATGGCCATGAGTGAAGCTTCCACCCTCTTTGTCACAACGATTTGGTGGGCATGGAGGTGGCGAAACCAAATGATCTTTAATGACGATTACATCAACATCCATGGAATGGTCTGAGGCCTTTCGTGGTTTTGGTGTTTTGTTCGCGAAACCAAGACTCACTACAAAACAAATCGTTGATGTAAAGATGCCTCAGACCATCAAAACCAAAACACCAAAACCGAAAATACACATCAACACCATGGACGTGGCGAAACCAAGACTCACTACAAAACACCCAAAAAGGACCACTAGAAAAGGACAAGAGACAATCACCAATATGACACCAACAAAAAAAAATACCAAGGCTAACATCAACATGAACATAAGGAAACTCTATAAACACAACTCTAGTGTGTAGTGTTTAAAAAATTGTAACAAACATGGGAATTTACGTTCACGCACTATCCATGTATTTTCAGTGATGTGTGTAAAATGTAAAAATGCTTAAAGAAAACACATTCAATTGTTTAGTCTAAACATTTTTATTTTTAAATTATAAATGACATTTTGGAGGAAAACTATTTGTTTTGATACAAGTTGCCTCGAATTGATTTTTTTTTTTTGGTGAAAAAAAAAGAGAAGACAATTATCAATATGTTAGGTCATTCATTCATCAAATGAGGCAGGTTTTCTTTGCATTTTAGAATACAAAAATAAATAAATAGAAGTAGTCTGCAAGGTATAGCACAAGTGGTAAATACTTAGGCCTTTTAACCATTTTGTCAAGGGTTCTATTTCTGGCCAGTGTATATAAAAAAATAACTAGTGGAAAATGTCAACTCCTTAAATAGATTTGATCTCAGGAGAAATTTATGCATGCGATTCATTTGTACAGAAAAAAGTACATTGGTTTTAAAAAATAAATAAATAGAATCAAATATCAGTAAACTTTGCCTGTGGGCTTGATATTCGGATGTCTAACCCTTCAATATTTAAGCTCCGATACTCCCTCCAATAAATAGAAGGGTTTTTTTACCAATACCCCCACCCCTTCTCCATATACCCCCACCCAAAAGTTAAATCCCAAAATGCCCTTCTGAAAACGTATTTTTTTTTTTAAATTTTTGGCCAATCGTATATACACTTGGGGGGTGTATATACGACCCTTACATTTGGGCATCATATATACATCCCCAAGGCGTATATACGATTGGCACACCCCCACCTTAATTGTATATTCGCCTTGGGGTGTGTATATACGATGCCTTATAACATAGGGTCGTATATACACCCCCCAAGTGTATATACAATTTGTATTTTATTTTAAGTCCAATAAAAATTAATTAAGCCCTGAAAATAAGTTTAGTGTGTAGTTCGTTAAAACGTGACGATATTATACGTCGAACGAATAATTTAGGCTAAAAAATCGGTTTTCGGGCAACATACTCCGATCGTAATGAAACCACGGCCATTAAATCCGAAAAAAATCAAGAATCAGGACTCCCCTAGAAGGGACTTCTTACGGGACTACGGCCTCAAAATCCCAAATTTCATCGTTTACTATTTTTTACGATTTTTTTAAATTTTTCATAGTCTCCAAAAAATCTAAAAAAATTTGTTTAGCCTTATTTTGGTTTTGTTAGATTTTTAGTGGTGTTTTTATAATTTTATAGAGTAGTTTTGACTATTTAACGAATTTTTAGTAGCCTTTTAATAATAAAAATTGAAACAAATCGTATATATGTCATTTTGGACATATATACGATCTTTTTACAACACATCGTATATATGTCTTGAGACGTATATACGATTGCATCTTACACGACCAATCGTATATACGTCTTAAGGACATATATACGATGGGTTAAATTTGATCATCGTATATATGTCCAAAATAACATATATACGATTGGCCTTTTTTAAAAAAAAAATAGATTGCAAAGGGCATTTTGGGATTTCACTTTGGGGTGGGGGTATATGGGGAAGGGGTGGGGGTATGGAAAAAACACCCCTAAATAGAAGTAAACAGTAGTAAATAGTAGTGTGATACCCCTAATTTTCACACGCTATTCTGGAATACATAAAGTGAGCTTCCGGAATTTTTTTAGGTTCCAAAAAAGTGAGTTTGATTTTTTTATGGAATGTTGTAAATTTTGTAAGGTTTGGAAAAATCAAAAATTGATTTTTCTGAAATTAAATTAAATTCCAAAAAAAATCAGTTTTTGGTTTTTCGAGAACCTTAAAAAAGTTTGCAACATAGTTGATAGTTCTGGAAATTTGCAACATAACTATGAAAAAAAGACTATCAAGAGGGAAAAAAAAGACTTAATAATGGATTCTGATAAAAAATAAATCGCAACATCAGTTTCGAAAATCATAAAATTCAGTTTCAGAAATTTGGCATCTTAAAAACCAGTTTGGAAATTTTGCTACAAAATTGTAATTCCTAAACCAAAAAGTTGGTTTTTTAAGTCTGGGAAATTAGTCTTTTAATTTTTTTGGAATCTTTAAAAATCAAACAAAATTGATTATTGATTTTTTTAGAACAAAAGAAAAATTACAAATAGGGTGAAAGTTAGAAGGAGTTCACTGGCTTAAAAAGTTTTATTTTCAAAGTTTATTTCCGGAGAACATAATTTGTCCAAAAAATTTCAGGTGGCAAATCGAGATAAACTTTCGGATTGGAGTGTACGTTAGTAACAATAGGGGTTTCTTTAGTTGCTCCTTTAACATTGTGAATACAGCCCAAATGGAATGACAAAGGCTTTTGCTTTTCCCACACCCCTTGCTACTCAAAAGACACCCCCTCACCCTACACATTTACCAAACTAACCCCACTAACAATTGAATTCCCCCCTCTACCTCTCTACATCTTCTTCTCCTACAACACACCACACTCCCTCTAAAACCCCAAACCTCCCCCTCTCTCCACTCCAAAACCCACTCATCCTAACCTTCATCATTCACTCCCATTCAACTACCCAAGATTGGCAATTAGTTCAAGGTAATAACCCTACCAAACTTTTTTCATTTTGGTTTTCTTTGAGTTTTTGACGCCATTTTTTTTCTGCAAACGCGCTCAGTTCGAACAGGGTCGTTCGAATATGTTCGCATGAACGTGTTCGAACGGGTGTTAAATGGGATGTGAATTTGCTTTGTTCGAACACCTCATTCGAACTCGTTCGCATAAGGCCGTTCGAGCAGCGTATGACAAAGAATCGATAAGTTGCGAGGTTCGCATCTTGAGTTTTTGTTGGTTAAATGGATGAAAATGAGGGTACATATCGGAGCGATTGAGTTGTCAAGCCGTAGCGATGAGATGTCAGCTATCGCGATTGACATGTCAGCTATCGCGATTGACATGTCAAGCTATCGCGATTGACATGTCAACCGACGTCGTAGAATCCCAAGACTTTACTAGTTCGTTCAAAACTGATACGGTAAGAATGAATTAGTTGTTTTAATTTTAGCGAACTATTCAAATTATGTAACTGACACTTAGTAATTGAATTTCAGTTATTTCCTACTCGTGAGGAGCTGCTGACTTGGGTGCGTGCGGTTGGAAAATCTCTTGGGATGGTGATTGTTATAGGAAGATCTGACACCGGACGACGATCAGGTAAACAATATTGCATGTTGATTTGTGATAAAGCTGGATCTTATAAGACAAATGTTGAGGAAGGCACAAACACTAGAAAATGTTGTTGTCCGTTCAGACTGAAAGGGAAATTTATTAAGAAGCTTGGAGGATGGATTTTGAGGGTTATGAATGGAACTCATAACCATGGTATGGCTACTTATCATGATGGACGTCTGTACATTGGTAGGTTAACTTTAGAAGAGAATGAACTAGTGGCTAGAATGACTAGGAATCATACTCGGCCTAAATTGATCCTTAATGAACTGAAATTGATGAAGCCTGATGATAATTATACGGTTGTGAAACAAATATACAACTGTCGTCAAAGGCAACGGTCGGCTATGAGTGAGGGTAGGTCTGAGCTCCAACAACTGATGTTTTATTTGCAATGCGATAATTATGTTTACTGGACTCGACTTGCAGAAGGAACTACGGTTGTGAAAGACATATATCTTTTGGGCACATCCAGATTCTATTGAGCTTCTAAACACCTTCCCAATTGTTTTGTTGATTGATTCCACATATAAAACCAACCGGTACAGGTATCGTTGGTTGAGATCGTTTGTACAGGTAAAGTGTCTTCTATTTAGATTCAATGTAGTCATTCCAAAACATTACATATATAACATTATGTTTTTTGTTGTCTTTTTGAAGGTCTTTATGAAGCCTGAAAGTCCAATGCCCCTGCCGGATTTGATATGGAATACTAATAGTGCACCCATAGCAAAGAGTTGGGACTCGCCTTTTATTGGGCGGATGCAAAAGTGGAAGTCTTTACTCATACAATCACAACCCCACCATCCCCTTCCTTGTGTAGATTTAAGTAAAGATACTGATGGTAGTCAATGTTAAGTTAGATTTATAATTTTGGTACACAACGTTGTATATGACTCTTGGTAGACAACTTTTGAAATCACCAAAACTGTGTTTCTGGTTTATTAAGTTTCTGTTTCTGTATAACACTAGTTCGAATGATACCATTCAAACGCCTGTTCGCACGCATCCCTTCGAACAGGTTCGAATAACGCCATTCGAGCCAGCAAAAACACACCCTCACATTATCAGTTGACAATATTCCTTAACGCGCATGAGTTTATGCGAACACGTTCGAACGATGTCGTTCGAACAACAAAAATTCCTTAACACGGCAACGTCGTTCCAACCTGTTCGCACAACGTCGCTCGAACAGTCACTTAAACCGTGCTGTACGAGCGTCCCACGCGAGGTCATTTTTGGAAAAAATAAATTTAGAGGTGTGCGATGAGTTGGAGGGGGTGTGGGTAAAGCAATAGCCATGACAAATGCTAAGCTTTGGGGCTTAGACCAAAATTAAAACAATATGGGTTCTTTTCTTTGTACCCCCACCCTTTACCCCTCTACCCCCACATATATGTGATAACTCCAAAATACCCTTTTCAAAAGTCTTTTTTTTAAAAAAAAAAACTAATCGTATATATGTTTTTGGAACATATATACGATGTTGACATTTACACCATCGTATATACGACCTAAAAACGTATATACGATTGGCTTCAGATTTTAATCGTATATACGTTTTTAGGGCGTATATACGATGGTGTAATAGGAGGAATTGTATAGGTTTAGACCTAAAAAATGGGGGTAAGACAAATTTCAACTTGATTTTTTTATCAATTACTATATGTGTCACTATATACCACCCCAAATTATGAATTTTCACGGGTTTCAACCTAATTTTCTTATCAAGTAGCTAGTAATGACCCTTAGAGTATTGAAAGGAGATATGCAAGGCAAATTAAAAAACTGAAGAGAGACTTTGCACTAGGCATATAAAGCCAATGGATCATGTGTCTGCAGTACTGTAGTATTGATAGAAGAAACAATATTTTCCATATATTGGTGTACTATATACTAATATATTTCTGGGAGAAAGAGTCACTGTTTCTGCAGCCATATTAATCCATCCATATATAAACAGAAAATTCCACATTCAGAAAATGAACTTTATCAGTGGAAGTCATTTATGTCCACGTGGGTGTGGTGTGGGATTAACACAGGTTATGTCTGGGACTTCATATCGAATCAATATACTGAGAAGGATGCTTCTGCTTGAACAAACACCAAGTCATGGAACAAATAATCCACAGCACTTTAACTTGTGCAATACTGAGGACAGTGTACAAGCGACAAAAGAGATCAATTTAACGATTCAGATTTCCATCATGAAAAAAAATAATGCAAACATTGAGCTCCTCCTTTTTTGTTTCGAACTCATATATATATATACACTAGTATTTGTCTGTATAATATTAATAATACATATGTTGATGAGATTCATGATTCATGATTCATTGAACCCAGTTTATACTACATATACAAAAGCAAGAGTCCTTGCTTATATAATCATTTATATATTCACCAAGTTTTTCATGCACTTTTTCATTTAATTATACAAGTTGCGCAGATCTATATGAAGACACTCACCAACAACCCCAGATTCCTGTCCAGAAAACAAGAAGATAACGTTTTACGGTTTTAGATTTGACTACAATAATATTTGGGAAGCATGCCCTATATATTCACTGTGTATAATACTATAATTTACACAAACAACCTTTTCAAAAAATAATTTACACAAACAAAATTCCAGATGCAGAAGTGGTGTTCACAAACCCTAACAGTGATGTCCTTCTCTTCCCAGATCGTAAAAAGGATAAGGGTGAAATTAAGAAGCAGCTAATGTTTATGCAATCAAATTCAATGTAAACCTGGAAACGCAAAACTTCAATCTTATAAGATAAGATGATTCCCTTTCCTCCCTTCAAAACCAAGTCTAATCATTCAATGCCATCATATATATGATATATTTTATATTTTATTTTAAACTAAAGCCAAGCGCATATATAAATAAATTAATAATCAAATAAAATAATTAAAAAAACAATCAAAAGACTTAGAAAGGAAATAAAAACATACAAGATAGAAAAAATAACTAGTAAATAATTCATTCATGAATTATTAATATATTAAAAGACATCCAATCCACAGTGAAATCTTTTTTATTTCAAAACAAAATACAGCAGCAAAAGAGAATAAGAGAATTTTCTATACATCGATCGATATCATTATTAATAAGCTTGCTTCAATGCCTAGCTCTCTCTCACAGTTCTTCTTCACAATTCTATATATATATATATATATATATATATATATATATATATATATATATATATATATATATATATATATATATATATATAATAAGTACCTCTCCTTGAAAATAACAAGACAAGGTGGATACACAAATTAACAGATCTGAATTTCATTATTTAGACACAACACAACACAATCTCTCTCATCAATGATCAATAGGGTTGGCGTCCATGAGCCCAAGCAAAAGCCTCATGTCCAAGTTGCCCTCCATTAGACAACAAGTTTGGTGGCAAATTATACAAAGGCAAAGATGATGGATCTGGAAACTGACCCCCACCGATAACCGGTGGGGGCGACGATCCACCACCACCTCCGCCGCCTTGTCCAGCAGCAGAACTAGGCCCTTCATTATTATTATTATTATTATCAACAGCATCATCATCATCATCAAGTGGAAGTCTTTCATAAGTAGCATTAGTAAAAGTAGCAGCAATAAGCATAACAGGTCCAGCAGCAACAAGAGATCCAACAACACAACCTCCAACAACTTGACCTTGTCCTCCAGCTAAGTACACTGTAAGACCAGTAGAACCTGGAGGAGCAGGACCTGGTAAAAATGTTCCTGTTAAAGAAAGAATATCAAACCTGCCATGTAATGCTACAACAGCACCAGGAGCTGAAGGTTGTCTAAGTGTAACATTTGCAACTGAACCACTTCCACTTAAAACACAAACACCTCGTTGTCGTTTCCTTGCAAATTGTGCTACACTTTCTGCTATATCTGCTCCTCCAGATACTTCCATCACGTGGCTTTTAAGTGCGTTTGGACTATCCCTTGTTACAAAGATCGGTGGTTTTGGTTTGTTTTTGGATCCTGGTGGTCTTCCTCTTGGTCTTCTGTTTCCTACTTCAACTGCACCTTCTCTTGGTTCATCTGATCTGTTATCTTCTTCTTCTTCTTCATCATCTCTGTTGCTTTCGTTGATTCCTAGGTCTGTGATGTGGCGTTTGTTTAGAGTGTTTGGTGAATATTGAGTTGCTTGGTGAGGGTCAACACCAGTTAACCCTCCTTGAATTGTCCACCAAGGATTAGCCAGAGCTGCGGTTCTGATAACTTCTGCACAGTTATTTTCTGGTTATTAAAAAGTTAAAGAAAAATAGCACTTGATGAGGATGATTTGATGTCTGATGAGAAACCAAAGGCTGTAGCAGATTGATTTTGGTTTTTGTTTGTTGTGCTGGATCCTGAGATGGGAAGGGAAAGAACAAAAAAGTCAAACGTACACAGCACAAAAGAGATAAAAGGCTATAGCTATCTAATTATTTATGACCTAACATATGATCATCTATGCTCTCTCTCTTTATCTCTCTCACACACAGAGTCTCAAAAAAAATAAGAAAGAGGGTAAAGACTAAAGAGTAGTTTGGAGTTGGAAGAGAGAATTAGATTCAGTTCAATTACTGGAAGGGAATCAAGTAATGGGTACGAAAGAGTTTGATCAAGAAATCTGTTGGAAGAGCTAGGTGCAAAGAAATCCTACCAGTGTTCTACTTTTTTAATTTTTATTTGTTGGTTTCATTGTTTATTAGTACTTGAGAAGAAGTGAAAACATTCAGAGAATCAAGCACAAAGAGCAGCAGAGACAGAGAGAGAAAAGAGAAAGGAGAAAGAAAGAAAGAGAGAGAGAGAGAGATAACTTGAGAATTATAATAAACAAAGTGAAAATAGTGTCTTACAATAATGTAAAGAGAAGAACAGGAAACTGTTAGAAGAGAAGAAAGGTTTATTGAATTGTTTTATTTCTTTGGTGTGAGCTGTGTTGTTGTGACTTGGGGAGCTAAATTAATTTATTTTTCTCTCTTACTACTTTTTTTTATTCTTTTAAAATTGATTTTGTTTTGCAATAATGTTATTTAGACAAGTAAAGTGACAAAATATAGTGACAAATATACGAACCACACCGTAAATACAAATCCCAACATATTAGACATAGTTACTTTTTAGTGGTATGGGACCCACAGTATATACAGAACCGTATATTTGTAGCATTATTTGTCTAATATATTGTATAAATAGCATTATTGTTTGTTTTGTTGCTAATGGGGACGAACGAACGAATGAACATTAAGCTAGTAGCACTAAGCAGTAAGCACTGCTTTTAGGGTTTTGTCGGGTGGTGTGCGCGTAGGATGGTGGGGAGCACGTCGTTTTCTCGGGGCCCGATATATACCAACGTTACCGTGAGAGACTGTGTGTCATGTAAACAAAGAAGCCATAATATTGGTGAACCTTCAACCTTGCAAGTTGTAACCATTTCAGCTGCTAACACACTCACTATCCATGCCAAACAACTTTACTGGTTGCTTTTTTTTTTCTCTCTATGAAAGGCCGAATATTATTTTTATCATTGCCCAATAAAAAGGTCTTTTGTACCCAATGTGATTGAGAAGCCGAAGAAAACGTCTTCCATATCTTTTTTATTGCATCAAAGTCAAGTTTTGTTGGTGTGAGGTACAACTTTAGCCTATAATTCAATTTGCCATCAACTAAAGTTCTCATTTTAATTCCCTAGTTTTTAATATGTTGCAGCTGCTGTTAGTTGAACATTGCAAAATTTTCATCACAATCTTATGAGGCATTTGGCGTATTTATGCGCAATGATAAGTTGTGGAGAAATTGTGTTGTTGTTTTTCACCAAATTGCTATTTGCTTAGGTGATCACGAATACTTAAAGAATTGGGAACATGCTCAACGTATCACGAATGTGTTAATAGGAGAGCCAATTGGTACAAGTAATGCAAATTTGTCTTGGATTTGTTGGATCCTTGAAATCTATGATGTTGTTGTCTTTGTATCTTAGAATAGATTCGGCATGGGTGTTGTATAATATGGCACTCCATCTTGTGGCACTCTATCTCCAAAAGTTTCAAAAGTTGTTGCTCTTTAATTAGGATAGGAAGGACACCACAATGTGCACATGAACTAGATTGCAAACAAGTTGTAGACACTCTTCACAGAGATAGAGATTCACTTTCAAATTTTGGTATTCTCATCTTTAGGTGCAAGAATATTGTTCACTCAAATGCAAATTATAGGAAAAGTAGCTCATTGTCTTGGAAGGGCTTCTAGATTACTTTCTAGCTAGCTCTAACATTTTTAACTTGATTCCAAGTTGTATCTTGATACCTTATTTGAATGAATTAATTTAAGTTTTGACGCTTGTCAAAAGAAAATGGTGAATAAGAAGGTACTCAGAAACCATATATTGAATATTAAATTTCAATGGGAGGAATCAGGGATACCCCTAACATGAATAATAGACTCTACAACCTATAACTCCTATATTTCATGGATAAACAATCTAACGGGTCCATCATTAATTCATAGGAAAGACTGTAACTCAACTTAACCTTGTAGAAGTCATTCCAATGAGCAACAATTAACTACATAAAGGGTCTTAGAGGGATCTACAAACCTAATAATGAGGTAGGTATAAGGGCAAGAGATATCTAGAGGGTGAATATCAATCTCCTAACTATGAGATTGGAGGTTGTTTGGGATTTTTATGGAGATAGGTATGAGGTTGTTTGTATTATGGAGATTTTTATGTTCCTACGTCGAGGTCAATTTAGTAGAAGGAAATTTGTTCATTAGGGAAGCTAGGTGACTTGGGTGCAGTTTGAATCTCGGATCGTGTGTGGAGGAAGGATGGGGATGGGCAAAATATTTATTTTGGCAGCATACTTACATTGGATCGAGATTCCCTTTTGTGAAACTTGTTCCCTCAACTGATTTTGATTGTTTCGGATCTAGGCGTGTCCAAAACTGGCTGTGACATGTGAGATGGTGTCTCTTGGGTCTGGACCATTCCTTGGAGGCACAACTTTTTTGTGTGGGAGGAGTTACTTCTGGGTGAACTATAAATGATTTTGGCAACCAATAATGGGATGGTAGTGCGAGTCTATGTCCAAGTGGTATCTTTTTTGGCCACTTCTAATGTAGGAAGTTGGTATCTTTTTTGGCCAGCTTCACAGTTATGCTCTCTAAAAAAAACCTAAGGGTTTTACATCGTACTCCCTTACCTTAGTGGCGAAAGTGGAATCTTCGATGTCCTTTAGGGAGTATAGGTCAATTTTCCTTGTTGGACGCCTTTACAAATTGGTGGCAAAGATATAGCTTCTACGCTAGGGAGGGTAAATATGGATGCTCTTGTGAGACACAATCAATCAACTTTTATCCAAGGTAGACATTTAGCTGATGGAGTACTAACGATGAATGAAGTGATGTGGATCTAATTTAAAAAAATTACTAAAAGTAATAAAATAAATTATTAATCGGTAACTAGAGCGTGACCCGAGCAGCCCAACGAATCTTAGATTGGCTCTAATACCATCTTAGAATGGTGATTTAGGTCTAACTCAACCCCACAAAACCAGCTTGTAAGGTGAGGGACGCCATCCACTTATAAACTCTTTTTTAGGTCATTTCACATCCGATGTGGGACTCTTAAACAAATATTTATTTCTTAGAAAACATCCCAGTGTTCATTCACATTTTCAATTGAAACCTCTCAAATCCTTAATCTTAGAAACAAACGTATCATAAGTTAAGAATTTAAAGTGAGAAAGGCCTGATGTTTTTTGAGACCCCAAAATATCAACTTAAACATAAGATATATATACGTTCTAGAACCAAAACTACGGATTACGTAATAATACCAGACCTAAAGAAACCTGATCCTGCTACCGAAATTTAGATAACATGTAAAAATAGAAATTCACTAGAGCAATGGAAAGCAAAATCTCACAGAAAAATGAAAATTCAGTTTGGTCATAGATAAATGAATGTCACATGCAAGAATGGTGAATCAATCACTGCAGTGGCTCTTTTCAAGTCAACGAATTCAGTGATTTGCTTGCTAATTAACTCCTCTGGTACTGAAGTGGAATACTAGTAGTAGTAGTGCGCTAGCTGAAACCACTGTATTGTAACTCCCGATTTCATCAATCATAAATGCCTGGCAGCCTGCACTGCACTGTCCAACACTTTAATGGAAATAGTATCTCACCGGTGTGTGGAGCGCCGCAACGCAACACAGCTGCTACTTGTTACTAGTAATTTTTTGGTACAATCATCTACGCCATGAATCGCAAACACCGATCACTCGCCTCAATGGGTAGGATCGCGAGGCGTGAAAACTATCCTCAAGAGATTTAACACAAATGCATATCAAAGACTGTATTCGAACCAGAACCTCGGTTAAGCTGGAAGATACCATCCCTTCAAGTGTTCTTGGGTTGCCACTTGTTAACTGTTACCACTCAAAAAACTTTAAATTATTTTTTTATTAATTAATTTAACATGAAAGTTTATACTTTTCTCATAAAGAAAACTTGAAAAATTGTAATTATTTAAGCTTATACATGAGACTTTGATAAATTTGGCTATTTGTTTGAAAGTGAAATTTTATCTTTATTAAAGGATAAAGCAAAATATGTCCATCATTTTAATGTCGCCAGCATTTTTAGATCAAGATCCGATCCCAATGATGTCAATCTTTTATCCTGTAATAACAGAAAATTTAACAATTTCTATAGTTATTGCCTTTGTTTTAAGTGTGAATTGTGAAATGTTTGCGTTAAATCCACTTCTCAGAGAGCTTGTGTAACCTAGAATTGTACATTTTGTTGTTGTGCGAATTTGGTGCTTATAGTCGACTATACTAGGGAAAATCTCAAGTCCCACATTGACTAGTGATAAGGTCTCTAGAGGGTTTATAATGAAGAGACAACCCTCACCTTACAAGCCGGTTTTGTGGGTTGAGTTAGGCCTAAAATCACATTCTAATTAAGATGGTATCAGAGCCTATCATAGATCTATTGGGCCACCTACCATTAAAAAAAAAAGACACGCTACAAGCCTAAAAATAAAAATAAAAAGGTGTTGTGCGTGAGGGGGTGTATTAGGGAAAATCCCAAGTCCCACATTGACTAGTGATAAGGTCTCTAGAGGGTTTATAATGAAGAGGCAACCCTCACCTTACAAGCCGGTTTTGTGGGATTGAGTTAGGCCTAAAACCACATTCTAAGAGACTAGTCATTTAATCGGGCGATTAACTCATTCTCATTATTAAGCCAAATAAAGCATGTCAACAATACAAGCATGATTGATACATTAGGGTGTCCTCGATCCAAATTATGTTAGGATTATCAAGAGCAAATTTAACTACCAAGTGCGCAACCATATTAGCCTCCCTACAAACATGTCAACAATTAACACTAAATTGGGGAGCAAGCTTTTCTCATTAAACAATACAACCCACGTAAGAAAAGGATCTAAACCTAGTTCCATTTTTAGCCCTACTTCGTGAGTTCTTTCACCAAGCCCGATCAATGGCCTAATCGCATCTACCACTAACGTTGAACCGGATTTAACTTCAAGAGATTACACTGAGAAATAGACTTTATTTTTTAGTTGTGGGTTTCAGACTACTTTAAAAAGTTTCTAGTGTAAAATGTTAAACTACTTAACTAAGATTGCATGAAAGTAAAGGATTAAAGCGATAAGAAAAAGTAAATAAGTAAAGACCTGTGTTTCATTGAATGAGTGCGTCAAAAATAATATGTACAAGAGGTATTTATAGACAAACACTACATACAAAACATATACTAACCCTATTTACCACGTT
The DNA here is from genome assembly GCA_020916435.1 of Oxytropis ochrocephala. Classification (NCBI taxonomy): domain Eukaryota; kingdom Viridiplantae; phylum Streptophyta; class Magnoliopsida; order Fabales; family Fabaceae; genus Oxytropis; species Oxytropis ochrocephala. The sequence goes on along the minus strand of CM037090.1, from coordinate 26,133,336 downwards.
CTTAACCCACGACCTAACATACTACATCATATAAGATCAGGGCTAACAACAAAATATAGGTAACCATCCATTTGATTACACTATAGCTCAAAAATTCCTAATTGGCTGTCATATCAGCTATCCACGTTTTCCATGCATCACTACGCCAGAATTGTAAAAAGAGAGTGCCACATTAAGTAGCGTTTATAACAAAACGCTACCCATTTTATTAACACGCTACACCATTAGTAACGTTTTCCAAAAAAATGCTACCTATCTGCAAAACACGCTAACGCATTTGTAGCGTTTCCCAACGAAACACTACCCATGTGAAAAACACGCTAACGCATTTTGTAGTGTTTTCCAATAAAACACTACCCATTTGTAAGACACGCTAACTCATTTGTAGCGTTTTTCAACGAAACGCTACCCATTTGAAAAACGCTCCAACGCATTTGTAGCGTTTTGTACAGAAACACTACCTATTTGAAAGCACCCCCAGGTTGTTTAGTAGCATTTTTTAACAAAACGCTGCCCATTTGATTCTAGGTTTTGTTTTTTTGGCTTCCCTCCCACACTCACTCTCGCTTTAAAACACTACCGATGCCCAAAAAAACGCTGGGAATCCTTAAATCTGTTGTAGTGCATGCATGGTCCTATTTCTAAGGAAATAACACTACAGAAAAATGCTAATTGGCGACGAAATTTTTCCTCGCTAAGAGTATTTTTCCGTCGCTATTGGTAGTTTGCGACAGAATTAGCGACAACCAAATTCCGTCGCTAACACATAGCGACAGAATTTTGAATCTGTCACTAATTTTGTCGAATTCGTGTTCCTCACTACATTGAACAAAGCAAAGAACAAGTTCTCGAAAAAAAACCTTAGTTAAAGACTTCCATTATTATTTGGAACACATTCACAAATGTCCAACTGTTAGGCTACAATTGAGTTGGAGTTACTTTTAGAGTTTGAAGTCTTTGTTGTTAAATGTCAGTGAGGGGGTGAGTTCTTAGCTCGGTAACCATGACTACATAAACCAAGAACCTCAAACTGTTATCCAGGAAGTGGCACACGATTCACTGCAGGGACACCTAAAACTTACACTCTTGATTCAAGCTACTTCCAATTAGACAGAGGTCAATAGCATTCCAAGGTTGGGATCCAGTCTTGGTAAAAATGCTCCCCCGCTCGCGAACTTCATTCGAAACCCAGGAGTATTAGTTATCGGCGACATTCCCTCTAGGATCACGACGTTATCGTTTCCCACCGATGATTTGGCCAGAACTTCATCCTTCTGTTGCTCGGACTGAACTTCATCCATCTCATGCCTAGCCTACCCGTCCTTAATCTTGTGTCCCTCATGATCATCAACTGTTTCCTTTTTAGAGCAACCTTCAACCGTATCTTGGTCAGACAGGTTCTCGATCATGTATTGTTCGACCTTGTACTCAACTGGTGCATCCAAGTTGTCTTACTGATTCTGATTTGCCCGATGTTTTGTCGATGGCCCTACGCAACGTGTCATGTGAAGGTACCCGAGTTGTTGTCATTGTTCTTTCCATTGATAACCTACAAGGAGGGAGTTCATTGTCAAAAAAACCTATTATTGACTTCACACTACCAATTGTTCATTTTGGTTAGATTACACACCCACTTAAAGCAATCACCAAAGATCAGACTAAAGGCGTCAAGCTGAGATTAACGCACTATGACGCCACCTTAGGTGATCAAAGCTTCAATTGTTGTTTTGTGATAAATTTAATTCATCAAGTGTTGTTTTGTGATAAATTTAATTGTGGTATGACAGTAAAGTTAATTGTGTATAAATAATAGTGCTCTGGTCTTATATTTCTTTTCCTTAACATTATATTACATTACTTTTCAAATAATAGTGCTCTGGTCTTATATTTCCCGAACATAAGGTAATTAGAATTTTGGTCAATTGTGATATGTGCTTTAACATTTAGTGTTTGGTTGTTCATTGCATGTGTTTCATTTGATGTTCTTGTTGATATTAGAGATCTGTTTCGTTGTTCCTATATCCATTTGTCTCTAAAACTCAGAATCTGAACAACCTCAGTTCTGACTTCCTAGTTTGTGCTTTGAAAACTTTCAAGATCAAGACCATTTTGTGGTCAATATCTTTTGGGCAATTTTTACTCTCGCGACAGAGTAAGTTGTAAAGTCGAACAGGAAATGATCCATTGATTTTCTTATTTTGTTGTATTGATAAGACTGACAAAAATTTTGTGGAATTTTTTTCTTTTCAAGTTGGGGTGTGAAGTGAATACCCAAAGTAATAAAATAATTACTTTCGATATTACATTGGTTGTTGGCTTGTTGCTCGCATATATTGGATATGTTTGGTAGTTGGTTGACTATTTTTTTATTTTTATGAAAGCTTAATTGATTTATTTCATGGTTGAGTTAATTGTGTCTTTTGATGATTAGAATAAAATCTAGTGTAGAAATAAGTGGGGGGTTGCAGTAGAAATTTTGATTTTACTTCCTGGTCTTACTGTTACACTAGCATTATTGTTAAGGGATTCTTCCTTTTGAGTGAGTTCTACTCACTCTTCTCCTTAGAATTGTTAGGGTTTGATGAATTTCTTTTGTTGCTGTGCATTCAGTTTATAGAATGAAAAAATAGTGAATATGATAATCTCTTTAAATCTGAATATTTAGTTAATAACCCGTCACATGCAGTTGATTGTTGGTTGTGGAATGAAATTTGTTCTGTGATGTATATCCAATGCATGCTCAATGTGATATACGAAATGTTAAATTGATTTTAGATGTGTTGGATTGGATACTAATCGTGAACTATGCTGATTGAACTGAGAAGAAATTGAAGGAAAAATAAACAGTTTGTGCTTCTCCTGCATTGTCCGTGCCACTAACTTGTAGCTTGGGCAATAGAAAATTTAAGTGACACGGTCCCTGCAACTTTTGCACGGTTTGTGCTAAGTTATGTCAATTTTTACTTCAATTTGATGATTAGTCTTGTTCAATCTCAATCTTACATTATGTTATTGATCATGTTTTTACTTATTGTGGATTGATTTGGATTGAATACGCTATCTTTTTTACTCGAGTGAGAATCACCACCTACGTGTGTGTGTGTAATATAAACATAAATGGAGTAAAGAACAGTTATAGCGTAGTTAGAGAGGAAAGTCATCGGTCCGAGTCTAAGTCTCGTACGTGCACCCTTCTAAGTTTGTTGGGTGGTGGTTCTCCGCTATCATTCCTTATGGAGATTGCTCTATTGGTTAAAATTTAAATGATGCCGTTTGAGTGAAGTGGTGGACGCGGGTGTTTGATGAAGTCAATGTTTGATGAACTCAATGGGATTTTATAAAGCCCCACCCTTTCAATATTTGTGTTTTTCAGTTAAGCATGTATGATGCTTTCAAGACAAGATTGTGAAAGCAGGCTTCATAGTGTTTTGTTGTTGGTATCTAATCTATTTGTTGGGCTTATGCCCCATTTTGGGGGGCGTTTGCTTTTCTCACATCCCCTTCTACTCAAAACACGGCAAGAGAGAAAAGACCAAAAGACCAACCAAAACCTCTTTTTTTTCACGAAATTTCACCTGTTCGAATACGGGCCTTCGAACAAGTTCGAATGACATTGTTCGTGTGTGTTAAATATTGACTTCACACCCTCTTGTGCGTAAATTCACATGTTCGCATGAGGGTGTTCGAACACCCTATTTTACTACAAAAATGAACTCTCACACCACATTCACATTTTTATTGTGTTTGCATGATGTTCGAACGTGTTCGAAAAAGGTCGTTCGAATAGTCATAAAACACGTCCTCACAGCGTTTCACGCGAGGTTATTTTTGGATTAAAATTTGTTAAGGGGTGTAAAAGAGTAGAAGGGGTGTTAGAAAAGCAAAACCCTTTTGGGGACTCATTATTAGTACCTGTGTTATCTTGAAGACCTACTTGTGTTATTTTGAGAATCCGTAAACGGTTAAGTACTTATTGTTGAATCTCATTAGGTTGTACAAATTTTTTGGGCCCAAGTTTTACTGACTATGGGAATTTTTATTGGGTTTTTTTTGTACCCCCACCCCTTCCTCATATACCCCCACCGAAAAGTGAAATCTCAAAATGTCTTTCTGAAAACGTATTTATTTTTTAAAAAATTTGGCCAATCGTATATACACTAGGGAGGTGTATATACGACCCTTACATTTGGCTATCGTATATACAACCCCTAAGGCGTATATACAACCCCCCAGGTGTATATACGATGGCCAAATGTAAGAGTCGTATATACACTCCCCCAGGTCGTATATAAGCACATTCTGGAAAAGTCATCCAATTCTCATTTCCTTCTATTTCCCTATGTTGTTTCTTCAAAGCTTTCATAATATGGTGGACTCTGGATTTCCTCCTTCAAACAACGTGGTGTACAAATCGATGTTTTTCTATAACTCTTCAAACAATTCATTCCTCACGCTTCAGAAATCGTCCTCACCCCTTCCAAGTAGTTTAGCAAAGCACCGAAACCCACAATTACTGTCACCTTGCACATTCAATATATCCTCAACAAAGCGATGCATCTCCTTCGGCATATAAATTATGAATGATTTGTATGCTTCTGACTGAATGATGGGAGGGGTGGGGCTTAGTGTTAGTCCCTGAATTTGAGTGAGTACGAGGTTGGAACTTGTTGTTTGGCTTGATTGCTCGATTTGTGAGGGAGTAGGATCAAACTTCTTTGGTAATGGCGGTGTAGGAACTCCACTTCTAGCCATTTTGTGGGTTTAGGAGGTCCACCTTTAGGTGCCGGAAATGTAGTTGGGGTGGAACTTGTACTCTGTCGTGGAGTTGATGAATTTGACACCGGTGGAGTATGCTGTTTGCGTGACTGAGCAGCAGCGGAGGTGATGTCTTGTTGTGAATCAAAATAAGTATGAACGTGTTCCCAGAATGATGGATCTCGCTTTGTTGAAAATTCATTGCTCTTGTTCCCCTTTTTCTTTCCCTTATCCTTCTTAGGTGCACCCTTTATAGTGAGTCGTTCCAGAGGTGGACACATGGAAGTAGTGTCCGGGAATGCCAACGCACGTGCTTTTTGCTTTATCATTACTTTACCAGTGCGATCAGCGGCATCAAACCTCTGTTGTATAGCCTCAAATTCAATCTTCAAATTAAGATCATCATTTGGGGATCCCGTCTCGTCTTCATCATGGGAAACAACAAAAGTATGTCGTCCCGTCTTCATAATAGCTGTGTCACAGTCGGAAAGTATCACATTTGGCATATCTTCCGGTCTTCTAAACAACCCCTTCAGTTTTTCAAGTACCCAAACAAAATTACCCTTCTCCCAATTCACATAAGTGAATGCAATCGAGAAAGTATGCTCCGTTGATGTCTCACCGACAATCTCAACCAACGGATACCTATACTGGTTGGTGTTGTATGTGGAATCGATCATCAAAGCAATTGGAAATGTATTCAATAGCTCCACTGAGTCAGAGTGTGCCCAAAAAATGTACTTCCCACCCTTCATCAACTCTGCTAATAAACATACCTATCACGCTCCAGCAAATTCATCAACTGTTGTAGTTCAGTCCTACCCTGACGATTAGGTGTTCTTAACCTTTACCGTACGTTGTGAATTTGCTTCAGATTGAAGTGGTCGTCTTTAGGGTGAGTAGATCTCAGCTAGGCCAAGATTCGATTCGGAGCAATCAAGTTCTTGGTCATTCTTGAAATAACTTCCTTCTGCTCAGTTGTTAATCTATTATCATTTGGATGACCTTGAGGGTAAGTTTGTAATGTGTGGTTATGTATGCCATACATAGACAATATCCATCCTCCAAGTTTTTTAATAAACTTTCCCTTCAAACGAAACTTGCAACAACATTTTCTACTCCCCGTAGGAACCTTGTTAGCATGCTTGTACTTCCCTGCCTTTTCACAAACCAATTTCGAGAATATTTTCCGACCTACTCGCCCGTTGTGCAGTCGATTGATAACCGTAACCATCCCAAGGGTACGGCAAACAAACCGAACATAATTCAACAAATCATCACGACTAGCAAAGGCTTGATCAGTTTGGAATGAACTCGAATGATCAACAACAATTGAATTAGCTAGTGATAGGGATAGGGGGCCAGTTTCATCCATCTTCAAACCTACAAAGTTTAGAAAAAATCACACAAACTAGTTAAAAACCAAAATTTATGCAGATTCTATGTATCAGGTAGGTTCGGATAACAGAAATCCAATCTTGTTTGGCGCACGCTTGGCCGAACCAACTCAATATAAAGACCCCTTATTTTAGTATGTTCGGCGCACGACCGGTTGAACCGTATGGTTCGGCGCACGCTTGAACGCGCGTGTTCGACCTATACAGGTCTGAACCGTGCGCAATTTCAAAAAAAAACGTACTTCAACTAGAATGCGCGAAAAAAAGCTAAAAATCGATAGATTGAGCTACATACCTTAATGTTGATACTAAATGGAGGTAGATTTCAGCTTGAGATGTTAGATTAGATTGAGGTAAGGGTGTGGAGTGTGAGTGAGTGATGAGAATGAGAGTAATGAGTGTTTAGAAGTTTAGGGGGTGTATGGGATGAGAGTGAGAGTTGAGTTTGGAATTTTCTATTTTTAGTGAGGGTATTTTGGACCTTTCATAGGGAAAAGGGGGTTTTAGTGATTAGCTAAGGGGTTCTAAGAAGCATGTGCCTTATATTAAGGGTGATGTTGCTTTTCACTAGAACCATGGTTGTGTGTGGGCTCTTTCTTAACTTTTGGGGATGAATTGAGCCTAATTGACTGTGATTCTAAGTGCTAATTTCGTATTTTAACTTGGGTAGTGATTTGTGTTAAGGAGGTTTTGGCTGGGATCATGGAGGATAGATAACACACTTCCTCTTTTTAGGAGTATGGCGAAGATTACTTTGGAATGAAACTAGCAGTATACCCGTGTATACGCATGGGTGTTATCACGTTATTTTTATTAATAGACTGGCATAATTTAACTAGTCTGAACATTACCCCGTGAAAATCAAAACAAATTTAAAGTAGGTAAACAAAAGGTTTCAAATTGTAATTGAGTTAGTCTGAATATTATCCCGTGAACATTTACCAGCAATGTGTAATATTTCCTATAGACGTTAGAAAACAAATTTTTATTAAATTTCAAATTGTTTAAATTGTAATTTTTCCCGTAGAGATTAAATAAAACTTATTGATGGAGTTAGAGGAAAAAGAGATTAGTTTAAGATAATGGTAATTTGGTATTTTTTATAGTTGGTGTTTTGATAAAAGATATAATTGAATTGATTGATATAGTTGATTTGAATAATTGGGAACGCATTTCCCAGTGATGGTAAAGGAGACTGGAAGCTAGGATGAATTGTGGATTGCTCTTAATTTGAATCATGGTTGTCGGTCTGTGCTCTTTCTCGACTGCTGGGTATGAATTGAGGCTAATTGACTGTTGGTGATTTTCTCATATCTAGCCGTGTGGGCAGAAAGATGATGTGGGGGTGGGAAAATGGTCTTTTCCTCTTAGGTCTGGGTTCCAGTTGTTGGGGTTTCCTCGCTAACTTTGAATGACACATGTCATATATAGCGAAAGACACTTTTGTAGCTAATTAGGTATTGATTTGATTTTTTATTATGCTTAATTATGTTCTTTGCCCTTGCAAATATAGTTGTGTTTTAAATAAGTCCCTGCAATTTTTTTTTTTAAAAAGTCGCTGCAAAATATTTTTGTTTTAAATATATTAGTGAGATGTTGATTTGTCAAAAAATAATCCTACTTGGATCTGGCACTTATTTTTTTTATCTTTCTTATTTATTTTAATGTTGCTTATTTTAATCTTCTTCCTCCATGTTCAATGTTGAAAAAAATTCCCAAATCCAAAAACACAGCACTGTAAAAACGCTTACCTTCACACTCTACCCTAGAACTCTGTTTCTCTACCATTTCCTCTCCACCAAATGTAACTCACAAAGTAACAACCCAAAATATATCCCCAAATTAAGCCCAGAACCTCAACCAAAATTTAGCCCTCACTCTGTTTTGTGAAACTGTACATACATATGAATATAATTGAAGAAAATTTACGCACTCTAGGAGCAACTTTGCTCATTGGAGATTTGGGAATAGGGTACATAAAAAGATTTTGGAAGTTTTCTAGATTACAAAGGATGAAGATAGAGAGGAAGTCGATAAACCTTAGATTCAAGATTTTTTCCGACAGGAACTATATTAAAGGGTGTTGTCAATGGAGATTTGACAAATGGAAAATGGAGGAAACTGAGAGTGTGTGTGTGTGTGTGAGAGAGAGAGAGAGAGAGAGAGAGAGGAGAGGGAGATGATTGATTTGGCAACCAACCTCATATGCCACCTCACCTTTTGATTTCTGATTTTGGCTTTGATGCATGTGGGATCGAGGACTAATGCATTTGAGATGGATGAGTTTTGTTTTTGTTTTTTATGGTGCATGAAGAGGGGTAATGCATTTGAATGAAATAATGAATGAGTACAGTTTTTTTTAATATCAATGTGATATTTTTTTTCTGATTTTTTGTGTTTATGTGAGATGATGCAATTTTTGGACAAATAAAAAAATATACGATATTTTTGTTTATTTTCTAGATGATGAGATGCATGGTAGTGCAATAAAAATGTGATGCATATTTTTATGTTTATGAGTGCATGGTGGTTTTTTTTGTATGATGATGAATGAAAGAAAAGACATTGTCTCATGCGCCTAAAAGAGAGAAATATGAAAGTTTTTTTCTTTATTTTGAGAAAATATTAATTATGCTGATGCAAGGAGTAGGTATAGTGCTCATGTGTCCTATGTAGGTCATGCTTAAAAGATATCATGGTCTAGGGTCACTTTTGTGAACAATCTTTCAGGTGGTTCTAGTCACTTCCTCACAAATGTCTCAAAAGCTAAAGTTCCATTTACAATATTATCCACAACAATAGATATCTATCAGGTGTGGGATATTATAAATAGGCACACTCTGATTGAGACTTTCATGACAGTCAGACAGATAAATCCAGAATGACTATCACTAATTGTCTCCACTCATCCTAAGTTCACAAGACCCGGGTATAGGGTCCCACTCAGAAGTGTGTGCAATCGTATAAGGTGAAGTGTGTGATCAGGGCAAAATACCTATATTACTCAAACTGTAAAGAAGATACAGATACAACAAAATAAAGTCGTCTAACCTAAGGTTTAATTGAGAAATATTTACAAACAAATAACTAAACAAATTAAATTAAGTAAATAAAACAAATAAAGCAAACGTTAGGATAAAAACAAAATATTAAATTAACAACTAAATTACACATTTAATCAATTAGGTTTGACTTTCTTAAAAGGTGTCCCAAAGTGAAGTCGCACATTGTAGTGGATGAAAAATTCGGAAATAGATTCTTCGAAGTTCGAAAATGTAGTCGCCACCAAATTTTAGTTTAAGGGCAAATTTGAAAAATCTCTTTGGTTTTGGATAAGGGCTAGGTTTAGGTTCGGGAGTCGTTTATGTGCCGGGAAGGTATTAGAACCCCGCAACATCCTTCAAATAAGGTTACCTATTAGTTAATTGTGTAAGAAGGTTATTTTAAAATAAATTGAGTTTTACTCTTTTGAGAATTAAAATTAAATAAAAGATTGATAAAAAGTTAGTTGCTTTGGTCATTTTGAGAAGTAAGAAACAATTATTTAAAGAAATTTAAAAAAATGGTTTTATTAGTGCAATTGGCAGAGGTCGGCCGCCCTCTGCTCCTACATACCCCTTGGTAGGGGATCAAATTACATGTAGTTTTTGATATTAAAAAATTTGTGTGTTTGGTATTTTTTATTTTTGAGAAAATGATTTGGGTGGGGTAAAATAGGCAAAACATAGTATATTGTAAAACAGTAATAAGGGAGGTGTAGTTAGCTACAGAGTGTAGTATTAGAAAAAGGGGTGCTGATAGTGGTTTTATATGTAGTTGTTTATAAATAATCATCTATTCTACTGATCATACAAACTAGAGTTGAAATAGAACTTCAAATAAATAAATAAAAATTAGCAACTATATTCATCCAGATCCTAAAAAAAAAATAGAGATTCAAATATTGCGTAAACTCAAAATCCAGTATATTCCAACAATACCATATTAGAAAACGTAGAACATAGGGACATAAATTGGTTATCCAACGGTGAGTGAGTCCAGCAAGTAAAATTTAAAATATATTATTAAAAACAACTTGATTTCATGAAAGAAGAGAGCATTAAAAAAACAAGAGATAATAAGAACAGAATGCTGCCGAACAAATTACTGCTGCCAATGAAGGTCGGTTTAGTTGGTAAGGAGTTGACTCATGTCTCACAAGGTCGTGGATTCAACTTCCGCTGCCGATGTGAGGACATATACCCATTTCAATCAGATCCTAAATACGACCAGATTTCAGCAACGAGATTTGAGGCCCTTTAGAGGTTCCGCCATATTACATCTGATATCCATTTTCCAACGTCTGGAGTTCTCCTTGCTTATGTTATTCATTGCTATTTTCGCTTCCTGCTCTCGTGTCACTTCTACTTTTCTGTCTCTCAGTGTTTTGTGGATTGATTAGGGTTTCAATGTGAATTCCTAATCCTTATTTAGTGTCTGTTTTGACTTTGGGTGGACTACTTATTTATATTACAAAACTAGAGTTAGCATTTAATTGGTTTTGACTGGTTTGACTGGGTCTTTGCAAGTCTGATAAAGTGGGTTTGCTGAGCAATCTTGAAGAGCAAGAACAGGCCCCGGAGATTGCTGATGCTGCTCTTTTTATTTAATTTTCGTTTTTTTATTTTTTGTATTTTTTAATTATTGTTTTTTTTTGTATTTTAGAGATTGGGACATTTTTCAAACATTATAAAATTATTATTAATTAAATTCTGATTTTTTTGTGATTATATCTTGTTTTGCTGAATTAAGTAAACAAAGCAGAAAAAGAAGTTGGGCCAAAACTAAAAGCAAAACTGGGCCCGACTAAATAACGTGCTAGAATGAGACCCAAATAGAAGATACAGGTCTAATAACTCAATTGCTGGGCTAATTAAACAAATGGTATCTAAACGACACTCGTATGACACCAACACGCGTTAATAGGACTCGCGACTTACAAAAATGCAATCTAGTACAATTAAAAGGAAGCTCGGACAAAACTGAGGTATAACAGCTGCCCCTCTTTATTTGTATTTTACTAGAAAAGGTGAAGTGTATTCAAATTTTCATAGTAGAAGAAATAAAGATAGCTTAGTGGTAAGAACTAATCTTATATCCTCAAGGTGCTGAGTTCGAATCCTCTCGGAGACAGTTGTAAAATGGTCATTAGTACTACTTTGATTAATAAAAAATTCCCCCTTTCCTTTTTAAAAAATGACAAAACTACATTTGTCACAACAATATTTTATTTGTTAAAAAATTAAATAATTTCTATTTATATATTTTTTAATAAAATTTTTATGTTTTTATCACTTATTTTAAACTTTTTAATTTCAATTGATATTTAATTTATAGATTATACAAAAAGACAAAATTACCATTATCATATAATCATACATTATTGGCTTAAATATATGTTCTGTCCTGCAAATATGACCAAAATCCACTTAAGCCCCTGTAAAAAAAACTTTAAAATGACCTTTGCAAATATCAAACATTTACAGTTAAACCCCTCTGTTAACTTTGCATCCAAAAAAGTTGAGGTGGCTAACGGTGATGACATCAACAACGACATCACTGCCACGTGTCATCATCTTATTGGACCTCTATGTCACGTGGTACTGAATGTCACATCATTACCCCATGTCACCACTGCCACGTGGCACTGTCAGTGCCACATCAGCAACCAATAGATAGCTGCCACGTGGCACTCAATGGCAAAGTAGAGGCAAATGCTTACTTAAAAAAAAGACAAAATTACACCAGGGGTCCTTTAAGTTATTTAATAGCAACAAGTTGGTCCCTTAAGTTTTTTTCATATCACTTAGGTCCTTTAAGTTATTCAATTGTACAAGTTGGTCCTTTAAGTTACATAATCTGTACATCATTAGTCATTTTTTCATTTTCTGTTACAAAAAAAACCCAATCCGCACTAACAGAGTTGACGTGACTGTGACAGAGCCTACATGTCATCTGTCTGGTAACAATTTTGTCATTTAAGAATACCGTCATTTAAAAAATTTAGTCCTTTCAAGTTAAATGAAAAAGAAGATGAACCATCCATTTTTTAAAAAAATTAAGTTGAAAGTTCCAAATTATTACATTACAGTAGTCTTAAAAGGCCAAATTCTTACAAGATAAATGATAGATAGCCTCCGTCACGACCACATTTTCAACAGAAATTTTCTATTTTTAAGATCTCGATCGCCGTGTCATTTAGTTTTTTTTTTTGGTGAAAGGGAAGGAGCAAGTTCCCAGAACCCCTCGTGGCCGAAGCGGTGTCCCAACGCCGACAACGAAGACTAATCTGCTCCCGTAATCACCGAGGTGGTAACGCGTGATTCTTTCGTGAATCGGCGAGAGCAAACCTGCACGACGACCGATGGGACTCATGGCCAAAGGACCAACTGAGCCAACCACGTTGGTTTCCGTGTCATTTAGTTGTCTAACACTATGGTAATCATATGCATTTTTAGACACATCAAAATCATTCATAGGGACTATTTCACAGTAAGATCCTTCTTGCTTCTTCTCATGAATGAAACGCTCAATCATGAAAGCTTTGGTTGCCAACAGACTCAAGCCTGGAAGTTCACGAGCAAGCAATACTTCTTTCATATCTGGGAATATGTTACCTAAAATTATCGCAGTATACTCTATTTTTAGAAGCTGCTTTATGCATTTGCTACCCAGTTTCCTAAACTTATCTATGAAGTCGGCAGTTGTTTTATCCTCTTCTTGTTTCAAGTTCATCACGTCGATTGTAGTTGTTGATACCTGAGGTCTTGTGACTTCGTTTCTTGGGCATGCTTCTTTGTGAGACTTTTCCTCACGTTCTTATACTGAAATAGTAAAATAATATACTATAATACAAAACTAATAATCTCCTTTAACAGGATTAGAACTTTGATTCAAATTATTTTGCACAATTCTACGACGAACAAAACATAAATAGTCTGGTTCTTATTAAATATATAAGAAGAAAGGAGAATGTAGGGAATGAGAGGAAAGGAGAAAACGAAAATCAAATTTTTTTTCCTTACCGATGTTACCGTTAGAAAGGGGAGCGAGATGAGAGAGAAAAATTGAAATCAAAAAATAATAACTAAGGCAGAGTTAGATAGTGTTAGAGAAACAAATACATGACACGACTAAACTCAAATACGATACATTTCTCATGGGTTTAGTTTTTTTACAAATGATATAGATATAGATTATTTTTTCATTTTGCCAATACTTAGATATAGATTAATGAGTAGCCCTTAATATTGGGCTCATGCTTCGTACAACCCCCCGCTACTCATTACAACCCCCTTTTTGGTGTGAAAAGACCAAAAGCCTTTACTGAAATTTGTTTTTTCTTTTTAAAGATTATGCACGGTTCGACGCACGATTGATCGAACTTGATCGAATCTCGTTGCGCAGTCAAAATTTACTCCGATAGCCCAAATTTATGTTTTGACTAAGTTCAACCAAGTGTGTGCCGATCCAAATCGATCAGCCGTGCGCAGAACTCTCTCCACTGTCTAAGGATATTTTGGGAATAAAAGGTGGTATGGAGGTTTTAGTGAGTAGGAGGGGGGGTTCGACGAAGCATGGGCCAACTTCAAAAACCACAAAACACAAACCGGACCACGAAGAAATCCCTTAACCCCAACCAAACCTAATCAACGCTATATATATATATATATATTTCACATTCACATTCACATTCCACCGCCTCCAATTTCTCAAACCCTATCACGCCACCGCTGCTTCTCATCTCAGGTACACACTTTCCAACCTTCTTTCTTCTTTGTGTTTTTCCTCTCTTCGTGTATAGGATCTGTTCTACGTTCTTAACAACAATCATCAAGCGTGGTAGCAATAGCATTTCTATTTCAACTGTTTTCCCCCCTTTCAATCTCGACTTTGTTTTCTTTGTATGTATGTATGTTTGCCGTTTACAATACAACACGATATATCTACAAGAAAAGGGAAATTTTTAATCCCCTTTAATTAATTGGATATGAACCCTAAGGAATCCTTAATCGTCAATCGTTTATCTTTGAAACTTTAAATTTTCTGATGTACTTGTGTTTGTGTTTTTTGAAGACCATATTATTTTATTGATATGGATTTATCTAAAATTTCCTATTGCAACTAACTAATTGCTTTGTAAGCTAGCAAATAAGTGACAACTTTTCGGAGATTTATGTTCTTATGACATAGGTTCATATATTTTGTCTGCTTGTCAAGCAGATAAAGTGCTAATCTTTAACAAGAGTCATGCCTGTTTAATATATACTACAGTATTCATATTCATATGAGTCTGTTTCATTATTTAAGCTAAGCTATGAGTAATGCCGCTACATTATATAGATATATGCAGGTTTGGTTAAGGATACCCATAATAGACGTGTTTTAAGAGAACACATTTGTATGCATGGTTTTATTGAGATATTAATCATTCTTTTATTTTTCTGACTTTGGATTGTAGACGTCAGTATTCCATCATCCAGGTGTCCTAATTATTGAATCTCTGTTGCTGGCTTGTTTTGGTGTAGCAGAGTTCAAAGTGAAAGCTCCACATCAAAGACTCTTTCATGTTTGAACAGGCTACTATCCATTTGGGAGCAATTGAGTTACTTGGAGATTATTGTTCTAGAAAAAACTACAGACCTGTGCCTCAGAGAGTTAGCTGTATGCATCGTGAGTCATACCATACATTGTCTGAGTTTTCTGGTTGTGGTTGGCCTCCGTCCATCTTCGCAGAAGGGAAATCTTCCAGAGCACAAGTTTCCTTGGAGGCTGACGCCGAAGCTATTATAATTCAATTTCCAGCCTATCTTGCCTCCGAAGATCTCTGAAACTTTGCAAACCACCATGGCTTTACAGAACATTGGTGCTGGAAATAGCGATGATGCCTTCTATAGGTATAAGATGCCTAGAATGATTACAAAAATTGAGGGCAGAGGTAATGGCATCAAAACAAACATTGTCAATATGGTCGATATTGCAAAAGCGCTAGCAAGGCCCGCATCTTACACAACAAAGTATTTTGGTTGTGAACTTGGAGCTCAATCAAAGTTTGATGAGAAAACTGGAACTTCTCATGTTAACGGAGCACATGATACTGCTAAACTTGCTGGTCTTCTGGAGAACTTCATTAAGAAATATGTCCAGTGTTATGGTTGTGGAAATCCAGAAACTGAAGTCTTAATTACTAAGAATCAGATGATTCAGTTGAAGTGTGCTGCTTGTGGCTTTGTGTCTGATGTGGATATGAGAGACAAGCTAACCACTTTCATCATAAAGAACCCTCCAGAAGTCAAGAAAGGATCTAAAGACAAAAAGGCAATGAGGAGAGCTGAGAAGGAGAGGCTTAAAGAAGGTGAAGCAGCTGATGAGGAGATGAAAAAGCTGAAGAAAGATGTTAAGAAGAAAGGCTCCGTGACTTCAAAGAATGGCACCACAAAATCTGTCACTTCAAAGAAGAAAGCAAATGGCTCTGATGAAGATCGAACATCACCTCCTCACAGTCAAATTGATGAGAAAGAGGAAGCTAGCGATGAAAATGATGAGGATGATGTCCAATGGCAAACAGATACATCACTTGATGCTGCTCGTCAACGTATCCAAGAACAGTTAAGTGCCGTGACAGCTGATATGGTTATGCTCTCTACAAACGAACCAGAGAAGAAAAAAGCAGCTAATAAGGTTAGTAATGGTTCTAAGAATGGAAACGCGGCGCCCTACGTGACATTGGTTGGTGAAGTGAAAGAGAATTTGAAGAAAGGTGTTTCAGCAGCTGAATTACAGTCCCACCTGGCAACACTTACTGCATCTTCACAAGAAAAGATAAGTGCTCTGTTTGAAGCCATATTTGAAGGTATTGAGAAAGGGTTTGCAAAGGAAGTGACTAAGAAGAAGAGTTACCTTGCAGCTGCAGTTGCTGAGGATGAGGGATTACAGTTGTTATTGCTTCATGCTATTGAGGAATTCTGTTGCAAGACTACTAGTGCATTGAAGGAGGTTGCCCTGATTTTGAAAGCACTCTATGATGCTGATGTGCTGGGTGAAGAACATATAGTGCAGTGGTATACTAAAGGGCTGAAAGGCGATAACAAGAACTCTGTGATTTGGAAGAATGTTAAACCCTTCATTGAGTGGCTTCAGACTGCGGAATCAGAGTCGGAGGAAGAATGATTTGTGCTCATTTCATGATGTCTAAGAAGAATAATGTCTCAGTTTCATGATTACCGTGTGCTTGCTTGCGTTTGTTTGTGTTTTGTCCTTGTATTTCGAATAAAGGGTCTTATCGGCCCCCTTGTCTTGTTGGAACTTTAATTACTGTAGTTTTTAAGTTTTAAGTTGTGTGAAGGGTGCATGTAATGCAGGTCTGGACTTGGTACTCTGTTTGCGTCAGTGAGTTTATGTATTGTGGTTCTAATAATGTCATCAACCTTCTTACCGTCAATCTCTATTTTCCATTATCTTTTTTATTCTATTAATTAATTGTTCTCGTGCTACACAAGGTTTAACTATCTGCTGTATTTCTAGAGTGTTTCCTCTTTGCACAGTTTTGCCATCTTTTCCCATCTTTCTTCCGGTGAATATCCATTCCCAAATCGTGGAAGAACACTAATTTGTAATTGTACATCAAAGTTTATAGTTTATAGTTTACACCTAATATGTAATTGACTATAAACCGCCTTAAAAATTTTGGCAAATAAGAAGTCTCTTGCAGTTAGACTTGGACATGTTAAATGATTTTGTGAGTGTGGTAACTGCTATCTTTTACTCTTTGTCAACTTGCGAGTTAACTCGTAATCTTGTCTAAGTTTATGTTTTTAGGTAAGGAAAATGAATTAACTCGTGTATGGACTCGTTTCTGCTTCAAACTTCATTAGGCTTGGTCAGTCCTTGCATAGACTCGCGAGTTTGAGACCGAGTCAACGAGTTTGATTAATTTGTTATGCATGGGCTATAGTAGAGTAACCAAGATGACGGTAGTGACAGGTTTGTAAGGTTCCAACGTAGGCCCTGAGCCAGAGTATCGGACCTTGGGTGGAGGGCGACAACTTTTGTGAAGGGGAGCAAATGTGACTCGTGCGAGAGAGATGAGAAGGATAGAGAGATAGACAGGAACAGGGGATTGTGTGAGGAAAGGTGTAAGAGTTTATTTCTATCTAACTCTTCAAGCCCTCAATCAATCTAAGAGTGTATAAAAGTGGCCAACCAGTGACCCATTTGAAAGTGTTTCTTCACTGTACCAAAACTGGGTTATGGAACACTAGGGAGTAATAGTTTGTAAAAAAAAGAAGATGTTTTTAGCTATGCAGTAAACCCAATATATTGGTAATTTAAAGAGTAACGACCTTGCAGCAACAATTGGCATCTTTGACAGAATCATGTACAATGCTTCATTTCTAAGTACTACTTTTGTAGAGTTCAACCTCTTCATTCTAAGCAGAAGCTTCACAATTCAAGATATTAAGACACTACGAGAATGTGCCCTCTAATGAAGAGGACTTACTTTCCGAACCACCTAAACAATCAATGGGATCATGGTCATATGATAAGAGTGGGCAAGAAACTTAACCTTATGACTGGAATATGAATTCATAATATAGAACTATTGAATACAAGATATAACAAGTAACAACAACTAAACGAATAAGATATCAACCAATGCTATTCATAATAATAGTTTGAACAAAACATACTCTAAGTAACAAGCAAGCTGCACATAAACATAATTAGAAGCTCACTATGACAGCTAATATACTTTATAACTCTGAATTGCAATTAAATGCCACTATGCTTTTCAAATATTCCAACAACATTAGTCCTAAGTGTACAAAGTTCAGAAACTCATGTTTGCCATTGGTGTGGTAAATTAAGGAAATGCTCAGCACATTGAGGATTTCAATATCTAGAATGTATTCAGTCGAGTAAAGAAGCACCACACTGCGATTTCCATTTCATGCAATCTTCAAAATTAAAACTACTTGCACCGCCCAACAACGCGTTTTGTTGTTGCTCATAACGGCATATGTAATTCATTCCTATAAGAAGCTCACACACAGCTTCCTCTGTCTTCCCCTTATCAGCAAAGTATAATGTCTGAAATAGTAGCACATTTGTTCTGTTAACTATTTGATGCTGCTCAAAATTCCTCTCACTTTGCCATCTCATCATATTATGGGCAAGTGGAGCAAGCCACCTAAGAATCCCATCAAGATTCGCCTTCCAGTTATGGGCAAGAGGGGCATCATATATAGCCAAGTTCTTGACATAGGTCTTAAGTTTAACCTTCAGAGATAACCTTAAACTCGTTGGCAGCATCCGATATAGTTCATCTCTAGCTTCATCGCCAATTAAATGTGGATAGCTAAGCAACTTCTCTATGACAATAATCACATTGGCATAGTGCATTGCTAGAGCACAACCTCCAAGAGTAGAAGGAGGAGCATAAACAGCTAATCCACTCTTGGAACCAAAGGTTGAGGAGCAACTTTGAACACCAGAATTGACATGGCTTAGATCTACACTGAAAGGCAAAGTACTTTGACATCTTGATAAGTGACTGTATCGATCCTCACGATCAATAACATCATCATCATCATCATCGTCATCGAATTTTGAAACCGAGCTACTTAAACTTAGACATTCCATGAAAAGTCTCCCCGGACTTGTTCCACAAGGAAAACCAAAATCTTCAAGCGGAACATATGCTAACTCACTTCTCTTCATACCTACAAGAGGCCTGCTAATTGTTCCCCTTGAACCCAAATGGAAACTGTTTTTCTTGCTCTGACCGCGATTCAACTTCTCCGACTTCACCTGAACACTAATCTGGCCTGACACCACTGATCCACATTCATTTTGCATGAGTGGTGAACCTTCACATTCACCATGGCCAAGACTTAGACAACACTTCCTCAATGTAGAATCACCAAAGATAATACAAATCCTAGCATAAATGGTACAAACTGTCCTAGCCAACAACTCAACAACCTTATCAAAGGTTTGATTCCAAAGTGAAATCTCCTTCAAATGTCTCACATCTTGTTTTTGCCATGCAAGTTTCTGCTCAAACCCTCTTCTACTCTCCTCATGCTGGTTATTCTGAAGCTTCTTCAAAGCTTGTTCCAATTCATTCATAACCCCCATTTCAGTATACAAATTCCTAGTAGCACTAACATACCTATCCATTTTCCTCACCATTCCTTCCATATGCTTAACTAAAAACCCCAATTCCTTCACATCTATAACCCCATTAACAATGTCCCCATACACATGCTCAAATCCTTGTAAAGCAGGGACAGAACATTTCTTTCCCAACCTTGAAACCACACTAGCAACACGGTTTAACTCCTCGAGCTTCTCAGCTCGAGCCAGCTGAAGAAGATAGGACTCTTCAGTTGAAACCAAGTTCTTAACACCCTCTGAATTTAAGATCTCATTTTTAAGCTTTGTGATCTCAGACTCAGACAAGGATTTATGAAGGTGAATGGTTTTGGACATCACATTAGCCACTTCAAAAGAAAGAATCCCTATTGTTATTCCTTTGAGATTGGGACCATTTTTTCTCTTAGTAGAAGTTTCAAAAAGAAGAGCTTGTTTGAGATTTGTACTTACCTGATTACCCATCTTTAAAATCCAAGCTTCAGCAACCATAGCTACCACTTTCATTTCATCAAACACCTACCCTTCAAAGGGGTAATGAGTTAGAAACAAAGGTGTAACCTTCGGAAAAACCAGAATTCAGTTATGAAAACCCAATAAGATCAAACCCATTGAGAAGAACAATAAGAAGCTCCTAATAATTTGTCAAAGCTGCAAGCTTTCATGCTCAACATTGTTGTTTGGGAATGAAATTGTAAAGGGGGTGCATATAGAAAAACCAAGGGGTGGAAAAATAATAGAAAGAGATAGTGGAGAAGTCAAAAAGAGGGAACAAGTAGAAGGCTTGTGTGGAATGGAATTGAATTGAATATAAGGAGAAGAGCAATAAGAAGATGCAGAGAGGAAGTGGAGTGGAGGGAATGAAAGAAAAGATGTATATATGTGGTGGTAGGGACTAAAGTGAGATTCAGATATATCTATCTAATCTATCTACTCTACTTTTCAAAAAAAGGGATCAGAATTTTGAAAGTGGAGCTTCACTCGGGGAGATAAAGTAAAAAGGGTTTTGATTTTTGAATTTCTTTTGCAGTATGATGTGTGCAACTGCATCATTCAATTTATTTTGGAGTTCTTTTTTGGGTAAAAAGTAGTTGCCATTGAAGTTTTCATGTTAATCACAAGTCAAAACAGACACACAACAAAGAAACACGATATGGACACAATTTAATTATGGGTAAAATACTTGCCTATGGCTAGGGTGGCAAGTTAGATAAATGCCCATTGCCCATTGGTGAATCAATATTATTATTATTATTATTATTATTATTATTATTATTATTATTATGTACATTTGAATTAATCTGGTTCTTACTCCCTCCGTTTCATTTTAACTATCGCTTTAGAAGATTTCACATATCTTAAGAAAAATGTGTAAAAAGAAGAAAGAGAATAAGAATTTTACATAATTAATCTTATTAGTGATTGATCTATTCACCACCATCATAAATGCAAAGTAGATGATAAAGTTTTGAGAGTGATGCTCATAGTATTAATTAGAGGGTAATATTGATAAAAGTTTCATTAAAATTAGAAAGTGATAATTATTTTGAAACTATATTTTTAGTAAGTAAGACCATTATTTTGAAACGGAGGGAGTATATCATAACAAAATATACCTAAAATTTAGGTCATCTAAGTAGTAGTAACATTTATATCATAAGCGACAATATTTAGGTAATTTTATTTTAAAAGATTTAAGATTTCTCTCCCCAAAAAAAACTCGAATAATGAAGGGAAGCTAAAATCGAGTTAGAAGAGTATTTTCAACACTTCATTCTTCTTGGAAAAATTGAACCAAATATAGAAAATCTAAAATAATTCCTCCCATTCAAACCAACAAAGCATCCAAAACATGCAACTAGTTGCCTCTATGTTGGCATTGTGTGGGTTTTTCTCGGAATGGGGAGCTTGCTCGTTGGGTTCACTTAGTGCGATGAATTGGGTTGGTGTGTATTATAACAAAATGAAAGATACTATCCTCTAATTCAATTTTTGAGTTATCCCATTTTAAAAGATTTTGGATTTCTTCCCTTTCTTCGTTCTTTTTCCTTAAAGTCCTATTGTTACCTCCCCTCAGAAACTCCCAAGCATAGCCTTGGAGAAGGGAACAAAGGTGTTGATTGGTTAGCTAACTTCGTGGTCAACATGGAACATAGCTTCAAAATCTGGGACCATTCTCCACAATTTTGTCTCATTCTCTCTTGCTCGATGCTAGTGGAGTAGTAAGTATGAGGATGTAATTTTTACTTTTTTATTTTTGGTTTTTTCCCATTGATAAAAAGTAGGCTAAATAACACTTTTTGTCTTTTATCTTTGATCAAAATTTCATTTTGGTCTTTTATCTTTTTTCTTCTCATTTTGGTCTATCATCTTCCATTTATGTGTCAATTTGGTCCCTATTTGTATTTTCCGTCCATTGAAATTAATAGACGCCACACTGATAATTAATTACTAATGTGGCGTCTTAAGTTTCTAGTCTAATATGTAAACCATTAAATGACACAACATTTTGTTTCGTTTCTTTAAATCAAAATCAAATTATAAAAAAAAAATACAAGAAATACAAATGAGAACACAAATAACTAAAAACATAAAACTGAAAATCAACACTGAAAAATAAGATGACAATTAAGAAAAGCTAAATCAATAAATAATAATTGGGTTTCTGCAAAACTTCATCTTCTTCTTCTTCTTCTTCTTCTTCTTCTTCTTCTTCTTCTTCTTCTTCTTCTTCTTCTTCTTTCTTCTTTCGTTGCTTCAATGTTTAAGAAAGCAGCAAAAACTGCCATAAATAGGATGATGACGTATGATGCTATGGATGGTAACAAAAACGAAGAAGATGGTAATGTTTGTTATTGTGAACACTGTTGTTTGGTTTCACTATGAATCTAACCCCATGTTCATCTTCCCCACTAATTGAATCTAGTGATTTAGGCAACTGTTTTGTTTGATCTTGGATGGGTTTTGATCGCAAGAAAGGGATCTAAAGAAGCCCTAAATCGATTTCGTAAAGCAACGGGTTTCTGGGTTTTTGCCATTGATGTAGATCTGAATTGCAGATTTGGGTCTTGTGTTGAAGCATCATTTGTTTCAATTTGGTCCCTGTCAATCACCAAAGAATACCAAAAAAAGAGGAAAGAAACTACTATGAAAAACTTAGAAATTTCTTAAGGAATCTAATTATGCGAGTTTTAGGACAAGAAAAGCACTTATAAGAAAAGTGGTTCTGGAAAATCAAGGTTGAAGATGAAGATTCAAAATCTTCAAGTCAACAATGATAAAATGCTCAAAACAACACCAAAGCAAACAAAATGTGTGCCTAACATGAACCAAAATTCACAAGCATCACGAATCTACCATTGATTTTCACAAAAAAAAAGTAGCACAACTCATTTGAAAACGCGTTTTTGGCCGAAAAACGGGTTCCGATTTTGTGAGAGGCTAAAATGTTTAAATCTCAACCAAATTGCACCAAACCAATTGCAAAATACTCGAAATTACTGCAGTAAGTGAATACAACCAAGATATTTCAATGAAATTGATGCAAAATCAAACATGACATCGAAATAAAAAACGCAAGGAGTTATGGTTTTTAGTTTTATTTAGATTTCCCTTGTCAAAAAAAAAGTTTTATATAGATTTCCTATTTTCTGTTTTATGTTTTTGATTTAAAAAATAAAGAAATGCCACGTCACTTAATGAAGTACACATCAGACATGTCACTTATGACGCCATGTCAGCAGTTAACTGCCGGCGTGACGTCTGTTAACTTCAATGGACGGAAAACACAATTAGGGACCAAAATGACACATAAATGGAAGATGAGGGACCAAAACGAAAAAAAAAGATAAATGACCAAAATGAAATTTTGGTCAAAGAAAAAAAGACCAAAAGTGCTATTTAGCTTAAAAAGTACTTTCATTCTATCATAAAAATAAAAGTACTTTCATTAGATAAAAAACTGTGTTTAAGTACTAGTTTTTTTTTTGTCCAGAATGCAATGATTTTCATTAATCGGGCAAGGCTCAAACCATTACAACCCAATAGGGGAACATTCAGCTCAGAACATAACCTGAGCGATACAAGGGACTTACCACGAGGCATCACAACAATATCTAAGCAATTAAGCCCAACAACTTGACACAATGAGGGACTTACGATGTAATCTGCCCTAGCTAAAACCCAATACTCCCTAGGAATTGAAAAGCATACAAAACGAAAGATAAAAAGCCAAACAGACCACAATCTAGGGTTCCACTGCAACGCAGACACACCAGACAAACCGTAGACAACCTCCACAATATTCTGGACCAAATTCACTAAAGAACGATTTGATGCCCCAGCAAAGCTGCTTCCACTTATTCAGCACCACCACCGAGAAGACTAGAGGCACCCAGAGATGAAACAGAACTCCCACGAATTTGGTGTAGGAGGAGAGACAGAAAGTCCAGACTCCGGCTAGAAAAAAAACACTACTTTGTTGGGCCAAAGCCCTCCTTATGCACCAAGAAAAACACTAGTTTTAAGATACTTTCATCAGCAATTACAATTTTAACATTTTTTCAAAATGTGGTTCATGGGCATAATAACGGTTTCAATTAATAAATTAATAATGATACGTCATATTAAATTTCTTGGCATGGATGGGTGGGGGTAAAGGTAGTAATACTTCTAGTGATATTTTCGTACCGTACTTGATGAGTTACATTAGTGCATCGGTTAGTACTAATTAGGTTAGGTCGAGTTGTATTTATTTTTTTTCTAGCCGGAGTCTGGACTAGGTCTTTGCAAAATATTGGGTTAACCACACCAATTTAAGAATTGAACTAGACCACACCCAAAAAAAAAAACCAAACTAAATGGTTAGTAAACCGAACTGGACAACAAAAGTGGGTCGGAGCCCCAAGTTAGATTGCCAAATCCAGTTTGTACCCAGATGACGGATTGACGGTGGATGTGTGTCGTTGCTTTCCTAATGCAAAGTTTGCCTCGTAAGTCAACAGTGGTGTCAATGCAAAGAGACTTTTGCTTTTATTGCCATGTCATTACAAAACTGCATGCTCTTAGATTTATTTTATCGTTTAGTCAAAAACTTTTATTTTATCATGAACCCCATCATTATGCATAGGCATTGCCGCATAATACATGACTTTTAAGTTAGAATTGATTAATATAATAACAAGGAAAAAATTAGACAATAATAGGATAATAATAGCGTTGCGGAGCTCATGATAATGCGAAGATGAAAGTATGCGTACGCGTCGCTGGAACTTAACCAATCAAATTGGATTTGGTTTTGGATTTCATCTGGAACTTAAACGGTTAAAAACTAATTTTGAACCAGATCTAGGATAAAAAGGTGGTTTGGTTTAAGATCCAAACCATATAAATGGATGGAATTCAGATCTGGTCTGGTTTTCTAAAAAACCTATCCATGAACACCCCTACGTGAAACGTGCTCCCAAACCCTCCCACTTCTGAATTTTTAAAAGGTTCGGAAGTTTGGAACCGTACTGATTCGGAACCAAACTTTCGAACTTGTATTCTGTGACACACGCCAAAATACATACATACACATCTTCACAACCCTGTTTGTCTCCATTGTCTATTAAATTCCCTTCCAAAAACAACACCAACAACTATGTTACACATCTCAGAACAAGTAGAAGTAATTGTAGTGGTACTTCAATCATCAGAATTGAAGTTTCCCCAATTGGTTCAACTCATTATTATTCTCCCTATCTCATATGCTATTTTTCATTTAATTTCCTTGTTGAATAACTGAAATTAAGGGTTGATGGGTGGTGAGGAGAGGGTGAAATGTGCAACTTGATTGAGAATGCATTATGGGAGAAAAGGAAAGATGAGGACACTTGAGAGTGGTTAAAGTTTGCAAAAAAAAATGCATAGTTAGTGTAGGAGAGAGGTTAAAGTTTACAAAACACAAGTTCGAGAGTCTGGTTACGAACCGGTACAGTTCCAAACTTCTGAACTTTTAAAAATTCAAAAAATTGGGGGGTGTCTGTGTGTTGTTTACTGGTTCGAATCACGATAATCCGAACTGGTTCGGGCCACGCTAATCCGAACCATCGTAAATTCAAATAAAAATAAGCGCGCACAAGATTCGTTAATGGCATTTTGGTCTTTTCACGCGTTTTGGGAGTATCCACTGAGTAGAGGGGGTTGTACAAAGTATGGGCCAAAGCACGAGCCCTTTTCAACACAAAACTTGCACCAAATAGGCATTTAATTAATTAGGTTGCAAACTAGATTACATACATAATTTCTCTCTAAAATTTGTTAAGCTCTTGTTGCATGGATAAAATCCAACCTTCTTCATCAACAACTTCATTAATAGCTTTAGGGCTTGTTTGGATAGAGCTTATTTTAAACTTATGAAAAACAACTTATGTAAGGTAGTTTATGGGAAAACAATTTATGAAGATATAACTTTTGTTAGTGAGAACAAAAGAATTAACATCAAAACTTATTTATCTCCGTAAGTTGTTTTTCATAAATTCAAAAATAATCTAATCCAAACGGGTCCTAATTATATTCTAAGTGAGAAATGGGTGGTGAGATTTGATTTATTTTTTCGGTCAACAACCAGATTTGATTTTGGTTACAAAAATAAACAAGTGCATTTGGGCTTATCCAAAAAACACGTGTATTTGGGCTTACCCTTGAGCTCCTCCTTTCTAGCACAGCCCATTGATTTTAGTCATGCTCATAAAATCAGGCCCATGCTTCGTACAACCCCCCGCTACTCACTAGAACCTCTTTTTGGTGTGAAAAGACCAAAAGCCCTTGCTGAAATTTGGTTTTTATTCTTTTTTAAAGATTATGCACGATTCGGCGCACGGTTAATCGAACTTGATCGAATCTCATTGCTGGCGAACTATCAAAATTTATTCGAGACACCCCCACTACGCCGATTTGTTTAAAAAGGCCCCTATAACTTGGCGTTTTTAAAAAGCGCGCGCCCATCGCAGTAGAACGCGTGAGAGCTTACCAGCGTTTCTTAAAAAGCGCTACGCATCTCACATGCGTTCTCACCATATAACGGCGCCGCTTTAAAAACGCTACGCATCTCGCATGCGTTCTCACCATATAACCGCGTTTTTAAAAGCGCTACGCATCTCACATGCGTTCTCACCATATAACAGCGTTTCTTTAGAAACGCTACACATCATCCCCATTCGTTCTCACCATATCCAACTTTTCTTTAAAAACGCCACGCATCACACAATGCGTTCTCAAGATATTCAGCGTTTTTGAAAACGCCACCCATTGCCTTAAATATTTCTACCAACTAAGCTGTACATTAAACCCTCCCTCTCACTCGGTTCTCTCTTCCTCGCTCCCACTCTCACTCAAAGCCAAGCTCTGCGCATGATCACCTACGTCTCTCTCTCTCTCTCGCACACTCTCTCTCTCGATTCTCTTCTCTCTCCTCACTCTCATTCACGTAATCCTCTCTCGCCTCTCCTCACTCTCGTTCTCTCTAGCACCACCCCAAACCCACAACCCCCCCAAACCCACAAACCCCCAAACCCACAATAACCCCCAAACCCACAAACCCCCAAACCCACAATAACCCCAAACCCACATTGCTTATGCGAAATGTTAGTTCTCTATTTGGTTTTTTGTTTTTAGGTTTTTGTTAGGTTGGAGATGAATGTAGTTTGATTGGAAATGTTGAATGTGTGAAAAAAAAATATTTGATAGGAGAGGAATATGTTGAATGTAGTTGTATGTGTTTTGATATGTGTAAAATTAGGTGAATGTGTTTGATAGGAGAGAAATTAGGTGTCTCTTTTAATATGTTCATTTTCATCTACATTTGTGAATTAAGTGTATACTATTTAAATTGAATTGCTTTGAATAGGAGTACTTATTCATGTGATGAATATCTATCAATTGCTATGAAAGATTGTTCGTTGTTTTTTTTTTTACAAATAACAAAGAGTGTGAGTGTGAATTGTATATCTCAAACCCACATGAAATGGTTGCAATTGGCTTCACATGTAACGAATTGGGTCCCTTGATGCACAATTTACCCCTACCTCCAAATCATGTTAGAGTCAGAGTTGCGGTACCAATTAGGGAGGATGCACCATTGCCTGTTCCGATTGACAATATTGATATACTGACGGTCTCACAAGCAGTTGGTACCTTTGTGGCATTGCCATCAGACCTTGTCGTTGTAAGTGACAATATATTTGTAACTAACTAATTATAGTTTTTGTCATATAATTTGTGCTAACTAAGTAATTATTTTTGTTTATACATAGATGCGCCAAAATGAAAAATCTAAGAAAGTGTCTACCGGCAAGAAAAGGTCTCCTTTGAAAAGTGTTGGCAAGGAAATATCTATTGGCAAGAAAGTGTCTCGATCCACCCCTTCTACAAAAGTGTCTCACTCCACCCCTTATGTAGAAGTTTCACACCACTGCGTCTCCTCCAAAAGTGACCTGATCGCCCCCTCCTCTTCTCGCCAAGTGACTCATCCCTCCCCTTCTCCAATTGTGTCTCAGCCCGCCTCTTCCTCTTCCATTAGTGAAGCTTATATGAATATTGGTCAGGCCGACGGGTGTCATACCCCAATTTTGTCCGGCTTAGGTCAAAACCCTAATTTTCCACAAAAAATAAATAAATTGAAGAGCGAAGAGCCTTATGCACTGCATTTCAGATCCTAGAAGGCATTCCAAGGTTCTTGAAATCATTTTTAGGGTTGGAATGCATTTTTCGGGCAAATTAGGGCTTTAGAGTCAAAAAGGGTATTTCGGTCAATTACAACAGTTTTTTTTTCTCGCTTTCAAAAAGGCCCAAAAATATGTATAAAAGAAATAGAAATCTGAACCAAATGAAATAATAATAATAAAACATTGGATGCTTATTGTATTTTTAGAATTAGGGTTAATTCCTTTTAGGTGCTTTTGGCTTTTATCCATTTTTGGCTAAAGTAAACACTAATTTTACAAGCAAACAACCTCCCTCACTCCACCCTCTCCTTCACTCCACCTCCCCACTTCAGCCCCCATCAAGTGCACATCACATAATCACTTTGACAATCACACCTTTGAATCCAACAACATTCAATACACAACATGTTATTTGTCTTCCTTCTCTCTACACCACAACATAACACAACATTTCTTTTGCTTCCTTTTCACCTCCTCCCTTTGTAATTTAATAACAACAACTCATTCCTCTCCTCACACATACACAAAACCGTGGCCTCTCCCCCTCTCCTTCACTTCATCTTGTTTTTTTTTCTTTCATCTCAAACCAACCTTCCATTTTCTCCTACACTAAAAAAACCCTAACACACAACTCACCCCTCTCCTCCCCTCTCCAAAACCGTGGCCATTACCTACCTCTCCTCCATCCATTTTTGATTTCCTCTTCACCCAAACACCACTACTCCACCTCATTTGCATCCCTCTTTCACATACTCCCTCCATTTCCCATTCAAAGTTCAAGCATCATCATCAAGTGGGTACTTCTTTGGAGAACATTGGAGTTTTGTTGATTTGTGTCTAGTTTCATCTTCTCATCACACTTTCTAGCTTAGAGCTAAGGTAATCCTTAAAACCTTGCATCATATTTGAGTCTTTCCCCAAAAATATAAAAAACATTCATCCTATCATCTTCATATTCTCATATTGTTGATTGTTGTTGGTGAGAAGTGTCATAAGCACTTTGACAAGCACTTAGGGAGGCTTGGGTGCTTATGGTGCTTCTCGCCCTTGAATGATTGTTGATTTGTGTTGGTTTGATCTTGATCCTTGCATTTCATGAAATAAAATGTTATTTTATAGCACATTATGTTTCGTGATACTTATAGAAAAAATAGGGTTTATGTTAGTTTTGTGCATTTCTTTGCCTAATCACATGAACTTTTACCAAAGATTGTAAGCTAGCTTGTTCTCCTATATTATCTCACTTGATTTCAAAAATAAATGGGTTTTTGGTTATGTATTTGGGTTTTCATATGTTTGCTTGTCATTTTAAGTTGATGATAGGCAATATGACTCTCACTTGTGCCTAGTGCACATTGCTTAAAGTGATGAGGATTGTTCTATATGATTTAACACTTTTTTTTATATAGTTTATGTGCTTGCTTGTCATTTTAAGTTGATGATAGGCAATATGACTCTCACTTGTGCCTAGTGCACCTTGCTTAAAGTGATGATGATTGTTCTATATGATTTAACACTTTTTTTTATATAGTTTATGTGCTTGCTTGTCATTTTAAGTTGATGATAGGCAATATGACTCTCACTTGTGCCTAGTGCACCTTGCTTAAAGTGATGAGGATTGTTCTATATGATTCAACACCTTTTTTATAGTTTATGTGCTTGCTTGTCATTTTAAGTTGATGATAGGCAATATGACTCTCACTTGTGCCTAGTGCACCTTAATCTAAGTGAGGAGGATTACCTAGAAATGATTCAATCTCTCTTTTATAATTCTTAATGCAAATTTTGGTTTCTTTTTATGATAGTTAAATAATGCGTAAATGCTTGAAGGCCAATTGGGCCTATGATGGCATTCACCTTGAAAGGTTTGTGTGAATGTAATTTAGGGTTTTGTGTAGGTTTTGCAAAGGATAGGTTGTCCTAACCTTGATGCACCTTCACTTGAAATCGTGGTATTAATTCTTGGAGTTTGTGTAGGATAGACTCACTCTAGTCTTGATGCACATGTGTTCTTATTCATGTATGTTTGTTTTTGTGTTTGTCATATGATTAAGTATTGAATTGGTGTTCACAATTTGCTTGCTTGTTTTGATGATCACATTGACTTTGTAATCCGACTTCAAAGTTCAAAACCTTTGTTACTCGTTAGTAACACCTCAAAACCATGTTGCATTCAAATTATACAACAACTTGTTACTCGTTAGTAACAATTACAATTTCAAATCTTCTTCATAACCAAGAACACTTTCAAACATAAAAAAAAACTATCTCACAAACTAAAAATCAATTCAATTGCGAAAACCCTTTTGATGACCTAAAGTAAGAACCAATTATCATTAATGATCACTCGCGCCGATGTCGTTTGGTTGTTAATGATAATTTCATTTTCAAGAGAGTTACTAGTATGACCACTCTAAACCGTTGTTGTTTGGTCATCACGAACACTCAATCCAATTGCGAACTTTTTTTTAAGTTATCAAAACATTTTCTCCAAGTCAAACCAACGAAACGCTTTTCAAAAACAAATCTTAAAAACATCAAAATCAAAACTAATTGTCATTGATGATCACTCGCGCCGTTGCCGTTTGATTGTGGGTGATAATTTCGTTCCCGTGGGAGCTAATAGTGTGGCCACTCTAAATCGTTGTTGTTTGGTCTTCACAAACGCTCCCCTTCATTTGCGAAAACCTTTTAAATAATCAAAATAAAAACCGGTTGTCATCAATAGTCACTCGCGCCGTTGCCGTTTGATTGTTAGCGACGATCCCATTTTCAAAAAAAGAGTTAGTAGCGCGGCCACTCTAAACCGTTGTTGTTTGGTCACCGCGAACGCTCAACCCCTTTGCGAAAAACTCTAAAAAAGATAAAAAACAAAAACCTTTTTCAGGACAAACAAGAACTACGTAGCTTTGAATTCTCCATCGCACCGGGAGATACGTAGGAGCGAGAGGCTAACTCTCGTCAAGCGCCAAAAATAAAAATTTTCATTAAGTCTTCTCATTCCCTTTTCTATAAAGAGGCAAATTTAAATATATTCCAAATCAACACTTAAAACCACACGTTTAATTAAAGGTTCCCTCTTTCGGTAGAAGAAAGGAGGTGTGGAGTGCTAATACCTTCCCATGCCTAACCGACCCCGAACCCAAATTTTCCGGTTTCCAAAAGGCCATTCGCTTTCAAAAAAGTTTTTCTTCAATATTTTCCTTATAAAAATATTGGTGGCGATTTCATTGTTTTAAAAGTTGTAAACGAAGAAAGATCCTCGGGGACTTTTTGAGCGCAGCAACGGTAGTGAGAAATACATGATGAAAGACAAATTGCTTATCATAAATTTTGATGAAGAAATTTTTGGAGCTAAGCGGTCCAATAATAGTCGGACGTGAGGATATCCGTCTTTGTATGTGATTCGGATGAGGCAACCGGTATTGTTATGAATATATATATGTCGAAGTACTATGTAATTTATTATTTGACATTGTCGATTTTATTTTATTATATCGTTAAATTAATTTTTTATATATATATATATATATATATATATATATATATATATATATATTTATATATCTAAATGTAGAGTGATTGTGCGAGGACATTGTGGTCCCTTCACACCGTGTTGAACGGGTTCAAGCGCCGTGTTCGAACAGGTTCGGCGTGTTGAACACGTGAAATTTCTTGAAAAAAAAGACACTTTGACTAGTCTTTTGGTCATTTCACACCCTTATGGGATGTGTTTTGAGTAGGAGGGGAAGTGGGAAAAGCAAAACCCTAAATTAAATAATTTTTTCTGACTGGTTTATTTAAATTAAAGTTAGTTAGGGTGTTTGATCAAAAAAAAATTAGTTAGGATATAGGAGTAGTCACATTCACTATGACATAAAAAATTGATTCAAACTTTTGGAATCACAAATTGATTGACTAATTATTAGTCCAAATGCGACAACAATTTTAAAGATACTAGTATGTGGAATATCTGAATTTTTAAGTTAACTTTCCAACACACCTAATATTTGACCCCTACTTTGTTAAGCTTTTACAATTTTTCTAAATTTAATTTAATTAATCTTGAAGGTGTGTGGATCTCCAACTTGAAGGTGTCCATTCCATCACACCACACGCTCTGACTTGATCCTTTTCCCTTTTGATCAGAAGCGCAGGCATGGCATGAAAGTAACGTGCTAGGAGTAGGAATCAAACAACAAAAGGAATACTATTCAAAAGGAATATTATTGTTTATAAAGTCTTTTTCTTCTTATTATTTGATGTGTTCTGGTTAGTGTTTTTTTGGAGGATTTTTTCTACTCCGTGTTTATAGCTTACACCTTCACCCGGGAGAAATTTTTTTTTATTGATCTTGTCAACATGCATTGGAAGAACACAGTAACTCACAGAAGCTGAGATAAGATTGGAGAATATACTCATTTCTGATAAAATGGTTATTGTACAGAGACTATGGCTCATCTTGAGCTTATGCAACATATTTTTCTAACTAACTGACTAACTGAACATCAACTATTAACTAAAGCTGTTAGACTAAACTAACTATCCTAAGGACCCGTTTGTATAAACAGCTTAATTAAGTGCTTATCATATAAGTGTTTATGCATAGACTATTTATTATATAATAAATGCTAAAATATTGTTAAATTATTTTTCTTTAAGCCTAACCAAAATCACTTATTGAAAACAAATAAACAAAACTAAATAAATCATTAGAATTTGTAGCCTGATCGTTTTATCCTCTGAGCCTTATTATATATTGACAATAGATCTAGAAGTCAGTGTAAACATATGATTATGAAAAGATCAATTTATATACCCTACACAAACACGTGCTTCTAGAATAGCTAGAATCTTTTATAGACAGTAAGCGGAACTCATTAAAAAAATTCTATGGATCCGATTACCGTTTTTCATACTGACACGAATATGGACTACACAAAAAGAACTTTCGAAACTCACAAATAACCTAGCTAGGAAATTCTATAATTTTAATCATCTACAATATAAGTCTCCATGAGAAGCATTGGATGAAGAACAATATACAACAATCACATATATAAGAATAATCCTCCTAGTAATTTGATCACCTACAATTAACTCTTGTAGAAGATCACACAAACAAACAACAATATCCAACAATCATAAATTGCGAATAACCCTCCCAGCTTGCAAGGAAATGAAATAAAAAGGGAATCAAACTTAGAAAACAACAAAAACAAACTCATTATGCTAACAACACCAACTCAACATAAAAGGGAAGGAATGAGATTAAGAGTAAGTAGGTAGGATGTGTGAGTAAGTAGAGTTATTTTATATAGTGAGTAGGAATATGGCTTTTAGAGTCCTATAGTTAGTGATTAATAATAGTAATATAATATTAATGTCATCAGTTTTTTTAGACCTAATAATGAGAATTAAAATAGTGGTTATAATATTTAATAATAGTAATATAATATTAATGTCATCAGTTTTTTTTAGACCTAATAATGAGAATTAAAATATTGGTTATAATGTTTTCCAAATAGTTTTTATAAGTGTTACATTATTAAAACTTAATATATTAATGGTATGTTACAAAACATAAGGTAGCTGAAATTAATTAGTGCTTTTGATAGAGATTAAGTTGATGGAATATGAATTGTCAAAGAAAAAAGTGATTGAAAATGTGGGGTCGAAGCATATAATAAATTCCAAAAAATGAAATTAAATAAATCTAAAAAAATTAGCCTTAAAATGACTATTAATATCCAATGATATAGTGGTTAATTATTAAAAAAGAGTTAAAGTCTCATTTATATGGCTTTGAAATACATGGTAAGATGGAAAGATTTCTAATGTTAAAGTAAGTGTAATGGTCATTTATTTGCAAGAATAATTTAATTTTAAAGTTAGAAATTGATAATTGGAATTCTCACTAAAAAGTAGTTCAAGTCTCCTTTACTATATTATATAGATTACACCGTTAGAGTTCCTTTAGCAATATACGAAGTTGAACTACAAATTAGTAAAGGAGACTTCACTTCACTTGATAATTGATAATTCACTTCACTGCATTAAGCTAGCACTATACGTAATTGAGTAGAAGTGAAGAACGAAGTTGTCAATTCCTTTCCTACCTTCTTACAAGAGAATGAAAACTACAAATTAGTAAAGATTACACAGGCTTTATTATATCTATCTAAGGAACCATCAGCATGATACTTCACTCTATATATTTACATCCCACTGCCTGTTTGCCTAGAGGAAGAGGCATTAGTGTCTAGGTATCATTAGCCTCCAATGTTGCCAACTCCTCTGCCATGATTTTTTTGTTACTCAGGAAGCTTTACAGCTTGATGAAAGTGTTGAGGCTCAATGATAGAGGAGACATTGCGAACAAAATCTCTATATGATGTGGACAAATGGTCATAAGTAAGATAGGATTGGATAAGGTGTAGGAGTGAGTTACAATCATAAATTTGAAGGTGTACCGGTGGTATCTATGAGACCTGGATGATTTTCTGATG
Source organism: Oxytropis ochrocephala (assembly GCA_020916435.1). Taxonomy (NCBI): domain Eukaryota; kingdom Viridiplantae; phylum Streptophyta; class Magnoliopsida; order Fabales; family Fabaceae; genus Oxytropis; species Oxytropis ochrocephala. Next base: position 26,098,776 of record CM037090.1, on the reverse strand, counting down.
ACTGGTGTAGGTGATGCTTCAGTATGATCAATGATAGGTACGAGTAAGGGTGAGGTTGGTAAATTAGATGTAGCAGGAAAATCAGTAATGGGCAAAGGTATTATATACAGGGTTATTTGGTGACTCAGGTTCGGGCATGGAGGCCAATGATATTGACTGCAAAAGTGAGTTGAACAGGAGATTGAGTGGTAGTGAGATCAATTTCCTTTTGTTTTTCATCTTGTAACACAAGGGAAAATACTTTGCTAATATCCGACATGGGATCCATTAGTAAAGTTTGTCCCCTAACATGACTAAAAGATTCATTCAGTCCCATTAAGAATATTAGTACATGTTGACATTTCAAATATGATTTTTTTTATACATCTAATTCAATTTTTTTATTTACTTTACAGTAATTTTTTTTAATTTTTTATATATCCATTAATACTTTTTAATGCATACTATGAAAAGATAATACATGAAATGATAATAAATGGGTGAAAATTTGAAAACCACTCATTTTTGCTATGGCAGGGACTTACAAAAGAGAAAAAGAAAGCTATGGAATATTGCTTTGCGTTCAGCAAACTAGCATTTCTAAATTTTGAGGTAAGTATAACTTTTTTCCCATCTTTGGATTTGGTTACTCAAATAATCTATCCGTTTACAATGAGTGTTGCATTTGTAAAACAATTTTTTTGAATATTAATGTTATATTTACTTGTGAATGCAATACTAATTATTATTTTTTCCAATCTATTTAGTACCATAGTATATATTAAGTCTGTTATTATATAATTTGCATTTATGATGTGGTAAATACACTCCAGCATAGAACTGGAAATGAGTCAAATTAAGTCGAACTTTATTCAGTTCGATTCATAACTCGACTCAAGTTCAACATAAAACAAAGGCAGTTCCCATCAAATTATAAAAATAAGAGTTGGTTGTGATTGTGAGTTGTGATGATAGAATAGGTATCTTTTTTGGATAGCTTTACCATTTATGTGGGTTAGATACTTGTATTTCAGTATTTCTTCTATCTTGTCCTCCTGTGCACCGCATGTGTTGTTTTTACAGAAAGAAGAAGACACAAATATACGTCAGTGCTGAGCTGTTGTTCACCAAAAGTGGTCCTCTCTACTATCTCTTCTCTTCCCAGTGACTACTAGCAACTAGCAAATCTAATCTCCTTGTATCTGTTGCTACGGGAAATGTATTTTCAAGTTAGCACTGACTACAGCCTTTTTTTGGTCTAACTAAACGTGAGTGACAAATAGAGGAGTACTAGACATATCAATAATAATTTGAGAAAATAAAAATTATTACAATTGTCAATGTGTCGTCAAGACACATTTTTCGTAGCTAATCACAATCTTCAAATAGCATCATGTTCTTTTCTTTCTCTTGGGGATTGATTGATTGATTGATTGGTCAGATATGAGTTGGAATCCTATTGAAAATAACTTTTTACTTTCTACGTATTCTTCTCTAAACTTGGTTGGTTGGACTTACTTTTTACTTTTACCCCAAAAAAAAAAAAGAAGGTTTCGACTGACTGCTTGAGACTGTGGACTTCACTTCGGAGAATGTTCATAGTGCTCAAAGCTAGGCTTCAAATTAATAAGTACGTCAAAAATAATAATAGTATTATTTTTAGTTCATCGCATCGCAGTTATTCAATGTTTCTAGCCGTTTGAAGAAACACACAGTTATATTTTATTATTATTAAATTAAATTAAATTGGTTTCGAGGCAGAGAATATGATTTTGTTGTGTTGAAAGACAGAAGAGCAGGACCTGCACATGAATGGCATTGATATTTCCCCCATTTTCGAACGTTGAGCCCGTCACACACAGTCCCACTCACAGATCCATTGAAGTATTTACTAGACAACACAATTTATAGCTTGAAATTATAATTTTATTATATACAGTCTAATTGACAGAGAAACAGAGATGAAAACTGAAATTAAAAAAAGGATTGCATATTCCTATCTACATGCTGCAGTAATCTAATTTGAAACCCTAAATTGAAAAACATGGGGGAAAAGCCAAAAATTGAAATTAAAAATAAAAAGAAACACATCGAGGGTGAATGATCATGTATTCATAACCCCAGCGTGCAAAATCGGATCCATAAAACCTTTCCCCACCAACAATAAAAAAAAGAGGCAAAGATATTTTCTGACTAATTCTCAACCATTGGATCATAAACTAAAACTCTCTCGTTATTTTCTGATTTCTTATTCAATATATCTATACGGGAACAAACGGCGGTACCATCGGAGCAGGCTCGTAACAGAACGGAGCCGCCGGATGCTGCCAGTTCTTGAACGACACAACCACCTTCTGCTGCTCAACGGCGCCTTCTTGTTGGCGTTTCGTCGGCTCCTGTGACGGCCTCGTGTCCGCCGGCTGCGGTGGCGGCGATGAAGCCAACGGCGAAAGGAGAGGGATGGCAACGTTCCACTCGACGGCGCGGTTTACTTGTAAGGAAGAAGGTGCTCGCTTCTGTAAACGACTGGGTTGGTGGCGGTTATTGTTTCTCTGTGAATCTGCCATGGTGAAGAATAAGAAGAGGAGAAGAAGTGAGTTGGTTGTGTTAAAAATTGGGTTTGATTGGAGAGGGTAAAAATAATGTGGTGGTTGGTTATGATATGATAGGAGGGAGAGGTTTGTTATATATAATAAAAGGGGGGTGTGAGTGTGAGGTGCACACGCTCGGTAGCTGAACTGAATGGGTCCGCCTTTCTGTTATACAGCTCGGCTTGGCTGGTGTTACTGCGGCTACCACACAAACAAACCTTGGTATTTGACCAAAATTAACTAATTTTAAAATAAAAAAATAGAATTTTGTGTTGATTTGTAAGGGAACTACATTTAATTTGTAAATGAAAAATATTTTGTTATAATTTTAATAAATAATAACATGTTCGCAAACAATTAGCTCAATGACTTAATCTACTTGGGACACAGGGGTCATTCTGGTGCTCCAAGTTTAATTTCATAGTGAAAAACTTGGTGTTTGTCGATACAAAATTTAATTTTAAAGACGAGTAAATATTAGTTTTTTATTGAAATATGTAGTCAGTAATAGTTAAAATAAATATACAGGAAGCCGAAGATTAGCCGATTACCTGGATCTGGCTGATTGTATTTGCCAATGCCAAGTCCAAGTGGAAAGAAAAGAATATGGGTCAAAGGTTGAATGATCCTGAAAGAAGTAGTAGTAGTATCATAATATTGTGATCTTTATTGTCAAAAAAATAATAACATTGTGATCTAAAATAAGAGTAGGACACACCTAGAGAGGGAGATAAAAGTGGATGATAATGCGCCATTGTTGGTTTTATTTTGACGTTTTTATATTATCATCACTTACTTAATAATCGCACTTATTTATTGGGTCCCTCACCTCACCCTCCATGCCCTCGTCCCTTGTCACAATCACCATTTACTAAAATTTATGGCCATAAATAATTTCTGATTCAACTTTTTTAAGTTCATTTATGCTCACACTTTCTAAATGTAATTAAAATGTAACACCCTAGTATTTCTAAACAATAGAAATACCAAAACATACATATTAGCTTACATCAGAGTATAAATTTCCTTACTTAGATATGAATCTTTACAAGGAAAGCGGAAACCAATAAATAACTTAAACAAATTTAAGTCATAAACTGATACAAAAGTAACAAGGAAAACATAAAGACAGAAGGAAGATTAATCTTCAATCTTCTATCCGAGCATGCCACCTACTCGTGCCATACAACCTTCTTTCTTTCCCTGTTTATCTGAAAACAACAACATATGATAGGGTGAGATAACATATCTCGGTGAGTCTTACCGCGACCCTCACCCATCACTCGGTCTATTTATAAAACATTTGTTTACTTCGTGATTTAATTAGTAAACCACGCACAATACCGATCGCACACACAAGATGCTAAATACAAAGCGCACTGCAAAGGTTGATCGTCAAATGCACACACGCGGTGCATTCATAACGTCCAACAATTGCACAATAGCGGTGAACCCTATCATCGAGAGCAAACTCGCTATGTACAATAATTCATCTCGAGCATAACACCGATCGCGCACACGGTGCTAATCCGGTGAACCCTATTGAAGGCCTAGGTTTAGGGGCTCATGACTTCCCCGCCTAGTATGCTGCGAGCTCTGGGTCGTCACCCGCCTCGAATCCTAATTTCGATATTGATCATATACCGAAATATCCTCTAATCATAGTATACCCGCATTGGGCCGTCTCATATACACGATATAATATATATATCTGGGATTATAACTTTCGATGCATAATATGTTGCAATAACATATTATTATCCGCACACGCTCATGAAAATCCGACCAGTCAACATTTAAGTTAGAAAACATTTGGTTCCCACACGTACTCTATATTTTACGGTTTTTCGAAATACTCATAACTTTAATCGTTATTTCAAAACCACTTTGAATTTGTATAAAAATTTCCAACGAAAATTCGGCAGAGTTTCCTCTGTAATACGGACATCCCGAAATAGTATATTTACCTGAAAAACCAGTCCAGACATCAATTTGTTCAAAAATCATTAATTTCGCACATATACAAAAATTTACGGTTTCTCCAATAGCTTTGAAAATTCAACCGAATCACACCAAACAAACAATATCCCACATAAATGCTCAGAGTGATTAGGAAAAGGATTTAAAAGAAGTTTGAAGCCGAGCGGAGCGTCAAAGCGAAACATTGGATATTGGGAACATAGGAACTTCTCGACTTAATGCCCAATTAGATTCCGTTTCGTTCTCCGATCGATCCCAAACCGTGTATTTCAATCCTAAACAACCACGCATGACCATACACACAAATATTCCGATCCGTGCAATACAATTCAACAATCAAAATCATATTGTTTCGTTTCTATGTTTCAAAAACACATAATCTTGTAAAATACCGTTTTGACTCTAAAATTCTCGAAACTCCGAATTTTGAAATTATTCAAACATAACACAAATACAAATTGGAAATTCCTAAGCGTGAGTAAAACTCACCTATCGTGATGAAAATCACGAAGCACCAAGACTTCCGCGAGCGCACCGACATAACCACACGAACGCTCCCGAATCAACTCCACGTTAAGCGACATCCGAATTCGCTCCTAAAGCTTTCCACTCGATCACGAGACCTCTTTTTGACCAAAATACCGAATTGCTCGAAATCCTCCATGACCACTATTCATCATCCCTAACCTCCAAAAGCTACTATTCACAAAACCCCAAATTGGATTTTACAAACCCTAACTCACTCAAGCTTGAATTCTTCACTCTTAGATGACAATCCAACCTCTCTATGGTATTTTCCTAGGCTTCCAAGACAAGAGGTGAAACAAGAACCCAACATCTCTCATTTTCTTCACAATTTGAAAATGGTGGATTTGAGGATAGTGAATGGATGATGATGATTTTCGTGTCAAAATGAGAGAGAGGAAAACGCTGAACGTTTTTAGTGTTGGAAGGAAGTCGTTTTGATGAACAGAAGCATCCCTTTTTCCTCTTCTTCTTCCACGCCATTTCTCCTTCTCTCTCTCGAGACTCTCTCTGTTTCTCTCTTTCTATTCCTCTTCTTTTCTTTTATTTTTTTATTCCTTTCTATTCCCTCTTTTTAATACTTTCACCTTTTCTTATCTCTTTCATTTCTTATCTCTCTCTCTGTTCCACGCATCTCTTTCTATTTCTTTCTTAATTATATCACAAGTGTGGAATGAGAGAATATTTTGGATACTTTTCGTGTCTCGGAGATCATTTAACGTAAGTCGTATAAATCCTAAAATACCCTTAGAGTACTAATTTCCACTCAATTGTGCATTTAAATTATTTTCTCTAGCAATTATAAATTGCTTTCGTAACAACCTCATATCTGTGACTTGATTTATTATCTATTCGAGTAATAAATCACTCGTTAATTCTTAATTTGAAATTAACGAAATTGTGGATGTTCTGATCACCCCAACTTGAAAAATTTTGTCCTCAAAATTTGACAAACATACTTCAAGAGTATATATAAGGATATCTAATCCGCATATCGCCCTCTAATTCCCAAATAGCTTCACAACCAGAAAGCGATTACAAACTCCTTAAGCAATTGTAATTGTTCTCGTCCAAGCATTTTCTCTTCATGACCTAAGATATGACTTGGATTTGGGTGAAATGACGAATTAGTCAAAGATCGATCGTTTCTAACTCCACGATTGGTAGGATTAGAAGGTCTTTCCTCAATTAGGATACAAGAAATACTTTATTTAAATTGAACAATGCCCAAGATAAAACTATACAACACTCCACTAGCACAATACACTCGAGAACCGAGTTCTTCGCCTCAAGCAATGCTCTACAGGTAACAATGGTTGATGTAACTCTTACAATACAGATCATCGATCCAACTCTCGTGGTCTACTCCTTTTGTCAACATAACCCTTTTTGTCGACTCGAGTTACCTTCAATTCTCCTACATAACCATTAGTTTTCCATTTCAAATCATGAGTGGAGAATCCTTCTCATGCGCTTCTCTTTCGTGAATGCATAAGCTATCTCTTGTTGATTGATGATCAAAACACCGCCTAAACTCTTTCCAAGCGTCATTGTGCATTTGAAATCCCGGGGACTGATTCGGAAGAATAAGGATTCAAGCGTAAATCAACCTTCCTTTCAACTTTAGAAACATTCTTCACAATCGAAATCTCATTCAAACGGCTGACCTTCACAAGTTAACCGAATGAGTGAAAGAACTACTGTGAAAATCTTCCGATAGACCTACTATACAACCCAATTATTTCCCATAAACTCCTTACTTCTGTGACTGACAACGGTAACTCCCAATTCACCACTGCTTCATCTTTTACTAGAATTTACTGCCACAACGGACTGGCTACCACATGCTCCCAGAATTTCACTACAGACACTCATAATTCACACTTCTAGGGTTTAGCCTATCACTTCTCCTCTGAGAGTATATTCAGAACAACGCAGAGATGTAAATCATATTCCATAGTGGTCTTTCTGTATACTAAGATGTTATCGGTGAAAATTCAACAACTAGTCTAAATCTGGGTGAAAAAACTCGGTTCATGTAATCCATGAATACGTAGGAGCATTAGTTAAACCGAATAGCATCACTACTCACTCGTAATGTCCATACCTAGTATGGAGCGCTATCTTCGGACTATCTAAAGCCCTAACCTTTAATTAAAAATAACCCGACCTTAGACCAATCTTTGAAAACACTGCTACACCTTGAAGGTCGATCAAACAAATCATCTATTCTTGGCAAAGGTAATTACTCCTCATAATAACTTTGTCCGAATGGAGGTAATCCATACACGATCTCCTACTCCCATCTTTCTTTTCAACAAGTAACAGGAGCACCCCAACTTGTAGTAAAGCTGGGAATATCACCTTTCGATTTCGTTACATACCCTATTGGCACTTTGGGTTAACTCTGTCACCACAGTGTTCATAATCGACTCACAAATGGGTAAAGGTTGTGTAAAAGTTTCTTGAAAACATTTGGATATGAAATAATTTTCTCAACTTACCCATAGGTGTTGGTTTCTTTGCTAACCCGACATACTAATAAGACATTTCTTCACTCGTGGCTCGTCTTCAAAACTAAATTCGAAATCAGGAAAGTCTCACGCAAATGTATGGCCTTGCAGATTCTATAAGTCAAACGACTATTCTCAACAAATCATTCTCTTAAACCGAATCTACTATCCCACTTAAGCATAAGAGAATCTAACAACATAGATCCCTAACTTGATGCATAACCGCTTTTCTAGCTAAGTAAGACTTACTAGAAAATTTTAGAATTCACTTAATCACACTGCCTTGTGGACTACTCTAAGCGGAACATTTATGTTTGGATTAGTCACGGAGTTGAACTAGTTATTATAACATCAAAGAAATAATCAAATAGAATGATTCTTCCACGGAATCAAGCGGGCACAAGATAATGCTTCCAACGCGATTCTGAGAACAATTCTCTCTATTTTACTCATTTCTTTGGTCCCACAACTCTCCAACTCCACAACACTTCCAAACATAATCATAACCCTTAGCGTATCCATTTGGTAGGGAATATGTTGCCTAACGGTGAGTAAGGCAATTAATACTCAATTGATTCGGTTTTCCTATAGACCAACAACACTTTCAACACTTTAAGTAATTGAAAGTTCTACTCTTGGATATACTGGTAGCATACCTTAATCATTTGCTCTTGAAAACTCTATTGACTATTGAAAGGTTATAGCTACTAGAAACCCTTCTTCGAGGAATTGGTCCATTGGGAAACTATATTGATTATCATCCTAATCCAGGTGTCCGGGAATCTCGTCTAAGAGAGTGGAAGTCCTCTTTCATTTGCTAGAACCTCTAATGAAGGTATGGCTACTTTCACTTAGGGTAAGGTAGAAATTCATTTCGTAATACAACCGAAAGCAGGGTTCACAACTTGCTCGGATGTGTAGACATTTTCGTTAGCTTTCCAACGCATATAGTAACATAAAAATCGAGTACCGAATTAGAAGTTATAAATAAAACAAGTTGGAGAACTATCAAAAATTTCTCACAAACCGAGACTAGCTTCCTAAATCCGAAAGTTTAACAATATAATCCAATATAGGTGCAGTCCTTCAATCTAAGGATCACTCTTTTCGAAATTTTGTCGTAAAGCGGGAAAATGTTTGAATCCCAAGACATGTCACCTTTGATCTCCTCTTGAGTGAGACTGGTTCGTAAAGCGTGATCGAGAACTAATTCGATCCGCATTGGGTTCGTAGCCAATTCCGAGATTGCACTACAACTTACAAGATTGGCTCATAGCATCTCGCAAATGTGGCTTTAAGGAAAAAGGAACCTATCAAGACTCGCATACCCGGAGAATATCTCTAATCTGCGATCTTAGTTGGGGTTTACTCTAACCATAAGGTAAGATTAACTAGGAAACAATGTTTGATGAATTGATACAATACTATCCAACGATCGAGGATTTGGTGTCGATTACTCTTAACAGATCTTACTGTACTATCATTCTTATTGCCTAAAGGCTTTTCTTACTTGTAATTCCTGCGGGACCTACAATAGCTTCCATCGCAATTCTACAATTGCACTGGTTCCTGATTGAACATTCGCCCACGCTTTCTCGAACCAATTTGGTCGCCCACCGCTTACTTGAACACCAATGTAGCCGCTTTGCTTTCATTTGCGTGCTCACGATCAATGAGAAGGCGAGAATTCCTATGGTTTAGGGTTTAGATATTTTTGGCCGAGGCGACTAAGCGTCATAATTCTCGGTGAACTCACATGAAACATTGAGTGGATCGACTCAATACTTCACATAATATCTTGAAAGGTTCGACATTTAATTGTCTAAGTCCCTACCGACTCTATCTAACCTCTTGACTAAAGCGGTCTCTACGTCCGACTAGGTCGAATCGCTCACGATACCAAAATGTAACACCCTAGTATTTCTAAACAATAGAAATACCAAAACATACATATTAGCTTACATCAGAGTATAAATTTCCTTACTTAGATATGAATCTTTACAAGGAAAGCGGAAACCAATAAATAACTTAAACAAATTTAAGTCATAAACTGATACAAAAGTAACAAGGAAAACATAAAGACAGAAGGAAGATTAATCTTCAATCTTCTATCCGAGCATGCCACCTACTCGTGCCATACAACCTTCTTCTTTCCCTGTTTATCTGAAAACAACAACATATGATAGGGTGAGATAACATATCTCAGTGAGTCTTACCGCGACCCCTCACCCATCACTCGGTCTATTTATAAAACATTTGTTTACTTCGTGATTTAATTAGTAAACCACGCACAATACCGACCGCACAACACAGTGCTAAATACAAAGCGCACACACAAAGGCCGATCGTCAAATGCACACACGCGGTGCATTCATAACGTCAACAATTGCACAATAGCGGTGAACCCTATCATCGAGCAAACACGCTATGTACAATAATTCATCTCGAGCATAACACCATCGCACACACACGGTGCTAATCCGGTGAACCCTATTGAAGGCCTAGGTTTGGGGCTCATGACTTCCCCGCCTAGTATCTTTGCGAGCTCGGGTAAATCACGCCTCGAATCCTAATTTCGATATTGATCATATACCGAAATATCCTCTAATCATAGTATACCCGCATTGGGCCGTCTCATATATACGATATAATATATATATGGGATTATAACTTTCAATGCATAATATGTTGCAATAACATATTATTATCCGCACACGCTCATGAAAATCCGACCAGTCAACATTTAAGTTAGAAAACATTTGGTTCCCACACGTACTCTATATTTTACGGTTTTTCGAAATACTCATAACTTTAATCGTTATTTCAAAACCACTTTGAATTTGTATAAAAATTTCCAACGAAAATTCTAGCAGAGTTTCCTCCGTAATACTGGACATCCCGAAATAGTATATTTACGAAAAACCAGTCGGACATCAATTTGTTCAAAAATCATTAATTTCGCACATATACAAAAATTTACGGTTTCTCCAATAGCTTTGAAAATTCAACCGAATCACACCAAACAAACAATATCCCACATAAATGCTCAGAGTGATTAGGAAAAGGATTTAAAAGAAGTTTGAAGCCGAACGGAGCGTCGAAACGAAACATTGGATATTGGGAACATAGGAACTTCTCGACTTAATGCCCAATTAGATTCGCGTTTCGTTCTCCGATCGATCCCAAACCGTATTTCAATCCTAAACAACCACGCATGACCATACACACAAATATTCCGATCCGAGCAATACAATTCAACAATCAAAATCATATTGTTTCGTTCTATGTTTCAAAAACACATAATCTTGTAAAATACCGTTTTTGACTCTAAAATTCTCGAAACTCCGAATTTTGAAATTATTCAAACATAACACAAATACAAAATTGGAAATTCCCTAAACGTGAGTAAAACTCACCTATCGTGATGAAAATCACGAAGCACCGAGACTTCCGCGAGAACGCTTTTCTGACATAACCACACGAACGCTCCCCGAATCAACTCCACGTTCCGGCGACATCCGAATTCGCTCCTAAAGCTTTCCACTCGATCACGAGACCTCTTTTTGACCAAAATACCGAATTGCTCGAAATCCTCCATGACCACTATTCATCATCCCTAACCTCCAAAAGCTACTATTCACAAAACCCCCAAATTGGATTTTACAAACCCTAACTCACTCAAGCTTGAATTCTTCACTCTTAGATGACAATCCAACCTCTCTATGGTATTTTCCTAGGCTTCCAAGACAAGAGGTGAAACAAGAACCCAACATCTCTCATTTTCTTCACAATTTCGAAAATGGTGGATTTGAGGATAGTGAATGGATGATGATGATTTTCGTGTCAAAATGAAGAGGAAGAAACGCTGAACGTTTTTCGTGTTGGAAGGAAGTCGTTTTGATGAACCGAAGCATCCCCTTTTTCCTCTTCTTCTTCCACGCCATTTCTCCTTCTCTCTCTCGAGACTCTCTCTGTTTCTCTCTTTCTATTCCTCTTCTTTCTTTTAATTTTTTTATTCCTTTCTATTCCCTCTTTTTTAATACTTTCACCTTTTCTTATCTCTTTCATTTCTTATCTCTCTCTCTGTTCCACGCATCTCTTTCTATTTCTTTCTTAATTATATCACAAGTGTGGAATGAGAGAATATTTTGATCTTTTAGGTATCCCGGAGATCATTTAACTAAGTCGTATAAATCCTAAAATACCCTTAAAGTCTTAATTTCCACTCAATTGTGCATTTAAATTATTTTCTCTAAGAATTATAAATTGCTTTCAGAATAACAATCATATACGTGACTTGATTTATTATCTATTCGAGTAATAAATCACTCGTTAATTTCTTAATTTGAAATTAACGAAATTAGGATGTTACAATTAAGTTATAAGTTATTTTGAGTATTTTTTACAAATAAAAATTAATTTTCAAAGAAAGTTCTACGGTAAATTGGTTTTGATCAATGTTATTAAAACTCGAGCCAGAGTAGTCGACTCGGGCCACAACACTGAGTCCATTTGGGTGGAAAAGTCGGACCTGAAGAAAGTCGGTTATTGAACCGCATGGCCCGGTCTCTAATAAAAAATAATTAGTAATAAAAGTTAGACTTACTAAATAAATTAAAAAAAATAAAAGTTACTATATATGTATTTTTTTTATATTGTTACATATACCTATACCTATATTTTTTACCAATATATTTAAAAGTTAAAAAAATAAACCAATTATTAATATATAAAATTAAATTGTATGTATTATAATAATAATAAAGCTTATGATTACATTGTATGCATTTTTTTGGTGAGAAATTACATTGTATGCATTACACGTTAATGCTTGCAATTATAATATACAGGAACGATAAATATATATATCATACTTGCTAGATTATATCACAAATCAGCGCTTGCCTCAGTGGTTAGGCAGTATGCAGCGCAAGCCCACTGTCATGGGTTCGAATCCTATGTATGTCACTTTTGCATAATCTATTATCTATACAAATGAAAATGAAACAATGGGCATAAAATATGATTTGTCAATCAACTAGGCTATCCACCAAGTATGATAAATATATATATCATACTTGCTAGATTATATCACAAATCAGCGCTTGCCTCAGTGGTTAGGCAGTATGCAGCGCAAGCCCACTGTCATGGGTTCGAATCCTATGTATGTCACTTTTGCATAATCTATTATCTATACAAATGAAAATGAAACAATGGGCATAAAATATGATTTGTCAATCAACTAGGCTATCCACCTAGGATTTGAGCAAATTAATGCCACATAATCAAAATTTTAATTACTTGTCACCTACACATTTTCCATGTCATGCGCATTTATTAGGTGTTAATTCAAGAAAAAAAAACACAATTATAGCTATTTATTTATATACATAAAAAACAACAATAATGGGACACAATTATAACTATTCAATTGTTTTTTCGTTTTTTATTTTAACATTAAAAAAAAGGCTTCCAATAAGCATAATAACAACTGCTTTAACATTGAGTATTAAATAATTTGTTATGTGAAATAAACTAACAACTTAATTCAAAAATAAATAACAACTAAATCAAAAAAACAAAAATAACAAACAATGGATTATAATGTTTTTATATACTAAAATTTCGTAAATCAAATTGTTGTCACACAGTATGCATAACCTAGCCTGATAAAAATTACGACACACCAGAAAAAATAACAAAATGTAACTTACAGTCATTTTAATTTACAATTTCAATTTCATTATACACTTTTGAAATATTAACCTACTATTGAAATTCCCTCTTTTTTCAATTTGAATTCAAAATGTATTATTTGAAATTTGATGTGATACAAATGACTATTTAAACACATTAATTGCATACAACAATGAATTTGGGAGTATTCCATTAAAGTATTTTTTGCCTTTTAATATATTAATGTTGGGTAAAAATATATATACAATTTAATCATAATTAAACAGAATAATTAACTTGCAACAAAATAATAGCATTAACACACCTAATGGCCATTGATTCTCTGTAAGAATTCAAAATAAAAATTAATCAAAAAATCATTATTAGTATCAATTCGGATTAATATCATTAATACCCAATCCCTTTTATCCTTACCATTTTTCCGATTCAAAATCAAATTCAAAATCAAATTTTAGGTAATGAAACCTAATTAGTATCCTAACATTTATGGGTTGATTTTAATTTCTCAATATGAAAAATAAATTTAATTTTCAATCCAGAAAATCGATTTAAAATCATGTCTAATTACATCCATATCTACGCGCGCAAGATTTCATTTACCTCATGTGATTTTGTGTAACAACGATAAACAAGAAACTCAAAGGTGTCATGTTACAAGATAATATAATTTTTTGATTATATTATTTCTAACAAATTAAACCAAAAATGTGAAATCAACAACTACATATATTTTTATATGAAATTAAAATAACGTGCATATCCACAATAAACCATGCAGAGCACATATCATTACATTATCTATCTAAATTTTAAATATTAACTAATGAATATTAATCTGTCAAAAAAACTAATGAATGTTAATATTAGCAAATATTGAAATTCAATAGAGATATAAAAACTTTATAATGAAAATCAAGCGCACCAAAGCCAAGCCAAATACAAATATTATAAAAACTTCAATGTATATTATAAATTTATAATTTGTAATATAAACTTATATATATTAAATGCAAATCAAGTGCACCAAACCCAACCCAAATACAAATATTTTATTACATGAGAGCAATTTTAGTATACCTACACAAAAAAATATTGAAATTGAAAGTAGCATCTAAAAATTCTCGATTAAGATGGATAAAAAATTATGTGCCATAAATAAATTTAAAAACATTAAATTGTATATTTTAATTAAATTTACAATATATTAATTGCAGTTAAAAAAAATTAATATATGGATACCATTTATAATTATCTAAACCACAAAGAAGAAAAATTGTTATGAATATTATTATTATATAGTGGATGTCCATCCTTCTCCCCATCTCCTCATGTAGTGGATTTTGATGATTGTCTTCTCACTTACCATTCCACTCCCTATAAATAGGGTTCATAAGTTAGTGTAAAGGGATACTTTGAAAAACATAAGGAAAATACTCTCATTCTCTTATTCTCCCTTCTTCATCTCTATTCTCTTATATGATGTCTAGTATTTGTTCTTACTCAGGTTTTGGTTATTTTCATAACAAAAATAAAGTTATTTTCTTTGACAAAAATGAACTTGCTTTTTATCTGCCCAATAATGCATTTTCATCAAGAAGATACCAACAAATAAATCAAGATTAAATCTTTACTCATGGTTATGTTACTCACACATATTTATCTTTTTCTTCTTCTAAGCAAACGGGCATCCTGCCAGAATTTATTAAAAAAGAGAAAGAGAAAGAGCATAGGAAGAGCACAAGGGGGACTAAACCAAAACCTTGGCATAAGAGAAGTTAAAGTCAAAACAATAATAGGGTGTCCCTAACAGAGTCCCCTAAAACATTCCATCTTAAAAACTAAAAAAAAATGCTAACTAACAAAAGTTAATTAGAAAACCAGAAGATGTCCTTGATGCGAGAATTATAACCAACCAACCTATAGCCAAAAACTGATTTACAAAAGTCAGATGAAAAATGAAGAGAGACAGAATTAATCTTTGAGTGAGTGAGTTATATTCTGTTGTTTTCTGGACCAATTTTATCAACATTAAAACACCACAAATAATCAACTAAATATAATCTAAAAGTTATGCTAAACCACTCGATGTTTATTCAATGTGTTACCAATTCCTAAAATAACTCTAGACATGCAACGTCAGGAAACATTTTGGATACTTTCGAAACACATTCAAAAGTACAAAGGAGAATCATTATTGAAACCTTACTAATCTAAAAAAGATTGAGTAAACATGATATTGCAACACCTTAAACAACGCGTGATTCAAATAAGAAAGTGGAACAAACATCTATGCGATTTCGCTAACTTCAAA
Source organism: Oxytropis ochrocephala (assembly GCA_020916435.1). NCBI lineage: Eukaryota > Viridiplantae > Streptophyta > Magnoliopsida > Fabales > Fabaceae > Oxytropis > Oxytropis ochrocephala. Next base: position 26,083,180 of record CM037090.1, on the reverse strand, counting down.
TGCCACTTCGTAATATAACCATGAAAGAATAATGTAGGAAAGGAAGTTACCTTACCACAATATTCCCCCCTCCCCAAATTGAATCGTCTCACCAATGTTTTAATGAATCTATGTGATTTTCCTAACTTCAAATGCCACTTTGTAATAGAACCATGAAAGAATAATATGCAGGAAAGGAAGTTACATTACCACAATATTCCCCCTCCCACAATTGAATCTTCTCACCAATATAACCATGAAAGAATATTTCACCAATTTACCTTTAATAATATTATTCCCTTTTATATCATCAATTATATTTATTTTCTTCAAATATTTAATTTAATTTCATATTTTAAAACAAAAGTGTTTCTCGTGCATCGCACGGGTTACATACTAGTTAATTAAAAAAAATAAAAGAGTTGGTCTTTTCGGTTCGGTCTAATAGACACGGGTCGGCGGGTCAACCGAAAAAACACCGAGTCAACTCGGTTTTCAACGGGCCAATTACATCTACGATCCAACATGCGGCTCGACCCGTTCAATGGTTCGGTTCGGTCGGACCCGGTCCGACCGCCGCCGGTCGATCGGGTTTAATAACACCGGTTTTGATTGTTTTGAAAACAGGACTAGCGGATTGAATTAAAAGTGTTTGGTAAAACTAGCGATTGAAGTAGCTTATAAATATAAAATTACGTAAATAGACATAGATAATTAATGCTTAAAAAGAGAGAGAGAAATTCATTTAATGGTGGATAAATGAGTAATTTAATTAAAGTAGTAATGGTAAAATTGAGAGAGAAAATGAAACGTATTGAAGAATATGGTATCCATAGAAGATAGGAGAGAAAATGTTAAGAAACTCTAATATTCATCAAAGTGAAATGTGATACAAAAGGTTATTGATTACAATGAGAGTTTGGTCTTTATATATAGATTCAATCTCACCTAATTAATGTGTAACAAACTAGTAATTAGAAAACTAATTCTAACCGAATTACCTAACAAACTAGTAACTAGAAAACTATCTTTAACCGAATTACCTAACAAACTAACTATATTTCTAATAGTCCCCCGCAAGCTAGAAGTTATTCACAACACTTCTAGCTTGACATCGAACAATAAAAAAGTACATCAAAACAAAAGAAAATTACATCGAGAAATGTCGAAAATACATCGGCAAAAAATCAAAACTATCAACAAAACTAATTAAGACATAACAATAGCCAGAGAAATAAGCCATGAAGGCTACAAAGAGAACACTGAAAAGACAATAGAAGCATCATGTGGTAAGCACCCCAAGTTCAACCAGCATCAACAACTATCATCGCCTACTGGTCTTCAATGCAACCCATAGAAGTCAATCCAAATGAGAATAGGAATGTGTGAACATAAAACCATTGACAATTAAATCTTCATATCAAGGGGGAGCTCTATGGATCAACAAAAAATTGGCAGGTTGTCCACACTGACAAGGAAGATGATATGATGATGGTTGGAGATGATCCATGGCTTGAACTTTGTAGCGTTGTGAGGAAAATTTTCATCTACACAGTAGAGGACGTGAAGAAGCTTTCACCCAAAATGGGCCTTACAATCAAAGAAGGTATTAACACATGCTTCCAATATTGAACTTGTTGTGGATTTGAACATGATAAAGATCCCTTTGTTAAGCCATGTGAACCCATGAGTGCAGCAGAAAATTTCCATTGCGGAAACAAAAACAGAAACTGGATCAAGATTCGATCCAAGAAGAAACAACAATCTCAGAAAATCGAATATCACAATCCATAAGGAAATCAGAACTCCGCTTCAGATCACAATCATTGGGAATCAGAATGAAAGGAGGACAATGAAGCGAATTCACAAAACTGATGTGCAAGAATCGCAAACAGAAATGATGATTACCGATACAAGAATGACAAACAATTTGTGTCAAACGAATTAGAAACAGAACAAACGAAAGCAAGTTGCACAAACAGAAACTCTCAAAGAAGCGAGAGGAAGGAGAAAACGGTCAAGAATTGAAGAGATTTTGATCATGAATTGAAGAGAAAAACCAAAGACCGCAACAGAAATAGGAGGAGTTTCGAACAAGAATTGAAGAACGAAACTGAGATGAAAACGGAATCAAGAACGATTCACAGAGAGGAAAGCAAAATGCATGCGAAGTCGAAAATGCAAACGCAATGGAGAATCATGAACTCGTAAATTGCAAAACGCAAAAGAGCAATCAAGGAAAATTGCGATATCAAGATACGAAAGTCGCAAATGAGGAACCACAAATGCAAAGAATCACTTATTAGACAAGAACATAGGGAAAAATTAGAAAGAGGCCGAGAAGAAGAAAGAATGAAAGTAAAATGAAAATTTAAACAAAAATGAAATTTATTAAAGAAAAATAAAGAACTATAAGCGAAGTTGTTCATTTGGTGTTTTTAGCAAACAATCACTAGTTTTCAATATTAAGATTTGTGAGATCAAACTAGAAAATCTCTTTGACAATTGCCTTTAAGTTTTGTGTCTTTTAGCGTATGTAAGAACAAGAAAATAGTAGGAAGAGATAGTTTGAAAGCGAATAAAAGCAAGAAGTGCAACAAACGTAAAAACAAGTAAAAATTGCATTAAAATGATAGAAAGAAGAAGTTGGTCCACCGACACGCACAATATGATCCGATTCACTCTTGTTTCGCTTTGACTTGGAAGTTGAGTTTCTCGAGTTTTTGTAAAATGTGGTGACCTCGTTTTCCTATTACAAGGAAGTATTTATACTCGGATACAATCGTGGGCAAGCACGATAACTACTTCCTAAAAACGTGGAAATAACCGCCCACTAATCTTTGCTCTTGCGCTTCGACCAGCTTGTTGTCGAAGGATTTGGCGAAATATTGGACCCGCTTTTGTCGAACATTTGGGCCTCTCTCCGTCGAAGGTTTCGACATTGTTTTCGTAGCTTGAAGAACCAAGTCCGCCGAAGTTTGCTTGCATTGTCAAGACTTGCACAACTTTTCTTTGTCGAATTTATGGTACATTGACTTGAACATTGACTGCGGCCCACGAATACTATTAAATGTGCAATCAATACCATTTAAAGCTTAATTTAATGCCCTTGTCGAATTTTGAGGTAACAGATTGCCCCCAAAAATGCTTTTTCGATTTTAATAAGGAATGGAGGAAGAAAAGGCATTTTTGAATATTGTGCAATGGTCATTTCTACGCCTTTTGCATTTCAACAAAGTGGTCGAAAGGACAACCATCATTACTTGCGGGTAAAACGAACCGCCTTATTGGCACACATTGCATAGTTGGTGGGCCATCACGTCTCCCAAACGTCGCGAACGATGCGAGTTATGGCGAACGTGCCAATAAGCGTAGCTTCCCAACATATATAAACGGCTACAACCCTTCATATTCCTCTTTACTCGCTTTGAACTTTTGTGAAGTCTCTCTGCATTCTTCATTCTCTGCGCTTTGCAAAAATCCCCAAAATCACTAAAGTTTCAAACTTTCATTCCTTTCCTTCAATCTACGCTTGAATTTCATCTCGCATTTGCTTTTTATCTCTCATGGCTTCCTCATCCGCTCTTTGAATGTTCAACGAAGAACGCAGCGAACCCAATGGACCTAAAACCTTGATGGCTTCGTTGATGAGCCCGACATTCACGATATCGAAAGCGGTTCAATGGCAAACCTGTATTTACTTCTTGATACCCAAATCTTTCTCGAGTCTTAAACATCTCAGAATTTAGTTTTATTTCTATTTGCTTATCAATGTTTTCGACGCCAGTCAACTCGCCCCAAGTCAAGATCAAAGCAAACAAGGCTACCACGGCAAAATCTCCTCCAAAGAACCAAGAAAACAAAGTTGGTCGCGAGATCTACTCCGGACATTGTCCTAAAGAAGGTATGTCGCCATTTATTCGCCTTCAAGTTATTTTTGATTACGACTTTCACTTATGTCGAAAACCTTCTTTCTAGAAAACAACCCGTGCAAAATCCCTCGTGGACAAAGCTAAAAAGAGAATGGTCCTTCCCGAAGATGAGGTACTATACTCTTGCCTTGTTAATCCGTCGAAATTTCTCTTCCTTTGTCATTCACTTTCTTGTCATAACCCAAATTCTTTTTTGTAGGACACCTTTGAAAGTGATGATAACATCCCCTCACTCGGAGGTCGAAGAAGAGAAACCTTCCCGAGATTCAAAGGGCGCTCAAGGCATCATTATTGATGAGGCTCTGAATCACCCTCTTCTCCTCCAATCAAGAGGCTTGTTGTGTGTAGGTGGGTGGACTGCTCGTAGACAAACACGGAGTTCGATCCCATGGTTGAGGCCGATCTAGATTCATCGCCCCCGTGCTCCCTTTTCCTTCATCTCCTCGAGGTGTAATCTTTGAAGAAATTTTCCAAGCGTTGGATAACCACAGAAATCCTCATTTTCGAGGAGTTTGCTCCAAATCTTTGGAAATGTCGAACAAGAGGCGGTCGTCAAGAGAATGCTCTCGCTATGGAGGAGGCTATCCCAATTCTTTGGTAGAGTCGAACCAGGAGATCTTTGTTGAGAAACCGCTCAAGTTCCGTAACTTAACATTCCAACAACTGAAGGACCAGAAGTAGTGGGTATCTCTGTCGAAATACCTGAAGAGAATATGATCGATCAAGAACAAGAGGCACCTAGAGTGGGGGAACCTGCAGATCAAAGTGCTTCTGCCAAAGAGTCATCCAACAATACAAGTAGCGATCAAGAATTGGCCGAGCTAAAGAAGACGAATCCTTTGGCAAACCTTGAAGATCATGTTGAGTCTTAAGAGCTCGTCGAGCCGCTTGATTTGCAGTTCCTCGAACAACTCTCTAAGTTCTATCAATCAAGAGACGGTCGAAAGCTTGCTTTGTCAGCTGAAGACGAAGGTGTTAGAAGGGGACTTGGTGGCAACCATTGAGAATGACCCATCTGTGTATCTTGAGGTAAAATCCCTCATTCACAAGATCACCAAATTGGACCCTCCTCAAAACGCCCTCTCGTTCTTCATGGAATTTGGCCCTATTTTTGAGCAACTTTTCTTTTAATCAACCAACGGCCGACCACCTCCAAGCGCAAGGTTCAAGAGGCTCAACTCTGCGAGGTAGAACTCGCCTCTCTTAAGGTCGATCAAGACGACATCGAGGCTCTCAAACTGGGCGACTAAAGATGAGAAAGCAATCGCTGAATGGGATGCGCAGAGATTGCGCGTATTGACGAGGAGATAAAGACACTCCAACTCAAATCGTCAAACGCAGAGCATCGAAGGGCTCGATCGTCGAACGCATGAGTCTCGCTTCTTCGCCCACCAAAACCACCAAAGCATTGGCGGCTATAGAGCACTTGGAGAAGATTGACAAGCATCAAGCTATTCTCGCCGACTTCGACAAAGAGTCAGACCTTCTCGACACCTCTATTTCTCTCGGTGTTAGCATTATGGAGAGGCATAAGGCTACCTTGTCGAACCACGAGACTGTAATAGTTTAGCATTCTAAAAATGGTCAGTGTAACTTTAACAATTTCTTTATACATTGCCATTTATGAACAACTTTCGTTTACTTATAATTGCTCAATCTTTATCTCAGTTAACGTTGGCTTGTATCGTTTTAAATACTTGCCATTTATTCTAAAGATTCTATTTTCGTCACCTAGCTCTTCGACTTCATAAGCGCCATTCGAAAAGCATCGCAACACGCGAAATGGGCCTTCCCACCCTGGTGACCATTTGCCTAAAACTCTATCTTTTTTATCCATAGGTAATAGGACTTTCCACACTAACTCCCCTTCCTCAAAGGTTTTTAACTTAACCTTTTTATTGTAGGCTTTAGCTACTCTTTCTTTCTCATCGAATAAGCATCTCTAAAGCTAATGACCTCTCTTCGTCCAAATCAACTAATTCATCAATCATCATATTCCAATAATGATCAAAAGGAATTTCACATTGTTTCGAATCCTTGTTGATTGTAAACAAATCTCGACTGTGTAACACCGCATCATGCCCAAATGTTAACTTTGTAGGGAGTGGTGTTTATAGACTCTTTAGGTGAAGTTCGACAAGCCCATAACACTTGGTCAAGAGAACTGTACAACTTCTAGGCTTACGCCCAACGTGCTTTTAATCAAGTTAATAATGATTTTATTGGCGACCTCTACTTGACCATTGGCTTGCAGGCGTAGTATGGTGTCGAAGTCAATAACTTGAAACCAATTTCAAGAAATGTGAAATCTACCATTTTTCGACCAAAGGAAAACATGACCTTGGTCCGTAGTAATGGTTTCGGAATTCCATATCTATAAATGATATGATTTTGAATAAACCTTATCATCGCTTCTTGATCTACATTGGCTAAAGGTATTGCCTCTACCCATTTAGTAAAGTAATCAATCCCTACTAGAATGTATCTCGTGGCCTTCGACGACGAGGTTGGTTTTATTTCTCCAATCACATCTAAAGCCCAACCCCTGAACGGCCAAGGTTTCACTATAGAATGCAACTCATTTGCAGCACATGTTGTATTCCAAAGATGTTTTTGGCATTCTTGGCAACCTTTGGCAAATTCTATCTGATCTTTTAGCATAGTTGGCCAATACATTCCTTGTCGAAATAACAACCATTTCATTTTGTGGCCTACTTGATGTGAGCCACACATGCTCCACTATGTGTATCGAATCGCCAAATATGCCTCGTTTTCACTAAGACATTTTAGTAGTACTCTCGTGGAGTTTGTTTGTACAATTCGTTTCAATTAACACATAGCTTAGAGCTCAGATTTTACTTTTTATTAGTGTTCCTGTGAGGATTTTGTAAATACTCTACAATGGGTTTTCGCCAATCATCATCAACCATATTGTCAATAGCAAAAATTTCGCCAAGTCAATACAGTCAAAAATGTGACGTTTTCGACGCAGCATACTTCATTTGTATTTATTGCCCCCAATTTTTGGTGTTGACAATGCCGTCGAAGGAGTATTATAGAGAGAGTCTTCGAGATTAGTTTATCTTTTATCTCAATTAACTCTTCTAGGTCGTGGCTTCGATACTTTGTAAAGGAAGCAATTTGTGCGATTCATTTGCCACGTGGTTTTCAATTCGTGGTAGATGTTCTAGGTGAACGAATGTAAACCTTTTTAGCAAAGTATTGGCAATAACGAAATATTTAATAAGGTGTTCATTAATACATTTGTATTCTTTTGTCGATTGTTTGACCACTAGTTGAGAATCACCTTTTATTTCGACATAACTTGCCCCCAATTCGAGTAAAATTTTAAAGCCTACTATTAAAGCCTCATATTCACTTCATTATTTGAGCAAGAGTCTCGAATTTTAAATTTATACTTCGTTGGAGTATTTTTACGGCGAGATAATCAAAATTCCAATACCTGCTCCATTTTTATGGCTTCGAGCCATCAAGTATAATCTCCAAGGACGTATGTCTAACGAATGTATTTCACGCTCGACAACGTAATGGTCTACTATAAAATCAAGCAACCACTTGTCCTTTAATTGATTTGAGGGTTGGTAAGTTGTTGTACTCTAGCAAAGCTAGAGCCCATTTGCCAATTCGACTATGCAACATTGGTTTTGACAACATATGTTTAATAACATCAAAATGCGAATAAACATAAACATCTCTTTGATTTTATATATTGCTTCAATTTTGTACAAGAAAAATACAAGCAAAGGCACGTTTCTCAATTGGACTATACCTAGTTTCAAAGATCGATCAAAACCCTACTAAGGTAATAAATGGGTCTTTCGACACCACTATCATCCTCTTGCGCTAACATGCTACCTATTGTGTTATCGAAAAGTCGCTATATACAATTTTAGCAATTTGTTTCCAATAACAGCAATAAAATTGGTGGCTTGACCAAATAAGACTTGATTGCGTCGAAAGCATCTTGGTGAACTCCGCTCCCACTTGAAGTCATCTTCTTTCTTCAATCTCGTGAATGGCGAAAAAACTTGTGTTTTGCCACTTAGATTTGAGATGAATCTTCAAGGAAATTAATTTTTCAGTAAAAGAAGGATCGGAGTTCTTTCTTGGTCGAAGGAGCCTTCGTTTCCATAATTGCTTTAGTCTTATTTTCGTTGATCTCTATGCCTTTCTTGTGTACTACAAAACCCAAGAATTCACCCGCACGCATACGTAAAAGCACATTTGGTTGGATTCATTTTCAATCCATATTTCCTCATTCGCTCAAAAGAACGTCAAGATGGTCTAAATGACCACTTTTCGAGGATGACTTAACCACCACATCATCTATGTATACTTGCATAAAATCATCAATAAAATCGTGAAACATAGAATTCATTGCCCTTTGATAAGTGGCACCAAAGCATTTTTAAACCAAAGGGCATGACCACCCATTCATAAACACCTAATGCCCCGGACATCGAAAAAGTGTTTTTGACACATCCTCTTCGGCAATAAAGATTTGATTATACCCCGAGTAGCCATCTAGCAAACCGAGGTAATCAAATCTGCGCCGCCGAATCTATTAGCATTTCGCACGGGCATAGCGTATTCATCTTTAGGTGTTGCATTATTTAGATCCCTAAAGTCTCACGCAAACTCTAAGTTTTCCATTTTTCTTCATTATCGAACTATATTAGCTAACCAATCAACATACCGCGTTTCGATGAATTTGCTTTTGAACGACCTTTCTATTTCTTCCTTGATCTTAGCCAATATCCGAGGAGCAAATCTTCTTGGCGTTTGCTTCATGGTTTCTTCCCCGGTCGAATGGGTATTTGTAATTCCACCACTTTTCGACTCAACCCGCATTTCATTTGTACTCCCAAGCAAAACAATCTTTGAACTCTGCAGAAGTGAAATAACTTGGGTTCGAAGGCAAAGATCAAGATGTGCACTAATATATGTTGGCCTTTTGATCAAGCCATTTCCCAAATCCACCTCTTCGATCGATCTCGAGCTTGCATGCGCTTTGTAGAATCTCTAGGTCTTTTTCAAAACCCAATGGTTCGTCGTCATAAATGCAATCCGCTTTGTCATTTATGACTTCACCATTTTCTTCAGATGAAGTTATGGCTTCGGCGTACCATTGTTTGTTGATTTAACTCGGCTTCCAAAGCCGTTTTATTTTATTTTCAGCCATGTAAGTCGTAATTTATCCCAAGATCGGCAATCGACATCTAAACCTTCTAAGAAGTCAAGTGTCCCATCCCCGTTGGAGGTAGCACACCATCGGGATAGACATTTGCACCTTCTATTTCTCTCTTTCCCACACAAAACCATGTGTTGGGTATAGGTGAATGGAGGAAAGCACATTATCTCAAGAGATATATGCTTGGCTAGAAGATGAACATGGCGCAATGTTCGCCATTTGTTTCTCGAAATTCTCCTGGTGACGTTATTTACGTCAAAGAAGGAAATAACTTTGGTCCGCTTCGACGCACTCCACGCACCATCATCCTCCACATTACCAATTTCTGGTGTAAGCTTGAGGAACAGCTCCTACGCCATGTATCCACTCCTCCCAAGGAGTAGATTGTAGCTTGCTTTTGAAGCTATGACAAAGAACGTGGTGGTTCTTTCCGACAGCCCTACCACCACTTCCACTTCGACAAATTTCAACGATCGGGCGATTCCCCTCATAATTGGTTAACATAATATTATGAGGTCTAAGGTCCAGATCAAACAAATTTCTATTGTCTTCAAAGATGGCTCGAGGCATTAAGTTAACAAGCAGACTCCTCCATCGATCAAGATCTTATTGATACCTACGCCATTAACTTTTGCTTGGACGCATAAAGGCTTCGGGATGGTGTTGCATGCCCTCGCCCGCCTCTCGAAAGTGGCCATCTGTTCTTCCACGCACCATTGTTCATGACATAGTAGCATACCGGCTTGTGGTTAGCCATATCCCCAATGAAGTCTTCTTCGACGTCGTTTGGGGATCAGAATAAAGATCATACTCACTAGGCGAATGGACACCACGTTGCGGATGACGCCGGCTAGCCCTCAGAGTCGCCGAAATCGATAACATCTTCATCCATGTCGAATGAAGCGCTTTTCTTTTTATAGATGTTAATGGAGGAAAATCCTCTCCATAGCGAGCCTTCTTGGTTCCTCTATCACAATAGATTTCCCTTTAGCCTTATTTCCAACCCTCACTTGATTGGCAAAGACCTATACTTATCTTTGTGTTCCCCACGGTTTTTAGGAGTCACACCCTTAACCGCTTTTGGCGTTTCTCGTTAGTAACCGATGTTGCCTTCTTTTTCGAGCTACCGTAACGACGCCATCGGGTCTTCGTCATGGGATTCTTTCCTTTATAATTGTTTTTATAATTATACTTTGAGGCCTCACCTGTGATTGGCTTGGACTGTTTTCCACCACGAGCAAAGACTCTTATAAGTGTCGTGATCCAAAGATGTATCCACTTCTCATTGGATGGATCCGCCTTTGAAAAAATGGTTTGGCAGAGGCGAGATAGCACAAACTCCTTCTTGGCTACACCCTTACCAAAGAAACTGCGGCTTGCTTCGTCGAAGCCTTGCTCGAATTCTTTACCTTGTAAGGAAGGTCCCCTCTTTTGAAGTCTGAAATTTGGCCTCTTATCCGCCATTTCCTCTTTTAGGGGTTGTCGAACTTCACAAAGATTCGACACTCTTAGCCGCTTCTTTATCAAACACAAGATCGCACCTTGGACATAACATGACCTCGAGAGCTCAATTTGCACCTTGGGTTCAGAAGTCTATCAAATCTTCCTCACCTTGGGGTACAGATCGTATACCTTCTCCTCATATTCTTTTGAGTAACGTGTTGCACAAAGATTACTCTTTTTGCACAACACTTTTGATTTTTTTCACAGGGGTTTGGTAGACTTTGGAGAATCCACCATTTTTGCGTCTACCATATTGATACTCATCTCAATTGGTTCGCATACATCGCTCCACTTGATGGAGTGGGTCACCTCAATTTGCATCGGTGCTTTATTCTTTTTATCTCCAAATTTGAGCCTTCCTTCTTCGATCGTCAACCATGTCCCCGAAAAGTACACAACGGTCGGTTGTATGTCCCAAAAAATTATGAAACTTACAATAACCCTTTTTCTTCCTCTGCTCGAGAGGAGGAACTTTCAGGCCATTTGGCACTATTATTTGGCCATCAGTCACTAGCAAATCGAAGATCTCATCACATTTAGTAACATCAAAAGTGTACGTTTTAGGCACAAATCTATCATTCTTAGGCTCTACAGATTATTCCCATTTATGTGCCTTAATAATTTACAAGCATAAGGAGGACTGGGCTTAAGTTCACCACGTCTATTTCTCGCATTCGACATCACCGAATGCGAAGTCGAATTGTTCGTCTACATAGGCTATCTTTTCTTTCTTGTGAAAACCCCCTGAGTTTTCTTTTTTATTGTACTTATTCACTCTAGCCTTTTCCTCTTTAAGCCTTTCGACTTGTCGAACTCTATCGGCTAGTTGGGCCATATCTCTCAAATGAGACGTATCCAATTTCTTTCGAATTGAATAGTCAAGGCCACTGCACCATTTCGACAAGCTCATGTTCGAGCACTTGTGTAAAACACCTTGCCTTCAAAGAACACGAATCTATTCAAATAATCATCAATAGCCTCGGTACTTTACGTCGAACACCGCCAATTCTTTAAGGCTAATCTTGATCGCCCATGTAGAATTGCTCATGAAAAGCCTTTTCTAATTGCCCCCATGTATATATGGAACCGGGGGTAAAGTGGTAAACCACGAAAGGCATTTTTAGTTAGAGAATTTGGAAAATACTTCATTTTCAAACTCTCATTTTGAGCTATGTCTCTCCGCCTCTACCATGTAACGGGCAATGTGTTCGATGGTGGATTCATTGGTATCACCCCCAAACTTAGTAAATTTAGGGATTTTCCAACCTCTTGGCAATTCTCGTCGCAACACGTATTCACACACGGTGGTGATATGAAATTAGGCCTATGCAAACCTATGTTAAGGCCATTTTGCGCCATTATGGTTTCGACCAAAGTGGCTATGTTGTCTTGAGCACAAACGTTATTTCGTTGCACTTGTCGAACAACTTCATCGCGTTTTGGTTTCGATTCACCATAACTACCTCGGGGATGTGATTTCCCATTTGTTGTTCGCCCATAACCGCCAAGCTTCGGCGATCCATCGATCTCGTGGGGTGTTAGGCATGTTGTTCCCGCAATTTGGTAGCGCCTATTGTTTCCGTAGGAGCCCCAAAGAAATCGCAATCCTACCCATTTGGTCCGCTAACATCCGATAATCGGTATTTGTGTTTCAATCAAAGGATTGAACACGGTACCAATTTGTTGAGTCAAGATATTAACCATATCATGATTGCTTTTTCGCCCACTTGTTGTCTTAACGCCAACAAGGACGTATTGGTTAATCTGGTAGGATTTCACCAAGTATACCCTCGGAAGATACGTGTGAAGGAGAAAAGGTCGACACATGTGGCATTCCAAAGAGCATGCCATATACCCCAAAAAGTGGTATGGTGGTAGACTCATATTTTGGAAACGTGTTTCCAAACTATTCCCTGTTGCCACATAAGGACTAGAAGGAAGTCTCACGCTTTGTGGCAAGGCCATAGACGATGTCGAACCAACATTGGTCATTGACATCGTGGGAAGCGGTTATTGATGTCACCGGGCCGTAGTCCCCGCAACATTCCCACCGCCGACATTGGCGAGAATCTACCGTTGTTCCTTGCCCTCGTGATATCACGGGGTTAGAACCAGAGGCGTTGTTAGAATTGGTACGCACCATTCTACCACTCCTCAAGTGCATACAAGTTTATACACTCAACGAAACGACACAAAATAATCGCAAAGGTCCCACAGCGGCGTGCAATTTGTTCATTGGTGTTTTTAGCAAACAATCACTAGTTTTCAATATTAAGATTGTGAGATCAAACTAGAAAATCTCTTTGACAATTGCCTTTAAGTTTTGTGTCTTTTAGCGTGCGTAAGAACAAGAAAATAGTAGGAAGAGATAGTTTGAAAGCGTAATAAAAGCAAGAAGTGCAACAAACGTAAAAACAAGTAAAAATTGCATTAAAATGATAGAAAGAAGAAGTTGGTCCACCGACACGCACAATATGATCCGATTCACTCTTGTTTCGCTTTGACTTGGAAGTTGAGTTTCTCGAGTTTTTGTAAAATGTGGTGACCTCGTTTTCCTATTACAAGGAAGTATTTATACTCGGATACAATCGTGGGCAAGCACGATAACTACTTCCTAAAAACCAGGAAATAACCGCCCACTAATCGCGCTTGCTCTCGCGCTTCGACCGACTTGTTGTCGAAGGATTTGGTAAGTATTGGACCCAGATTTTTGTCGAACATTTGGGCCTCTCTCGCCGAAAGGTTTCGACATTGTTTCGTAGCTTGAAGAACCAAGTTCCGCCGAAGTTTGCTTGCATTGTCAAGACTTGCACAACTTTCTTTATCGCCGAATTTATGGTACATTGACTTGAACATTGACCGCATTTCACATAATACTATTAAATGTGCAGTCAATACCATTTAAAGCTTAATTTAATGCCCTTGTCGGAATTTTGAGGTAACAGAAGTGCAACGGAAACAATCTTCATGGAGGATACCATGTTTGCTCTGATACCATATTAAGCCATTGAGGCCATGAAAGAAGTGATAGAGTTCCAAGAATGAGTTTCAATTGAAAGAAATAAAATTGGAAAAATAAACTCTAACCGAATTACCTAACAAACTAGTAACTAGAAAACTATCTTTAACCGAATTACCTAACAAACTAACTATATTTCTAATAAACCGAGCCATAAGCTCAAACGCTACTTCAAGTATCGTTTCAAAAAACGCTATAAGCTACTGAAAAAATGCTAAAAGTATTGCCAAACAATCAAGAATTCAGTCGATCCGCTATAAGCTAGCGGATCAACTTTGCCAAACAGAGTCCCTAACCACGGTTTTCTATTGACTTTGCTTACAAATCAAGTCCATGAAAACCACTTAATGTCAGTTAACTACTTTAAGCACATCTTTTTTGAAAAGTTTGGTGTTTCCCATGTTACAAATGCACCATGTAGCAGATAACTATATCAGACATGGGTCGGCCCAAGGCCCAAGCTACTAATGTAAGGTGCTTTGGACCTCAAATTTATTAATAAAAAAGGTGATTGCTTTTCCCACACCCCCTCCTACTCAAAACACACTCCATAAGGGTGTGAAAAGCACAAAGCGAGTCAAAATCTCTTTTTTTTCACGAAATTTCACCTATTCGAACACGGGCCTTCGAACAGGTTCGAATGACATCGTTTGTGTGTGTTAAATCTTGACTTCACACTCTCTTGTGCATAATTTCACCTGTTCGAACGAGGTCATGCGAACAGGTTCACATGAGGGTGTTCGAACACCCTATTTTATTACAAAAAATGGACTCTCACACCACATTCACCTTTTTTACCTGTTCGGTTGACCTCAACCGAATATATTCGGTTGCCCATCCCCGAATCGGTGAAAACACGCACTCTACTTAAGGGTATTTTTGGAATATTTAGAGTTAAGTGGTGTGAAAGAGTAGGAGGGGGTGTGGGAAAAGCAAACGTCATAAAAAAAGGGTTTCAAAACTTTGGCTTTAAGTGATATTAAGAGTAAATGTCATTACATTACAAGGAATTTATGAAGTTCAATTGCTCGCAGTGAGTAAAGCTGATTTATAATACTCATATAGAATTTTATATTCTTACGTTAAATCCTTTGTAGAGGCATTTTTGTTTTGTTTTGTTTTGTCAATTTGTGAGTACTTACGGATTCAATCAATGATTTGAGTATCAATATTACAAGTCTGACACTATATGTATTTCAATCAGTTTGATTTTATCATATTCATAGCATTTTGTCGTTTTATATTATTAACCTAAGTATTGTGGGCTTTGTTCGCAGATTTATCTTTTTCAATTTTTGTAATGTTGGATTTGTGTTATTTTCAATGTATTCTACAAATAATTTGAATAAGCTACTTCAAATTTATTTTTAACTTTCATTTCACATCCATAAAATAGGCACATGCAGATGGATAAATGATCGATTCTCGTGGGTATTATAAAAAGATAATTACCTACTAATTAAGTGGATATATGAATTCCACGACTCATGTGTAGTTACGTGGTCAATTTTAAAACCGTAACCCATTTACTCGTCTTTGGTCCCGAATCTCGATTCTCTACAATTAATCTAAGATTCAATACGTTTTTATACTTATAAAAATGACAAAACTTAAATTTAAATTTATTTAGATTTAATCATATCTATAATATTCTAAGAAGTAGTGTGCAAAGTCATAATCACGTTGCAAAGCAATTAAATGTGTGTATTTAAAAATTAAACCGTCTGTAAATAGTTATTAAGCTTACATTTTAATTATTTATTTTAATTTTCTTAAAAAAACACAATTTGGTGAGGTTAAATGTACAACATTTCTTGTTATGGAACCAAAATGTTTGGTTATTATAATTATTCAAATGTTTTGTTGAAAACACACGAGATTGTGAGTATAATTTCTCACCAAAATATCAAATGAAATTAGAACGTCGAGAACATGAAATATTTGAGTGCTTAAAGAAGTGTTGTTTCTTAAGCAATGTAGCATGAATGATCAAATGGGACCACACCTATTGCTTCAGAGAAAAACTACAAAAAGGGAAATCTGCTAGTAACAGATTATACTTCACTGTTTGACCACGTGGTGATGTTTGACCAAATACCAATCATGTCAATCTAGAAGTAGAACATTTTTTGACCATTATATGGTTGGCTCTTTTGCCGTTTGGTTTTTGAGAAGGGAAAAAGTGTGCAATTTTTTTTATGAAATTTCTAGACAATTCTAGACGGTACATTTGCAGAATTCCAGAAATATTACAGTGAATTTGTTTTTGGCACCGAAGAAGAATGCTTCTAGATGGTTTTAGATAATTCTACCATGGATCCTTGATTTTCTTTACAACTAATAAGGCTTTGCTACTTTAAGAAACAGCCATTCAATTTTATTTTAAGAAACACTAATTAAGTAGTTTTTATTGTTAATTGTTAATTTTGAACAAATTAATTAATTAATATTACTAAACTTTGATATAAAAATGGAGGGTCGGCTAAACGAGCCAACCCTATCAAGTTCCAGAAATTATGCCGGCCATATGTCTTGATAGCCATACAGTACTCACCAAACTAGGGTGAGCATGGCATAGTTAGCCAACCGACCCTTTTAAGTTTTATCCTTTCCACTCAAGCTATATTTATAACAACCAGCTCCCATTCTTTCTACTTCACCTCTCGATGTGGGACTCCAAATAAACTACGTTGCACTATACATCTCACAAACCATGCTTTTAACGTTTTATCACTCTGCTTTCACTTTCAAAAGGCTCGATCGACGCATGATATAAAGTTCTTTTTACAAATTTAGTTCATTCCCATCCATTAGGATAATTAATCTGATAGTTTCAAGGTGATTTTGATGTACAAAGACCATAATTAACATCCTAAACAATTGTTTAAAATCAACAAAAAAAAATAGTGCTCCTAAGTAACAAGGAACTGTATAACTTAAACCCATGTAATCAATTCTAAGTTGTCTAATTCAAACATTCTATTTTCTATTTTCCTTGTAGTGTAGTGTGTTGCGGGGCTTCAAGAGTTCATGTAACACATAGCTTGAGCTTGAATATAATAAGAATCCTTGTACTTTCTGTTACTTCCAATGTGAAGCCCATTTTGAATCCAATCCTCTCGACTTATCCATGCATCCCTACCTAAATCCAGTACTCCAAGAATCTGCAAAGACATGTGATGTGAGCAACATTAAGAAGGTAAGAAATAAGAATAATTTGTAAGAAATTAACAAAGTGAATCGTGATGGTTTTATGTGCTCTACATACCGCCCCGCCTTTCCATGGCACAAATGTTGGATTTGTCCTTGATTGTAGAACCTAAGACACACGAATGAGAACACATCAGATATCAAAAATCAGAGACAACATGTAATTAACAAAGTATAAAAAAACATTGTAGCATCAAAGTTTTTACTTTTACATAAAAAGTCTCGTGCAAAAAATAAGAAATGTAAACAGCATGGGTTGTAGTCTTGAACTAAACATATTTTGGGAACAGCTTTATTGAAGTGCTTTCACAACCGAATTTCACTCATAGCCTATATGGTTATCATGACATTACAACACCAATAAAATAGATAAAACTAACCTCCACTGTATCAATTGCTTCATTTGAAGGAATAGCATGTAGAACTCTGACATAAAGAGTTAGAGGGACACATCCATTAGCTTAACATGAACAAAGTAATTAACAAAATCGCTCATGACGCTAGGGACATGAAATAGCTTAAGAAGCAAACAAATCTGATGTTAAAATTACAAGTCCAAGAGAAACAAAAAATAATAATCAGTGAAACAATGCATAAATTGTCATTGCAGACATCAGTATCACAACCAGTTAGCTTGCCATTAGGTAAGTAACTATGCTAAGGTCAACTGAAATTGAAACAAACCTTTCTTCAACTGCAGCGACTAAACCATTTGTCAAAGCTACCCCGCCAGTCTATTCCAGAAAAAATGTGTCAATTCCTATCGATCAACAAGTAATATTATGAATTAAAAATTGACGAGCTCAACATGTAAAACTCACCAATTGTATGCTACAAAATAGTTTTCTCTGGATGTCAATGCGACCTGTGAATACAGCACCAAACAGTTAAACAAGGCTTCAAATCTATGCATAAAATAGAGAAAAGGATAGTAAAAAAAATTACCAGTTGAGAGAATGCAATTGGTAATAGCATCTGCAAGACCAAGATTTTCTTCCTTTTTTGGCTTACTTTGAAAAAGTGGATAGGTTTCCCACATAGGTAATCCTCCATTAACATTAGGATAGAAAGTATCTGATATGTCAGGCCTTCGGGAAAATTCAATATGCCATGTATCTTCTAGCATATCCTCATTGTCACGGAACCTAGCAAGAGAAACAGCTAATGTTGTGTAAACACAGAATTGTACCCAAACATGCTCACAGCACGAAGAGAAAACTTCATGATGCACTAACCAAGTACGTGGTGGAGAAGGATACACATCAGGAGCGAAAAGCATTGGAAAGAACAATCCCATGGGAGGAACCTGTTCAATAATATTTGTCAATCACCAAACATCAAACTATCCAATGGCATTCCGAGGGCAAACGGAGAAATAATTCCACAGATGACACATACATTAAGAGCAGTAAGCCTTGTCCTTTGAGATCCAGGTGGCATTTTGTCCTCATAGGAATGAACTACTGCAACGGCATCAAGTTCCCCCTCCTAAAGACAAAACACTTGATAATTTAAAAATGACTTCAAGTTTGGAAGCATGTTAAATTTAGAGGAGTGTCACTAGTCGTGTGAGATTCGATGCACTTTTGGAATGTCATCAGACACGTGTTCGATATGCTATGGGTTATTTTCAATCCAAATATAATTTAAGTTTCATTTTAACTTGATATATACTTCTATAACTTTAAAGTTCGAAGGGAGAAAATTTTTGGACTTTGCAACTGGAGGTGAAGATGGAAGAATACCTGTTCCCTTAACAAGAAATACACATAAAATATCTGTTCGAAATATTCTCGAAATGTCATGAAAATAACACAAATTTCGAATCGTCTACATATTATTGGCACATATGCATAAGCATTTCTAGCATAAATTCCCATTCCCAACACATGCTACTCAAACTTCAGAGCATATTATTTTTTTTAGATCATAACATGTACCTTTTGTTTTAGCCTCATAACACATTATATTTATGATGAAGTTAATAGCTGCCTATTAGCTCTACAAATATCCCTTGATTAGCTCCCATGCATGATGCAACAATAGTATGAACAAGATTTTTTTGATTATCATCAGCATCAATCAAAGAAAAATATTTGAGCTGATATTGTTCAATCCTACCAATTCAAGTATTCAACCAACCTTCGGATGCACAGTAAGAATAAGATGGATTGTTTGTGATCATTAAAATAAAAAGTGTCCAAATTTGGGACAATCATGTAATTCTGATCTATAACTTCACTAGATACTCCCTCCATATAACTTCAACACATAAATGCTTTAATCTCAGTATCAAGTCTGACACACAAAAACTTACTCGCTCCTATCTCCTATACGAAAAAATAAGTAGTTTTAGTAACAAAATTTATTTTCAGGATTTCATCTATATCTGGTGTCCTTTTTGACCCAGAAAAAGCAGACAAAATGTTTGTGGTAAAATGCAACCTAGATGGTGCATAAGTTACATACAAGACAGTAAATTTCATTCCTTGCTCAACCTTTTGTTTGTTAAACTAATAAATTCTTGTGTCATTTTAAAACAGGAGAAACACTAACGAGGGGGCACAAGTCAAGGAAATGTCTGCAAACTTAGTAAGA
The DNA here is from genome assembly GCA_020916435.1 of Oxytropis ochrocephala. Lineage (NCBI taxonomy): Eukaryota > Viridiplantae > Streptophyta > Magnoliopsida > Fabales > Fabaceae > Oxytropis > Oxytropis ochrocephala. The sequence goes on along the minus strand of CM037090.1, from coordinate 26,063,727 downwards.
AGATGCTGCTAGTAAAGTAGTACTTGGAAAAATGAGGCAAAGCAGCACACTAGAACTCACTCTGATTTCACAATATGTCTCTTTCAGTTGATTTAACATCAACAGATCAATAGGTTTTGTCAACATATCTGTTCGAATTTGTGGCCAGGTCTGGTGATGCCTTTGTGTCCAGAGGAGGCTCCTTGATATATCCTGATAATGTGAAATTTTGGATAATGACATAAAACACTACCACGAATACAAAATTTGGAACACAGAAAATAAGATCAGCAAATTATCCCAAGAACTACAATAAAAAAATCTAGACACATAATAGATAGAAAATGGAAACATTTTACATAATTGACAATGACAAGCAATATTTTTTTGATTAAATAAGGCATGGGTTTCAGAAGGAGTGTTGCTGATAGAAGCATATATGCAGTAGTAGAGTGTTGCTGAATATTTTCAAACGAAGTTCTTGTACCCATAAATCCTTCTTCCAATTTCTCACTTTTACATGCTCGGATTTTTAATGTTAGATCTTTTTAGACTTTTATCCTTCATAAAATTAATACAAATGATTTGATACAGACTTGTAAACCTTTGAAAATGTGCCATAGGCCCTTGGAAAAACTTTTGGTGGCTACCTATAATGGATTCGGTACAACAAAAGAACCTATAAGCATGTTTGGTTTGAAAAAGCATTTTTTTAATTGCAAAACATCCCTCTAATTTTTACTGTCTTCTGTTTTAAAATTTGTACAAGAAATGATGAAATAACTTTTTTTGTTCAGGTGTTTAGAAGAACATCATATCCTCCTTTCTCTTTTAATTCTTTGACTTCATCTTAATAAACTTGGTTTATCAAGAGAAGAGACAACTACATTGAATAATAGTTTACACTACACATAAGTCAAAATGACAGTTGCTAAACTAATGCAAGGAAAAGCTTGGTCAGATAAAACAAAAATTATAGGCGTATCAATCATGCTAGTAAGTATATATCTTCCAAGTGCAAAACTGTTATAAAACTAAACAAAAGTATGTTAAACGAGGGAAATTTGAAACTATATTGTGTACCTCACCACCAAAAGTTAGAGTCTTTGCAGTTGAAGGTAGAGCACCTCCGTCCTGAACAACCAAAGCAGCAGTTAACTACCAAAAAATCAGCCACCTTATATTTTTCAATCCATCTGAACTAAAGCATGGAGAGAATTCCTTCAGGCACATGCTAATATTCAAAGACTGCATGTGGCTAGTGAGTGTAAATTTCCTTAAAAACTAAGCTGACAAAACTATATTCAGAATACTAATATTAGTGTCAAAGCCATATTGTTTCACCATAAGAGCTGCTATATTGACTTGACAAAGTAAATCCGATGACTCCCAAGATTCAACAGTCAAGTTTAAATTAGGGATATAAACATCACAGTGAAAAATTTCCAATGTGGTTTTTTTCAAAATGAAGTTTGGGGAGAGTATGTACTAAATACATTTTCCCTTGTTAATCCAATCCTAGTAGGGATGGCAAAAATACCCGCACCCGTGGGTACCCGCGGTCATGGGTATTACCCGTGACGGGTACATGGCGGGTAGCTTAACGGGTACCTGCGGGTTTCATAAATGGATAATTAAACTACCCGTTAATAAATGGGGCGGGGCCGGGTATTGAGGTACCCGTAATAAATATACTTATTTGGAAATTTTCCTATTATTATTAATTTTAGTGTTATTTATCTTCTTTCATTAACTACTATAAGCTAATAAATAAATGATAAAATAAATATCTAATGAAATGCCTCATTTTTTTATATGAATGAAGATAAAAAAAATTGTGTTCAAAATGTTAGTTTTGTTTGGTATTTTGAATTTTATTTTCATAAAAATTATTTCAATTAATACTGTATGTATTTATAATGAAATGCCTAATTTTTTTATATGAATGAAGAGAAAATGGTGTTCAAAAGGTTAATTTTGTTTGGTATTTCAAAATTTATTTTCAATTAATATTAAAAGTACCCGCGGGTACCCGCGAGGAAATAATACCCGTAAAAACCCGTTATGCGGGTACCCGCGTGGGTATGGGGTGGGTACATGTAGCGTTTATATTAAACGGGACGGGTAGCGGGTAGCTACTACTCGTGCCCGCCCCGCCCCATTTACATCCCTAAATCCTAGGTGGCAATGGATAGACATACAGAGATATGTCAGTTGTCTGTGTATCTATTAGGCACCTAGCCTAATGATGATTAATAAAAGATGAATTTAACGCTAAGAGAATCGGAATACGAACAAAAGAGAAATCTTTATTGATATTATGGAACAATTGGAGAGGGTAGGCTCTCCGTCCCCGGCATATAGGACAGAATTTTCACTTACCTCTATGCATATAAGTGATGTCACCTGAGCACCAATATTCACAACACATGCTGTTGATAATCCATTTCCAAAAACTCCAGCAAGGCCTTCCTGATCAAACAATTTCATTTGAAGTCATTAGAAACTAATGGAGAAATCCTGACAAATGGATCACTTCTGTGTACAAAAAACCTATTTGATCAAATGCTTTCGTGTTTACTCTCCAATCTCCATCACCCCCATTCTCTAAATTTAATGACCCATCAAGATCATGTAGACCAAAGAGAAATATTGAGACTTCGAGACCATTGGAGCATAAAAGATTCGTAAAGCAAGAGCAAAATTTTTTGATTTGTGAAATTCAAACAAAGTCTTCCCAATGTTGGGAGAAACCCAAGGCCCACATTGGCAAGAGATAAGGTCTGAAAAGAGTTTGTAATTAATGGGCAACCAAGGACCTTACAAGCCGGTTTTGTGGGACGGTAGACCCCAAAAATATAATATCAGTATCCGTCTATAGTCATTAGCTCACCGGTACCAAGGGAGTTTAGTATTCCCCCAAAGTAATCTCAAAATACTCCCGCCTCTGAAACAATAATCATGATGGTGTTGTCCATAACCCCATAATAATAGTCAGCCAATCCTATATTCATCATATACACTAAAAACAGCCAATAAAAGGTCATACCTGGTGCACCACTGCTGAGCCAAAGCAGAGTTCTTGCAGTACTAATGATAGTATTTCCTTTATTTCTGCTAGCGGAAAAGACAAAAAGTATAAATCCACTACACCAGGAGTGTGGAAATACAAATTCTAAGGAAACACCAGCAGGCAAAATAAATGGGAGGCAAAATAAATTCTACAGTTTAAACTTTAAACGAATAAAGTTCTAAATACCACGATTGTCAAATGTTTCTGGCATCACCAGAACAGCAGAGTACATATTTCTTTCATTGCGAGGAATATGCAGTTTTTCTATTAAAATCCAGTCCCAGATAGCACGCAAATCCTCAAGTACCTGCATAATAGGCAAGCAGCGGTGGTGTAGAATGAAAGCAACAAATAATTTGACACAAGAAATTTTCATTAGTTAATGTAAGTATGTCTCAAACCTCTCTAAGACATGGCTTATATAAGCAAATAATAGAACCCAAACAGCAACTCAAAAGACCCTAAATTACTGGGACAAGCAACCCAAACTTTGACTCAAGCAAGCCCAATTCTAGATAAAAATAAATAAAGGTATAGTTCAATTGGGGCATCTACATCCAGTGACTTGGGCAACTAAACCATAAATGAAGCATCTAATGGATCTATCGTACTATTTCAATATTCTCAGATTCAAAACACCCATCAACAAATATGCCTTCCCTTGTGTTTTAATTCTGACCATGCATCCATTCTCTATCTCATTTTAAATTAGCATGGCTTCAAATTACTTGATAAATAAATCCATGCAGAGGGTCATCACAGTCATCAGCATAAGAATGATATTCTAACCTTGATTTCCCACTTGGTTTCCACTTGTAACTTTGTGCCACTTGATTTTTAGTCATATGAACCATAATCCAAAATTTATACAGAACCGTGATAATTGGCAACTTAATAGTCAAAGTTTTGAATGGAAATAAGTGGAATGAGATGAGCTCGAATTGTTTCAACATTGACAAGCCACAGGATGTAACAATTTAGAAACTCAAATCCCTCAAATACCACATCAACATGATGTTGGGAAGCTGGTGTGCTAATCCCACTTGGGCCAACACTCTCATTCGGGGTCCTAACAAAGAGGCTTTACACGTACTTTTTTTAGTTTTCTTCAACGATTAATCCTTTTAAGTGAAAATAGGCACAAGCCGCCCAACTAGTCTTATTGAAGCTTGTATATCAAGTTTTCCATGGAAAGTCAAACCACATATCAATGTATCAATATCAATATACTAATACAAACTGAGAAACTTGAAGCAAAACATCAACTATAAATTTCCAGGAATAGGCAGGCTACTTTTTTATTTGAAAATGAATATTTTTGTGCTGCATCCAAAAATAGTAATAAAGTATAGTAACTAATTAAAGGATAGCTATATCTTTTTGACATTACATTATGATGCAACAGTTAATTTATAAGATACAATACAGAATTCTCAAGATACATATTATCTAAATTCTACTGCTCATCAACTAACTACATGAAATCTAACTACAATTACCAAGTTACATAAATTGTATTTTGGTTTGGAAGTGATAAGTACCTGCTGCAGGGGATAATATAGTGAAACATTCAAGTGTCCTCTACGGATTGGACGGCATAAACAATATGGATCAGTGGGAGATATTCTTAACGCTTCCTCACCACATATGAACTCTCTAAATTTTTGATCGCTCGCACCAAGCTCCTTCGAGTCTGTACCTTCTTTTGCATCCAAACACTCACTAGTCTCATTTTTAATAGAAGTCTCTACAAATGCGAATTTACATACATAACAGTACTTATTAATATAAGAGTAACACTTCTAAAATCAAAGGACCGAGTAAATTCCTAGATTCCTAAGTGAGTCTATGATGGTTATAATTTTTCAAAACGAACCAGAAAGCTAAATCATTGTGTTTGCTCACATAGAAAGTAAGCTAAACACTGATTAAGCTTTAAAAAGAGTCGGTGCAATTCGTGTAATATTTGAAAAATATATTCTTTTTCAAAATCAACAATACCAAAGACGATCTAGAAAACTTGTTGCAATACAGCTATTTCTGTGATTTCTTTCTTTGTGTGCCATATAATATCTACAGATTCAAAGGAAGACACAAGGGAGTGTGGCCTGTGTATAAGAATTATGCATAGATGGATCCATAAGAGTCTGAACTTATGACGGTGGCAAAACAAGAAAGTGAGCAACAAATTTTCAAAAACTAATTTGAAATACAAGTTAAAACGTACTTAGTTCATGCAAGCCTTCAAGAACTTGTCAAATCGTGTTCTAAAACAGGTATACTAATGTAATGATGCATCATAGAATGTTGAAATCTAAGATGCTAGATACAAACATTAGGTGAGAATTCTAGACCTTACAAAATTCTTGATTAGCATCTTGTATTAGTCACCCGTGTTAGGTACTTGGTAAAACAGACATTAGATCAATCAAATGCTAAGGTAGTTGACATCTACATAGCCAAAGCAACAGATAGAACCGAGGAACACAAGAAAGTAGGTAATATGCAAAGAGACTAATTTCCTCTTACCTAATGCTGAAGATGAACTACTGGCCTCCTCGTAGACATTAGTCCAAGTGAATGGTAAATCTTTCCTGATATTATGTGGATTGTGTCCATCAACCCGTCCCATCTGTGCATTTAGTATGATGAAAGTCGTTGTATTAATATTGACTTACGATCAGTTCTATGATGATATTCTAATTTTACAAAAAAAAAAAACCTGAATATTTGACATAATTTTCCAAATAAATTTTTTCCTCCTGATCCTGATGGTGAAGAAGTGATTTTTCAGAAATCATAGAATTCATACTTGTTAAATTGTTCCTAGATTCATTGAATACTCTTCTAGAAGTCAATGATTCCCAAAGTTGATTTACTAAAATATTCTCTCACTACATAACCTGTTATTTTGCTTTTATATGCTATGTATTTCTCCAGTTTTACAAGCTACAAAAACTTGTATTAAAAGAAAACAGTCATTAAAAGCAGAACTGTCTAGTCTCTAGACAATTACTTCTTTTTCTGCCAAGTTTCCTAGAATCCTTAATTGGCAGGTGTGAAGTGACGAACTTTAGGCAGTAGATCCTAAGGAATAAGGATTTGCATTGAATATATCTTAGAACCATCCATGAAAAAAATATAAGTAAAACGGTATAATTATAGCTCAGTTAAGCATAGTCATTAATTGCTTTATTCATATAAAGGATTAAAAGTTCCATGAAGGTAGCTCAGTTTGTGAGGTTAGGGATACTGAAGGAGTTCAAGCAGGAGGTCTAGGGTTTGAACCCTGGAAACTAACATTTCCCCCTTTCCCCTAACAAATTAACGAGTAACATTTGCTTATAAAAAACTATAAAGCAATAAAATAGAACTGTAAGAATGCCCAAAAGGGTCAATCAAATTACAATGCTATTTCCTTCATGAATAATGTGTCAGCATGCTATTGTTGTTCACTATTTTTCTTAAGCTCAAAATCTTCAACAAGGATATCAAAAGCCACAAGTGTCACACTATTTGAAATGTAGTCCCAGGCTTAGACAGATCCAAAGAAAGCCCAGGCAGATCTAAACATTATTATATTACATTACAAGAAATAAACATGAAATCAAACAAAACTGAAGAGTTCACTTAAAGTGTAACTGAATAAGGCATCATATACCTTACGAGGGAAAGTGTTAGTGGGAGCCTCTTCGTCAAGAAACGGTATCTTCAACAGTGATGCAATCTTTTTATAAAAATAAATAAATAAAAGAAAAAAAATAATATTAGCAAACTGCAATTTAGAATTTACAGCATTACAATGTGCCAAAACTTACAACATCATAAGCCTTTTCCCTTTCCATGTGCTGTGCAGTTGTAACCTGACTATTAAGCATCTAAATGCAGAAAACAAAAACCAACAACAATTGAAGTAAAACATATATAAACAACAGAATAATATGGAGTATGAAACAAAATTAACAAAACGAGCTATTCCAAAAACCTGATCTTTAACATTCCTCTTAGGAACTTGTTTGGTATGGCGAGCAATACAATGAGGAACATTAAAAGGGGTTTCCTGAGAAGCCAAGCCAATTCTAATATTTGCAGAACCTGAGTAAATAATGATAGTATCGTGTAAACAAAGTTACAAAATTTGAGGTTGATTGTACATAAAAGTGATTTAAGGGAAGAAGATGGGAAATTGGGTTTTTTTTTTGCATACCTGGGTTGATAACAACCAGATTGGAGCCTCGTTCTGACATTATTTGTGAAGGAAGCGCGGATTTAAGGTAATCCTGTGACATTCCCCAAATGAGAAAGAAACAGTAGAAGGGATTAACAGATAGAGAGAAAGGGAGAAGAAACTGTACCATGAGAAAGAGAGGGTGTTGCAAAATTTGACGCTTTCTTCCTTTTGCTCTTTGTTTTCTATGCTCTTGTTCTTCAGTGCTTGTAGAATTTGAACTGAGAAAACCACTTTCTTTTAATTGATTTTGTTAGCCGTCGCGCTATTTTAATTTGCAGCACATAAATAGTTTTTATTAACCTAGTTTTTTCATTTCATTTTCTTTTTTTTTCACTTGTATCAACCAAAAAAAACTAGTTCAAAATACATCTTTTTTTCTCAAAATAAAAATTTAGGTGAGTTGGCCTCAAACCCATGCTTATAGAATATGAGTTGAATCTTTACCAACTCGACTAATTTACGTCTGCGTTGAAGTACATCTTTAATTAGGTTTAAAGTTGGTTAATAGATATAACAAAGTACTTCCTGACTATCTTAATTCATTAATCATTAGGGATGATCGTCAGTACTGAGTTATAGTCAATTAGAGATAAAGAAGGCAGTTTTTGATATAGATGCTCATAAGTAGGAGTGCTCAGTGGTTTTGGCAAATCCAAACCAACCCAGTCTAAACCAATATATTTGGTTCGGATATTTTTCGTGTTCGGGTCAAAATCGAACAAATTCAAAGCAAATCCATAGTTGTTCGGTTCGGACAACGAATTTTAAAAAACAAATCCGCGAACTCGAACCAACCCATATGTGTTGTAATTTTAGAACTACAAGATTTTATTTCCTTAGACTTTTTAGATTACAGATTTATGATTAAATTGTAAAACTTTAATACTATGAACGGGACCGACTATTAGTGGATTTGAGGTTGATTTGGTGTGATTTTTAATTTTTTTATCTATTTAAAGTATTGGAATATCACAAAAAAAAGTGTTGTTTTTTATATTTTAGAAAATTAATATTTTAATGAATGACCCGTGAGCCCAATCTGAACCAACCTGTTCAATATCAGTTTGGTTTGGTTCAGTTTTTAGAGAGAAAAAATGTAAAATCCGAACAAACCCAAACCGGATAATTATAATTGGTTTGGGCAACAGATTTGGTCAAATCCAATCCAAACCGACCGACGAACACCCCTACTCACAAGGCACATGGTGAAGATGGTTTTCCAGCTTTTTTCTTTCAGCAATATTAGAAACTGAGTGCTCCGTCTCTGACCCATTATGTCAATGATATATGGGCGCGACTAGACAGGATTGTTGAAGTAAACAACACAATGTTGGTGCTTATTCGAAAGGTGGACAAGCCTGAATTTCAGGCTCATTTCTCTTTGCAATGTTGCATACAAACTCGCCACCAAAACTATAGTCAATCGTATCAAGCCACTGATGAATGGTTATCAATCCAATTTTATTCCTTGTAGACCTATTCATCATAATATTATTATTGCTCAAGAGGTGGTGCATACAATGAAAAAAATGAAAGGAAATCAAATGTCCATGTCCATCAAGATAGATATAGAGAAGGCATATGATAGAATCAATTGAATTTTTGTCATTCAACGTCTTAAAGAGTGCAGGTTCCAGACTGGGTTGGTAAATATCATCAAGCACTACTTGACAACTTCCTCGTCCAAAATCCTTTGGAATGGGAATGAGATGGATCTGCTTAATCCATCTTGGGCATAAGACAATGGAAAAACTCTCTCACATTATTGCAAATCAAGTAGATGTTGACACTACAAGAAAAATGAGATTTTTTGGCGGATTTTTCCGCCAAAAAACACCCAAATCTGCCGCAAAAACAGGTGTTTTCGGCGGATTTTTCCGCCGGTAAATGGCTGGTGGCAACGTATTTTGGTGGAAATTCATGCGAAATTCGGCGGATTTTAAGTCATTTCCGTGGATTTTCTTTGGGAAATTTGCGTGATTTCCTGCACTTTCCGGGGAATTTTGACTTTCTGCGGATTTTTTCCAAAATTTTTTTTTTTTTTTTAAATCCGCCGAAAATACACTAAAATCCGTCAAAATTTTTTTTTTTTTTAAATCCGCCCAAAAATACACTTAAATCCGCCGAAAAATACATTTTTTTTTAAAAAAAAAAATTTACAAACATTTTAAAAAAGCTGAAAAACGTTTTTTAAAATTAAATAAATTTTAAAAAAAATATATAAATAACATATTTAAATTAAAAAACTAAAATTGTGATAAAACCAAATAAAATGTTTTTTAACAATTAATAAATTTAAATTAAAAATATAAATAGCATATTTAAATTAAAAACTCAAATACCAAATAATAAACATCCATAATCAACAATAAAAAAAAACATTCATAATCAACCAAATAATAAACATCCATAAATTCAAATCCAACAAATCACTCCGATATCCATAATAATAAACATACATAATCAAATATAAAACTACTAAGGTGCGTGCTCATCTGAGTCATCTCTGTGATAATATTGATCACCTCGTCTTTGGTTGATCATCATCTTGAACAAACAAGCCTCTAACGCACTATAATTTAGATCAATATTATTATTGAAGAGATGGGGTGATTCTGCTTTGAGGTTGAATATACATTTCTTCTTGAGGTGGTGATAGGTTTGGGGAAGATCTTTGGGATGGATATCTTTGTCATTTGGAGTGGTGGAGTCTTTGGGGAGGATCTTTGGGAAGGATACCGAGGTGGTGGATACCGCTTTGGGGATCTTCTTGAGAATAATGAAATTTGGGGAGTATCTTTGTGGATCTTCTTTGAGGGTACGAGGGATCCGAGGCCAAGGCGTGGGTGGTAGGAAGCCATATGTGATGATGATGATGATGATGATGATGATGGCCTCGAAGGATGGTTCATCTGAGCCATCATCTGCTGAAAACGCTCCTCAGTTCTCCTAGCTTGCTCAGCAGCGTGCTCCTCAATGATCCTAGCCCGCTCAGCAGCGCGCTCCTCAATGATCCTAGCTTGCTCTTCCAATTGTCGTGCATATTGCTCCGCCTGCTCGTTCAACCTCTGGTTAAATTGCTGGGTCAATTGATCTACCACTGCGTTGGGAGCAGCGATAATAACGAACGACCGAGTACTCTCGTCCCCGAATATGATCGACTCGGCAGAATGCTTTCTTGAAGAACTTGGGTCCCATGCTGCGGATCCTCAAACGATCACTCTTTTGTGGGCCAATTGCTCTATCCCACATAGAGCGACCCACTCTAGCCTCCTCCTCACGATCGAGTGACCATTGCTCTGCGGTGAGACTCACGCCACTCGGCCATCCCAAAGATCATAAGCATCCTAAAAAAACAACGAGATAAATAAATAAATATTAATAAAAAACAATAAAAACAATATATATATATATATATATATATATATATATATATATATATATATATATTGTATTTAAAGATAAATAACTAATAACATAATGTAGTTTTTACGAATCCTCCTCGCTCTATCGTGGATAAATGAACCATCCTCCTCTCGCATATACAAGTTGCGATGCAACTCGTGCAAACCGACCTCCAGTCCAGCTTCTTCCTCCTAGATACATAATTTTATTATTTAATAACAACTACTTAATTAATTAACACATAGTTAATAAATTTAATTAATTGATGAATAAAAGTAATAGTTATAAAATTACGTACAATGCGTTGGTGATGAGTTCCAGCACTAACACATCCACCTGAGTGATTGCAGTAGGCGCCGGCATTTTTAGAAGCACGGTTCTTCTTAGCTTTCTCTGCTTTATTTTTAAATTCAGAGTGTCCCAATACGCGGCGCATTGTGCATAAGCCTCGGTCCCATAAAAGCGAGTTTTGCCTTTGCTTGCCGTACACCCGCGATGACTTGCAGTATCTATCATCGCATCTTTTGTTGAACGCATGCTCAACATCTTTCTGTTGTTCCGGTAACCATGTACATTGTTCCTATTTAAAAAAATTAGAAGAATATTGTATATACAGACAAATTAAACAATTCAATAAAATAATTAAAAATTAATTATTTCATAGAACTTACTTGGAAAGAATTGAGCATGGCCCTAAAATAGTCTTTCCCATCTTCTTTATCTTTCTTAACAATGATCCAATTTTTCCAACCTTTGAAGAAATTCATTGAATTGCGTTATGATCATGCGGTGGTGCGGGCTTTGAAGGAATAAACACGAAATTTTTTAAAAAGTCTGAATATTTTGGACCACGAAAGTAGTTGTATAAAAGGCAACAAAAATTAATAAATAATTATATACTTACGAATCTCCTTGAGGCACCACGATGCGACGACCATCTTCAACATGTGTCGGTAGTAAGTCATCCCCGCCAACACCACAGGAAGAGGTGCAAAGACTACTACTACTACTACTCGCACCATCTCGCGTGGTTGGCTTTGGCAAATATCGCCAAGAGGAACAACACAACGACGGCGCCCTGTGACGGCGCGTTAGGCGAGTAATAATCTTTTCGGCTCCCACCGCCGTATATCGCGGCAGTGGAGGAACATCGTATGTGTCGTCACGATCGGATGAGGATCGGATGATGATGACATACCTATATATATATATATATATATATATATATATATATATATATATATATATATATATATATATATATATATATATATATATATATATATACATACATTTAAATATTAAAAAAGAAACATGTATATATATTGCATAAACATTCGTACAAATATTCATACAAAATAACCATAAATATCCATACTATTACGATTTACTAATTAAGTACCAAATAAAAGCAGAATAACTAGAAAAACTAATTTGAATCCCACTCATTCTCAAAATCATCATCATCGATGAGCGGGAATTCTTGATACACCAATATGTTCTTACGCATCTTCATCAAGATCTTCTTCGTCATCAACTTCATCAGTAGGTGTTTGGTTGATCACATAAACGAGTAATGGGTTCCACTTGAATCACTTCATTTACATTAGACATCTCATCCATTTGAAATGAGACATCTTCTAGTGTGTCATTTGTCTCAATCCGCCTCTTGGTTTTGTCTTAATTGCGACACACCAACCACGCCTATCATCGCGTTGATGGATAAGGGACATAATAGACTTGTCTCACATTTTGAGCAATGACGAACGGATCATACGATCGATATCTACTACTCATTTTAATGTCGATCGTATTTGACTTTGGATTTACCCTTGTTCCTCTAGTGCAGACGGATCAAACCGATTACAATAAAAAGCACTACCGTCGACTATAGTCTAGATAGAGTACGCAACTTCGTATATGTGTTGAATCACACCATAAAAATCACCTTCACCACCTCCGGTGACACCCTTCATGCAAACTCCACTATTGATTGTTTCTGCCGCCTGTGTCCATTCATTATTGTGAAATTTGTATCCATTGACAAAGTATGTGTGCCATTCTTTAACACATCTTCGAGGACCGTCGATAAGTTCCTCAAGTGTTGGTTGGGAGGAGTTAGTGGGAGGGCATAAACACGTTGCCTAAACCACATTGGAAAATGTGCATTAATATAAGTGAAGATTGTTCTTCACTTATTTCCTCGAGATGACAAGAATTCCTAAAAAGAAATAATTAATTGTTACACATTTGTCTACTTTTATTAACTTAATTAAGATCGATATATATAGTTAATGTTGAGGAATACATACTCAATGAATGGTTGCACCTCAAGACATGCTTTATCAACACATGAATATGTTTGCCTTGAACTCTTCCTCTGTCCACCCGGTGAATTGACTCCCTCCCGGATGGACGGCCAGGGTAGACAAAAAGACAGACAAAGCTAATTCATGTCTAGGACATTCAACATCCATTTCATTTCGACTGCTTCTTGGAGCAAATTCATTCTTGAAATAATAAGAACAAAAGTTGGTTGTTTCACGGTGTAAGTATGAAGAACATATCGATCCTTCAACTCTAGCTTTGTTTTTCACCGATCTTTTTGAATCACCCATGAACCTAGATAATTAAACGATATGTTAATTAATTAATTAATAATGTTATTTTTTAAACTTCCTTAATTTATATTATAATAAATAACTGACCTTTCAAATGGATACATCCATCTGTATTGACAGTCCGCCAAGTTTAGCCGGATGCGAGATGCACCGGTAGATGCTCCATAGAATCAAAGAAACCAGGCGGAAATACTCTCTCCAACTTGCATAAGATAAGTGGGATGTCTTGTTCCATTTTTGTAAGATCATCAACTTTTAGGGTTGCTGAACACAAATTCTTAAAGTATGTACTTATTTCAATCAGTGGGTTCAAAGCGTGTGTTGGCAACGAACTAAAAGCGATGGGAAGTAAGCACTCCATGAATACATGACAATCATGACTCTTCATCCCATGCAACTTCCCATTATCCACATCCGCACATCTAGATAAATTGGAAGAATAACCGTCTGGCATTTTCAACTCTTTTATCCACCGATAAACTGCTTTCGCTTCTTCCTTAGATAAAGTATAATTGGCTTTGGGTTTCAATGTCCTAGTACCTTGCTCAACCAACAACAAATCCTTTTCGTCTACAATAATGAGCTATGTCCTTCCTACCTTTCTCATTGTCTTTCGTTTTACCTTTCACGTCCATGACAAAGATGTTAAATATGTTATCAAAAAAATTCTTCTCTGTATGCATTACATCCAGTTGTGTCTCGATGAGATTATCTTTCCAATAGGAAGTTCCCAAAAGATACTTCTCTTTGTCGGTTGTGCCATTGCCCATAGTATACGGGACGAGAAACAACACCCGCTACGACTTCCTTTGGAGGATGTCTTTAACACCGTCCCCAAACTTCCTCGGTGTCAAACTATGAGGAGGTCCACTTGTTTCAACATGTCCTTGATGAATGCATATTTACATTTTCTAAATGGGTGATCCATAGGTAAGAACCTACGATGCGAGTCAAACCACGAAGTTTTCCCTCCGTATTTAAGAGTGAAAGCCCTTGTGTCAACCATGCAAATCGGACACGCCATCTTACCATGTGTTCCCCATCCGCACAACATTCCATAGGCGGGAAAGTCATTAATTGTCCACATCAAAGTCGCCTCATTCTAAAATTTTGTTTGCGTCTTTGCATCATAAGTTAAAACACCATGCCACAACCTTTTAGGTCATCAATCAAAGGTTGCAAATATATGTCAATACCGGTTTGTTGGATTGCTTGGCCCCGTAATAATAGCATTTAAAAACATGTATGGTTTAGACATACACATTTACAGTGGAAGGTTGTATGGGGTGACAATAAGCGCCAACAAGAATACGGTGATGCCGATGCTTGAATATAGGGTGTGAAACCATCGAGCATAAACCAAGCCGAACATTGCGTGGATCATCGCAAAAACGGATGAACACGATCAAAATGCTTCCAAGCTTCACCATCGGATGGGTGACGTAATTCACCGTAATTGTTTCTATTTTCATGGTGCCACGTCATTTTACCAATGGTCTCCATTGATGTAAACATCCTCTCGTAGCCTTGGTATAAGCGGCGAGATAGAACATTGCTTTCCGTGGAACCGGTTTGCCTCTCGCTCGTCCCTTTCTGCTGGCAGCGCAGTAGCGTGGCTCTCCACACAACTTGCATTAGTCAAATTTCCATCATTTATGCCAAACTCATTATTATAATAGAGCATGCAAACGGACACACAACAATCAATTCTTTTAGATTTTAAGCCAAGCTTCGATGCGGTCTTTTAGCATCATAATAACTCTGCGGCAAAAGTCCCTTAATAGGGGTTGCATCCAACATCATTTTGGTCATATATTCCATGCACAACTCGGCAACATTAAATTGAGACTTAAGACCCAACAACCGAACACACATTGATAATTTTGAGTCTTTAGATCCTTCAAATAATGGTTTATTTGTCTCACTCAAATACGTGTAAAACAATTGCGCTTCCTCATTTGGAACTTCTTCAAACATCATATTAGGTTCTTTAAAATCCAAATTTACTCCAACGGCATGAGATATCATTCACGATAAACATCTAACGCGGGTTGCATGATTTGGCGGATCCGGATGTGGAAGCTACTTCTTCAACCGGAACATTAGTACTTGAAAGATATACTTCAACGGAACATTAATCCGCGAGGAGCGACTCACGCAGTACCCCAGTGCTACTACGCGCGTGGCGACTCCATATCCAATAATCTGGCCTAAACCCATTATTGTACAAATGCATTCTGACTTCATCTTCATTTTTTATAAATCGAAATGAACATTTCGCGCACGGACATCTAATTCCCCCTTCTCGCGCAAATCCTTCGTCACGCTTAGCACAAAAAATAAACTCTTCTACTCCTTCTGCAAATCGTCTCTTTAAACCGCTTCTTCCAGGATATAATCGATCATACATCCAACTACGATCCATGTTTTCTAAATCCTAGTACTACGTGTGCTACAATAAAAATTATCATAAACAATAACTAATTACTTTTCATTTCATAAATAATAAATCAAAATTTATATTTTAGATCTTACTTACACATACATACACATACACATATACAAATATCATATGATCGTATACATACACATACACATATACACATACAAATATTTACATACATGCACTAACAATGTAAACATTACATTAATTAATTATAATATAAATAGATTTTAAAAATTTAACACATTTTATATATTATGTTATGGTAAGCGTAAATATTAGTCATTTTAACTAACACTCTATTAACTAACAAAAATATAACATTTTAACAAATACATAACAATATTTAAAACATAGATTTTATTAATATTAGTCATTTTAACTAACAATTCTATCAACTTTATTATTAACAATAAATTACATATTATCATAATTATTTAGAGTAAATGAAAATATCAAATAAATTACATATAATAACTGTTTAAATGTAACTATTTAAATGAAAATAAATTACATATCATAATTCTTTGATATATTTAAGAACTTCGAAAATATAATAAAATTTAACAATTTAAGCAAAAAAATGATAATATAATGACTTTCGAAAATATAATAAAAGTTAACACTTTAAACAAAAAAATGATAATATAATGACTTTCAAAAATATAATAAAAGTTAACACTTTAAACAAAAAAAATGATAATATAATGATATTTAAAAATATAATAAACTTTAACAAATTAATAAAAATAATAATTATATAATGCATTTTCGAATAATTACTATATTATTGTATTTAGCATTCATCTAAAAACTTTTAACATCAAATAAAATTTCTTTTTTAACTACTATATTATTATATTTCGAATTTTTAAATAATATTAATGCAAATTAAATTTAAATCAATATTTTAATATTGTATTTATGTAATATTTTAAAAAATATTAACATAAATTAAAAATAAGCACAAAATTATCAAATACATTCATCTTATTTGGTACGAATTTATTTAGTAATATTAACTAATATATTATAATTTTTCATATTTAATTATTGAAGAAGTCTAACTACTAACATCAAATAAGTTTAATAACAACAAATAATTTCCATAACTACTTGGTAGTCTTAGAAAACTCTGACTTGATGCTAAATCGGAATCCTTTAAACACAGCAACAAATATCACCAAACACAGCAACAAAGATTACCAAACACAGCAACAAAGATCCTAAACAAACAACACCATAATTAGTAACAAATTATAAGTTAAAACAAAATATAAGTTAAAACAAAGTCTAAATTAAAACATACCTTCAAAACAAATTTGAGAGAAGTGTTGAGAAAGAGTAAAGATTGAATGTGTGGATTATTAAGAGAGTGAAGTGTTTAGAGAGTGGAGTGTTGAGAGAGTGAAATGTTGAGAGAGTGAAGTGTTGAGAGTGAAATGTTGTTTGTGAAGTGTAATCAGATTTATAAGAGGAGGAGCGAGATAGCCGTTTGAATCATCATCATTTTCGGCGGAATCTGTGATGTTTTCGGCGGATTTGTTGAGGTGTTTTGACCGAGGTGATTTGACCGTTTGAATAAGTTTCGGCGGATTGGGTGTAGTTTTCGGCGGATATTAATGCTGTGTAGTTTTCGGCGGAATCTGTGTAGTTTTTAGTGATTTTGAATTTTAAACCGCGCCTAATTTTTGGTTGTCATTTTATTGGATTGGGTGTAGTTTTAGTGGATTCGCTTTTTTTTTTGTCAGCTTTTCATTTTTCGGCGGATTGGGTGTAGTTTTCGGCGGATTCGTTTTTTTTTTTTTGACAGCTTTTCTTCCTCTTTCTAATCCGCCAAAAACACTCTAATTCCGCCAAAAATGTTAATAATCCGCCACAAAGTTTCCGGTTGAATAAATCCCCCAAAAACTACAAAAATCCGCCAGAATATTTCTGGGGGATTAAAATCCGCCAGAAATTTATGCCTTCTAATTTGAGTTTTTCTTGTAGTGTGAGTACTGGAAGCCTATGCGAGATGGAAGGAATGGACCACAAATCTCTCACCTCTTATTTGCAAATTATCTCTTTTTATTTACAAAAGCTTCTCTTGAACAGGCTCATTGTGTTATGCATTGTTTGGATCTTTTTTGCCAAGCCTCGGGTCAGAAAATCAACAACCAGAAAACCCAATTTTTTTCTCAAAGAATGTTGATCCGACACTTCAAAAGGATATTGTAGAGCATGAAGGTTTCACTGAAACTACAAACATGGGGCGCTACTTTGGAGAAAATATAGTGCATGGAAGAACAACTAGAAGCCATTACCGCCACATCATTGACAATATTCAAAACATGTTAACTGGCTGGAAGACCCAATGCCTTAGCCTTGCTAGTAGAGTGACTCTAACACAATCGTTCTTAAGCTCTATCCCCAATTTTCATATGCAATACACTAAGCTCCTCAGGAATGTTTGTGATGAGATTCAAAAAATCCAAAGAGGGTTTGTGTTGGGGTGACATTAACCAAGGTCAGAAGCCCCATCTAGTCAATTGGAAATGTATTCCACTCCCAAAAAAGATGGAGGGTTGGGAATCAAAAAATCAAGAGAAATGAATGATGTTTTTTTGCTAAAAATAATGTGGAACCTTGTTATTGAGCCTAATGACCTTTGGTGTAAGCTGCTTCAAGGAAAATATGGAAGAAATCAAAACCCTTTAACTCGCATGACTGCCCACACGTCAGATTCACCTCTTTGGAAGGCTTTAATGGGAATTTGGGAGAAGTTCCAAAACAATATCATTAGGAGAGTAGGTGATGGTAAGACAATCAACTTGTGGTTGGACAATTGGGTTCCAAACAAAGGTGCTTTGATCAACGCCACTCTTGGAAATGATAATACCGTAGATACCACCCTGCACCTTCATGACACAATCATTGCAGGTGGTGGATGGATCATGGAGTTGCTGAAGCAATATCTCCCTTTAAATATCGTAGAGGAGATTACTGCAATACCGCCACCTATGGAGGATGATGGACTTGACAATATTGGATGGGGAGGTGCTAAGACGTCTACTTTCTAAACAAAGAGTGCCTTGGCTGAACCTAGGGGAGGCTGAGCTTGTATATGGAGTGGAAAGGCCCTCACTTCATAAAAAAATTTGTGTGGCTTGTTGCTCGTGGGCGTTTATTTACCAATGACCAAAGACATGCTTGGAACCCTTCAATATCAACAACCAGCAACGCTTGTCAACTAGGTGATGAAACTCAAATGCATGTGTTATGTGACTGTGTTTTTGCTACCCGTATATGACTTTGGGTACCGCCTTCAACTAGCATCACTAATTTATTCGAATTGGATGGAAAGGACCGGGTGTTCCAAAATTTGAAGACACCTCACTTATCACTTCAAGGGATGATTGGCAGACAACTTATATGGTCAGTTACTGGTTCCTTTGGCAGTGGAGGGACAAAGTAATCTTTGAGGATGACTTTCAACGACCAAACGATGGGTTGGTGGTTATTCGTAACATTATTAATGACATCGAACATAGTAGAAAACAACATGGATTGGGTGAAATTAAGTCGTGACGGTAATAGTAAACTTGACACAGGGCGAGCTGGTTGTGGGGGACTGTTGCGAAATAATAATAGAGGCTGGTTGAAGGGATATGCATGCAACATTGGAGCGTGTAGTGCTTTTCATGCAGAAATGTGGGCAATGTGGTTGGGGCTTAAATTAGCAAGGAAAATGGCCCCTCAAAAAATTATTGTTGAAAGTGACTCAAAAACTCTTGTTGACATGGTAATTAGTTCGGCCCAATAAGATAGATCATACGATACTTTGAACAATCACATCAGGAAATTGGGGTGTCTTGACTAGCAGTTTAAAGTTACTTATACCTGGAGAGAATGGAAAAGATGTGCGGATTGACTTACAAACTATGGTCAACAAATTAGTGGATTCCATTTTAAAAGTGGTGGGACCTACATGAATTTTTTTTGATACGCAGAGGAGTGATCACTACTACTAGAAACTCACTCACACAACTGTGAGGTCTTGAGTTCGAACTCGAGCCATAATATCCAACCTAACAATATCGGCCTTTGCCAGTTGAGCCAGGCCTTACGGATGACATACATGATTTTTAACCAATAATAGAGTGAGTGTAACAGAGAGTAACTAAAAAAAGTACCCCTATTTGTCAAAAAAAAAGGTACCCCTAGCATTTCTCTTTTATCTTTCGGTCTTACAATTTAACCATTTCATTTTAAACTAGTTTGGTAATTACTCCCTCAATTTATATTTACTTGTTGCTTTTTGACTTCTTACACATACTAATCGAACCAATAAATTTTGTTACTTTTGATACAATTAATTCTCTTTTACCTATAATACTATTAATAATTTATTATCTTATTTCATCTATTTGTCTCTCTACAATAAATACTTAGGGGCATTCTCGACAAAACAACAATAGATGTTGCACTGAATTTTAAGAATGAAAAGTAAATAGAAACAAATATTTAAAAAAAAGGGAATGGAGGGAGTAATATTCAAACCATATATACCAAATAAGGTAAATGCATTTAAAAAACAAGGTAAACTAATGATGGTTGACTTCTCGTAGATTAGAGAGGCATTTTGGTATTTTTGAATAAAAATGTAACGTCCTTGATTTTTTGTGATGATCTTTGTAATTGTAACGTCCCTAATGAAAATGATCAGCGGTTACGGCGTAGATTCCCTTCACCTTTACTCGAAATGGTAACAAGTCGTCCAGGTGAACGAGCCTTCAGCAAATTACATAAAGTAGTATTTATAAATATCATTTTAATGAGAAAATTAGTATTAATTATTAAATTAAATATATAATAATGATTAACTTTTAAAAGGTTAAAGTTTCAAATGCAACGAAAGCAGGCAAAAAAAAAACGCACCCAAATCTCAGCCACGATTCAAAATCCAATTCAAACAAATGCTGCTTCAGACTTCAAAGATCTTCCACACATTCTGAATCCGATTTCACAGGTATCATCACATTCCCTTTCGAAGTGAACTCTTGTTAGAAATTCCACACATTTACGATGCTTATCTTTCTTCAATTGAAAAATTGTTCATTTTTGTAAGCAAAAACACTAGTTGCATGCTGTGTTTCAAATTTTCAATTCAAAAATCTGTTGTGCTTATGCAGAATGTTATTTTACTGTTAATTAATGTATGTATTGAGAATTTGTGATTTGTTCAATGAGCAGAATATTGCTGGATTTTTTATTTATACCTTTGTGCTACTGTTACTGTTACTGTAGATCCTGCAGTGTAGTGTGTAGATGTAGGAGTAGGCTTCTTCACAATGAGCAGCAGAGCATTTTCATCAAAGAAAAACTCCTCTTTGCCACCACCACCTACACCAAACACAATTGCAACATCTTATTCAAAGAGAAGACAAAGTCCTAGAAGCCCTTTACAGGATCTAAACCGCATTTCCAGCAGCAGCAATAGCAGTGATGCTTCTTCTTGTGTTTCTTCTGAAGCTCCAAGGGGTTGTCTTAGGTTCTTGGCTTCCTCTTCTTTCAAAACCCCTGTTCATCAAAGACCCAAGAGTATCACCAAAACTCCCAACTCAGCTCCTCATCAACTAGCATTGAAACAATCTAAATCCAAATCCTCAAAGGAGAACCTTCCAAAGGGTAATGTTGGATTGCAAACCAAAACACTTATACCAAATAAAGCTAGGAAGAACCCATCATGTCACTACCAGTGGCAGTCTGGTACGAAATCCGGTTCGATGTCTGGCAAAAATTCTAACCCTAGTTCTGCTTTGAACGGACATGGCAAAATTTTACCTGCATTGCCATCTACACCTAAGGAATTGAAGCAAAAGGAGGATGCCCTTGGAGGGAGGGAGTATAATGTTTGCGAGTCTGCCAATCGCAAAGCATGTCATGGTGATGGAAACATGACTCCTTTGAGTAAAAAATCTGCTGGGTCGGATTTGGATGTTGCGGTTTACAAGGATGTGGAGGATAATAGAACACCCCCAATTCATAATTCTGTTTCCCCAGAAATACAATGTGGGCCTGGGCCTTCTTTGGTTTCAACAACACCAACACCTGCTTGTTATGGTGCAGGCTATATTGTTTCTGGTGTCACTGACAAGAGGAAATGTAGGCCCAGAGGAATTCTCACTGTAGAAGAGAACTATTCAGGCTTTGTTAAAATTGCTGCTAATAGTATTGATGAGAATGAGAAGAATGGAAAGGATGTTATTAAAAAAGGCAGTCCTTCCTTGTTGCCTTTGCCATCTGAAGCTTTAGTGCAGTGGCTTTCTTCTCCAAGTAGTAAAGGAGAGAAAATTCTGAATCGCAAGTCTGAAATCGGAGTAAACGAAAGTCAGGAACTTGCGGAATCTACAACTATCGGTTTATGTACTTCACCATCCTCAAGTTCTAAAACTTTTTGGGATGCAAGTGATAGCAGTGGTACTGCTTATGGTATCAGGAGAAAACCAAAATCATCAATTTCTCCAGGTAGACTTTCTGAATTTCAAGTACCTTTTGATTCCATAATGTTGCCTTGTTATCCATCCATATTGTTTTCTCCCAATTCCACACCCAGTTGTTGGGCAGGTAGCTCAGAAAATTTCATTGATGAGAACTCTCCCTTCTCCATGAATTCAATTGGCAGTGGAAATGTGATTCAAACTCCACAGTCAGATTGTAGTTCAGATTTACATGTTGGACTATCACTTGCACATGCAGACAATCAAAAGGAAGATAATTCTAACCCTGACCTTAACTCACTCAGTGAAGTTCTTCAGTCAGAAAACTTCTTTCTCAATAGTTCTGCACCACTGGAGGATTCTGTTAATTCCAGTTTCCAGTTTGATTGTTTAACTCTGCCATACAAATCGATTGATCTCAGCAAACTTCCAAAGTTTTTTGATCAGGATCCTTGGTTATCTGGTTCTACAATAGATAATGGATCACAATCTCAGATGAGGATATCATGGAGGGAAGGGTTAATGAACCAAGTTAATGAGCTGGATGAGTTTGACTGTTGTAGATGTTTGTCGGATGAAGACGACCTTGCCGATGACTGTGGTAGCAATAGGGTATCCGGTACTCAAGTCAATGTAGAAGTAGATGGTGCTAAAAAACTGAGTTATGATGCAATACTCACTGAAACTGAGGATAATGAACTCGAAATCGATGGTTTTGGCAAAGAAAAGTTTCCAGATTTTGTATCATGTTCAGGTGCTGAGTCCATAAGCACTGATGGAGATGGCCTAGTTGCTTCGAGGGATGACTCAGACTGGACTTTATGCTACTTGAACAAGTTATTTGAACTTGAAGTGTGATTTTACATAGGGTGAAGGAGGAATAACTACTTGGAGGAAGCAACTTTTTTTCCTATTTTGAATTCAATTTAGGAATAATAAACTGCTCAAGTGGTTAGTCAAGTCAATAATGGTTACTCATTAACCACTCTATGATCGTCATTAACTGGTTGAGTAATTGATTCTTCCTAAACTAGAAACATTTTTACTGATAATTTATTTTTCATAATTTTCTCTTCTCTTCCCTCCCCCAAATAGTTTCTCATCTCGTTTTTACTGTCATTTGTGTTTCATTTTCCTGTTGGTTAACTTACATGGAAGCCATTTTATGTATCGGTTTCTTATTTATCGATTGGCTATAGGAAATTATCAATACTAGCTTAATGCCCGTAGCTGTATTTTGTTAGGGATAAATGTTAAAAGTTATAGGGATGCATACTGAGGCTTAAGTAATGAGTAAAATTCGAGTTAAGCGGTTGAAGATACTCTTCACAATGTGAAGAGTATCTTCAACCGCTTAACTCGAACTTTACTCATTACTTAAGCCTCAGTATAGTTAAAAGCATATAGAAAGCAATGAAATGGGTTAAAACTATGAACAAAACTTCGAAAAATTGATTACAAGATAATAGTAAACAAATGGAATTGAATCTGTAGAAATTGGATTATCAAAAGAAGAATCTTTAAGCTGAAATGAATGAACGAAACATCTAAATGACTTTAAAAGTGAGTGCTTGAAATCAGAGTTAAGAAGAGCAATATTATGTTAAACTTTTGATAAGTCAATTACGAATATTATGTTTTAGATATATCAATACATAGAAATGTCAAATATGTGTCACATATTTAAGGGCTGTATGTCTTTAAACACAAAAAAAAATTAGTAATTGACTCTCAGATCTCTACTCAGAAAGGTGATAAATTTTTATACTTAGGATTTGATAAAAACTTGATAGATGTATCTTTTAAGTAAAGAATGATCACTAATGAAACGTTGGGCTAGTGTGAAGATTAAGGTATTTACCCCATCATATAAGATTTATAAATATCATTTTTTTTTTACTATTGCTGGCTATTTATGGAGTGTCCTCAATCTTTGTCAACTAAGACTAATCTATGTATGCGTTTCAGGATCAAATTTCGTGACGGCCAACATTTGAATTTGTGCATGATGCGGGAATCGAACTCGGAGCACCAAATCGACTCTCGAGTCCCATGGTAGATAAAGCCACTGGACCGACGGTGTTGGTTACGATACATAAATATAATAGTAATAGTAATCATGCACAATCATTTTCAAGTTTTCATGTCGGAATAAAAAATGAGTTTTTCCAAACTTTTCATAAAGGCTATGGGTACCCATTATCTATTTGCAACACAAGGTTTCATTCATTCAACAAAAGGGAAATAGTAGTTAAAAAAATCCAAAATTCTCATTGGGAAATCACTTAAAAACGAATAAACAACTCCCAGGTAGCTCGATGTCATATCAATAATATCAACTTACACTTTCTCACGTTTAACATAGATACAAGGTTCAAAATCTTAAACAAAATTTCTAAAAACATCCTTTACATGGTAATCCACATTAGGACTACATTTAAAAAACGTTTCCTTGAAAGCCAAAAATGAAGAAAAAAAATGCCCTAGTATTTTTTTTACCGTGTTATTGGTGCGCAGTATCCACCAACAAAGTTGATAATTAATCTAGCCGAAGAACTTAGCTGACCACGTGTATACCCCGACTTTGCCGGTCTGTGTGGTTCACCCCTCGCAACAGAGTTTTTACCACACCCAAAATTCAAACCAAACCTTCGGATGAGATCCAAACTCAGTTACCGTTTGGACCGACTCTTGCGGGTTAAAAAAACTTACTAGTATATATACCTTATTGAAAGCCGAAAATGAAAAAATGAAAAGAAAGTAACGAGCCTTTATCTATTGTGATCTCGAACAACTTCGTAAGGTTTATTAAAGGAAGAATATGTTGAAGAATGAATTGATCCTAATGTCTTCATCATTTTGATATGTTGATCTAGGAAGGGATGATGAAATACCCTAAGGTGATCCGGAACAATATCTTATATCATTTCATATTTGGCCATAATAAATTAAGCTTTTAGGTCCAACAAATTTGCAACCATATTTATTTTCTTTCATTTTTCTTCCCAACCTGTCTCTCCTACAGATCAACTCTTTATAAAACTGCACTCGAGATTGATGAATCATAAATGCAGAGGAAGACAACACGATGGTCGGGAAGTTTTTACTTTTTACCAACATCCCTGATAACTATTTAAATTGCTAGCTGCAATATTTAATAACTTAAACCAATATATCTTTAATATCATACTGACCTCGCTGCAGTGGCATCAAGAATACGCTCATGCTTGGTGGCATTATTTCTTATGGTAATATTTGAGACTCCGAAAGTGGCATCTCAAGCAGGTAAGGACTCCAAACTCGCCAAAAGTTTTGGTCTCACTAAGCTCAGATAAGCCGATCCAAACAAGCCTATAGTTTAGGATCGGGTTTAGGGGGATATCTTATCCATTGAACCTTGATTGACAAGCAAGCTAACACAGTTTTTCTTGATAGCTATTCTTAGCACAAGTACAACAGAAATGTATGATTAAAAAGGGTTTAAGTAACTATCCATAATCAACTCAGACAACAGAATTCTTAGCTCAAGCATATCCATAATCAAATTAAGTGCCGACTAACAAAAACATTACTTAAAAAAGGTCTAAGTAACTATTCCAAAACACAGCAACTCAACAATTTGACAACCTGTTTGTAGGAAACAGATGCATATGTTTTCTAATTTCTAAACTGCTTTTGCTTTTGGGGTCTTCTTCCTGATTTGTTTTCTGGGAATTGAGTTCTTCATCCCTACAAAGAATAGCAATGCACCAAAAAGTGCCACGCTCTGCAATCAAAAGTTAACACGTATATCAGGTTCTCATAATGATGACAAAATCATCAACTAGAAACACGTGAAAGAGCAATAGTTTGCATGTACCTGAATGAACTCATTCAGCAGTGCACTATGTTCTGGCCTATTAGGTCTATAGTTGTAGAAATCATACAGAAATGGAGTAGTAAGCGCCAGATACGAAAGCTGCAATAGCAAAAGGGAAAATTTCAATTTGGATTATAATGTTTTAGGACCTAAAACAATATCAAAACTCAAGAAGTAAATATCAGAATGGCATATATATCCATTAAAAAGCTAAGAGAGGAAGCCTTTACCAAAAGAAAGGATCCAAATGTGCTGCCAAACACAAATAGAATTCCTCCAACTCCCTTTAGAAATATGATAGTGGCAATGACTTGCCGAACCTGTATTTAACATTTCAATCAGAAAGGTAATGACAAGCAAAATTTGATTAACAAAGAAAACAGAAGAAAATACAGCCTTACATTAATATCTGGTATCGCTACTCCCAATTTGGAGGATAAATTTTTCCTCACAACAGTGAGCTTGGGAATCAATTCCTTCGCAATGGGTCCACCGGTGGCATCAAATTCATTAAACCTAGCAACACACATTCTATATAAATACAAAAGTACTAAATGTTGCTCCAATAGTACCATTAACAAACCAAAAATTACTTTAGCAATTCAACATTCATTTGACTAAAATCTTGTTAAACAAAGGTATATGATATGATACAGAGGCAAAGCATATTGAAAAATATCAACCTGATGATGCACTACTAAGGCTGCAGCTTATTACAAAAATGCATTTTTCAAGTTACAAATCTCCAAGACATCATATCAGAGCAACAAAAATAAAATAAAATTAGTAGAGCAGCAATCAGTGTTCAAAATTCAAATGCATCTAGGAGTTTGGACCTTGCAGTTTTATGCAACAACTACCATAAGAGAAACCAGCAGCTAGGTTCTTATTCCGCCAACTGATTTTACAACACAGCTAGGCTTAAATTAAGCTCCAATATACACAAACATGTAAAATTAAAGACAACAGAACATAAGTGAAAACCAGAACTATTTGACTAACAGAAAGCAGAAGAAAACTTGAAATGTTTCCATCAGGCACATAAAAGTAGCTTGATAGTTCAAGACTTAAATCTGTCAGCTCATGTTCTGTCCCTAACTTGATATCAAACTCACATCACAGTATTAAATGCAAACTTGAAAAACTTCAATGATTTGAACTTGAAGGGATGTAACTTAAAAGGAAAAACAACAATAAACCTATATTTGATGAGCAACTTAAGATTTCAGCTTTCAGATTCGCATAGGTTAACTTTGTAATTGCTATTGCATAATGCATAAGAATATCTACATTCAAGATAACACAAAAATCCTAACATTCCAGCATAATTAAGAAAATTAATTAAATAATAATAATTCATAAAAACCACGATGCGCTACAAATAACAGAACAACTCTTCCTCACTAGAAAACGCGTCGTTGAACCGAGATGCATAAATCGGAAATGAAAAACCAGATGCACAAAAACGAAAATACAATAGGGAAAAAACAATAATAAAAGAAGCAGATTTGCAGTAATCTGAACGTTATAAATTAATGGATCTAAGAGAGAGGACTGACATCTGCCAGGCGGAGAGGATGAAGAGTGAAGCGAAGAGGACACGGCCCAGAAAGGAGAAGAAGCCCATTATCTCTTTCTTCTAACGCTCTGTGTGTTGAGAAGAAAGAGAAGAGGAGAGGACCTCGCGAGAGAAAGCGAAGAAGAAATGAGGAAAAGACACTCTCTCTGTTCAACTTGATTTTCGTCTTTCATTCCTCGATTACTGTGAGCTAAATATTTTTTCGCCTAAAACTATTTTTCTTAAAATTACTCTTTTGTCCTTTATTTAAATTTTCAATTTAGGATTTTTTTTAGTTCAATTTATGTACACATGTATAAATTTTTAGGATCACCAACAATAATAATCTACGGAATGATTGATATATAAGATGATTATCAATTGATTAAATTCTTTTTAATGATTTGTCAACTTATTATTGGTATTTGTCAATTTATTATTGGTAATAAATAGTGTAAAATATTTGTACTATTATGTATATAAATTAAATCAAATTTTTTATGGTAACAAATTAGTCTAGAATTTTATTTAAACATTCTCTTTTTCTATTTCCAAATACCCCATTTATCACTTATTATATTTCTAAACTTGTAAAAAAATTATTATATTTCTAAAAGCATACAAAGTGGTATTTTCCTTATTTGTAGAGATGTTTGGGGGTTGATATGGGTTAAATTGGACGCAATTTGATACACGAACTGTTCAATTGCCTTTGGTTTGGGTTAAGTGCTCAACCCGTTTTTTAACACTAAAATCGAAACAAACCAATTCGAACAGCAATGGGTGGTTGGCTTCGCATACCACATAAAAATTAGATTTTAATTAAAATTAATTTAATCAACACATTTTTTTTTCAATCAACACATTCATTATACTTGAGTATTCAAAAAAAATATTCCAAAACACATATTTCATTCTTAAATATTCATCCACAATTTAAATCAAGTCCATCACCAAATACATATTAGCTAAAACAAAAGTGGAGGTCTCAATTTGAATGAAGATGATCTCAAAAAATTGAGTTGGCTTCGGTTGTTTTGTTTTTTGGTAAATAAAATTCAGGGTAAGGGGATGACGCCTCAATCCAAGATAGTAAAGACCTTCGAGTATTTATGAAGGTAATTAGTTAGCTTCGATTTTTACAATAATAAAAATTATAACAGTAATAAAAAAATTAAATTTATGTGTTAGGCTTATTTAAAAAAAGTAATATATATGCCACGTCGATGGGTTAGGTTTATGGGTTTGCAGGTTAAAAATGTCAAATCTGCTACCCGAACCAAACACTATTGGATTTGATTGAGCTGGTTCAAGTTGGACCCAAACTTGATTAGGTACGTTGTTGGGTCGGTTTGAATTAGCGGATACTTAAATAGGTCTTACATTTTTGTCCAAAAAATAGGTCTTACAAATAAACATCACTCATTTATAATTCTCATATTTTTTGGGTGAATAGAAGATGAAAATAAAAGAAAAAAGAATAGAACAAAAACAGCAGAGCACCTTAAGTGCATGTGGCATCCCCACACAGCTGATCCAAGACGTCAGGTGGCGGAGAAGACCATACAGTCACACCCATAGAGGAAGTTATCCAATCTGTGCTATGATTAGTTTCTCGAAAAACATGATGCAAGGTCAAATACGGAGCATGGTCAAGGAAGCTACTGATACTCAGAAGCAACAAACCATATGCATGAAACTCATGACCAAAGTTCTAAAAAACAGTCCGTTACGCCGAAAACGACCGCGATAAAACTGTTTCGGTAGTGATCGTTAATGCGATAAATAATTTTAATTAAATTTTGTGATTAATTAACACTGCGATGACTGCAACAGCAGAAATCGCGAAATCCTTAACACGAAGTGACTCCTATTTAGCACTATCCGATTCCAAACATATGCCATATACTCAACTTGTTTATGGAACTTTAGACACTCTCTAAATCTCTTTTAGTTGAAAAAGTTTTACTTTTTCAAACTTCTTATCTAGAGTAGGTTTTTGAGAACCACTTTTTGATCGTACCTTGACCAATGAAGTGTTGAAGTAGTTGTTGTCTCGTTGGTGGGCGGTCGTTGAATGAGTGAAAGGACCGGGTCCCGCTTCACTGTTGAGCACCTCGGGTGGTACCGCAAAGACACACCGACGATCTAGTGAGAGGTCGCTCGAGCGGATAACACAAGGTAAGAGAACGCACACGATGCCATGTATGAATGGCGATATATATCTGAGGTCCGACCGCTTTTTTGCGAAGTTTTCGTACGGCGAAGTGCGCTCAAGCGGCGTGTTTGGGCGGTCATGCCATGATGGGGGCGGGCGAGCCCAATTCTTTGTTGGCGATTCGTATTTTCGATACACCCGAGCGATTGCCCCCAAGCCTAGGGTCGCTTAAGAGCGGGCCGAGGCTTGAATCGATGCCCCAGGGAGTAATGTTACCTTGCTGAGATGGACGCGGCCGTTGGCTCTCTTGGTTGAACGGTCTCGGCCGCTCGTCAACCGTCGGCCGTGTTGACGCGACGGTTGGTCTTTACCGACATTTAAGGCGTGGCGTTTGATGTTTAGAGGTTGTCAGAAGGCGGTATTGGTGGGGGAAGCGCGGCGTTGCGGACGCCGTCTCCGGTCCCTTTCGCGCCATAGGTCCTCACTATAAATACCCCGTCGGTTGAGATCATTTTTCACACTTTCACGAATTGCTCGCCGTGACCGACTCGCTCGTCTGCGCCGACTTGCATCCGTAGCTACTTTTTGTCTTTTCGCGACCGATCTACTACATCTGTGCAAGGTATGGATCGATCTACTACATCTACTACATCCGTCTTTTCGTTGAGTGTACTTCGCGCTTTTCCACGCCTCGTGGTAGGGGGTATCAGGTCCGGGGACGGCCATGTCGCCCCTTCTCACGAGTATTCTACTCGATCGTCCGACTCGATCCCTCTATCACAGTGCTTTTGCATGCCACGCATTTAAGCCGAGCGCCCGTCTTCCCGTGAGACCGTCTCGATCTTTTGCTACACATATGACGCAGGCCGTCCGAGCCCAATCCCCACGAAGAGGAGTCTAAGTCGTCTTGGCGACAACAACTCTGGTTCTTCGAGCAACGATTCTTGAGTAGTATGAGCTCGAGTTCCCACTCTTTCCGGCCGAGGGTGGCTAGCTTCAAGAGTTCTAGCTCTAAGTCCGTCCATTCGGCGTTCGCTCGGTGCAACACTCCACCACCGGAGACGATCGTGTCTCGGAGGGAGTAGAGGAAGATGTAGAGGTGGTGATTATTGATGACGACGAAGTGCAAGGTACCATCAAGCCGCGGACGAGGGGATGGTGGAAGTCGAAAGTGGCCGAAGTGAAGAAGCCAACGAGAGGCGGTAGTTCGGCCCGCGGCTAGCTCTTCCGGTCGAGAAGCCAATAACGAAGGAGGTCAAACGAAGAGGCGGCCGACGTTCAAATCGATGTAGCCCGAGACCCGTCGACATGTCTTGGGTGTCGAGACTCTTCGCCACACCGAGTATACTTACGGTCGGCCACCTCGCTTTGCCGACCTTGAGTCTTCGCCTCAATGAATCAGAAATTTGGAGGGTGAGAGGCATGAAAGATGGAGAAGACATTGCAACTTATTCCGGCAATCTCAAGTTCACGATGTATCGGATCGTGCTCGAGAGGATGAACATCGCCCCACCTTTCACCGAAGTTTCAGCGTGTCGATTCTGCGTCATATCGGGTCGCCCCTCTCAACTCCATCCCAATGCTTGGGCTTCTTAAAGACTTTCGAAGTCCTGTTAACCAAACTTGGTTGGCCGGTGTCGATCATGCTATTCTTTGCCCTCTTCGAGCTAAGCTGGCTCAGGGAGAAAGCGAACAAGGAGAAGAGGGAGCATGTCTCTTTCAAGATGCGAAAACTCAAGACCGGTATTTCAAAGCTTATCAAGAGTCATCGGGCGCGGCTGGAGAGGCCACTACTTTTGGATCGTTCCCACCAAGGAGGCGGTAAGGCCATATCCGAGGTTCAGCCGGACGGGATGCTCGGTCCCCCTTACTTCCCAATAATGTGGAATGAAGCTCACTTCTTCGGGGAGGAGGCGATTACATCTATTACGCCAAAGATTTGGGCGAGGCCGACTTGGAATCTTTGGAAATGATTAAAGCTTTGGCGGGCATGTCTGCCCTGCACCCTAAGGCGACATACCTTGCCGCCCCTTCGCCGTCTTGCTCGTCGCCAAGGCTCTGGGGCGAGATTGGTTTGCTTCCGACCTTTGCCTTTATATTTTGTTGTCAATGTTCTCTTCTAACTCTTAAGTTGTTGTGTTGCGAAAGAATGGCGGAAAGTCGTGGGCCGTGCTTGAGTCGGTTCTAAAACCCATTGCAACTCAAGGGCCAAGATTTGAAGGACCTCGCCGAGCGGCGTCTGGAAGCGGTCTCAAAGGTGCCCCCTACTCCCAAGAGTCGGGAAAAAAGCCAATTTCAGCGTCCAGGTCACCCCGCCAATGCGATCGCGCTCCTAAAGCGGGCCAAGCTCGATGATCGGAGCTTGGACACAGCTAAGGAGGAGATTCCTATTCTCTCGCTCGAGGGTTTAGGGCAGTCGAGTTGGAGTGGTTCAGGAAGAAACCCATGGCGATGCAGGCTTCTCTCTGCACGTGGGAGTAGACAAAGTCATGGAAGAGTTGGTGGGAAAGGTGAAGGTATTTTACTTTTTATTTTCCTAGCCATTTGTACTTTTCGTCTTTGTTCGACCGACTAACAAGCCATCGCTCTTTGCTTGCGGGGGCTCGGGTGAGAAAGAGAAGGCCTGGCCGAGGCGCGAAAGGTATGACAAACTTGCCAAAGCCAAGAAAGATGTTCTTCAATGGGGAGAGAGGGCCGGGCCAAACTATCCAAGAGGAACAAGGAACTCGCCGGGTCGGTGACAAATCCAAGACCGACGTCGAAGCCTTAGAGAAGGATAAAGCCAGTGGAGGCGAGAATGCCGAAGTGGAGGCTCGAGTTCGAACAATAGCCGAGCATGCTCGGAATGCACGATCGTCGGCGGTTACAACGCCTCGGTCAGTGCGGCGCTTTGAATGCGATCTCGAAGATCAATTTTGATGAGAAGATGATAAAGCCCGCCCATTACGTTGTTAACATCAAAATCATGCTGCCCGAGGAACTTGATGATCAGGGTAATATTGTCCGCCCCGCCTCGGCTCTTTTCTGAAGCCCGCCTACGAGCGGTGTAATTTTTGTAATAGTTTAACTTGCCTTCGGGCACAACAATTTATAAGCTGCCTTCGAGCAGTGAGATGTTTGAGCGCTCGGTTTCGACCGGGCGTCTCCGTTTTGTAATGACTTTATCTTGTCCTTTATTTCATCTACTTGAATTCGCGTTGTTATGTCTATGTATTTTGTACATTTATTCGTCTAAGTTTTCGTATTCGTAGGCCGCTCGGCGGCCGTTTGGTGGTCTATCGAAAGCGCTCGTACTCGATTGGGCCATTTCGATGGCACTCGATTGGGCCATTTCGATGGCACCTGTTGGGATCATTTCGATGATCTCTCGAAATAGGTCGTTTCGACGGCCTATCGTGATGGGTTATTACTTAACCCATGGGCCATTTTCGATGGCTCTCGTTCGAGTCAACTCGGTGACCGTCGTTTGCGGGTTATCTAACCCTTGGGCCATTTCGATGGCACTCGGTTGGGACCATTTCGATGGTCGCTCGGTTTAGATCGTTTCGACGGTCCATTTATGTTTGATAAATCTTGGTCGCTCTTACGCCACGAGCATGTTTTGGCGACGCATACATTATTGCGTGAAAGTAAAGAACAAATCATATTTCTAAAGGTCGCCTCGATAAAAAACCCGAGTGGGAAAAAGAAGCGCTGCGCCGCTTTTCATTTATCGATCGGTCGTTCATTACATTCAAATCGTTCATTACATTCAAACGTAATATTTTTACGAGTTTCTCTCGCATTCCATGTTCGGGGATAGTCGCCCATCCATGGTTTCCACTCGTATGCCCCATTTCGGTCTTTTTGATGACCCTGTATGGACCTTCCCAATTTGGTGCGGCTTTCCACGTCGAGCATTCTTGTTTCCCACATCTGCGCGTCTTGGGACGAGGTGGCCGACCGAGAAATCTCTCTTCCGAACTCGGCGTTGTATCCGGGCTGCGACCTTACGTTTGATCAATTGCTCTCTTAGTGATGCTTGGTACGCAGCTCTTCCACCGAGTCCAACTCTTCTCGTATAGCTCGGTCGTTGTCAACCACCGTAGGGGTTCAAAGTTCTCCAATTTAATTCACCCATTTCTATGGGTATCACAAAGATCGATCCCATATACGGTCTAAAGGGGACTCCGGTCGTTGAATGAGGGGTTGTCTGTAAGCCCATAGAACGGTGCACTCTTCGACCCGGTTTCCCTTCGCTTCATCGAGTCTTCGCTTCAACCCACGCAGATAACTCGTTGGCCGCCTACCTGGCCGTTTATGCGAGGGTGCTCGACCGAGGTGAAGCGCTGTTTTACCCCTAAGTCGCCAACATTTCTCGAACCTTTGTCTCGCGAACCGGGTGCCGTTGTCGATTATCGATTCTTTGAGGATCCCAAAAGCGGGCCAACACACACCGGTAGAAGAACTTGCTTACTTTTGCCGATGTGATGGTTGCAAAGAGGCTCGGCCTCGATCCACTTTGTGAAATAATCTACCGCCACGATCAAGAACTTGAGGCGCTTCGGAGCAGTGGAAAGCGGGCCTAGCAGATCCATGCCCCACCAAAGCGACGACCAAGGTGAGACAAGACTTTGTAATTCGAGGAGGTGCAATGTGGACATCGGCGATGTACTTGACATTTTTGCACTTACGAACAAGCTTCTTAGCATCCTCGTCCATGGTCATCCGGTAATAGCCGTACACGAGAGCTTTCTTAGCTATGGGGCGTGCCGCGGTGACTTCCGCAAACACCTTCATGAATATCCTCAAGGCGTGGTCGGCCGGCCGGCGTAAGACATCTTAACAACGAGAGAGGAGAATCTCTCTCAGTATAACTTTCCTTCTATTACAGAATACTTGGTCGCTCTGAGCGACCAACTTTGCTTGCCGGATCGCTCGGTTCTTCCCTTCAACAATGTATCTCGGGATAGGGCGATCCAATCGAATCTGGATTGACACACGAGCGGCCAACGATCGGCTTGGCTTCGGTCGACACACTCGCCGATTTAGAGTCTCTGAATCAAACTTACGTGATTCCCGGGGTCTTGGTACTTGCAAGTTTTGATAGAATGTCCGCTCGAACATTTTTGGTCCGAGGCACATGAGTGACTTCGCGCCTCGGCCGAATCGCTTGAGAAGCTCTCTTACTCTGGCTAGGTAACTCTTCAAAGACGTCGCCCTTAGCATCATATAATTCTTTGATCTGCGAGACAACAAGTAAGCGAGTCGATCGAAGTTCAACCGGTCGACATTGAAGTCCTGGCGAGTTGCGAGCGGTATATGCGCGCCCATACTCGGCCCGATTGTTTGATGTATGGAAAGCGAAAGTCAAAGACACCTCCACCGCCGTGCCTTCGAATTTTCTAATATTAGGCTGCTCCACTTCCTTTCTTTGTTGGGCGACCCATCTACATGTAGGATCCGTGTCGTTGTGGTTTGATCTTACGGAGTCGAGTCATTTACGCTATAAAGTCGGGCCAACACTTGCGCCTTTGCGGCCGATCTTGATTCAAATTTGATCCCAAATTCATCGAGCTCATCGCCCACTTTATCATTCGTCCCGCGAGATCCGCCGATGGAGGACTTGCTCGATTGGTGATCGGTCCTTACCACGACTGGTGGGCCACAAAGTAGTGGTCTCGATCTTGGCGCAAAGAACTAGGAGTGCAAGCGCAAACTTCTCTATTTTCTCGGTACCTCACTCGGGCGCCGCAAAGACTTTACTAATAAAGTAGACCAGATTACATTTTAGATCGTTTCTCTCGACCAAAGACAAAGACTTAACTTCTTCCGTTATAGCCAAGCACAGATCTGACGTCTCGCCCGACAACGGCTTGGTCATAATTTGTGGGCTAGTCAAAGCTCCCCTTCAACTCGCCCAATGCTTTGCGGCGCTGGTCGGTCCACTCAAAGTCTACGTCTTTCTTAAGCGAGAGTTCGAGCGATTGGAAGCGACTTGCGGCCGCTTTTGGTATGAATGCGGAGAGCCGCTGCCACCATCCGTTCATTTGTTGGATTTCTTTTTTTGTCTTTGGCGGCCTCATGTCGTGGGCCGCCTCTACATTTCTCGGGGTTTGCTTATCATCCCTTTCGGTTAGGTGGAAGCCCAAAAATCGCCGCCTCACCCCAAAGGTACACTTTTACGGATTGATCGAGTGAATTCTTCCTAGCTTCTTCAAAGATTTCCCTCGAGTCGTTCACATGATCCGGATCGGCCCGCTTTTGATGATCATGTCGCCCAAGTATACCTTAGAGATTCGACCGATCGCCTCTTGAAAATTTTGTTCATCATTATTTGGTAAGTCGCTCCAAAGGCGTTCTTTAAGCCGAAAGGCATCACCTTATCTTGAAAAATTTCCCGATCCGTCATGAAGGCCGTCTTGTGTCGATCGGGTGGATACATCGTGATCTCGATTGTATCACGAGTAAGCGCCCAAAAAGACAATAATTTATAGCGAGGCGCCATCGACCAATTTGTCAATGTTGGAGCGCAGGAAGGCATCCTTCGGGCATGCCTTATTTAGGTCGGTGTAGTCTACACACATTCTCCATTTGCCATTCTTCTTTTTAACCAACACGACATTGGATAGCAGGTCGTGTACTTGATCTCTTCTATGAAATTGGCTTTATGAGGTCCTCAACGGCGCTTTGCGGCTTGAGATTTTTCCTCGTTACGAGTTCGTCTTCTTTGAGCGATGGTTTAACCCCTTCATCGATCGAAAGTTGATGGCGAGCTACTACCGATAGGAATGTCGGGCATGTCGATGCACGCCATGCGAAGCAGTCGCATAGTCTTTCAAACATTGCACAAGGTCTTGCTTTACTTGCTCGGTAGGTCGCTACCGAGCTTAATCTGTCTTTGTTGGGTCGTCTCCCAACCGCACATCTATCGATTCTCCATGAGGTTACGGTCTTTTAAGCCGATTCTTAAGCTCTCGAGCTAAAACATCGTCGTCGTCTTACAGGTCTTTATGCCGGATCATAACGAGGCGTCGGATCAGTGAGATTTACTTAGTGGCCTTATTTGGTGCTTTGAGCATTTGGGCCACGATCTACCTCATCACAAATTTCACGATATAGGGGTGGCTTCGCTTCACGATTCTAAATCGGCGCTAGGGTGACTACACCGGTTGTCTTTCTTTGTAGAATTTCATCTTGGTGTCTTTGTCGATGCAACGGCCTCTAGCTTGCCCAAAGTCGGCCTACCAATGATGCATTGATAGCGGATTTGATGGGAAGTACAAGGAACGTCGTCCGGGACCGCCCCGTACATGGTACTTTCCCGGTGTCATCACCAAATGTGACTAAAAGCTCGATCGTTCCCAACGGGTGGGTGGTCGCTCCGTTGAAGCTGTTAGAGAGTGGGCTCGGCACGAGGATTATCTCGCCGATCAACTTTTAGCTTGTCAATCGGTTCAACAAACATGATATCGGGCCGAATTTGCTTTGGTCGACTGTAATTCTTTGCACCTCTGTGTTGGCCATAATCGCTCTTATCACCAGCGGGACATAAGCGTTTCGGCTTGCCATCGTGTAGGTCGTTATCCCCAAAAGAGATGGGAGGTCTATTCGAGACCGGTCTTTCTGCTGAAGTTGATGCGACCATTAGAAGTTCATCCCATTTTCTCTTGGTGGCTTTGTTGGATTCCCTGCGATCCAACGGGTTCCCACCATGAATTACCATCGCAACATTACGGCCTTTAGATCGCCGAGTGTCACGATCTTCAGATCGGTCTTTGTCTTGGGTGCTCTCTATGGCTAGAGGACCCTTCCCTCTGTCTTGATCGGGTTCTTTTGTTTTTCTCGAGGTCGGTCGCCTTCCTCCGACCTCACATACTTACCCAACTTGCCTTTCTGAATGAGTTCTTCAATATCGTCTTTGAGGGCCATACAGTCGTTGGTATCATGACCCTTGCTCTTGTGGTAGCGGCAATACCTTTTGGTCGGCCGTGCCCCCTTCTTGAGCACGAGTGGATCGGGCCGCTTTACTCCTACGAATTCATTGTTCTGGCACTCACTGTAGATCTGTGCAATGGAAGTGTTCAGGCGAGTACGATGGTCAAATTTCTTGTCTCTGAAGTCCGGCCGGTTGTCTCGGCGACCTTCATGCCCTTTAGACGGCTTACTCTGCTCTTCCTTCGGTCGCGCACGGGCGGCCTTCCTTGCAGCTAAAGTCTCTTCATACGCCATGTGGACGTTTGCCCTTGTTAGGAAATAGCGAGATCCTCGATAATGGTTAAGAGTGAATTCTTCTACGAACCGGTGGTCCGGTCGAATACCACGCTCGAGATATTTTAACTTGTCCTTGTCGACAAGTCACGAACGGACTTCGGCCTCGATGTTAAACCGGTCGATGTATCGCCTCGGGTTTCATTATCCCTTGAACAATGGAATCAAGTGCTCTTCAAATCGATATTGGCGGCGATTTGCGGTGTAGTGAGACAAGAAGATTACGATCAAGTCTTCCCATGATGATATGGTGTTGGGTCGAAGGATTCCCACCACTCCAATGCTCTACCGTCCAACGATCGAGGAAACGACTGCATTTCATGGTCGGTCCCCACTCTGAATAAAGCAGTAATTATTAAAATACCGGAGATGCTTGTCTGGATCGCTACGACCATCGAACTTGTTTAGGTTAGGCGGCTTCCTCAAATCTCTCGGAATTCTGTAACGCTGATTTCTCTAGTGAATGGGCGTGCTCGTTCGAATGCCGTTCGACCGAAGGGGTGCATAGCGAGGCAAGCCTCGTTGCGGCATTCCATAGATTCCTCGGATGGGCGGATGGTGGAAGTTGAGGAGTCATACGGGTCGTTCGCTCGACCTCTTCTCGGCCGACGCGAAACGTCCCTAATTCTTCCATCCCTGTATTCTTCAAGATCTTCACGAGAATCCCAAGACCGCTTCTCGACCGAGCGTGAACCGAACGACTCGTTGGATGAGTATCTAGTGGGCGGCGGCGGTGTCGGGGCGTGTATTTGGAATCCTCATAATCGTCGTAAGATAGCGAGCGCCGTCTGCGCCGACGTTCTACCAGGGGCGACCTATGCGCCCCGCCGTCTCTCTCGCCGGAGAACGATGAGTAGTGCTCTCCCCGCGAGAAATGCTCCTTCGAGGAGGGAGCGATGTTTGCGCGCCCGGTCGGCGTGGGGCGGAGGTTCTCCGTCTTCCGCGACGTGGCGGCGGAATCGACCTCTTTCATCTTGCGAGAGATGGCGTCGTCTGCATGCGATCACCGATTCTTGCTTTGGAGGATCGCATAACGGCTCGAGTGACATGTTCGGGCAATGGCTCTTCAATGCCCGCCTCGATCAACTCGGGCGGTAGTTGGGGTGGAGCGTACGGTCGTACCTGCTCCAAGATCGGTCCGCGACCCTGCACCGAGGGTTCTTGTCGCGGATTCCCTTGAGATTCATGAATCGTCATCGCCACGCCCTCCGGGGTTTGCCGAGGATCTTTGCCGGAGAGGTTGAGCCGAGATGAGGCCCGCGTGCGGGGCGGTCGCGTGGAGCCATGAGTGGAGTAGGATAGCGCTCGGGCCTCCCACTGTGGTCGCCAATTGATCGTACCTTGACCAATGAAGTGTTGAAGTAGTAGGGGTGTTCAAAACTGAACCAAACCAATAGGGAAACCGCAAACCGAACCAAACTAAACCGAAAACCGCAAAAAACCGCTTTTGATCGGTTTTGTTGGTTCTTTTTCATGCACACCGCGTGGTTTGGTTCGGTTCGCGGTTTTGATTTCCGAAACCAAACCAAACCAAACCAAACCGCAAGTAACACTAAGGCTTGTTGAATTACAACTTTCCTTACTAACTTACTAACTCAAATGCAACTACAACCCAACTCTCACTCACTTACTAGCTCAAATCTAATTAATTCTTTCACTCACTTACAAACAATCCATATTGTTATGCTATATTTAAAAATTACAACAAAATATTTAATTCAAATTCTTTTAAACATTGTCTTAGCTATTTGAAAAAAATTAAAAGAGAGTGATTTATATACTACATATATTTGAGTAGATTTTTTCTTAAAGATTTATGTTAGTCTTTTTTATGTTAGTTAATTTTAACTCCGTTTTAAATTATTTTTGTCTTGGAAAAAACGAACTAACCGAACCAATCCAAACCGCATTTGTTTGGTTTGGTTTGGTTCGGTTTTATTTTAGGAAGCCAACCGAACCAAACCAAACCGCATGTAATTTTACCTTGCGGTTCGGTTCACTTTTTGTCTCAAAACCGAACCAAACCGCACCGCGAACACCCCTATGAAGTAGTTGTTGTCTCGTTGACTGGGCCGGTCGTTGAATGAGTGAAAGGACCGGTCCTGGCTTCACGCTGAGCACCTCGGGTGGTACCTGCAAAGACACTCCGACGATCTAGTGAGAGGTCGCTCGGGCGAGATAACACAAGGTAAGAGAACGTCACGCGATGCCATGTATGAATGGCGTATATATCGCGAGAGTCCGACCGTTTTGCGAAGTTTTCGCCGACGGCGAAGTGCGCTCAAGCGGCGTGTTTGGGCGGTCATGATGGGTCGGGCCGCAGCCCAATTCTTTGTTAGCGATTCGTATTTTCTGATACACCCAGGAACACTTTTAAATCTTGTTTTAATTATATACCCATTTTAATTTCAATTTGTTTTTGAAACATTGTGTTCATATCACCTGTGAAAAAAAAATTGTTCTCAAACTCTTTTGTAGATCCTTTCGAAATGTTTTTTCCATTAAGAAATTTTACTGTTTCAAACTCTTTACCAAAACTAGTTTTTTAGAAACAAATTTTGGAACATGTTTTTTTACTTACGTTTTAAACTTTTATGTGAAACTTTTTCAAACCATTTATCTAGACTAAGGTTTTTGAGAACCATTTTTTTGAAGTGGGTTTTTATATAGTCAAATGAAAGCGCCACCACTGAGCCTCTATTTGCTTAAGAACGACTTCGCACACGGCCTGACCGACCGCTACTCTCAACCTCGGTCAAGCCACAGAGGACCGAGGGACTTATCAAGAAGACTGAGGGACTCAACGATTGTCCGACCCGGCCTCCTGAAGGCAACTGATAAGCGGTCATATGTCTTGGTAATTGGTCAGGTCTCACAAGGCTCATTTCTCTCGGAGGACTCGGTCGACATGCAATCAATGAGATCCCTTAGATCTCGCCCTAGTCTTGTAACAGTCACATTGACCATAATTGTCATTAATTCTCACTAGTAACACTATATGTCTAACACTAAGAGGCTAATGAAAGGTACACATTTCTGGATTACCACATACTACTCTTATTCTTACGAGATATCACAATCATCTAGTGACTATCGCATACTTGTGTTCTTGCTAGATCATACTCCAGGAAATAGTTAGAAACAATTTTTTTTGATTTTTTCAATTTCCTTTACCCCTGGGAATTTTATATTTTTTTAACTATTTATATTAATTGGGTTCAACTATCGTTGAAAGAATGAATCAATTGAACTACGACATGATGATTATGCAGTTCGGTCTCAGATATGGTTTTAAAAACATTGCTCAAAAGTAAAAACTATAAGAAAAATAGAAGCTCAAATGAAGTTGTTCATCGACACAATCTGAACTAAAACTTTGATTACGCGCCACCTTCTTGTAAAAGTTTTTTAAGTAATTCACAATAATTAAGGAATTTTGTAATTTAGTTTTTTTTTGGATAGAAGTTGGTTAATTTAGTTAGTAAGTTTTAAATATTTGGACAATTTTTATTATTTTTTGCAATTACTTTTAAAATCTAAAAACCATTACACATTATTTAAAAATTTAGGATCATATATTAATTAACCTATGAATTACTACAATTTGTATTTATATTATTATGGATAATGGAATGGATTAACCGCATGGGTGGTAAGTCACTTTCAAGAGTGTCAGCAGAACAGGGATCGTGCAAATAGAAGCAACCAACCAACCAACCAACTAACCGAGTTTTGTTTCTGTTTGGTCACACTTTTGACTTTAATCTTAACTTAAATAACATCCTTTCCTCTTTTTCCTTTCATGTGTTGTCTCCCTTAACACTTTACCCAATTCATTCATTCTCTTCTCTTTGGTTGCTTGCTTTTATGCTCACGACAGATTCCAATTTGTCTCCTTTTCCCATCTTTGTTTGCTTCTTCGCTGTTTTGGACTTAGAACTGGGAAGTGGATGTTAAAGGTCTCGCCTTTGGGTTCTTTCGTGAGTCTTTTTCGTCAAATCTGAAGATGGGTGTTCATTTTTAGCCATCAAGAATCTAACTAGTTACTTGATTTGGAGAGAAAGATGAAGGATTTTCATGGGACACCAGGCACTGTCCTTGGTTTGACTTTGAGGATGTCACAGTTCATTTTTGCTGCTGCATCAATTGCTGCCATGACTACCACACCCAGTTTCTATAATATTACGGCCTTTTGGTAATTAAATATGCTGCTTATTCAACTTCATTTATTTTTGTGTGATTTTGTTGATGAACTATCAAATTCCCATGCTTAGTCAACTGTTTGTTATTTAGTTTCATTTGTGGATGTATGCACAGCACATAACATAAGTCAATTTAGTTTTTTCTAGTAAGTTATGCAAGTTTCCACTAGAATTTGCTCAGGGAATTTGATATCCATGAAACCAATTTTTGGATTCAATGTAGTGAATCGTAATTTTAACATAACTGTTTGATTGGTTGGATTCGATCTAGTTGTCTAACAGAAGGACAGGCATCAAAGGATATTCATAGTTGTTTGGGGTGATGGCAATTGGAATAACCATTGACCAATACCATGATAGTAAATGGCTTACAACCCTTTAACTCGAGAAAGATCAAAGCATATTGACATAGACTGTCATTTCATCGAAGAACATGTACATTATGGATTCTTTAACCTCGTCCACAAGCAGTCTCAACATCGATTGGCTAATGTTCTCAAAAAAGCTCTACCAGAAACTTTGTTTCAAACCACAATGTCCTTGCTGGGAATCTTATATATATATACCTCCCACCTTGAGGGGGTATTTGAACTACTTCAATTATTAGTTGCATTTAGTTTGCGTCAGAAGCTTTGCTCGCATTGTTAGAAGTGATACATATATCAATTGAGAGCTTCTAATTCAATTCATAAAATCCAATGGAAATGAAAGAACATTTCTCTATTCTCACTATATCAATAGTGTACACGGAGCTCCCTCAGGGTCTCTTGATGGGTTGAAGCAGCCAAGCAGGTCAGCCACCAATGGTATGTCAAATCGTCATCTTCCCTCACATCTCAAGGCTACATACAATATGCCTTTGAGCATTCCTTCTTTCTCAAGCATAATGGGACCTCTTCCACTTCCCTACATGCTTTGTCCTCATACTTGCAGGAACTGATTTGGAAGGAATCTCTGCTGTTAAGAAATTTTTGGATGCGCATTTCAGTATCAAAAATTTCTTGTGCTTTGAAATTCCCTGTTCACAACTGGTATTCATGTTAGCCAACACAAATATACTCTGGACATTCTTTCTGATGTAAGTCTTCTTGTTAAACCAGTTAGTTTCTACTCCTATGTCCAAAGACACCAAATTGCAAAGAAAGGAGGTGATCCCTTGGCAGACTGTTATTAGACGGCTTGTAGAGTGAGGGATGCCTCCCACTCTATACTCTTTTTTAAGCCACATCACATCCAATGTGGGACTCTTAACAGATACCATCTTTTTATTGTTTACATAATAATGGGTCTTTTGTTCCCACTAATGGTCAATTTCTGGCCTTTTGTGTTAGATGCTGGACGTATATGCGTCTGTGTACTACAACTTGCAGTCATTTCTATGGATCTTTAACCAAACTTTTACTCTTCCAAGTCTTAAAAGGGTCTTCTTTCCTTTGCATTTTCAAGCTCTGTGGGAGAAAATATAAGATTTATTAGATGATGAGTATGAGGAGTATCTTTAATCAAAGGCTGTTCACACAATATCATTGTCACCCCTTAGTCTATATTGTTAATCTATGTCACATCTCTCTCTCTCTCTCTCTCTATGTATGCTAGATCTAAAATTCTAGATTTCTAGTGCTTGCTATGACAATGCTGGTAATTCTTTCCTTTTATTACTCCTCCTTACGGCTCAGTGTGCCATCAATATTGGTCACACAACACCTCTCCTACCATATCTCTAACTTTGAATTATGTTCTTTTTGTTCCATATAT
Organism: Oxytropis ochrocephala; assembly: GCA_020916435.1. Taxonomy (NCBI): domain Eukaryota; kingdom Viridiplantae; phylum Streptophyta; class Magnoliopsida; order Fabales; family Fabaceae; genus Oxytropis; species Oxytropis ochrocephala. Next base: position 26,019,711 of record CM037090.1, on the reverse strand, counting down.
CCCTTGTAACTTAATTTACAATTAGTCAGCTTATTTGTACTCTCAATACTTCCATAACCCTTTCAGCTGAATCTTTCCATATACAGGATGGATGTTTGGTGTACCCTCCAAATCACATGGATTCTATCATCTTCAACTTCCATCACCATTGTTGTCTGTCAAGGTATATGTTGAGATCCCACATTGTCTAAAGATATGGCTATGACTAGACTACTAGTCTTTATGAGACTTGGGCAATCCTTTCCAGTTGAGCTAGTTTTTAAGGTTGAGTTAGGCCTTGCTCTAACTCTATAATGGTAACAAACGCTATTCTAGATATTTTATTAGGCCACTCACATTTGTCCACACTCTAGATCACCAGTGTTGGGCTTGAAAGGGTTTGTTGAGACTTGAAACCTTATAAGGTTGAGAAATCCTTACCACTTGAGTTTTCTTGAGGTTATGTTCCTCAAGAAATCCCAACCCAAATTCTAAAAGTATATGTTCTACACGTCAAATTTGTCCCATTTATAATTTTTTGAGCTATCATCATTTATGCTCCTCCATAATGTTGTGTGCTTGTCACCCATTGTTATTGCACCTATACCACATTCTCTCCGAAAATATACAATCGTCTGTCAATGGGTATTATGGCAAGGTTTTGAAAGCTCATCTTGTAGCTAGGGCTTTACTCATATTTTTCGTGTTAGTTACGATGTCACCATCTCCCTAATTACAAAATGGCATCTATTTTTATGTTGAGATTGAATTTAAGTCCTTTATGTTAACCAGTGCATGCTTGGTATGGTAGTTAGGATTGCGCTCCTGAGCGTAGGAGCGACTGCTCCTATGAACTTACAGCCCTCCATTTTTCATAGAAGCGGCAGGAGCGCGCTCAAGAGTGGTAGGATCGTTGGGAGCAGACAGGAGCGTTGCTCTAGGTCATTTTTGTTTTTCTCAGTTTTTTAATTTTTTCCGAGGATGATTTTAGGCCTTCAAAGTACATCTAAGTGTTTTGTGGACTATTTGATGTTTATAATTTTTGTTGTATTGATGTTATTAGAAAGTTAGTTTACAAGTTAGTTAAATTAGTTTTCAACTGTAACTACTTTTCTTAGTTAGTTAATTAGTTGGATTTTTGTATTTACTTTCACTAGAAGGTGCACTATATATAGTGATCACCTCTTCATATTGTACTAAGTTTTTAATTCACCATTCATTTCAATAAAATTTATATTCAATTCATAGATAGAGTTTAACTCTTAATATGGTATCGAGAGCGATTATGTAGCTTCCGCGTTCATCTCTCATCGGTGATTCCTCCATTGTCTTCTCGCAAATTTCTTCTTTTGCTTTGCGATTCATGAACAATAGTGTTCACTGTGGTATCAAAAGAAATTTAAGTTTCTTGATTTTTTCTTCCATATGTTCTTTGAGATTCTCCGCGTTCATCATTCTTCCTTTGTTCTTTGACCTGCTTGGTTGTTGTTCAACTCATCTCTGCCATGGCAAATCCTCCACATAACCATGATGACGCATACCTCCATCCTTCGGATAATTCCGCTCTTGTGTTGGTATCTCAACATCTCCCTAAGGACAAATTCGTCACTTCTTGCGTGTATTCAAGAAGTTCTTTGAAGCTACTTCCTCGATCATCCCTCGAGCCCGCTTCATCATCTTTACTGCGTTTGTCTCTTGTTTCTTCGCGATCCAACTGTGTAGCCTTGGAAGAACTAATGAAACAACATTTTTTCCTCGAAAGAAGCAATGTTTCGCTTTCTTTATCCCTTCATGCGTGTGTTCAAGAAGTTCATTGAAGTTTATTCGCCGATTATCCCTCGAGCCAACTGTCTCTTGTTTCTTCCTAGACAAGCTGTGTAGCAATGGAAGAGCGAATGAACCGGCAAATGAAATCTTTTTCAACTCATATATCTAACAATCCAATTTTTTGCCAGAACTATTGTTCATTTTTGCAAATTAAAAATCCGTTCAACGTTTGGTTGGATTTCATCTTGTTTTCTTGTTGGATTCTTGGATTGATTTATTGGATCCACATTTTTGTATGAGGTTTTTTGAAGACTGCTCAATGTTCTTTTGTCGACATGTGGTTTCTTACAAGTTTTCAATTGCCATCAACATAGTAGCACTGATGTTTTGCCTTGTAAATGAGATTTCAAATTCCTAAGTTTCCTAAAGTGTCTACAATGGTTGCTGAAAGGACTTCATATTCATGTGGCTTGTGTATTTGAATTTTTGGTTGGCCGATATTTGAATTTATGGCTTATAGAAAAATAGTTTAAACATTATTTCATCTTTTGTTATATAAACAGTTTATGCATAAGCACTTATATGATAAGCGCTTATGTCATAAGCACTTAATTAAGTTGTTTATCCCATATAGCATGGTTGGATGTTGGATATGGAATAACTTAATGCTGACTGTTCTACTTCTATTTGTATTGCAGTTACTTGATAGCTTCAATGGGTTTACAAGTCGTTTGGAGTTTCGTGCTGGCTTCGTTGGATGCATATGCCTTGTTGAGAAAGAAGGTCCTCCACAACCCTGTACTTGTTAGCCTCTATCTGATTGGAGATTGGGTTAGCGCGCTCCTCTGACTAATCTGTTGGTTACATAGGTGAGAGTTCTAAAGTCATGATTTTCCATTTAAATGAATTCTTCTTAATCACTGTCCACAGGTAACAGCAACACTATCTCTAGCTGCAGCGTCATCCTCAGCCGGCATCACAGTATTGTACTTTAGTGATATGGGACATTGCCATTTTGGAGAAGAATGCCGAAGATATCAGATTTCGATTGTATTTGCCTTCTTGAGCTGGATACCTATTGCAGTATCATCCCTAATCATGCTTTGGCTATTAGCTGCTGGCTAGCAGAGAAGACAGTATATTCATTCCACTAGAATTCTCTCATTCAAAATGTGTTTTCATTGAAAGTGTGTGAATAGGAAAGAAAATAGAGTAGGTTTACACTCATTCATATTGATTCCTTCATCTCAACAACTAGAATTGGGATATATAGCAGCAGATTGTAAAGTAAAATGTATGATATGTGATTTTGAAACTAGTCTCCCACTTGTGTTTGTCATACATGTATGTTTTAAGTACTCATTAATTGTCTTGGAGAATGTTTCAAAAATGAATTTGTTTTATATATGAGAAAATCTCTAAGTTTCAGACTTCAGGATATATGAGAATTTCTATCTCTAGATTTCATATTCCAATGAACCTTGTAATCGTATGGGGCCTAGCAAAAGAAAAATTATTGTGGATAATTTTGTCAACATAATTAAAATTCTAATAACTCATTTTCCCTCTCTTTCAAATCTCTCTAATATAGAGGAAGTAAAAAGAAGTCTAAAATAATTTTAAAATATTCTCTCTCATTCTCTCCTTTTTTTTGTGTGTAAATTGGGTATCCTCTACGCATAACTGTACAGACTAATTCCTCGAGCCGAGTAGAATCACCAAGGGCGACAAAACTTTCCATAAAAAGTTTTAACACTGTTGCATTCCCAAATCTGGATTCGAATTCAAGATCTTGATTAAGTTAGAAGTGACCCAAAATATTTCATCCCAAGTGCTCTTGGATTCTCATTCCCTCTTTATCCCCGAACCAAACACACCTTTAATCGAAGTTCATTTCCTTCTAATTATCTCTTGTGAAAGGTTAATGTATGAGACTGAGGGTAGAAGCATACATCCATAATGGTCGGCAAAACAAGGTTCTAGATTTCCTCATGCTCCACGTACACAGTTCAGGGTATGGAATATGTTTTGTTTTTGAAGCCATAAAGGAAGTTTAGCATTTTGCTGACCAAAACTTGTGGCTCTGGAAACGCGAGGCACTTGGTGGCATCTTGATGTGCTTACCACTAATTCAGATTACTCTATTATAATTATTATTATTATTATTATTTCTTTGGATTTGGTACAAAGAACAAACCACGAACTACTTGTTGAGTGGAAAGTCAGCGGCGCCACATCAAGAGATTAGAGAATATCTTTTGTTAAGATTTCAAACCATTCATTCAAATTATAATTAAAGCTTAAGTGGAGTCTAAATTACCTGTGGTACATTGGTCCATCATTTTTTTAGACAAGTAGTCCATCATTAGTAATAATCATTTTCTAATGAAAATTCTTTAATAAGTAAAAGTTTAGATGTTGTTTGGCTCAAAGACTCACAGCAGAGATCGAAATGAAACCTCAAGACTCATTGACAACATAAAAATCTTAACAGATCACACACAAAAATAGGTTACTCACGGTGGCGGTGTCGGCGGGAGTTAAACCCACACAATTATGGGGAATAAACTAACTACTTTAATCAACTTTCATTAACTATGAAAATTCTTAGTAGCAGTAATTATTATTAGCAATAAATATTGAGTTTTTTTTTTAAAATATAAACATTGAATTATTAAAATATAAATTCAGACTCCACTTAAAAAGTTAAAGCATATAATTTGAAGCAGCAAAGTGGCTCGACTGTTGATTACATGATAGGGTCCAAGTGAGTGGTTTATTTATTTTGATGAGTTAATAGAGCTGCATAATAAATTAATAATTGTTTCTAGACGGTGGTGGACCAAGGATCTTAGGTTGGAGGTGAAAAAAAATTCATTATGGTTTTTCGGATTGTTAAGGAATCAAGTTATCTAACTCCACATATATTTAAGAGAAAATCGCCAAATAAGTCTCTTAGTTTACTCGTCATTATCTATTTAAGTCCTAAAGTATGTGAAAATAAGAAGTAGTTTGTAAAAATATGCGATATCGATAAAACAATTTTCTAAAGTTTTATAAATAGTCTCTTACAGAGATTAATAAGACATATTTGTTAAAAATTGGATGCAAATTTAAGGATAAGAGTGTAAAAAAAAGGGATAGTAGGCCATGAAACCTTCACCAACCTAATACCAATTTTGGTGCCAAACTTGCATATGGTGCAGAAATTATTGAGAGGAATGAAAAGCTAGTTGTAATTTGTTGAAAAAACGTATACCCTATTGGATTTTTGCTAATTTTGCTTGTTGACTTGCAGGACTTGTATTAACACTTGAGGGGAGGTGAAACTATTGGAAGCCCAGCTTCTGATGGCCCAACCCAATGATGTTTGAAGAGCTGCCAAACAAAATTGTTTGGTGGGTCTTGCGCACCCAGGACCCGACCCAAACACGGAAGCGCGGATCTTGTTTGACCCGATATATTTATTCTTTCTTATACTCTCTTCTCGCTCAGAATTGCAAGATCCTTCTTCTCTCTTCTTGGTTCTCCGGCCTCTCTCTCTCTCTGAAACCCACAGAGCGCATCGCTGCTCTCTGCGGTGGTTCTTAGGTGATTGAAGCGATCGTTCTCTCAGGTTTCAGCATCAATGATGATCTCTGTTTGATGATGAACAAAACCCTCGGTGGTTTTTGTTCTGAAGCTTGAGCTGAGACCTTTGTTCTGACTTCTCACCTTTGCGATCTTGCAAACCCTAGTTTGCACAGATCTGGTTGATTTCTTTAACCTGGCTTGTGAATCTCCTTCGCTAAGGTAGATTCACCCTTTCTTCTGATTCTCCTTCACTTTACCTTTGATTTACCACTTGTTGTAGAAACCCTAATTTTCTCTGTGCTTGCAGTGCTGAAGAGACTCTATTCAAGGTTCCAATCACCTCGATAAGGTATTGATAACTCATATTTATATGAGTTATTTATGCCTCTAATCATTAAATTAAGTAAGTTCTCAAGTAATATTAGTATAGTATTTATTGCATTTACATTAATATTAGGTGAGGAAGGGCTAAACTCTTGCTTTGCTATGAAATTGGCACATTTGGTGCCCTTGTGATTGTTTTGATGTATTTTGTGAAGTAGTGCAGTGTTTAGCGCTATAGCGTCTAACGCTATAGCGGCAAGAAGGCAGATCAGCTGAGCATCTAAAGGAAAAATGCAATTTTGGCGCCAAGCTCATTAATCCATGTTCCATATCTTGTGTCCACTGTGCTTGCTGACATGTGCGGATTTTATTGGATTTGTGTGGACACTTGGCATTGCATGAGTGAGGAATAGTGGAGTTGGTGAAAAAGCAAACATCACCTTTATTGACTTTTGAGAAGATTTGTACCTCATGCTAGAGAGACTAGATATGCTGATTTCCTTCCCTTACCTGAGGGCATTCGAGAGTTAGAGAGAGTATTGGTAGAGAGAGAGAACTTGACATTTTCCTTTTTCTCCATTGATACACTTTTAAAGCTTTGAAGTTTATTTTTCTTCCTTGGTGATTCTCTGTATTTCTCACGGTGTAAAGCTACTGATTTGTATCATCATTGCGTGGATGATAAGGAGACATCAAGATTGTATATTTTGCACTTGTAATTTCCTTTCTACCTACGGTAATGCAAGTATGTTTATTTGTGTTATTTTGATGATGCTCAACATGAGCTAAACTCCTTGAGTTGGGTTGCTATAGCTTGTAATGAACCTTTAATATTGCGTATATAACTTCTCACGTTTGGTGTTTTAATCCTTGTGTTATAATTCTTCCAAACTTGTTTTATATTTGGCCACGTAAAACAAGTACCTCTGTGGATTCAGACATGAACCATAGAAAGAACTCAAGGGTTAATATAAATGATAAGGTTGGTTGAAGACATTTAATCAATTTTTGCGTCCTCTAGACATAGAAGTTGCAATAGTTTATAAAGCATAATTTGTGGGATCTTGATTATCTGAGGGGTGAACCTATTTAGAACCTAGACATAGGCATCTTGTAGTGAAACCACAGGCGCTAGTAATCTTGAAAGGTGCAAAACATTTGCAACAGCGCTTAGCGCTATAGCGTGTGACGTTATAGCGTCTTTTTTCTGGGAAGTTACGTAGTGAAAGCAATCCAACTTATTTCTCTCATAGTTTAACTTACTTTAACTTGTTACCTTAAAACAACTCTTGTTCAACTCAACTTTGCTACTCAATTACTTGTTACTTGATCCTCTAAGTGTAATTCCTTTTTAAACTCTAAAATTAATACCAATCCCTGTGGAGACGAACTTTACTTATCAATATATTACTTGTTGCGATTGTGTACACTTGCACAACTACTTTTCGCATAACAGGTATAATCACAAACCCTCTGTGATTTCCCCTAATCCTCTTGGTTGTTATTCTGAAACCCTAATATTCTCTTGTATCTGTTTTGTTGCATGCACCTTTGACTGTGTTCTTGAGATGAACACTACCTGAATCTTTACCCAGAAACCTTTTTCAGAGTATCCAAAAGGTAATACTCTCCTTACTGCTTTCTTTTCTTTCTCTTGTTTCCAGTCACTGAAAACCTAATTACTAACCAGATTTCTCTTGTTGTTGCAAGGTACATTCACACCTTTGAATGCACTAGCAGAACCCAGAATTCTTGATAGTAACCAGAAAGAATTTGGAGCATACGTAAAGGGAGTATTTCAGAAGTAGTATTAGAACTTAGAGTAAACTGAAAAACTGTAAACTTTATTTCAATGTATGAATTGTTTCTGTACAGGAAGTATTGCTATTTACAAGTATTTATATACACCACATTTAAGCACAATGTGGACATGTCAGTTAGGGTTAGTTAGAATCCTAACAGCCCTAACTGAATAAACCACTTTAGGTACACACACTAACAACCTTTTAATTTTTTAAAATAGTTTGTTAGGTTTGTTAGGTGTATGCCCAACGGCTATATTTTGTAATTAGGGTTTTTATATTAAACCCCAATACCCCCCCATAATATAGAAGCCCTACATTACAGGATACAAAACCAAAACATTTAGGCTAAAAATTACAAGTAGAAAAACCTTAACCTAAACTACTAAGCTAGAGAAATAGGACTTAGATCATCAGGACAGACCCCTGGTACTAGTCTTTAGATAGAAATCAGCTTGAGACAAGCCCCCTAGCAATAGCTTTTAGTGATTGCCTCCTAGTTTAGAAGGCAACCAAGCCTATTTCTCTTCTTAGTTTCACAAAGGCTTCTCCTTTGAGAGCCTTAGTGAACAAATCAGCCAATTGTTCTTTGGTAGAACAATACTCCACACTTAGATTGCCATTTGTCACTTGCTCCCGCATGTAGTGAAACTTAGCTTGAATGTGTTTTGTCCTTCCATGTGAGCTAGGATTCTTTGCTAGACTTAGAGCAGATTTGTTATCAATCCTTAGGATAGGAGGTTGACTTAGAGTGACTGCAACTCGAAATTAGAGAATCTAGCCATCTTTGCTTGGGTAGCGGTGCACATCGACAATATACTGCGCCTCACAAGAGGGGCGGAGCTACTACACTTTGCTTCTTTGAGCTCCAAGAGATTGGTGCTCCTTGAAACTTAAAGAGGTACCCCGAGGTACTTCTTCTATCAATGTGATCTCCACACCAATCAGAATCAGTGAAGCCCTCTAGGATAGTCTTATCAGTTTCAGATTTAGTAGGAAAGAAAATACCAAAGTTAAGTGTACCTTTAATATACCTTAGTATTCTTTTGGTAGCATTAAGATGAATTTGCCTAGGTTCATTCATAAACCTTGACACCATACCTGTAGAAAACATAATATCAAGTCTGTTTGTGACACAAATATCTTTAGAGAGCCTATCATTTATGCGTATAGTGTAGCATTTACCTTAGTACCAACCTCGTGAGTCTCTTTACCCAAAATTCCTTCTCTTTGGGTTGTTGTGCAGATTACATTCTGCCAAGTCAAATCGCCAATACCTCTTTAGCATATTTGAGTTTATGTAGGATGATACCATACGGTATTCTTAGGAACTCCATTCTAGGAAGTAGGATAGCTTGCCCAGATCTGTCATTTCAAATTCTCTCTTCATAGAGTCTTTAAACACCTCAATCTCCTTAGCCTGACTACACAGTAACTAATAGATCATCTACATATAGGCATACTAATAGAAGAGATAGATTTGTGTTGCCTTTGACATACATGCCATATTCATTAGAACACTTAGTAAACCCATTTGTAGTGAAAAATGTGTCTATCACGTTTGTTCCAAGCTCACAGGAGCTTGTTTCAACCCATATAGAGCCTTGTGCAGTAGGAACACCATTTCCTCTTTGCCTTTAATTTCAAAAAACACGGTGGTGCTTGATGAACCTTTGTTTCTTCAAGTGGCCCATTCGAAAATCTGATTTCACATCCATGTGATATAGTTCCCAACCCCTTATTACAAGCTAAATTTGTAACTAATCTTATTGTCTCGTGTCTTGCCCTTTGGGAAAAGACTTGATGAAGTCTATTCCTTCTTTCTGTTGAAACCCTGCAGCCACTAATCGGCTTTATGTTTCACAATTGTCCCTTTAGGATCTAGCTTAAGTTTGTACACCCACTTTACACTGATGGCCCTTTTACCTTTAGGTAGATGAGTAAGAGTCCATGTACCATTCTTCTCTATGGACTTGAGCTCTTCCTGCATTGCTTTCTTCCACTGCACATCCTTAAGTGCCTCTAAGTAATCCATAGGCTCAGCATCAGCTAGCATTGCATAGTGTAGAAGATCAGCCTCTTCATTCACTTCTAGGTCAGTAACTAACTCATAATCTGCCAGCCTTCTAGGTAGATTTCTAACCCTTTGGCCCCTAGCAACTTGTTGAATAGGAGTAGGATTAGGAGTTTCAGGCTCCTCATCTTGAGGAGGTTGATCTGCTTGCTGTTGCATATTGTCTTGGTCACTGTCAGAGGTATCTTCATCATCTTGGTGAAGTACTTATTGTGTAGTGGTAGCCTCTTCAGAGTCATTGGGATGTTCTGAGTTTTGTTGCTCAGAATCATTCCAATTCCATACCTCATCCTCTAGAACTGTCACATCTCTAGAAACCTCTACCTTGTTGTTTTTAGGATTAAACAACCTGTAGGCTCCTGTAGGATGATAGCCAACCAGTATAAGGGGTTTACTCTTGTCTTCTAGTTTCTTTCTTTTCTGGTCTGGGATATGTGAGTAACATAGAGAACCAAAGATCCTTAGATGAGCCACACTTGCCTTGTCTCCACACCAAACCTCTTCTGAAACCTTTCCTTCTAGTCTCTTGGTAGGACACCTATTTAGGATGTAGCTGCGGTTGAGGCGAACTTCACCCCAAAAAGTGTTAGGAAGCCCTTTATATGTGATCATGGATGCGGACATGTCAAGCAAGGTTCTGTTTCTCCTTTCTACAACTCCATTGTGTTGAGGAGTGTAGGGTGAGGTAATCTCATGAATGATGCCTCTTGTAGTGCGGTAATCCACTGAACTCATGTGAGGTATACTCACCACCACCACCATACGTCCTTAGGATTTTTAGCTTTACTGTCACTTTGTCTCGGCTGCTTTAGGAATTTCTTGAACACGTCCAAGGCTTCTCCTTTGGTCTTGATCAAGTACACCCTGACCTCTAGAGAACTCATCTACAAAGGAATGAGAAAATACCTTTTGTTACTAAATGATAGAACATCAAATGGACCACATATATACGAGTAAACAACATGCGATGAAGTCATTATCCTACTAACAATTTTTGCCCTAAACTTCTTTCTAGGTTGTTTTCCCAAAATACAAGTGGTACATACCCCATCGAGGACTCGATCTTTGGTAGTCCCCTAACCAAACCTTTGAAACTTAGTTTAGTTAGTTTTGCCAAAGTTTAAGTGGCCAAGTCTCCTATGCAAAGCTCACTTTCAATACTAGTAGTAGCACTAAGGCATTCTGCTTTTACAGTGCTTATACTAGTCTTGAAGGTTCTATTTTTGGCTAAGGAACTTGTTAGAACCAGTTTATCTTAGTATCAAAAAATTTCAATTTTAGATCTTTCATAATGATTGAGAATCCTCTCTCAACCAATTGTCCTAGACTAATCAAGTTATGACTAATACCAGGAACATAATAGACATCATGAATCAATATTACCTGACCATCATCTTTAGTAAACATCACATTACCCATACCTTTAGCTTCTAGTGTTAGGTTGTTAGCACACTTGATAGTTGTCATTCTCTTAGGGTCAAAATCAACTAGCCAACCTTTGTTACCTGTTAGGTGATTTGACCATGCAGAGTCTAGATACCATATCTCGATTGATGGTCTTTGCCATCACCATTTTATTACTACTAGAGCTACAAAATTCTTATCTTGTTTTATATCTATAGCAGTTACATGCACATTAGATCTAGATTCCGTTTTAGTAGTATCAACACTAATAGTACTAAAGGCTACTGCACCTTCAGAGTCAGTATCCTCCTCAGCCACATTGGCTTCAGTACCAGACTCTTTAGGATTATTAGTATTCCTTGTAGGACACTCTGTGGCATAGTGTCCTAGCTTGTCACACCTATAGCACTGGACTTTTGACTTGTCCTTTTTCTTAGTGTTGTTATTACTCTTAGAAGAATTAGATGAATTAGACTTAGGTTTAGAGTTACCTGCCTTACCCTTAGGACCTGTAGCCTTTTTACCTTTGTTGCCCTTCTTTGACTTACCCTTAGCCAACATAGCAGTGTCTTCATCATCTGAATCTTCTTCCAGGATTTCCATACGGATTTCCTTAGCCTCTAGCTTGCCCTGAAGCTCCTCTAGCTTCAGGCCCACATTCTTGGTTATAGCTCTCTGCGTAGGTTCTTGGTTATATCTCCCTTGAATATGCTTACCACTAATTCAGATTACTCTATTATTATTATTATTATTATTATTATTATTATTATTATTATTATTATTATTATTATTATTATTATTATTATTATTTCTTTAGATTTGGTACAAAGAACAAACCACGAACTACTTGTTGAGTGGAAAGTCAGCGGCGCCACATCAAGAGATTAGAGAATATCTTTTGTTAAGATTTCAAACCATTCATTCAAATTATAATTAAAGCTTAAGTGGAGTCTAAATTACCTGTGGTACATTGGTCCATCATTTTTTTAGACAAGTAGTCCATCATTAGTAATAATCATTTTCTAATGAAAATTCTTTAATAAGTAAAAGTTTAGATGTTGTTTGGCTCCAAAGACTCACTAGAGATCGGGCAAACCTCAAGACTCATTGAACACTTATAAAAGTACTAACAGATCACACACCAAATAGGTTCTCACGGTGGCAGTGTCAGCAGGAGTTAAACCCACACAATTATGGGGAATAAACTAACTACTTTAATCAACTTTCATTAACTATGAAAATTCTTAGTAGCAGTAATTATTATTAGCAATAAATATTGAGTTTTTTTTTTAAAATATAAACATTGAATTATTAAAATATAAATTCAGACTCCACTTAAAAAGTTAAAGCATATAATTTGAAGCAGCAAAGTGGCTCGACTGTTGATTACATGATAGGGTCCAAGTGAGTGGTTTATTTATTTTGATGAGTTAATAGAGCTGCATAATAAATTAATAATTGTTTCTAGACGGTGGTGGACCAAGGATCTTAGGTTGGAGGTGAAAAAAAATTCATTATGGTTTTTCGGATTGTTAAGGAATCAAGTTATCTAACTCCACATATATTTAAGAGAAAATCGCCAAATAAGTCTCTTAATTTACTCGTCATTATCTATTTAAGTCCTAAAGTATGTGAAAATAAGAAGTAGTTTGTAAAAATATGCGATATCGATAAAACAATTTTCTAAAGTTTTATAAATAGTCTCTTACAGAGATTAATAAGACATATTTGTTAAAAATTGGATGCAAATTTAAGGATAAGAGTGTAAAAAAAAGGGATAGTAGGCCATGAAACCTTCACCAACCTAATACCAATTTTGGTGCCAAACTTGCATATGGTACCGAAATTATTGAGAGGAATGAAAAGCTAGTTGTAATTTGTTGAAAAAACGTATACCCTATTGGATTTTTGCTAATTTTGCTTGTTGACTTGCAGGACTTGTATTAACACTTGAGGGGAGGTGAAACTATTGGAAGCCCAGCTTCTGATGGCCCAACCCAATGATGTTTGAAGAGCTGCCAAACAAAATTGTTTGGTGGGTCTTGCGCACCCAGGACCCGACCCAAACACGGAAGCGCGGATCTTGTTTGACCCGATATATTTATTCTTTCTTATACTCTCTTCTCGCTCAGAATTGCAAGATCCTTCTTCTCTCTTCTTGGTTCTCAGACCTCTCTCTCTCTCTCTGAAACCTTAGAGCGCTACTGCTCTCGCCGGTGGTTGCCGGTGATTGAAGCGGTCGTTCTCTCTAGTTTCACTGTCAATGATGATCTGTGCTGATGATGAACAAAACCCTCGGTGGTTTTTGTTCTGAAGCTTGAGCTGAGACCTTTGTTCTGACTTCTCACCTTTGCGATCTTGCAAACCTTAGTTTGCACAGATCTGGTTGATTTCTTTAACCTGGCTTGTGAATCTCCTTCGCTAAGGTAGATTCACCCTTTCTTTACAGTTCTCCTTCACTTTACCTTTGATTTACCACTTGTTTTAGAAACCCTAATTTTCTACTGTGCTTGCAGGTACGAAGAGACTCTATTCAAGGTTCCAATCACCTCAATAAGGTATAATCACAAACCCTCTGTGATTTCCCCTAATCCTCTTGGTTGTTATTCTGAAACCCTAATATTCTCTTGTATTTGTTTTGTTGCATGCACCTTTGACTGTGTTCTTGAGATGAACACTACCTGAATCTTTACCCAGAAACCTTTTTCAGAGTATCCAACAGGTAATACTCTCCTTACTGCTTTCTTTTCTTTCTCTTGTTTCCAGTCACTGAAAACCTAATTACTAACCAGATTTCTCTTGTTGTTGCAAGGTACATTCACACCTTTGAATGCACTAGCAGAACCCAGAATTCTTGATAGTAACCAGAAAGAATTTGGAGCATACGTAAAGGGAGTATTTCAGAAGTAGTATTAGAACTTAGAGTAAACTGAAAAACTGTAAACTTTATTTCAATGTATGAATTGTTTCTGTACAGGAAGTATTGCTATTTACAAGTATTTATATACACCACATTTAAGCACAATGTGGACATGTGTTTGCTGGTGTTTTTAGCAAACAATCACTAGTTTTCAATATCGAGACTGTGAGATCAAACTAGAAAATCTCTTTGACGATTGCCATTGAGTTTTGTGTTTTTCACGTACGTAAGAACATTAAATAGTAGAGAGAAACGGATTGAACGCAAAATAAAAGCAGTAAATGCAACGAAGGTAAAAAGAAAGTAAAAATTTGCATTAAATGAAGAAAGAAAAATGGTTCACCAACACGTACAATTAAAGTATCTGTTTCACTCGTGTTTCGCTTTGGCTTGGAAGTTGAGTTTCTCAGAGTTCTTGTAAAATGTGGTGACCCCGATTTTCTATTACAAAAGAGTATTTATACTCATAGGGCTTGATCGTGGGGAAAAGAGTAACTGCCTCCTAAAACTACGGGGGAGTAACCGCCCACTAACTGCTGCTCTGCACGTTTCGACTAACCCGTTGTCAACCGCTTGACGAAGTGTTGAGCCCAGCTCTGTCGAAGTGTTGGGTCTTCTCTTGTCGAAGGTTTCTTGCATTACTTGCTTCATAGCTTTGAGAGCTAAGCTTGTCGAAGCTTACTTGCACTCCTTGCACTTGTCTACCTTTCCTGTCGAATTCATGGTGCATTGACTTGAATATTGACCTATGGCCCACAGAACAATATTAAATGTGAAGTCAACCCCATTTAAAGCTTCATTTAATGTACTGTCGAAATTTTGAGGTAACAACATGTCAGTTAGGGTTAGTTAGAATCCTAATAGCCCTAACTGAATAAACCACTTTAGGTACACACACTAACAACCTTTTAATTTTTTAAAATAGTTTGTTAGGTTTGTTAGGTGTATGCCCAACGGCTATATTTTGTAATTAGGGTTTTTATATTAAACATGGTATCAGAGCAAACATGGTATCCTCCATGAAGATTGCTTCCGTTCCATTTCGCTATAGGTTCTTTATTTTTCTTTAATCAATTTCATTTGTGTTTCAATTTTCATTTTACTTTCATTCTTTCTTCTTCTCGATGTCTTTCTAATTTTTCCCTATGTTCTTGTCTAAAATGTGATTCTTTGCATTTGTGATTCCTCATTTGCGACTTTCGTATCTTGATATCGCAATTTTCCTTGATTGCTCTTTTGCGTTTTGCAATTTCTGAGTTTGCGATTCTCCATTGCGTTTGCATTTTCGATTTCGCATGCATTTTGCTTTCCTCTCTGTGAATTGTTCTTGATTCCGTTTTCATCTCAGTTTCGTTCTTCAATTCTTGTTCGAAACTCCTCCTATTTCTGTTGCGGTCTTTGGTTTTGCTCTTCAATTCATGTTCAAAATCTCTTCAATTCTTGACTGTTTTCTCCTTCCTCTCGCTTCTTTGAGAGTTTCTATTTGTGCAACTTGCTTTCGTTTGTTCCGTTTCTAATTCGTTTGACACAAATTGTTTGTCATTCTTGTATCGGTAATCATCATTTCCATTTGTGATTCTTGCACATCAGTTTTGCGATTTTGCTTCATTGTCCTCCTTTCATTCTTATTCCCGATGATTGCGATCTGAAGCGGAGTTCTAATTTCTTTTTGGATCGAGTTTCGATTTCGTTTTCGATCTTCACTCTTTGTTTACCAAACAACATTCAAGCTGTTTGTTGAAATGCCTCCAAGAGATAGAATTTTTTCTTTGATGATTGTCTCCGAAACACTACGCCAGATTTGTTAAAAAACAGCGCCCCTATAAGCAGCGCTTCAAGTGATAATGCTATGGATGACCAAAAGAGGTAAACAATAAGTAGCGCTTACAGATGAAACGTTTCCCATTGCTTAAACGCGCTAACCCATTGAGCAGCGCTTTTTAAAAAACGTCACCCATTGCTTAAACGCGCTAACCCATTGAGCAGTGCTTTTTAAAAAACGCCACCCATTGCATCACCCATTGAGCAGCGCTTTAAAAAAGCGCCACCAATTGCCTATATATCGCTAACCATTGAGCGGCGCTTCCTACAAGCAACGCCCATTCCTTAATTATTATTTTTACTCTCGTTCTCCCCACACCCTCTCTGGTTCTCAATGTCTCTCTCTTTCATTCACTGTGAACAGACCCAAACCCATGAAAACCTCACTCTCTCCCTGCGCTAAGCACCTCCATCTCTCTCATTCCTCACGTCTCTCGCTCATCTTCACTCTCGTTCCTCTCGCGTTGGGCTCCCTTCCACGTTCGGTCCCTCGCGTTCATTCTCTCTCATGAAGTGTTCCTCTCTTATGCGTGAAGATGTCCTCTCATGAACAAGAAAAACAACCTTGCGAATTAACCACATGAGCTTTGGTTCGATTGCAACAAGTTAGGCAGTGCAGTCTTGATTAGTTTTGCTTCATACTAGTTAGTTGTAATGTTAGCATTATGGTTTTGTTTATTACGGTTATGGTTTGTTCATACTAGTTAGTTAGTTTTTATTCTCTTTTTATTCTAGTTATGGTAATGTTACAGTTATTTGAACCCTTTGTGCATACAAGGTGTTTGAGAAAAAACCAAAGTGAAGTTTATATGATTTTTGGCACTCTTTTTTTCTGTGTGGAATGGATAAGATTTTTGGAGTTGTGAAATATATTATCTTGTCAATTTTAGAATACTCAAATAAAACAGTTCTAAAGACCAATTGAACTTGCATAATTATTATCCTGAGGTAGTTCTCTTATGCTTATAGGCTACATGTCTTCCTATGCTAAATTATACTTTTATGTCTTCCTATTGTTTACTAAAACCATAGTATTACTTTCAATGTTTTTCTCTTCAGGATGTTGGTTACGACTACCAAATTTTTTATTCTATCGTGCATTCAAATTTAAGTACACTCCATGGACATAGATTATGTCTGAATTTGTAAAATATGTGAAGGTTGCTTAAATTGGTATCAAGAAAGAAAAGTGGAGCAAAAATGAGTCTTAAATTGGTATATTGTTTCTTGTAAACGCCATGCTTAGTGTCTCGCTAGCTAGTGCTCGATTCTGCTGTGACTATTGGCTTTGGTTAAAATATCATTTTATCCATTTGGCCATTAATTCCTTTGATATCTTTTGATTTGGGTGGAGCTGTTTTTGGTGGTATAGAGGTCTCTACTTTGAAAAGCTTTTTACTTTAATTTTAATTCTGAGACTTTTTATCATCTTGTTGTCTTAATCATCAGTTTTGCAAATAAGCCAAGGTGTTATAAATGATCTCATTCATTTAATTATATTTATTACACTTTACACATTCATTTTTGGATAAAAGTTATTGGGTCTATCAAATTGCCTCTGTTCCTTTGCCTCACTTTCTCATTTCATGTTTACCCATTTCTCATTTCACGGGAAGGAGTGGTCTTGCATTTTCGTGGTGTTACTCGTAAGGGAAGGCAAAGAGATAACAATTGTTTTGCGAGTTTGTTTTGCTGGAGCTTCGCGTTCGTTGTTCGAGTTTGTCCTGGTTCGAGAGTTCGTTCTAGTTTGAGTTCACAGCTGGTTGGAGAGTTTGTCATTGTTGCTTCCACTTGTTCAGGTACTTTTGTTGTTTTTTTTTTTTTATATCAAGAATTAATGACTATATGGAAAACGTCAAAGTCTTTGATTTATTTAGTTAAAACTACTAGCTAGTTGAATGTCTTAGCTTCAATAAACTTAAAATTTTATCTTGACCCCCTGAGTTTTAAGTTTTACATTTAGATTCCATAAATTCTTTCAACTCTAGCACTTAAATAAAGATTGAGTCGACCAAATATCCATGGACATATGATTGACTAATCTTTGTTATTGAAACTTCCACTCTACTCTTGTCATCTTGTGTCAAGATATTAGCATAAATTCTTCTCATTTATTCTTTAAAATTGTAGATTGGCTGATAAAGTGATTCTGGAGTCACTGAAGAAGGGAAACATTCTTTTGTGGTAACATTTTCTGTTTTACCACTTCTTGTGGCAAACTTGCATCTTGATAGAAATTGTGTGATCGTTTGGTAAATTGTGTGTTAATTTTTGTGTAGCAATGTTGATGACATGATGGCTGCACACTTGGGTGTTGTTTTTATGCGGATAGTGCAGGGCATTTCCTTGGTATTGATACACATGATCTTGGAGGCTACTTAAAGGTATATGTGATTTTTTTGTTGCGGACATTTTAAAGTGGCCTACTCCCTTTAAAGGTTTGATTATTTTGTAGAAATTTTTATGCAAAGTGGAAACTAATTTATGCAAATTATATATTTTCTCTTTGTAACAACTTAGATTACAGTACAAACTATTACGTATGTGAGGTAGTCTGTTTATTATGTGAGGTAGTACATTTTATTTGTTCCTTTATTATGTATTACAGGTACAATTTAGATTACGGTACAAACTATTCTCGTATGAAGAAAATCTCTTGTGTTGGAAATGGATTGGAAAGCTAAGTTTCACTTCAAGTGTCCTGGTCGTGAATCTCTATCAATTTCTTGTTTTAAAATATATGTCAGAAAATAACTCCCCTCTACCCCACACCTTTTTTAATAACTCCCCATATTGTAAGTTGCTATCTAGTTTTGGATACATATGAATTAGATAATGTAAGTTGTTAGCTACTTTATTTTGGTTCATCTTGTTGGGCATATATATGTTGACATATTGGTGCATTTGTATATAGAGAGTTTGTTTTGGGTCATCTAGGTGCATGTATTGTAATTTGTTGTTAGCTAGTGTGTGTGTGTGTGTGTGTGTGTGTGTGTAATACACAATAACAGACAAAAAAATAAATTAAACAATGGGCAGCGCTTTTAGGGAAGTGCTGCCTATAGTAGGACAAGTTTGGGCAATGGGCATCGCTTTTAATATAGTGCTGCCTATCTGAGGACGCATTTGGGCAATAGGTAGCGCTTTTTAGAGAGTGCTGCCTATCTGAGGACGCGTTTGGGCAATGGGTAGCGCTTTTTAGGGAGTGCTACCTATTTGAGGACACGTTGGGACAATGGGCAGCGCTTTTTAGGGAGCGCTGCCCATTGTTGGAGTGGAATCAGCAGCACCACGTTTAGGCGCTGCCCATTGGCTAAATTTGTTGTAGTGAAAGTTTATCAACAAGGTTCAAGAAGTGGTATTACTACCTACTGACTGATGTTTCATTATGTTTATTTTCTTGCATCCAAAATCACCAGCTAATTGAGAAAGAAGACACCTTAATATTGGTTTGGAATTTATTGATGGAAAATGTATGCATTGATGTCTTTTCCAGCTTAGAGACATGGTTTCCCAGGATGATTGATCCTCACACAGCAATTAGCTTTGGTGGTTGTTTTCTTGTAATTTTCTTTTTGATTTGATCATGTAAATTTGTATTGTTCATTCCAAACTAGAAGCCTTGTGAATGCCTTCTAGCTTGCGGGGGACTATTAGAAATATAGTTAGTTTGTTAGGTAATTCGGTTAGAGTTAGTTTTCTAGTTATTAATTTGTTACATATTAGTTAGGTGAGATTGGATCTATATATAAAGATCAAACTCTCATTGTAATCAATAACCTTTTGTATCAATTTCACTTTGATGAATATTAGAGTTTCTTAACCTTTTTTTCTCCTATCTTCTATGGATACCATATTCTTCGATACTTTCCTTTTTTTGAGAGTACATAAGCCTTCCTTTGGGATCAATGTGTCTGCAATAAGCAATAAGCATACCAGACTTTAGCAATGTGTTAAAGAATATATATATATATATATATATAATTGCAAGATCGCCTTTATGAGAGAGTTTTGGGGGGGAAATTTTTTTAATGGATGCAATAAACATGTATGTAGATTGCCATAAGTATGTGCATCATATTGGTTATGGAATCTCTATATATTAATACACAATAGCATCTTTTAGCCATTTTGGTGGGAAAATTTTATTCCCACTATTTACCAATATACCCCTCATTTTGTATCTTCTTTGTTTACCAATATACTCCCATTTTATATTTTGGAATGACATACCCCACTCTATATTTTGTACCCCACCATTTACCAATATACCCTCATTTTGTACCTCACTTTGTTTACCAATATACCCCCACTCTATATTTTTGGATGACATACTCTGACAAATTTTTATTTGTCCAACACTCTTTTTTATCCACTTGTGGTGGGAACCATTACCAATATACCCCTCATTTGTGTACCCCTTTGTTTACCAATATACCCCGCACTTTATATTTTTGGACCGACATACCCCCACTCTATATTTTGTACCCCACCATTTACCAATATACCCCTCATTTTGTACTCTCCTTTGTTTACCAATATCTGCCCACTCTATATTTTTGGGTGACATACTCACGACAAATTTTTATTTGTCCAACACTCTTTTTTTATTCACTTTTGGTGGGAAAATTTTATTCCCACCATTTACCAATATACCCCTCATTTTGTACCCCACTCCAATATACCCCTCTATATATTTTGGACCAACATACACTGACAATTTTTTTGTCCAACACTCTTTTTCTTATAAACTTTTGGTGGGAAAATTTTATTCCCACCATTTACCAATATACCCCTCATTTGTACCCACTTTGTTTACCAATATCCCCCACTCTATATTTTTGGACCGACATGCCCCCACTCTATATTTTTGTACCCACCATTTACCAATATACCCCTCATTTTGTAACTCACTGTTTACCAATATACCCCCACTCTATATTTTTGGACCGACATACCCCTGGCAAAATTTTTATTTGTCCAACACTCTTTTTTTATCCACTTTTGGTGGGAACCATTTACCAATATACCCCTCATTTTGTACCCCACTGTTTACCAATATACCCCCACTTTATATTTTTGGACCGACATACCCCCACTCTATATTTTGTACCCCACCATTTACCAATATACCCCTCATTTTGTACCTCACTGTTTACCAATATACCCCCACTCTATATTTTTGGACCTATATACCCCTGACAAATTTTTTATTTGTCCAACACTCTTTTTTTTATCCACTTTAAGTGGGAAAATTTTATTCCCACCATTTACCAATATACCCCTCATTTTGTACCACACTCCAATATACCCCCACTCTATATTTTTGGACCGACATACCCCTGACAATTTTTTTTTATGTCCAACACTCTTTTTTTATCAACTTTTGGTGGGAAAATTTTATTCCCACCATTTACCAATATACCCCTCATTTGTACCCCACTGTTTACCAATATACCCCCACTCTATATTTTGTACCCCACCATTTACCAATATACCCCACATTTTGTCTCTCCTTTGTTTACCAATATACCACATTTGTATATTTTGGACCGCCATACCACGACAATTTTTGTCCAACACTTTTTAATTATCAAAATGTACCCCTCATTTTGTACCCTCCTCATTCTGAAAGTAGATACCCCACTCTATATTTTTGGTAAGCATTGTTGCCTCATCCCACCAAGGAATTTATTGTTGCCTCTTCGATCTCTTTCGTCTTATATATATGTGTTGCGTATTTTTATACCCCTTATAAAATGTTGATGTTTTTTGAAACTAAGCTACACAGCAAGCGCATTGTCTCATTGCATGCGCATCATAAAATAATAAATCTAGTATATATATATATATATATATATATATATATATATATATATATATATATATATATATATTAAACCATTAACACTAGCCAAATTAACTTGTACTGTAGCTACTATAGGAAACTCCACGTGATTCCTCCTGTTGCACAACCCACCAAATCTTTCATCATGGATTTGCCGATTTGGCGACAAATGCTTTTGGGAAACATAGCTTTGCAGAAAAGAATATACAAATAGCTAGTGACGAGGAATTCAGTCATAAAATTTTATTACTGCTATAACTTAATTAGAAATATAAAGATTTAATCATTAAAAATTAAGTTAAACCATAGTGAGTTAGACATTGATTTAACAATAGAACTCTATGTATTATTTACTGAATCGGTGAGCTCAAGAGCTCTTCTTACAAGAAGGATAAAAGGAGACATAGACTCCTACTAGAGACTATATTCTTTGTTGAATCTTGTGGGGGACGGCTGCAAATACTTGATGAAGAGGAACATGATAATTGTTACACAAATAAATTCTAAAGCGTGTTAATACTAAGTTTTAGGTTTGATTCACCTCCAGTTTATGTAAATCGGATGCAAATAGGTAAATTGGCAAATCCCTTCAGGATACTTTGGATGTTTTGCATAATTACACAAAGCGTATCGATCAATAGTAGTTTACGGAATAAAATTTCCTCAATTACTCTCATGCACTAGAAAAAAAAATGACTTAGATATAATTTTTGGGAATATACAAACATGTGTTCTGCCTGTTTGTCATGGGTTGTGAGTTCAATCCCTACCGACACTAGTTTTCTTTCGTTTTTACTAAACAAACAACCATTATATTATCCAATTGTAACTTTCCAAATATATTTTGGAAATTTCTCCAACATTCTTTCCTATTAAACTTTACTCACAAAAAGTGCATGAATGAAATGACCCCATACTCTTTCATATATATGTAACGAATCACTTCATGAAACCTACAGACATGTCACTACTGCTATTTTTCCCTTGCATAATCTTCCATATGGTAGGCCATTTTGGACTTTCCCCATTGGTTGGCTCATCATGGGACTGGGAGTTCACCATTATATTGCTGTCCTATCATTTAACCATTGTCAATAAAATATTTATCACTGTTATTAAAGTTGGACAGGTTTTCAATCATCATTGAACTATATATAATCCAATTGGTAATAATCGATAAAACAAACATCTAAACATGTCTATTTTGAAGTCCTAGTCAGGAATTTAAACACATCTTATAAGAATTTAACAAGGAATAGGATACTATCATCATGCATTAGGAATCACATTCAATCACCCCAATAACTTCTATGTTATATATACTTGCATGTCTTTAGTCTCTTAAGAGTAGCTTCTTAACAAGTGAAGGAAATTAAGAAGATCATCACTAGACTTATGGAGCAACAGAAAAATTCTCTTATGCTTGTTTACAGAGATTTCAAGCCACACCTGCTCATGGTCTTAGTCCAAGTGGGCTATACCTTCTTATATTTTATAACTGAAGCCTCCTTCAATCATGGGATGAGTCCTTATGTATATGTAACCTATAGACATGTTGTGGCTGGGGTTCTCATGTTCCCTTTTGCATACTTTCTGGAAAGGTACATACATACATGAACATTTCTCTTTTGGCTAACCTTTTACAAAAACAAAAAAAAAAAATTATAGACGAAGTGGTAAGTAATTAATGTGTTAGTTTGTATGATACATGAACAATTGAATTTGGCATGATGCAGAAATATTCATAATTAATGTGAAATTAACTTCTTCTTTTTTCATGCAGAAATATAAGACCAAAGCTGACAATTGCTCTTTTTATGGAAATTTTTATGCTTTCAGTGTTGGGGTAAGGACAAATGAATAAAGCTAGCACGCTTCTAAACTTTATGGAACTATGGAAACATGATTTGTTTAATTTTAAAATTTTTCCAGGATCAGTTTGACTCTCAATTTGTACTTTGCAAGCCTGAAGTACACTTCTCCAACCTTTGTTGCTTCCATGGTCAACACTATAGCTTCACTTACCTTCATTATTGCAGTGGCACTCAGGTTAATGAGTTTGGAGTTTATAAACACAAGTCAAATCATAATTTTAATAAATTTTATCCTTAAGAGAGTTAACTTAAATGCAGGTTTGAGGTTGTTGATATTAGAAATCCACGTGGTATATCAAAAGTACTTGGGACCTTGATTTCCTTAGCTGGTGTATTGACCATGACACTATACAAAGGACCTGTTATGAGAAATTTGTGGCATCCTATAATCCATATTCAACCAAAAAGTGCTGCTATTAATGTCAGCTGGTTAAAGGGTTCACTTCTTACAGTTTCATCTTGTGTTACATGGTCTATATGGTACATCATGCAGGTTTTTCAACTTTAACTCATCACTATTTTTAAGTTAAGCTAGCAAAAATGGGTAAACGAAAGTTGATGCATTTAATCAACATTTGTTGACCTATTTTTACTTATATTATGTACGTAACTGCGATTCTGATATAATGTAAATGTACGTGGAAATTCAGGCATCCACTCTGAAAAGATACCCTGCTCAACTATCACTGACTACGTGGATGTGCTTTGTTGGAGCAGCACAATCAGCTATTTTCACAGTGATAGCAGAACATAATAATCCATCAGCATGGGCTATAGGGTTCAACATAGACTTGTGGTCCACAATATATGGTGTTAAGTATAATAATAAATTTATAAAGAGTACAAGGTCTTAGTAGCAAATATTAAGAAGTACTACAAAACTAACAATATGAATCATTCATTGATGCAGGGAATTGTTGCTGCTGGTTTGGTAATGTACATTCAACTGTGGTGCACTGAAAAGAAAGGGCCAGTTTTTGTTACAGTGTTTAACCCTCTTTGTACCATATTTGTAGCAATTCTAGCATACTTTGTTTTTGGTGAAAAACTTTATTTAGGCAGGTAACAAGCAGTGACTTAGGCACATTTAATATCCAGTATTTGTGGTATGAAAATTATAACATAATATAATTCTGAAGTTATGTTGTGATAAAATTCTCAGCATCATAGGTGCATTTATTGTGATAATTGGACTGTACTTGCTGCTGTGGGGGAAAGAAGGTGACAAAGAGGTTGATTTCAAGAGCAAAGATAAATGGCAGAGCGATGGTGAAGTCCCAGAATGCAGAATATAGTCGTCGGTAACTTTAGCTGGAGAGAGTGGGAATAGAATAACACGTAAATGTAACTCATCAAGATATGTGGCTCGAAAGAGAATTGTCAAGAGGGAAATAGATGAAAGAGGACTAAAGAAAAGAGAAATATGTGAAATATGAGGTAGATTTGGATAGTGTTTGGAGGATGAGAAAGAGAAGAGAAATAGAAAAGAAAAAAATGTAGAATATTTCTTGAAAAGACAAAAAAGTCTTTAATGAAAAAAAAACCAAAATTTGCATCAATGTTCAAAACACAAGGGTAAAAATGGAATTGCAAAATGGTTGTGTCTTTCTTTGCACACTAACGAAGAGATGTTTTTTTAGGCAATGTTAGGTGTTAGGCTCGGTGGTGGTAAATTTGATTTGTATTCTCAAGGATGTGAACTTAAGACACAGCCCAACTCACAGACTCCTTTGCAGACATTTCATTCGGTATCACTTAACACCGCAACTGAGCTACTACTTGGGATCTAGCGAAGAGATGTAAAAGTTATACGAACTTATTTTTTACTCTCTCTGATGTGTCTCTCTTAAATTCCAAATGGTAAAACTTCTCTCACTTTGATATTTCTCTCTTCAATATTTCCTTCGCCACATCAGTATTTCACGCTTGCCAATCAAAGCGTAAAGATTTAGGGTTGCGATTTTTGTACCCCCCTTCTTAGACCCCCATATCTCCCTAATTGAATTTAATACCAAAATACCCCTCTCATTTTCACAAAAATTACTTTGCACCCCTTAAAATTTCACCTTTCCCGGAATTACGCATAAGAGATAAATCTAGAGTTATTTTTTTTCAATGTTCCCGGATTTATACGTTGATTGATAATTTTGTATGAAACGAAAAATTATTTTCCCAGATTTACTTAAACACATAAATCCGAAGTGTTAAATTTATAACCGGATTTATGGGTTTAGGATAAATCCGGAGTGGTTTTTTTTTTTAAAAAAAAAAAATTCCGGAATTATCACCAGTTAGTATTTCTGAATTTACTAAATTTATAACATGATCAGTAATTTGATTGCGGATTTATCCATCATAGATAAATCCCTAGTCTACTGTTACTGTTGAAGAAGTTTCCGGATTTATCACTTGAAGATAAATCCGGAGTCAAATTCTCGACTCCGGAATTATCTTCAAATGATAAATCCAGGAATTTCTTCAATAGCAACAGTAGCAGTAGACTACGAATGTATCAACATTGGATAAATCCGGATACACAACCACTACCAAATTATCATCATAGGATATTTCCGGGAAAAAAAAAGTTTGTAGTTTAGTAAGAGGCAAAACAGAACTTTGGGTGAAACAGGGGTATAGTGCCTAAATATGGGGGTATAAAAATCGCAACCCAAAGATTTATTAGCGTGTTCATGCTACCGACGAGGTAATGTAAGAAGGGTTGTTTTTTCCATACCCCCGCCACTTTCCCATATACCCCACGAGCCCTGCGCAAAGACTAAAATACCCTTAACAAATCTAAAAATTCCAAGAAATCCTGCAGCTCCAATATATATATATATATGGGGGTCGTATATACCCCCCCTCAAATCGTATATACCATTTGGGGGTGTATATATGATGGCCAAATTATGGGGTCGTATATACACCCCCCAAATGGTATATACGATGACTCTTTTTAATTTGTTTTTAAAAAATGTTATAAAAAGGCTACCAAAAATTTGTTAAATAGTCAAAACTAATCTAAAAAATTATAAAAACACCACTAAAAATCTAACAAAACTAAAATAAGTCTATGCAAAATTTTTTAGATTTTTCGGAGACTATGAAAAATTAAAAAAAATCATAAAAAATAGTAAACGATGAAATTTTGGATTTTGAGGTCATAGTCCCGTAAGAAGTCCCTTCTAGGGTAGTCATGATTCTTGATTTTTTTCGAATTTAATGGCTGTGGTTTCATTACGATTGGAGTAGGTTACCCGAAAACTGATTTCTTAGCCTAAATTATTCGTTCGACGTATAACATCATCACGTGTTAACGAACTACACACTAAACCTATTTTCAGGCCTTAATTAATTTTTATTTGACTAAAAAAAATACCATGGGGATCGTATATACGCCTGGGGGGTTGTATATACGACCCTAACATTATGGCCATCGTATATACACCCCCACATCAATCGCATATACGCCTTGGGGGGTGTATATACGATGACCATAATGTTAGGGTCGTATATACACCCCCAGGTCGTATATACACCTAGGCGGTGTATATACGATTGGTCTTAATTTAAAAAAAAAACGTTTTCAGAAGGGCATTTTGGGGTTTCATTTTTGTGTGGGGGTATATGGGGAAGTGGTGGGGGTAAAAAAAAACCATGTAAGAATATTCCTAATTCCTATGAATGCTGAGGAGGATCTTATCATTGAGAGCATATGCTAGACAAGAATTGACTAGAAGAGCAAGTAAGGAGATTTAGATTCCTTGGAGAAAACCAAAAGTAATGTTGAAATAAGATTACACAACTCAAGATAGGAATATGGGTCATCTAAACTTGGCTGTCCATACAATAGGACGGCTCACACATCATACAAATTGCATAAAATGCATGATTCTGTAACTACAAATAAATCCGGACCCGAAGTGTTGGTGAGTCATTTCCTAGAATTCTGAGTTCAACTCTGTCTCCTATCAGAAATTTCAGTGGAGGATCACATTCCTCACCATAATAACTAGGGATTCAGTAATGTTAACTTGGTGGATGAATTATACTCACTCTAAATCTATTTATAAGCAAAAAATGCAGTTTTAGGTTCATTGAATAACTAATGTATCTGATCAGTTATTCAAAAAATCTAAAACTACATTTTTTCTTATAAATAGGTCTAGAGTAATACTCTTCTTTTATTTTATCCAAAATCCAATATACTTATTTTATTTTCCAAAAGTATTCATCTCCCCTTTATTATGCTACTTTATACAAGAAGAATGGCATAACTTCTTCCACAAAAAAGTGGCTTCCATTCCATGTACCAGGTGCATGTCAAGATTGTAGAATATGATGATAAATACATGAAAGTAAAAGGAACGGATATTAAATTTATTGTGTCATTTGATCATATATCACAATCTTGGTGCAGTGTTATAGAGAATAATTAGATGACATTAGCCTCATGTTTTAATTTGTCAATCAGCTCATCCACAGAAGAAACAATAACACCTGCTTTTCTCTTGGGAGGTTCTGTCACTTCAACTATCTCCAAATCAGATTTGATTTCCACATTTAACTCTTCTGGAGTGAACTTTTTTATGGGCTTAGATTTTGCTTTCATTATGTTGGGAAGAGTGGCATACCTTGGTTGGTTCAGTCTCAGATCAGTGCTGCAACAAGAAAAAAAACTATCAATCCTGAAACTTTCAGCAAGTTGCTTGGTAAAAGATAATCTTAAATGAACAATCAGATGCTTAGTCTGAAGGGTAAAAAATATTTCATATTCTGGCGATAGTTTCGCAGAAAGGAGAAAATGTAGCGTCAAGAAAGTAAAACAAGAACAAAGTTAGTAATGCACTCCATCTAGCATTATAGTATATACAGCAGCATGCTTGACACTTGACAGGTTTGATGCAGAATACTCAATAGAATGTGACACTTACGTTATTACGGCTGGTAAGTTCAAACACAGAGTCTCAATACCATCATCAACCTCTCTGTCCACTGTGGCTACTTGTTTATCTTTATCAAGCACAACCTATACTGGAAAGCAGCAGTTAGTTATGACAAAATTCAAAGTTTGGCTTGAAATGTTTAATCAAAATTTTAACTGAACTGCAATTTTTCTCGGGCATACTCTCTAATTCTACTGCTTATGACATTAACAATTAAACCAACAACACATAAATTCTACCATATAAAAGCCCAACTATGCTAATTCAAATCTATCAGATGACTATATCCTCTAAAACAGTGGCCTAGCTCATCAACTTAGTCAATAATTTCTTAAGTACCGCGTAGACACATATAACACAATAATGACCAAACTCTAAAGTAGCTTTTGGAAGAAATTTTGATGCGAAATGACGGAACAAGGTTTGATCTATCTAGGAGTAAATGATAATTTCCATTACCAATATTGAAGCGACAACAAGAAGCATATTTCAGAAAACACCACTCGTTCAAAAGAGTGGAATTTCGAGTGGCTGAGGTGAGGTGCTGATCCATTACAATTAATTCCCTACTGTGGAAATCATTCATACGTATACATACGTCCATAACTATCGGAGATTCAGAATTCGCTGATTGTTTTCTTATTTCTAACCTAACTCACAGCATGTCCGATTTATCTCTTGGGAATTCATGAACCTTGAGTTGGGAAAATCTTATATCATGGAGGTTAGAGCTTTTTCACATTCCACAAACTGGAGAGACAGGGCCACATACTACTAATGTTGTTTTATACACATCCGACTTAATTGTCATATTTATCTATCTCACATCTAAAATGCAACAAACAAAAGATTTTCATGAATCATGTTGAATGATTTCCTGAAGGCCTCGGTACTCATGTTCTAATAAACCAAAGATGGACCTAGAAAGACGTGGGCAAATTCAAACAACTGCATAGTATTCCTGAAGAAATTCATTTGGTATTCAAAGAGATCATCTACCTTTGATCAAACTAGAGTTGAGAATAGAGAAAAATAATATATATTTAAATAGACTGTGCTAACATGATACAGAACATAAGCATATCATATATAGTCAGCTAAAGAAGGATGTAGGTGATGGACTAACCTTTGAAGCAAAAGTCCCTTGAGGCCAGTTGAGAAGTCCAGCTACCATTTGCCCTGTTTGATTGCAATCATCATCAATGGCCTGTAATAATTCAAATAAAAAGAAAAAACCACTTAATAGACATCGATGATCATCTAAATGTTCTCATTAGACGAGTTTCATATGTTATGAAATATCTCTTTTTTCCCTTGCATCTGCCATTGTTTCCTATGAGAAGCATCAAACTTTTATCTAACCAAAGATTTTCTGGTTCTTCTCCCTGGAAATTTTTGTATACTTTGGCCAAACCCCTCATAAAAGTAAAAGTGTTTTTCAAACCAAAAAACATCTTTTGTTTATTTCATAATAACAGATCAACCAGGCTCTTAACTTCATGTACTTCTTAACAATCTTAATAAGAGAATGATTGAAAATAAAAATACACAAAATGCCCTAAAAAGATGAAAAAGAACAGAGAAACTCAATTAATTCCATAAAACCCAACTTGACAAGGCAAATTAAAAGCAGAAGTATTCATTATACTCATGACAACTGAAAATTAAACAATCAAACAACTAAATATACATTTAATCAAGTAACACTATCAGTCTATCAAACACAAGTAACCATAAACCTCAATTCCCACAAACACCCCATCTCTCCCCAAAGGAAAAAAAAAGAATAAAAATAGAATACCTGTTTACCAAGAATCAGAAGGCCAGGTTTCTCAATCTCCACAAGTTTCTTCAAAATCTTTGCAACAGAAAGAGGATAGAGGGAATTATTAGCCTCCACATGAATGCCTCTGTCAGCTCCCATAGCAAGACCAGTTCTGAGAGTATCCACACACTGAGAGGGTCCCATGCTAACAGCCACAACCTCTGAAGCCAATCCAGCCTCCCTGATCCGAAGAGCTTCTTCAAGAGCAATCTCGCAGAAGGGGTTCATGGACATTTTCACGTTCTGGGTCACAACCCCTGTCTGCAAAAATCGTGTTTTTCAGTTAAAGATTGCAAATTTAAAGTGTACATAAAAAAGGGTGTTTCTCAGATTCATGTGGTTAGTTACCTTGTCGGGTTTGACTCTGATTTTGACGGCGTAATCGATCACTCGCTTTATTGCTACCATTATCTTCATCGTGGTCGTGACGGGTATGGTAGTTGATGGCGTGTATTATTATTCTCTGGAGCTCGGAGATTGAAAGAACAATGAGTTTATAATATAACAGTGTGCGTGCTGTGTTGAACTTGAGTTCTTTGGAAAGAAACAGATAAGTTCAATTGAAGATGATCACTTCATATGCTCAATTAGTTATTGGTTTTTTTTTTTGTCCTTTTTTTTAGGTTAAAAAATCAGTTTTCGGACAACCTACTCTGATTGTAATGAAATCACAGTCATTAAATCCGAAAAAAAAATCAAGGACCAATACTCCCTTAGAAGAGACTTCTTATGGGACTACGATGCTCAAATTCCCAAATTCCATCGTTTACTATTTTTCATTAATTTTTTTAATTTTTCGTAGTCCACAAAAAATCATAAAAAATATGCATAGACTTCTTTTGGTTTTGCTAGATTTTTAGTGGGTTTTTTATAATTTTTGGATTAGCTTTGACTATTTAACGAATTTTTAGTAGCATTTTTATAACATTTTTTTAAAAAATTAAAATAATTCATTAAAAAAATAAAAACCATCGTATATGCATTTAGAGTATGTATATACGATTGGAAATAAAAAATCCATCGTATATACATTTAGAGTATGTATGTACGATTGGAAATCAAAAAGTCATCGTATATACCTTTAGAGTATGTATATACGATTGAATTTTTTTTAAACCTCAATTAGTTATTGGTTATGTTAGTATTAGAAAGCTAGCTAGTGGGTGCTTGACCATCAGTCAAGAGTGATGGTGGGTTGGGCTTGCGTCTAACAAAGAAGGTCCGTAATTCGTACAACCTCCAGCTACTCATTGGACATCCCTAAACATTGTGAAAAGACCAAAATGTCATTAATGAAACACACGTGTCGCATTTTTTCTGGGATTACGCAAGTTCGAAAGTTTGGGTCGGAACTCGTTCGGAACCAATGTACCAAGTCTTATGTACTTACAGACAACTCCCCAATTTTCTGAATTTTTAAAGGTTCGGAAATTTGGAACCGAACTGGTTCGAAACCAAACTTTCGAACCATTTCAATTGCCATCATTTTGATAGCTTTTTGGATACAAACACAGACAGGTTCACTGAGTCAAATAAATTTTGTTTGGTTCGTTTGTCAGTGTAACTGATAGTGGAGAAATAATGGTTTCCTGATATAAAATTTGTAAGGAGTTTTCTGCATTGGTTGCAAACTTGTCTTCCCAAACACCATCCTCGACTTTATATTCTTCTGTCAAAACCAATTTATCTAATTGCTCGTATTGTTCACCCGAATGGCTTCGAGTTGACCCTACTGGACTCAGTTCACGGCTTTCGTGATTATTCCATGATTCGTGATACTGCAAGCACTCTGATTTGCTTGATATGTTAGGTCCATCGTCTCTAACATGGTCGTCATACTCCTCGGATTGGATCGTAATCTCCTCAACCCACCCGTGCATTGAAGCACATCCATGCCTAAAGCATTGAAGAGGCTGAAAGTTCTTTTCACCTTGATTATGTGAAAGATCCATATTTCAGAAACTTTGGGTTGTTTCCTCAGTCCATGGTTCCAGCCTCCATTTAGGTACCAAGGAAGCAATTTCCCCATCTATCATATCTACTATGTTGGTAACATCTTGATTTGTAATGTTGAGTTCCTCAACTAGACAGGTTAATATAAAGTTTCACGTTTAAACAGACAGGTTCAGAAGTTTGGTTTTGGTTCCGAATTGGTACGGTTCAAAACTTTCAAACCTTCAAAAATTCAGAATTTAGGGGGGGTGCGTTTCACGTGAGAGTGTTTTGGGGATGTTGGGGGGTTGGGGTGTCTAGTGAATAGGGGGTTGTACGAAGTATGGGCCACAAAGAAAGTGAATCATGATGAAAACTGCTTGGGCCTTTTGTAGGGAGCCCCATTCCCTTTGGGCGGCTACCATTCGCACGAGGCCCATGCTTCTCTCACTCACCCCTCTACTCACCACACAACCCCAAATCTCAAAAATTCTCATGTTACCCTCATCTGCAACGCGCATGGAAATAACACTGAGATTTCCAGTGGTACGGTCTTCACCCATCGAACGGATACGATTCATTTGTATCGTGTTAATAAAAAATGGTTTCGGTCTATTACAGTCAAACATGTACGAGGTTGCAGAACCAGATGTGTTGCAAAGGGTGTGTGTTGAGATTATGTAGGTTCAGTACCACATGACTGAACTTGTTCGGTTTTAATGTGTCGTACCCCACCAATACTGCAGCAGACACTTCAACAAACCAACAGTTTCTGTTTAAGCCTCAATATTATTATACCAGAGGGAAAAATTCTCCGCTCGCGGGGCCCTATTCAGAGCAGTCCCCGCGCGGGTACAAATTGCCACCCCTAGTGATGGGACTAGGTAGATGGCAAAGGGGAGTGGGGAAGGGAAAGGAGAGGGTGTGGGTAGAACTGTAGAAGTGGGGTTCGGATTCCTAATAGGGTGTTTTTTTATACCCCACCATATCCCCTTATACCCATAATAAAGTGAAACCCCAAAATACCCTTGACAAAACGTATTTTTTAAAATTTTTGCACCAATCGTTTATATGTTTTTAAACATATATACGACCCTAAATTATTGGCCATCGTATATACACCCTCAAGGTGTATATACGATTGATGTGGGGGTTGGCCAATCGTATATATGCCTGGGGGGTGTATATACGATGGCCAATAATTTAGGGTCATATATATGTTCATTTGAACATATATACGGTCCCTATGGTATTTTTATTTTTTTAGTCAAATAAAAATTAATTAAGGCTACACACTATATAAAAATTAATATAGTGTGTAGTTCGTTAACACGTGACGATGTTAGACGTCGAACGAATAATTTAGGCTAAAAAATCGGTTTTCGGGAAACCTACTCCGATCATAATGAAACCACAACATTAAATCCGAAAAAAATCACCGAGCATGACTCATTTAGAAGGGACTTCTTACGGGACTACGACCTCAAAATCCCAAATTCCATCGTTTACTATTTTTTATTAATTTTTCATAGTCAGAAAAAAAAATCTAAAAAAATTTGCATAGACTTATTTTTGTTTTGTTAGATTTTTATTGGTGTTTTTATATTTTTTTTATTAGTTTTGACTCTTTAACGAATTTTTAGTAGCATTTTTATAACATTTTTTTTAAAAATTAAAACAAATCATTAACAACCCATCGTATATATGTAATTGGGACATATATACGATGACACCATTTATCCCATCGTATATATGTCCTAAAAACGTATATACGATTGCATCATACGCAACCAATCGTATATACGTTTTTAGGACATATATACGATGGGTTAAATAGTGCCATTGTATATATGTCCCAAATACATATATACGATTGAGTGTTTTTTTTAAAAAAAAATACATTTCAAAGGGGTATTTTGAGGATATCAAATTCTATGGGGGTATATGGGAAAGTGGTGGGGTATGAAAAAAAAACAACCCCTCCTAATATGCGGAGCTAGCCCAACAATTTATCAAGCCCAATGATTTATTAAAAGAGAATTACTCAAATTAAAGTCAAATATAGCCTTTGATTCATTGTCACCTCTTGGTACAGGAACACGTTTTGACATAAGTTTCTGCATCCATATAAAATAAAAAAGTTATCTTGCAACCAAAATCAAGAGACAATCTGGCCCCATTTCGTTGAAAATTATTTTTCTCCCTTTTTGGGATCAATTTCTTTGAACTTTTTGTTGTGTTTTGCCCCTTGCCCTTTTGATAAAGATTTAGCTAGCAAACATCTCACAGGTATCTCTTGTGTGCAGCAGATCTTGTAGTCCCTGCCCATGCTTACGTGCACATGGCTGCTTTGAAAGAGTGCAATACTTGGTATCACTCTATTATGAGAATAACATCAAAGTATGCCTTGGACTAAAGTTCTTAGTGGCTCCATTTTAGTGTTGAAAATAAAACAAAATTAACTCATGTAGGTAAAGATAATATTGAGTGTAAAAGAAATTACTACATCTAACAGCACTTAGATGAGAAAGTTTGGGTCTCTTTAAGTTTAACCAATGTCCTATATTCGAATTCAGCAGCACTAAATCTTTTGAAGGAGAGTTTTACCGCCTTTTGAAGTCCTATCTGACTTGTAGTTGCGCGCAGAAGTTACTCCGATTAAAAAAAGAATTATTTATGTAGACAAAGTTATGGTTGAGGAAAACTATAGCCACAATGATGAAACTACTACCAATAAATTTGGCTGCTTTTTAATTAATTAGTTATAAAAAATATTTCAACTACCAATTATGATTGATTCTTACAACCTGGAAGCAGGTGAAATTGTTGAAAAAAGAAAGCAAATATTACCAAACTTTTCGTTCCATCCACCAGCATTACAACACAGAGAGGAATAGTGTGTACATGAATATAGTTTTGGGTTTTATTTTTTACACCCCCCCTTATCATCTATCCCACCCCATAAGTAGCAATATCTCTAAAATGCCCCTGGCATTTAAAAAAAAAACTAACTGGACCTACATAAATTTTTTTTTTCCGGAATTAGCAAAAAAAAGAGGTATTTCCGAAATTTTGGAGGTGAATTTTCCGGAATTAGCGCAAAAAATTGGTATTTTCGGTTCATGATTTTGAACAGGAATTATCGAGAAAAGGTAATTAGAAATTTTGTATTTTTAAATTAGATTTTTTCCGGAAATACCTTTTTCAGAGGTAATTCCGGTTCACAATATGTGAACCGGAAATACCTATTAAAAAGGTATTTCCGATTTTTTTTTTAACATTTTAATTTTTTTTAAATAGATGGTTATTACAGATTTAACCGGTGCCTTTACGACATCCGAGATATTTCCCACTCGTGATGCAATGACACGTTGGGTTAGAGATCTTTGGGAAAGCGAACGGAGTCATTGTGGTTATTGTTCGATCGAGAGACGACGGAGAATGGGAAAGGAAAAAGAACAAGGTTGTTTTATGGTTGTGAGAGCGCGAGGGCACATCTGATCGAGTAGATGTTGGGTGTTCTGTTTGGTAGACACAAGAGTTCGAAAAGATGTGGTTGTAGGTTTCGATTGAAAGCTAAACCAATGTTACCTCCTAGTTACGATTGGAAGGTGAGAGTGGTGGATGGGATTCACAATCATGAGCCTCATAAGACTTTGTTTGAGCAAACTATATTTGGTAAGTTTAGCAAGGACGAGCGGTCAATTGTTGGGGAGCATCTCGTCTGGGAGTGAAAGCATCCAAAAGTCTTGAAGCATTAAAGAACAAATTTAAGAACAACTTGAGCAACATTACTCGGTTGTATAGAACCCGCGCCAATATTCGGAAGGGAAAGAGAGGTAATATGACCGAGATGCACGTGACTTATGACACTCGATTGAGCGAACCATTACTTGTGTTGGGCGAGACGACTTAAAGGTACCGATATTGTTGAGGAGATCATGTGGTCACATCCCGATAGTATTAAGTTATTGAGGATGTTTCCCTTTCGTTTTGATTATGGATCATACGCTTTAAGACCAACAAGTATGCATTGCCTCTGTTGGAGATTGTTGGTGTCACTTTCACCGAGTTGACATTTCTGTTGCGTTTGCATATCCGCGTCTCATGAGCGTTATGATGACTACGTGGGTGCCGCAGAGCCTACGAGATTTGATCTTTGTGTGATATTGCACTTCCTCAAGTAAGTCAATGCTAAATGACTTTAGTTTTTGCCATTACATTCTTTTTTTTATTTTTTCATTTCTAATAGAACGTGTGGATTGTGTTTTCGAGTTATCCTCACTGATTGTGAGGAGGCTTTGATGAGTGCTATCAAGGTTGTGTTTAGGAGGCAATGAATTTGCTTTGTCGATATCATATCAACAAAAATGTTCATGCTCAAATTAAGAAGCTGGTGAAGGGAGAAAGAGTGGAGTCACTGATGACACTTTGGCATCATGTAGTTGATGCTACATTTGATGATGAGTTTAGTGAGGCTTTGCATGATTTGGAGCAATCGTCTACTGACATACCCCAGTTTATTGCATATGTCAAGAAGCAATGGTTGTATCCTCACAAGGAAAGATTTTGTGGCCCGTGGACGGATAAAGTAAGACACTATGGAAATACCACGACTAATAGGTACGCAAATTGTTTTCTTATTTATGTGCTTTATGTATATGATTGTGGTTTCTTTGTTTTAATTTTTCCTTACGTTCCATAGGGTTGAGGCTGCCCATTGGGCATTAAAGAGATCATTGGGTTCTAGTGGTGGTGATTTATGCAAAAGCTGGGAGTCAATGAATGGGATGATCAATGCACAGATTAATAAAATTGTGGATTCTTTTCAAAAGAGCATCAACCGTATAGATGCCCAACACAACATTCCATTCTACAAGAATCTACACGGTTTGGTGTCTATTGAGGCGTTGAATCATATTGCCGGGGAGTTTGATAACATGATGGATGGTGTGGGCACGGATAAGAAAAAAAGTGTCTTTGGTTGTGTCATTAAAGTTACTCATGGGTTACCTTGTTCTTGTTAACTTGGTAGGTTACACCTAATGGGACTACCAATACCATTGGACATTATTGACTCTCATTGGAAGAGACTCAGTTTGGAGGCAATGGATGAGGAGCGGATCAAAGAAGCGTCCGAAGGAGGTGACTTAAGCTATACTGAGAGAGATTTGGAGGCAATGGAATGACATGCACCTTGAGGAGAGATGTGTTTGGAAGAGAGGTCTTGATGATTATGTATTCATAGGCACTACATCCATGGTTCCACCTAGCCACAAAGTCAAAACTAGGGGTGCACCGAAGAAGGGGAAGAAGAAGAAAGAGTATGACGTGAAGAGAGATCCATCTGCGTGGGAGCACGTGGATGCATCTTTAGAAAAATCCACACAGATACCTCCCCGACGGTCCTTACAAGTACCATCGCATGGACCTTCAAAGATACCTCCCGAGCGGTCCTTACAACTAGCATCACAAGTACCATCAGAGCTACCGTCACAGAGGTCAGCAAAGGAGCGGGCACAACATGACATCCACTTGGTAAGTCACTTTCCAAATTTCTTACATAGGTATATTGACGACATTATCAATGTCGCGGGGGATGGAAACTGTGGCTTTAGATGCATCTCTACTTCACTAGACTGGTCGGAGCACAGTTGGCAGATCGTTCGGAATGATTTAATTAGTGAGATGGACTCCAACTGGTTTCAGTACACACAGTTGATGGGTGACAATGTTCAGAACATTAGAGATTCATTAGTTGCTATCCCAAAGCAGATGAGAACAACCTATTGAGAAGTGGATGACCATGCGGATACAGGACATGTCATAGCTACTAGATATCGAGACCCCTGGTTATGTTGTCGCCTCATGAGAAGCTGGACATTCTTCCTTTGAGGGAGATTGTGTTTCAATCAGTCGGTTGGTTTGTGTTGGGTTCATCCATAGGAATCATTGGATTCTTGTCAAGTTGAACCACACTAGCCCTATCCCTCCCGCACATCCTTCTTGGGGTCGATACGTCTCAGATGAAGCTAGATCGTGGCAATATCCATACATTGGACGCATGCAGTTATGGTCTTCTTTTGTTCCAGATTATGTTCCAGATTATGTTCCAATGACAAGTGTCAAAAAATATGTCCACGTGTCAAAAAAATTTATGTTCCAGATTATGTTCCGGAAATCCTTTTATTCCCTTCCGGAATTACCAATTCGCTAAGGTAATTTCGAAATTTTATATATTCCTGGGGGCATTTTTGTCCAAAACGTATATTATGGGGGTGCGATTGATGATGAGGGGGGTGTAAAGAATAAAACCCTATAGTTTTGATGGTTGTGTACTATTTGTCAATGGTAAAGGACCCCTCTTTTTTTCTTTATTTAAAAAATTAATTTTGGGACACCTTTCCTTATCTACTTTATTCACCATTGGATTCTCATTTTAGGTATATTTGTCGACTTTTCCATTTCTTTTTCCATTTCATGGCAGTCCCCGTGCGCGGGAAGAAATTGCCACCCCTAGTGATGAGACTAGGTAGATGGCAAAGGGGAGTGGGGAAGGTAAAGGACAGGGTGTGGGTAGAACTGTAGAAGTGGGGTTCGGATCCCTAATATGCGGAGCTAGCCCAACAACTTATCAAGCCCAATGATTTATTAAAAGAAAATTCCTCAGATTATAAAGTCAAGGGTTTTTTTTTTTGGACCCCCACCCTCTCCCCTTAAACCCCCACCCACAATGGAATCCCCAAAATGCCCTTTGTTATGTATTTTTTTTTTAAAAAGGCGCATCGTATATAGGTTATTTGGGACATATATACGATGTGTATTTTTTAAACATCGTATATATGCCCTGAAGAAGTATATACGATTGGCCGTTTTTTTACGGTCAATCGTATATACTTCTTCAGGGCATATATACGATGTTTAAAAAATACACATCGTATATATGTCCCAAATAACCTATATACGATGCGCCTTAATTTTTTTTTTTTAATTTGTAAAAAAAAAATTTAACGGTCATGATTACACTTTCAAAGTTGATCAACGGTGTAGATTGCACGACAAAATCAACGGTTGATAATCTTTTACCTCATCTATAAATATTCACTCCCACCATCACTATTTTCACACCAAAATTTCAACTTCTTCCTTCTCTCACACATCACAAGTGAAGATGATGCAAGCTTCGCTAATGTCATACTACAAGCCTTCTTCCCTCACTCTCGTTCATTCTAATATGGGGTTTGTTGATCATCAGGGCATCATCTTGAAAGATGATGGTATAAGTTTCGATGGGAGAGATGTTGTTTCGTGTAGGTTAAGACACGATATATCATTTTCTCGCTCTTAAGCGAAACTCTGCGGATGGTTCACCCGGAGAGAACGCGAGCATGAGATAATTCGTATCGTTTATCGGAAACCGGAATGGGTGATGGAGGTCTTCACTTTTCTCTTTGTGGATGTCAACACCGAGGATGACCTCCGGCGGATGATGTCAAATCATATTATGTTTAAATGGAAGAGTTACATTCATGTGTACGTCGAAACCGGAATGACCGTCATTTGAGATCCTTCGTCGATTAACTCCACCATTTCGATAGTTTCTATTGTATTTTCATTTTATCTGTCTATTTTTATTCAAGTTGTTTATGTTTTATCGCTTGTGTAACTTTGTTTTATCGAATCAATGAAATCAAAAATTCATGGAAACTCGTAAAATAAATAAAACATCCGAAAAAAGTTAATAATAAAGTGCCAATATAATATCAAATACATCAAAAAACAAATAAAAATCCCTAACGGCGCCCCCCTCGTCCTCGTCCTCGTCCCCGTCGTCTAAGCTCCCCAGCCACGTCATCCGGTGCTGCCATCCCCACCAGCCTATGGAGTGTCCGATACGCCGGATTGCCATGCGCGATGTCGCCGTCCTGAGGCTCCTCCTGATACTGCTGAGGCTCCTCATGATACTCAGACATAGACTGGTCTGAGTAATAAGTATCGACACAGGGCTTCGCGATACTCGGGAGGTGGGGATGGTAATGAAGAGGTTGAGGATCGCATCGAGGATCTCGTGGATGATACTGAGGTAGTAGTGGGAATGATCTTGAGAAACGGCCTCCTCTATGCAATCCTCTGCTGCGCGTCTGCGCAGTAATCCCCAAGATAGAAAGCTCCAGTGGCCGATCATCGAGCCGTGTCATGGTGCTCGGTGATACTCGGTGGCTCAGTGTGCTCGTCTCTGTCTCTCATTTGCCAAGCATGGAGCTGATTATGCCTCCGAGTCCTCGTACTCGGAGCAGTAGATGACTCCCCTCTCTCTCTGATCGGAGAGACCTCACGTCTCCCTCTATGCCTACCGGACACTGCAAGCGAAGGAAAAAAAAAATTATAAAAAAAAAAAAATTGCTCATCGTATTTACATCAAAAAAGGTGTATATACGATGCTTACTTTTTTCTTCGTCGTATATAGGGTCTGCTGGCGTATTTACGAGTGGATGAATTTCTGGCTAATCGTATATACGCCTGAATAGGGGAATATACGGTGAGTAAATTTTTGCTCGTCGTATACAGGGCTGTGGTGGGGTATATACGATTGGTGGATTTCTGGGCTGATCGTATACGTCTCTCTGGCGTATATGCGAGTGAAGGTGGTCAAACGTAGGTATGACCAATTATGTGAAGAAATGGTGATTTTGTAAACAGACAGGGGTATTTTGGTCTTTTCATATAGCCTTTGATTCAGTGTCACCTCTTGGGCACGTTTTGACATAAGTTTATGCATCCATATAAAATAAAAAGGGTGTTTTTTTTACCCCCACCACTTCTCCATCTACCCCCACCGACCTTATGAAAAGACCAAATACCTTTAATAAAATTTAAGAACCCCAAAATATTCTGTAGCTCCAAAAAAAAATATGGTGGTTGTATATACCCCCCTCAAATCGTATATACTCCATCGTATATACTATTTGGGGGTCTATATACGATGACCAAATTATGGGGTCGTATATACCCCCCCCCCCCCAAATGGTATATACGATGACGTATATATGATTGAGGGGTGTATATACGACCCTATTATATTTTTTTAGTCAAATAAAAATTAATTAAATTAATTAAAAAATTAAAATTATATATTTTTAATATAGATAAATTAGATATGAATAACTTAGGCCTAAAAATAGGTTGAGTGTGTTTTCGTTAACACGTGACGATGTTATACGTCGAACGAATATTTTAGGCTAAAAAATCGGTTTACTATTTTTTATTAATTTTTTTAATTTTTCGTAGTCTCAAAAAAATCTAAAAAAATTTCCATAGCCTTATTTTGGTTTTGTTAGATTTTTAGTGGTGTTTTCATAATTTTTTAGATTAGTTTTGACTCTTTAACGAATTTTTAGTAGCCTTTTTATAACATTTATTTTAAAAGTTTAAATAAAATACAGTTTTTTTTTAAATACACATCGTATATACATCAAGTGGGGTGTATTTAATGCCTAAAATTAACCCATCATATATACCCCCACTTGATGTATATACGATGTGTATTTTTAAAGAACAAATCGTATATACATCAAGTGGGTGTATATATGATGCCTAAAATTAACCCATCGTATATACCCCCACTTGATGTATATACGATATGTACTTTTAAAGAACAAATCGTATATACATCATTTGGGTGTATATATGATGCCTAAAATTAACCCATCGTATATACACCCCACTTGATGTATATATGATGTACATTTTTTAGGGGTATTTTAGTACAAAAAGTTCATGTGGGGGTAAAAAAAAAACCCAAATAAAAATGTTATCTTGCAACCAAAATCAAGAGACAATCTGGCCCCATTTCGCTGAAAATTATTTTTCTCCCTTTTTGGGATCAATTTCTTTGAACTTTTTGTTGTGTTTTGCCCCTTGCCCTTTTGATAAAGATTTAGCTAGCAAACATCTCACAGGTATCTCTTGTGTGCAGCAGATCTTGTAGTCCCTGCCCATGCTTACGTGCACATGGCTTTGAAAGAGTGCAATACTTGGTATCACTCTATTATGAGAATAATAACATCAAACTATGCCTTGGACTAAAGTTCTTAGTGCTCCATTTTAGTGTGCAAAAGAAGTTACTACACCCAAGAGTGCTTACATGAGAAAGTTTGGGTCTCTTTAGGTTTAACCAATGTCCTATGTTCGAATCCAACATCGCTAAATCTCTTGAGAAAGAGTTTTACTGCCCTTTGAAGTCCTACCTGATTTGAAGGATTAATCTCTGTATTTACGCGCAGAAGTTATCCCGATTAAGAAAAAAGAAATTACTTCATGTAGACAAAGTTATGGTTGAGGAAAATTATAGCCACAATGATGAACTACCAATAAATTTGGCTGTTCTTTCATTAGTTATAAAAAATATTTCAACTAGAAATTATGATTGATTCTTACAACCTGGAAGCAGGTGAAATTGTTGAAAAAAGAAAGCAAATATTACCAAACTTTTGCTTCCATCCATCAGCATTACAACACCGAGAGGAATAGTGTGTACATAAATATAATTTTGGTGGTTGTGTACTATTTATCAATGGTGAAGGACCCCTCTTTTTTTTTCTTTATTTAAAAAATCAATTTTGGGACACCTTTCCTTATCTACTTTATTCACCCTTGGATTCTCTTTTTAGGTTATTTGTCGACTTTTCCATTTCTTTTGCTTCATTTACTAGTACTAGTACTAGTACTTTTCTTTAAATCCAGATTGAGATTTCCTTATTTCTCTTTTTGATATTTTCTAGAATAAGACATAGAATAGCTTAGTTGATTAATCCATAGCGGGAAATTAAATTAACTTTTGCTTTAGAAAAGCTAAAGTATAATAATTTCAACATCATTATCATGGCTCCATGCCCTTGCAAACAAAATGGACCATTGCATACCGGCAGTTAACGGCCGATGTATCATTATCATGGCAATTTTTTAAGATTTTCGTCCACTTTTTTTTAAAGCAGACATCATACTGGCTGTTAATTGCCGATGTAACAACTTAATTAACGTTTCATTTTTTTAAAACAAAAATGAAGAACATCATGATTGTCTTCAAAAACACTATGAATTCAATGAGATCAAAAGTAAATTCAAAATGTGTTTATACGCAAAATCACTTAAAAAAACATGTGTTTCCAAATTGCGCGGACAATACAGTCTGAAACAAAAACATTCTAGTTGCTGATTTAATTCAAAAGATTGCTCATAAAGATAAAAGAGAAAAAGATTTAAAACTAAAGTTAAATTGAATATTTGTGAGTCATACAATAAATCCTATATATGACCTATTCATTCATACATCTAATACCACTATCTCAAATGAAAAGAATGATTTCTAACAAACTTGCAAATTAGAAACATAATGAAAAAACAGAGGGAAATTTCAGGGGTCCGAAAAAACAGGTTGAACAGAAGAACTTCTAGATCTACTACTTCCATATCCAAATGAAAAGAATGATTTCTTAACTCTACTACTTCCATATTCAATGCAATTAACTTCTTCCCTCTTTTGCTGTTGCAGAGCTTCTTGAACTGCTAAATAAAACTGTCTATCCCCTGATGAATCCATTGAAAAAGACCTTCTAATTGGTTGAACTGAAAATACTTCATCTTTAGTACCTCTAATATCAATACACTCATCTCCCATACTTGTCACTTTATGCAACTTCCTTCTTTTCTTCTCCAAAGGACATTTTGGTAATTCCATAGCAGCAGCATTGCCTCTTTCATTAAGATTAACATTACTCAATTCAATCACAACAAAATCTTCATCACCACCAATAATTGGTTGGTT
The DNA here is from genome assembly GCA_020916435.1 of Oxytropis ochrocephala. NCBI lineage: Eukaryota > Viridiplantae > Streptophyta > Magnoliopsida > Fabales > Fabaceae > Oxytropis > Oxytropis ochrocephala. The sequence continues at coordinate 25,975,798 of CM037090.1, read as the reverse complement.
TTGAATACTTTGATCTTGATTTGATGAAGTAGAAGGTCTTAAGTTGAGAAGCTGATCAATATGATACCTGTTTGTGAATGAAATACTTGTTCTACAAAGTGGACAATTAGCATTATTTTGTAGCCAAATATCTATACAATCAATATGAAAAACATGGCTACAATTTGGTATAATTCTGAGTTTCTCATCTTGTTGAAACTCATTTAAACAAACAGCACATTCACAGAAATCTTTGTTGTTTGTTTCTTCTTCTGTTTTGAATTGAATAACAGGAATTAAACGGATCATTGCTTCATCTAATCCACGTGGTTGTTGTTGTTGATGTGTGTTTTGTGAGAGTAATATTGTTGATGTATCTTGAGACCTTCTAGAAGGTGAAAAACGTCTTAGAAGATCAATACGGTGCCAGTTAAGACAACATTTGATGACAAAGATGTAGTAACTTACAAGTAATATAGCAGTTGCAATTATTCCTATTATTGCAATTGCTATGATTGGAAAACTTGTGCTTGAATGATGCACATGAGTGTGAAATATTGAACTTGCACTTGTTGTTGGTGAAATGGCTTCTGATTGTGACACGTGGATCAAGTATCTTCTGCTTACAAGATCCATAGTAGATGTTGTTATGTTACAGAAAATGCAAGTGAAAGGGTTACTTATCTGAATATTAGAGATCTTGAAGATAAATAGTCGAAGGCATGAAGAGAAGAAGAGAAAGAAATGGAAGAGTAAGGAGAGAGAGAGAGGTGGAAAGAGCAAACCTAGGTGGTGTATAAATGAGGTGTGTGAGTGATGTGAAGGGAGACAGCACATTAAAACGTTGTCAAAACCTGTTTTTATTTATTAAGGTTGGAGTGAGTCTTAGCTAAGAGTACGTAGTTGGTGAGGTTTTCACAGGTTTTCTTTTCTCAGAGAGTTTTGGCTAGAAAATTGTTCCAAGTGTCTCGATCACTGAACAATATTTTATGTTGATCCTATTTAAAAAATATTTGATGAAGCAAATGCATCATGTGCTTGCTTATTGCTATTGGCACTGAAATTTGACAGATAAATGTATTAAATAAATAAATTTTGAATTTTTTGAGGTCTTTATATATAAATATAAGCTTGGAAATATAATTTGAAGGGGTTGTTTTCTTCATAATTAATAATGAAGGAGAAGTTAAATATTTGGGTTGTGTCCTTAGATGAGACTACTATTTTGTAGGGTATCATGAAGAGTACTTTTTTTTTGTTTCTAATAGTTCTTGTCCCTTTCTTTCCAACCTCTAAACTTCAATAATAGACATCAATGCATCTACCTAGCTAGCTTTGCTTTCAAAATCATATGGATATTTTTGGTGGAAAAAACATGCTGTTAAATGAAATATATCATGAACTGATATGAATAAATAAAATGGTTGCATACGAGTAGTTGACAACGTATTTAATGTGCATCCACACATGCACATATAATGTGAAAGGATTATGAATGTTTAATTTGGACACAAAAAAGTTACCATGATCATTTGCTTTGCTAGCTCATTATTTAAAATAGTTTTTGTCCCCACCCCTACTCATTTAATCATTCACAAGATATTAATCCAAAAAGTTCAAAAGCATTATTAACTTAATTAGGTTGAAGTTTGGTTGATAAAGTTACCAATTAGTAAAACAGTAATCAATTATATAAACAGTGTTAATTATTAATTATTGATACATAATAATGACATAATAAGGAGTCATTGAGTTTCCAATTACACACACCTTTTTTTCAATCATAATCAATCAATGATAAAGAAAAAAAAGTGTCACGTACACCCCACATGGTAGCCAACATGGAATCCTAAATCAAAGGGCTGACCATTGATGAAAAATGTTGACTAAGATCAATAGTTTCATTTCATTGCATCCACACAACACTTTCTCAATAAGCCACCGCCTAACTTATTTGAAAAGCTTTAGCTAGCCAAACAAAGCCTTGTGGGTCCTGATGAATTCCTTATACTATGCAACGCATGCAATATAGCAAAGTCAAATCAGTGTGCAGTGTTATTATAGAAAAAAAGAAAAAGACCAGAACCGACACACGCTTATACTAGTATTTTTGGCTTGTTGAAAAGAGCAGTAGTAGAATAGAAAAGAGATCAACTTAAGTGAGAAAAATATATACAGACACAGTAACACATTTGCTTTATGAGTTTTCAAAAAAGTGTTTCACACATTAGTCAAAGGTTGAGGGGCCTTGTAGTAACGTCTTCCTGAAGAAACTTCTCAGTTCTCACAACATTTCTGAACAGAATAAAATTTTACCTACTGTTTGAAAATTTTCAGCCTCTGTTCAAACTTGGTAGAATAGAAATAATAAATAAATAAATAAATATAAAATAAAAGCTCCCTTTCTCTGCCTTTATTGCTGAAAAGCTAGCTTCTCATGTTCCTTCTCAAGTTTGGTGAGCAATATTAATACTAATCTCAAAGATGAACTACTAATATGTTTGGTTGTATTTGTAATCTAGGTATGTATAGTTGTCAAATGATTAGACATCTATACCAAATGAAAACTTATTGTCATAATTAAATGACTCTACATGAACAATTTTAATATGAAATTTGTGGTTGGACGCATTAATATCGTTTGTTGCCATGCCTATCTATTATGTTAGGAAGGAACATACCTATGTATGCTAGCTGGAGCAGTTTGATTAAAACAATTAGGTGAATAGTGATGCGTGTAAGTATTATATATCTAGCTACAAGGAGGACTAGTTACTTGACATGCTTTCAGGTTGGAGAGAGAGTCTCATACACTCACTAGAAAGATTGCATAACAATATTTCCTGGAAAACAGTGGCTAGTGGCTACAGCTACTATTGTGAATTTCTAGATTAAATGTAACACATGACTAACATTTTTTTCTCATTTAAAATTCCCATTCAAAGTCTTGGTCTCCAAGCTTGTTGACTTGAATTTTATTATTTTGTGAGTTGCAGCACATGTGTGTTTATTGTTGAACCTATAGTATCAGCTAGCTTGATGGCTTCTAACTTCTAAGTTTACAGAGAAATGTTGGACCACAGGGAAAATAATACAAAGAGAGAGTAATAGTAGTAGTGTGTGGTGGGGATTGAGGAAGAGGCACATGGAAGTGGGAATAGGCAACAGGTGTTGCTAGACAGTTTACTGGGGACATGAGAGAACACTTCAAGAAGAATAGTAGTACTTGGTATTTTCCTTGTTCCCGTCCCATAAAATTTTCCTTGTCACCGCTCCTGATTTCCATTATGGGAAATCCTCCCGCCTCTGTCCCCTCAGGGATATGGTCCGCCCCCGATCCCCGTTCCCCAAACTTTTATCCGCCTCCGATCTCCGTCATGAGAAATTTTTCTTCGCTGCCCTTGTCTGCACGGGGGACAAAGTCCTCGTCCCTGTCTCCAAAATGACTGCAAACGATTTTCTCCCTTCTTATGGGGAAAAATTTCCCGCCCATGGGGCGCTTATGAAATTATCAAGTTAGGAATGCACTGAAAATCATAAATGTCTTTTCGTTATCCAACTCTAATTTAATCACAATTAAAGCTTTCATAGATAATAATATATGGTCGTTCTGCAATAAATACAACTCTGACAGAACATTATTATTGAAAAGAACTTAAAAGTTCAAATAAGCTAAATTTGTTCATCAGTAACTGGCTTGGTGAAAAAAAACAATTTCTTGACAAAATACTAAAATGTGATAATAAGCAATGTGTTTTGGAGTATTTTAACGTTCGGAAAAAAATTAACTGTTCAAATACGCAAAGTTCGTTCTTCAATAACTTATTTGGTAAAAAAAATCGTGACAAAATTTGTAAAATGCGACGCTAAGCAATGTGTTTTAGGGTACTTTAGGGCTTGGAACAAATTTTAAATGTTCAAATACGCCATTTTTGATTCTCAAGAACTGATTTATGCAAAAGGAAAATTAATTTCATGACAAAATATGTAAAACACGACACTTATTAGTGTGTTTTGGGTACTTTAGGGTTTGTGAAAATTTTTAAGTACTCATCACAAACCCCTTCTTCTTAAGCAAATCTCTACGTGCTTCAGAAGACCATCACAAATTCTCAACGGAAAAGTTACAAAAAGAATGTAATCATAGAGTTGAATTTAAAATAATTGGGAGATTCCAATCAAATTACTCAAGTAGGCATTTTTTTTCCATTTTAAAATTTTAACATTTATATATCTCACTAATATTGTTTCATCACATAACTTTATCTGTAAATTAAATTTGTTTTTTTTAATATAAAATTCTCCAATAATGTACCGCATATTCAATAGGTCAAAACACCTATCAAATTGAAATATGCACAACACTATCTATTTTTTCTTAAGGAGCATAACTAGTTTTAGCTAGTTCCATCCCTATAAAAGTTCTCTTTCTTAAGGAGCATATCTATGTTGCTGAACCTCTCTATAATATGTTTGCTCAGTCATGAATGTACCGAACCTCTCTATCCCTTCAGTTATACTCCAACACATTTCACCAATTCTGACCCTTTCTCATGAAAGATTGAAAGATTTTTACTCACTGGGTGAATGTGCACGTGCCTTCACGTGTACTGCGTAGGCCGTCCATACTAGGAAAATAGTTCTTTTCCAGATTAAGATCTCTGTACTCTGTGCTTCATTAAATTAACACACAATGAAATCAGTCAAATATCTACGTAACATATATAAATAAGAACCTTGCGTTCTCTCATCTAAAGGAATGCTGAATATATTATTCCAGTTATTTTCTTTTCTCATTTGACTACTATTTTTTTTTTTAAATTGGCAGCCACTTGGCACTAGTTTTTGTTACAAAGAAAAGGTTAGAAGCTGTAAGAGATGGAGAATATCATTGTATCGATCTAACTGCATTACTGAATTTAGTTAAAGGTCAACTAACTAACTGAAATAGTGTGGTCAGTGGTCCAATAACTACGCAAGCTGTACATCTTACACTCTCTGCTTGGTGAGGAGCCCAAAGATTGAAGAAGGATCAAATATTTGATTGTAGTAAATTAGCCAACTTGGTCAACTGTGGTCTGTGGACACTGGACACCAAGAGTAGGTTAAAAAGCTTAGCCTACAATTTGTTCACGCACAATGTGACAATCAATTTCAATGTGTTTGGTATGTTCGTAAAATGTAAGACAGTAAACAATGTGACATGGATTCTCAAGAAGACTTGGAAACAGAAGTTTGCTTGTGGGTTGATAAAAGAGAATCGCCATGGAAAATACAAAACCCAATGATTGTTGCAGTAAATCATATCCAAAAGTGAATGCATTTTTTTTGAAGGGCAGTGAAATATGGTTAGTAAATTCAGGGTCGATGTTTGTAAGGTTTGTGTTATTTTCCATCTGTTCTCTAAAAACTGTTTTGTTATTGTTTTTTTTTAAGTTATTTAGTGTAATGCTAATAGATTTTTAGTGGATGTTGTTCGGGGTGAGGAACACGAGCAGAAAAATAGGGTGAATCGCGAACTAAGCCCCTCTTTTTAACTAATGCTAGAGGTGAAATACACATTGGGCACTATACCCCACAATCACTGTGAAATACCCATTTTTTACCCTAAACACAAACAATACCCAATTTCATACACTCTCCATCTGTAACCCGCTAAAAGTAAATCAATGTAAAATGATTTCCAAATTTACCTAATTGACATGAATCTGTTGGGAAATTTTTTATATCGGATTTCTTTTGAGATAAACTCGTAAAGAGTTTTAAAAACTCATTACAGATCTATCTCAAAAGATAAATTTGGTATAAAAGAATGTGCTACGGATTTCTATGTTGAATATAAATCCGAAATGATAAAAACTTTTAGTTTACAGATTTATCTTTCACTAATAAATCTGTTGTTAAACTTTTTATTATGATAAATTTGTAACATCATATTAATATCAAATTTTTTAAGATAAATCCGTAATTCATATAATATTTTTTAATTAAGAACCATATATCTTAAATATAAATCTGTATATAATTTAATATCATATCTTAAAAATTCGTATATAATATCTTATATTTGTATGTTGATGAAAAAAATTAAGAAAATTGGTAAAAAAAATATTAAGAAAGGGTAGTGTGTGATGAGTAGGTGGGAGGGTGGGGGCAGGGGGCTAAGAAGCATGGCCCCCAATCAACCCATTTCCGCAAAGGGTTTTTTTTTTTGGACCCCCACCCTCTCCTCTTAAACCCCCACCCACACTGAAATCCCCAAAATGCCTTTTGTTTTCTATTTTTTTTTTAAAAAGGCTCATCGTATATATGTCATTTGGGACATATATACGATGTGTAATTTTAAGACATCGTATATATGCCCTGAAGAAGTATATACGATTGGCCGTTTTACGGTCAATCGTATATACTTCCTCAGGCATATATACGATGTCTTAAAATTACACATCGTATATATGTCCCAAATGACATATATACGATGAGCCTTAAATTTGTTTTTTTTATTTGTAAAAAAATTTTTAACGGTCATGATTTCACTTTCGAAGTTGATCAACGGTATAGATTGCACGACAAAATCAACGGTTGATAATCTTTTACCTCATCTATAAATACTCACTCCCACCATCACTATTTTCACACCAAAATTTCAACTTCCTCCTTCTCTCACACATCACAAGTGAAGATGATGCAAGCTTCGCTAATGTCATACTACGAGCCTTCTTCCCTCACTCTCGTTCATTCTAATATGGGGTTTGCTGATCATCAGGGCATCATCTTGAAAGATGATGGTATAAGTTTCGATGGGAGAGATGTTGTATCGTGTAGGTTAAAACACAATATATCATTTCTTCGCTCTTAGCGAAACCATCTGCGGATGGTTCAACCAGAGAATGGCGAGCATGAGATAATTCGTATTGTTTATCGGAAACCGGAATGGACTGATGGAGGTCTTCACTGGTCTGCCGTGGATGTCAACACCGAGGATGACCTCCGACAGATGATGTCCAATCATATTATCTTTAAACGGAAGAGTTACATTCATCTCATGCGTCGAAACCGGAATGACCGTCATTTGAGATCCTTCGTCGATTAACTCCACCCATTTCAAGTAATTTCTATTGTATTTTATTTTTATCTGTCTATTTTTATTCAAGTTGTTTATGTTTTATCGCTTGTGTAACTTTGTTTTATCGAATCAATGAAATCAAAAATTCATGGAAACTCGTAAAATAAATAAAACATCCGAAAAAAGTTAATAATAAAGTGCCAATATAATATCAAATACATCAAAAAACAAATAAAAAATCCCTAACGGCGTCCCCTCGTCCTCGTCCCCCGCTGCCTAAGCTCCCTGACCACGTCATCCGGTGCTGCCATCCCCACCAGCCTATGGAGTGTCCGATACGCCGGACTGCCATGCGCGATGTCGCCATCACGAATCCCCTTTCTACAAGTGGCCACAACCTCCCTAATCCAGTCAAGATCGTCGTAGCGTAGCTCAGGGGAGGGTGTCCAGGCCTGAGCTCTAGGTGATGGTGGAGCCGGTAATAGTCTGGGGATAGAAGCCCGAACGTACCACTCTAAGTAGTTACGTACAGTCTGATCCGGCCTCCGAGCAACCCGAGTAGTGCGCATGATGTCCTCCACAGATGCCATGAAGTTGGTGATCTGAAAGACACAGTCAGTATGACTGGGACGACCACTGAGAGGGTCACGCGGGATGATCTGAGTGTACCCAACGGCGCGAGCACCTATCGGGCATGTATGGAACTCGAAGTCAACCCGGTGATGAAGCCTGCAGAGGAGATGCGCTCAAAGGGTCTACCGACCATGTCCTCCTCAAATGGTCGCCACAGACATCCTCGGCCTCGGCTCATCAAGCATCTTCTGTAGTGGCTCGGACGAGGTGGTGCGACTTTTTCTTCTGTAGCGCCCAAACGGTGGCTCCGCACCGGGATATGACCACCAACCTATCCACCATCCGGGGAAATACCACATAATCCAAGCCTGAAATGCAAAAATAAACAACATATTTAATTCACAAAAATTTACCAAAAGTCGGTGTGATTTAACAAAAATACAAGAAGTTCAAATGTGTACACGAAATAGGTGGCATACCCTCCACACGCTGCTGCGTAGTCCTCAAAGACGCAGTGTTCAATGACTCATACATGGCAGCTAGTGCACCTGCACCCCATGCATAGCCTCCAAGAACATCTGCTCTCAGATCATCCAGGTAGACCAGCCACAGTAGACCCAGATATGTCTCAGCAAGCTGTGTGGCAAACTCCGAGCTCACAGTGATGGCGGGAGGTGTGGCATAGTTCCCCTGGATGGGAAGGTGCAGCAGACAAGAGATGTCATCCAGAGTGATCGTCATCTCACCAAATGGCAAGTGAAATGACGAAGTATCTGAGTGCCATCGCTCGATAAAAGCCGACAGCAACTCATGGTCTACTGTGGCGTGGCCTGTAACGCCCCAAATTTTATTAGAAATTATTTGGAGTTGATTTGATAGGGTAGTGGACCAAATTGGAGAGTTTTTGGCATAGGGACCATGTTGAGAAGGACTAAAATTGATGTTAGAAATACTTAATATATGATGATTATTATTATTATTATTATTATTATTATTATTATTATTATTGTTATTAAAAAAAAACAAGTTTCTAGGGAAAACCAAAGTGGTTATGGGAGGGAGGAAAAGTAGGAGGAAAAGTAGCGTATGGTTGGGAATTATAAATCAAATTAAAAATAGGGTATTTAATTTAATTAAGGAGTGGGGTGTAGTAATTAAATGGGGAGTGTTTTAGTTAAATAGGGAGGATGTGAGAAAATAATTAGAGGTGTGCAATTAGGGCCCAATGGAGTTAAGTGGCCCAAACCCAATTAATAAAACCTTAGGGTCTTAGGAGAAACCCTCATTAGAAACAAAAGATCAAAAAATTAGAAAGTGAGAAGAGGAGAAGAGAGGAGCACACGGCTAGGGCTAGAGAGAGAGAGATTTGGCGTGAAGCTTTGGAGGAAGAAACAAGGCTTGGAGTGTTGGTGATTTTGGGAGATTTGCTTAGGGTGTGGTCTTCTTCTTCAATTAACAATGTATGGGGGCTCTCTATCATAGTTAATAATTTATAAACCATGAAATCATAGGGATTAGGTGTTAGGAGTAGTTGTTTAAATTGATTCATGAAGTATTTGATTGATTGGGTGGTTGTGTGACCTTATATGTGGTTGAATTGAATTGTTATGTAAATATTGAATTTTGATGTTGTTGTGAGATGAATTGATGATTTTTGATGTTGTTGATGAATTATTGAGGTGATTGCTGAATTTTGATGTTGTTGTGATATGATTTTGATGATGTTTGATGTGGTTGATGAATTGTAGAGATGAATTTCGAGTTTGGTATTATTGGGTGGGTAGAATCGATTTTAGGGTGATGGAGGGCTGCTGTTTTATTAACAATTAGCTGCTGTTTTTGATTTAAATAGAGGTCATCATCTTTTTTTTTGTTTAATGGAAGATCATTGCTGTTTGCCTTTGAACAAAAAAATTATATGTTGTTCTTTGTCTTTTTGTTAAAATCGAGTTGCTGTATTTTCTTAAAGTCTTTGTCATGTTTTGAAAAATTGATATCTTGCGAACCGGGAACCCGATTGAGGTGTTCTAAAATGCGTTGGAAAGCTTATTCAGAGGCCTAACTGAATATTATATTTTTAAGGCGAAATAAACTGTTTTGTGTTGCTGTTTATACAAATAAGAATTCTGCTGTTGGCGCGTAAAAGGTGGCTGTTTTGGCTGCTGTTTTCCTGCTGTATTTGGTGTATAAATCCTACTGTTTTTAAGTTGTTTTGCTGTGGTTTAATTGGCGTTTCAAGTTAGCTGTTTCCACAATTAAAATGTGATGTTTTCCAACCTTGCAAATGTTGTGTTTTTCCCTTAATTTTAAATGTGATGCTTCCTAAGCGTGAAATGAGGTGGTTTCCAAAATCTTAAATATATTGTACCCAAATTCTATGTGTTGTTACCTTAAATCTTAGGTGTTAAATTAATCCCTAGGTGTCACATTAGTCCCTAGGAGGTGTTTGGGTCCCTAGGTGTGGGTTTAGTCCCTGGCGTTGACTTTAGTCCCTGAAGTGACTTAGTCATTTGGTGTAGAATTAGTCTTGGTGATCTTTTAGTCCCTATAGAATTACTATTTATGGTGTGGTGTATTATCGGTGAATAAATAATGGTGAGTTGGGGTCTATGACCCTTCTTTGATGTTGGTGAGCCTACAAGGCTATTGGTGAGTATGTTATTGATTTCTTTTGGTGTTTCGGTGTTTTTTTTTGGTGCATAGTCATGGTGTCGCATAATCATATGCATTTTTGGTGAATGGGCCTCGGCCTCTTAAAATATTTTGGTGTTTGGTGAATGCCCTCAAGGCAATTTTTGGTGATGGATCCACATGCATATGCCCGTGGAGTATTGGGTTGCATTTCATGCATTACATACATGTTCTGGTGATTGATTGAGTGTTCCTAAATTAATGGTGTATTGGGGTAACTGTATTTCTAGTGTAACTGTATTAATGGTGTATTGGTGTAACTGTATCTTGGTGTGCCTATTCTACTGTGTTTCTTGTTTTATCTATTATTTCCTATGAAATGAGACTCACCCTACTGCGTCGTGTTGCCTCGTATGTCAAGTGACCGCAGTTACTGATGGATTGAAGGTGACTAGAGATCCTTCTTCTAGTGTGGTCGAGTCGGCTCTGATACGTAGCACCGAGGGGATGTTTAGTTTGTTATTTTCTTTATATTTTGAACTATCACGTTAAGTTGTTATTTTCCATTCTTTGTAATACTTATACCCGGATGTTATTCGGTGCTATGTATCCTATAATCAAGTTTATTTTGATTAATGTTTTGGAGTTTTGATTTTGGTGCTTAAATGTGGCACCTCGAGTGGTCGCACTAAAAGTTTTTACGCACTCGATTTTTCAATTAATTTAAATAGTAGTTATGGTAGAAGGGGTGTTACATTAGTGGTATCAGAGCGATTCGATCCGTCCGCCAAGTTTTCGAAGTCTGTTATAACCTCGAGTCTTGGTACTCGTTCTAAGTTTTAGTTATGTTGTTGTCTATCTTTGTCAAATGTTGTGAACGTTTAAGTCTTGTATTGTGCTGCTATGATTGATCTTGTATTGCACAGTGTGTGTTTCTCTGTGTCCCTTGTCGATCTTCGACAGAGACTTTGTTATGAATTTTTGTTTGCCGTTGGGTGGGGTAATTGTAATCTTGGGTATGAACTGGTTAGAGCATAACCATGTTCCTATTAGTTAAATTTTCGAGGACGAAAATATTCTAAGTGGGGGAGAGTTGTAACGCCCCAAATTTTATTAGAAATTATTTGGAGTTGATTTAATAGGGTAGTGGACCAAATTGGAGAGTTTTTGGCATAGGGACCATGTTGAGAAGGACTAAAATTGATGTTAGAAATACTTAATATATGATGATGATGATTATTATTATTATTATTATTATTGTTATTAAAAAAAAACAAGTTTCGAGGGAAAACCAAAGTGGTTATGGGAGGGAGGAAAAGTAGGAGGAAAAGTAGCGTATGGTTGGGAATTATAAATCAAATTAAAAATAGGGTATTTAATTTAATTAAGGAGTGGGGTGTAGTAATTAAATGGGGAGTGTTTTAGTTAAATAGGGAGGATGTGAGAAAATAATTAGAGGTGTGCAATTAGGGCCCAATGGAGTTAAGTGGCCCAAACCCAATTAATAAAACCTTAGGGTCTTAGGAGAAACCCTCATTAGAAACAAAAGATCAAAAAATTAGAAAGTGAGAAGAGGAGAAGAGAGGAGTCACGACGGCTAGGCTAGAGAGAGAGAGATTTGGCGTGAAGCTTTGGAGGAAGAAACAAGGCTTGGAGTGTTGGTGATTTTGGGAGATTTGCTTAGGGTGTGGTCTTCTTCTTCAATTAACAATGTATGGGGGCTCTCTATCATAGTTAATAATTTATAAACCATGAAATCATAGGGATTAGGTGTTAGGAGTAGTTGTTTAAATTGATTCATGAAGTATTTGATTGATTGGGTGGTTGTGTGACCTTATATGTGGTTGAATTGAATTGTTATGTAAATATTGAATTTTGATGTTGTTGTGAGATGAATTGATGATTTTTGATGTTGTTGATGAATTATTGAGGTGATTGCTGAATTTTGATGTTGTTGTGATATGATTTTGATGATGTTTGATGTGGTTGATGAATTGTAGAGATGAATTTGAGTTTGGTATTATTGGGTGGGTAGAATCGATTTTAGGGTGATGGAGGGCTCTTTGTTTTATTAACAATTAGCATTGCTTGTTTTTGATTTAAATAGAGGTCACATCGCTTTTTTTTTGTTTAATGGAAGATCATTGCTGTTTGCATTTGAACAGAAAAATTATATGCTATTCTTTGTCTTTTTGTTAAAATCTGAGTTGCTGTATTTTCTTAAAGTGTTTGTCATGTTTTTGAAAAATTGATATCTTGCGAACAGGAACCCGATTGAGGTGTTCTAAAATGCGTTGGAAAGCTTATTCAGAGGCCTAACTGAATATTATATTTTTAAGGCGAAATAAACTGTTTTGTGTTGCTGTTTATACAAATAAGAATTCTGCTGTTGGCGCGTAAAAGGTGGCTGTTTTGGTCTTTGCTTTTTCCTGCTGTATTTGGTGTATAAATCCTACTGCTTTTAAGTTGTTTTGCTGTGGTTTAATTGGCGTTTCAAGTTAGCTGTTTCCACAATTAAAATGTGATGTTTTCCAACCTTGCAAATGTGGTGTTTTTCCCTTAATTTTAAATGTGATGCTTCCTAAGCGTGAAATGAGGTGGTTTCAAAATCTTAAATATATTGTACCCAAATTCTATGTGTTGTTACCTTAAATCTTAGGTGTTAAATTAATCCCTAGGTGTCACATTAGTCCCTAGGAGGTGTTTGGGTCCCTAGGTGTGGGTTTAGTCCTCGACGTTGACTTTAGTCCCCAAGTGACTTAGTCCTTTGGTGTAGAATTAGTCTTGGTGATCTTTTAGTCCCTATAGAATTACTATTTATGGTGTGGTGTATTATCGGTGAATAAATAATGGTGAGTTGGGGTCTATGACCCTTCTTTGATGTTGGTGAGCCTACAAGGCTATTGGTGAGTATGTTATTGATTTCTTTTGGTGTTTGGTGTTTTTTTGGTGCATAGTCATGGTGTCGCATAATCATATGCATTTTTGGTGAATGGGCATCGGCCTCTTAAAATATTTTGGTGTTTGGTGAATGCCCTCAAGGCAATTTTTGGTGATGGATCCACATGCATATGCCCGTGGAGTATTGGGTTGCATTTCATGCATTACATACATGTTTCGTGATTGATTGAGTGTTCCTAAATTAATGGTGTATTGGGGTAATCTGTATTTACGTGTAATCGTATTAATGGTGTATTGGTGTAATTGTATCTTGGTGTGCCTATTCTCTCTGTGTTTCTTGTTTTATCTATTATTTCCTATGAAATGAGACTCACCCTCATCTGCGTCGTGTTGCCTCGTATGTCGGCAACTGCAGAGTCTGATGGATCGAAGGTGACTAGAGATCCTTCTTCTAGTGTGGTCGAGTCGGCTCGATCACGTAGCACCAGGGGATGTTTAGTTTGTTATTTTCTTTATATTTTGAACTATCACGTTAAGTTGTTATTTTCCTTCTTTGTAATACTTATACCCGGATGTTATTCGGTGCTATGTATCCTATAATGAAGTTTATTTTGATTAATGTTTTGGAGTTTTGATTTTGGTGTTTAAATGTGGCACCCTCGGTGTGGTCGCACTAAAAGTTTTTACGCACTCTGATTTTTCAATTAATTTAAATAGTAGTTATGGTAGAAGGGTGTTACATTAGTGGTATCGAGGCGATTCGATGCAATCGTCTCGCCAAGTTGTCGAGTCTGTTAACCTCGAGTCTTGGTACTCGTTCTAAGTTTTAGTTATGTTGTTGTCTATTCTTTGTCAAATGTTGTGAACGTTTAAGTCTTGTATTGTCCGCTATGATTGATCTTGTATTGCACGGTGTGTTCTCTCTGTGTCCCTTGTCGATCTTCGACAGAGACTTTGTTATGAATTTTTGTTTGCCGTTGGGTGGGGTAATTGTAATCTTGGGTATGAACTGGTTAGAGCATAACCATGTTCCTATTAGTTAAATTTTCGAGGACGAAAATATTCTAAGTGGGGGAGAGTTGTAACGCCCCAAATTTTATTAGAAATTATTTGGAGATGATTTGATAGGGTAGTGGACCAAATTGGAGAGTTTTTGGCATAGGGACCATGTTGAGAAGGACTAAAATTGATGTTAGAAATACTTAATATATGATGATTATTATTATTATTATTATTATTATTATTATTATTATTATTATTATTATTATTATTGTTATTAAAAAAAAACAAGTTTCTAGGGAAAACCAAAGTGGTTATGGGAGGGAGGAAAAGTAGGAGGAAAAGTAGCGTATGGTTGGGAATTATAAATCAAATTAAAAATAGGGTATTTAATTTAATTAAGGAGTGGGGTGTAGTAATTAAATGGGGAGTGTTTTAGTTAAATAGGGAGGATGTGAGAAAATAATTAGAGGTGTGCAATTAGGGCCCAATGGAGTTAAGTGGCCCAAACCCAATTAATAAAACCTTAGGGTCTTAGGAGAAACCCTCATTAGAAACAAAAGATCAAAAAATTAGAAAGTGAGAAGAGGAGAGAGAGAGGAGTGCGATGGCTAGGGCTAGAGAGAGAGAGATTTGGCGTGAAGCTTTGGAGGAAGAAACAAGGCTTGGAGTGTTGGTGATTTTGGGAGATTTGCTTAGGATGTGGTCTTCTTCTTCAATTAACAATGTATGGGGGCTCTCTATCATAGTTAATAATTTATAAACCATGAAATCATAGGGATTAGGTGTTAGGAGTAGTTGTTTAAATTGATTCATGAAGTATTTGATTGATTGGGTGGTTGTGTGACCTTATATGTGGTTGAATTGAATTGTTATGTAAATATTGAATTTTGATGTAGTTGTGAGATGAATTGATGATTTTTGATGTTGTTGATGAATTATTGAGGTGATTGCTGAATTTTGATGTTGTTGTGATATGATTTTGATGATGTTTGATGTGGTTGATGAATTGTAGAGATGAATTTGAGTTTGGTAATATTGGGTGGGTAGAATCGATTTTAGGGTGATGGAGGGTCTTTGTTTTATTAACAAGTAGTGCTGTTTTTGATTTAAATAGAGGTCATCATCTTTTTTTTTTGTTTAATGGAAGATCACCGTTGTTTGCCTTTGAAGCAGAAAAATTATATCTTTATTCTTTGTCTTTTTGTTAAAATCGAGTTGCTGTATTTTCTTAAAGTCTTGACATGTTTTTGAAAAATCGATATCTTATAACCAGGAACCCGATTGAGGTGTTCTAAAATGCGTTGGAAAGCTTAGTCAGAGGCCTAACTGAATATTATATTTTTAAGGCGAAATAAACTGTTTTGTGTTGCTGTTTATACAAATAAGAATTCTGCTGTTGGCGCGTAAAAGGTGGCTGTTTTGGTTCTTTGTTTTTCTCTTTGTATTTGGTGTATAAATCCTACTGTTTTTAAGTTGTTTTGCTGTGGTTTAATTGGCGTTTCAAGTTAGCTGTTTCCACAATTAAAATGTGACGTTTTCCAACCTTGCAAATGTTGTGTTTTTCCCTTAATTTTAAATGTGATGCTTCCTAAGCGTGAAATGAGGTGGTTTCCAAAATCTTAAATATATTGTACCCAAATTCTATGTGTTGTTACCTTAAATCTTAGGTGTTAAATTAATCCCTAGGTGTCACATTAGTCCCTAGGAGGTGTTTGGGTCCCTAGGTGTGGGTTTAGTCCCTGGCGTTGACTTTAGTCCCTGAAGTGACTTAGTCCTTTGGTGTAGAATTAGTCTTGGTGATCTTTTAGTCCCTATAGAATTACTATTTATGGTGTGGTGTATTATCGGTGAATAAATAATGGTGAGTTGGGGTCTATGACCCTTCTTTGATGTTGGTGAGCCTACAAGGCTATTGGTGAGTATGTTATTGATTTCTTTTGGTGTTTGGTGTTTTTTTGGTGCATAGTCATGGTGTCGCATAATCATATGCATTTTTGGTGAATGGGCCTCGGCCTCTTAAAATATTTTGGTGTTTGGTGAATGCCCTCAAGGCAATTTTTGGTGATGGATCCACATGCATATGCCCGTGGAGTATTGGGTTGCATTTCATGCATTACATACATGTTCTGGTGATTGATTGAGTGTTCCTAAATTAATGGTGTATTGGGGTAACTGTATTTCTGGTGTAACTGTATTAATGGTGTATTGGTGTAAGCTTGTATCTTGGTGTGCCTATTCTCTTTGTGTTTCTTGTTTTATCTATTATTTCCTATGAAATGAGACTCACCCTACTGCGTCGTGTTGCCTCGTATGTCGGCAACCTGCAGGTTACGGTGACTGAAGGTGACTAGAGATCCTTCTTCTAGTGTGGTCGAGTCGGCTCTGATACGTAGCACCGGGGGGATGTTTAGTTTGTTATTTTCTTTATATTTTGAACTATCACGTTAAGTTGTTATTTTCCACTGCTGTAATACTTATACCCGGATGTTATTCGGTGCTATGTATCCTATACTGAAGTTTATTTTGATTAATGTTTTGGAGTTTTGATTTTGGTGTTTAAATGTGGCACCCTCGAGTGGTCGCACTAAAAGTTTTTACGCACTCTGATTTTTCAATTAATTTAAATAGTAGTTATGGTAGAAGGGGTGTTACATTAGTGGTATCGAGAGCGATTCGATGCAATGTCCGCCAAGTTGTCGAGTCTGTTAACCTCGAGTCTTGGTACTCGTTCTAAGTTTTAGTTATGTTGTTGTCTATTCTTTGTCAAATGTTGTGAACGTTTAAGTCTTGTATTATCCGCTATGATTGATCTTGTATTATGCGGTGTGTTCTCTGTGTCCCTTGTCGATCTCTCAGCAGAGACTTTGTTATGAATTTTTGTTTGCCGTTGGGTGGGGTAATTGTAATCTTGGGTATGAACTGGTTAGAGCATAACCATGTTCCTATTAGTTAAATTTTAGGGACGAAAATATTCTAAGTGGGGAGAGTTGTAACGCCCCAAATTTTATTAGAAATTATTTGGAGTTGATTTGATAGGGTAGTGGACCAAATTGGAGAGTTTTTGGCATAGGGACCATGTTGAGAAGGACTAAAATTGATGTTAGAAATACTTAATATATGATGATGATTATTATTATTATTATTATTATTATTGTTATTAAAAAAAAACAAGTTTCTAGGGAAAACCAAAGTGGTTATGGGAGGGAGGAAAAGTAGCGTATGGTTGGGAATTATAAATCAAATTAAAAATAGGGTATTTAATTTAATTAAGGAGTGGGGTGTAGTAATTAAATGGGGAGTGTTTTAGTTAAATAGGGAGGATGTGAGAAAATAATTAGAGGTGTGCAATTAGGGCCCAATGGAGTTAAGTGGCCCAAACCCAATTAATAAAACCTTAGGGTCTTAGGAGAAACCCTCATTAGAAATAAAAGATCAAAAAATTAGAAAGTGAGAAGAGAGAGAGAGAGAGGAGTGCGACGGCTAGGGCTAGAGAGAGAGAGATTTGGCGTGAAGCTTTGGAGGAAGAAACAAGGCTTGGAGTGTTGGTGATTTTGGGAGATTTGCTTAGGGTGTGGTCTTCTTCTTCCATTAACAATGTATGGGGGCTCTCTATCATAGTTAATAATTTATAAACCATGAAATCATAGGGATTAGGTGTTAGGAGTAGTTGTTTAAATTGATTCATGAAGTATTTGATTGATTGGGTGGTTGTGTGACCTTATATGTGGTTGAATTGAATTGTTATGTAAATATTGAATTTTGATGTTGTTGTGAGATGAATTGATGATTTTTGATGTTGTTGATGAATTATTGAGGTGATTGCTGAATTTTGATGTTGTTGTGATATGATTTTGATGATGTTTGATGTGGTTGATGAATTGTAGAGATGAATTTGAGTTTGGTAATATTGGGTGGGTAGAATCGATTTTAGGGTGATGGAGAATTTCTTTGTTTTATTAACAAGTAGCTGCTTTTTTTGATTTAAATAGAGGGCATCCTTTTTTTTTTTGTTTAATGGAAGATCATTGCTGTTTGCCTTTGAGCAGAAAAATTATATCTTTATTCTTTGTCTTTTTGTTAAAATCTGAGTTGCTGTATTTTCTTAAAAAGTCTTGACATGTTTTTGAAAAATTGATATCTTGCGAACCGGGAACCCGATTGAGGTGTTCTAAAATGCGTTGGAAAGCTTATTCAGAGGCCTAACTGAATATTATATTTTTAAGGCGAAATAAACTGTTTTGTGTTGCTGTTTATACAAATAAGAATTCTGCTGTTGGCGCGTAAAAGGTGGCTGTTTTGGCATTGCTTTTTTTCTGCTTTGTATTTGGTGTATAAATCCTACTTTTTTTTAAGTTGTTTTGCTGTGGTTTAATTGGCGTTTCAAGTTAGCTGTTTCCACAATTAAAATGTGATGTTTTCCAACCTTGCAAATGTTGTGTTTTTCCCTTAATTTTAAATGTGATGCTTCCTAAGCGTGAAATGAGGTGGTTTCCAAAATCTTAAATATATTGTACCCAAATTCTATGTGTTGTTACCTTAAATCTTAGGTGTTTGATGAATCCCCATCACATGATGGTTCTTAGTATGGAAAAGAGAATTTTATGTGAAGATTTTATTGAATGTAGGGAAAATGGCAACACTAAAAGAGTAAATTGTGCTAGTTGAAATTGTATTGCTTTGCAGTGTTTACGCTTGGTTTTTGTGGTGTTTTTGTGCCCCAGGACTAGGTGAAAGGAAGAACGAAGAAATGCAAGCAATCGGACGAAAAAGTGCCAAGGAATGAGCTTGCGCTGAAGTGGCGCTGAACTGTCGCATGAGGCGCCAGTGAGGCGACAAAGGAGTGCAGGAAATAAAAAGTCCTGTCCATTCGCGCCCCAGCGCCGTCGATGAGCGCGCGATGAGGCGCCGCCATCGTAGCGTCCTCCAATTAGTGGCGCTTAAAGTGTCATTGAGGCGCCAACGAGGCGCCGATTCTTTGGAAAACACGATAAAACACGCAAAAGCTGCGTTTTGAGGATCTTCTGACATTTTAGACGAATTGAAACCCTAGCACACCAGAGAGAGTTGGTTGCAGCTGCTGACCATCGAAGAATCAAGCCTTGGGAACAAGAATTGAGACTTCGAATGTCATCATCATCATCGTTATTATCTTGTAATTCTCTCTTTTCCTTATCTTTGATCATGTGTAACTAAACCCCAATGTTGGGGATGGATAAATTCGATTTAGATTTATTGTTCTTTGGTTTATCTTGATGATTTTTATCGTTTCTCTCGTTTGTGAATTGATATTCGTGTTTAACCTTTACGTAATTGGGAAATTATAGAACCTATATTCTATTCAATAATTTAACGGAAGTTCTTATTATTGGATTGTTTGAATTTCAATTCCTTCCATTCGTAAGTTTAGGAATATCCTGCGAATTGATGTATGTGGCGAATCCTTGCGTTTAATGCTTGTTGTTAGTAGATGCACCTAAGGAATTAGGGCTTTTATCAATTAACAAAGACCTATTCACCTAAGGGATTAGGGCTTAGTTAGAATTGTGGATTTGATAGCAAATGAGAGAGAGAGATAACTCCTGAAAATAAATCAGTAACGATAGCATGAAATCGGAAGACATCCATCCCTAGCGTTTTCTCAACGTATTTCTTCCAACGTGTTCAGTTTTCTCATAGTTAAAAAGTCAAAAACAATTTACCGCTTTACCCTTGAGCTTCATAGCTCAACATTACCAAACAAAACCCCTTTCAACTTGGTTCAAATTAGTCGTTGCATCGTAGTTGGCAAATTAAATTCGATCCTTGAGGACGATATCCCGGTTCTTACCGGTTTTATTACTTGCACGATTTGGTACACTTGCCAAATAGTTAACAAGTTTTTGGCGCCGTTGCCGGGGATCGGAATTAATTTACTAATTATTTCGAAGGCAACTGCTAATTTGAACCCGTACATACTTTAATTTGTTTTTAGTTTTGTTGCTTCTTTTTACTTTATGCATATATTTTTTTATCCTTTTACCACTTTTACTCCCTTGATTCTATGAAAGCCAGGTGAATACTTTGTAAGTCATGGAGTCCACACTACTTCCACTTCGTTGTTGTTGTTGTGGAGGACCACATTTAAATGGCGATTGTGAGACATACTCCTATTGTGATCTTTGTGGGAAAGATCTTGTGTATTGCTCTTGTGAACCAGAATGGGTACTCCTTGACGAGCCTTTACCTTGGTTGGCCCAACCTAAAATTCTTGAGGAGCCAGAGTGGATAGTTATTGACAAATCATATCCCTGGTTAGCAGATGAACAACCACTTATTCAAGATTCAGAACAAGAAGAAAAGGGATCAATAATAGAAGAATCATGTGAGATAAGGAAATATGAGAAGAAAAAAAATAATTGAGCAGGAGGATCCTCTTGTTTGGAAGGAAGCTAAAAACTCTCAATCTTGGGAAGGTATGGAAATCCAACCAGAAATCACCCAACAAATCATTCTCCCTTCTCATCTTTTGAGAAGCAAGGAAGATGGGAGTGAAGAGCTTGATCGATATTTAGACTCCTTCTATGCCTTGTTTATCATCCTTCACCTTGAGAGGATATGGAAGCATATGAAATTGTACCTCAAGTTCATGAATTTCCTACCTCATAAGCGGAAGAAGAAGGATGATGTGTTCTTCGTGTCATATATTCCACCTTGTGAGGGGAATTGCAGCGTCAAGCTAGTGACGTTAAAGAAGCGCTTATTGGGAGGCAACCCAATTTTCTCTATCCTCGTCTTTTAATTTTACCTTATTTGATTTTATTTTATTTTCTCGCATTATTTTTATCGATTAGTACTTTAGGGTGCATCTAGGACACATTTACACACTTGTAGGGAAGAATGGATGTGTTGGCGGCTAACCAGAAGCGCATGACAAAGAAACCAAGAGCGATTTGGCGGACTCGAGAATAGAATGGCAATGAGCACAAGTTTGGGATGAGAGCCCTATACTGAGCAATGTGCACGATGTAGAGTGGAGGGCAGTTGGATCCGGATGTCGACATCTTTCAGTCACCTCCGTCGGACTCTGGACGCGGTTGAGTAGTCTACTCACCGCTATGGTTATTTTCTCTCCTTCCCTTATCTTGCATGATGTGATTGTGTACTTTGATGTTTTCTCTTAGGTTAGTTGTCGTTTTTAATTTTATTTTTGTTTTTGCCTTAGTCTTTGTACATAGGTCTTCCCCTAAATCAATCAGTGAGGACAACTCTTTGTGTTTAAATGGGGGGAGGACCTATCGTCAGTTTCATGAATAAAATGCAATCATATGGTGAATTTCCTGTTTAAAATTTTTTTGAAATTAGTTGAGCAAACTTAGTGATGATGTGGTGAGAATTGAGCGAATAGTATCCCCTGTGGTGAAGGAACTTATGCAATCTTGCTTCCACACTCAAAACATTAACTCAGGTGGAACTTAGTGATCCTAGAAATGATTTTAGCTAAGCTAGCTGTTTGGTGGACCATGGGAGTGCCAAATTTTTACTAAAAATTAAGGGTAGCTGTAGAAGCTAAGTTGGGGGTGCATCGGTTGTACTAAGGCTGGGTATGCAGATTGTAGGATGGTCAGTGCACGTGTGGGTGTCAGTGTGCGTGAGTGCGAAGATCGCGGCGCCCACCCGTAGCTGCGGTGTATGCCGTGGTGTCGGTGTGTGTGAGTGCAACAACGCAGGCGTCTACCCATGTATTTGTAGTGTATGTCGTCGTGGTGTGTGTGCGGCGTGAGTGCAACACCGCAGCGTCACCGTAACGTTGTAGTGTATGTCGTGTGTGTTTAAGTGTGTTTGTGAACAAGTGGAAAAATCCACATATTTGTGTAATTGTTGCAATTTCAAGAAATGCTTCTTTGAGTAAATCTAAATTTTGATGTAATGAGGGGTTGCGACCAAAAACTCTACGTTGTGTGGTTTGTGTTGTGTGTGTATTGAAGTAGTTGTGCCTTTGGTCCAATCTGTAATACCGAATTAAGACCCCTTTGTCGTTGCTTTGAAGCCCCTCAATCTTATGTGGAAACGTTAGTCTACCCTTTGTTTTGAAACATCTTTGGCGGTCTCGGAAGAAAGCCCTCTAGTCTTAGTTAGATGCATTTTGAAACTAGCTTTGTTCCAATTCGATTAAATGTCACACACGCACTATTGAGCAAGTATGTGCTAGTGAAATTACCATATGTGGGATTGCAATTGAGTGACGATCCCGAAAGTTGTTGCTCAACTTGTCCTTTGGATGTTTGTGATTGTCTTGTTTAAAAAAGGATTCATAAGCGATTGCATGTTATCGATGTTGACGATGTTTTGTTTTTGTCTTGCATTGTCTTTGCTTGAGGACAAGCAAATGTTCAAGTTGGGGGTTGTGATGAATCCCCATCACATGATGGTTCTTAGTATGGAAAAGAGAATTTTATGTGAAGATTTTATTGAATGTAGGGAAAATGGCAACACTAAAAGAGTAAATTGTGCTAGTTGAAATTGTATTGCTTTGCAGTGTTTACGCTTGGTTTTTGTGGTGTTTTTGTGCCCGTGACTAGGTGAAAGGAAGAACGAAGAAATGCAAGCAATCGGACGAAAAAGTGCAAGGAATGAGCTTGCATGCTGAAGTGAAGCGCTGAACTGTCGCATGAGGCGCCAGTGAGGCGACAAAGGAGTGCAGAAATAAAAAGTCCCTGTCCATTCGCGCCCCCACTGTCGCATGAGGCGCCAGTGAGG
Organism: Oxytropis ochrocephala; assembly: GCA_020916435.1. Lineage (NCBI taxonomy): Eukaryota > Viridiplantae > Streptophyta > Magnoliopsida > Fabales > Fabaceae > Oxytropis > Oxytropis ochrocephala. The sequence continues at coordinate 25,952,910 of CM037090.1, read as the reverse complement.
CGCCAGTTACTGTAGCGTCCTCCAATTAGTGGCGCTTAAGTGTCGCTGGAGGCGCCAACGAGGCGCCGATTCTTTGGAAAACACGATAAAACACGCAAAAGCTGCGTTTTGAGGATCTTCTCGACATTTTAGGCAATTGAAACCCTAGCACACCGAGAGAGTTGGTTGCATTACAGCGACCATCGAAGAATCAAGCCTTGGGAACAAGAATTGAGACTTGAATGTCATCATCATCATCGTTATTATCTTGTAATTCTCTCTTTTCCTTATCTTTGATCATGTGTAACTAAACCCCAATGTTGGGGATGGATAAATTCTCGATTTAGATTTATTGTTCTTTGGTTTATCTTGATGATTTTTATCGTTCTCTCTCGTTTGTGAATTGATATTACGTGTTTAACCTTTACGTAATTGGGAAATTATAGAACCTATATTCTATTCAATAATTTAACGGAAGTTCTTATTATTGGATTGTTTGAATTTCAATTCCTTCCATTCGTAAGTTTAGGAATATCCTGCGAATTGATGTATGTGGCGAATCCTTGCGTTTAATGCTTGTTGTTAGTAGATGCACCTAAGGAATTAGGGCTTTTATCAATTAACAAAGACCTATTCACCTAAGGGATTAGGGCTTAGTTAGAATTGTGGATTTGATAGCAAATGAGAGAGAGATAACTCACGAAAATAAATCGAAGAACGATAGCATGAAATCGGAAGACATCCATCCCTAGCGTTTTCTCAACGTATTTCTTCCAACGTGTTCGGCTTTTTTCTCATAGTTAAAAAGTCAAAAACAATTTACCGCTTTACCGCCCGAGCTTCATAGCTCAACATTACCAAACAAAACCCCTTTCAACTTGGTTCAAATTAGTCGTTGCATCGTAGTTGGCAAATTAAATTCGATCCTTGAGGACGATATCCCGGTTCTTACCGGTTTTATTACTTGCACGATTTGGTACACTTGCCAAATAGTTAACAGTGTTAAATTAATCCCTAGGTGTCACATTAGTCCCTAGGAGGTGTTTGGGTCCCTAGGTGTGGGTTTAGTCCCTGGCGTTGACTTTAGTCCCTGAAGTGACTTAGTCCTTTGGTGTAGAATTAGTCTTGGTGATCTTTTAGTCCCTATAGAATTACTATTTATGGTGTGGTGTATTATCGGTGAATAAATAATGGTGAGTTGGGGTCTATGACCCTTCTTTGATGTTGGTGAGCCTACAAGGCTATTGGTGAGTATGTTATTGATTTCTTTTGGTGTTTCGGTGTTTTTTTTGGTGCATAGTCATGGTGTCGCATAATCATATGCATTTTTGGTGAATGGGCCTCGGCCTCTTAAAATATTTTGGTGTTTGGTGAATGCCCTCAAGGCAATTTTTGGTGATGGATCCACATGCATATGCCCGTGGAGTATTGGGTTGCATTTCATGCATTACATACATGTTCTGGTGATTGATTGAGTGTTCCTAAATTAATGGTGTATTGGGGTAACTGTATTTCTGGTGTAACTGTATTAATGGTGTATTGGTGTAATTGTATCTTGGTGTGCCTATTCTACTGTGTTTCTTGTTTTATCTATTATTTCCTATGAAATGAGACTCACCCTACTGCGTCGTGTTGCCTCGTATGTCGGCAACCTGCAGGTTACGGTGACTGAAGGTGACTAGAGATCCTTCTTCTAGTGTGGTCGAGTCGGCTCGATCACGTCGTAGCACGGGGATGTTTAGTTTGTTATTTTCTTTATATTTTGAACTATCACGTTAAGTTGTTATTTTCCTTTCTTTGTAATACTTATACCGGATGTTATTAGGTGCTATGTATCCCATCTTTGAAGTTTATTTTGATTAATGTTTTGGAGTTTTGATTTTGGTGTTTAAATGTGGCACCTCGGTGGTCGCACTAAAAGTTTTTACGCACTCTGATTTTTCAATTAATTTAAATAGTAGTTATGGTAGAAGGGGGTGTTACATTAGTGGTATCAGAGCAGTTCGGTCTGTCCGGCCAAGTTGTCGAGTCTGTTAACCCTCGAGTCTTGGTACTCGTTCTAAGTTTTAGTTATGTTATTGTTGTCTATTCTTTGTCAAATGTTGTGAACGTTTAAGTCTTGTATTATCTGCTATGATTGATCTTGTATTGCACAGTGTGTTCTCTGTGTCCCTTGTCGATCTCAAGCAGAGACTTTGTTATGAATTTTTGTTTGCCGTTGGGTGGGGTAATTGTAATCTTGGGTATGGAAAGGTTAGAGCATAACCATGTTCCTATTAGTTAAATTTTCGAGGACGAAAATATTCTAAGTGGGGAAGAGTTGTAACGCCCCAAATTTTATTAGAAATTATTTGGAGTTGATTTGATAGGGTAGTGGACCAAATTGGAGAGTTTTTGGCATAGGGACCATGTTGAGAAGGACTAAAATTGATGTTAGAAATACTTAATATATGATGATGATTATTATTATTATTATTATTATTATTATTATTGTTATTAAAAAAAAACAAGTTTCTAGGGAAAACCAAAGTGGTTATGGGAGGGAGGAAAAGTAGCGTATGGTTGGGAATTATAAATCAAATTAAAAATAGGGTATTTAATTTAATTAAGGAGTGGGGTGTAGTAATTAAATGGGGAGTGTTTTAGTTAAATAGGGAGGATGTGAGAAAATAATTAGAGGTGTGCAATTAGGGCCCAATGGAGTTAAGTGGCCCAAACCCAATTAATAAAACCTTAGGGTCTTAGGAGAAACCCTCATTAGAAATAAAAGATCAAAAAATTAGAAAGTGAGAAGAGGAGAAGAGAGGGAGTGCGACGGCTAGGGCTAGAGAGAGAGAGATTTGGCGTGAAGCTTTGGAGGAAGAAACAAGGCTTGGAGTGTTGGTGATTTTGGGAGATTTGCTTAGGGTGTGGTCTTCTTCTTCAATTAACAATGTATGGGGGCTCTCTATCATAGTTAATAATTTATAAACCATGAAATCATAGGGATTAGGTGTTAGGAGTAGTTGTTTAAATTGATTCATGAAGTATTTGATTGATTGGGTGGTTGTGTGACCTTATATGTGGTTGAATTGAATTATTATGTAAATATTGAATTTTGATGTTGTTGTGAGATGAATTGATGATTTTTGATGTTGTTGATGAATTATTGAGGTGATTGCTGAATTTTGATGTTGTTGTGATATGATTTTGATGATGTTTGATGTGGTTGATGAATTGTAGAGATGAATTTGAGTTTGGTAATATTGGGTGGGTAGAATCGATTTTAGGGTGATGGAGGGCTCTTTGTTTTATTAACAAGTAGGCTGCTGTTTTTGATTTAAATAGAGGTCACATCGCTTTTTTTTGTTTAATGGAAGATCATTTGCTGTTTGCCTTTGAGCAGAAAAATTATATGTTGTTCTTTGTCCTTTTGTTAAAATCTGAGTTGCTGTATTTTCTTAAAGTCTTTGTCATGTTTTTGAAAAATTGATATCTTGCGAACAGGAACCCGATTGAGGTGTTCTAAAATGCGTTGGAAAGCTTATTCAGAGGCCTAACTGAATATTATATTTTTAAGGCGAAATAAACTGTTTTGTGTTGCTGTTTATACAAATAAGAATTCTGCTGTTGGCGCGTAAAAGGTGGCTGTTTTGTTGCTTGTTTTCCTTTGTATTTGGTGTATAAATCCTCACTGTTTTTAAGTTGTTTTGCTGTGGTTTAATTGGCGTTTCAAGTTAGCTGTTTCCACAATTAAAATGTGATGTTTTCCAACCTTGCAAATGTTGTGTTTTTCCCTTAATTTTAAATGTGATGCTTCCTAAGCGTGAAATGAGGTGGTTTCCAAAATCTTAAATATATTGTACCCAAATTCTATGTGTTGTTACCTTAAATCTTAGGTGTTAAATTAATCCCTAGGTGTCACATTAGTCCCTAGGAGGTGTTTGGGTCCCTAGGTGTGGGTTTAGTCCCTGGCGTTGGACTTTAGTCCCTGAAGTGACTTAGTCCTTTGGTGTAGAATTAGTCTTGGTGATCTTTTAGTCCCTATAGAATTACTATTTATGGTGTGGTGTATTATCGGTGAATAAATAATGGTGAGTTGGGGTCTATGACCCTTCTTTGATGTTGGTGAGCCTACAAGGCTATTGGTGAGTATGTTATTGATTTCTTTTGGTGTTTTTTTTGGTGCATAGTCATGGTGTCGCATAATCATATGCATTTTTGGTGAATGGGCCTCGGCCTCTTAAAATATTTTGGTGTTTGGTGAATGCCCTCAAGGCAATTTTTGGTGATGGATCCACATGCATATGCCCGTGGAGTATTGGGTTGCATTTCATGCATTACATACATGTTCTGGTGATTGATTGAGTGTTCCTAAATTAATGGTGTATTGGGGTAACTGTATTTCTGGTGTAACTGTATTAATGGTGTATTGGTGTAACTGTATCTTGGTGTGCCTATTCTACTGTGTTTCTTGTTTTATCTATTATTTCCTATGAAATGAGACTCACCCTACTGCGTCGTGTTGACTCGTATGTCCAGCAACTGCAGTTACGGTGATGAAGGTGACTAGAGATCCTTCTTCTAGTGTGGTGGCGAGTCGACTACGATCACGTAGCACCGGGGATGTTTAGTTTGTTATTTTCTTTATATTTTGAACTATCACGTTAAGTTGTTATTTTCCTTCTTTGTAATACTTATACCCGGATGTTATTCGGTGCTATGTATCCTATAATCAAGTTTATTTTGATTAATGTTTTGGAGTTTTGATTTTGGTGTTTAAATGTGGCACCTCGGTGGTCGCACTAAAAGTTTTTACGCACTCGATTTTTCAATTAATTTAAATAGTAGTTATGGTAGAAGGGGGTGTTACATTAGTGGTATCAGAGCAGTTCGGTCTATCCGGCCAAGTTGTCGAGTCTGTTAACCCTCGAGTCTTGGTACTCGTTCTAAGTTTTAGTTATGTTGTTGTCTATTGCTGTCAAATGTTGTGAACGTTTAAGTCTTGTATTGTCCGCTATGATTGATCTTGTATTGCACTGGTGTGTTTCTCTGTGTCCCTTGTCGATCCGCGATGCAGAGACTTTGTTATGAATTTTTGTTTGCCGTTGGGTGGGGTAATTGTAATCTTGGGTATGAACTGGTTAGAGCATAACCATGTTCCTATTAGTTAAATTTTCAAGGACGAAAATATTCTAAGTGGGGGAGAGTTGTAACGCCCCAAATTTTATTAGAAATTATTTGGAGTTGATTTGATAGGGTAGTGGACCAAATTGGAGAGTTTTTGGCATAGGGACCATGTTGAGAAGGACTAAAATTGATGTTAGAAATACTTAATATATGATGATGATTATTATTATTATTATTATTATTATTATTGTTATTAAAAAAACAAGTTTCTAGGGAAAACCAAAGTGGTTATGGGAGGAGGAAAAGTAGCGTATGGTTGGGAATTATAAATCAAATTAAAAATAGGGTATTTAATTTAATTAAGGAGTGGGGTGTAGTAATTAAATGGGGAGTGTTTTAGTTAAATAGGAGGATGTGAGAAAATAATTAGAGGTGTGCAATTAGGGCCCAATGGAGTTAAGTGGCCCAAACCCAATTAATAAAACCTTAGGGTCTTAGGAGAAACCCTCATTAGAAATAAAAGATCAAAAAATTAGAAAGTGAGAAGAGGAGAAGAGAGGGAGTGCGACGGCTAGGGCTAGAGAGAGAGAGATTTGGCGTGAAGCTTTGGAGGAAGAAACAAGGCTTGGAGTGTTGGTGATTTTGGGAGATTTGCTTAGGGTGTGGTCTTCTTCTTCAATTAACAATGTATGGGGGCTCTCTATCATAGTTAATAATTTATAAACCATGAAATCATAGGGATTAGGTGTTAGGAGTAGTTGTTTAAATTGATTCATGAAGTATTTGATTGATTGGGTGGTTGTGTGACCTTATATGTGGTTGAATTGAATTATTATGTAAATATTGAATTTTGATGTTGTTGTGAGATGAATTGATGATTTTTGATGTTGTTGATGAATTATTGAGGTGATTGCTGAATTTTGATGTTGTTGTGATATGATTTTGATGATGTTTGATGTGGTTGATGAATTGTAGAGATGAATTTTTGAGTTTGGTAATATTGGGTGGGTAGAATCGATTTTAGGGTGATGGAGGGTCTTTGTTTTATTAACAAGTAGTCTGCTTTTTTGATTTAAGTAGAGGTCATCATTTTTTTTTGTTTAATGGAAGATCATTTTGCTGTTTGCCTTTGAACAGAAAAATTATATGTTGTTCTTTGTCCTTTGTTAAAATCGAGTTGCTGTATTTTCTTAAAGTTTGTCATGTTTTTGAAAAATTGATATCTTGCGAACCGGGAACCCGATTGAGGTGTTCTAAAATGCGTTGGAAAGCTTATTCAGAGGCCTAACTGAATATTATATTTTTAAGGCGAAATAAACTGTTTTGTGTTGCTGTTTATACAAATAAGAATTCTCTGCTGTTGGCGCGTAAAAGGTGGCTATTTTGGTCTCTTTGTTTTCTCTTTGTATTTGGTGTATAAATCCTACTGTTTTTAAGTTGTTTTGCTGTGTGGTTTAATTGGCGTTTCAAGTTAGCTGTTTCCACAATTAAAATGTGATGTTTTCCAACCTTGCAAATGTTGTGTTTTTCCCTTAATTTTAAATGTGATGCTTCCTAAGCGTGAAATGAGGTGGTTTCAAAATCTTAAATATATTGTACCCAAATTCTATGTGTTGTTACCTTAAATCTTAGGTGTTAAATTAATCCCTAGGTGTCACATTAGTCCCTAGGAGGTGTTTGGGTCCCTAGGTGTGGGTTTAGTCTCTGGCGTTGGACTTTAGTCCCCAAGTGACTTAGTCCTTTGGTGTAGAATTAGTCTTGGTGATCTTTTAGTCCCTATAGAATTACTATTTATGGTGTGGTGTATTATCGGTGAATAAATAATGGTGAGTTGGGGTCTATGACCCTTCTTTGATGTTGGTGAGCCTACAAGGCTATTGGTGAGTATGTTATTGATTTCTTTTGGTGTTTTTTTTGGTGCATAGTCATGGTGTCGCATAATCATATGCATTTTTGGTGAATGGGCCTCGGCCTCTTAAAATATTTTGGTGTTTGGTGAATGCCCTCAAGGCAATTTTTGGTGATGGATCCACATGCATATGCCCGTGGAGTATTGGGTTGCATTTCATGCATTACATACATGTTCTGGTGATTGATTGAGTGTTCCTAAATTAATGGTGTATTGGGGTGCTTTGTATTTTCGTGTAATCTGTATTAATGGTGTATTGGTGTAACTGTATCTTGGTGTGCCTATTCTACTGTGTTTCTTGTTTTATCTATTATTTCCTATGAAATGAGACTCACCCTACTGCGTCGTGTTGACTCGTATGTCGGCAACCTGCAGGTTACGGTGACTGAAGGTGACTAGAGATCCTTCTTCTAGTGTGGTCGAGTCGACTCTGATACGTAGCACCGGGGGGATGTTTAGTTTGTTATTTTCTTTATATTTTGAACTATCACGTTAAGTTGTTATTTTCCACTGCTGTAATACTTATACCCGGATGTTATTCGGTGCTATGTATCCTATACTGAAGTTTATTTTGATTAATGTTTTGGAGTTTTGATTTTGGTGTTTAAATGTGGCACCCTCGAGTGGTCGCACTAAAAGTTTTTACGCACTCGATTTTTTAATTAATTTAAATAGTAGTTATGGTAGAAGGGGGGTGTTACATTAGTGGTATCAGAGCAGTTCGGTCTATCCGCCAAGTTTTCGGAGTCTGTTAACCCTCGAGTCTTGGTACTCGTTCTAAGTTTTAGTTATGTTGTTGTCTGTCTATTGCTGTCAAATGTTGTGAACGTTTAAGTCTTGTATTGTCTGCTATGATTGATCTTGTATTGCCTGGTGTGTTCTCTGTGTCCCTTGTCGATCTGCGACAGAGACTTTGTTATGAATTTTTGTTTGCCGTTGGGTGGGGTAATTGTAATCTTGGGTATGAGTAGGTTAGAGCATAACCATGTTCCTATTAGTTAAATTTTCAAGGACGAAAATATTCTAAGTGGGGAGAGTTGTAACGCCCCAAATTTTATTAGAAATTATTTGGAGTTGATTTGATAGGGTAGTGGACCAAATTGGAGAGTTTTTGGCATAGGGACCATGTTGAGAAGGACTAAAATTGATGTTAGAAATACTTAATATATGATGATGATTATTATTATTATTATTATTATTATTATTGTTATTAAAAAAACAAGTTTCTAGGAAAACCAAAGTGGTTATGGGAGAGGAGGAAAAGTAGCGTATGGTTGGGAATTATAAATCAAATTAAAAATAGGGTATTTAATTTAATTAAGGAGTGGGGTGTAGTAATTAAATGGGGAGTGTTTTAGTTAAATAGGGAGGATGTGAGAAAATAATTAGAGGTGTGCAATTAGGGCCCAATGGAGTTAAGTGGCCCAAACCCAATTAATAAAACCTTAGGGTCTTAGGAGAAACCCTCATTAGAAATAAAAGATCAAAAAATTAGAAAGTGAGAAGAGGAGAAGAGAGGGAGTGCGACGGCTAGGGCTAGAGAGAGAGAGATTTGGCGTGAAGCTTTGGAGGAAGAAACAAGGCTTGGAGTGTTGGTGATTTTGGGAGATTTGCTTAGGGTGTGGTCTTCTTCTTCAATTAACAATGTATGGGGGCTCTCTATCATAGTTAATAATTTATAAACCATGAAATCATAGGGATTAGGTGTTAGGAGTAGTTGTTTAAATTGATTCATGAAGTATTTGATTGATTGGGTGGTTGTGTGACCTTATATGTGGTTGAATTGAATTATTATGTAAATATTGAATTTTGATGTTGTTGTGAGATGAATTGATGATTTTTGATGTTGTTGATGAATTATTGAGGTGATTGCTGAATTTTGATGTTGTTGTGATATGATTTTGATGATGTTTGATGTGGTTGATGAATTGTAGAGATGAATTTCGAGTTTGGTAATATTGGGTGGGTAGAATCGATTTTAGGGTGATGGAGGGCTCTTTGTTTTATTAACAAGTAGTCTGCTGTTTTTGATTTAAGTAGAGATCACATCCTTTGTTTTTTTTGTTTAATGGAAGATCATTGCTGTTTGCCTTTGAAGCAGAAAAAAATTATATGTTGTTCTTTGTCCTTTTGTTAAAATCTGAGTTGCTGTATTTTCTTAAAGTGCTGTCATGTTTTTGAAAAATTGATATCTTGCGAACCGGGAACCCGATTGAGGTGTTCTAAAATGCGTTGGAAAGCTTATTCAGAGGCCTAACTGAATATTATATTTTTAAGGCGAAATAAACTGTTTTGTGTTGCTGTTTATACAAATAAGAATTCTCTGCTGTTGGCGCGTAAAAGGTGGCTGTTTTTGTTCTTTGTTTTCTCTTTGTATTTGGTGTATAAATCCTACTGTTTTTAAGTTGTTTTGCTGTGGTTTAATTGGCGTTTCAAGTTAGCTGTTTCCACAATTAAAATGTGATGTTTTCCAACCTTGCAAATGTTGTGTTTTTCCCTTAATTTTAAATGTGATGCTTCCTAAGCGTGAAATGAGGTGGTTTCCAAAATCTTAAATATATTGTACCCAAATTCTATGTGTTGTTACCTTAAATCTTAGGTGTTAAATTAATCCCTAGGTGTCACATTAGTCCCTAGGAGGTGTTTGGGTCCCTAGGTGTGGGTTTAGTCCCTGGCGTTGGACTTTAGTCCCCAAGTGACTTAGTCCTTTGGTGTAGAATTAGTCTTGGTGATCTTTTAGTCCCTATAGAATTACTATTTATGGTGTGGTGTATTATCGGTGAATAAATAATGGTGAGTTGGGGTCTATGACCCTTCTTTGATGTTGGTGAGCCTACAAGGCTATTGGTGAGTATGTTATTGATTTCTTTTGGTGTTTTTTTTGGTGCATAGTCATGGTGTCGCATAATCATATGCATTTTTGGTGAATGGGCCTCGGCCTCTTAAAATATTTTGGTGTTTGGTGAATGCCCTCAAGGCAATTTTTGGTGATGGATCCACATGCATATGCCCGTGGAGTATTGGGTTGCATTTCATGCATTACATACATGTTCTGGTGATTGATTGAGTGTTCCTAAATTAATGGTGTATTGGGGTAATCAGTATTTCCGTGTAATCTGTATTAATGGTGTATTGGTGTAACTGTATCTTGGTGTGCCTATTCTACTGTGTTTCTTGTTTTATCTATTATTTCCTATGAAATGAGACTCACCCTACTGCGTCGTGTTGACTCGTATGTCAAGAACTCGCGCAGTTACTGGTGGATCAAGGTGACTAGAGATCCTTCTTCTAGTGTGGTCGAGTCGACTCTGATACGTAGCACCGGGGGGATGTTTAGTTTGTTATTTTCTTTATATTTTGAACTATCACGTTAAGTTGTTATTTTCCACTGCTGTAATACTTATACCCGGATGTTATTCGGTGCTATGTATCCTATACTGAAGTTTATTTTGATTAATGTTTTGGAGTTTTGATTTTGGTGTTTAAATGTGGCACCCTCGAGTGGTCGCACTAAAAATTTTTACGCACTCTGATTTTTCAATTAATTTAAATAGTAGTTATGGTAGAAGGGGGTGTTACATTAGTGGTATCAGAGCAGTTCGGTCTATCCGGCCAAGTTGTTGAGTCTGTTAACCCTCGAGTCTTGGTACTCGTTCTAAGTTTTAGTTATGTTGTTGTCTATTGCTGTCAAATGTTGTGAACGTTTAAGTCTTGTATTGTCTGCTATGATTGATCTTGTATTGCCTGGTGTGTTCTCTGTGTCCCTTGTCGATCTTCGACAGAGACTTTGTTATGAATTTTTGTTTGCCGTTGGGTGGGGTAATTGTAATCTTGGGTATGAACTGGTTAGAGCATAACCATGTTCCTATTAGTTAAATTTTCAAGGACGAAAATATTCTAAGTGGGGGAGAGTTGTAACGCCCCAAATTTTATTAGAAATTATTTGGAGTTGATTTGATAGGGTAGTGGACCAAATTGGAGAGTTTTTGGCATAGGGACCATGTTGAGAAGGACTAAAATTGATGTTAGAAATACTTAATATATGATGATGATTATTATTATTATTATTATTATTATTATTATTGTTATTAAAAAAACAAGTTTCTAGGAAAACCAAAGTGGTTATGGGAGGGAGGAAAAGTAGGAGGAAAAGTAGCGTATGGTTGGGAATTATAAATCAAATTAAAAATAGGGTATTTAATTTAATTAAGGAGTGGGGTGTAGTAATTAAATGGGGAGTGTTTTAGTTAAATAGGGAGGATGTGAGAAAATAATTAGAGGTGTGCAATTAGGGCCCAATGGAGTTAAGTGGCCCAAACCCAATTAATAAAACCTTAGGGTCTTAGGAGAAACCCTCATTAGAAACAAAAGATCAAAAAATTAGAAAGTGAGAAGAGGAGAAGAGAGGAGTGCACGGCTAGGGCTAGAGAGAGAGATTTGGCGTGAAGCTTTGGAGGAAGAAACAAGGCTTGGAGTGTTGGTGATTTTGGGAGATTTGCTTAGGATGTGGTCTTCTTCTTCAATTAACAATGTATGGGGGCTCTCTATCATAGTTAATAATTTATAAACCATGAAATCATAGGGATTAGGTGTTAGGAGTAGTTGTTTAAATTGATTCATGAAGTATTTGATTGATTGGGTGGTTGTGTGATCTTATATGTGGTTGAATTGAATTGTTATGTAAATATTGAATTTTGATGTTGTTGTGAGATGAATTGATGATTTTTGATGTTGTTGATGAATTATTGAGGTGATTGCTGAATTTTGATGTTGTTGTGATATGATTTTGATGATGTTTGATGTGGTTGATGAATTGTAGAGATGAATTTCGAGTTTGGTAATATTGGGTGGGTAGAATCGATTTTAGGGTGATGGAGGGCTGCTGTTTTTGATTTAAATAGAGGCTGTCACTGTTTTTTTTTGTTTAATGGAAGATCAGCTGCTGTTTGCCTTTGAACAGAAAAATTATATGTTGTTGCTGTCCTTTTGTTAAAATCTGAGTTGCTGTATTTTCTTAAAGTGCTGTCATGTTTTTGAAAAATTGATATCTTGCGAACCGGGAACCCGATTGAGGTGTTCTAAAATGCGTTGGAAAGCTTATTCAGAGGCCTAACTGAATATTATATTTTTAAGGCGAAATAAACTGTTTTGTGTTGCTGTTTATACAAATAAGAATTCTGCTGTTGGCGCGTAAAAGGTGGCTGTTTTGGTCATTGCTTTCCCTCTTTGATTTGGTGTATAAATCCCTACTGTTTTTAAGTTGTTTTGCTGTGGTTTAATTGGCGTTTCAAGTTAGCTGTTTCCACAATTAAAATGTGATGTTTTCCAACCTTGCAAATGTTGTGTTTTTCCTTTAATTTTAAATGTGATGCTTCCTAAGCGTGAAATGAGGTGGTTTCCAAAATCTTAAATATATTGTACCCAAATTCTATGTGTTGTTACCTTAAATCTTAGGTGTTAAATTAATCCCTAGGTGTCACATTAGTCCCTAGGAGGTGTTTGGGTCCCTAGGTGTGGGTTTAGTCCTCGGCGTTGACTTTAGTCCCCAAGTGACTTAGTCCTTTGGTGTAGAATTAGTCTTGGTGATCTTTTAGTCCCTATAGAATTACTATTTATGGTGTGGTGTATTATCGGTGAATAAATAATGGTGAGTTGGGGTCTATGACCCTTCTTTGATGTTGGTGAGCCTACAAGGCTATTGGTGAGTATGTTATTGATTTCTTTTGGTGTTTGGTTTTTTTTTTGGTGCATAGTCATGGTGTCGCATAATCATATGCATTTTTGGTGAATGGGCCTCGGCCTCTTAAAATATTTTGGTGTTTGGTGAATGCCCTCAAGGCAATTTTTGGTGATGGATCCACATGCATATGCCCGTAGAGTATTGGGTTGCATTTCATGCATTACATACATGTTCGTGATTGATTGAGTGTTCCTAAATTAATGGTGTATTGGGTAATCTGATTTTCGTGTAATCGTATTAATGGTGTATTGGTGTAATTGTATCTTGGTGTGCCTATTCTCATCGTGTTTCTTGTTTTATCTATTATTTCCTATGAAATGAGACTCACCCCATCGCGTCGTGTTGCCTCGTATGTCAAGAACCCGCAGTTACTATGGATCAAGGTGACTAGAGATCCTTCTTCTAGTGTGGTCGAGTCGACTCTGATACGTAGCACCGGGGGGATGTTTAGTTTGTTATTTTCTTTATATTTTGAACTATCACGTTAAGTTGTTATTTTCCACTGCTGTAATACTTATACCCGGATGTTATTCGGTGCTATGTATCCTATACTGAAGTTTATTTTGATTAATGTTTTGGAGTTTTGATTTTGGTGTTTAAATGTGGCACCCTCGAGTGGTCGCACTAAAAGTTTTTACGCACTCTAATTTTTCAATTAATTTAAATAGTAGTTATGGTAGAAGGGGGTGTTACATGGCCAGTCTGGAGAAGTGGGGTCAATCTGGAGTCCCTAACCACAGTGGTGCGCTGAAGTAGGGTCGGGTAATGAAGATGGAGTCTAGTATGGACTTTGTTGCCATGAGCCCATACTTTGACAACACGTTGATACTCCTGAAATAAAAATAAATAAATAATGTAAGCAAAAAGTGCAGACTATGTGAGTTAAATAAATTATTTAAGCAAAAAATGTAAAACTTACCGGGTCAGCGAGTATAGAAGTGCGCATATGATCCGCCGGATCGCTGAAGAGAGAGGTCTCGTGCTCCTCAGCCGAGGCTCAGCCGATCCTCCTCCCGATGCCCCCGATCCTCGCTGGGCTCCTCCTCCCGATACTCATACATGATCGGTTCGAGTAGTAGGTCACACCGGGCCGCTCCTCGCCGATACTCTGGAGGTGGGGATGGTAATGAAGAGGTTGAGGATCGCATCGAGGATACCGTGGATGATACCGAGGAGTAGGCGGGAATGATACTAAGAAACCGCCTCCTCTATGCTAATCCTCTGCTGCGTCCGCCGCAGTAATCCCCAAGATAGAAAGCTCCAATGGGCCGACATCGAGCCGCGCCATGGTGCTCGGCCGACACTCACCGCTCAGCCGACACTCACCGCTCTGCGCGTGCTCGCTCTCTCTCTCTCATTGCAAGCATGGAGTCGATTATGCCTCCGAGTCCTCGTGACGGAGCGAGAGATGACTCCTCTCTCTCGACGGAGAGACCTCACGCCTCCTCTATGCCTACCGCATAATCGCAAGCGAAGGAAAAAAATTAGTAAAAAAATAAAATTGCTCATCGTATTTACATCAAAAATGTGTATATACGATGCTTACTTTTTTTCTTTCGTCGATATAGGGTCTGGCTTTGGCGTATTTACGAGTGGATGAATTTTTCGCTAATCGTATATATACTGAATAGGGTATATACTGGTGAGTAAATTTTTGCTCGTCGATATCTGGTCGTAAGTGGGGTATATACGATTGGTGGATTTTTGGCCGATCGATATACGCTCTCTCTGGCGTATATGCGAGTGAAGGTGGTCAAACGTAGGTATGACCAATTATGTGAAGAAATGGTGATTTTGTAAATGATTGAGGGTATTTTGGTCTTTTCATATGGTGGTGGGGGTTTTAGAGGAATGGGTGGGGTCCAAAAAAACCCTTCCGCAAATCATGTCCATATTATCGTATTGGGCCTATTGATAAAAAAGGGCATTGGTAATTACCAATTGCACTGCAGTTTTTTATTAATATACCCCCTATAGATTATCAAAAATGTACTTATCCGAACATGAACTCTGGAAATATTTTTCAACTTTAAAATGTTTAAAATTAGTGTAGTAAAATAAGCTCAATTAACGGGTCGGCCCGTTTAATCCGCTAGTAAAAATGTAAAATGGCACCACCAAGCCACTTCAAACTGCCTTGCATAACCCAACCGTAAAATAGGGCGATGACGAGATGGGACAGGCTAACCCCTCAGGTTGTGTTCTATTTTCTAAAAACAATTTACAAATTATTATTAAATTTTTAGTGTTACTACATATTGGATGTTGGATTTGCTATATATTTTTCTACACCATTTTAAAAAACAAAATGGTGTAAGGTGTATTAAAGGATCAATTCCAACTTTATCACTATTTAAGTGGTGTAAATTAAATGTGATGCCATTAATTATGAGTATAAATCAACATTTAATGAAAAAAACAAATTTGAAAATAAGCTAAACTTTTAGCCTTATTAAATGAGAATAGTTGATTTCAATGTCATTCATTAGTCTGTATGATATAGAAGTTTGTTGCTTATATTGTGGACTAGGGGGAGTAACTTTATTAGTTACGACATTGTATTATATTAACTTAGTGAGCTTATACAACAAATCATTTTTCAGTTTAAAAATGATGGATAGCTTAAATCAGTGCTTTGGGCCTAACATTGTCGATAAATCCCTTGACGTTCCAACCCTTCTCCCTCCAGTTTCATCACTATCTGCCCGCCTCCCCCTTATCTTTCTAGCTAGTGTATTGTGGTTGTGTAGTTTGAGAGCCTGTGATTGAGTGATTGAGGTGTTGCCTTGTGTCTACTTATTATGTTGCATATATGTTCTGTATGGTGTATACGAGGGTTAAAATCGTAACCTTTTCCGGAGTGTCGGGTTTGAGGTTTTGTCTCTTAGGTTTGTAGCTTTGATTTTTTGGGTGTGCTTTCTAGGCTAGGTTTGGGTTTTTCCAGCAGTGAGTTTGGAGCAGTTTTTGGTGTCAGCTTCAGTTTGGGTTTGGATGGGTGCTCGCTTGGGTTTGGGACGGAGCTTTTGGGTTTTTTAGGTGTCGATATGGTTGTTTTTTGTAACATCCCAGACTGCTTCAAGAACTCCCGACTGCCCCCACAAACCAACACGAGTCTTTTCAGCATGCTTTGTCCTCACTTGCATGCTTTCCGGGAAACTTCCCAGAAGGTCACCCATCCCACTACTACTCCAAGCCAAGCACGCTTAATCAGAGTTCTTATGGGATGGACTCTAAAAAAAGAAGATGCACCTTGTTGGTATAGGTAGTTCAAATCAATTTTTAAACCTTCCTTCAACTGCAGATAGCCCCATACATGCACAAATTTCTCAGATCCTCTCATTCCGGCTGTGTATTCGGCTCATTCACGCGCTCTTCGCTTTGAAGTCGCCAGAGCCGCTCTTTGCCATGCCACCTTTTTGTGCACCGGCGATCACTCCCCGCCCCGTCACCGATGTCACATTTTTGTCTCGCGATCTCTGCCTCCGGTTCCTCGTCGGGTATGTGGTGTTTAGGTGTTTTGGTGGTAAGTTTGTGTGCTTCTTTTTACTGAAAGGTGTTGTGTCGTGTCGTGGAGTGGAGTGGAGTGGAGTGGAGATGTCGCAACTGGAGTGAAGAAAGCAGTCAAGACCATAAATGTCTTAATCAATGTCTTATACTCCTAGAACATAGATGTCTTCAATACGGGCATATGAAACTCTTTTTTTGGTCAATCGGGCCTATAAAACTTGAGGATGACTACTATATATTAATTTGTATTATTTTGTAAATATTACATAATTCTATTAATTTAGAAATGAAAATTTTATTATCCATCCAAAATTTCAATTTGTCTTATAAAATGATTTTCTAATTTTAATTTTAAAATTTATATTAATTTTAAATTGGCAACAAGAAGAGTAAAGAATTTTTTAATGAACAACCGTGACGGAGGTCCCTCCCCTTTCTCTTTACTCTTGTTGACAGCAATATACATTGCTAGGGCCAAAAACATTTGGAATTTTTGTCATTTTTAGAATTTCAAAGTTAAAATGAAATAAAAATTAAAGGAATTAAAGAATTTCTTAAGTTTTTATTTAAGACTATTTGTCACATACTCCAAAATGCTTTGACTTTAAGGCATATCGGACAACAAAAGCAAATCTTATAGGTCTTTCCTGTATACATGAGTATATATCATCTTTCTCTCTAGCTAGGGTCTCAATCGATCTTCTCTGCTCATTACAAATTTATAATTCCCAAATCTCATTCTGATTCTTGCACCATTTACGTAGAATCATATTCAGTTACAGCAGATTCATGAATGCAACCAAACCTTAATTGTGCTCCCTCTCCCTTTCTCTTGTATATATTGTCTCTTTGATATTTATTTAAGCTGTTCATTTGCTAGAACCAGGTTCTTTCTAGAAAAATGTAACCTCTCTCGTTCTAGAAAACATTAACAGAAAAAAATCTTAAATCTTAGTGGAGGATATTGTATAATGAAATATGATTTTATTATATTGATTACCTGACTTCATAATATGACTCAGAAGGGCTTGTTTGACATTTTCAACCTCCACAAAACTAATAAAGGAATTTCTTTAATTTTGTTTTTATTTTTTTTATCGAATTTTTTCTAGGCCACACATTAAATATTATTTGTTTGTTTCCTTGTGCGGCTATAAGTGGAAGTGAATTCCCAAAAGAAGAAGAATGGCAAAAGAATTTCAAAATTTGCAAAGCCACCACATTGACCATCCAGATACATTGGACATGCAACTTTTCTTTTTCTTTTCAATATGGTCTTAGTTTCATAGTAGAACCTTCCAATGTTCACGTGCAAGTGATGCTCACGTGGCATATCAGAACCAATTTTTCCAACCATATATAAATTCAAATTGAGTGATATATATTTTACCATGCATGCAAACAAAGCAAAACAAGAAAACCAGAGCAACAATGAGTGGAGAAGGATCAAAGGGAAGAGGCAAACAAGACGGTGGAGATGTCCGTATCGCTGGGTCCGTTGTCGACCGTGGGGGAAGTTTGCGGCGGAGATTCGCGACTCGGCAAGGCAAGGTCAGAGGGTGTGGCTAGGAACTTTCAATACAGCTGAGGAAGCAGCTAGAGCTTATGACAGAGCTGCTTATTCAATGAGAGGTTCATTTGCAATTCTTAATTTCCCAAATGAATATCCTATGTCAGCTGGTGCTGGTGCCACTTCATCATCATCATCATCTTCTTCCTCTTCAAGGAATGCAAATGTAGAAGGAAGAGGAAGAAATGAACAAGGAAGACAAGTGTTTGAGTTTGAATACTATGATGATAAGTTGCTTGAGGAGCTTCTTGATTATGAAGAGAAAAAGAATAAGGGACCTTGAAAAGCTTCTTCTACTATTACTGTTATGATAATTAATGTCATTGAAGATAATGTTACATTGTTACTAGTTCTATACTAACTAGTAACTATGTATGTGTGTCTAATTCACTGAGTGGATATGGTTATGTCTATATATCATACTGAGTTTATGAATATTGGTGAGAATATTCATGTCCTTTATTAACTATAAAGAGTGCATATTCAGTCAATTAATTAGGACTTGTATGAAAATGTACTGTCCCTGTCCTTGGTATGAGATCAAAATGTGTGTTTAGGGTCAAGTATTGTCTCCCCAACATTTATTTTTGGGCTTTTATATTTCGCACCCCCCTCCTTCCTTATCTCACCCCCATAATTCCACACTTTCCCCTTTTTACCACTGGTTTTTTTTAAAAAAAAATAATTTTATAATTTCGGAATTACCTCTAAAAAAGGTAATTCCGGTTCAAAAAATAATGGAATTTCTGATTTACCCTGTATTTTCTGAAAAATTTTCGAATTACCTCGAAATGAGGTAATTCAAAATTACAATTTTTTTATTTTCAATTATTAATTTTTTTCGGAATTATTAATATTTTTTATTTCGAACGAATAATTTAGGCTAAAAAATCGGTTTTCGGACAACATACTCTGATCGTAATGAAACCATAGCCATTATATCTGAAAAAAATCAAGAATCAAGACTCTCCTTGAAGGGACTTCTTACGGACTACGGCCTCAAAATCCCAAATTCCATCGTTACATTATTTTTTACGATTTTTTTAATTTTTCATAGTCTCCAAAAATCTAAAAAATTTGTATAGCCTTATTTTGGTTTTGTTAGATTTTTAGTGGTGTTTTTATATTTTTTTTAGAGTAGTTTTGACTATTTTTAGTAGCCTTTTAGTAATAAAAATTAAAACAAATCGTATATATGTCATTTTGGAGCAGGAATGTCATGATACAAACTCGAGCCTCTGTGAGAGTGTCCTGAGGAGAAGGAGTATGCATCACTTGGCCTCCCCAAAGATGATGTCGCTTACTGCGGGTGTCGCTCAGAAGACTCTGCTCGCGCTACACTATCTACTCGCCACTGTTAAAAAAAATAATGTAAATAAAAAATATTAATAATTGAAAAAAAAATTGTAATTTTCGGAATTACCTCAGAAATAGGTAATTCCGAAATTTTTAATTTTTTATGAACCGGAATTACCTTTTTTAGAGGTAATTCCGAAATTTTAATTTTTTTTGAACCGGAATTACCTTATTTTGAGGTAATTCCGAAAATTTTAATTTTTTTTAAAAGACAGGGGTAGTTTTAGGTTTTTTTAAATTATGGGGGTGGGATTAATAATGAGGGGGGTGCAAAAAATAAAAGCATTACTTTTGGCCCTAGCAATGTACGATGTTAGACTCTGTTTCCCCTGCATTTTAAATACTGCCAATCCATTTTCTGAAATTTCTTGCCATCAAATATGTGTGTGTGTTGATAGTTCTACAATAAGAAAACATGTTCATGTGATGTTGATGAAATATTAGGACGATTTTCATCTTTGGACCCTTGGGGGCGTTTGTTTGGGAGACACAAATAGGGTTCCAAGGAATCTAGGTTAGGAATGGAAGATTATCATGTTTGGTAAGAGAAAAAAGAAAAGAACATTCCAATGAATTATGTTTAGTCTGGAAACTATTTTCCCACTTATGTTGTAATCGCGCTCTCCATAATTGGCAGTAATCTTCCATTCCTAAGATAGAATGGTTTCAATTTTTAACACGAAATTACATTATTAACCGTCACTCACCCACTACATTATTTATTTATATATATATATATATAGTTTTTTTACAATAAACTTTATTCCAATTTATATATATAATTTTTTTACAATAAACTTTATTACAAAAGATTTTGTAAAAAAATTATAAGTTAATAATCACTTTAATTTTATACTTTTATTTCATCTTTAATAACTTAGAAAGTTAAAATAACATGTCATATAAACAAGGGCATCGTAACAAAAAACAAATATAAACAAGGGTATTTTGATAATTATAATGTTTATTCCCAAGAATGTATGGTACCAACCAAACAAGTTTATAAATTGTTCCCAAGAATTAGATTCCTAAACTTGTAACAAATCAATCACGTTTAAGAAAATACTCAGCAATCACATTCCCAGTCAATGAATTCCTGAACATGTAATTTCTTGGAATGTAATTTCTAATCGGGAAACAAACGCCCCATTGGGGATGGAATTACTTTGGTGGTTTGTACAAATATTTTTGTTTCACTATTAATTAATATTCCAGATACATCATGGTACGGAAATCTAGGGTGTTTTGTTGTAGTTGGTTATATCTTTTTTTGGTGTACTTGTTGTAGTTAAATGATGGTAGACAACTTCTTCCTGTTTGGATGTAAAAGGACATTGATGCTTAAGTTGTTTTTATATTTTTATAACTTGAATGAAAGTTGTTATTAATTATTCGAAGTTAATGTCCACATTCAGTTAAGATGTCAACCTAGGATTTGATTCTTCTAGAGCAAATTCTCACCTAAGGTATCTTGGCTCTTGATATTAAAAATAAAATAAATCAACAGTAACTTATTTTTGTTTACACAACAAGTACTGTTTTTATTTTATTATATTTTATTGAAGAGGGCATGAAAGCCCATAGCAACTACAAAAACACAATTTATGGAGTAAAAACTCCTATAACATTAGAATGCGACAAAGAGTTAACACAGCCAGGAGCTAGCCAGGGGGATTTTATTATGTAAAAAAAAAATCCTCTTGTCTACTTCCTAACACTGCAAGGGCATTCGCAAACATATTAGCTTTCCGATAACAATGACGAACAGAACACTAGCCACCCAATCTGAATGGATAAGGCCTCGAATGGGAGAAACAAGAGTAATTCTCTGCGGACTAACATCATTTTCCCTAGAACTAAAATTATGTTGAACAACCACAGCATAATCAACATGAAGCTTCACTTGAGAAAAACCTTTGGTTTTGGCGAGCAATAAAAGGGAAGTTAAAAGAGGGCGACTATGTCTATGTAAGACATAGCTGTTAAAAGGGAAGTACATAGGCAACGTAGTAAATCAAAAACACATTAAATGGGAGACTATGTAAGACCCTCCTATTAAAAAAGGGCGACTATGTAAGACATTCATGTTAAAAGGCAAGTATATAGGCAACATAGCAAATAAAAAACACAGGATCTTCACAAAGGCAATGTGACAAATCAAAAGCACAACAAATACATAGAAACACAACGAAAATAACTTAGTTTCATATTTAAACTTCACAAAGTACATAAAGGGTGTGTTACTATAAAATCTAAGAACATTGAGGCATTGCTTGAGGGGCTAGCCTAAGAAGCCTAGTTGATTACAAGGTGAAGCACACCAACAAACTAACTGTCCTTATCAGGTCTCGTGCTTGAGGGGTTGTGTATTGGCATAATTGAGTCGCCCATTAGACACAAACAAACCACTTTGCCTTCACATGATGTGTACTGACCTAGCTAATTCGCTCGTTAAAAATCTAAAGTAACCTGGATCCATCTTGCCCATCACATCTAGCCCAACTGGCTATCACCGCCCATGACGAAGACCGAGCTCATCCTCCCGTATAAGGAGGAAAACACTTCATTCATTCACCCAGAAACCTAACTTGCTAATGAGTTGGACCTCCCACTTTTATGCAAAAACAGAAACCTAAATAATCCACCTAATGTGGATTGTGACATCATAAACATTAGGGATGAGCAAGACCCGCCTCAGCCTCTAAGACCTGTCCCCGTCTTCGTCCCATTTAACCCGCAAACCACCGGGTTTGTTTGGGTCTAGGGACAGATTAGGGTCCAAAAATTGGCCCGATCAAAAATTAGGAACGGGTTAGGGTTAGGTACAACTCGTCCTTTGCTCACTCATCACTCTAATTTTTAATCCTATTACATTGTTAATGAGAGTTTTATAAATAAAATATTCAATTTGAAATCTATCTTAGTTTAAGTAGAAACATTGATGTATACATCTTTGATTATTGGCTCAACATATTTTATCATGGATGGAGATTCATATACTCATGTATTCCCTACATTCTTTAAGGATCCTTCTTATTACGTTGTGATAGATTGACTATAGCGCATACAACACATCAAAAATATCTCGATGGAAAACATTAGGTCATTGACCACAAATCAATTGTAAAGGGGAGAAATTACATATGATAACTTGTTGGCTTGATGCGTATCAATGTCTCTGTCTACAATATTTATGTTCCCAAGTAGAAAATTTGGAAGTTCTTCAAGACCATTATATGACTGAACATATGCTTTGTGATGTTCAATATAAACTCTAATAGTCATAAAATACTTATCAGATGCTTTCAAGATAATTCACATAATGAGCTCTTACTCGAATTAGTTGAGCAAAGAGTCTCACAAACTTCTAGTTGTGAGTGTTGATGACAATTATATTTATGTAGCCATTTAGTTGATGCATCAATTAAAATAATAAAATATATAAATGGCTCATCTGATTGGTGTATCTGCATACAAATATCACCTTAAGCACATTGTAGAAATGTGAGAGACTTATTCCCTCAAATTCTTCACTTCCATTGGGAATTGGTAATACACAAAAGTTAATGGATTGAAGAATCTACAGGCTCTTCAATACAAGTTCTCAAAAGAAAATTCTTAAATATTTTTTGCATCATAAAGACCCAGGATGGCCCAACCGGTCTTGCCAACGACAAACAATCCATAAACTTCCGGTTTAAGGTAAGTCTAATGATATACAGACATTGGAGATTTCTTTCGATAGGATATATCCACTTAGATGAATATCCTTGAGACTCAATTAGTTTCTATGATATTTAAGAGAATATAATATAATATTAATGTGTAAAAACTTTGGTCTTCAAACTAGGTAACAATACAATTAGCTCTTCTAGAGTCTTCACTTACATTTGCAAACTTTTGGTTGCAAATATATAATAAGAACTTACACCACACTACGCCAGCGTATTAGGATTTTCAGCGTTTTTTTTGGGCATTGGTAGCGTTTTAAAACGCTAGAGAAGCTGGCGCTACTAATGCGTACACCCCATTAGTAGCGTTTTAAAAAACGCTAGCCATTGACCCAGCGTGTTTTAGACATACGTAGCGCTTTATATAAAACGCCAGCCATTGACCCAACGCTTTTTACAATTCCTAGCGTTGTCAGAAAACGCTAGGGATCCCATAGCTCTTTTTTTACTACCATTCCTAGCGTTTTAAATAAAAACGCTAGGGATCCCATAGCTCCTTTTTTTACTACCATTCCTAGCGTTTTAAATTAAAACGCTAGGGATACTATAGCCCTTTTACTACCATACCTAGCGCTTTATGTAAAACGCTAGGATGCTATAGCACCTTTTATTAGCATTCCTAGCGTCAGAAACGCTAGGGATCCTCTAGCTCCTCTTTACAATTCCTAGCGTTTTATTTTTAAAACGCTAGGTATTGAATGAATTTTTTAACTTCATTTCTAGCGTTTTCACTCTAAAACGCTACCTATTGATCGAATTTTTTTAAATATTTTTTTATTTTGGTTTGTTCTCCATTTTAATTACAACCTATAAATTCATTCCATTCCAAACAAATTCAGAAAATACATTCCAATCCAATATCATTCAAACAAAATTCATCAACAAAATTCATCAAATAATATTTCCAATCCAATATATATCATTCTAAGAAGTACTTACAACATAATATAAATCCAATATATACAACATATATAATAACTAAACTATTATGAATCTCAAAACTTGCTACAAAAAGCTAGAAACAAAACTCGCACTACTCTCTCATCACTGTAAGTTGTTCACAGAGAGTAATTCTCGATATTTTTAATGCCGGGAAAATATGAAAAATAAAATGAAATAAAATTAGAATTAAAATGTTTATTAAATGTGAGTAAGTATTATAATATCAATATAAAAAGAAATCTAAGTAGTTACCTTGGTTGGGATTGTTACTTTGTCATGAGTGATAATCTCTTTCATAAACCTCATAACGTAGTACCCACAATCATTGTTATTTGGTTGTTTAGGACACTACAAAGCAAAAGATTATAACTTAATTGTCACATTTTTATGACCAAAAATTCAATTAAAATTATAAGAATGATTCTTAAAAAGCTTACAGTTATGGGTAGCCATCTTGTTTTACTCAGAGATAATCCCAAGTATTCTTTCAAAGCATCGTAACGCCATACATATATATATAACGTTAAGTTGAACAAAATACATATATTAAATTATACAAATTAAAATGAGAGGGTTACACATACACACCTCTCAACCATCTCTACGAAGTCTCACGTGAGACGTTGTAATGGCCTTGAAGTGAATCCAGATAGTAGACAACATTTTGCTTAGGTTTATTGCAAAGAGTACCAATGTTGCCTCGCAAGTAAATGAATCACTTAATGAGTACACATTAATTTACACTATAATACAATCCTCAAAATAATTAAACAAGTGATTGAAGACTAAATTTCTCACCCATTATTGAGTGGTGCCTAAAATAAAGATTCGCCTCTTCAAATGCTTGGCATCCATGAAGCGTGAATGGATATAACTTTGTATTTCACTCTTAATAGCCATAATACGTTCCTCTCAGATTACCTTGTTGAAACACAACGATACACGCTGGACACAAGAAGAAATACTTCGTGTCCGCTATAAGGGACCGTAAGACGATTGTACAAAAACCTATAAATAATATATATACAACTTTTTCAGATCCTCATATATATATACTCTAATATATACTCTAATATAAACAACTATTGTGTACAAATAATTTAATACATACCTACCGTATACTCTAATATCGATGGCAAAGTGGCCCAATCCATTTCAACTATAGCTTTCAGATCCTCCATGTTGATCATTATCAACTGCTCCGGCCCCACAATGTTATCGGCCGGTAAAAAAATTTGGTCGTCCGGTTCATTTTTTGAGTGATGTGGACCTTTAGAGAATCAATGTACTTGAATTCATCAATGGGAAATTGACCAACATGTTGGACTGGTCAGATAGAAGTAGATGGTCGGGAGAGTTTGGTAGTGGAAGGGAAGGTCGGGACACTTTTATGGAAGGGGAAGGTCGGGACACTTGGGGTACCTAGTATATATTAAAAAATGATTAATTAGTTAGTTAACACACATTATAGTCATCAACTTATTAACAAAAATATTGTCACTTACAACGACAAGTTGTTCAAAGCCATGCCACAAAAGTACTAAGTGCTTGATCCACAAGAAATATATCCGCATTAGCAATTGGAAGGTGCAATGGTGCACTCTCTATTGAATAGTCTACCCTAACTCTCAAATGGTTTTCGTGCATGGGTAAATTGTGCAAGTGTGGCACTCAATTGGTTACATATCAAACCCATCGCAACCTTTCGATGTGGGTTTGCAATATATAGCTCACATTCACGATTATCCTAAATCAATTATAAAGAAAAATAAATATACATGATAATTTTATCAAATACATATGTACAAAAAACAGTCGAGTTTTGTTAAATAATTGTGTTGAAGGGATGGTGCGCTATCTCAGCGCTATGGGGTGCAAAGCAGTGATATAGGTTCGCAGGGGGTGGTGCAAAGGGGATGGTGCACCAATCCTTTGTGCCAAGAGTCGCTTAAACATCTGCTCTCTTCCATTAATACAAAGAACATTCTTGGATAGCTCGTCATACTTTGCCGCCATGACTTTACAATCCTCGCACCCCTTGCTTTGGCTCTTTGGCCCAAACACGCTTGTAGGAGGAATCCCATATCCATAACCTCTAATCCGACTGTCTCTCTTCCCTTCCCAAGGCACACGAGCAAGGACATCTTGTTGACCATCACAATGTTAAATCTCCTTGTGATATAGATTGTGATATGCTTTATTGATGCACAAACATAAATAACGGATAAAATTAATAAACAAGTGTCAAGAGAAATTTAATCGACAATAAAAAATATGTCCACGTGTCAAAAAAATCGAGTAACGGATAAAAATAATAAACAAGTGTCAAAGAAATTTAATCGACAATAAAAAATATGTTCGCGTGTCAAAAAAATCGAGTAACGGATAAAAATAATAAACAAGTGTCAAAGAAATTTAATCGACAATAAAAAAATATGTCCACGTGTCAAAAAAATCGAGTAACGGATAAAAATAATAAACAAGTGTCAAAGAAATTTAATCGACAATAAAAATATGTTCACGTGTCAAAAAAAAAAATCGAGTAACGGATTAAAAAAATATAGTCGACACAAATTTCAACTTGCTAGGAATCATAAAATTAAAATTACAATACATGAATTTTGGAATACTTACAATTTTGTCCTTGACCTCCTTAGTTTTCGGATCCACAATCTCCCCATCCTTGTTTTGTCGGGCCTCTAAACTGCATAAGATACAACGATCAAGGGATTTTTGAGTTGGATCTTTCCCCTCTTGCAAGAACTATTTAAGTTTAATAATTGTTAATCAATCTGTAAATTAAAAGATTCATTAAATCATAATAAATTAAACTAATTGTGTCTTACCAATCTTTCTTCAAGAATTTGATATCCACTTGAACCTCCTCTATAAGGGTACTGGATTAGAAGCTCTCACTTTATTGGCTTTGCTTTTTTCTATTTAAAAACATAAGTATACATTAATGAATGATATCTTGTTGTGAAATATATATATATATATATAACTTAAATAATTAATATACTAACCAGAAATCCGGATCTCAGAGTGCGTATATCTACAAATTTGGTCCAATCCTCCTTAGTTATAATTCCGGCATACAAATCTTCGAGGCTCTGTCTCGATGGTCCCATCAAAGCCGCTTTCGTATACTTTTTCCCACATCAGTTCTATATGCCCGATGCAACCTTCCCGCTTCCTTGAGTATCCAATGTCTTGGGCATCATCGACATCAAAGTGTTTCTACTTATACATAAAAATGGATTAAATAAATACAACTAAAAATTCACTAAATAAGATTATTAAAGAGGTCTAAAATTATATATACTGTATTAAGGACCAAAAATCATCTTTCAGCTTTTAGGCAAAATCAGATTATCTTTCTCATTCCAACTTTTATTGAAATTGGAAAGATTTGTTTCACCTTAGTACCAATAAAGCTAATTAAATTTGTGCCGTTGTCTCCAATTGGCAAACCTTTAACACTCCATCGGACCTTAAATAATTAAATCATTAAATAATTAGATAACTTGGAAAGGTAGAGAACAACATTAATAATTAGTAATTAACTTACCTTATATTTCTCGTGTCCTTTACTTATCCGATGGACGATATTCTTTTTCGATGTAATTCCTCAGGGAGTGAACTTCTTTGTGTTTCTATCACTCCCATCACCACCCTGACTACTCTCATGATCACTATGTGATGCCATCTCACTTGCAATGACCCAAATGAAATAGACTCAGTGAGTTTTAGCTTTCTAATTGTTTAGAACCAACAAACACTTAACAAAATATAGAAGAAGCCATGCACTAAGTAACAGTGAAAGCCATGTACTAAGTATATAACCTAGAGTAAACATACATAGGAAAGCCATGCACTAAGTATATAACCTAGAGTAAACATACATAGGAAAGCCATGCACTAAGTATATAACCTAGAGTAAACATATATAGTAAAGCCATGCACTAAGAACCTAGAGTAAACATATATATGAAAGCCATGCACTAAACAGAGAAAGCCATGCATGCACTAGAAAAGCCATGCACTAGGAAAGTTAATAATGCTATCTAAGCCAGACTAATCTAACAACTAATTAAATATAACATTGAGCTAAGTAACAGAGAAAGCCATACAAAAGATACATAACAAACAACAAAAACCAAAGTGAGAGTATGTTGCGTAAATACCTTTTGAAAGGGGGAGAGAGAGTGCGAGAAAAAGGAAACAAATGGGTGCTTGCTGCGTGGTAAGATAACACCAAGGAGAGAGAGGATGAACGAAGAGGATGGGTTTCTCGCGTTTTAGGTTTCCCCGGTCGCGCTTATGGGTTTCTCGGATGATGAACGAATACGTGGAGTGTGGGTTGTTCGCAAGGGATGAACGAAGAGGATGAACGAAGAGGATGAACGAAGAGGATGGGTCATTTGGTTTGCCCGGTCTCACACGTAAGGGATGAACGAAGAGGTTTCGGGTTTTACTGGTTTTCGCAAGAGAGGAGTTAGGTAGATGAAGAGACACATGAGTGTGTGTGAGAGAGAGAGAGAGCGCCTTGTAAAAATTTTAATAGCATCCCTAGCGTTTTTACATAAAACGCTAGGGATGCTATAGCGCTCTTTACAATTCCTAGCGTTTTTAGAAACGCTAGGATGCTATTAAAAATTTTACTACCATTCCTAGCGCTTTATGTAAAAACGCTAGGGATGCTATAGCGCGCTTTTTACAATTCCTAGCGTCAGAAACGCTAGGGATGCTATAGAACCTTTTTACTAACATTCCTAGCGCTTTATATAAAAACGCTAGGGATGCTATAGCACCTTTTACTAACATTCCTAGCGCTTTATATAAAAACGCTAGGATGCTATAGCACCTTTTACTAACATTCCTAGCGTTTTATGTAAAAACGCCAGGGATGCTATAACACCTTTTACTACCATTCCTAGCGTCAGAAACGCTAGGATCCTCTAGCTCCTTTTTACAATTCCTAGCGTTTTATCTATAAAACGCTAGGTATTAATGAATGAATTTTTAACTTTATTTCTAGCGTTTTCACTCTAAAACGCTACCTATTGACTGATTTTTTTAAATATTTTTTTATTTTGGTTTGTTCTCCATTTTAATTACAACCTATAAATTCATTCCTTCCAACAAAATTCAGAAAATACATTCCAACAAAATTCAGCCAATATATCATTACAAACCAATATATAGATACACACACATATGTACATATCACCAAAAGACCATATTAAACTAACAATTACTTACAACATAATTAATATATATCCAAATCATACAACATAATAAGTAACTTACATTATGAAACTCAAAAGTAGCTACAAATTAAAGCTAGAAACATATATAACAAAGACAACCTCAATGACTACTGCCTTGACCACTAGATCTCATGATCACTAAGTGATGCCATCCGACTCCGCAATATAACATAATCCATGTTATTGTTAAATTTACAAAAACAATATAAATATTATCTATTAATAAAAATAACGAGATATCTTCTCATAGTTCAAGCCAATAGACCCCAACATTTGTTTTTTGTGATAACTCATATTTATATGAGTTATTTATACTCATTCAAAGAATAAGTCATGCAAAGTCTCTAGCAATACAAGGTTTATTAAATTAGTTTTATGTAATTTTCGAAGTTTTTAGCAAATAAGTGGATAAAGTGATAAATCAGGCATTTAGGGCACCAAGTGGTGCCCTCGAGAGCGCTTTTGATGCTTTTTGTGCTTGTGCAGAAATTTAGTGCCGAACGTTACCACGCCCTCACCACGCCTCATCAAGTGCGGTGAGAAAGGAAGAAAGATCTTAATTTTGGCGCTACGAGCAATGATAGTCAAAGATATAAAAGTCGTAAGATCTTCTATTCCCCATAAGTCGACGCACGTAATAATCGTAGCTCGAACGTTGTCGCGTAAGAGAGGAAACAGATCCGTAGGTGGGCAAGTGACATCAAGACGCTAAGCAAGGTGGCTATTTAAGGAAGCTTCACTTCTCTCTCAAATCATGCTCTTTTCGACATATCTTCGTAATCACTTCATCTTCATCCCCTCACCATCCTCCATTAAATTCAGTAATTAGTTTTGTAAAGAAGATCCGGAAACAGGACTTCGTATTTTGCTTGTCCGAACTTAGTTTTATTTTCTCGCATTTTTGTAAAGCTCAGACGTTGTAACGCCTATACAATGCACATGCTAAAAAGTTACTTAGGTGTATCTTTTGCACCGAGGTTCTTTTCTCATTATATGTATGGTATTTGGATTTTAAATCCTTTTCATTCTCAGAAAGATGCTCAAAGATGAGCTAAACACTTTTGTAGTTGAGTTGTTGTTTTGCTTATAATGAATTTCTAGTTAATGTTATGAAGTATTGTCGTTACTGCTTTAAATCTTTGTGAAAAATATTTCCAAACTTGTTTTGAGGTTGGCCTCTTAAAATGGGTAGATTCATAGTATGCACATGGTCTATGAAAAGAACTCAAAGATTTATATGAATGAACAATGCACTAAAGACATTTAGGCATCTTTATCTAAGTCTAGACATAGAATGGATAATAGTTCATAGAACATTGCTGTGAGTGCTTAAAATACAGGAGTGGGCCTATTTAGAACTTAGACATAGGACCTCTTATACTTGAAACTCTGGCGTTTTGTGCTGAAAAGCATAGCTCTTTTGCAACAGCGTTCAAACGTGGCCACGTCTATACAGAATAACATTTGAACGTCATAACGTGTAAACGTTGTAACGTCTAGCTAGGAAGGATTTACTTGCATGCAACAACTCAACTCATCTCTCATCCATATTCACACCCAACTTTTGTTTACTTGTTTCATTTACATCTTTAGTTCTAAAACCAACTCTTATTGCTGATCTGTTACTTACTTCTCTTGTGTTTTGAAACTTGAACTTTGAAAACTTATCAATCCTCGTGGGAACGATCTCTTACTCTCATCCACTTTATTACTTGTACGATGTGTATACTTGCACTATAATTGCGAAAAACCACACTATTACACAAGCGCAACACTTTGCATCATACGTCCGAGAAGGAAGCACATTATCATTCGGCAACATTTCTTTCAGAAGTGAGAGTAAATCGGTAAAGCTCTTATCCGTCCATCCGTGGCGAGTTTTCAAGTTATACAACTTGATCACAGCCAATAATTTTGTGAATTCATTACAACCCGCATACAATGGTGTCTCTCGCATCGCTTATCAACTTCTCAAACATTTCAGACAATCATTAAGATCCTCTTCAACCACCTTTGCCATCTCTTCAAATTCGTTTCAGATCAAATGAATGTGTTCCGGTGTCAACCGTGCACGCGCATATCTCTTACTAATATCATTCATATTTGAAGATTCACCTTTTTTTCTCACGTGCATTATCCAACAAGTGTAACTTTGATCAATTCCATTCGCCTTTAAATGTCGTGGTCAACTCCTCTGCAAAGAATCGATTTTACATAACAACACCTTAGACAAGGACATTTCATACCACTAGAAGTCCCTAAACGCTCAACAAAGACAAACCACAAAATAATCCACTCGGTAATGCATACTCCTTGAGAAGACATTTGGCGTGACATCCAATTTCTATCCATAATTGCCAAATATTTATAATAAAATCCTCGAGAAGAGAACTTTAACATATGACCCATCAAGCAATTCGAATATAATGAAGAATCAATTCATATAAAAACAAACAAAATTTCCTCTTTTAAATTTTTTTCAATTCCACTCCTTATTTTCCCAAGCTATATCTATATCATATTCTATTTCTATTCTCGGTCCTTTGGTCAAGACAAAGGAACCATATAGTCTAGTCTTCCAAACAATTAATTTATGTGTAACAAGAAGAGGCTAGTGGTGAAAAAAAGAAGAAGAGTCTAGTGTGCACAAGTGACAAAACTAATATATTTCTAAACTAGAACCCACAATTAATATCTAACAAGAAACAGAGAAATGAACAGTAAAACTCACCAATGTTGTCCGAGTGAGAGAGATGATGTTCACCGAGAGAGATGATTTTCGTTGAGAGAGATGATGTTAATTTGAGTTAGGGTGTTAGGGTTTTATGCTTCGGGTGAGTGATTTTGCGTTTCGGGTAAGAGTGTTAGTTGAAAGAGGGAAGTAGCTCAATGGGAAACAAAAAAATTATTTAACCATACCTAGCGTTTTCTAAAAACGCTAGGATCTATCTAGCGTGTTTTCTAAATACCTAGCGTTTTGAGTAAAAGCGCTAGGATATGTCTAGAGTGTTTACTAAATACCTAGCGTTTTTATAAAAACGCTAGGATCTATCTAGCGTGTTTTCTAATTGGCTAGCGTTTTGAATAAAAGCGCTAGGATCCGCTCTAGCGTGTTTTCTAAATAGCTAGCGCTTTTTAAAAAAACGCTAGGGATCTATCTAGCGTATTTTCTAATTGGCTAGCGTTTTTTGAATAAAAGCGCTAGGATCCGTCTAGCGTGTTTTCTAATTTGCTAGCGTTTTTGAGTAAAAGCGTTAGGATCTGTCTAGCGTGTTACCTAATAGGTAGCGTTTTACTTTAAAACGCTACTAATGGTGTAGCGTGTTATTAAAATGGCTAGCGTTTTTTTATAAACGCTACTAAAGGTGGCAATCTCTTTTTACAATTCTGGCGTAGTGCCACCTTATGACTTCATGTCATAACTAGATAGTGCACGTAGTTTAGACTATTAAACTTCAGGTTTAAAACGACATTTTCTTTTCTTTATAAGTGCATAGCAAACATCTGGTTTGCCATAGCATAATTTTAATGTCTCTCATATATTTAAGATGAGAATGAAAAAAATCACTTAAGTAGCAAAATATAAAACTTCTAAAGTATAATTGTGAGAACGTAGAAATAAATTACTTGTTTTTCTCAATTTTCTTTGTTTCAAAGAATACTAGATCAAGTAATCTTACACAATTTCTCTAATCACAATATCACATAATCTTGATTCAAAAAAATATCACATAAAATTTCTTTAATATTTCTTTGATTTAATTATACTAAGATTAATTAAATAGATCTTTTAGGTTATAATCATGGCCTAAAAGTTTGGTTCTTCAACAACTATACAAACATGATATAATCGTCTCTATGCAATCCAGCAGCGATGCTTGAATGTTAAATTCTTCAGAAATTCATCAAGAATATATAGAAAACATGATAAACATAGTAGCTAAATAAAATTTCTACGCAAGAAATATGATAATATAAAAGCTATAAGGAAGAACACCAAAACATTATAATAAGTTAGATTAACTATAAGATAGTAGAAGAAAACATATCTTTGTCAAATAGCCTCCAAGCTTGTTATAAATATCTTAATAATAATAGATTAGCTCTTCCGGAGACTTCAATTATCTTTCAAGGGTCAGATATAGTACTAAAATCAGTTTCTCATTTCACTAAATAAGAGAAATATTTCGTACGGCAAGTAGAGCCCCAATGACCTTGGCCTTCACACCGATATCAAATATTGTCAATTATTTTACTACTCTGCCCACCTTTTTTTTTTTTCCTTTTCAATGTTTTTCCACTTCCGGTGGAAAGATGTGTTCTTATAATTTCCATTGAGACTATATATGATCAAGACCGCAACCACATCTTTGCCCATTGTGTTGCTACATTCACTTCTGGGAATGGATCAGTACTAGAGGTGAGACTTTTGATATTCCAATGACTTTTAGTGGAAGGTGCAACAACACCAAAATCAAGTAATAATATTCTGGCACAGAGTATCTAATGTAGTGTATGTCTTCTTGTTATTTTCTTGCTTAGAATGATAGGATGGATGTAAATGGTCCATTGATTCTCACTTTACAGTCTTATCAAGGAAAAGTAAAAGAACAAGAAGTTTGTCCCATTTGACATATTGTTTCTTTACTTGTACAAAATCCATGTGATAAAAAACACTTTAGAATCCACGAAGTAGAAAACACTAAAGAATTTAAAAAACATTGTTGATGTTGTGGTAACTCATTGGTGTGACTAAACTCCTCTCTATCCTACGTGGCAAGGCATCTCTCAAGTGGAAGATTTGAAGGCTAGCTTTGGCGGGAAAAGCGGTTATATTCGGTTATAATGTGAAACCAACTTGTAATTGATTGTAACAGCATATAAATAGTTCCTTTAGCTAGGATTATGGAATAAGATCATTTCTGGGCTTGAGATTGAGTGAAAACACAGGGATCTTCGGGTTAAGGGAAATGAGGGGGAAACACTTTGGGTCACCATTGTTGTAATCTTCATAACTCTTGCAAGAATCAATGAAAATGGATCAATACGGTTTGTATGATCCCGCAGATGTATGTATCCACTCTGGATGCTGAACTGCGTCAACAATTTCGTGTGTTTGTGTTTCAATTTGAGCAATTTCGTTATTTCCAATTTCTAGGGTTAATTTGGGCTTTTTCTTAATCGGTTTCAATTCTGCAAATTCACGTTCAATTGATAGTCGAATTAGGTGTAGAAACTTGTTGCGCATCTTGTTCTTCAAGATTAAATCGATTCTCGAGTTATCAAGTTCAAGATTGAACCCCGTTGAGGTTTTCGGTTTTTCGCTATATCGCTTTCATATCGATATCGATTCATCGTTGCATTGATCTACAACAACGAAGAATCGGGTTCTTCCTCAACAAACATGAACAAATAAAAACCATTATCTTGCACAATAAATCAATAATAGAAAAGAGGTTCCAAAACTAATGACTTTAAGTGGAGAGCATGTTATTGTCAATACTATA
The DNA here is from genome assembly GCA_020916435.1 of Oxytropis ochrocephala. Classification (NCBI taxonomy): domain Eukaryota; kingdom Viridiplantae; phylum Streptophyta; class Magnoliopsida; order Fabales; family Fabaceae; genus Oxytropis; species Oxytropis ochrocephala. The sequence continues at coordinate 25,918,287 of CM037090.1, read as the reverse complement.
ATGAAAGAATATGAAATATAATGAAACCAAATAAAAAGCTTGAGTGGAGAGCATGTTATTGTCAATATGTATGTGATATTAAAAGCTTGAGTGGAATTCGAATCAGTAAACACTACATACAAATAAAAAAAATATGAAACCAATGCACAAAGTTTTAGAACTTGTGGCTTCATAGATCAGAAGCTCAAATATGATCAAACCTTAATTTGCACACATCACATACTAGAAGATATATATTTGTAAAATGCCAGAGACAAAGTCACTTTTTTTTGGGTCAAAACAAACTAACAAAGGCATAAAGAAAATGGTAACAATAAAATACAACAAGTAGTATCATGAGATAAGTGAGAATCACTACTACCTTAGATCTCTAGAACTTCGTGCTGATAACGTGTTATAAAAGTAATCAAAACTATAGCAAACAAAGAATGAGAGAATTTGAGAGTGTTTGTATTTATCTTCTCAAGTGTATTTACACATAGAAGATAGCCATATTTATAGGGTAGAAGTGAAGTGAAAGATCAACCTATGTAAAACCACTAGCAACCCATTACAAAGGGAGTAAATACAAGAGTAGTGGAAGAGGAAGAGAAGTGGACATCCATATATATTATTTCATAATAAATTTAAAAAACATAAAAGTTTTTTGTTGGTACGTACAAAACAAGAACATACGAGTTAATATATTTATTTTGTAATGAATTAATCCTATAAATGTATAAGTCAAACCATTAGAGCTTCTGTCCAAAACAAAAAAGCATTATAGCTTATAATTCATTGGTAGAGAGGACCCTTTAATTTGAGTTTTATATCTTTCTTGTGTAATGCAAATGTGGGAAAGACTTTCAAAGGATACATATCACATCAAAAGGTAGAAGATGAACGACTCTCCAGCCCCTCATATTCGTCATCTCAAACGTCATAGCCCAGTGTTTATCTCAAATATTCGATATTCAAGTTCAAAGTTAGATTAGTCTCTACAATTTCAAGTAAACGATACCTAACATATACCTAAAAATTCTATTTCTTGCCAATGACAAAAAAAAACTCAATTTCTTATAATTTCGAGAGAAATTGACACAAATAGATTTTTGATGAATCAAATATTTATTTTTATCTAAAATTATTTAATTAGTTTAAAATATTTGTATCCATTTCTATAATTATTTTCGGAAATGGATAAAAGATTGATATTTTGTGATTGCCGTTTTTTCTAAGCAGAAAGAAACACTTAGAAAATAAAATATTAAATTATTATTTAATCATTTTTATCTAAAAATATTTTATCAATTTAAAATATTTGTGTCCATTTTTATATCATTATTTTCGGAAATGGACAAAAGATTGGAATTTTTTGAAGCAGAAACAAAAGCTTAGAAAATAAAATATTAAATTATTATACTATTTTATATGCCACTTTCTCTGCCGCTTGACACAACCAGTAGGGCTTTGAGAGAGGATCTATTTCCATTTCTCTGGTTTTAAAATAAAAAATTTAAATGAATGAATGTCACAATTTTAAAAAAACTTAGCATGAAAATTTGATTTGCGACCAATTTTTAGTTGGCAAACACTCTGATATCCATATTCAATTTTGTTAGATATGGTACCCAACATTCAATCACTCGAGACACCACTTTTTTTTTTTTAATTTAAGTATTTTAAAATAAATTTAAATGTTGTATTAGTTATGGCTATAGGGTATCATACCTAAACTCAACGGGTATAGTAGAATTTTTTTTACAAATATAATACTTGACACTTGTAATGGAATGAAAGATGTAGGCAAAATTATACTAGGGGACCTTTAAATTATTTATTTGTAACAAATTCACCCTTTAAGTTTTTTTTTGGTAACAAATAGGCCCTTTTAGTGATTACTCTAGCTTATATATTTTGATGTAATGCTACTTTATATATTGTTATTACTATAGCTTATGTATTTTGATGCAACCAAACATATTTTGATGTAATCAACGATATGTCGTTTTACTAAAAGGGCCAACGGTGTCAATGTTAGTAGAACTTAAAAGCCTATTTGTTACAAAAACCTGTTACAAATAAATAACTTAAAGGTCCTCTGGTGTAATTTTGTCAAAGATGTACTATTTTAATTATTAATTTTTTATTTTATTTTTTTATCATTACCTACCAATTATTCTATTACTCCTTCCATTGCTTTTTACTTGACAGTTTTTATGAAGATAATTGTTCCTCTTTATTTGTCATTTTAATAATTTAAAGTTACATTAGTTATTTATTTCACAATTATTTATTGTAGAGAGAAATTAGTTGTTGATAATAAACAATCAAATTTATCACAAGAAATGACTCATAATTTTATCAAAAATAACAAAATTTATTAGTTTTTTTTACTTGTAAACCAATCTTAAAAGACAAGTAAGTAAAAAATAATGAGGATATAGTACTCCATTAGTTCCTTTTTACTTGTTGGGTTTCTAGAATTGTTCTTTATTTGTCATTTTGAAAGTTGAAAATTCCATTAATTATTTGTCTCTTAATGCTTTTTTTTGACACATCTGTCAATGCTTTTAAAGTAAATAATTATTGTAGAGAGAAATAAATACGGTAAAAAGTAATTAATAATCAAAGGTATGTAACATAAAAAGGGGTTAAGATTAGAGTGGCAAAACAGCTACCCGCCCGATCGGGTTGGCCCACATCAGGCTCGGGCTTTCACGGTCTGGGCCAAAAAGCCCGGGTTGAAATTCGGTCTCAAACTTTACGGCCCAAACCCGACCCTATGCGGGCTGCGGGCTTTTCGGGTTAGCCCGCGTTATGCGCGATGCTAATTAAAAATAATGATTTTTTAGAGATAAAATAAAAGTATACTAATATTTTATATGTTAGGAGTTGAATTAATGCATTTTCTTGCTTCGTGGAATGCAAGAGCATTTCGGATTGGTTTATATATAGTTTCATCTACAATGAAAACGTTCCAGTATGATTACCAAAAGAATGGCACCGTTTTACTGTACACAAGCAGCTTATACTAGCCCGGCCCGGCTCGACGGGCTTGGCCCATTTTGCCGGCTCTAGTTAAGATCATGTCCATTTCTTAAAAGTTAATAATTAAAGGTAATAATATTATCAAAAACTACAAAAGTTATTGATTTACTTGATTTGTGTGTATAACAACATTAAAAGAGAAACAAAAATGAATGAGCTCGAAATATCTACAGTCATTTAACACTCCTTATTCTTTTCATCTCTCTCTTTGGCAAAGCTTTACAATACTAAGCTTTTTGCTTAGTTGTTGTTACTAAATTAATCATAACTCTTTGATTTTTTATTTATTAGAAAAATCAGATCCAACAGTTTAAAATAAATAAGGGTGTTTAGGTAAATCATCATCTACTAATTGTAACCGTTTTTTAAGTTAACTGCTCATTTTTTTGCCTTAAACGTTGCCTTCCCTACATTCTAGTGATGATTAAATGTAACTGTTTTGGAAAACTCCATTAACGCAATAATCCATGAACGCATAATTATGCCTTCCTTTTTTTTTGCCTTCCTCGCATTAACGCAAAACTACAAGTTTTTTAACGCAAAACTCTATTGACCTTTTATTGATTTCTCTCTGTTTCACGCAAAACTCCATTAAAGAAAAATTCGTTTAACCGATTGCTCTGTGCTTCACGCAAAACTCCTTCACGCACAATACGTTAACAGAGAACTCCTTCACGCAAAACTCTGTCACACAAAACTCCTTTAACCGTTTGCCATTGATGCACATATATGTGAGGAACACACGCCATGGATGCAAGAACGAAATTGAAATAAACGCACACAATTGATTTCTGAATCACGTCTGATTTGAATCACATCTTTTAGCTTCTTCAGTTTCTTCGTTTGATTTCAGGTTTGGTGCATTCTAACCATTGTTATGCAAATCTGTGGTTAGTGACATCTAACCACAGTGATGCATATATGTGGTTAGTTGCATCTAAACATTGGCATCTAACCACAGTTATGCATATATGTGGTTAGTAGCATCTAACCATTGTTATGCACATTTGTGGTTAGTGACAGGTAACCATTGTAGTACAAATCATGTTGAATGGTTTCTGAGATTGCACTCTAACTATTATTATGCAAATCTGTGGTTAGTGGCATCTAACCATTGACATCTAACCACAGTTATGCATATCTTGGTTAGTGGCATCTAACTATTGCTATGCACATTTGTGATTAATGACATCTAACTATTGTGGTACAAATCTGTGGTTAATGAACACAGTTTTTTTTTGTGTGTGAAAAAAAAACTCCGAAAAAACGTTTTCAACCCCACGATTTCAGCCGTCAATTGTTCTAATTTTGAATTTCACCGAGTTTTATTATTTGATATGTAAATTACTTATTTGCCCATTTAGTATTTGTTACTAAATAAGTAAATATTTGTTTAGTACTCTAAATCACTCTCAGTTACTTCCTCAATTCTTTTTATAAGAGAATTTTTGGAGGTTTTTTTTTCTTCTAAAATATAAGAAAACTATAACATTTTTTATGATATGGTGTGCATATATCATTTTATATGAGAGTATATTTAACACTCTATTTAAACATTATCGTTAATTTGTAAAAAAAAAATATTATCGCTAATTTTAATGTTTTTTTATTTTATATTTTATAAAAAAACACGAGGGAAAGTGTTTGTTTCCATCTCTCTCTTATTCACTACCCAATAGGGTGTTCGCAGTGCGATTTCGTTTGAATTTGATCGAAAAAGTCCTCTGAACAGTAAGGTAAAAACACGTGCGATTAGGCATGACAACAAAACCCGTACCCGTGAGGACCCACCAAACCCCCCCCCCCCCCGAATTGACGGGTTTTCCCCGCTTTGACCGGGTTTGGGTTTACACTGAAATCAAAATACGGGGATGGGGGTGGGGAATGGGGATAGAGGTACCCACCCCGAACCTGTCCTGAATGTATTAAATTACAATATTACGACTCTTAAATTAGAAACCCAAATCTCAATTAAACCCTAAATGGATTTGTCACTTACTATTAGAACATCATTTTATAAAAGAGAATTGGATCATTATCTGGGAGGGGTAATATTGTAATTGGACCATTTTATAAAACAAAATTTTATAAAATTATTATTTTTATTTAAAAAATTGATTCTATTGTGGGGACGGGGTTGGGGCGGGGATCCCTGAACCCGTTGGGTACGAGGATGAGGATCAGTAATTCATCCCCGTTGGGTTTGGGTAGGGGAACGAGGACCTATATGGGATTCGGGGATGGGGATGGGGGGAATGTAAAATCTGTCCCCGCCCCATTGCCATGCCTACGTGCGATTTGGCTTGGTTCCGTTTACTTTCTTAAAAATATCTGAACCAACCCGAACCGAATCAATACAGTTTGGATTGGTTCGATTAGTTCGGTTTTTTAGGTATCGAAAAATATTATTTGATTTAAAGTTAATTAATTAATTTAACTCTAGAGAGCCAAATATAAAAAAAAAGGATAATGTGATTTATCATATATATATATATATATATATATATGAACTAACAAACTTAAAATGTAGTAATATTAAAGTAGATAATTCATGTGATTAAGTAAGTTGTAAAGATACAGGAGATTAACGCGCGCGGCGCTTATATTTGTGTGACTAGATGAAGTAGACATTTTCATTTTTCATTAATCTAATAATATGTACGATTTGGTTTGGTTTAGTTGTAATAAACAAATGATCATTCAAACCAATCAGTTGATTGAAAAAGTAATCAGTACACATCCAAACCAAAGCAGTTTTTTATAATTTTTAATTTGAGTTGGTTAAATTTAGGATTTTTAATTTGTTTGGTTGAGTTTTGAAAACTCCAATTTACATAGTTGATTTTTCAGCGTACTCAAAATCAACACTCGTGTCGTGTTAGAAAATCAACTATGTAAAGTCAACTATGTACTACTACTATCACTGCTGCACTAGATAGAGAAAGTGTATTATATGATAGAATCGAAACACCTTTCATCTACACAAAAAACAACTCTCCACACAATCATTGTACTACTACTATCACGCATCAACTCTCCCCCCACCACCACTACACAACCATGCTCCACCACCACTTTCTCCTCATAGCCTACCCCGCACAAGGTCACATAAACCCAGCTCTCCACTTCGCTAAGCAACTAGTCAATTTAGGCGTACGTGTAACATTTTCCACCACTCTCCACGTCCACCGTCGCATGACATCCAAACCCTCCATCCCCGGCCTCTCCTTCCTCCCCTTCTCCGACGGCTACGATTCCGGCTTCACCGCCACAGACTACTCTCTCTATATCACAGAGTTCAACCGTCGTTGCTCCGAGTTTGTCACCAATATCATACCCTCTGCAACTCAAGAGGGTCACCCTTTTACTTGCTTAGTTTACACTCTCCTCCTTCACTGTGCTGCACCCCTCGCGCGTGAGTTTCACCTCCCCACCGCACTTCTGTGGATTCAACCATTCACTGTCTTCAACGTATTCTATTCTTACTTTCATGGCTATAGTGACTACATCAATGAAAAAGCCAAAGAGAAAGATGAAGATCCCTCCTCTTCTTCCATTGAATTACCGAATTTACCCTTATCACTTGCACCAAGTGATTTACCCTCGTTTTTAGTGTCGTCATCAACTTCAATATTTAAAGCTATATTTCCATTGTTTGAGGAACAGTTTCATGAACTTGACTTAGAAACTAATCCACGAGTACTTGTTAACACATTTGAAGCATTGGAACCAGAAACCTTGATGACCGTTGATAAGTTCAACGTCATCCCCATCGGACCGTTGATTTCCTTTGATAGTACTTCATTTGGGTCTGGGGGTGATATTTTCAACCTCTCAAAAGGTTACATGGAATGGTTAGACACTAAACCAGAGATGTCGGTTGTTTACGTGTCTTTTGGTAGTTTATGTGTGTTGTCAAAGGTTCAAATGGAGGAAATTGCACGTGCGTTGTTAGATTGTGAACGTCCTTTCTTATGGGTCATTAGAGAAAAAGGAAAATCAAAATTTGAAGAGAAAGAAGATGAGGAATTGAGCTGCATAGAGGAATTGGAACAAAAAGGGAAGATAGTGAAATGGTGTTCTCAAGTTGAGGTTTTATCACATCCTAGTTTAGGTTGTTTTGTGACACACTGTGGTTGGAATTCGACATTGGAAAGTTTAGTTTCGGGGATTCCTATGGTGGGGTTTCCTCAATGGGGAGATCAGAAAACTAATGCAAAGTTAATAGAAGATGTGTGGAAAATAGGTGTGAGGTTGGATCATCTAGTGAATGAAGGTGGGATTGTAGAAGGGGAGGAAATTAGGAAGTGTTTGGAAGTGGTGATGGGGAGTGGAGAGAAGGGAGAGGAATTGAGAAGGAATGCAAAGAAATTGAAGAGTTTGGGTAGGGATGCTGTCAAGGAAGGTGGCTCTGCTGAAAAGAATCTGAGGACTTTTCTGGATGATGTTGGATTAGAATGTATGGCTGTAGGTGAAGAATGAGTTTGTATGGAGGAGGAAAATAATGAAATATTTTAAAAATTATTATCAAGTAGATAATGTATAGCATTATTTTTCTTTTCGTTTTTCCTTTTAATTGGCACTAGGACACACACCTGTGCTCCACGGGCCTGACCGGTTACAAAATGATGATCAATTAAGATTAGTGATATAGGTAGCGAGTAAGTATTAATTAAGTAGTTAATTGATAATAATATTAAGAAATACAGCCTTTAATTACATTAATAATTTATTTTACATTCTGGAAGATCTCATGATACACAACATTTGACGTAGTATTTGGTGAATCACTTTCGCTGTGCGCAATCAAAACTTGCAGCCCTTGTTTTGAGGTTACCCTGGATAGAGCAACATATTGTTTGCCATGCGAGAAAACAGGGCTCAGTAAATACACATCAACATGTTTTAAAAACTGACCCTGACTTTTGTTAATTGTCATTGCAAAAGATATTCCAATGGGAAATTGTCTCCTCTGAAACTTGAATCGGATTCGCATATCTACCAGCATATATAAACTTTGAAGCCGATGTTGCGACCCGATATAACTTTCCCTTCAAGGACATATCTACCAAGGTGAGTGATCAGTAGGTGTGTGCCATTGCATAGGCCTGCAATTTGATCAACATTCCTTAGAAGCATGACTGGGACACCTAGGGGCGGATCTTCTTGAGGACTGGGGAGGGCCACAGCCCGCCCTAAAAATACAAGTGAAATTACTATAATACCCCTACTATAAATCAATTACTAAATAACTATTTGTTTTGCGAGATTATAACCACCTTGTTGTGCAGCGCAACAGTAAGTTCTTTACTGCGTCACATACACTGCATGGGTTCAAACCCCTGCTGTGTCATTTTTAATGTTTTGTCTTATTTACTGCGTCACATACACCGCATGGGTTCAAACCCCAGCCGTGTCATTTTTAATGTTTTGTCTTGCCATTTTTTATGTTTTGTCTTAATACTCTTAGCTAACTTTATAAGGTTGCCAAAATATATATAATGGGAGTCGAACCCAATCCCAAAACATTACAGGACTTTTAATTTACCATCTTGACAGCTGGTTCACAACTTGATTTCATATAGGATTTCAATATATATAGAGAGCATAGGAAAAATATGTTGTGTTATGCATTAGTAATTTTTTCACTCAATGTAACAATATATTTTTTGAAATATATTTTTTATTTATATTTTTAAAACTACCACATCTCTTATATTAGAATTAGATATTATGAATTTGATGGATGATAGTTTTTGGAAAAATATATCTAGAATTTTAATATTAGGATCATATAAATTTAAAATTATCTCTTACAAATAATTTCAATTGAGACTATGTGAAATTAAAATTACATTCTTAATCTCTTAATTGTTTTTTGCCGTGTTTCTGGTGCGCAATATCCACCAGTTTGCAAATGATTAATCTACGTCAGGGAACTTGACTGACGATGTGTACTCTTTAGTCAGTCATTTAATTTTATTTATAAATAATTTTAATTTATATTTATCTATTTTAACACTACAAGAAATTCAAGATTTTCCGGCGGACCTAAGCCGCCGGTAAATCCCAAAATCCGCCGGTAAGTTATCTGTTTTCCGGCGGATCTTACCGGCTGATTTTCCGCCGTTAAAAATCATATCGTAACACTTACCGCGGAAAAAGCCGCCAGAATCGCTGCGAGGTATTCCGCGGACCTAAGCGCGCTAATTACGAGGTATTTCCGTGGAAAAAGCCGCGGTAATATTTTTTTTTTTTTTTTTTATATTAAAGCCGCGGTAATAACACATTTTTCACGGTAATATTTTTTTTTTTTTTTTTTTTAAATATAAAAGCGCGGTAATAACACTTTTCCGCGGTAATATTTTTTTTTTTTTTATGTAAAAGCGCGGTAATAACACGTTTCGCGGTATTATTTTATTTTTTTTTTTTTTTAAATATAAAAGCCGCCGGTAATTAATATAAGCCGCCGGTAATATATATTTTTTTTTTAAAAAAAACGTTTTTAAAAATTTATTTTAATTTTAAATTTTTTATATTTAAATATTTTAAAAGTAAAAACGGTTTTTAATATTTAAATTTATAATTTAAATATTTAAATTTATAATTTAAATATAAAAATTTAAAATTAAAATTAATTTTTAAAAACGTTTTAAAAATTAATTTATTTTCAAATTATTAAATTAATTTATAATTTAAATTTATAATATTTAAATATTTTAAAAGTAAAAACGGTTTTTAATATTAAAATTATAAATTAATTTAATAATTTGAAAATAAGTACTAACCAGTAATGCCGAGAAGATTCTGACTTTACGCTAATAGTAGTATTAATTATAATAATTCTAATTATAAATACTAAATTTAATTAGATTAATACTAAATTTTCCCTATTTTACTAAATAATATTAGTTCTAGTAATAGTAATTTCAATTCTAATTATTTAACTACCACCAAATCAAAACCAAATAGTAATTACTACTTAGGTAATGCAGAGAAGTCTCGGACTTGGCGTTAATAGCTTGAACAAACCGAATCAAGATCGCAAAAACTCTCCAACTTCAACCAGCAGTGCAGAGAAGTCTCAAACTTTCCTCCAAACTCAAGCCATTTCTAAATAAATAATATCAGAATCAATAAGTACAAACGCATATTAATACAATCTGTCAAAATAAACTATATTATGTTAAGAACATACCTTCGTAGGAAAAAAGAGAAAGATTTTGATACAACCTAAGAAGAACAACAGACAATTTCAGAGAAATTAAGAAGAAGGAGAAGTGAGAAGTGAGAAGTGAGAAGTGAGAAGTGAAGAAGTATGAAGAGAAGAAAAGAATCGGTTGTATAAGTAAATGGAGAGTGCAACGGTTAGAATTTGAAATAATTTGAAATAATGACATACCGGCGGAAATGTTAGCATACCGGCGGATTTATGACCGTTATAAATTAATGGTCAGCGCAATTTACGAGCCGCTTACCGGCGGACTCTATACATTACCGGCGGAAAAAATGACTTACCGGCGGATATATATGCGTTCCGGCGGAATAAATGCGTTCTGCGGCGGATATATACCATAATTTTTGAGCCAAATTACCGGCGGATATGTGGCCTTACCGGCGGCCTTTTTGGCCGGTAGTTACCGGCGGAATTTCCCTCGGAAAACGCTACTACCGGCGGATTTGTTTTTAATTTTTTTTAAATATCTAAAAAATTCCGCCGGTAACTGTATTTAGCGGCGGTTTTTTTTTAAAATTTTTTTTCAAAAATATTTCAGATATATTGCCTCTATTATCCGCCGGTAACTGACCAAATCCGCCGGTAATTTACCGGCGGACAAAATCCGCCGGAAAGTGGCCGCCGGTATTTCACGATATTCTAGTAGTGTAATTGTATTTGCGTTTCTGCGTCTCTGTTCATGCGTTTCTGAGTTTCCATGTCTCTTTCAATAGCGGCCCACCCCAACTTTTTAGTGAAGATCCGCCACTGGGGACACCCACCTTGAGCTTCAACTCGTGACTCGGAAGCATAATACAATAGTAATGTCTTTAGCTGAAGCTGAATAAAGTGTTTTAGCTGGACTCACTTTTAAGTTGTGGTGGAAACACCAACTACTTCGAGCTTTAGAGGTACCTGTGTATTTCACCATGGTCTATTGTGAGGGTATATCCAATGCTATCAGAATTGGACTGGTCATCGAGCCGATCAAGACACTGGGTGACTAGGTCTTTGGTCGGACCGACGGGTCTTTGGTCGGACCGCATGAGCCGGACACACTAAAAATAGACCTGATATGTATAAATTTGTACATAACAAAGCCATAAACAAATTGTAATATATTTTAATAATCTAGAAAACAAATTCTCAGCACAAAATTAACAAAATTCTTCAAAGTTACTATACAAATTTAAATTCATAAGTCCATAACCACATCATAAGCACCTAATTAAATAAACAACCATGAAATAATAATAGTCTCAACATATCCAAATTCATAATTAGTACCTAATTACATATACTTTACGTAAGATATATAATATATATATAATGTTTGTAAGCTTATTAACAACATATATGAAGGTTCGTCGCGATGGTTAAGTGGTGCGGCACCACCTTCACGCAAGGTTCTCTTCCCGTAGGAAACCATTTTGTAACAAAAAACGTGAAAAATTAATTAAAAGCAATTGAGCCGTTTATGCAAGCAACCCGGACCGGAAAGGGCACTAGTTCCAGGTCGGATCGGTTGAACCGGACTGGGCGGTCTGGTTTTGATAACACTGGGTATATCTGCTATTTCATTTCGTTTGTGAGCATGTTCAAACCGGCTTCGATAAGTTGCTTCATGTTGCCTCTCAAAATCAACTAGATAGTCCACTACCTAAGGTACTTCCCAAGCCTTTGTTTCTATCCTTAGTTTCCAAGTTGGGACTCATCAAGAATATCGATATCTCAACTTGATGGAGAATATAACAAGACAATTAAGTTAGCTATTAGTTTGTTAGACGGAATAAAATACTTGGTTGTAGCTAATTAGTTCATTTGGTTAGATTAGTTCTATTCATCCCTTTGTTCTTTTGTTTGTATATATGAATTCACCCGTGTAATGGATTACTCAGTTAAATACAATGAAAAATCCATCTCCATTTTTTCTATTTCAATACTTCAATATATAAGCAATGTAGTTTGCTTTTTGAGTCTTATCCCCTTAATAATCGAGTAAAAATTAAAAAAAAAATGAAATCTAATATAAAATATGCACCCTTGTTGTCATTGGTGCTCTCATTGTCGTTTCCCATTTCCGCCCTCTGTTGTTGCTGTTTCCATTGGTAGTCGTTTGTTGCCTCCCGTTACCGCTCCTATTATCGGTCTCTCGTTGCCACTTGTTTATATTGGTTATTTGGAGTTTTCGATAGTGGTTAAATTTTTGTCGACAATTGTTAGTGGTTGGAAGTGGGAGGAAGGAAATTTAAAAAAAAAATGAGAGATAAATGAAATTGACATGAGAGAGAGAGAAGAGAAAGAAAATTAATAGAAAAAAGGAGAGATAAGAGAGAAAAAGTACAAGTAAAAATGATAGAGAAAAAATAAAGGCAAAATTACACTAGAAGTCCTTTAAGTTACTTAATTGTAACAAGTTGGTCTTTTAAGTTTTTTTCGTATTACTTAACACCTTTAAGTTACATAATGTGTACACCGTTAGTCCTTTTTTCATTTTCTATTACAACAAAGCTCAATTCCCACTAACAGAGTTGACATGGGTGTGACAGAGACTACCTGTCATCTATCTTGTGAGAATTTGGTCATTTAAGACTACTGTCATGAACAATTTGGAACTTTCAACATAATTTTTTTTAAAATGGTTCATCTTCTTTTTCATTTAAATTGAAAGGACCAAATTGTTACATGACGGTAGTCTTAAATGATAAAAATGTTACAAAACAGATGACATGTTGTTGCACCCCGAAAAATCTGGTTTGGGTTTTTCAATGTACAACGTGGAAAAATTATGGAGCCGCCACCAATATTTTAATTTTAAGACCAAAACATTGAAAAAATGTCTTTTGAACAAGGTGGATGGTCTTTCGAAAACTAGAGATATGGGTTGGGGGTCGATTACGTGCGGGAAGGTGTTAGCACCCCACACGTCCTCTCTACTGAGAGGGAACCTTTAATTAAGTGTGTGGTTTTAACGTTTGATTTGAAAGATACCTAGATTTGCCTATTTATTTCTTATTTGAAGCGAATGGGGAAACTTAATAAAAAATTTTATTTTTGGCGCTTGACGAGAGTTAGCCTCTCGCTCCTACGTATCTCCGGGTGCGATGGAGAATTCAAAGCTACGTAGTTCTTGTTTGTCGTGAAAAGGTTTTTGTTTTTTTATCTTGTTTAATGAGTTTTCGAAATAGAACGAGTATTCAGCGAATGATTAAACTAACAAAGGTTATGGGTAACCACCGCTAAGTACTCTTGAAAATGAGAGTCATCGCCATCAGTCGGACGAACAAAGGTTACGATTGACTGTTAGTAGCGACTCGTTTTTATTTGTTCTTTTGAAAATGATTTTTGAAAAAAGATTGATTGGCACGAATGATCAAACTAACAGAGGTTATGGGTGATCACCGCTTTATTGTTCCTTTGGGAAAAGCCATTGCCACCAATGACTAGACGAACAAAGGTTCTGATTAGCCACTAGCAACAGTGGGTTTGAAAATAATTCTTTTCGTTTGTTTTATGAAAATGACTTTTGTTTATTGCGCTTGACGAGAACGAGACTCGCTCCTACGTATCCCAAATGGGAATCAAAGCGACGTAGTTCTAACGAGCCTTGAAGATGAAAATGTTTTGAAAGGGTTTTGGAAAGGGGAAAAGCTTTCATAATGATCAAGCAAGCCAAGACTTTGAGTGATCATTACTAATAACCCATGATAGCGTTCATGACAATCAAACAAGCCAAGGCTTTGGGTGATAGTCACTAATAACTTGTGTTAATTAGAAAAGAGTTTGAATGATTTTTGGGGGAAAAGGGTGAAGTTATTATCAATGATTGGTTACAAACTTCAGGCGCATTCAATAATCAAATAATCATGCGTATGTCATACATCAACTAAGATTAAACATGCCGATACAATCAGAGATTCAATTGTCAAGGATGCAAGGTGAATTTCTCAAAACAAATGCGTGTGTGTGAGGACAAATGCATTTACCCTAATGACTCTATGCTACAATGGGCATGCAAAGCTTACGTCTTCATTAGGAGGTCATACACGTTGAGGGAACGACACACAGTTAAGTCAAGACAATTTAAGTAGCATCGAAAACAAGTAAACAATTGATTATAGGCATAGAATGATCTTAGTTAAACAAATGACATGTGAGCAACAATTTCTTAAACATCATCAAGCAAGGAACAACAACAAAATCAACTTGACAATATTTTTAATCATAAGTATGAGAACCAAAGGAAACATAAGTCCACATTTTATTTAAAAAAACGGGTGTAATCAAAACATGGGGTGTGATTAATTACAAGGGTGGTATTATTAACGGAGGGAGTGAGATAGTAAAGGGGTATAATTAACGACAAAGGGATAGCATAAGCAGGGGGTGCACTTGGTAAAGCTCAACTCGTTTTTTGTTGGGGCGCTGGCTTGTAGAGAAAAAAAAAAGTGAAAGTGGGCTTGGGGGTATGTTAATTAAATAGAGGGTGTTCAAAGATTAACTACATTAGGCCTGTTTTTAAAAAAGGTTAAGATGAATTTACTAAAAAAACACACACAGATGTAAAACAGATAAGCTTATTCACAGAACCCTAATCTCGTTTCATTATCCAGCAGCATGCGCCGTTCCCATTTTCTCATGAGAGAGAGAGAGAGAGGGAGAGAGAGAGAGGGCGAACCAAAGAGGGAGAGGCGCGGCGGTTGGTGCGAGAGAGAGAAACGAAGACGCTGGTGGTCGGCAACGGAGGCGAAGACGGTGGAGAACGAGAGCGACCGAGAGAGAGGAGGTGCGGCGCGGTGGTGTTCGATGGAAAGGTGGTGAGAGAAGGGTGACAGATGTCCAGGGAGGGCGTGGTGGTGTTTGGGTGGAAAGAAAGGTGGTGGTCTTTGTTGTTGCAGTGGCTGAGAAATATAGGTGGTAGTTTGTTGTGTGTTTGGTGAAGAAGATGTTGGGTGTGTTTTGTTTGATGGGGTTGCTGTGTGTGTTTTGTTTTGGAGTTGCTGGTGTGTTTTGTTTGATGGGGTGGTTATGGTTGTTTGAGTGGTGGTGTGGTGAGGTTTATCTTCACAGGAAGGGAAAAATGGAGGTGGGTTCGCTGGGCATCAATGAATATTGAGAAGCGGATGCAAAATACTACTGCAAATCTGTGTCTGTTTTTTTTCTTCTCTGCTGTTTTTTTTCGTCCCCCCTTGTTGTTACTGTACATCCATATTTATAGTCCAAAATATGTGGTGTAGGTGTGTGTGTTGATGCAGGGTATCAAAACTCATGGGAGACCAGACTGAGAGTGCAGCAAGCAAAGACAACAAGGGGTGGAGGTAGTCTTTGCTAAAGGCGTGGTGTTTTTGCCTCAAATAATAACCAACCAAAGAGACAAGAAGAAGGCAAGTTGAGCTTGGAGCTCAAAATAGCCTCTGTTGTGACCAAAAACAACAAAGTCTTTGCACAATTTTTGTTTGACCTTTTTATTTTTATTTTTGATGTGTAACAAAATAACTTTGTATTATTTTTAATAATAACAAAAAGATTTTAGACAAGTTTAACTATTTGATTATTTTTGGTGTTTCTCTATTTGTTTATGACTATTAATGCAAATAACAATAATGATAACCACACAATAGTAATAATGCTAAATTACTAACGACTTCCGCAAGATACTCGCGATTAGCGTAATTCTCGTACGGCAAATACGCGCCTGATTGGCAACTTAAATACGCACTACGAGAATATGCCCGTGCACACATATTTTTGAGCTCTTTTAAAACGAGAAAAACACCTGTCAATATCGGGGTTTACAAAAATATTTTTTCTACTTAATTTTCGAAAAGTCGGACAAAATTGGGGTATGACACATGTAAGCTCCGTCATAGTCACATCAGCTCTGTTAGTGCGAATTACTTTTTTTTTGTAACCGAAAATGAAAAAAGGACTATGGTGTACAAATTATGTAACTTAAATGACTAAGTTGTTACAATTGAATAACTTAAAGGACCTAAGTGGTACGAAAAAAACTTAAAAAGACCAACTTTTTCTAATTAAATAACTTAAAGGACCCCTGTTGTAATTTTGCTAAAAATAAAGGTATAAAAAGAATACAGGAGAGAAAAGAGAAAAAAAAAGTAAAAGTTGTATTATTTTGTCTTTTTATGGTTCTTTTACAATTTTGACCCTAAAGTGAGACAAGTGGCAAAATTGGTGAATAGCTAAAAATAAAATTTTGCTAGCACCTCTTTTGATTATAATAGAGTAAAAAAGTAAAAGTAAAGACAAGATTTTCCTTATCCTTCTTTATTAATACATCGACTTTTAACTTGATTTAGAGCGGCAATCCTTCAATCAACTCTAACATAATACATGGATGTGTAACAAATAATGCATGGATGATCGTTGAACAGTCAACATTATGTGAGTAATCCTTCATGCCTCATAGGCCTTTAAAGGTTGGCATGTATATGTATCTTAAGTTGTTCGTTTGTAGGTAGTAATAACATACTTCAGTTGCAGATGCCATGTGTTCATAGGTATTAATGTACAGGAATTAGCAGTCGGATGGGTGACAGGTTAGTGGGGGCCTCCCTTTGTCAGATAAACTACACACTGCTTGTCATGTCTTGAGTCATTTTGGGTTTTACTCCCTCCGTCTCACTTTGTTTGCAGTTTAAGGTTTTGACACACCCTTTAAGAAAAATGATTAGGAGTCTACATTCTTTAAAAAGTGTTGTCTAATTTATCATTTAATCTTTTTCTCTCTATCTAGATAAATGCGAATCTTTTATTGGAGGTAAAAAAATTGTCATAATTAATAGGGGTATAAGTGTAAAAGAACATTAAAATGGTATATGTAATATAGGGGTTACACTCGCTCTGATCTTAAATGTTGTGACTATAGACTGTATTCAATTTGCATTCACCTATATTAAGTCAATGCATGAAATGAATTTTAGTACACCAACTGAAACAACATTGGTTTTTTACCTTACTCTCATGCACACACTTCATATTCACATCCCGTGCATAGCACGGGAGTGTGTCCTAGTTCATTTATAGAGGGAATCTATCTACTCAAATATCTTATGCTTGCAATTTGACCTTTTTAGACATTTTCAAATTTTGACATTTGACAAAAATTGGGGGTAAAATCGTAAATTCACCAATAAATGACAAAAATCTACAACTTTTGGTGACTTTTAAGAAGAAAAAAACGCATTGGCGTGTTTTTTTTTTTAAACTATTTTTTGTGAACCCTGTTTTTTGTTTAAAAAAAAGTTTTATTTCATAATTTTTTTTCCAAAAACATTTTGCAGTTTTTTTTGTCAAAAATATTACGAGTTTTTCCCCTTTTCTACTAAAAAAAATTAGTCACTATTTTTAAAATCTACTCAAATTATTAAAAGTAATCATTTTTTTACAGTAGACAAATTAATCATTTTAACCACTATCTATTGTCAAAAAAAGATGTACCTCTAACAAAACTTCTAAATTAAATTTTTTTTAAAATTAAGTTATTAAATTAATATTATACTCAATAATTAAATAATCTAAAATTTGCTATTGACTACAATCCCTCTATTAAAATCACTGAACTTAAGCACTGAAATTTGTAAAACAACTTTAACCACTACCAAAAATTACAAAATAACTTTTTTATAATTAAATTAATATGATTAAATTATATAAAAAAATAAGTCATAATATGTGGCAACGAGACAAGAAATTGACAATGGGATCCACAATGTGAGCGACAACGAGAACGAGAGTGGGAATGAGAGACAAAGAGAGCGCCAACAGAGCACCAACGGGAGTGCATATTTTAAAGGCTTAAATATGTTTTTACCCCTTGCAAATAGGCATGGAAACGGGGCGGGTCGGGGCCGGGTTTTGCATCCCCCGTCCCCGCCCCTATCTCTAGCGGGGTCGGGTTTTATATCCCCCATCCCCGTCCCAAGCGGAAGTCGGGTTCCCATAGTACCGTTTAAATCACTAACTTATGCAAAAAATAAAAAAATTTATATTTACGATAATTAATTTAATAAAATAATAGCTATTATACAATGATAAAATAAAGTTAAAAGTATTAAAATAGACTTTTCTTTTCAAAATAGATCAAAACTTAAAATAAACAAAATTATGAAACAAAATCAATTAATATATTTGCATAAAATAAAATTAAATAAATAGTTAATGTGTTGTTGAACAGGTTTCGGGCGGGGTCGGGGTGGGTATCGACATCCCCGAACCCGTCCCCGCCCCCGGTCAAAGCGGGTATTCCCCGTCAAACTCGGGTCGGGGTCGCGTGGGTACCCGCGGGTTCGGGTTTTGTTGCCATGCCTACTTGCAAATATGGGGTGTTTTGCTTTTACCCCTTGCAAAATTATTTTTTAAAAAAACCCCTTGCAAAATCAACTTTTTTGGTTTTAGTCCTTCTGTTAGATGGACGTTACAAAAAACGTCTATGTGACATTTTTAAATACGTTTTTACCCCCTGCAAATAGGGGGTGTTTTGCTTTTACCCCCTATAAAATTTTCCATTATCCTCTCTCCCCCACCTCATCTCACCTCTATCTCTCACTTCTTATCACTATATTCTTCTCCATTCAACTCTTCCATAATCAAATCCCTAATATTCAACCGAACAAAATGGTCCAAACCTCAAACTTCATCTCTCTCTCTCTCTCTCGTTCTTCACCACCATTATTTCTTCTCATTCCAAATCTCAAAATAGAACCCATCTTCTCTTTCTCACAGAACCAGCACACAGTTTAATTAAACCACACACATTTATTAAACCTATAAAACCTTGATTTTGAGATGAAGAACAATCCATAAATTTTGAAACAAACCCTAAAATCAGAATCGCAATAAAAGTTAATTACATGTTATGGTCATGGTTTGCTGGTTCTGTGAGATAGAGAGAGAGAGAGAGAGAGAGAGAGAGAGAGAGAGACAAAGAAGATGAGAAGATGGGTTCTGGTTTGATATGGAAGCGTTGGTTTGTGTTGGAGATAGAAAAGTTGATATGAGGTTGAGTGGGTGCTGAGAAAGAAGAAGGGGATTTAGATTTTTTTCAGGGGGTAAAAGCAAAACACCCCCTATTTGCAGAGAGTAAAAACGTATTTAAAAATGCTACATAGACGTTTTTGTAACGTCCATCTAACAGAAGGACTAAAACCAAAAAGTTGATTTTGCAAGGGGTTTTTAAAAAAAAATTAATTGAGGGGTAAAGCAAAACACCCCCTATTTGAGGGGGTAAAACGTATTTAAGCCTATTTTAAAAAGAGTAAATTACATTCCCCTCCCTTAGAGAAGCTTGAATTACACTTCTCTCCTCTTATGTTAAAATATACACTTCCCTCCCTTAAGAGAAAAATAAACTTAGAATAAATTATAATCCCCTCCCCTAAGAGATGTTTTAATTACATTAATAATCTCCCTTAATAATTAAATATGTACTACACTTTTTACCCTTTTTAACATAAATAAATATTTCTATCATATCTACTAACTTTAAATCGTCATTTAAGAAAAAAATAATCCGTTTATTTATAATTTCAATGTCAGTTATAATTATATTGTAATTTTTTATGATTAATTTAATGATTTAGAATATAAAATTAAATTTTTAAATAGCCATATTTTTACGGCTTTAGTAATTTTCAAGATTATAATGTTATTTTGCAGTGTTTCATATTTTATAATAGGATTTAAAATTATATCATAATCATATTGTGAATAAAAATAGAGAAAAATATGCATACGAATTTTAAATATTTTAAAATGGACTTACAATACTCTTTTTTCACACTTAGTGTGTTAAATTTTTATTGTTAGATTTTAATTGTTAGATTATTATAAATTTTAAAAAAATAATTAAGGGAGGAAAGTGTAGATTTTGACATAAGAGGAGGGGGGAATGTAACTCAAGTTTCTCTCAAGGGAGGGAAGTGTAATTTTTCTAACATGTTTTGCATAAAAGTGAGGGGAGTGTATATTTTAATATAAGAGGAGAGGGAAGTGTAATTCAAGTTTCTCTTAAGGGAGGTGAGTGTAATTTACTCTTTTCAAAAATCTTATTTTCTTTTTTCTTCATTTTTACTCTGCCTAAAATTTATTATTTACTATAATCTCTTTATTAAAACTATTAAAATCAATCAATTTAACCACTAAGAATTGTTAAAAAAAAAAATTAACCTCTACCAAAAATTACAAAATAAATTATTTATAATTAAACAAATTTGATTTAATAGCGGCAACGAGAGACTGACAATGAGATTGACAACTAGAGTGCCAATGACGATGCAAACGGGAGGGCCAACAGGGATGTATATTTTACCTAAAATCTCATTTTCATTTTTCTTCATTTTTACTTCATTATTAATATTATTATAAGAAACTATTTTAATAAATTTGAAAATATAGCCTTTTATCAAGTTTTTCCCCTTTTTTTATTACATTTTAAACCTTTCAACATATTTATAATTTCATACCAAATTACCTAAAATCTCATTTTAATTTTTCTTCATTTTTACTCCATTATTAATATTATTATAAGAAACTATTTTAATAAATTTGAAAATATAGTCTTTTTTTAACACCTTGGGTCATTTTCTTTCTTAGTTTCTTATTAAATAGTTTCTTAATTATAATAATATTAATAATGAAGTAAAAATAGTTTCTATAATAATATTAATAATGAAGGCAAAAATAGATATACATCCCTGGGGCTCAAGTACAAGTTCAATGCATTCCCACTATTTTTGCCCCATGGTACAAGATTCGATTCCCACAGAAGGCAAAAACTCTACTGGAGGTAGAGAAAGTCATGATGTACATGCTTGGGTGCCTACTAAGAAAGAATAGAACCCAAGGTGTTACAAAAAAAAGGTTTATCAAGTTTTTCCCTTTTTTATTACGTTTTATAACTTTCAACATATATATTTATAATTTCATACCAAATTATAACAAATACAATATCACTCGTACATATGTACGAATAAAATACTAGTGGTTAGGCACGGATACTCATTAAAAATTATAACTTAATCAACGCAGTTCCAACACAATACATATAATAATAATGACATAACGATTTCGAGTCAATCTCAACTACGTTAATAGATATTGTGTCTGTTAGTCTTACCTATCTTTATAATCCTTTAGCACAATAGACATTAACTCATCCTATAAATTTTATAACTAAACCTTTCTTCTCATTTTTAATTATGAGTAATACTCATAATAATATATATATATATATATATATATATATATATATATATATATCCACTACATTATTATTTTTTGCGATACTAGAGATGCTTATAATTAAACTCTTTATGTAATTAACAATTAGTACTTGAATTGGTGGGGTGCGCCAAACCCATGCAATAGTGCAACACATAGGCGACACACGAGAACACAATAGCAAGCTATTGTGATGGCTCTCCCCCTAAAAAAAGTAATTTAATATCGTGTGAATGAATTGGCACATATCGAGATATTAAACCGATAAAACAGAATCAGATACTACACGATCTTGGTAAAGCGCGTAGAAAGGTATGCCTTGAATATTCGCTCGCTGCCGCTTTTATATGTCATGTCCACTATGTTGCCTCCTAGACTGCCCGATGTGGGACTCGTATGCACCTTCATTCTTCGTATACCAGATGTGAGAGTCTGCATTTTCTTTCATTCCTTCGAAATTGGAGCTTACATTTTGAACTTCAAATGGTCAAACTAAGCCTGTTTGGATGCAGTAAGTATATTATATTTTAACATTAAGCATTGCATTGTCTGTCAATAGGAATCATATATCAAACACCACCCACGAAGCTAGCTGCAGCGGACCTCCCTCCAAACTACCATTTCATATTTCCTTCTTTCATATTTCTGGCAATTGCTTTACTAGTTGAGATTATGTTATGCTTCTTCAACTCAAGATTCAGTTCCTGCAATTAATCACTTTTGTCTTGGCCTCAGCTTTCAGTTAATCATGTCTAGTAACAAACATTCTTTATCATTCGTTTTCTAGCCAGGATTGCAAGGAGATCGTAGCACAAATTCAGGAAACCGTTGCTGGTGTGCGCGGTGCCACTATATATAAGAGCAAACCTTAGATTAGAAGGATTAATACAACCTTACAAGCAGACGGACCAATTACATGTAGTGAATTTGTGCTTTAAGCAAGACAGACCACTCAAGATTCACCTCCTCATTAAAGTGACTAATTTGGATGATTTGGATGAGTAACATGAAAGTGATAGAGAGAATCAATAGTTTGCCACTGCTTTGAAGGTGGGTTGTGATGATAGCATAGAAATGAGGGTTGATTTTGAAAATCAATTCACTTCCTTCAGAACAGATTGACAGAAGCCCCACAGAAAAGCAAGAGTCATCTGCCAAAGTTAGACAAATGAATGCCCCTAAGAAAAAACCAACTTCAAATAAGAACGTAAAAAAGGCTTTAGATGTTCCTGGAGCTGCTAAAATGTGATTTTCCCTTTCCTTCATAGATTTCGGTGGTTTCCTGCCAAATGGGTTCGATAGTTAGTTACCGTACCTATTCGATATTTTCGTACCGTACCGTCAAAATACACCGCGTAGGGAGGTTTGAAAGCGTGTTTGAAGTGAGGGTGAAATTGAAATATTAAAGGTTTCGGGTGTGTTGTGAGTAGGAGAGGGTTGGGAAAAGCATGTGCCTTGAATATTGTTTCTCATGGGCCGCCATATTGGTTTTTCATTTCAGGCCCGTTTCCTGATTTTATAAGCACAACAAATTATTAATCCTTTTTAATGTAAAAAAAAAAGTCAGTCTTTCAATTAAAATTTGTTTAATATTGATTTATTGCATCACATGGTACGTGATATCATATTTTCTTATTTTCTAATATAGTAAAATTAAGTGTTACCAAAATGATTTTTGTAGACATCTTTAAAATTTGTCATTTGTTCAAAATAGGGTTATTTTTGTAAATTCACCACTACAAGACAAAAAATATAACTTTTCAGTTTTACTGCACATCTGACGTGCAGCTGATGCAGTGTCAGCTTTTTTTGTTTTTAAACAATTAATAAATTATTTTTTATTACTTATTAGATTCATATTCTACTAAAAGTACTAAAACAAATAAATTTAACTAATAAAAGTTATCAAAAAAAAAATTAAACCATTAACAAAATTTCAATTTTTTTTTATTAATATACTAATTTAATTAATATTATTAATTAAAAATTAAATTATCTACAATTTTTTTATTTGATACAATCTACTCAAATTATTTAACCACTAACAATTTTACAAAAAAAAAATTAACCACCGTCACATATTCCAAAATAACTTTTTTAATAATATCATATAATCAAAATGCATAAATTAATATTATATAACCTAACATTTACTATTTACTATAATGTCTTGAAATTACTAACACCAGTCAATTTAACCACTAACAATTAAAAAAAATTAACCACTACCAATAATTCCAATATAATTTTTTTTTATAATTTAAATTAAGATGGCAACAGGAGCACCAACGAGAGACTAGCAACGAGAGGCAACGGGAGTGCCAACAGGGAGTGAGAATAGGAGCGTCACTGAGACACTGACAATGGAATCGACAAAGGGAGAGCCAACGGCAACACCAATAGGTAGGGATGGCAAAACGGGCCGGCCTGACAATGGAATCGACAAAGGGAGAGCCAACGGCAACACCAATAGGTAGGGATGGCAAAACGGGCCGGCCCGTTTTGCCTTCGGCCCGCTAAAAACGGGGCGGGGCGGGGCGAGTTGGCCCGCCAAAAACGGCGAGTTCAAAACACTGGCCCGACCCGCTAAGTGATAGACTGGCGGGTTGGCGGTCCGGCCCGCCTAAATTTTTTTTTCAAAGTTTTTGAACAAAAAACTTATATATTTTTAACATTTCAATTTCAATAAGATTTTTCACTTGCTTTTTAAAATAGATTTTTTATAAAGCATTTTTAACAAAATTTTACTTTAAAAACTCTTGATATATTCTAAATAAAAGTATAAAACAATAATAGCATTGGAATTACTAGGATTAGCTATATAGCAACTAAAAGTATAAAACAATAATAGCATTGGAATTACTAGGATTAACCATTAAGAAATGTCACCTAGAAGAGAGGGAGAATCGAGATAAAGGAAGGCTGGTGCTGGTCACTGGTGGTGAGAAATGAGAGTGAAACTGTGAAACCCTAAAGGAATTTGTTTTTTGGTCAAATAAATGAACTTTTTTGGGAGTGGGTGGAATGGACAGTGGTCAGTGGACTCACGGGATTGGGCCTCTGAAAATGGAATGAATTTTGTTGAATTTTTTTAAATAAAAATGATTGATCTGAATGATCAATGAAGGAAATTTTTTTAAAAAAAATACGGGCTAGCAGGCCGACCCGGCCCATCCTTTCTTTAGCTCGCGGGTTTTTTTTGGCGGGGCGGGCTCAGCGATCCCAATATCCCAGCCAGGCCCGCCTTTTTGGGGTGGGGTCGGTGGGCGGCCGGCGTGTGAATAAACTGTTTTGCCATCCCTACCAATAGGGGTGCCTATATTATATTAAATCTCATTTTCTTTTTTATTTCTTCAAATTTTTACTCCATTATATATTTTTTTACCATTTATTTTTACTCCATTATTAATAATATTATAATAACCTACCGACATTTTTGTAACTTTTTGCAACACAAGTATTTTAATAAATTTGAAATATAGTCTTTGATCGAGTTTTTCCTATTTATTTTATTATTACATTTTGCAACTTTCAACGTATTTATAATTTAATAGCAAATTATAACAATATAGTGTTACTAGCTTATCTAAAAAAAACAATATAGTGTCAATTTACTATTTACTATAATCTCTCTATTAAACCTATTAAAATCAATCAATTTAACCACTAATAATTGTAAAAAACTTTGAACACTACTAAAAATTATAAATAACTTTTTTATAACTAAATGCACATGATTATATTAATATTAAATTATATAGAAAAAATGAGTAAACACGTGGCAACGAGAGACTGACATTGCGATCGGCAACGAGAGCGACAACTAGAGAGGCAACGAAACCGCCAACGGGAGTGCCAACGGGGGTGCATATTTTACATAAAATTTCATTTTTCTTTTTCTTTATTTTTACTCCATCATTAATATTATAAGAAGATACCAAATATTTTAAAACTTTTTCAAACACTATTTTAATAACTTTGAAAATATAGCATTTTATCAAGTTTTTCCTTTTACTTTTATTACATTTTGCAACTTTTAACGTATTTATAATTTCATAACAAATTATAACAAATACAGTTTTACCCGTGTGTATGCACGGGTAAAATACTAGTTTCATATACAAAACATTACATTAATTCTTTTAGAACATATATAAGATTTTTTGTTTGATAATGAGGAGATTTTAAACTACCACTAGATAGTATTATACCCATGCATTTGCACGAGTAACATTGTATTTTATTATAATATGCTATGAATGAACTAATAAATACATTGAATATTGTAAAAGTGAGTAAAAGAAAAAGGCTGAACATGATGAAAAATATTATATTTCAAGTTGCTTAAAAACTTGTGTCGCAAAGAGTTTTAAAAAAAGAAGTCGGTACCTTCTTCAAATATTAAAAATGGAATAAAACTTAGAAAAAAGAAAATAACATGATAAGATGAAGGAGTATGCAAATGATAAAAAAATAAGGTATATTCTGTCAAAAAAAGGTATAGTTAAAGTGAATCTAGCCACGTTACAACCTCTGTGGCTGCTCCCCCCGTCGCCCTAAAAAATTTAAGTTGCTAAAAGTTTAAAAAATTCGGTACCTTTTTTCGAATGTAAAAGTTGGAGTAAAAATCAGGAAAAAATCTTAGATTTGATTCATTTCCAATTTGCATTCTTCAAATCTAAACCCTACATAACATTTCGTTCTTCTCTACTAGTTTGGTCGGTGGCGAAGGTGAAAGCGGGAGCGACGGTGAGGATTTGTGTGTTGAACGATGCTCTGAAGAGTATGTACAATGCTGAGAAAGGGGGAAAGCGCCAAGTCATGTTCAGACCATCATCCAAAGTCATTATCAAATCCCTTTTGGTTATGCAGAAGCGCAGATACATTGGAGAGTTTGTGTACATGACCACAAGCCTGGAAAATTGTGGTTTGAATGGTAGACTAAATAAGTGTGGGGTTATCAGCCCCATTTTGATATAGGTGTGAA
This sequence comes from Oxytropis ochrocephala, assembly GCA_020916435.1. Classification (NCBI taxonomy): domain Eukaryota; kingdom Viridiplantae; phylum Streptophyta; class Magnoliopsida; order Fabales; family Fabaceae; genus Oxytropis; species Oxytropis ochrocephala. Next base: position 25,891,813 of record CM037090.1, on the reverse strand, counting down.
AGAGATCGAAGGTTGGACTACTAGGCTTCTCCCTTCTAGGCTGTTTGGTTATATTGTCATGGCTACTTATGCTGGCATTATGGACCATGAAGAGGCTGGGAGAAAGAATGTTGGTGGTAAGGTCCTTGGCTTCTTCTATTTGGATCGAAATTGAGGGTCTTTAATGTGTAATGCTGGATGTGCAAGTCCCCAAGCTTAGTAGTTGTTTTGTTATGCGCTCTACTTTTTTTTTTCTCTGAAACTATAAATTTTTTTTTGACAAAGGAAAAATCATACTTCATTCATAATCAAAGAATGGATAAAAGCCGGACTACAATCAAAGTTTTGGACGCTAGCAAATTCCCTTGATGCCCGAGCTAAGAAATGGACAACAAGGTTGGCTTGCTTCCTGATAAAACTAACTGTATAGTTTCGTGTAATATTTAAAAGGTTTCGACATAAGCTTAAAATCGAGCCAAATTCGGTGATAGAACGACACACTCCTCGGATACCATCGACCACTGTCTTGCAATCCAGCTCAATGATGACTCTCTGGATATGTAATTCCTGAAGCCATTTGACTGTAGCTAATAATCCCAAAACCTCCGCCTCCTGTGGGGATGGGGAGCCATAATACCATTTCGTTCAAGCTTAGTACAATTAACAAGATTCCCAATCAAAAAGGGGGAGTTTGTTGAACCAAGGTCAAACACTCTTTGTTTTGTATGATAACAAATTACAATCTGTTTACTAATGGTTATAGTTGAACCAAAACACAGGCTTGAACCAAAGTACAGGGCATGAACCAAAGCATATGGCATGAACCAAAGCGCTTGACATGATATCTTAAAGTGTAGCAGCTCAGAGAAGAAGCTACTCAAGCGTTCAAGACTTATGTGTTATATTGCTTTGCATAGGACACGTGTAAGATCTCGTCACTTAAGCTTTATGACTTTTGTAGTTGAGAGATGATCTTTTAAAATAGAACTGTTTTGTTAAAATCTTTTATATAAAAACATGATTAAATAGGTTAGGCACAAGTTGTTTTTAAAGAAAAGTTTTGAATCATGATTTGTTGTTTTTTATAAAGAAACTTGATTCATAGCTTAGTGTTTTAAAAGAATTTGTTTTTGAAGTAAAGAATCAATTCTTGACTTGGTACCTTAAAGCTAGAAATCGATTTTGAGCTTGTTAGTTTAAAGAAGAAAATCGATTTTGAGCTTGTTGGTTTAAAGCTACAAATTGATTTTGAGCTTCCTTCTTTAGAGAAGAAAATCGATTTATGACTTCACTTTTTAAGGAGAAGCATCGATTCATGACTTGATTGTTTTGAAAGAACTTGTTTTGGAAAGAAAACAATCGATTGATGACTTTGTGTATTTGAAGAACCAAATCGATTTCCCTCTTGCTTTTCAAGCTAGAAATCGATTTCCCCTTGTGTAAGTTTAAAGCCAACAATCGATTCATAGCTTTCTTGTTTTTAAAAGAACTTGTGTTGGAAAGAAAACAATCGATTGATGACTTTGTGCTTTCAAGCAAGAAATCGATTTGTGGCTTCCTTGCTTTCAAGCAAGTAATCGATTTAATTTCCTTCTTATTTCTTTAAGTAAGAAATCGATTTCTTACCTTTTATTTTAGAGAATAAAATCGATTTTCATCCTATTTCTTTCAAGCAATCAAACGATTTTCCACTTACACAAACAGTGTTGGAATTTGTTTCAACGGTTATATTTTTACAATCCATATAAATAGAACATATGGTTTTCACGATCAAAAACACACACAACCCACAAATCAAAAAGAAAAGAACGAGAACTCTCATAGTAACACTCATCTCTTCACGTTCTTCATCTAGGGTTTCAAATCCATCATCTCTCTCAACTACATATTGTTATATTGCTTGAGTGATTGGATCCTAGTTTCTACTTGTAATCCTTTATACTTGGTTGTTGTGAAATCCTGGGAATCTTTCTTGGGTAGTTCAATAGGGGAGATTGAATTGTAGCGAAATCCTTAGTGGGGAGCTTGGGTTCTCAATTTGGGGAAAATTGAGATTGGTGTGGTAGCTATAGGGAAGTTGCTTGCTTGTAAAACGTTGAAGTAGTTCTTCTCTTATAGTGGTGATTACCAAAGTCCGAAGGTTGCAAAGCCGGAGGCCGATGAGTAGGGCTTTTATCCCGAACCTCGCTAAAATCACGGTGTACTCCTTTCCCTTATCTCTACTTTGTGTTTTCGTTATTATTGTTAACTGTCGTTGTATTTGTTATTATCGCTTCTTAGATATCATTATCATCGTAATCGTTTCTCCCATTGCTGTAGCTTGCTAAGGTGTTGCATATAGTTTAAATCCTCTTTTCCGCATTTGATTTAAACTTGCTTTGTTTATTTTTCGAAAATCAAAAAGATTTCATTTTTAGCATATAACCTTATTCACCCCTTTCTAAGGGTTATCATATAGTCCAACAATTGGTATCAGAGCCAAGGTTCGGCTCTGTGGGGGAGCGGCTAGCGATGTCGGTGACTCTCACTTAAGGGAGAGATTGTTGAAAAATTCAAGTGTGAGTAGCTAAGTCCCACATCGGCTAGAATGAGCTATATGAAGGACATATAAGAGAGGGGACCCATATACGTAATACCTTAAGGTTTTGGATAGAGATGTGGTGTCCAAGTCTCTTGGTGGTCCGTTCATTGGATAGCTCGGTATTTCTTCACGTGCTCCCCCGGACTCCCCAACATGAAGCACAACTTCAAGCTTAGTACAATTAACAAGATTCCCATTCAGCCAATCTAGTAACCCGGTTCCGTAACTGACCGTTATTACAAAAAATATCACCATTTCTCCAACGACCACAATACTCTTTTGTCGCAAGTTTACCATGGAAGATTTGCCAAACAAAGCAACGAACCCTTTCCGGCACTTGGAGTTCCATATCTTCCCCCAACAATCCAACCTCAAGGACTGATCAAAATTACACAAATGGCTATAAGCGAGAGACACAGTGAAGGAGATGGAAGTGCAGCAATTTGCAATAATAATTCCGAAGGGAGAAAGCAAGAGATAGCATCCAGATTTCAGTTACCTTCATTACTAACAAGGTCACTAACACACCAATTTAGAGCATGTTTGTCATTCAAGTTAGTCCCATTATTGGTGTGAAAGATCACACATTTTGCAATGATTTTCTAAAGAACCGGTGTAAAAAGTCTGACCACTGATGTAAAATGATCACTTATTACACCATTTTATAAACCCTTTTTGCACTGGTGTATTTAACTGATGGAATGTAAAATGTCCACACATAAAACATTGAGACTTTTTACTCCAATGCGATAACTGGTGTAAAACGTTCATTTTAGCCATTGTGGGATGTATTATCTGGTGTTTATGCTTCGATGGTTATCAAATACACTCTAAAAGTCCTAAAACTCCATGTATCCTTCAAATCTTTTAAACCTATAAAGTTCTTTCAAGTTTTATAAACTCTTATGATATAAATTCATTAAAATCCAAATTACAAAATCTACAAAACAAGAACGAATCTTATAAAGTCTTATAATTAAAGTCATTGCATTTTTACACGTAGAATCTTTTAAAATTTACAATATTTTTTTAGTCCAAACTAATCTCTTAAAATCTCAATCCAATTAACTCCTTTAGGGTGTGTTTGGGGAGTTTGGAGGGGAGGGGAGGGGATGGCATGAGATTAGTAGTGTAAATTCTCTTCATCACTAAAGAATTTATACTATTTGTCTCATGCCCTCTTAGAATCTAGTCCCATCCTTACCAATGTCAACTATTTTTTATGATCACCCTTAAGTTTTCACCATATACCAAAATAGGCAAAAATTTGACAAAGGGAATATAATATTCAATCCTTAAGATGCATACCTCTTTTAGCATGATTTTGTATATAATTTGTGGATTCTCTCGACAATTTGTCGGACAGTCGAAGCATAAAGTTGCTCATTCCCATCAGATACACCTTTCAAAAAAAGAGGTTTGAATGATAAAAACTGAAATCCAGTGTTACTAATGGATGAACTATATATGATAATACAGTGTCAATTATATATGATTCTCGTTTATAGTGGGACATATTTGAAATAAGATTTTGCCTGGCTAGTTGCATATTGATGTGAAATATTCGCACTCTGTCCACGTGCATGGTTTGCTCTAGTTCACGTGATCAAAACATAGACATAGTCGAAAGAATCGAATTTATACACTACTGTGTTTCCATAAAGAACGAATCTTGGTCAATGGACCTTCCTGGATTAAGATAAGGAACAAATTAATCACTAATTTTCCTATAGATTTGACACACTTTCGGACGTTGAATACTTATATAAGCATCTATGCAATCACATAAACTCACCGTACAAAATCAAGAGTCAAAAATTATAATACTAAGTTATATACACAATTAGCACATACAAGAAGAAGATCATGGAGGACCACCACCAGAAGGGGAAGCATGGGAAGGAGGAGAAGGGAAGGGAAGAGGTTCGATTCCGAGGGGTGAGAAGGCGGCCGTGGGGGAAGTACGCGGCGGAGATAAGAGATCCAAATAAGCAAGGGACAAGGTTGTGGTTAGGGACTTTTGATACAGCTGAAGAAGCAGCTAGAGCTTATGATAGAGCAGCTTTTAATTTGAGGGGTCATCTTGCAATTCTCAATTTTCCTAATGAGTATTATTCTCAAATAAGGGGATCACCACCATATCCACCTCATTTAGCACCACCACCTTATAATTCTTCTTCCTCTTCTCATCATCATGGAAGCTCTTCACAGAGGCCTATTTTTGAGTTTGAGTGTTTGGATGATAAGGTGCTGGAGGAATTACTAGGCTCAGAGGAGCAGAAGAAGAAAAAGTAAATAGGGAGATTATTTTGAGTACTAAGTACTCATAATCATTCCTCCTTTGTTCACTTTAATTTGTGTCCTTTTGCTGGTTTTCTCCTCAACTACTAATAACTGAATCTCCTTTTTGGGGTCTAAGCACAAGCAAATATATATATATATATATATATATATATATATATATATATATATATGTTTATCAAAGTTCCTTTCTGTGAATGAAAATAATTGTAATAAACTCTAAATCTCTAAATTATGCTTTTAGAGCCTCTGAGTTCAGCTTGATCAAAATATTATATTGCTTTCAATTATTATTCTTAAAAAATTAAAGAAAATAAGCTCCAAGCTTATCTCTCAAAATGAGAGACTCCTGTCGTGGCGGAGGGTGTTCCCAAAGCATGTTGGACATCGAGCGGGAGCTTTCATTGGCCAAGAAATCGACACATTTGTCTTGATAGCTTCCAATGAAAGGGACACATAAATGAATCGAATACACACATGAATGAGAGAGATAAACATTAGGCTTTGCAAGTTTAGAACATTACAATTGAAGGAAGACTTAAAAATAATTGATTTGGACTACCTATACCAAGTGGCGGATCCAAGGCCAAGGATCAAGTGGTTCAAAATTGTGTCTTGAGTGCAATTTGGTGCAAACACTATGCCAGATTTGTCAAAAAAGAGCGCCCCTATAAGCAACGCTTTAAGTAAAAACGCCACGGATGGCCAAAACAGCTAACCCATATACCCAACGCTTTTTAAAAAAATATTGTCCATCGCCTTTAAACGCACTAGCCATACCCAGCGCTTTTTAAAAAAACGCTGGGTATGGCTTCACGCGTTCTCCCAATACCCAACGCTTTTTAAAAAACGTTGGGTATGACTTCACGCGTTCTCCCAATACCCAGTGCTTTTTAAAAAACACTGGGTATTGGGTCACGCGTTCTCCCAATACCCAACGCTTTTTAAAAAACACTGGGTATTGGGTCACGCGTTCTCACACATCACTTTCTTACCTCTCTTCTCCCAAACCCTCACACAACCACTTCTTTGCCCTCAACCTCTGCCTCCTCCTCTCTTTTTTTCTCATCTCTCATTCATGTTCAGCGTTGTCAGCACCACCATCGCACGGATTCGTGTTCTCTCCTTCCAACGCAAGTGAGTAACAGTTTTGAGCATTCTATGTTGTTGCATTTTGTTGAAAAACATATTCTTTTTTTTGGTTGAATCTTTCTGAACTGATGATTGTTGAAAGGGCTGTTCATCTTCTTCTTATTGTTAGATTCTGTTCTTATTTGAAGTTTAGCACACCAGCTGTTTGTAAATGTGCCTAAACTAAGTTTCAGTGGGCACATCAACTGTTTGTTAAAATGCCCAAACCAAGTGCGAAATTTTTTCTTTTCGTGAGTTGGGCGTAGAAACTGAATACTTGTTAAAATGTTATTTGTTCTCTCATTTCTGCTTAAAAATTTTATTTTTGTGATATGACTTTTTTTATTAGGGTTTTGTAATAATCTGTTTTAGTGTTAGGTTTTTATAAAAGTTTTGTTTTTTCGATTTTAGTTTCTAGTTAACTCTTTTGCTTTCACTTTCAGTTTTTTTCTATTTTAGTTTATTTCTGGTTTGGTATTTTACTAGTTTTATCTTTACTAATTTGACCCTGTTTTTATTTTCATGGATGCTAAACATGGTGAAGTTGGTTTTTTTGTCTTGTGGAGCACGAGCAACTACGAAACTACCAAACAGGTTGGAGATTCGCTATTGTGGCTCTTTAATATTTACATCTTGTCCCCTTTTGTGTTGATTTATAACACTTTGCTTAACACTTAACTATATGAGAGTATGCTTCTGTACTTCATTTATGATAGTGTGAACACTATGATAAAGCTATATTCTGTAAAGTAAAGAATACATACATATGAATACATATAGTGTTCATATAGTGATCAGAATATAGTGTTATAATAGTGTTCAGAATATATATGTATTCTTTACTTGTATGCTTAACTATATATGTATTTATAGTGTTCTTTACTAATATGTTGCTATTGTATTAATTGTAAAGCTCATACTTAAAAGTCTGCTATCATTGTTTTGATTCGTATCGGTGTACTAGTTGAGATGACAAATCTGTTGGATTTGTTCACTTAGGGGATACTGAACCACTTGAAGTTATTGCATAAGTGCTATGACTTATGTCAGACTTATGTTATTTTCTTTGCAGCCATTGTTTCTTGGAAAGGATGGGGTTGATCAGTTGTTAGACATAATTAAGGTAAAATTTCTTGTGTTTATCTTGAAAGTTGCTTTCATTGGTTTTTGGATCTTCAATCTGAGTGTAATTATGTACTTTATATTGCTTATCTTGAAATTTGATATTCCTTGCAGGTTTAACTAAGAAACCGTTCATAATCAAAGCAATGGCGTATGCTAGTTCTAGAAAAGAAGGTGTCAAAGTTTGAAACAGAAGGCTGCCAAAAAAAAGTTTGAAACAGAAGGATGCAAATAAAAGTATGATTTCTCAGAAAAATTGTTCTGATTGTACTGATATATGTCTCCCATTTTTTTAGAGTTTGATTTGGATACTACTAAGTTAGCTAGCTAGTTTTGGTTCAAATAACTAGTTTTGGACAAATTAATTAGATGATGTAACTTGTTAGCTATTTTGTTTTGGTTCATCTTATGTTGACATATTAGTGCATTTGGATATAGAGAGTTTGTTTCGGTTATGTATTGTAATTTGTTAGCTAATGAATTTGATTGGATTGTATTTGCTGCATATGACTAGGTAAATTGTAGATATAAAAAGGAAAATACACAAAACAGAAAAAAAAATTATAAAAAAAAATTTAGGCAATGGGTAGCGCTTTTTAGGAAGCGCTGCCTATCTGAGGACGTGTTTGGGCATTGCGTGGCGCTTTTTAGGAAGCGCTGCCTATCTGAGGACGTGTTTGGGCAATGGGTGGCGCTTTTTAGGGAGCGCTGCCCATTGTTGGAGTGGAATCACCAGCGCCACGTTCAGCAGCGCTCAAAAGCGCTGCCCATGGATGAAAAAAAGTCCTGCCTATATACTAATTCTGTTGTAGTGAAACTTTTGATTACTAGTGCAAATTTAGACTTTCAGGGTTCAAATTTATATAAGGGGTCAATTGAGAATTTTTTTTCTTCAGGGGGCTCAAGTGAACCCCCTCAGCATAAGATAGGTCCGCTACTGCCAACAAATGCATTATCTTTTTGAGAATCTGGAACATAAAACTCTATAGTTAAGCGTACTTGACTTGAATCACTTGTGGGATGGGTGATATTCTCAGAAGTTTCCTAAAAAGCGTGTGACTGAAGTCAAATTACGATGAAAAGACCTGTGTTGGTTTGCGAGATATTCGATAATCCTGAAAGTAGCATGGGATGTTACAATCTAAACATATTTGTGCTCGTTATTGTAATGTATGCACATTATTTGCAGGACCTCGCGTTTAACTATTTTCAATGGCCCATGCTTCTCCCACTCTCCACCCTACTCACCACACACCACTTAATTAGAAATATTCCAAAATACCCTCATGTGCAACGCTCATGGATTAACGGGTACAACGTGTTTTCCAGTGGTACGGTTGCTTCGCACCAAACTGATACGATTCAATTATATTGGGGAAGTATTTAACGGGTTCAGTTATCAACAACCAAACCTGTACATACATGGTCAATCAGACATGTAAAAAGGTGTAAAAAGGTGTGTATATTGCAATATTTTGTAAGTCTGGTATTGGAAACGCGGATTGGTTGGCAGGGATAGGCCGCCAAACCTACTTGATGTTGCACCACACATAATCAGAAACAGAAACATTTTTGTTTATATTGCAAATTAGAAATCCACAATGTTATAAATAAGCCAAATTAGTATTGATTTTAAAAAACGTAAATATTCAACTCATAACAGTAATTACTTGGGAAATGTGTCGTCTTATTACAAATTCGAATACAAAAATTACAAGATATTCAACTAATCACTATATTCATTATTTTTAGTTAAATCTACATAAGTTAAGGGATGTCTCTATTATCAGCGACCACCGTCTCTGCATACGTACCCATGCCAACAGCTCGTCACGAATAACAAATAACTGGAAAAAAATAAATAAAATTGTCAGTTAGTTACTTAAGAAAATAACTGTCAGTTACTTACCAAAAATTTAAGACTTAGTCTGTACCTGTTCAGTTGTGAACGAACTAGTAAAGTCTACAACCAGTGTGTCATTTGAGATGTCATCTCCTCCTGAAGTCGCACCTTTTTTCCATTTTATAGTACTAAGTCTCTACAAAAATTGCAAACAGAAGGAAAAACCCCGTCATCGCACATTCGATATATCTACGCAGTGCGGCGGTGAGTGTGCTTGGGATAAATGCGGTTGAACATAAGCGATCCATCTGGCGCACACTCTTGTCATGTCAATAAACTCATAGAAACACCATTACTCTCATTTTATTGGTACAGTGCTACCAGTGGCAGATCTTGACAAAAAAACTCCAAGGGGGTCAAACTATTGATAAATATATACTTGACAAAAAATTCAAATTGGGAGGGGATGGGAGGTGTGCGGTAAAGTTCCAAAGGATTCCTTGCACCATCGCCTATCAACAATTGCCTCACTCTCTCGTGCCTGGTAAGGATCGTGTATGGTTTCAATCCTGATTCCTCTCCTTTTGTGCAATGTGTAAGAGTTATTTATGAGTGACCGATGTTAATCGAATCTTGGTAGGATTTTGTTATTGGTGCCCACCTGAACTTGTTTTGTCAAATCGTTTTTTCTCCTTTGTAGAAAAAAAACTGCTAGGTATAATTTCGTTGATTTAGAAATATTACTGCTGTAGGATCTCCTTTGTTGTCTTATGATTTTCTTGTGTTCTCTTTTATCCTAGTTTTGATTATTTTGTTGGCCTTAACATTTGGGGTTCTTTTAGGGTGGGGAAATAGCCTAATTTGTCCTACCCAAGAGAAATCGATGTGTGACCTGTAATAGCCCTTTACAACCAATTTTATTCACTTTGGAAAGAAACCCCAACGTTGTCAATAATTCTTTGTACTACCAAATTGATAATGGTATTAGTTTTCCCCAACCTGAACCAGATCGGTCAGTTCAACCGGTCTGACCAAGAATTGGACCTAGCTCGGATTCATTTTGAGCCAAAAACCGCTTGACAGCAAACTGAGTAAAAAAAGAGAAGTCGGCCAAGAACCACTGTAACCAGCAGTTAAACAGTTACCCAGTTTGCAAGAAAATTTTGGTTTTACTAAAGCTGCCGATCAACATTGTACTAATTTGTACACCACTTAAGCTATATTTATACAAGCTCGCTTCTTTTCTCCTTGCATTCCCACTCGATGTGGGACTTGCAAAATTGCAAATGAAGCATTGTTATATGTATGAACCATTTTGTATACGAGATACATGAAGAACACATGGTTTCTGATGCAATCTTTTTATATTAATATTAATATTAGTTATATTAATTAGCTAAATAAATTATCAAATTTTTTAGGAACCGTTCACGACCGCGCCGAGCCTAACTGCAACACCGCGGCATCGATAGCAAGACAGTGTGGGGACTAGGATCTGGGAGCCACTTATGCTCGGCCCGATCATGAGTCGCCGTCGGCCCCCATCCTTAGCCTAGGCGTCCACCCGTAACTGTCACTTTTATTATGTAACTGATCTCTTAATTATGTAACGGTCATCAATTATTGGCCATGAATGCTTGTAACACTATATATTTCGCCCAGAGAGGCTAATGAAGGGTTGAACAATTTTCCTATTCACGCGAGATTGTTCTTTGTGTTCTTAATTATCTTATCCACAGAAATAGTTGAGAACATTGGCGCCCACCGTGGGGCCCGATAAAACTTTTCCTACGCCCCACTACCAAATTCTAAACTGATTCATTGTCGCCAGCATTATGGTGACCACGAGAAATGTGAACAATGGCGGTGCTTCGTCTAGCACTGGGGATCCCAGGATTGAGCAGCTGCTTGCAGCTGTTCAAACACTGCAAGCCCAAAACGCAGACCAAGCCCGCCAGAATGAAGAGCAAGCTATACGTGCTCAGGCTTTGGAGGCGAGGGAAGTGCAATTGCAAGCCCGAACTATCGAGATGAGACACTTCGCCCTGTAATCGATGCCACGTAACACCTTTGCGAGCTGCGTTTGGCCGTTCGCTGCGCTATCCAGCCGCTCAACTTCCCACGCGCCGAGGAACCGCCCATTGCCACGCATTTGACGGCACGGAGATCCCTTAGCCATGTCGATGCGTTCCAAACGCAAATGATGATCGCGGAGGATCGACGCAATTGGCGCAAAATGTTCGCCGGAACCTTAGCCGATGTAGCCACGAAATGGTTTGAGGGCTCTGCGGAGCGCTCGATAGCGAGCTTTGAAGACCTAGCTATTTGTTTCATACAACAATTCTCGGCAAATAAAAAGAAGCGAATGCTAGCCGAGGATATGTTCGATGTACGCCAAGAGCCGGGAGTCTCTCGAAAGCCTACCGGAGCGTTTCAACAAGTCAACGGTCTTAGTGGATGATCGACGAGAGATTTTTGTGAAAGCATTTATGAAGGGTATTCGCAATGGAACCTTGATGAAGCCCTTTCTTTATGGAAGCGCGGACTATGGATGAGATTAGAGCCCGAGCGGAAAAACACATCGACGCGCGGATGATATTGCCCGGGAAGGATGAAAAAGACATGCGGCACCGCCGAGGCGCGTGTGATCTCACCAAGACGCTCCCCACCGCTCGGCATGCACCCTACGGCCGGCATGATAGGAACGTCAATGCAAAATCAAAGGGGCGACGCACGATCCGCCGAATCTCCGAATCGCGACCGCCTTCACTGAAGGCAAGGCCGTCGGTGATTCTAGGCGAAGGACTTCATGATGGGTCAATACGCCGACCGTCACCCGCCGTTGGCGTAATGGGTAAGATCTGAGTTCTTATTGCGGTACCACCGGACGGAGGACATGACACGCGGACAATTCTGCTGGACCTCAAAAGCAGCAGATCGAGCAACTCATTCGGTAGCGCCAACTTAAAAAGTACGTCAAGCGCAGCGATGAAGGGAAGACGGCGCAGGCGCCCCACGAAGCGCGCGCCCAAAGCAATCAAATGCACAGCCAAGCGTGGTGAAAGAGGCAAGCGGGCGAGCATGAAACGGTGAGAAGGGAAGAGTCAACACGATATCCGGAGGATTCTCCGGAGGGGAGCCACATCTCATCCCGAAGAAGATATGCAAGATCTATTCTATCGGTTTCCTCCGCGGAAACCACTTATCTTCAGAATCGATGCGGAGTACCCCGCAATTTCTTTTGATGCGCAGGATTTTGAAGGAGTGCGACCCCACTCGCACGACCCAATTGTAATCTCCGCCACAACCGGCGGTTATTCAATAGCTCGGGTGTTAGTGGATGGAGGTAGCTCACTAACGTTATGTCTTGGTCATGCTTCAAGGCTTAAATTTACCGGTGGAAGCATTAAAGAGCTATCTGGAACTTTGGTGGGATTTTTCGGTGAGCGGAGTTGAGGTCGCGGCTACATGGACCTAAGAACAACTTTTTCGGTGAAGGAGAGTCGGTAAAAGCGTAACTCACGAGATACATGATCGTCGATGCTTGATTCGTCATACAACATAATAGTGGGAAGGCCGACACTTAACGCTTTGATGGCGGTAGTATCGTACCCCATTTGTGTTTGAAAGTACCCCTTCCTAATGGCAAGATAGGTGTAGTGAGGGTGACCAAGTTGTTGCAAGAAAGTGTTATGCAGAAAGTGCGAAGGTAAAAAGCGGTTCAGAGGAAAGCGGGCAAGGAGTTAGCTCCAAGCTGCAGCTTTTCTCGACTTAGACCCTCGATTATATGACCCAAGAAAAGAAGAGCAAAGGTTGAAACCGGTGGATACCACGAAAAAGAGGTGGTGATAGGACCGCCCAACATCAAAAACAAGAATCGGCACCGATCGACTCGGAACTCGAGGACCGAGTTGATTAAATTTCTCTCCACCACACTCACGTATTCGCATGGTCGCCTCGGGACATGCCGGTATTGATCCTAACTTCATATGTCGCCGGTTATCACTAAATCCATCTATCGCTTTGTAGCCCAAAGAAAGAGGAAGCAAGGCGGTGAGAAATCGAAGCTATACAGGAGGAAACGAAGAAAGTGGTAGATGCACAATTCATAAAGGAGGTCAAGTATCCAACGTGGTCACAACCCGGTGATGGTTAAGAAGTCTAACGGGGAAATGGCGAATGTGTGTGGATTACGGATCTCAACAAGGCATGTCCCAAAGATCCTTACCCTTTACCGAGTATTGATGGGTTTGGTGACGGAGCTTACGGTTACAAGCTCCTAAGTTTCATGGATCGCGCTCGGTTACAACCAAATCAAGATGAGCCCGGAAGATGAAGAGAAGCGGCATTCATGATCGCCGGTATAATTATTATTCTACCGAGTAATGCCTTTTGGATTGAAAACGCAGCGCTACATATCGTCGTCTAATGGATAGGGTCTTTGAGGCGAGATTGGGAAATCCATTGAGGTATACGTGGATGATATGGTGGTAAAGTCGGCAAGAATCGAAGAGTCTCACTGGCGAGCCTCCAAAACTTTTTTTATTTGGAAAAGCACGAGTTGCGTTTAAATCCTGACAAGTGTTCTTTCGGAGTTCAAGCAGGAGAATTCCTAGGCTACGTATTGACTCACAGAGGGATAGAGGCCAACCCGGCCAAGTGCCGAGCTATCAGAGAGGCCCGGAGCCCAACAAACTCAAAGGAGGTCCAGATTTTAGCCGGTCGAATAGTAGCACTTTCGAGATTCCTCGGTCAAGCAGCTGACAAGATACGACCCATGTTTCAATTGCTAAGGAAGAATGCCCAGTTCCAATGGTCGGCAGAATGTGAAGAAGCGCTGGAAGTGATAAAGGCATACCTAGCTACACCACCAATTCTAACTCCCCTACCCCGGGCCGTTTTGTTATTATATTTATCATCAGAACAACATGCGGGAAGTGCGTTTTGGTTGAAGAAAGAGCTAAGGAGCAATGCCCCATCTATTACGTCACCGAATGTGGAGGGTCTGAGCAATGGTACGTAAAATTGAGAAGATAGCTTATGCGATTACCTGGCGGCAGAAACGGCAATATTTCATGAGCCATTCAATAATTGTCAAGACAGATCTGCCTATTCGCCAAATACTTTCCAAGCCAGACATTGCTGGAAGAATGGTGGCATGGTCGGTCGAGTTATCAGAATATGATATCAAGTACCAGCCCAGGGGAGCAATCAAAGCGCAGCCTTAGCGATTTTGTGGTGGAGATAAGCGGGAAGAGCCAGCGACCAAATCCCATTCCGAGTATTCTTTGGACTTTATCGATCGATGGATCGTCCAATTTTGAGAAGCGATGGAGCCGAAGTCACATTGGAAGGACCCGACAATGTGCTTATAGAGCAGTCACTTCGTTTTGGTTTCAAAGCCGCAACAATCAAGCGCGTAATACGAGGCGATTCTTTGGTATGAATTTGGCAATAGACATCGGAGTGAAGCACCTCAAAGTCCGTAGCGATTCCTTGTTAGTCAGCGCCAAGTCACGGGCGTTTCAAGACTAAGGGCGAGCTACTCACCAAATATTTGTCTAAGGTACAAGAGCTAAAACTCAAATTTGTTTTCTTTGAACTAACACATGTTCCTAGAGAACAAAATAGCAGGCCGACATATTAGCAAAGCTAGCAAGCACTAAAAACACAGCAATAACCATTCAAGAATACAAGAAATGATAAGCCAACCCAAAGATCAATCAAATCCAAGTCCTCGCGGCCGAGATTGACCCACGATTCTTTGGATGACCAAGATTCTTGCTTATCTGCGAGGTGAAGAGTGAATGTCTTGGGATGACGAGAAAAGAAAGTCGCCAAAGCGGCATCTAATTACACCATAATTGAATCGAGCCGCATAAGAGAGGTTTTTCCATGCCACGCTCAAATGTGTCACAAATGACAAAGCACGGGAAATACTCAAGGAGGTGCATGAAGGAGTGTGCGGTAGCCATGTCGGAGAGGTCGCTTTAGCTTCAAAAAAATAGTGCGTGCAAGATACTATTGGCCCACAATGAAGAAGGACGCGGTTGACTATGTCCGCCGATGTCACCAATGTCGATGCACGCAAAGATTCCAAAAGCCCCCGACCAACTGCGCAATCGTTGTGTCTTGGCGTGGCCATTCATTTGTATGGGGTGTAGACATTCTCGGTCCATTTCACTTTGCAGACCGCCAAATGAAATTCTTGTTGGTGGTCATCGACTATTTTACAAAATGGATAGAGGCGAACCGGTGGCCACCATATCGCCAGAAAGGGTGAAAAAGTTCTCTACGGAAGAGAATAATATGCCGGTTTGGGATTCTCGCGACAATAGTAATCGACAACGGAACGCAATTTGCCTCGTAAAGCGGTTGCCGAACTTTGCAAAACTTGGAATATCTACCAAGCCTTTACCTCGGTAGAACATCCTCAAACCAATGGGCAAGCCGGCAAAGAAATAAGGTGGTACTGTGGTCAATTGAAGAAAGAGATTAGAAGACTCGAGGAAATCGGGCCAAGAAGCGCCATTAGTGTTATGGTCTTACAACACTACACCACAATCTTCAACAAAGTAAACTCCTTTCCAGGTTAACATACAGCGTTGACACACTCATTCGTTCGTGGAAATATGGAACCTAGTCCAAGAAGAATATTGACTACCACGCGATGCAGATCCAACAGCGGCGCAGCGTCCAATTTAGATTTGCTTGAAGAAATCCAGAAATGGCAAAGGTTAAGGAAGAATAAACCAAACAAAGAGCGACCAAAAATACAACTCCAAAGTCGAAAGAGGACATTCAAAGAAGGTGACCCTGGTTCTGCGCGACGAACAACAAGAGTAGGGCCGTGGGTAAGTTATCTCCCAACTGGGAAGGTCCTTCAGAATCAAAGTTGTGGTCGCCGCGGCGCGTTTAAAACTGGAAAAGCTCAACGGGGAAATATCCCGAGGTCATGGAATGCCACCAACCTTCGCTTTATTATAGTGAAGATGAAGAAAACCTCGCTTTCCCAACAGGTAGGGATGAAAAACCGATTCTCTGTTTTTGTATTACCAATAAATGTATCTTTTGTAGGGAGCCTATAGCTTCCCAAATGTACTATTACTTATTGAATAAAGAGAATCGAAGATTACAGATATGTTTGAAGTACCAAATTTATTTGCAATAAATTTATACAAGCAACACGTGAATGCGTCCTCGAAAAACAAAGTCCCGAAACGGCAAGGACCAGGAGTAGTTGGCTCGATGTTGACCCCGCACCAAGACAAAAGGACTCGCCAAGTTTGGTCCGAATCGACGAGTTCGTGTACCTCTTGGAGGCACTTCGCATAACTAGGAAGCGGTTAATGAAAAGTTAGCGCGGAGATATGTGAAGAAACCCTCTTTGTATAGCAACACACCGACTATGACTCATTTGAAAAGCAAGTTGAGGATCGCGTTTGCTCAAGAAATCAACGAGTTTCTAGCAAAGAGGCCAAAAACAAGATCGCGGTAGATGCGAAAGCATCCCCACGGCATAAACCGGACGATCTTTCACGAAACCTCCTCCTTGCATAATAAAGGAGGAGAAGCATAAACCCAGCGACGCAAGTCGTGTGGAAGAAAAATAAAGGCCGAGGAATGCAGTAAAAACAGGTCGCGATGAGAATACAAGGCGCGGTATTGTATTGCACTGCTATACTTTATAGCACGGATGGACAGGCTTACGAAATAAAGGTAATGCATTTCAAAGATCAAAATGAAGAGCGAAAGCAGTCAAAATAAAAGGTAAAGCACCAAAGTACATAAAGCTTCAAAATATTAAAATTACAAACTGCAGGTCATCAAAAATCCAACAAAAACAAATCAAACAGGGGGACCCTCGGAATGAGTCTTCTCAGAATCATCGGCCATCTCCCCATCACCAGCCGCCGGAGCTTCATTCGCCAGAGTACCATCCGGCGACAGATCATTCAATACCTTGTCCAGCCTATCCAGGGTCCAAGAGACAGCATTGGTATTCCCTTCATCCCCGGTAGCAGGCGGCGAAGTTTGATTACCAACGATAGGGGCCATGATTTGGCCGTCAACCACAACATTGTCAGGATCAAATATCTGAGGGTCCAAAGTGGGAAAATGAACTTGCGCTTGACTAAGAGCCAAATAAAACCCGCGGTCAAATTGTCACCACTGGGAAGCATAGTCACCGCTTTCCTCTTTACCTTCTCCGGATCATTATATTTGCAATGAGCTTTTCTTTATACCTGCAATTCCTCGCTCTTTGACCGCGTGATCCTTTTTCAACTGCTCGTTGGCCTCAGATAAGTTTTTGACTTTCAGATCCATCACTTTCTTGTTACGCTCATACTTCTTCAAATCCTCCTCCAAAGACTTTTTCTCCTGCTGGCAGGCAGTCAGATCCTGCTCCATAGATTTCAACCGGTCCTCATGAGTATTTCCTCACCATCAATCCCCGTAAGCGCTCTCAAAGTGATGAGCTAGCATGGAAGTCCAAAGGTCGTAAGTTTTGATCGCCACGGACTCGACGAGGCCCCATCTTCTCGCACCGTTCCACATCTCCGTGAAACGAAACACGGTTAAGAGCCTTCGTTAAAGGATACCGCACATCCGAGCGATCTTGAGGGAACCACTTGCCGACACATCCTTTACCCTTTTTACATCCAAAACTCTCCGCCAAGAGGCATCTCCTAAGTCTTCAGCGTCAACTGGAGCAGTGGATTCAAACAACGTAGGCTTACCCCGAGCCACAATTGGAGATACCGGGGTCTCGGGCACAGATTTTGGCTTTTTGGGGGGAGGCAGTTGAGTGGACCGTGTGGAACTTGATTTCCTTTTCTCCTTCTCGACAAAGCAGCATCCTTAGTAGAGGTTTTTGTAGCATCGGTGTCGGTGGTATATCCTCGCTCGCTTTTTGTTCCTCACGACGAATTGGCGTCTGCCCTCTACGCCAGCTCGAGCGTTGACATACCGAAAAGTCCTGCAAGAACACAACACATTAGATACAAAATCAAAACAACAGAACTGCATAGCGGGATAGAGGACACAAAGTTCAAGTATTTACTTAGATATGCTATAAGTCCGGCCGAGTCGTCAACTTGCTTTATAATTTGGGATGCCCAGGGGTGGTTACCCGATTGAACGTATGACCAAATTCGGTCTACATCCTCCTGATCAATGGGGATAAGCTACACCTCTCAATTGTAAATTTGTTGTTTGGGTGCGGCGTCCAGTAAAGGGGAAAGTACTCAACGTTATTCTCATCAACTAACAAGAATGGATCACGAGGCCCGGCTTCCAACCGAAAGAAGCTGTCCTTGAAAGACTTGTAACTACTTTTAAACACTTTCATAAAGGGCCTACGGGTGTGGTTACCTAGAGATACCCAGCGAGGGGGGTCTTTAACCGAAGAGCGCACAAAATGAAGAAATTTCTCTGCGGTAACCGATACATTGAGACACTCGCACATGATTTCGAAAGCGCGCACGTAAGCCCAACCATTCGGATGAAGCTGAGTTGGTGCCACATTTAGCAACCGCAGTACCGCACGGTAGTACTCGGGGAAAGGAACTCTAACGCCTAGATGTTCAAACAAAGTTGTGTACATATAAGTATAAGGTTTATTCCCAGCCTCCGGGCAATCACACACTGACTCGTCCGGATCAACTGGCTTTGCAATAGCAGCACCCTCGTCCACCGGATGACAAAGAAGTGACCGGATTCGTTCCAATGATTCTTCGGTCACCAACACGGAGTGGGAATCCAACACTTCTAAGTCGATGCTTTCCGAGTAATCGCTATGGTCTTGGACGCTCTCTTCCGACCATTGAAGATTGGCTCAAAATTGCCCCTTGTGGAACGAGAGGTTCATCATCGAGGCAAGCACAGTGTTCATAGTCCGCACATTTCGCCTAATGCGGTCTAAACAGCGCCAGCGTGGACATTGTCTGCCAACACAGAAGGCATCGCTACACCTAATTCCAGAAGTAACCTCTCCTTCACTATCGCTACTAACATCTATTATAGAGACCATGGATAAATTTTGCAGGTATAACTACGCGACTCACCAAAGGACGAAAAGAAGAAGAACAACAAAGAACTATTAGAAGTGAAGAAAATGAACGTGCACGAAGATGGTGGGAGGAATCGAGCGCAGAAAATGCGGTAATGCCTTTTCTCCTTACAAGCAAGCGTCGTTTGGTTAAGCAAAATAGGAAGGGAGCGAAAGGGGAAAAGGAAACACCCGATTATTCAAACACGGCAATTTAAGTGAACCATTCGAGTTTCAAATGATCAACGATCGAGATGTGAAGCCTTTTCGATTCTAACGGCTAGAGGTAAAGCCACGTGGCGGCCACACGATATGATGGACGGTTGACACGGTTCAGAGGATCAAAACATCATTAATCACAATTCAAAAGTCACGTCTTATCGCGACGCGTGCCATATCGCCAAGGCGGACGTCACGGATGACCGCGGCGTCACCAGAAAGACTCGGTAAAGATAAAAGCATAGCTGGAAAACACTTTTCATGTCATAAATATTTTCATTCATAAATACATATCGTTGTTCGTAATACATGGCACACTAACAAAACGGTCGGCCTAGAGCCGAACCCAATGAAAGTCAAAAATACAATTGCAGGTCTCATTATAAAAGTGATAGTCCGCGGTCACCAAAGCCTTGGTAGCTCCATCAAGGCAGTTGAGGCACTTTGCGGTGAACTCGGCCAGGGAAGCGAAGCGTCGCCCTCCGGAGTTTCTGTAGATCCACCGGAAGAAGCGGGGAAATCGGCGGCCATCCAAAGAGAGTGGTCAATGGAAAAATTCTCCAAGCGCCGGGCTCATGGAAAATTCCTCTACATTGAGAAGGAACAATTAACCATTAGGCCGCGGCAATGCCACCTCGCAGACAGCTCCACCTTTGGGCTCTTCACACAATCTCAAACGAGGATAACCAGATCAACTGCAGCGAAGAACATCCACAAATGCCGGAAGTCCACGACTCCTTCTTTGAGCCCTCCAACAATCTTAACACACTGAGGGACTTTAAGATTGTGTGCAGAGCCCAAAGGGGGAGAAGCAACCTGACGAAGCCAGCAAACCATAAATACCAAACAGCCTAAAGAAGAGAAGCAGTAACTCAAAGAGGAAGGAGTAGCAAATGCAAAGCGCCATGTTACCCTTTTATAGATAAAGAAGAGGAACAAGTTACAAAAGAGAACAAGTTACAAAACAGGAGCATTAATGAAGTGCATGTAAACGTTTCACGGCGGTCAAACACAATTCCCTGGGGTCAAAGCGTTACAAAGCGGTCAAAATCGGCAGTAGCGTCAACTACGCTGTCGGCTTCCACTCAATAACAAGAAGAGCGGAACCGACGAGTAGTAGGCGTATTTTTGAGCGACTTCACGTTTCACATTCGTCGCCGAGAGGATCGTGTTCACGGCCGCGCGCCGAGCCTAATCGCAAACCGCGCGGCATCGATAGCACACGCGAGGGACTAGGATCTGGGAGCCACTTATGCTCGGCCCGATCAGAGTGGCCGTCGGCCCCATCCTTAGCCTAGGCGTCCACCCATGAATCACTTTTATTATGTGGCGATCTCTTAATTATGTAACGGCCATCAATTATTGGCCATGAATGCTTGTAACACTATATATTTCGCCCAGAGAAATTTAATGAAGGGTTGAACAATTTTCCTATTCACGCGCGAGATTGTTTTTGTGTTCTTGATTATCTTATCCACGAAATAGTTGAGAACGAGAACTAAAAACATAGTTAACCCAAGTATATAAGCGAAATTGTATTTTTATTGAGAGATGTAGTCGTGATTCCGACGACATGCTTTTAAGAAGCTCTGCCACTGTACATATATATTCGTATATATTCGTATAATATGCATAAGGGAAACAAATTTACAACAAAGGAACACTACTACAAACCACTCGCGGATCTAGGTAGAGAGGCATGAGGGTGTTTTCTCCCACAAGTAAAAATATTTTTATCACTATTTTATTTGGATATATGTGATAAAAATATTTTTTGCTCCCATAAAAAAAGAAAGTTTGCTCCCATAACACAATTATTTTTTAAATGTGTACAAAATTGTAGCCGATAAAATTTTATTCTTCTATTTTGTATGTTTCATCGTAAAGGAGAATAATTAATATTGTTCCGAGCAGAGCTCAAGATCATGTAACTCATGGCTTTGGATTCGAGGAGAATCAGTGTGAAACGACCTGCAAGCACTCTGATGATCAAGTCAGTCTATAGTTAAGATGAAGCATACAAGGCCGGCCCAACAGTTTGTGAGTGTTATACCCCAATTTTGTTCGACTAATTGCAAATAAATAAAAATTTATATTTTAGTGAATGCTCAATTTTCACGGGTATTTTTCTTGTTTTCAAAAGAGTTCAAAAATTTGTATCTCACACTATTTTTATTCTCCTTTGTTGCGTGTATTATTTCTAGTAGTGTGCGCGCTCGCTTATCATCGTTACTGGCGTATTTGTTTTAGTTACTTATTATTATTATTATCCATATATGTTTATTAATTTATCATATCATTATTTTTATACAAAAATAAGATTCAAAAAAATTGCTTTTATTATTGTAAATAGTTTTTTATATAATTAGTACGATCAGTCAACTTTTGTTACATATATAGACAAAGATTAAAAGCAAACAGTACAAATTTTTAAAATAAAAATAAGAAAAGAAAGAGCAAGTCATTGTTGCCTGTTGTTGTTGTTACAGCTGAAGGCATTTTGAGGATGAAGCTCAAACTTCTTTTTACCTAATCCCTTTGCTTTTTCCATTTTAGGCACCAACAATGCAGCTTTTTGCAGCACCACCACCACCACCTCTTGGTGGTTTGTTTTGGTCTTCAGAAATCTGTACCCTTGAGTTTTGATCCTCTACTCAACATCCACACCTACACCACACAAACCCAATTATAAATAGAGACTCACAGCAACAGTAAAAGGGGGAGGAACTGAGAAAGAAAAAAATCAAATGGAAGAGGAATGAATCATGAGTGAGAAGTGATCCCTAGTAATCATCACTTCCAACCCAACCACGAATCTCACGCTACTTCCACCATTAACCCCGCATTTACACCATTCCCCAAAAATACTCCACAACACTATTGTCACTGACCCTCTTAAAAAAACCCCTTTCAATACAAACCATCACTCAAAATACAAGCCAAAGGCAAGCCATAACAGAAAGAAAAGAACTCAAAAAGAAAAAGAAAATGGAGTGAGCATGAGTGAATCTCCTCAGTCCACCAGCGCACCAACGCCGGCGAAGCCCCATGGCCGCCGTCAGCCTTGTTCATCGTTGCCACCAAGCAACCACCGTGAACGCAGTCGCCGTCGTACCACCGATTTCTCTCTCTCCAAGTCTCTCTCTCTCTCTCTGTACGTTATTTTCTCTCTCTTCCCTTCTCTCAAGTTGGAGCGGCGCCTGAGATGCGAGAAGAGTGTGATTAGGATTCCACAAATTAAGGTTGCTTAATATATGTTTTTGGTTTTTTCTTCCATACCCATCTAGAATTGGGTGTGTATGATACCTTCTAGACAAAATACTCAATGACACCTTTTTTTTCTATTTAAATATTTTAAAATAAAAATAAAAATTGAAACAATTTTGTCTATTTTGCCTACAAGGTATCATACCCACCCAACTCTGGATGGGTATGAGAGTCATCACCTATGTTTTTTTAATGTTTTTCTATTTTTTATTTTAAATCTCCTTTTTACATCAGACTCATATTCACACCCTTCCCATTTTTATAATACACCCTTGGAAGCTTTGGACTTGCTGATAAAAGGCCCGTACGATGAAAGCTCTCATTCTTTGTTAAACACACCCTTTGTTTTAACGATACAATCCCCTTGCTGTAAATTATACAATCCTTTTTACTACACCATAATGTTTACAAACCTTTATTTTTCAAACAATCAAATTCACATAAAAAAATAGTTTGTTGCTAATGGTCACTCTGAGTTTAACTTGTTTGATCTTTAGTAACAACTTTAGTTTTCGAATGGTTTATTAGTGTGACCACTCTGAGTTTAATCGTTTGGACACCGCAAACGCCCTCCAAATATTCAAATAATAAAAAACACCAACACACAAATATTTTCTACCCAAGAACTACGTAGCCTTTGATTCTCTACCCGAGATACGTAGGAGCAGATGGGGGCCCACATCTGTCAAGTGCAATAACAAAAAAATCTTTTTTTTAGTCTTTTTCTAAAATGTTTCTTTGTTAGCTCTCAATAGAATCATATAAAAATACATTTATATAGGTATCTCAAAGCCCAAATTCTGATGTGTCATCATATGAGGCCATCCACATCAGCACAATTGAATGTTCACAAAATATAGTCCACCTAGGCAACTTTACTTCTGTCAATACAAACGTATTTAATCCTATGTCTCAATTGCTATGTTTTATGCACAACTACAGTTATAGTCTTTAATTACACCCATTTTCTTCACTTTACAAATTAGTCAACCATCAAATATGTACATAATTGCTGTCCATGTTTCTCAACTACATCCAAAATCTCAGATAATCATGTTCTCCCCTGCATACAAGTGTCCCATATTTTAAATTATTGACACAATTTTTCAATTCCATCAAATGCATTCAAGTTCTCACAATTTCAGCCATTCTAGTTTTCAAAGGCATTGCAGAAAATATGGCAAGCCGTTTAAATTATGTTAGAATAAAAAAAACCCCAACATTTTATATGACAACTTGCAACTCATCCATTTAAAAAACTATAACCGCCCCAGAATTTTCAGCACAATCAAAGCAAACATCAAAACATTGAAACCGATGGTAAATTGTTTTTACAGTGAATTGAAGCTCATCAAATAGAATTGGCTCCACTTTTATTCATAGCTCACACAAAAATTGTTGAAATTTTTTAGAAAAATTTTTGGCGCAATTTTCAAAAATCTTCCACTTTTTAAATTACCAATTCAATCACTTTTGATACCACTAACATATATATTAACACTATAAATAGGTTTCATTGGTATCACATCCTTCCCTCAAACATATTTTATGCTCTTCTCCTTTACACATTAGCTATTAGCTATTCTTTAGAGTAATCATGTTTACTTCTTAGAAAACAATGGAACTCGATCTTTGAAATGGTGTTGATTTCCTATATTTCTTCGTAATGTCACCTTGAATGCACTACACCTTTTGGCACAAATCTATTAATAATACAAAAGAGTAGGCTCCTCAAAGTTAATTTTTTCCGACGTGTCGCAATGATAGGATTTAATTTCATGGACTCTGCATTAATTGTGAATCACATGTGGCATTTCGTCAAGTTTAACATAATTGGTCCATGTCATCTAGCCTTAACCAACTCATCATGCTATGTGGCAATTAAACTCTCAATTTAAAATTAAAAATTGATTTTTATTCTAAGCATTAATTACAAATTTAAATTTAAAAATTGATTTTTATTCTGAGTATTAATTACAATTAAACTCCCATGACATTAAAAATATAACGTTTTTTAGCCCAAATAAAATTTTAAATGTAGCCATCACAATATCAAAAGTTGCTGAATATGTAATTTATTTTATCACAAGTCAGTGACAAGTTTATGGAAGTTGGCCGCAATCCCTATTGGAAGATATGAATTAATTATAATGAAAGACATGTTGCTACCAAAAATGCTCAAATACTTTATTATTTTGAGATAATATTCTTAATCATTAAATTAATATTTTATCTTTGAAGTATGTAACTAATGCCATTAATATTGGCTTAAAAAAATAAAGTTTTATAAACAAATGACACTAATAAAATATATTTAGAAACATTTTGTTTAGATTAGACATTTTAAAACTTTCACTATCTCACACACACAAACACAATATATATATATATATATATATATATATATATATATATATATATATATATATATATATATATATTGTTTAGAAAGTTATAGTAGCATAGAATGACGCTTAAATCACGCACCCTCATGCGGTGGGGTGGGGTGCATTGTTGGTTCTCCCGTGTAACCTGTAGCACCAACACTTGTGTCTTTGTTCTCACACCCGTACCAAAATAGAAATACTAAGGCTCTTAAATTTTTTCTTTAGTATTTCTCTTTTATTTAAAATAAAATGTCAAAAAATAAATTTACCTATGAAATCTGGACCCTTTACTCATATTTTTTCCTGATCAAAAACATTATGAAAATCTCTTTACCATGTTTAGTAGTGTCAACATAAATATAACATATTAATTTGATTTGTTTTGAAAAATTATATATATATATATATATATATATATATATATATATATATTTATATTTATATTTATATTTCATCATAATGTATTCTTAACGAAATATGTGATGCTTTTCGCTTTTTATCTATATCAAATTAATAGTGTTCATTATGACAATATAAAATTTGTTTATTTTCCTATCCAGATATAAATTCAATTTTAATTATTTTTAATGTCTATCAAAATATTAGATTTCAATTATTATTTTTTAAATAAATGAGTTAAGTTATTTTTTCCTTCACTTATACCTTAAGTTTTTTTTTGTTGTAAATCGGGTATGCTCTGTGCGCAACTGCAGAGACTAACCCCTCAAGCCGGGTAGGACCACAATGGGCGGCAAAGATCTCACTCAAGAGATTTAACACTACTGCATAATCAATGCTGGATTCGATCTGATCAGGACCTTGGTTTCCCTAGAAGAGACCCCTACCTTAAGTTATTAATATGCATTAATCGTACCTTATATTTTTTAATTACAATAATCATACCTTATCTTTATTCTTCATAAATATCAATTATGTATATACTATATTCAAATTAAATAAAATTATTTGTTGTTATCAAACATTACCAAACGTAGTCACCCCCTTCATAAATCTTTATTCTTTATATTATTATTTTTACAAAATTAGTTTAATTTAATATCTTTCACGAAAATTGTTTCCCGTGCATTGCACGGGTTACATACTAGTTCAAAATAAATAATTTTTATCAAGTATTTTTCATTTCATTTTATTATAAAAGGGAAATAAATATTTTTGAAGTTAATCTAGTTTGCACAACTAATCAGAGGTTGCCTTTTTCGAAAAGATGTTGTGGGGTGCTAATACATTTCCAATGCATAATCGACTCCTGAACTCAAAATCTGGTTTTCAAGACCGTTTTCTTATTAAAGGGGTTTTTCAATGTTTTCCCTCATAATTAAATGTTGATGGCGACTTCATTGAATTGCACGAGAGATCCTCTTCGGATTTTTCGGGTGCAACAGTTGGCGCCTTCACTGGAGATATCTTGAGAGTCAAACCTAACATGGTTAGTTGTGCCTTACTTTTAACTTTACCATATTTATTTTCCTTTCATATTTTAGAGTTATTTACTTATAAGCTGTAAATCCCCAGTTCAATTGAAAAGAATGATACTTGGATTCTTGTAGATCTACAGTTCAAGAGTCCTAAAATCCCTACATTAAAAGACACCAACCAACAAACTTTTTCAGGAAGAACTACGTAGCTTTGATTCCTCCATTGCATCTGGAGGTACGTAGGAGCGGGGGCCCACTCCTGTCAAGTACAAAAAACTTAAATTTTAATTAAGTCTTCTTTTCCTCAAATTCAAATAAAAGGGTAAAATACAACTAACTAGACGGTAACCTTCCTTAGAAAGGATGTCGTGGGGTGTTAATACATTCCCCACGCATAAACGACTTTCGAACCTTAAACTGGCTTTATCCAAACCCATAGGGATTTTCCGAATTTGCCCTTAAACTAAAATTTGGTGGCGGCTTCATTTTCTAACTTCGAGGAAACCTCGCTCGGATTTTTAGGTCGCTACACGTTCCAAGCTCCATTTTCACAATAAAAGTAGAAATTCTGCAAAACCGTCTTTGGGAGTGATCTCACAAAGCAATACAGAGTGACTTATTTGAAGATTTTCGTGGATTTGGGAGTTGTTTGTACCTCCATTACCATTGTTCTTGGAGCCAAACTTCAGTCTACCTCTTCTTAGTATATTTCTTCTTTGTAATTTAGGTTTTATGGCTTTAGATTTTGCACTATGCTTTATTCCTTGTGTTTGTTGTTCATTATGAGCTAAATACTCTGAGTTGGGATGCTAGTAACCATGTAATGAAGTCTTAATGTGTTTAATGCATGTATTTGATGTTTTAGCATTTTATCCTTTGTGTGATACTATTTCCAAATTTATTTTAGAATTGATCACCTAATATAAGTACCATTTATAGATTCAGAGATGGTTTATAAATTGATCTCAAATGATAATATGAGTAGTGATCATTAACGAGAGATCTTAATGTTCCTTAACCCTAGAGATAGGAGGGCATAACCCATAAGGTGAAAACTGTCGGTGCTCAAGCAGCCTAGGAGGTACTTCTTTAGGGTTTAGAGATAAACTCTTGCAAGGAAACCTAGTGTGAAGTATTCGAGAGAATAATGTCGTATTGCTGCAGCACCTAATGCTGTAGCATTAGATACAACATTAATACATTATGATGACATTGCATAAGTGAAAGGCATTCCAGCTTACTCTCTTTCTGAATTTTTACTAATCATTTATCTTACTTACTGTTTGTTGATAAAATTGTGTTCTACAACTTGTTATTTTACTTTGTTTTTACTCACTAGCTTACTTGCTAATTAAATATAGAAAAGAACTCAACAATCCTCGTGGGAACGATCTCTACTTACTCTTTATTACTTGTTACGATTGTGTATACTTGCACATATTGTTTTCACACAACAGCCAGCCAGCTGGGCTGGGCCAAAATTGACATCTCTAATCCCTGGAACTACTGGCTCACCTTCAGGAATAAGGTGCATATTGAAATCCAGCCATGCAGCTTCAACTTGATCCTTAGTGACTACCGCCCGTCCAGTGGGCTTAGGGTCATCTGGGATGCCCTGTATCCACCCAAACTGTCTAACCACCCGATCGGGGTTATATGCCACCATAGCTGCACCATGACGCAGATGCCCTTTAAAATAGGTGATCCCCTCCATATCTCTGTGATATGGGTTCTTGAATGGCATCCATGTCACCTCCTCCAACCTGAGATGATCCAGAGCTGCCCTGAATTGAGCTAGTGACCCATCTGCCCTCTTGCACTCCCACCTCCTAGCCCGTGGCTCCACTTCAGTGTACTCATCCCTCAACCACTTGGTACCAAATATCTGCCCCTGGAAATGTTCAAGAATCCAGGCCTGTGATAAATAAAAAACAAGTTAGAGGAGGAGGCTTCAGTCAACTTCTGGTATAGATGAGCAATGAAACCTTCACCTTGTTGCCAGACTTGTCACAAAATAATGTATATCTCCCCAACAGTAGTTACTAGCCTGCTGTATATCTCTGACCATGTAGAGCAATGAAACCTTCACCTTGTTACCAGACTTGTCACAAAATAATGTCTTGCCCAGCAAGACAAACAAGTAGCAACGGGCTGCATCCAACCACCTCTCCTCCGCAATGGCATCATTGAAGAACTTCTTCAACCAGGTCACCTTCACACTACATCCTCTCTCAGGTACATTAGCAAACACCTCATCATATGAACACCCCAGGCATTGAACCAAACATTCATGCGCCTCAAACTTGCTAGGCTCTACCATGTCATAAAATTCCCCGGTGACGGGGATATGGAGGAGCTGTGAGACATCATCCAATGTGATGGTCATCTTACCTACTGGAAGGTGGAAAGTGTTTGTCTCACCGTGCCACCTCTCCACAAAAGCAGTACCGAGGAAGTGGTTGACTGTAGCAAACCCCACATCATGAAGGGGCAATAGGTTTGTCTGATCAATGTAGGGTTGAATGTTTGGATGCATATTTAAATCAATCATAGAATGATTATGAAGTTTCTGCTTACCCCCCTCCTTAGGACGCTCTTACATTTTTCATTATAAAACAAACATAAAACCAATAAACATAAACCCATCAATAAAGTAATTGTAAATGCAACTTATTATTAGAAACATAAATTGTTAAGTAATTGTTAACTTACCAGGTCGTCCCATATGTTCCTAGCAATGTGGGAACCTTAAGGATAAACTATGATCATCTGGTCCTCCCGAATAAGGGAAAATGGATGATCTGTCGGGAGCAGGAGCATCAGGAGCAGGATCATCAGCTGGCTCAGCCTCGTCAGCATCAACATGAACATCAGCCTGAGAAGATGTGGAAGGCCTATCGTGAGAAGTGGATGGACGAGCATGAGAGGCGGATACACAAGCATGAGAACTGGATGGCACATCCAACTGAGTAGCAGCATCATCATGCTTTATACCATCCCGCGTGCACGTCCGCCTCCACGTCCAATCCCAAGAGTTCTTTCTCCTGCTTTGCGCACGAAGACAGTGGGACAGATCCTGTCCTCTTGGGTCTTTCCACGTCCCTCGGGCTGCTCCTGACCAGCAGTGCCACCTCCTCTTGTGTGTTAGCCATACTGTAAAGATTAAAGAATCAATTGAATTGATCAAAAATCAGTAAAAATCAGCATACAACAAAAATCAGGGGGTTCGACCGTGCGAGATTCGATCCCAAACGGAGCACGCTTGATCGAACACCCACTAAGCGGTTCGATGCACGCTCGATCGAACAACAACTAAACGATTGCAGACATTAAGGTGTTGGCGCGACGGCAGTCGCCAAGATCGACCGTTGCAAGGCCGAACAACCTAGAAACAGCAGAAAAAAAAACGCAAGAAGAAGATGAAGAAGCGTACCTAGATGTCAATGGAAGGAAATGTCGTTGATTGTTGATGAAAAACGCACGAAAATGATGGATTGAAGTTGAAGGGGTGTGGGTTTGGTTGTAGGGTCGTTTTTAGGGAGAATGAGAATGTGGTGGGGTGTGTGAGGGTGAGAGGGAATAGATAGGGGGAAAATCAGATTTTAAATTAGGGGTATTTTCGAAATATTAAGTGGTTTGGGGTTCTAGTGAGTAGCTAAGGGGTAAGTGGACTAATCCAACCAATCTTGCTTGCACAATGGAAATAGCCACTAGTTTATCTCTCCATCGAATCAAATTAGCCAAAGGTGTTGTAAGAAGCATGAGCCTATATAATGACTGTAGCGATGACATTGGGCTTAACATGGAAGCCCCCAAGTATTTGGGTTGGCCATTAATAATTGGGTTCCTAGGCTCGTTAGCTAGCCAGGTTCTATCCCGAACAAATACTAATTTTTTTTGGGTTTTTTTGTACCCCCACCCATTCCCCATATACCCCCACCCACAATGAAAACCCCAAAATACCCTTCTCAAAACGTTTTTTTAATTTTTTAATCGTATATACACACGGGGGTGTATATACGACCTTACATTTGAGCATCGTATATACACCCCCAAGGCGTATATACGATGGCACACTTCTCACCATAATCGTATATACGCCTTTGAGGAGTGTATATACGACGGGCAAAAAATAGGGTCGTAGATATACCCCCCTCAGGTGTATATACGATCCCTATTGTATTTTTAAATTTTTTTTTAAGTCAAATAAAAATTAATTAAGTCCTGAAAATAGGTTTTGTATGTAGTTCGTTAAAACGTGACGATGTTATACGTCGAACGAATAATTTAGGCTAAAAAATCGGTTTTCGGGCAACATACTCCGATAATCCGAAAAAAATTAAGAATCAAGACTCCCCTAGAAGGGACTTCTTACGGGACTACGGCCTCAAAATCCCAAATTTCATCATTTACTATTTTTACGATTTTTTTTAATTTTTCATAGTCTCCAAAAAATCTAAAAAAATTTGTATAGCCTTATTTTGGTTTTGTTAGATTTTTAGTGGTGTTTTTATAATTTTTTAGAATAGTTTTGACTATTTAACGAATTTTTAGTAGTCTTTTAGTAATAAAACTTAAAACAAATTATTAAAAAAAATAAAAAAAAACCCATCGTATATACCCCTTTGAGTACGTATATACGATTGGACATAAAATAGCCATCGTATATACGTACTCAAAGGAGTATATACGATTTATTTATTTTTTTTTAAAAAAAAATTAATTTTCAAAGGACATTTTGGGGATTTAAAATTGGGTGGGGGTTTAGAAAACACACCCCATTTTTTTTTTACTCTTCCAACTTTTATTGTTTATGTCTCTTCTAACAATAAATATACACTCGAAAAATTTAAGTATGATATCAAAAATGTTATTAAGACATTGGATTTTAGAGAAAAATTGAAAAAACCAATTTACAACACCAATTAACCAAGTTTTTTAGACAATTAGTCAACCTGTTTTTTCACAGTTTTCGAGGCGTTGATTAAAAATTTGGTTAATTGATTCCTTGGCTAATAGTCTAAAAAACTTGGTTAATAAGTATTG
Source organism: Oxytropis ochrocephala (assembly GCA_020916435.1). Lineage (NCBI taxonomy): Eukaryota > Viridiplantae > Streptophyta > Magnoliopsida > Fabales > Fabaceae > Oxytropis > Oxytropis ochrocephala. The sequence goes on along the minus strand of CM037090.1, from coordinate 25,860,450 downwards.
TAAGTTAGTTTTTGTCGATTTTTGTCTACATGTTTATATAATATTACCGTTTAATTTATTCTATCAAAATTTGTTCAAATCAGCCAATGTACAAAACAATTAAATATAAGCAACACACAAGTGTAGCAGTGTGGTGAAGGAGTTTTTAGTTTTTACTGAAGAAGAAAAGTTTTAGTCAAGTTGTTGGGAAGGGCACGGGATTAGTGTGGGGTCGTATTAAACATTTGGAAAATTTGGTGGGTCAAAGGACTACTGACTGGTAGTAGGGAATAGGAATTGACTAATGACTACGTTCCATGAATCTGTAACATCCTTCTCGCCTAAACGGATTAGTCAAATGGAGGGGACGTTGATTGCCTTCTTTCATCTAAGTCATGTGATTTTGGACTCTTCTCTTCGAGGGACAGATTCTTAGAATGTAGTTTAGGCTTAATTCAATTTTACTAAATTAGTTTGTAAGGTGAGATTGCATCTTCATTATAAATTCTTTCGAGACCTTATCACTAGTCAATGTGTGACTTGGGATTTTCCCCAATACACCCCTCACGCACAACACTGTTGGGCTTGTAGCGTGCACAATAGTAGGTGGCCCGATAGATCTAAGATAAACTCTGATACCATCTTAGAATGTGGTTTAGACCTAACTCAACCCCACAAAACCGGTTTGTAAAATGAGAGTTGTCTCTTCATTATAAACCCTCCTGAGACCTTATCACTAGTCGATGTGAAACTTGCGATTTTCCCCAATATAAAAGACCTTCGGGCTCTTTAAATACTTACAAAGAAAAGAATTAATTAATGGAAATTTGAATCCAAAACCACCCGAATATAGATACAAATCTTGTCGTACTCCTCCGTTAAACCAACTCGTTGAGGTTTGTTCATGAGTTATATTATAATCACGTGGGAATGTTCTTCATGTTTTTCATAATTATTATATACTACCAGCTCGTTCCTTTTTATTGGACAATATGTAGGACCTAACCTCCCCTCCCCCATAACAAAAATAAAATTCACATACTTAGACTCTATTTGGTAAAAAATAACGGATAACGGATAAATTAGCGGATAGTGGATGAGTTAGCTGATAGCAATTGATGTGTTTGGTAAAACTAGTGATTGAATTAGCTGATAAATGTAAAATGAGATAAAAAGATATATTCATTTAATTCATGATTACAGTTATTTAATAAGGATAGAGAAGAAATTTAAGAAAAATAACAAGGGTAAAAATGCCAAAAAAGTGTGACGCTATCCGCTAGCGTTTTTTGAAACGTAGTGTTTGAAATAACGCTAAACGCTACCCGAAAAACACTAAACGCTAGTGCTACCAAACACTCTTCACCCGCTAGTTTCATCCACTACTTTCATCCTCTATCTGCTAGCGGATGAGACGCGTCACGCGCCAAACAGAGCCTTAATGTTCGCGTTTCAAAGATGGATAAATGCATTTGATAATTGATATACAAACAATTTAAATTATTATCGACCCCACTAAGTTTACCAGCCTTTTGTAAAAGTGTCTTGGCAATATTTACTGTACACCTTTGGAGGATGAATTGATTAAAATATAAAGTTGGTATAAATAATCGAGTTTAATAAATAATCGAGTTTAATTAGACTATTGCATGACCAATTTATATGACTGAATCACCAATCTAGATGTTAATTATAAATAAATAAAAAAAACTTTGTAGAGGATTTTAGACAATTTGGTTTCTGAACTCAACAAAATTCTATAAAGAGTTTGTAAAATTGAAAATTCACCATCACATAAGTATTTGTCTGACAATTTTAAGGATTCAATTGGTCCGCCCAAAAAAATTGATTAAATTGAATTTTTTTATTTTTAGAAACTATTTTAGAACATTAATAATTTCAATGGTCCAAAATATAACTATAAAAGAATTTTTGTTAATTGCGTAGTGGCCAAGGAAATGAAATATTGAAAAAAGAAGAAAAACATGAAACAATGAAAGGAAGATTGAACAAGTGACCTACCTTAAAGAGTTAAAAAAAAAAAAAATCTTCAACGGCCATTATCCATATACTATAGTGATGCCACTGGAGAATAATACGATTAGTCAAAACCTTAATTATAAGTCGTTTGAATTGTAGTCGCAAGAGGGCTTGCACCCTTGTCCCAATGCATGATGAAAATAAATTAAGCTATCTTCCTCCAAATAGCACAGATCACCAGCATGCCATATATATCAAAGCCAAGTTATATTGGTCAGAAGTTGATTCGTCGCAGGGGTAGAGTTGTCTTTTATGAACACACGGTTGTCAGGTTTGATCTCCTTGAGTGTCGAGTCTTAATTTTCTCATTTGTATATGTTAGGTCTTAGTGTTTGTCAGTTCGACGATCCGACTAAAAAAAAGCCAAGTCATGTTGGTCATTCCCCTCATGCACCTAAAGAGACGAAACAAGGGCATAGGCTATGTAACTCCAATAAGCATAAACACTACACGGAGCCTCTTACACATCCATTCAAAACTGTGTATGAAAAATCACATATGAGAATAATTGAGCCTTCAATTCCAATCCACTTCCACACAAAACATAGTTGGTCCTACAATGATACTCAATCACCCTCCTCTTCAAAAGATTCGGGCGGATAGGAATTCAGTGAGACATTACGTACCATGTGAAAGAAATGACCTAGCTAGGAGGGGCCAAAACACATCCACCGATATCCTTCACACCAAGCCACTAGTGCCAAAATGAGAATAAAAAGCACCTTTTGACATCGGTTGTTTGGATAACCGATGTTAAATATAGACACGGTGGCAATTTTGCAAAAAGAGAAGATGGAAGAAGTTATGAACTTGATGAAAACTCATAAGTAGATATGACTAAGAACGATCTTTCACCTCTTACCTCCTGTTGAGTTACTAGTAATTCACAATTAGCTTTATAGTTTAGTTGAGTTGCCTTACACAATAGTTGGGCATTGTTGTAATTTCTCATTTTAGTAATAAGGGTAATAAAGTCATTACATGTAAAAGGGAATATAATCCCTAAATTGAATGTTGTTGATACAGTTAATGCAATAACAGTTTTTCTGTTGAGAATAACCGAGTTCCACTCTTTCTCTCCCTCTATTCTTCTCCCTTCTTTGATCTGTGATTCTTGAGTGTGATCATCAATGGTGAAATTGATGTTCCAACATGGTATCTAGAGCTGCGTTTTGAGAGCAATCTTGGGAAACACGAGTGAATCTGTGAGGTGTGTGCATGATCTTCGTCTTTCGATTCACATCGAATTGAAACATGAAATCGAAGAGAATCAAGATTTCTGATTCTCAGGGTTAGGGAAACACGAGTGAACGTCAGATTTGAGTGATAATCACAGAGAATGGAGAAGATGAACGGTGGATTGAAAACCAAATTACCGGTGTTCGATGGGAGCAATTGGAATCGGTGGTCAATTCAAATGAGGGTTCTGTTTGGTGCGTAAGACGTGGTGGATCTAGTGGACGATGGCTATACTCCGGTGGGGGAAGGTGCTACGGAGGCTCAACGAAACGCGCAATGCGAGACAAGAAAAAGGGATCAAAAGGCTCTGTTTTACATTCATCAATGCGTGGATGTAAAAGTGTTTGAAAAGATTGTAGAAGAGAAAACTGCAAAGGCTGCGTGGGATATCTTGGTAAGGTGTTACGGTGGTGATGATTCGATCAAGAAAGTGAAGCTACGGTCGCTGAGAAAGAAATACGAGAACTTGAACATGAAAGAAGGAGAAAAGGTTGCAGACTATGTTGTGAAGGTGATGGAAGTCACGAACCAGATGAAGACCTGCGGTGAAACAGTCACAGAGCAAATGATTGTTGAAAAGGTACTTTGTTCCTTAACTGCTAACTTTTATCACCTTAGAGTAGCCATAGAGCAATCTAAGGACACTAGTACAATGAAAATTGACACACTACAAGGTAGTTTAGAAGCACATGAAATACTAGTAGAGTAGAAAGGGTTGTTGAGAAAGAAAGCAGAGGAAGCTCTTAGAGTGCAAGTAGTAAAGAAAGGTAATAATGGAAATAACCCTAGTTGGAAGGCTAAGAAACAAGCTTGGCTAGAAAAGAATAACAAGAAAGGTGCTGTTAACAATGGTGGTAAGGCTGAATCATCTAGTAATAGTAGTAAAACTAATTAATAAGAACTTTACCAAGAAAGGATCTTTTGATAAGAAAAAAATTCAGTGTTTTAATTGTGAGAAATATGGACACTTTGCGGATGAGTGCTGGTCTAACAAGGACAACAAGAAGGAAGAAGCAAATATTTCTAAGGGAGATAGCGATGATGATGATGAACTTGTGCTATTGATGGTTACCACTACTGATGATGGCACTATAATTGAGATATGGTATATGGATACGGGGTGCTCCAACCATATGACAGGGAACAAGCAGTGGCTGATTGAGTTTGATGGTTCTAAGAAGACTAAGATAAGGCTAGCAGATGGTAGATACTTGAATGCAGAGGGTATGGGGAATGTACTTGTTAAAGTGGGTAATGGCAGAACAGTTTTAATAGAAGAAGTATTGTATGTGCCTACAATGAAGGGAAATCTCATGAGTGTAGGGCAGTTCTTGGAAAAAGGATATTCTGTGACTATGGAGGATGGTGAGATGATATTGTATGATCAAAACAAGAAGAAAATATTCAGGTCTCCACTTGAAAAAAAATAGAACTTTCAAGGTGAAGATTGAAGCAGGTGATGATAAGTGTCTTAGTGCAACAGAATGTGATGGTACTTTGTGGCACAAACGATATGGACATCTAAACTATAGAAGTTTAGGTCAATTGAGATCAAAGGATCTAGTAAGTGGTATGCCTAGTGTGACTGTGAGTGACATAGCATGTGAAGTTTGTATGAGAAGCAAGCAGGCCAGATTACCATTTACAATAGAATTACCATCTAGGGCTACACATGTTCTAGAAATGGTGCATTCTGATGTATGTGGACCACTAGAGACACCCTCTCTAGGTGGTAACAGATATTTTGTAACATTTGTGGATGAGCATTCAAGAATGTTATGGGTTTACTTGATCAAGCAAAAGAGTGAAGTGCTTGAGCAGTTCAAGATATTTAAGTGCTATGCGAGAAAAAGCAGTGGTAATAAGTGAAGGTTGAAGGTTAGAGTGATGGGGGTGGTGAATACTGCTCCACTGAGTTTAAAAAAATACTGTGAAGAACAAGGTATAGAACATGAGGTTACTGCCCTATATACACCTCAGCACAATGGAGTTGTAACACCCCGATTTTCGTGTGTTGTGATTCTTTTAGTATGTACTTATTTTATGAATTATTTTATATTGATAGGATTAAATTATTCTAATTTATTGTGGGTTTGAGTATGAAAATTAGTTGAAATCACTTTAAAATGTATTTTTATATGCTATTTGTAATATATGATTATTATTATATATTTAGTTTGTTTTTATAAAATATTAGTGTTTGAGATATTATTTCTTTAGAAAATTATTTTGGTCTATTGAGGTGTTAAAATAATAGTTGTAATTAAATTGGGCTTTAAAATGGACTTTGGAGCTTTTAAACGCATGCACCCCCATTTGTTTACTAAGCGCACACCCCCCAGTTCAGCCCACTCGGGCCCATATGCGCTGTCCAGCCCAGAACCCAACCCATTCCACTTCTTCCTTCATCTTCCTCACGCAGCCTCTGCAGAAAACAGAAAAAAAACCCTTATGGCTTCCTTCATCTTTTTCGTTCTCCACCTTCAAGCCATAGGCGAACCCCAAACTTCACCTTCCCACTCGGATTTTGCCACTGATTCCGTTTCTGGCCTTAGTTTCATTGTTTGGTGCTTCGTTCTGTCAGTTGCAGCCACGCCCAGCCACCTTTAAGTCGCCATTCCGACCACCTTAAGCGTTCCTTGCGTGAATCAAGCATAGACTCGAGTTCTTCTCACCAAAATCGACCCACCATTCGTTTATCCTATCAAGTCTCACAGTTTCGAACTCTCTTGCTTCACCCAAGGTCGTATTTCACGTTTGTGGACTTCGAACCATCGTCTCGGTCGGGTACGTTTCGATAGGTACTCCTTTTCAAAACACAATTGACTAATTAAACGAGCGATTAATTATATTTGATGTTTTTAGTGTATGACTTTGGACTGTTGTTGTTGTTTTTACATAATTGTTCGTGTTTGAGTCAAACATTGTCCTACTGGAATTGAAGTGTGCTCGGGAACTCGTGCTTGGTTGTTCTACTCAATTACCAAAGGTAAGGGGGCTCTCTTTCATGGTTAATAATTCATAGAACATGAAACCATAGGGATTAGGTGTTAGGAGGAATTATTTGATTGATTTATGGTGTGCTTGAATGATTGGTGCTGAATTGAATGAATAGGCTATTGTTTTCCATGATTGTGTGGTGTTGTTTTTACATGTGAATATTGTGTTTGTGGAATTTGAAATCGTTGATGAATGTTAATTTATATTTAAGGAGATTTATGGTCAATTCAATATAATTAAGTAGGGGAGTTTATGGTGCTTATTAGGTGTTTGGTGATTTGATTGAATGAGTTGTTTAATGGTGTTGTATGGTGGGTTGGTTGTTTCGGGTTGCTGTGAATAGGGGGAAGGGCGCCAAATTGGCAGGGATTAGGCGCCTGTGTACGCAAGATGTTGCTGTTGTGTTGTTCTGGGTGGGGCGTGGCGCAGCAGGGCGCCAAATTGGCATGCCCTGCGCGCGTGCAATTTGTGTGTAGGTGCGTCCGTGTTCGTGTGTGTGTGTGTGTGTGTGTTGTGTTGCGCAAGGGCGCCATTTTGGCTGCCCAAATGCGCTGGTGTGTGGCGTGGGTGTGTTGTGTTGCGCATGTGGCGCTACTTTGCTGCCAGTGCGCTGTCTTAGTGCAGGGCGCCAATTGGCTGCCCAAATTGCACTGTTTGGCGCTGGTGTCTAGTGACAGGGCGCCAAATGGCTGCCCTGTGTCACTGTGTGTTGCCGTGTCTAGGTGATGGGCGCCAACTTTGGCAGCCCAAGGCGCAACTTGGCGCCTGTGTCTAGGTGATGGGCGCCAACTTTGGCAGCTCAAGGCGCAACCCCATGCGCCTCTGTCTAGGTGTGGGATTCAGTCCCTGGTGCGTTCTTAGCCCTTGAGGTGTCAAATTAGTCCTTAGGTGTTAAATTGGTCCTTAGGTGTTGAATTGGTCCCTAGGTGGTGTTTTAATTCCTAGGTGTGACTTTAGTCCTTGGTGTGGCTTAGTCCTTTGGTGTGCAATTAGTCCTTTGGTGTGCGATTAGTCCTTGGTGTTACTTTAGTCCTTTGGGTGTGGTTGTAGTCCTTGTAGGGCTGTTCTTTATGGTGATGCATGCTATTGGTGAATATATTTTGGGTGATTGAGGGTCTATGACCTCTCTTGTGTATTGTGAGTAAATAAACTAATGGTGAGCATTCTAATGCATAATTTGGTGTTTTTGGTGTGATGGTGCATAGTCATGGTGTCGCATAATCATATGCATTTTTGGTGAATAGGCCTCGGCCTCATAAAATATTTTGGTGAATGGTGAATGCCCTCGGGGCCATTTTGGTGATGGATCCACATGCATGTGCCCGTGGCGTTTGGGTGCATATCATACACTTGCATACATTTTCTCGGTGATTGCTTGGGTGTTTATAAACTAATGGTGAAATTGATTTGACTGTATTGTTTTTGGTGTGCTAATGCCTCTCATTTGCGTTACTTGTTTTATTTGTTATTACCTATGCAAAGAGACTCACCCTCTTTGCTTTATGTTGCTTCTTATGTAAAAGAAGCTGCGGTGTGATGATTGAAGGTAATTTGGAACCTTCTTCTAGTTTGGTTGAGTCACTCGATCACGTAGCACCGGGGCGTTTTAGTACTTGTCGTTTCATTTTATTATTTGAACTTCTATTTGGTTTTGTATTTCCATCCCTTAAGTTTTGTTATATTTCCGCTGTGATGGTTTTCACTTTATGTTAATTATGGTGCTATGTATCTCGTACTTGGAGTTTTTATTAATTAATTTGGAGTTATTCAATGTGGTTTTGTTTAAATTTGACACCCTCGTGTGGTCGCACTGAAATTTTTCGGAGACTCTGATTTTTAAATTAATTAAATAGTAGTTTATGTAGAAGGGGGTGTTACAGGAGTGGCCGAGAGAAGAAATAGAATGATCTTGGATATGACCAGGTGCATGTTGAAAAAGATGGAATTGCCAAATAAGTTGGGGGTGAGGCAGTGTCTACTGTTGCATACATTCTGAATAGATGCCCTACGAAAAGATTGAAGAATAAGGAACCATTTGAATTATGGAAGGGTAGAAAACCAAATGTTGCTCACTTAAAAGTATTTGGTGCATTGTGCTACAAGCATGTACCAAATGCCAAAAGAACTAATATAGAGGATAAGAGTTGTCCAATGATACTTGTAGGGTATCATTCCACAGGTGCATACAAGTTGTATAGTCCCTTGACAAACAAGATTGAATTGAGCAGAGATGTGATTGTAAGGGAATTAGAAAGGTGGGACTGGAACTCCAATAAGGCAACATCTATTGGATTTGATAGTGTGATAATTGAAGAAGAAGAATGTGATGAAACACCAGTGCAGGAAAATGTGATGGTACCTGACTTAGCTGTGAATGAAGAACAAGGATTCCTACAGCATAGTGACAGTGATTCAGGGTCTGATGGTGAAGTGCAGAGGCAGAACAGGCCACAAAGACAGAGAAATCAACCTGCAAGACTTGCATATTATGATTTGATTGGTGATGATCAAGTCAATAGTGAAGGGGATTTGATTCATTATGCAATGCTAGATGACATAGAGCCACTCAGTCATACAGAAGCTGTGAAGAATGAAGTATGGAAGGCTGCCATGAAGGAAGAACTACAATCAGTTGAAAGAAACAAGAGTTGGAAATTGACTGCATTGCCTCCAAACAAGAAGGCAATAACAGTAAAGTGGGTATATAAGGTAAAACTGAACCCTGATGGAACCATAGCTAGATACAAAGCAAGATTGGTAGCTCGTGGGTTTCTACAAAAGGAGGGTCTAGACTACAAGGAGGTGTATGCTTCTGTAGCTAGACATGAAACAATTAGGTTGGTTGTAGCACTAGCTTGTAGTAGGGGATGGACCTTACTACATCTAGATGTTAAATCAGCCTTCTTAAATGGTCCATTAGAAAAAGAGGTGTATGTGACACAACCTCCTTGTTTTGAGATAAAAGGCAAAGAGATGATGGTGTATAAATTGAATAAGACTTTGTATGGCCTTAAACAAGCTCCAAGAGCTTGGAACAAGAAGATAGATGGTTTTTTCAATGATTGTGGTTTTAAGAAGTGTATTGTGGAATATGGAATATATACGAAAACATCCAATAGAGGCAATATGATTCTAGTTTGTCTCTAAGTGGATGATATTCTGCTGACAGGTGATAACAAAGATGATGTAAACTCAGTTAAAATGAAGCTAATGACTGAGTTTGAAATGAGTGATTTAGGAAGAGTCACTTACTTCCTAGGAATGGAGTTTAAGTACACTGCAAGAGGAATTATCCTGCATCAGAAGAAATATGCTTCTGAGATTCTAAAGAGGTTCAATTTGATGGAGTGCAAAACTGCTGCAACCCCTGCAAAGGTGAATCAGAAACTGGGAACTGACGATGATAGTGAAAATATAGATCCTACTCTGTATAAGCAGCTTGTAGGATCATTGAGATATTTGTGTAACACAAGGCCGGATATATGTTATGTTGTGGGATTGGTCAGTAGATTCATGGAGAAACCCAAAATGACACACTATCAAGCTACAACAAGGATACTAAGATATGTGAGAGGCACAATTAAAGCTGGTATACTATTTCCTGCAAAACCAGAACAGAAAACGTGTAAATTGATGGGGTACTCTGATAGTGACTGGTGTGCAGATAAAATAGATCGAAGGAGCACCACAGGCTATGTGTTTATATGCTATGCTATGGAGCACCTATCTCATGGTGCTCAAAAAAGCAACCGATTGTTGCTCTCTCTCTCTCTGCGCAGTGAGTATATTCTTTGGTGCTCTTCTTTGTATCAGCGGTATGGTTGAATCGATGATGGTGAACTAAGAATTGCGAGATAGTGATCCAATTAAAGCGTTGATTGACAATAAGTCTGCAGATTATGCTTGCTAAAAACCCAATCTCACATGGGAGAAGCAAGCATATTGAGACTAAATTTCATTATCTCCGTGAACAGGTTGAAAGAAAGGTGTTGGAAATATGTTACTGCAATACACAAGACCAAGTTGCTGATATATTCACGAAAGCTCTCAAGTCTGAGCTATTCCTGAAGTTCAGAGACAGCCTAAATGTTGAAGTATTTGAAGATGCTTGAGTCTTAGTTCAATGTTATGTTTTACGTGTTGTATAAATTTCTATATTCTTTGTAACTTTGGCTGCCAAATGTGAATTAGGGGATGGTGTTGAGTTAGTAGTAATTCACAATTAGCTTTATAGTTTAGTTGAGTTGCCTTACACAATAGTTGGGCATTGTTGTAATTTCTCATTTTAGTAATAAGGGTAATAAAGTCATTACATGTAAAAGGGAATATAATCCCTAAATTGAATGTTGTTGATACAGTTAATGCAATAACAGTTTTTCTGTTGAGAATAACCGAGTTCCACTCTCTCTCTCTCTCCCTCTATTCTTCTCCCTTCTTTGATCTGTGATTCTTGAGTGTGATCATCAATGGTGAAATTGATGTTCCAACACCTCCTACCTCCACTCATCCTTCCCAACACTCAAAGTACTTGTCCAAAGTGTTCCAAACTCCCATACTAGCCCTTTTTTCCATATAAAAATATGCATCCTTTTCCAAAAATCCACACTATCTCTATGGGTTGACAACACATAGAGTCTAGGAAAATAACACTAAGAGGGGATTGGCCCGTCCAAACATCATGCCAAAATTGAATCAATTGGAGAGCCACTCCCAACACTACAAAAAAACAAGGAATTAGCGAGGGACTTTGCGAGGGAAAAAGAGTCCCTAGCAAAGTGGCAATTAGCGACGGACATGTGGCAATTAGCGACGAAATATCAGTCGCTAAATGCAAGACGCCATTTTCAAACTGAGCTGCACGTTTTTCAAGGCACTTAGCGACGGAAATAGCAGGTCCCTCGCTAATTGACTGACATTGACAAGACACTTTGCGGATTACGACCGTTGGCGGTGGGCTTGGGAAACGCGAGGATTAGCGAGGGCGGATCCTCGCTAAATCCGTCTCAAACTGTCATATTTTTTATAATAATCCGAACCAAACACACTCTCTCTCATTTACTCTCTTCTTCTCTTCCACCACAACACCACCACCACCAACCACCACCACCACCACCACCATCACCACCACTCTCTTCTTCTCTTTTCACTCCACTCTCTCTCCTACGAGCTTCACCCTCTCTTTCTTTCACACCACCATCACACTACCACCACCACCACCACCACTCTCTTCTTCTCTTTTCACTCCACTCTCTCTCCTACGAGCTTCACCCTCTCTTTCTTCCACACCACCACCACACTACCACCACCACCACCACCATCACATAGATCTCACTCTCTTTCTCCCTTACTCTTCTTCTTCTCCTTCTCTCTCTAGACACCACCACCACCACCACCACCACCACTCTGACTCCTCTCTCTCTCTCTCTCTCTCTCTCTCTCTCTCTCTCTTTAGAGTGTTTGGTTATAATAATAATAATAATAATAACAACAACAGTAATAATAATAATAATAATAATAATAATAATAATAATAACTCAGATTGATACAATTTCCCTCGCTAAAGGGAATTAGCCATGGAATAGTCCCTAGCTAATTAGCGACTGACACAATTTCCCTCGCTAAAGGGAATTAGCGAGAAGGATATTAGCGACCGAACTGGTCCCTCGCTAATTCCCTCGCAAATGGACATTAGCGACCGAATTGGGCCTGTTAGCGACGGATATGTCCCTCGCTAATCCCCGTGTTTTTTGTAGTGCAACCCTTTTCCTCATTCCTCTATCAGTCTTGATCGTGCCCATTGTTGAAATGTCTAATTTCAAACACATGCATCTAACGGCTATTTTAGTTACAAACAATCAAACATGTTTTAAATAAAACAATCAAAAGAGTCGTTTCACTATGCATGAGTTAGTTATAATAGTTGTAACTGTTTTAACTAACTCACTCTACCTATTTTCAAATATCTAGCGCTTTTACTAGTTGTATATATAGTTCATTGTACTACAATTTGTACATATACACAGAATCAGCTTAATAAAGATTTACAAGTTACTTTTACTTCTAAGTCTTACCCTATTTCTCCATTCTTCTGTTTTTTTCTCTAAGTTTCTTCAAGATCTTCGTGTTGATTGTGAGTGGCAAGAGGTACCTCGCAAGAAAGGAACAAATCAGTTAGGGTTTGTTCTGTAACAGTGAAGAGAGTGCAAGGAAAGTGAGAATCAAGAGAGTAGAAGGGATTTTACCTTGTGTATCTACGATGTGGTGAGAATCTTCAAGAGTGGAAGCTTCAGTTTCATCACCAGCAGTTGCAGAGGTTCATGCAAGAGTGAAACAACAACAAAAATTAGGGTTTTTGTTGTTGTGCTTCAAAATCAAAGGAAAAGTGAGAAAATAAGTGTGGTTTACCTGCGTTGAGCACTATCTTCCTCTCGGTGTTCTTTTTCACTGCAAAATCATCAAAGTTAGAAAGTTAGGGTTTCGTTCAACTCGATCAAATCAAAGATTTCCTTTGGGGTTTTGAAGAGGAGGTAACGATCTACCTGTTGGTGACTTCTGTTTCTTGATTCGAAGAACTCTGCTAGGTTCTCCATCAAACCCTAGCAGAGCAAGGTGAGGTGAAGAAGAAGAGGTGAAGAAGAAGCTCGGTAGAGAGAGAGAGAGAGAGAGAGAGTGAAGATTAAGGTTGGCCGTTTCGGTTTTGTTGGATCTGCCTTCACATCTCCTGGGCCGGGCCCTTTTCAGTATTGGACCCATTGATATTTGCAGCCTGCAAATTGATAAATACAAGCCCCGTTAGTTTTGTGAAAAAATTGGAGAAAAATTTAAAAGAAGTGCAAAATTCTACACCCATGCCAGCTCCCCACCTTACAAATATCTCTCCACCAAACTGAGGGATGAGAAAATGAATTTCTATATCAAGGTTTTGTGTATAGTAACGACTTCCCTATATTCTCCAATAAACATCTCCTTTCAGACACTAGATGGCCGTTGTAGAATTATATCAGCTACTTTCTTTGTCTCAAATTCAATGATGTTTTAAACTTTTTTTACAAAGATTAAAAAAGTATAAATAAGTTAATATGTGCAATTGTATCCTTATTAATCATTACAATTTAATTATTATCATAAATGCGTATTAAGGTATAATGCCTCTAGAGTAATGCGCATCCTATTCTTTGGGTGGAGTAGGGATGGCAATGGGGCGGGCGGGGCGGGTGCGTGAGTACTCCACCGCTCCCGTCCCCGCCTCTCAAATGTCCCCCGTCGTCATCCCCATTCGCGCCGGGGACATTTTTCTCCCATCCCCATCCCCACGGATCTCACTGGTTCATGCTTACCACAATAAACTAACAAAAATATAAATTAAAATATAATAAAATTAGAAAAATATAAAAAGTAAGACTAAAATTCAAAAGTTTAACATTTTAATATAAAAATATAAATGTTAGTCTTAGTTTTATATTCTAATATTTGGAAAGTATAAAAGTTTTAACAATTTATTATTTTGTTAATATTTTAAATTGAAAACACGTATAAAAAGACTAAAAATTTAATTACTTATAAAAAATAATATATATCTATAATAAGAATATTTATGTAATTTATTCATGGGTGTCATGCATGAAGTATGATCCCCATCCTCATCCCCACTTTGATTGCGGGGGGATTTTCTCCTCCATCCCCACGGGGAAAAATCCTCCGTCCACCAGGGCCATTCGAAGCAATCATGAGGATCCCCACTTGCGGGTAGAAATTGCCACCCCTAGGGTGGAGATTTTCACCATTTCTCAAAAGAAATAAATGGTCCATTACCTAAGTGTTGGGTATATAAAATAGTGTTAAATATGTTTTTGATCTCTAAAAAGTTTGTGAATTTTATTTTTAAAAAACTTCACCTGTTTTTAGTCTTCACATTCCTCTACCGATTCTTTTAGTCCTTCATGCCTTTTAATAACCTTTTTGGACTTCTTACAACGCTTCTAAACGCTATTAATAGTCTCAGGGGACTAAAGGTATTGATGAAGGAAAATGCGGGAATTAAGAGTGACTGGAAATTTTCATTGCGACTAAAACAAAATTTGCAAATTTTTAGGGACTAAAAACACATTTAACTCTATTAAATATATGTTGTAAATGGCTAATATATATATATATATATATATATATTATACTCAAAATTTTAGTAATGGAGCCCTCCAAAAAAAGTAGAGAGGATCTCAACCCATATTTTTTAGGACAAAATGAAAAAAAAACAAATTAATGTGTTTTTTTAGGGAGTAGAAAGTTAATGTTACATTAAAAAGAAAAGCGTCATCTTTCAAAAAAAGAAAACGTCATCTTTTCATTATTAAAAGCCCACTTAATTTGAGACCACTTAATTTGTCACTCTATTAGGTGAAAGCGACCCCGAAGAATTATTAACCCAAATATGTGCTTTCGTAGAAGCTGCAAATATTAGAAGTTCTTGAATTCCAAAGAGGCGTATTCGTGGGTTAATATTGCTGACGGGAATAGTCCTAATCAATATAATTCTATCCATTATTATATTTGGAGGACTTTCGAAAGATTTAGCCAAAATCATAGTATTGGTGACTTCAGAAACAAGTTCAAAGGGGCATGAATCTGGACTATTCAATGCACCCATTTTTACCTGTAATTGTTAGCTTTTTGTTTTTTTTTTACCTTTTTTATAAACGGTTGGGGTATGAGGATGAATATGGAGAAATTGGAGTGTTGCAAGTTGGAGGAACTCACATTCTCGATATCCATACAATATTTACCTGTGTCTTACCATTAGATAACACTCTGGGACCAAAGCTTTTTTTCTTCGATAAATTAGATTTTATTAAGAAATTCTAGCTTGAGTATCAACGTGAAGTCACTTTATCCATCTTCTAGAAAGTGTTGTAGAGTACACTCTATTATTTATTACAAAAGTCAGATAAAAAATACTCCACCAAAAGTTAGAGAAATTCTCTTGACACCCTCAAACAAACAGTTCAAGAAGAGAAATCATTCATGCATTGGGAGTCAAATTACGGATCATTTTCATTTTGGTATTATCTGAGGAACTTCAAATCCATTCGCAGCAATATACGATCTTTACTAAATCCCTTTACAGTTTACATTGAGGGTAAACGGATTGCAAAACGCACGCAAAAGAGCAAACTACACGATCGGTAACTATTAAGCCTGAATCGCCTTTAATAGCCGTTTTGGTGGGAAAATTTTTTTTCCACCATTTACCAATATATCCCTCATTTTGTATCCCACTGTTTACCAATATACCCCCACTCTATATTTTTGGACCGACATACCCCTACTCTATATTTTGTACCCCACCTCGCCTTTAATAGCCGTTTTGGTGGGAAATTTTTTTTTCCACCATTTACCAATATATTCCTCATTTTGTACCCCACTGTTTACCAATATACCCCCACTCTATATTTTTGGACCGACATACCCCTACTCTATATTTTGTACCCCACCATTTACCAATATACCCCTCATTTTGTACCCCACATTGTTTTACAATATACCCCCACTCTATATTTTGGGCCTACATGTCACACTCTATATTTTTGGACCGACATACCCTTTTATCCACTTTTGGGGAAATTTTTATTCCCACCATTTACCAATATACCCTCATTTTGTACCTCACTGCATTACTTAATATAATTTCACTCTATATTTTTGGACCACATACACTGCTGACAAATTTTTTGGTCCAACACTTTTTTATCCACTTTTGGTGGGAAAATTTTATTCCCACCATTTACCAATATATACCTCATTTGTACCCTACATTTTGTTTACCAATATACCCTCATGTAACGCCCCAAAATAATTTAATTAGCTATTTAATTAAGTTAGTTGAGAATTACAACATTTTATTAAGTCAATTAATTAATTGGAGTTTTATTTTATTAGGAGGTGTTATAGGGGTTAGTAATATTAAAAATAGGGTGTATGATATAGCTAAGAGGTGTTGGGTAGTAAATAAGGGAGTGGTGATTTAATTAAAATAAGGAGTGATTGAAGTAGCTAGGGGGTGTAAATAAAGGGCCCAAGGCCCACTAATAGGCCCAAATGCAAGGAATTAAACTTAGGGGTAGGTTTTTTCTTCTCATTTGCAACAAAGAAAAGGAAAAAGGAGAGGGAGAGAGAGTATGGAGGGTTGTGTATTTGTTCTTAAGGGAGGGGGAAGGAAAATTCATTTTCTTGCTTGGGTAAGTTGGTATTTGGTACCAATCTTCCCCATTTTTCTTTCTCTATCTTTTGGTATAAGTTTTAACCATTAATTCCCTTCCATTTCCTCTTTTCCATGGATGAGTTTGAAGCTCAAGTGTTGGAGAAAAGCTATTAATTGGTGGTTCTTGGGTTGTTGGAGGAGAGGTTTCTTGGGTTGTCAATTTTGAGGTATGGGGGCTCTCTTTCATAGTTAATAATTTATAAACCATGAAATCATGGGGATTAGGTGTTAGGAGTAGTTGTTTAAATTAATTCATGAAGTATTTGAGTGATTTGTTTGATTTTATATGTGATTATATTAATTGTTGTATGGAGATTGAAATGTTATTACATTGATTGTTGATATTAAGGTGTTATAATATGATTTTAATGAAGAATAATAGGTAGAAATAAAGTGATGGCTAGGTGCTTGATGATTTGCTTGAATGAACATGATAATGTTTTACAAGAATTGTATGATGTGGTGTTTTACAAGTGAATGTTGTTCTTGATTGGGTGTTAAAGTGAATTACATGAATTTAATGCAATATGGTGTGTAATAGGTGTTAATTGATATTGAGGTGATTGGTTGTTAATTGAAATAATTAAATAGGAGAAAGTATGTTCTTACTAGGTGTTTGGGTGATTGCTTGAATAGGAGAGGTTTTGGTGGTGTGGTGTTTGGGGTTTGGGATCAGTTTGGTGTGCAGTGGGGGAGGGGGCGCCAATTCCACAGGAATCTGGCGCCTGGTTCAGTGTGTGTTGCCTGCGTGGGTGGTGTGCAGGGGAGGGGGCGCCAATTCCACAGGAATCTGGCGCCTGGTGCACTGTTTGTGCAGGTGGGCGTGTGTTGGGCGTGGACAGGAGCTGGGGCGCCAACTTGCAAGGCATTTGGCGCCTGGGTGTGCAGCAAGTGCTGCTGTGTGTGGCTTAGACAGGGAATAGTGGGAGGGGCGCCATTTGGCTGCCCTGTGCGCCTGATTTGGCGCCTGTGTGTGTGTGCTGGGGTGTGTGCGTGGTGAGTTGTGCAAGGGGCGCCATTGGTGAGTTGGGGTCTATGACCTTTCTTTGGTGTTGGTGAGCCTACTATTTATGGTGTGGTGTATTATTGGTGAAATAAATATTGGTGAGTTGGGGTCTATGACCTTTCTTTGGTGTTGGTGAGCCCACAAGGCTATTGGTGAGCATGCTATTGCATTATTTTGGTGATTTGGTGTTTCTGGTGCATAGTCATGGTGTCGCATTATCATATGCATATTTTGGTGAATAGGCCTCGGCCTCTTAAATTTTTGGTGAATGCCCTCAAGGCTATTTTGGTGATGGATCCACATGCATATGCCCGTGGAGTATTGGGTTGCATTTCATACATTACATACATATTCAGTGGTGATTGGGTGTTCATAAACTAATGGTGTATTTGGTCGAATTGTATTTAGTGTGCATTGCAATCTGGTGTAATTGTAATTCTGGTGTAACTATATTCTGGTGTACTGTATTTCTGGTGTAACTGTATTAATGGTGTATTTGAATTGACTGTATATCTGGTGTGCCTATTCTACTATGTTTCTTGTTTTATCTATTATTTCCTATGTATAGAGACTCACCTCATTTGCGCTCGTGTTGCTTCGTATGTCGGCAACCTGCAGGTGACGATGACTGAAGGTGATTAGAAGTCCTTCTTCTAGTATGGTCGAGTCGGCTCTGATACGTAGCACCGGGGGGATGTTTAGTTGTTATTTCTTTTATATTTGGAATTAAGATGTTAAGTTATTATTTTCCACTGCTGTAATACTTATTCCCGGAGTTAATTGGTGCTATGTATCCTATATATTGGAGTTTTATTTTAATTAATATTTTGGAGTTTTGATTATGGTGTTTAAATGTGGCACCCTCAAGTGGTCGTACTAAAAGTTTTTACGCACTCTGATTTTCAAATTAATTAAATAGTAGTTATGTAGAAGGGGATGTTACACCCCAACTCTATATTTTTGGACCGACATACCCTCACTCTATATTTTGTACCCCACCATTTACCAATATACCCCTCATTTTGTACCTCACTATTTACCAACATACCCCCACTCTATATTTTTGGACCGACATACCCCTGACAATTTTTTTTTGTCCAACACTTTTTTTAATTATCAAAATTTACCCCTCATTTTGTACCCCACTGTTTACCAATATACCCCCACTCTATATTTTTGGACCGACATTGTTGCCTCATCCCACCAAGGGCTATTGTTGCCTCTTCGTCTTATATATATGTGTTGCGTATTTTTATACCCCCCTTATAAAATGTTGATGTTTTTTCGAAACTACATCTATAGAGTGCATTAATCACCTCTCGTGCATCATCGTGAATAATAAATCTAGTACTTCAATATACTAATATATAATAGAATCATGTATGCTTGGAGAATGTCATTTTTAGTCTACTTATAAACATGTCATGTGTCCAAAAATAAGGATAAATAGGTAAAATTATCATTAAAAGACAAAATAATTCTACCTTTTTACATATATGACCCCATTACCATTTTCATATATGGCCCCATTACAATTATTTTACAAATACACTAATAATTTAAATAAAGTATTATGTAACATGTATAATTGGCAAAAAATACTAAAACCAATCAACTTAGCCACTAACAATTGACAAAATAAAATTAACCACTATAAAAAAACTAAAATTATTTTTTAAATAATTTAATTAAAATGATTAAATTGGTCTTTTTGATCTGACTTGCAGATTCTAGGATTGGCCATATATTGGTTGGTTTTTTCCGTTTCCAAGCTTGTTTATCTAACTCTTGTCAGTTAGGTTTTTTAGCCCTTCGGTTGCTGTATTTTAGGGACTCTGTTAGGGGCTCCCTATTATTGTTTTGGATTTAATTTTTCTTATGACAAGGGTTTCGGTCTAGTCCCCCTTTGCTCCTCTCTGTCTTTTTCCTTTATTTTTAATAAATTCTGGCAGGTTATCTGCTTGCTTAAAAAAATTAAAATGATTAAATTAATATTAGATGATTCTTGCATAGAAAACATAAACAAGTGACAACATGAGTGGCAACGAGAGAGTGACAACGATATCGACAAGGAGAGCCTGACAACGAGACGAGAGAGTGACAACGATATCGACAATGAGAGACTGACAACGGGAGAGGCAACTGAGAGCTACAACGGGAGCGACAACGAGAGCTGCAACGAGAGGCCAACAACGGGAGCAACAATAGGAGGGCAACGGGACAACGAGAGCGACAACAAGATAAGCAAAAAAGAGCGGGAACAGGAAGCGACAACGGGAGTGGCAACGAGAGCAGCAATGAGAGCGACAAGGTGAACGACAACGATGGTGCATATTTTATATTAGATCTCAATTTTTTCCTGGTTTTTACTCCATTATTAAGATTTGAAGGAGATACTAACTTTTTTTCAACATTTTGCAATACAAGTTTTTTAAGTAAGTTGAAATATAGTCTTTTTGCAAGTTTTTACTTTTTCTTTAATTTTTTTTTCAAAATATTAGATCTTAAATTTGACAATTTTCAAAATATTAAAACGTTCATAGCAAACTATAACAAATATGGTGTTGTCGGTGTGGATGCATGAGTAAAATACTAATTGTTGATGAAACTCATCACCACATCCATGGGTGGATCTAGGTAGAGGTGACAAAATGGGCTACTCCGCTCGCATATGGTTGGCCCATATTGGGCCGTCGATTTTAATGATGTTACTTGGCGTGTTTTTGATAGTTCTCCAACAGAATTAAATGTTTTGTCCTTAATTGAGAGCCTATATCCTAAATCCTAAATTAAGAATTCATCTTAAACCTAATACAAAATACCAAAGATTAATAGTACAACACTAGATGAGTTAGGGCTGGACATCGGTCGGGCCTGGTCGGGTTCGGGCCCAAACTGGCCCATCCGAGTCAATCCGCGGATTGGATTTGGAGGCCCAAATCCGACCAAAACAAAAATCGGTTTTTTGCGGTTACGGGTTAGCGGTTTGGGCGGTTTGTTGGGTGGGTAGTTGCGGGTTGGGCCTTCAGTGGCCCAATAGATTATTTCAAACTTTTTTTCCAGTTTTTTTAGTTGTTAAAAAAATCTGATTTGTTGATTAAAAATACTGACTTTAACACCACATAAATTACTAGGCTGATTCTATTGATTAAAATTCTTCTAATTATCAAAACATTTTTGAAAAAAATACAAGCATAATGGGCCAAAATTGATGGCCAATATCAGTTTTAAATAACTCTAAATATAAAAACACTTCATATTGAACCAAATTTGCTGGCAGAGACAGTTTTAATATATAATTCAACCATGTTCAACATAAATTTATTGTCTCATGGGCATTATCATACTTGTCCTAGTATATAATTCTACCTGAAACAGCAGCATTAACACAGATTTAGTATATAATTCAACCATATTCAACATAAGTTTACTGTCACGTGGCCATTATCATACCTGTCCTAATATATAATTCTAAGTTTACTGCTTGAAACAGTTTTAATAACACAGTTTATTGCTGCCATCATCAACCAACTAAAGCAATCAACACTTAATAATACTAATAAATCTAAGTTTAAAATCTAAATTACATCATACACCCATACAAGGGGAATTTCACAGCTTCTTTAAAGAAGCTTAAGAATCTCACAACTTCAAACTTCAATGGCCCCTAGAATATTCAATCTGCACAATAAAACAGTAATTTTCAGAAGTAAAAACACTAATAATAACAGAAGTTTTGAAATAAGATCAACTATTTAGTAACTAACCTTGTTACTTATAGCCAAATAGCCTAAGTAACACCCCATATGACATTGGATAATTTCCCATAAATATAATCCTGAAACTGAATATAAAATAAAATTACTGTAACAGAAATATAAATCAGAATTTATCCAAAAATACAATTGTTGTTCTTACTTGACTGAATTTATCCAAAAACTGATTTCCAGAAATTGAATTCGAAGGGTCTGTTCTGTTCCAGAAATTCAATTCCACCCAATGTTGGCAATTCTGAAACAGAAATACCAGAAACTCATTATGAAGCAAACATTGACAAAATTTTATAAAATAATTTAATAGAAAGAACAAAAAGCAAACCAAAACAAAAATCATTACTTTCATTTAAACTCAGAACAGTGCTCCAGAATGTGAGTGAAGTTGGATGATGTAGTGAGCCATGAATGACTCCAAAATACCATAGAGTGTTGCTATTGTTAATGCAATAGTTTGAAATAAAAGATGATGTCCATGTGACTTCAAAAAAGCAAAAAAGTTATAGCTTCACATTCAAAAGTAGAAACTGTTAATAAGCTCACAAATAATTATGTAACAATTTAATTACATGTGCATTAGGGACTAACGGTGAAATTCTTCTCTCAACCATCGCCAATCTTAATTGGTTGTGGTGAAAATGTTGAGCTAACTCCAGCAACTCCATTACCCATAGAACCTCCCCCTTGAAATTCTATGAAACATAAAAAATAGTATAAGTTATATAGAATTAGAAATCAAATATTATAAAAAAGACCAGAAATCATTTAATTTATACCTGCCACAATGTTATCAAAATCTTCAAACTCTTCATCCATGTTGAGGTTTTTAAACTGGAAGAAAGAAGGATTCAACCAGTTTTGAGTACAAATAAGAGCTTCTGCCATTTCTGGGCTTAAGGAGCTTCTATATGTATCTAAAACCCTCCCTCCAGTGCTAAATGCACTCTCAGATGCGACAGTTGAAACCGGTGTGGCGAAAAGATCTCTAACTAAGGTAGATTACACAGAAGCTTATAATTCTCTTTTGGTATTTCCATTTGCTGTCTATGAAGTGTGCCGTGAGGGTTAAATAATTCAGATTCTGAATTGATGTCCAACAATCGGTGGTAAGTGCTACCCTTGAACAATCAGATTTAAAAAGGTTTTTCAGATTTTATTTCTCTTCAAGATAGAGTTGATAGCAGTGCCTAGCAATGGTTCTCCTAGATGGGACAGTAAATTGGGGTTGAATTTTACTCATCATGTACCTAAACCCATCACCCTCAACCACCTTAAATGGTTGCTCATCAACTATTACAAAAATAGCAACCGCCTTTTAGAGGCATCGAGATCAAATCATGTGCTCTCGCTAACTAAACTAGAATTTTCCCCAGGTTTAAAGGTAAGAGTTGTTTGTTTGGAGTCATTAACAACAGAATAAGCATAGTTGGGGCTAAATATGAGCCTTCATGTTAGATGTACCATGAGTCTTAGAGTCACATCAGAATTTTATGTGGCAGTGTTTGCAAGCAGCAATAGGTTCCTCCTCATCCGTTAATCTAACAAAATGATCCCAAGCTTCAGATCTTACCCTCTTTTTGTTTGCATTTGCCTTCCTCTTCTTTCCAAGAGGAGGTTTAGGAGCAACTTCAGCTGCAGCAGCTGCAGGTTGCCCTGTGGGATTTTCTGCAACTTGAGTAAGGTTTGAAGGTGTGGGATTTTCTGGTGTAGGAGGTGGGTTTTGACCTAGCAGATCCATTGCTGAAACTCTATAGCATACAATTAAAACATTATTAATAACTTATTCATTCAGAAATTTAAAAGCATCTAGAAACTAATTATAAGCATCAACAAATTGTTAACAAGCATCAAATATTTACTATACTACTAAGTAACTAACCTACTAATGACTTTACTAACATTACTCTATAGCATACATTTAAACCATTATTAATAATGGTATCATTCAGAATTTTAAAAGCATCCGAAACTAATTACAAGCATCAAGAAAGCAGTTAAGAAGCATCACAGATTTACTAGACTACAAGCAGATTTACTAACATACTAATAGATTAATTAAACTACTAACTTACTTCATTACTATGTTGAATACTTACTAATTCATTACTATAAAGCATTCAACTAACAACCATCCAGAAACTGACTCACAACATACAAAGATTAATAACTTTTTCTACAAACTTACTCATCCACCTTACCAATTGATTAATAACTCACAAATCTACAAAAGTACAAACTTCTTCTTTCTTAGTCCTTTGACACTTTCTCCAAAGCTTTCTTCAATTCCTTGCCGGGCATTAAACAAATTAATCAATAACACATAAAACAAATCAAAACGAAACAACAACCATGAAGCCAAAACACAAAGACACACCCACCTTTTATGTTATGTATCCCTCTATGTCTCTTCCATTGTTTCAGAGTTATTTGACACTTGCTCCAAAGCTTTCTTCATTTCCTTGCCCAAGCATTAAACAAATAAATCAGTGGATTTATCATTACTCAGTGAAACAATCATACTTAAACCCTAAACCCTAAAAACAGAAACCATTTATAATTTATAAAATCAACACACCCATTAAAACAAAATAGAACCCTAATGCATTACTCAGTGAAACAATGAAAACCACAAACATAAAACGTTGTTAAACCATTAAACCCAACAAATGAAAACCCAGAAAAAAAACCCTTAAATGAAAACCCTAGAAAACGAAAATCCCTAAACATAAACTTTAAAACCCTAACGCTATGAAAAACGAAGATGAGAAAGGAAGATGAAAGACAAATACAATAATAAAACAAATAATAGAGTGTTGAGAAGTGTTAAGCAGACTTACGAGAGTGGAAGACGAAAGGTTATGTTGCGTACATAGCCATCGAATACGAGTAGAAGACGACGATCAAAACTTGAAGCCAAAAGGAAGCACGGTGGTATTCTGGCGAAAGGGACCGGATCGGAACCTTGTCTCGGTCGGCGCTCGCTAGGGTTTCACTCTCACTCTCTCAAGTTTGAGAGAAAAAGAGAGAGTTTCAGTTTTGGTGCGTGTGAAATGAAACACGTTTGTGTGAGAGAAGTCAGGTTAACCCCACCCCTGCTACGTAAAACGACGTCGTATAGTAGCGAAAATTTAAAAAATTAAACTGAGTCGGTCGGGTGCGGGTACCGCTGGATTTGGGCTCTCCTACCGCATCCGCCCATTATTAACCATACAGGCCCATTTCCTACTACAGTTAACCAGCCCATCCGCATTAAACCGACCGTTTTTCACTTCTTCCCCTTCGATTTTTCGGGTCTCGGTCAGGTTCGCTTAATGTGTCCACCCCTAAGATGAATAAGTCACCCATAACGACTTTCATATGCGTATCGACACTAGGGGTTATACATGCAAACTTGTGATTTGTTAGCTCAAACGTGGGGGTTGATAACGACCCGCATCTAGCATATTCAAATTAGGATGACACATTAATTGTAAAAAAATTGTCGCATTCAATTCAATGGACCATCATATTAGACCACCATAATCTTTGCTTTCACCCAACCTTTGTCGCTTCTAATTCTATCCCATTCACTTTTGCCGCAATTTTTACCGTTTTACTAGCGCGCCCGCCAAATTGGTATATAATAAACGATTGGGGTTTACAAACCTGACGAGGAAGAAAAAACAGAGCAACTCTGTTTTAAACTCTATTCTCTTCTTCTACTCTGTTTTCAAAAATGGATTCAAGTTCAACCTCTATCCTCAACTCTTCAACTTCAGAAGAATCCTCTTCCTTCGAAATCGATTATCTTCCCTTCAACGAGAACGACCCAGAAGAGATGCTTCTCTACGGCATGATATCCGGAACCAACACCCTCAACAATTACTACTCCTCCGAATCCACCAAGAAAGTGAAGGAAGAGGAAGTGAGCTCGGAAGAAAACGAGACACCGAGGAAGGAGAAGTCGTATCGAGGTGTGAGGAGGAGACCGTGGGGGAAATTTGCTGCAGAGATAAGAGATTCAACGAGACATGGAGTTAGAGTATGGTTAGGAACATTTGATAGTGCAGAAGCTGCAGCTTTGGCTTATGATCAAGCTGCTTTTTCCATGAGAGGTTCTTCTGCAATACTCAATTTTCCTGTTGAGGTTGTTAGGGAATCGCTTATAGATATGAACTATGGCTCTGAAGAAGGGTGTTCCCCTGTTATTGCTCTTAAGAGGAAACACTCTTTGAGAAAGAAAATTGGAGTTAAAAATAATACTAGTGTGGACAATGCTGTCGTGTTTGAAGATCTTGGTAGTGATTATTTGGAACAATTGTTGAACTCCTCAGATGAAACTCCTTCTACTTGGTGATCATTCATCAATTCAAATCCAAAATTTATTTAAAAGCCAACTTCTATATATGTTGTAGTGTTAATCTCTTTTTGTTGTTTTTTTTTTTTTTCTTTTTTTATGGCGTAAAAAGCCTAGTTCATGTTTGAATGATCAAAATTTGGAGATCATTTGAGTCTATCTTATGTTTCTATTTTTGGAGTCTGTAGGAGATTTCTTTCCAACCTTTTTTTTGTCTATAAAGTTTAATAGATAAGGAATTTAGTAATCTTTGTGGGGCTTAATTTTATGTCGATATGAATTGAGGTAGCTATATTTTAGCTTTCTGGGACTATTAAGTCATTAAAGTCAACATGCATTGCATGGTATAGTATTGTACTGTGTGAGACGCACGCGTGGATGGACCCGAACGGTTTCTTAACCCTTTTGATGTCCTTAATTTTGTTTTCTGTGTGTAAATCTTGCAATCAGATTTTCAAATGACAGCGTATTAACAAGACCTTTATGCAGTGTTTCGTGGCAGAGCAAGAAAACAAAAGATGGTTTATTTAATTAGGTGAAAATTAATATTATTATATGATTAAGTGAATCATAGGATGTTGTAAAGAATTTGAATTAGTGTTGATTAAAACTTAAAAAAGCGCCAGTTAATGTTTTGGTTGGTTAAGCAAGATATGGTCCATCCCCTTGAGGAGACATTTTGTAGTACTATTAAGGTGGGACATGATAGTAGTAGTTATCAAACTTGTCTATTTGATTGTGTTCAAAACAAGTGGGTGGTAGGCTAGTTTGCTACCAGGTTAGGCTACAGCTGTTTGTCTTGTCGCATCTACGAAACATAGACTTTGACAGCGCATTTTTGGTACTAGTAAAGTGGAGTAGTAAGCTAAGGATAAAAAAATACACCAAACTTTACATTTTCAATCAACAGAGAACTAAAATTAAGAATTTAATTTATAAAGATTACATGATTAGCAGCTAAATTTTATGGAGATTTTCTAGAAGGCCTAAGAAGGTTGGTGGGTTTTGTAGAATTAAAACCATTTGTTGGAGTAGAAAATCACACAGAACCGTTTCTTCAACTGTTTGAGTCTAACTTTGAATTGAACTGGTTGGATACATAGACCAACATCTATAATCTCATGACTTATCAACCATTATTTTCTACACGTGGAAAGTGGACTTTTCTTTCTTTCTTTCTTCTTCATTCATTTTTATGTTGCTCATTACATGTAAATTAGTACCATTTTATATGCTCAAAAGTCATTCTTACTTGCCTATATCCCCTACTTATTAATAGAAAGTCTACTTTATCTCCCCATTTAAGCGCCAATTCTAACTTGTTTTTGGATGGAACATATTGTAAATACTCTAAATATTAGATACAATTTTGTATTCACTAAATTCCAAAACCACACTCCTCTTTGTCCAAAAAAAAAATACAACACTCTTTGTCTGCTTGCTGGTGTGTGCCTTATATGATACATTAATGGCTAAGTTGGATGTGTTGAAATCAACAAGAGAGGATTTTGAGCCTCTGGTTGTGACTAATTTGAAGTGTAATTTGTTGAAATGAAATTATTGTCATGTTAATTGCTTTGCTAAAATCGGTGCAATTGCGAGAGACGATGGAGGAATGGGCGGAGACGATTGGGGGCTTGGGGTGGTGTGGTCAGAATCGTTTCTGTGTGGGAGGCTTTTCATTTTGTTTTAAAAATGAGTTTTTAAATAGGGGTACACGTGTCAAATTTAGAATCACACGATTTATCTATTGGTTGTGATTAAAGGAAAGGTATCAAGGTATGACGTCCTCTAGGCACCTAATCGCCCCGATTCATCGCCATATGTACACACAAATAGTGAGATAAATTACTTTCTTATGTACATCACCACCCATATCTCGCTTCAATTGATGACATTATTCGGTCCGTCTCATAATAATAGTCACCTTGGAGAAAAAAAAGTTGTCTCAAAATAAATGTCATTTAGGATTTTCAAGACAATCTTAGTTGTTTTCCCCCCAATTTTACCCTCTAATTGAAATAATATTCATCACTCTCAATGTTTGACAAAGATAATTTGGTAAAAATACTATTCTTCTCTCCTTCTTTTATGTTTTTTCTTAATATGCGTGAAATGAGCTAAAACGACTATTATTTTAAAACTATTGGGAGGGGAGAACCATACGTGACGGTAAAGTCGGGTACTCGTGACCAGCCAGGTTCCCCGGCGTAAATTAGTCATCAGTAAAACCGGTGAAAACTACGTATCAATAACATGCTAACCAAAAAAAATTAGACAAATCATTTCCCTCTTTAATGCCTTATGTACACAATTGATGATTGATTATTATAGGATAAAAGTTAGCTTTAGTCAAACAATCTTCGTAATAGTCAATTTATAGTCCATTAAAGTTTACAAAAATTCGATTTTGTCCCAATAATACACAATTATTTTTTAGTGAGTTATCTTCATCATATTATTTTTAGGTCATTGCTTGTAACAAATAACATTTTATGCCTACACATATTGAAGAACTTAGTGTAAGAGGGCAAAATATACTACGTAGATCAGAGTAACAAATTACTAATCCGTATGGTTAACAAATTATTCACGCCGCCCCGTGCGTAGGCACGGGTGTGTGTCCTAGTTTAAATTAAGAGTATTGCTATTTAAAGCGGAAAGTTTTCGTTAAAACTGTTCCACAAAATATGTGTTAGTCAATTAGGCACTGAATAAGTGAATAGCAATCACATAGCCCTGTTGTCAAAAGAAAAAGTCAAACACATTCACCCCCACAACGTCGTTCGTGTGGTGGTTTCATGAATTTTTTTATTTTTTTTTTAGATAATCAAGATCTCGTTGAAAAGAAAGACAATAGGTGCGCTTACTTCTGATGAGAGAAAAGAAAGGAAGGGGAGGGCGCTCCTCAAAACCTAGCAAAGCCAAAACCCCTTGGGAAAAAGACAATGGAAGGAAAAAAAAGTCGCATTAAAAGATGTGCTGTGATGAAGAAAAGACCCTAATTCACTGTTTCTCCCCCTACTACGCCCACATAAGTGTTTACAAGCCAACTATAAAAATATAAATTACAACATAGAGAAGCATCCCAATGGACAATGAAACCAGTCCGACCATGTTACGCTAACATTTCTTCCCTTCCTCGCCTTGAACCAACACCACGCCAAATCTTTAATGCCCGCCTGCATTGCTGGAACTGAAGCTACCTCACCTTTAAATATTACCCTGTTTCTCGCCATCCAAATGATCCATATTGTCGTCATCCAAATGAGATGTTTGACACCTCTTTGCCGTTTCCCTTTAACCAATTTTCCAAACTCCACATAATGATTTACTAGGCTGTCAGTGTCACCAATTGAACTCCCCATCCATTCAAAAACGCTCCTCCATATTTTCTTTGCGATTCCACAAGTCATAAATAAATGTTCCTCCGTCTCCTCCTCTCGGAAACACAACACACAGCTTAAGTCATTTTGTGATTGAATTATCCCTCTTCTATGTAGAGCAACTCTAGTGGCAACTCGCTGAAGTAAAACCCTCCACGCAAAAATTTGTATTTTGGACGGAACGTCACATTTCCAAATTTTATTGCATGCAGCAACAATTCCGGACTGCTGAATGTGTGCGCCACCTGCAAAAAAAACAGCAAAGAATCATAGCATTTTTTCACCGAAAAACCACCTAACGCGTCCGGCACCCAAAGCACCACCTATTCTGCGCTTGCTTTGTCGGCGCAATAATAGCGCGGCAGCGACCACGAGATCTGAAGCAGAAGAAGCGGGCAGAAACCGAATGGATGCATAATTATGCGGCGAGCCATCGGTTTGCGGTATTTCCACGCCCATCCCGGCAGTCCATTGCCCGAATACGCCCCCACTGTTGCCTCCTTGAACTGCAGCAATTGTATAATGCGGAAATAAATTATCCAAACCGATCCATACCAATCGGACGTCCCTCCAGAATCGTGTCTTCTTACCATTTCCCACTTTAATTTTTACTAGTTTTTTAAACCAATCTTCTTGCAAATTTGACCCCTCTCCAAGAAGACACAAATCCCTCCACCACAATGATTTCTTCTCCCATCCTCTTCTATTCTCCGCCATATCGGGCCATCGATCCTTTAAATCATACTTTTCTACCAGAACCCCCTTCCAAATAGCATTGTTTTCCTCAACCAAAATTCTCCACCTCCATTTGATAATAATGCCACATTAAACATCTCCAAGTTCTTTATGCCTAAGCCCCCCTTTTCTTTTGGTAAGCAAATTGTCTCCCACTTCACCCAAGCTACTTTCTTATTGTCTTCATCACCCCCATAGGAACCTTCTTTGAATTTTTGTAATCTCCATAATGGCTTTTTGGTGCTTTGAAAAAGAGAAAAAGTATAGGGGGGAGAGAGCAAGTACCGAATTGATAAGTGTAACTCGACCCCCTATTGACAATTGTCTGCTCTTCCAAGTACTCAGTCTCGCTTTCATAGAGTCAATAATCGGATGCCATGTAGACATTCTTCTCGGGTTTGCTCCAATCAAGATTCCCAAGAATTTGAATGGAGACGCTCCCAATTTGCAAGCCAAGAACTGTGAGATACCTTCCATCACGTTGTCCTCCAAATTCAACCCGAAGACACTACTCTTTGCAAAGTTCACCTTTAAACCGAAGCCATCTCAAAACTTCTCGATGATCGCTTTCCAACACGGATGCTCCTATCTCCCCCATCACAAACCAAGATTGTGTCGTCGGCGAATTGCAACAACTCAACCGAAATAGCATTGTTGAAGCTATACCCATGAAGGTTGTTCGTTTACTCCTTTCCTCACCAGACCAGCTAGCCTTCAGCTACTATCAAGAATAAGAACGGTGCCAGCGGATCCCCTTGCTTTAGTCCTTTTTGAGCCACAAACTCTTAGAAGGACTGCCATTAACAAGAATCGAAATAGAATTAGATGAGGCAAGCGTGCATCCACTTCCTCCATCTTTCCCCAAAACCTAGTGCGCGAAGATATAATCCGAAAAAGACGACCCATGAATCATATGCTTTCTCGAAATCAGCTTTCATGACCACACACTTTTGTTTTCTTCTCTTAGCCATATCCATGAGCTCATTCACCACAACCACTCCATCAAGAATATTTCTTCTGCGAGAAAGGCACTCGACACGGTCGAGATCACACCCTTCATAACCTTTTTGACCTTCCCGCTAAGACCTTTGCAAGCATCTTATACAAACATCCGATAGTGTGATGGGCCTATACTCTCCTAGCCCTTGTGGATTATTATTCTTAGGGATTAGCGCAATAAAGGATGCACTAATCGCCTTAGGCAGCCGCGAACTCTTATGAAACTCCTCAAAGAACTCAAAAACTTCAGCACCTATGATGTCCCAACACTCCTTGACAAACTTAAAATTGAATCCGTCCGGTCCTGGGCTCTTGTTACTGTCGCATTCCCATACCACTTCTTTGATTTCTTCCAAGCTAAACGGTTCAATCAACAATTCATTTTCCGTCCCTGAGATTTGATTAAAATTCACTCCGTCAAGTGTTGGTCTATTTGTATCCTCCTCCCTAAATTTCCCTTCAAAGTGATTCTTGACCGCTAATTTCACACCCCCCACATCATCTATCCAGTCCCCTCCCACTTTGAGCTTTAATAGCTGAGTTCTTCTACGATTTCCTCTTACACATGCATGAAAAAACTTACTATTTGAATCTCCTTACGCAATCCATCTTACAGGTGCTTTTGCAAAGTGCGAACTCTCTCTTGCGTGAAGCTCTTTCCAAAATTCCTCGTTTAGTCTAGTCCTTCGCACATCATCAATACCTCCCCCCTCTGAAGCTAACTTATCAACCTCATTCATATCCCTTACTATGTTTTCAATTTTCAGGTCTTTGTATCCAAACACCTCACGATTCCAAATCTTCAACTTTTCCTTCAGTAGCTTCATCTTTTCCTTTATCACGAAAGAGGCCCTTCCTTCCACACGAAAGGAATCAACATCCTTTCACAAAATCCATAAAGTCCTCATGTTCAACCCAACAATTATTGAACACGAAGGGCTTGGTCCCCAATTCAAAGTCGAGCTCACCAAATACAGACAGGCAATGATCGAGAGATTTCTCTGTCACCTATCCATTGTGCTCTAATGTTCCATTTTGTAGTCGGTCCCTCGATCAAGTGATACCACTATCCAATCTACTCGCCTACCATCAGGCAGAAACATGAAAATTTTTTCCCAAAGATCTGCACGTCAATTAGCTCCATATCTTCCATAAAGGACACAAATTCTCTTGCCTCCACATTATTAAAGCTAGTGGAGCAAACAACTTCTCTCTGCTCTAGATGTACCGCATTAAAATCACACCGCAATGCACCAATCTCACGGTTGAAATCATCCTTAAGTACTCTCGATTTTCCTATAACCTCCTTTTCCGTACCATATTACATGCGGAGTAAACATTTACCAAATAGCACAAAGCTACCGCATTTTCGCACGGACCCACATGAAGTGTTCACCAGGAGAAAGAGAACATTACCTCGGACTACGATTTCCATACACTTAATAAGCCACCTGACATTCCATTAGCATTCTTGTGTACCCAATCAAACTCATTATCACCCCAAATGCTGCCAACCATCCGTTTTGTCAAACTAGAGCATTTGGTTTCCTGAATCATACATATCTTTATTTTCTCATTAATAATCAGTTTCTTCAGACGCTTCTCTCTTGCTGCGCCTCCCACCCTCTCATATTCAAGGTTGCAACCTTCATTGAGAACCGTCTTTTTTCGCCTTCCTACCCTTTGCCATCTGATCCCTCTCTTCTAGATTTTTAATTCTACCTGCATAGTCTTCATTGCTGCCTTTTCCTGTAACACCCAGATTCTCTTTTGCAAAACTCCACATCTTGTTAGCAAGAGATATCTCATGATCTAATAAAAACCTATTGTTACAAATTTGAATACCTGAGTCGCCCACTGACACTTCTCCAATAGAAGCACCCTTCTCATTGTTCTTTGTAAGACATTGAAAAATTTGCTCGGTGGGTTTCGAGCCACCACATGCATAATCGACTCACCCTTCACGACCGGTTGAGAGGCTAACTGACGGAATGAGTTTCCTTACATCCTCATTTACAACTCCAATTAAGACCCCTTGATTCACTTCAATCTCACTATCATTATTACAGCAGCTTGATCGCCCTTGCTTCTTGGGTTTTTTCTTTGTATTCCTCAATAGTGGCCCAAAAGAATTACTTAGAGTAGGCCCAACCATCATACCATCTGCAGCCCCCTCTCTCACGCCACCGCTTTCTTTGGCCGCCCTGCTGGCTACATGCACCCCAGAATTACAATCCTCCACCTCCCTTTCACTTGCGTGAGTTGGGTTAATTTTTTTAATTGAGGATAGATTGAAGTTTGCTTGCGCTTCATCTTCTGACCCCTCCACAATGTGGGTAACATTCTGCTGATCTACATGCTCCTTAGGCACCTCCTCATTAATAGGCTCCCTGATATCTCCCTCAATGTTGAAATTCTCCTCCTTTTTTTCCTCCTCAATAGCTTCCTGCTTATTTTCCTCCTTAGCAAATTCCCCTTCGAAAGTCTCTTCATTTACCTCCTCCATATGACCACTATTAAACTTCTCTAGCTCCAACAACCTTTCCACCAAAATCTCATCATCAACTTCCAGCTCCTCATTATTAGGAGGATCATTATAAAACAAAGGAACCTCTTCCACTTCACTCTCAGAGTCACTAACAGCGGATGCTTCCGTTTTCTCCACTTCATAAGCCGGCGCCAGGCCCTCCCAATGCATTGGCCCACACCATTCCTCCAGAACCTTGATATTGAATATATCATCATTGATAGTAGCATTAACTACCATGTTGCACACATCGAACCCTCTCGTACGAATTAAGATACGAGCAACGTCCAAGGATTTCTTTTTTCTAGTATTCTCGTCTACCCCCATGAACGTTCCAAACTTACGCGCCAAAGCAGCAAAAAATTCATTGTTCCATGCATGAACTGGTATGCCGTGACATCTTACCCACACCAACCTCTCTGTATCAACTTCAGAAGGTTCCCATTTTCTTATATCCTCAAATTTCTCATTCACCCAGTCCTCTGCGTTATCAATCAAATCTTGTATTATTCCTTCCTCCGATTCTTCTAGCAAAGCGAGATTTGCACCCATAGGAGTGACCTTTACCGAGAAGAACCCCTGCATATTAAACCACTTACGAATCATATGAGTGCTTCGTGGTGCTTGACTACCCCCACATACAATTTTTGAAACCATCCATTTCCTCGAGCGATCGTTGTACCATACACCACACAAATTCTTCTTCCGAAAGTATACAATTTTTGATCATACCTCCGATGATTATTCTTGTCAAAATTTTTGA
The DNA here is from genome assembly GCA_020916435.1 of Oxytropis ochrocephala. Classification (NCBI taxonomy): domain Eukaryota; kingdom Viridiplantae; phylum Streptophyta; class Magnoliopsida; order Fabales; family Fabaceae; genus Oxytropis; species Oxytropis ochrocephala. Next base: position 25,826,412 of record CM037090.1, on the reverse strand, counting down.
CATTGGAAACTGTTCCTACCTTGCCCATTCGGTTTCCACCCGGCTACACCTCCAGCAAACCTCCCTTGACCAATCGGTTTCCTCCCACCCACACCTTCTGACCTGTTCACCTTCCTCTCCCATCTTACCAGCCCCCCGCGCTTCCTTTCCTTCTCCTCCACCTTCGATTCCGCCTCACCCCCACCATTCGTCTTCCCTTCGGACTGCTGCTCTAAGTCACCTTCTTGCTTCTTTTTTGGAACCTCCCTCCAACCTTTGCGAGCCACCGCCTGTTCGTTCTCCTTGAATGGCTTCAATGGCACCGCCGTCGGCTGCGTAAGCCACTCGGACCCTTCCCTTCTCCACATTAGTTCGAGCAAAGCGTGGAAGATTAACATGGATCTTGTCGGCTCCAAAGATTATATTATCTAACTTCACCGCAAAGAGCTTTGGATCTTTGACGTCAACAAACCGGGCAAACCCAAACCGTTTCCCCCATTTGTTCTTCTTAGGAGGGATCACCACTTCCACCACCTTGCCGTACAATGCAAAAGCCCGAAACATCTCCTTGGCTCCGTGAGAATGTGGAAAGTCAGAGAAGAAGAATGAGACAGTGCCTTCTTCCCTTCCATTCCAGAATCCCGCGACATCAGTTCTTCCTGAGAAGGAAACCGCCTTCTTCTTCCTCTTCTCTACCACCCTCCACCCGTCGCATAACCCTTCCCCATCGCCGTGTCTTTTCAAATTCTCTACGTGACTTTTCCCCTTCGCGCTGTCTCTCTCTCTACTTTCTCTCTCTTCCATCTTTTACACATATGATGACTTCATGAATTTTATTCGTGATAACCAGCATTATTCTTAAATTAGGGAAAACCACACCACACATACAAAAATTAACCATTGAGATATGAGATTTTGACTCCCATTTTGTAACGACATAGGTTAATTTCTTTGGTCTTGTCTATTTTTTTTTTGTCAAGAGTATATTTGTATGTATGAGATATGAGATTTTGACTCCCAGTTTGGTTTCTATAGACTATAGGTTCTTTGGTTACTAGGGTACCTTAATTATTTTAAATTTTTCTTTTTTTTTTTGGTAAATTTTTTCTTAATATTTTTATTTTTACCGGTTTAATGTAAGTTTGGTGGTTATTACTTATTAATTCAATAACTTTGCCGACGAAGGTTGACTTAGTTGGTAAAGAGTTCACTCATTCCTCGCAAAAGTGTGAGTTCAACTCTCGCAGTCAGAACTTTTTTAGTGGGTGATCTGTCAATACATTTGTAAACACTCAAAGAGTTATGTAGTCGGCCTCGACCCTGGTGAACCTATGGAGTCCAACTTACTTAAACTTTTTGTAACAAAAAAATTCAATTACTTTAATTTCTTATTTTAGATCTTCTGGTCAACGAGATTGATATTTAATCGGAGAAAGCCATTCCGACCTATCTCAGTTGTCTTCTAATATTAGTGTGCAAATCCTTTTTTTTTGACAAATAGTGTGCAAATCCTAGTTAGAAACGTTAACAACTTTCGCAGTTTGATAATATAATATATATGATCGTACCTTAGACCAATGAAGAGTCGTTGTTGTTCGCTGAGTTGGCCGGTTGTTGAGTGAGGGAAAGGACCGGTCTTGGCTGCACGCGGGTGATACCTGCAATGACACTCTGACGCTCAAGTCAGAGTTCGCTCGGGCAGGGTATCACGAGGTAAAGATAACGTACCTGATAATGAGAATGAGTGCGGCATTTATACTATTGAGATTACCGACTCACTACAAGAAAAGCTTGTTTTAGCCACCAGAAATTGCCACGGAGCTTATTCCGTCAGTAATTTGCCACGGATTTGCGACGGCATGTGTAAAAAATAAAGGCGCGAAATTTCCCGCTGATGTTTGCCACGGACATGTGAAAGGACAGAAATTTGCCACGGAGATGCCGTGGCAAGTCCGTGGCAACCCATTAATAAAAATAAAATGAATCTGATCCTATCGTAAAATCAGAAAATGAGCCCGATGCTCTCTCCTCCTCACGCTCTCGTTCTCTCCTCCTCACCCTCTCGCTCCGCCTCCCTGCTCCGCCTCCCTCCCTCACTCTCAATCACCACCACCTCACCTCCACCCACACTCCCCACCGTCGTGCTCCCTGCTCCATCATTCTCCTCAACTTCGACGAAACCCTAACCTCACCTTTCTCTAATCCCTAAATCAAATCCAGCCTCCATTCATTCGACTTCTCACCTCCCAGCAAGGTATTGTTTTCGTTTCCTCCTCCTTGCTAACTCATCATTGACTTAGTCTGATCTGTTGCCCTCTTCCTCCTCTCTAGCTCTCTCTCAGCCGCTCTCTCTGTCTCTCTCTAGGGTTTATTACATGTGTGTGCTTTTACCGATCATTGTATGAATTTTAGGTGAAGGATTTAGGGTTTATGGGGTTTTAAAATTTAATTTGGGATTTAGGGTTTAAGATTATTGTAAAGATTAGGAGTTCCTAATCAAAGATTATTGTCTACTCCCACTATTCTCTATTTTGTTTATCTCAAGATCTGTATATTTATGTGAATTTTTCAAAGATCTGAAAGTTTCTCATGTTCTTATATGTAGTCGAAGAGAAAGGTTAGGGAGCCAAAGGAAGAAAATGTGACTCTTGGTCCTGCTGTCAAAGATGTAATCGAGTTTAGGTTAGAAAATTTATCGTTGTTTTCTTAATTCTCATAATGAAGACTCTTACGTGCTCATCTTTGGATTTATTGTGCTTATTGTTGATAATGGCCAAGAAATAACAATTTGGATCTCCTGAATTGTATGTTTGTTAATTCTTAGTTGCATTCACAGTAAATAAGGGGCAATGAATTACTATTTGGATTCCCTGAATGCAGGTTAGGTGTTTGTAATGGAGGAAGGAGATAACATCCTTGATGCCATATACGATGAGGATAATTTAGATGACGTCGATGATGATGATGTTGATATGATTGATATACGATAAGGGGCAATGCTGGAGATACCAATGAAGCAAATCAAGAATCTCATAGTAAGAACTCCAAGCATAGAGCTAATAAGAGGAAAAATAATAAGAGAAAGAGAAAGAGTTCAGGATCTAAAGCCACGGATATAAACAGGTTTAACAATTAACATTCTACATCTGCTGCGTTTTATGTTTTGGAAGGAATTTCTTTTAAGGCTGAAATGTGGTTTACCCCCTTCAGGGAATGCATTACATTTAGCCTTCTTTTAATGTTTGGTTGATTTAAACTATTGAGCTACTTCTTCGTTCTTCGAAAATATTTTTTGTTGTGTGGGATAGCTGGGTTAATGGTTATTTTGTTGATTTTATCGTTATATTTTTCTTTGATAGCATTACAATGGTTATTCAAACTATGCAATTTCCATGGGAAAGTATGTACAAGTATATGTTGTTCATTGGTGTTGTTGAGTTACTCCTAGTTTAATTTCATGCTTAATAAACTTATTTACCTTTGTGACCCAATAGAATTTGGACTTGTGTTCCATTAGTAAGTATATATTTAAGGCTTTTACATTCTTGTATTTGTTTTATTTAGTTAGAAGTTGTAGCATTGTTTACCGCTCTTTTTGTTATCCTAACCTCACCTAACAATTTATGTGCTTTTCAGGTTTGTGTTAGATACATGCGACATCCGAAAGAAAAAGTCCTACATGGTATACACTGCTTTGTGGGTTGCCTTGGCATCTCAAAGATTAAGCGATCTCATCAAAGAGGTATTGAAACACGATTATGCGAGTTTGGGTTTAATAATCAAGCATGCTTCTCTTTGTTAGTCTTTCTTTGAGGTTTTCTGTGAAATACAATGGCCATTTGGAAGTTGCAAAACAACAATTCTAATATCTATTGACTATCTTGTTTGATACACAGTATCATGTCTACTTGAAGATACTATACCGGGATGTACCGATCCAACCATCTTGCTTTTCTTTCATCAAAAGTCTTTGAAGGATTTCCTTCTTGTTTTACTCTTGTGTTGCGATTTGCGATCTCTCGCGTCGCTTATTTTCTTACACATACATCTTGTCTTATTTTTGTTAATTTCTAATTATAAGCTCGATATGTTGGAATTATTTTTCTATGGTTACGGAATATCACGACAATATTGGTGATCTTGATGGACCGTAAGAGAAAGAAGCGAGCACAGACAAAGATTCAGAAATTCATAATGGCATTCCACCAATGCTGTTGGTCCACGTGATCTTACTAGGTATACTCTATGAACCATATTGGTGAAAACTGAAAATTCTACTCTTGATGCTTCTATTTCCAATGTTATTTATGTGCTTTCCTTAATTTTTCTTACTATTGATGATCTCTGGGGCTCTGCTACTTCTTCATCTTAAATTACTTACTAGTTTCCTTTTTTATTTATTTTAGATTGTAGCTAGTTGTTTGATTGTTTAGGTTGTATTAATGTTTTTTAGTTTAAGCATGATGGACTATTTACTATTTTCAAAGATAACTTCCCAAGAACTTTAGAGGCTCTTGTTCTGCATGTACTTTCACCGGTTGGGACGAGAAGTTGTTACTCGAGAAATTTGATGAGATGGATGGGCAAACTCTTGAGGAAGATCGGTACTTTCTAATATGTAGTATCTTCGTAAGTGTTTGTTTCATACGATTGTTTATGAAGAAGATAACGTCCTGTTATTTTGGCCACATTTTTAATTACAGGAATAGATTTCTACGAGGTTTTCTGATTGCATTTGATGACCAATCTGCAAAGCGGATTCAATTCTAAAAGGGAAGGAGTTATTCACTCAACAGGTAGTTGCCAAGTTGTACTTTAGTTTTATCTTTTGTAATTCCTACTTCCAAATTTACCCTCCCGGTGTGTGAAGGCATGAACTCTGATAGACTTAGGAGTTTACCTGTGAATTACATTACTTTCTTTTGTCCATGTGGTCCATGTAACACTAGTTAGTTTAATTGGGTCAAAGGAAGTCAACAACGTTTGTTGATCATGATCACCCATCTAATTTTTCCCTTTACATAATAAAATGTATTCCTTGTGTTTTAATTGCTAATGTTTGTGCATGCCCGATGAGTGTTCTTCTTTGAGATAACTTAAGATCGAATTTTCGATTTCCTGAAAATACTTTGATGAGGGTATCTTTTCACTTTTCAATTGTCTCTATCCTCATCATTATTTCAGTGCATGAGTCTCTGTCATTGGTTGCCCTGCATGTGCATTTAAATGTAAAGGGTATTAATTAAACGAACCAAACTAATTTTGTTAGATGTTAAACAATTGAGGAAATTGCACTACATGGAATGAGAATATTCATTTTCTTATTCATTTCTTTCCATTCTTTTTCGGTATGGTTCGGGCATTTAAGAACGTATTGGACAAATTTGTTGGAGTGAATCTAGAAAGCTCAAAGCCGGGAGATCGGATGAAATGCTAAGTGAACTTTGTGGATGATTTGGCCCACAAGGTACCTCCCAAGAGTAAATTGATGCATATGCTTTTCTAATTTCTAAGTCAAGTCTGTACTTTTATTTGTCGGTTTATAGTTCAATAGGTGATTATTTCTAATTGAATAGTGTTTAGGGTTGTATAGGTAACATTATTTGTATATACCTATCCGATCAATACGCTAAATTCACTTACCAAATTGAAATTTTACTGTATTGTTTCTTTGACCCCACCATTTGTGTTCCCTTAAATAAAGGAATTCTCAGTTCGAATTAGCTAAACTAGTTAAACCAAAATATTGTTTCTCAGTATAGTTAAAGATGGGTGCTATTGAGGATTATTGACTGCTTTAGATAAACTAAGTTGAACAAAACTATTGGAGTAGTAGGAAACTACTGCTCCATTTATTTTTTTTAATTTAATTTTTTTAAAAATTTGCGACGGATTTGCTGCAGTTTGCGATGAAATTTTGCCGCAGATTTGCGGCGGAAAAATTTGCCGCAGATTTATGACGAGAAAAATTTGCCACGGAAATTCCGTGGCAAACGATTTGCGACAGCGTTTTTGCCACCAATTTTTGTCGTGGCAAATGTTGTTTACACGGAAATTTGTGCATTTGCGGCGGAAATGTCCGCAGCAAATCGATTTTCTTTGTAGTGGTATTCACGAGATTTTTCGGCGGATTACGCGAAGCGCGCTCCAATCAATCGAGCAGCCGGTTCATTTGGTATGGGCCGATGGCCCAATGCTAATGGAACCTCTCGGTTTTGTTGATACACCCCGGAATAATATATATATACCCTTTTAATAATTTCCTCGCTTTTTTGGTAAAAAATATAATTTCCTCGCTTTAGTAGCCATGGTTTAAAATTGAAAATCTAACTTGTTGGCTGGATGGAAACTTCGTGGATACTGAGAGTATTGTCTATAAATATTATATTAAGGGTAATTATTTGTATATTTGGTGTTTCACTCAAAGGCAACACTGTGTTTGTCTCATTTCATTGTCAATGGCCATTAGCCGCCAGCTACCAAAACCATTGCTCCACAAGATCTTATATCGATCTGAAGATGAATTTTTATGTATATTCCTCAAAAATTCACACAAGATGCATAAACATAAAACCACACCGAGAAACTGGGTGGTCCCAGTATAGTACGTTTCATCAAAAAGTATGATCTAAAGTAATTCACATTATTAGATTCCTCCCTTTTTTTTGGGTAAAATTAATCTTTTTTATTACAATGAAAGGAAAAGACTGAGAAAAGAATTAAAGAATTAAGTTCTAATCCTAGTTGTGTTGTATGAATAGCCATACTGAATCTAATTGTTACAACCTTGTCCCATGAAAGAGTCATATTTAGCAAGTCAATCAACACAAGAATTTACTTCCCTTAATAAATGAGCAAAAAATAATTGTCAATCCCTATTAAATAAGGATCTAATGTGGTCAACAATTGGAGCATAAGGGTGCAACTGGGGTACTCCTGCTTCAATAAGAAAAATGACGGTGGTAGAATCAGATTCACAAATAATATGTTGGAAGTCGTTATTCCAAGCAATCATAAGACCCTTAGCAATAGCCTGAAGTTCAGCATTCATGATAGTTGTCATTCATGCCACAGCCATTAGAGAAGACAAGAATCCATTGCCCAATGTTATTCCTAAAAAAACCTCCATAACCTAGACGGCCAGAATACCCAAAGAGCTTCCATTTATATTTAATTTGAGCAATTGATCAGGAGTATATTTAATTTGAGCAACTGATTAGGTAATTGTTTCCTATTATTTGAGTCTGAAGCAAAAAGACTTTGGGAGCAATATCCAAAAGAGAATGGATTCTACTAATAATCCGTTGTAACTTTTCTTTTCTATTTGATAAATCCAAGTGGTATTCCGTGGTTGCGTTAGTAGAACAATCACTTAACAATCTAATCGCACGTGAAACTTGACTAAGCCCATTAAATTTCAAGGTCAAGACTTGATAATAGGTCAAGCCCCTAAAGACAAGTCCAAATTAGAAAGGCATCAATTAGGTTGACCAAAAAGAAAAGAGAATTGTTAGGGGTACTATGGGTATAATTATCAGACATGGGTTCCACTCACATGGTTCAGTGAACTTGGCTCCCAAGTGAAATGATGATCACAAATAGTCTTATTACTCTTTAAAAAAACGTGGGCGTTATGAAAATAACCAAAACTTGAGTAAGAACAAATATGAGAAATCATATAGAGATGAAGAAGAGAGATAAAGAGAGCTCTAGTATTATTTTCTTCAAAAGTACCATTACACATAAGAGTAAGTCTTATTTATAGGGTGTTGATTGACAAATGAATGGTCAATCATAAAAAGCCACTAATACCCTAATTAGTAAAGTGGCTAGTGGGAATGTGGAAGAAAGGTAGTGGACATCCATAATATAATAATATTTAAAACACTCTCCCTTGGATGTCCATGAAGGATATGCCTCATTAAAAACCTTACTAGAAAAAATCCAGTGGGATAAAAATCTAGTGAAGGAAAAGAGTACAATATCCTGTCTGTGGGAACTGTCTCGTTAAAAACCTTTCTAGGAAAACCCAGTGGGGCAAAACCCTGGCAAAGGGAAAAATAGTGCAGTTTTTCTCCTCCTGATTGAAGCATCACTAAAGAATATGAATTTCAATATTTGGAGTTTCTCCCTGAGTGCTTATGGAACAATCTACTCCATTGTCACTGGTGATTGTATCCTCTTTTAATGGAACTTTTTGATCAGTATTATCTTCAAAACATCTTCCTTGAATTGTTTGCATTTGTACATGAAATGGAGAAGCAAGAACCATAGACTGTTTTATAGATCATAAAGATATTTCAGTGTCACCACATGTAGATAATAGCTGACTTGTAATCTGATTTGATCTGGATCAGAAAAATATTATATATATGCATGGTTAATTTGTGTAACATACATAAAAATGATCTATTCATTACAACAGCCAAAAATATCCATCTTACCCCTTTTCTGATGCATTTTGGTTTGTGATATGCATGCATGCTTTTATAGTCTTTAGGACTGAAATATTTGTTATTTGCTTGCCACACAACTCAAGTACTCAAAAAAAAATTAACTAGCTAATTGTTCGATCTCCAAATCAAGACGAGACTTTGTCTTTGAAAAGATTTTATTTGAAGATATGTCTTTATATCTTCTTGAATCCTTCTGGGATTTTCCATGTAGAGATCAGTCACAGGGCCAGCCTTAAAAACCCATTTTATATAATTTGAGGTCATTCATATAGAACTCTTTCTCTGAGTAAACTATAATTTTGGAAAGCTCTTCAGGAGTTCTAATAATATATAACAAACTATAGCAAATTCATGTATTGATCTTTGCATAGAACTCTATGGACCAGTGGTGTCATTTTAATATCCCTCGTTTAGAATATAAATTGAGACGATTATACCACATGTGTTCAAATTATATCATCTCATGGAAGTACTGATTCAACTTGAGCAATCATCTGGAGAATCCAAAAAAGTGTGCACTGGAATATTAAATCATATGTGTTATACCCCAATTTTGTCCGTATTCTTTTTCTTGTTCTAGTCGCTTATTTCTAGTCGTTTATTTTTAACGTGCCCATTTCTTTTATTTTTGGTCTAGTCTCAGCGCAGTCGTCAAGTCCGGTTCGTTTTCGTCTTTATATTTAGTCTTTTTTCCTATTATTATTATTTTTGTACTTTGTTCACTTAATTTATTTAAGCACTTAATAAGTCTAAAAATGTCAAAAATTCAATCTAGTTCAATTTACAATGTTTAAGAGTCCAACATGTCTAAAAATGTCAAAAAAATCCAATTTAATTTAATTTACAATTTAAAAATACCATAACAGTCCAAAAAATGTCAAAAAATAGTATTTAGTTTAATTTAGAAATTAAAAGCACTTAATAGTCCAAAGAGTCCAAAAATACAAAAAAATCATAATACTAAAAATACAAAAAAAGGGAATCCGAAAATAATAGGGAAAAATGCAAAAAAAACGCAGAGGTGCAATTAGAAATTTTCAGCTGCTCTCCATCTGCTGAGTTGGGCTGCAGATCTGAAAAAAAACAAGGAAGGTCAAAATTAGTCAAAGTCCAAGGAAAACAAAATTAAATGCTAAACCTAGAATTTTAGTATAAAAATAGGATTAGACCTCAGTCAAAAACACAGATTTCGAGTAAAAAAAAGGCAGTGAAAAAAGATTAGGGTTTTACACTAAAACCCTAATCATCTAAACAGATTTCTTCTAGATCTGAGCAGTAAGAAAGGAAGAACAACAGCAGTCAGTAGAACACACACAGCAGCAGTTGCAGTGGTTATTATTGTCCAAACAAACACGCAAAGGAGTAAAAACAGAAGCTGGAAGCCTAGGTTGGTATTCAAAACTTGAGTATTTTTTATTTCTTTGTTGATTTCGTACATACAGTTCTATGAAATAAGACCCTTCCATTGATAAAACTGAGAATAAGCATCACAAGGGTAAAAATCATAGCAACAGTTTTTTAGACTACATAATTTTCTGTCGTTTGTCCTGAAATAATGCCAAAAAAACTAGTTTGCTTGCTGTAAATTCCAGACCGAAAGTGTTTCTCTGTTTATAAAAAAGAATTATACTCAGGGACTAGAAAGCATAAGAACAGATTGAAAACATAATCAAATAGAGGAGAAGGAATGAGTAGAAAAGAAACCAGACCAGTGAAAGCATGAATAAATAAAAGAATATATAACAGAACACTGACCTTGAGCTCGCCGGAGCTCCGGTCGTCTTCCCCGGCGAGAGCTCCGGCGAGGCCCCCAAAATCGAACCCAAAGCTGCATACGTCATCCAAAACCGAACCAACAATGCAGAAACCACCACGTGAAACCATCACCCTCACCCAAGGAATGCATCAACCCAGGAAAAGAAGCAATTTTTTTATCAGTGACAGGAAAAGGAAAAACGAAATAGGGAGAAAGAACTGGAAACCGAAACAAAACCAGAAAAACCGAACTCACCACCATCCATCACCGTCTCTGTCGCAACCTCCATGGCCACCCAACCCAAGACCGAAACCACCTTCTTCCCTCTCACTGTCGCGCTCTCTCCCTCCATTAAAACCGGCGACAGTTGCGCCGATAAACTCTCCCTCTCCCCTTAGAAACTGACCGGCGCGTTCTTCCTCCCCTAAAACCGGCGACGTTTTCGCTGGATCTCTCTCTCTCGCGCCGTGAATTGGAGGCGAAAATTTCGCCCAGGATTTAATGTCTCTGCGGCGCCGCTGGATAAGGAGAAAGGGGTCTCAGTTTTTAGGGTTTTTATTTTCAGGTTTCAGATTTATATGCTGTATCCATTTTTGTTTTTTTTTTTTTTTTTTTATTCAGAATACTAAGCGCACACCCCCAATTCACGTGTGCACATCCCCCACTTAAGCCCAGTTTCGCATACTGGGCCCCCATATGCGAACTGGGCTTTCATTTTTGCACACCTTATTATTTATACATACCCCGGCGACTAATAAAACCCCAATTTACTATGTTCACCCCTTGTTTCGTTTTTTTTAATTCTTTTCCAATAATAATACAAATAATTTTTCTCGCAAAATAAAATAAACGGCTAAGTCGGTTGTACAACCGGGTTAGTCATTATTTTAGGGCCAATGAGCTGTACAGTTCAGTAACCCTGCAAATTTAATAAATACAAGTAAACCATTTTCCTAAAAATAGGGATTAAGTCAACAGATCTGATCGGGTTAGTCAGCGTTCTAGAACTAATGAGCTGTACAGTTCAGGAGTTCTAGAATACCTATTCTAAAACGAACCCACCTCACACCAAACCACTTTCTTTCAAAAAACCTCAAAAATACTTTCAAAAAGTAGGGGACTAAGTCGGTTGTACACTCCGGGTTAGTCGTCCTAGAATCGATGGTCACATGCAGTTCAAGGAATCCTAGGATCCCTACACTAAAACACCAACCCACAAACTTTTTCGGGAAGAACTACGTGGCTTTGATTCCTCCATTGCAGATCGGAGGAGTGCGTAGGAGCAAGACTCAACCCTTGTCAAGCACTAAAAACAAAAACCTAAATAAGTCATTTTTTTACAAAATAAAAGGGTAATTATTAAATAAATCCTAAATTAATTAGACAATAGGATGTTGTGGGGTGCTAATACCTTCCCCACACATAACGACTCCCGAACCCTAACAACGCCTTATCTTAAAACTTAAAGGGATTTTCCGAATTTTCCCTTAAACTAAAATTTGGTGGCGGCTTCCTAAAGAACCATTTCGAAGAATCCTTTCCCGGATTTTTGGTCGCTCTGTTAGCGACTCACTTTGGGGACTTATTTATTTTTAGAGAGTCAAAACCTAGTTTAATTAATTTAGGATTAAATTCAATTTTACCCTTTTATTTATTCATTTATTTATTTATTTTTGTATATGTATGTTATTTATTTGTGTAAACCCTAAGGTAGACGACGATATTTTGTATGTATGTTTGTTTTGTTTTGCAGCTTTGGGTTTATTTTGCTCCTACACTGCTTTGCACTTCTACACTTCACACACGTGAGAAAAGTCCTCTACCCGGACTCGAGCACAAACCTAAGTTAGAACGAGATTGCGTAGTGATGGCCTGCGGGACGTACGTCTCGTTGGGTGGTCACGAAAATCTCACCTAGAGTTTGATTCCTTTTGAGGATGCTATCCCTTCTAATAGCTTGCCTATTGTCGAAAGTCGATGTTCTTGGTAGGGTCCTTGGCTCTAGGAACCATGTGTAGGATCCTTTAGAACCATCCTTGTGAGGTTCACTGTAAAGAAAGCCTTAGACCCATTTCCATAAGATACCTCCTAGGTTCACAAAGGAGCTTAACACCCTTGCATTCAAAACAAACATTAGTGCATGTCGTTTTTTTACAAGAAAACAAAACAAAAAAAAATCAAAAAAAAACTAGAAAAATCAAATTTGTTATTTTTCCACAAAACACATGCATTTTTCTTTTACATCATATGAAAAATACAGAAAATATATATCACATGCATACAAAAAATATGCCACATTACATGCATTTTTTTCCTTACATGCATTGTTTTGCCGACAGGGAATTGTAAGCCTTTTTCGACAAAAATGGATCAAAGCATCAAGAAAACTGTGAAATTGAAAATCAGACAACCAGACATAAAAAGCTTGCTTGACCTAAGCGACAAGATGCCATCAGGGCGACGTGATTCCTTCTCCAACAAATTCTGAGTCTCCTCAAGATCAATGTGCAAGCAGAGGCCCTTACTGCTCTAGCCCAGTTTTATGATCTACAACTTCGGTGTTTCACTTTCCAAGACTATCAGTTGGCTCCAACCTTGGAAGAGTTCGAACAGATTCTGCAATTCCCCGCTGAGAACAATAAGCCCTACCGATATGCTGAAAACAACTCTTGGGTTAAAGGTTTGGCCAGTATCCTCAAAATCAATGCATCAAGTTTAGCTAAAGAAGTGGTGGTAAAAGAGAAAATGGAAGGTCTACCTAGAGAATACTTGGAAGAAGTAGCTTCGGTTTTAGCTGGTAAAAATGATTGGGTTGCCTTCGGTGATGTCCTTGCACTCCTTATCTATGGGATTGTTTTGTTCCCTTATGTCCTTGACTTTGTTGACTACACTGCCATTGACGTCTTTCTAGCCTTCAAAACTCGAGGACAGAATCCTACTTCAGTTATCCTTGCTGACATATATTACGCCCTCCATGATCGCCATGACAAGAAAGCAGGTGTGCTCATATGTTGCTTACATGTACTGTATCGTTGGTTTGTCTCCCACATCTTCAAGAGTAACTATCACATTGAAGCTAAAAGTAAATCTGACTGGAAGCAATACATCACCAACCTCAGGGGAAGCGACATAACATGGTGTTCCCTTGCTCGAGACACAAATGAGTTTATTTACCAATGTGAGGGTTTCCCAAATGTCCCTCTCATAGGAACTAAGGGTTGCATTAATTACAATCCCGCACTTGCCTTAAGACAACTTGGTTATCCGATCTTTGCATCCGCCTCCAACAGAATCTTTGACCGCCTTCGTCTTTGGACAAAAGAGGTTCGAAGATCTTAGTATCTTTGAGAAGAATCGATCGTGCATGGGATGAGTACTCAAGAAAGGTCGCCTTGAATTGGGTCGCAAGGGAACTAATGTGGGGAAAGTTACCTTCGATGGGTTCAACTCGAGTCCAAGAGGTCAAACTACCCTTCCGTCCTGCACTTCCAGCTGAGCCAGAAGTTCCTGAACCTACTCCTATCCTTAATGAAGAAGTTGAGAAACTCAAGAGCTCCTTGGCAAAATCTGAACAAAAGAAAGCTGAATTACAAGCCCAGTTAGAAAGAGCTCTTCAAGAAAAGAGGAACATGCGGCAAGAGAATGCTCTCAAAGATAAGCGCATCGCTGACTATGTTAAGGAGTCGAAGCGCGGGCAAGAAAAACTCTTTGATGTGCAAAAATGTCTCAAAGGCGCTAATGATGAACTCCAGGCACGTAACCAAGACAGAGATAGAGCTATTGACAAAGCCTATGCATTTGAAACACAACTGAACAGATCCAGAGCAGCTGAGAAAGACTTGCGAGGTCAACTAGAAAGAATGAAAGCTCACTTGGAGGAGTTAGTTGCGGAGTACGAGAGTAAACTTGTGGTTGAAAGGAAGGCCAAAGTTGTAGTGCTAGGAAGGCTTGAAGAATGTCAAGCGACCTACAACACTTGATTCAGAGAGATACCACTGAGGCAAAGAGTTTCGCCGAATACTGTGAGTTACTTTGCAAAGAGACTGAAAATGACCTTACTCACCTTAAGTCTGAATACCTGAAGTTGGATGATCATTGCACATACTGGAAAGAGAGGTTCTCATGCTTGGCCGGATGGGTAATGAAGCTATCGAGAGAAGTTCGAGGCGTCCAAAGCGGTGAACTCGTTATGACTAGAGAAAACACTCCCACTAAAGTTGTTAGATTTGTTAAGTTACAGTAGGAATCTTATTGAAGTACTCCAAATTAAGGGGCGTGTGCCCGATGATAAGAAAAGGAAAAGAGCTTGAATGTAGTTTATCGATTATCAAACATTATGTTTTCACGCTTTATTAATGAATGAACTCCTTTGATTTTTGATCTAAGTTTGCGTTTTATTTGTCGAAACAATGGCTTACAATTCCCGACGCGATACATTCCATCACACATTCACAATTCATGCATACTCATACTCACGTCATACATTTTGAAAAAAAAAAAAAAAAAAGAAAAAGGCAAGCGGTTCTTCAACATCGTTATTGGACCCGCTCTCAAGCAAAAAAAGATGGTGAAAGTCAAGACAACCGAGCACTAAAGGGCGAGATTGAGAAGGTGAAGGAGCGGATGACCGAAATCTTTGGGCACGAAAGACCGGATGGCCAAAATGATGGAGCTTCTCGCCAAGAAGAAGCGGCGAAGAAGGGGTTTTGGTGAAACACCGGAACTGTGCCACAACGCGTATCCGTCCTCCTAACCCCAACGCTCGGGGTGTGCAATGGCCTCGATGGGGTTTACCACGGGGTTACACGCCTCCAACGGCGAGATCTTGTCCATGGAGGAGATACTTACGAGTTTGTTGCACGATGATCAAGATGAAATAGCGAGGAAACAATGTGATCGAGGAGGCGGAACAAGTTCAACACAAGCCCGGTGGCGCGCCATGGATTTTCTCAAATCCCGAACGACTTCAAGAATCATACTCGCCTGCCGTGGTTCCAGTTCCTCATCCCTACCACAATGCGGTGGCCTTTCTCATGGCTACCCTGGCCCGAAGATCCTCAAGCAAAAGATAAAGCGCAAATACTAGAAAGCGTCTAAGAGGCGTGGAAGGATCCAATGTGGGAGTAGGGATGCATATGACTTATGCCTCGTTCCCAATGTGATCATTCCTCATAAATTCAAAGTCTTGGGACTTCGACAAATATCGAGGGCAACTTTGTCCTCGTAGTCACCGATCATGTATTGCAGAAAGATGGCTCGGTTTGCACGCAACGACAAACTTACGATCCACTACTTCGGGGCGGCCATTTTGAGCAAAGATCAAGTCGTGGTATATGCAAGCCGAGCGCACTCACATTCGGTCTTTGGAAAGACCTAGCTGACGCTTTTTTAAAGCAGTATAAGTATAACATTGATATGGCTCCTGATCGGACGCAACTTCAGAACATGACCAAAAGAGACAATGAGTCGTTCAAGGAATATGCCCAGTATTTGGGGGTTTAGCGCACGCAGTAGCACCACCCCTGTTAGAGAAAGAAATGGTTGCCATGTTCATGGAGACTCTTCCGTCACCCTACTTTGACAAGTTGATCGGAGGAGTGTCTTCAAACTTCTCAGACATGGTTACAATAGGGGAGAGGATAGAAAGTGCAATGAAAAATGGAAAGATTGCCCATAGCTCCACAGGAACCTACAACCAGAAAAAGCCTTTCTCTGGATATCCCAAAAAGAAAGAAGGAGAGACAAATGCCATCACAAAAGCCCCCTATAATACCCCTTCACCAACCTTTCAACTTCCTGCCCAAACACAACAAGCTCTACCTCCCTACCAAAATTACAGAACCCAAAATTACCCAGAAAGAAAACACATCAACTTTGACCCCATACCCATGTCTCACACAGACCTCTTCAACCACCTCATTAACAATAACCTAATCACTCCCCGACCGATGAGACCACTCCAGCCTCCTTTCCCAAGAGGTTATGATTCTAACTTATTTGCTGTGGATTCCACGGCTGGGCAATAGGCCATTTCAACCGAAAAGCGCAAGGCGTTTAAATATGTAGTACAAGAGCTAATCGACTCCAAGATGTTGAACTTCAAAGAAGATGGTCCGAATGTGGCCACAAATCCTCTACCGGGGCATGCAAATTCATCTGTTAATGCTGTTGGAGGAGAATTCTTAATCAAAAAGGTGGAAGACATCAGTACACCTTTGGATGTCATACATGCTCAATTGTGTCGTTTCGGAGTCATCATGAAAGGATGCACCGACCAAAATGTGTGCACTGACCCTCACTGTACTGGATCTTGTGAATCATTCCAACAGGTTCTTCAAGACCTACTAGACCAGAACATAGTGCAGATGGGTCCCGAAGAAGGAGAAGGTGTGTATACTCTCCAGTCAAGCAATATCCGGCAGCCACTAGAGATCCGCTACAAAACTGACACAAAATCGGCACTGGCTATGCCAAGGCCCATCACTATTCAAGTGCCAGCTCCTTTTCCTTTCAAAAGTACCAAGGCGGTCCCCTGGAATTACGACGTTCAAGTTCAAGTGAAAGGGCTCCCAGCGACCACGATGTCACTAATATCTCGTGGACTAGCGGTATGACCGAAGTGGGCGCATCTATACTCTCTGAAGAGCTCGGTAGGGAAAAGTCGAGGAGGAAGAAGAAAGAGTCCGCAAAGGCAAAAGCAAAGAGCCCGGGTTTCATCAAGGAAGCACAAGCAAGAAGGTGTTATGCGAGCAAGAAGCCGGTGAATTCTTGAAACTCATGAGGCGAGTGAGTACCAAGTGGTGGACCAACCTGAACCACACTCCCGCCAAGATATCTTTGCTATCCTCGCTACTCAATTCTCGAAGCTCACCGTGGCCGCACTAATGAAAGTACTCAACGAAGCACACGTCGCTCAAGACATCACTTGTTTGCCGCCTAGACGGGATAGTAGGGAATATCGTTGCAAGCAACTACCTCACTTTCTGAGCACGACGAGATCCCGGTAGAAGGAAGAGGGCACAACAAGGCCTTACATATTTCGTGAAATGTGGGGAGTATGCTCGCGCCGAGTGCTTATCGACAACGGTTCTTCCCGAATGTCCCGCCTAAGTCCACCATGGAAAGGCTAGATGTGGATTGTTCCTATATGAAGCCTAGCTCTACACTAGTTAGAGCCTTTGATGGGTCAAAGAGAGAAGTCATTGGAGAGATGGAGTTGTCTGTACAGGTAGGTCCAGAACTCTTCATAGTGGTCTTCCAAGTCATGGACATCCTCCCTTCCTATAGCTGTCTCCTGGGGAGGCCATGGATCCATTCCGCTGGAGCTGTTCCATCATCTTTACATCAGAAGCTCAAGTTTGTCGTGAATGGCAAATTGGTAGTGGTTTTTGGGGAAGAGGAGTTGTTGGTCAACAAGTCATCCTCCGCCCGCTACATCGAGGCAGCTGAGGAATCATTCGAAACCGCTTTCCAAGCCCTGGAGATTGCCAACACCACCTTTGTTGGAGAAGGAACCCCGATGCCTAAACCAAGATTGTCCAAGGCTGCCATGATGGTTGCCAAGGTCATGCTGACCAATGGTTTCAAGGTTGGAAGCGGCCTAGGGAAAGGCGAGCAAGGGATTCGTGACTGATCCAATTGTCGACAACAAGAACGGATCACGGGATAGGATCTTGGCACGGTCGCAATGACAAGAATAGAGTCTACAAAGAAAAGAGAGAGAAGAGAATGGCAAGGCTCGAAGGCGAGAGAGCCGAGGGTGAAGAAGTTGCTCATTTGTGATATCAACCAAAGCTTTGAAGCGCGAGGATTCTAAATCCTAACCAGATTCTTTGCAATTGAAGATGATCCAAGCACGGAGGGCGGTGTAAATCAACCTTATACGCCTTTGTGCCCCATGGATGAAAGGTCAAGAAGCGGGAGATTGTCGATTTTCCGTAGTTTTCAATTCAAAGTAATTTTTTCGTAATGCAAATCCTCGCTCGCCCAAGGCCTTAGGATAACTCAATAAGGGCACACATGTTTTATTCAGTATCAAGTATCAATAAAATAACGTTTTGAATTCTTCAATAATTTTCTTCGTTTCTTATTTATTCGCTTCGCTCTTCCTTCCACCTGTTTTCATTCCGTCAATTTTCGCTAATGCAGATCTAAAAATTTTGTCTTTGAAAATAACAATGTCGGTAATCCATATCATAACTTTGATCATCCCATTAATCAAACCGAAGAAGATGTTGAAAATGACTGGGAAACCCCTCCAGAGTTAATGAGAATGATGGAACAAGAGGACAAAGTGATTCAGCCCCACGAGGAATCAATTGAAACAATCAACTTGGGTACGGATGAAGACAGAAAGGAGATTAAGATCGGAACTACAATGCCAGATGCTGAGCGTGAGAAACTGGTTAAGCTCTTATTCAACTATGCCGATATTTTTGCATGGACATACAAAGACATGCCTGGGCTAGACACCAACATAGTCGAACATAAAGCGCGGTGAAGCTCGAATGCCCACGGTGAAACAAACCGAGAAGGATGAAGCGGAAATGTCATTGAAAATCGGGGATGAGGTTAAGAAGCAATTTGATGCCGGATTTCTAGCGGTGTCCAAATATCCTCAATGGGTAGCCAATATTGTCCCGATCCGAAGAAGGATGGGAAGGTCCGAATGTGTGTCGATCACTCGGATTTGAACAGAGCCGATTTCTAAAGATGACTTCCCCTTGCCTCACATTGATGTCTTTGGTAGATAGCACACACAACAACAACACTCTCTCTTCTCCTTTATGGATGGATACTCCGGATATAATCAGATCAAGATGGCCCCTGAAGATATGGAGAAAACCACCTTCATCACTCTATGGGGGACCTTCTGTTACAAAGTTATGCCATTTGGGTTGAAGAACGCTGGTGCCACATGCAGAGCAATGGTAGCACTATTCCACGATATGATGCATAAAGAAATAGAAGTCTATGTGGATGATATGATCGCAAAATCCAAAACTGATGAAGAGCATATTGTTAATCTGCACAAACTCTTTGAACGCCTAAGGAGGTTCAAGCTCAGACTAAATCCAGCCAAATGCACTTTCGGAGTAAGATCAGGGAAGTTGTTAGGATTCATAGTCAGTCAGAGAGGAATAGAGGTGGATCCGGCCAAAGTACGAGCAATTCTTGAAATGCCGACACCTAAAACTGAGAAAGAGGTTCGTGGTTTCCTCGGGAGATTGAATTACATTTCCAGGTTCATATCCCAGCTAACATTCACCTGTGAGCCAATCTTCAAGCTATTGTGCAAGAATCAAGAGGCAAAGTGGAATGACAACTGTCAAGAAGCCTTTGAGAAAATCAAGAGGTATCTCCAGAACCCGCCAATCTTAATGCCACCTGTGCCCGGCAGACCTCTCATCATGTATTTAACAGTTCTAGATAATTCGATGGGGTTGTGTCTTTGCAACATGACAGACAGTCCGGGAAGAAGGAATATGCTATCTACTATCTAAGCAAAAAGTTCACAGAGTGCGAGACCAGATACTCATTGTTGGAGAAAACGTGTTGTGCTTTAGCCTGGGCTGCACGTCGACTAAGGCAGTACATGCTAAGCCACACGACTTGGTTGGTGTCCAAAATGGACCCAATCAAGTACATCTTCGAAAAGCCCGCACTCACAGGGAGAATTGCTCGCTGGCAAATGCTACTGTCCGAATACGACCTTTTGTATGTCACTCAGAAAGCAATCAAAGGTAGTACATTGGCCGAGTACTTGGCACATCAGCCTATCGAAGACTACCAATCAATGCAGTGTGATTTCCCAGATGAGGATATAATGGCCCTGTTGGAAGAAGGAAAGTCTCTAGATGATGAAAGGTGGACCATGTCATTTGACGGTGCTTCGAATATGTGGGGGCACGGAGTAGGGGCTGTGTTAATCTCCCCAGACAATCGCTTCATACCATTCACAGCCAGACTGAGTTTCTATTGCACCAACAATATCGCTGAGTATGAAGCATGTACTTTAGGCATTCAGGCAGCCCTCGAGTGGAAAGTTAAAAGACTCGATGTATACGGGGACTCGGCTTTGGTCATCCATCAACTAAGAGGCGATTGGGAAACAAGAGATTCCAAGTTAATCCCCTATCGCGATCACATCCTAGAATTGGCCGAGCAATTTGAGGAAATCTCCTTTCACTATTTCCCTCGGGAAGAAAATCAATTGGCTGATGCCTTAGCAACTCTGTCGTCAATGTTCAATATCATGGATAACAAAAGTCTCACATTCCTGAAGATACAAAATCGTGAGCTACCAGCACATCATTGCCATGCAATCGAAGAAGAACCCGACAGTAAACCTTGGTATTATGACATCAAACATTATATCACAAACAGAGAATATCCTCCTGGTGCCTCTGAAAATGACAAGAGGACACTAAGAAGGTTATCAATGGGCTTCTTTTTGAATGGTGAAGTGCTCTACAAAAGGAATCATGATATGGTCCTCCTCAGATGTGTAGCAAAAGAAGAAGCAGAAAGAATTATGAAAGATATCCATGAGGGATCCTTCGGAACTCATTCTAACGGGAACACTATGGCAAGGAAGATCTTGAGGGCTGGCTATTACTGGTCGACAATGGAAACAGACTGCTTCAGTTACGTAAGGAAATGTCACAAGTGTCAAGTTTACGCCGACAACATCCATGTACCACCAGTATCTCTGAATGTTCTGTCAGCTCCCTGGCCGTTCTCAATGTGGGAATGGATGTCATCGCCCCATCGAACCTAAAGCATCAAAGCGGGCACCGCTTCATCCTGGTTGCTATCGATTATTTCACCAAATGGGTTGAAGCCGCTTCTTATACAAATGTGACAAGGGTTGTGGTAGTTAAGTTCATAAAAAGAGATCTGATCTGTCGTTACGGTCTCCCAAATAGAATCATCACAGATAATGGGACCAACTTGAACAACAAAATGATGAAAGAATTGTGCGACGACTTCAAGATACAACACCATAACTCCTCCCGCATCGCCAAAGATGAATGGGCGATGGAAGCGGCAAATAAGAACATCAAGAAGATTGTGCGAGAAGATGGTAGTGACTTTCAAAGACTGGCATGAAATGCTCCCTTTTGCTTTACATGGGTACCGAACCTCAGTCCGCACTTCGACAGGGGCAACACCGTTCTCACTGGTGTATGGAATGGAAGCAGTACTACCCATCGAAGTTGAAATACCCTCACTACACGCAATACCGATGGAGACAAAATTAGAAGAGGCGAGAATGGGTTCGTGCTCGCTTAGATCGATTGAACCTCATCGATGAGAAGAGGCTAGTTGCATTGTGTCACGGGCGGTTGTATCAACAAAGGATGAAGAGAGCCTACGATAAAAAGGTTCGCCCTAGACAATTTCAAGAGGGGACTCGGTGCTCAAGAAGATCTTGCCTATCCAAAAAGATTCACGTGGGAAATGGACCCCTAACTACGAAGGGCCTTACGTGGTAAAGAAGTCATTCTCTGGAGGATCCCTAATTCTCACAAATATGGACGGCGAAGACCTCCATCTCCCAATCAATTCTGATGCAGTCAAGAAATACTATGCCTAAAGAAATTATACAGAAAAAGAGAAAAATGAGCCAAGCAAGAATAAGCTCGCTAGGTCGAAAACCCGAAAGGGCGGCCTAGGCAAAAGTTAGAGCGACCCGATGGATTGAAAACCCAAAAGGGCAATCCAGGCAAAAATTAGGGTCAAGAAGTTGGACCAAAATGCTGAGGCAGACAACATCTCTGAAAATCGAATAATGATTGGTCAAAGGCGTGAATATGGGTATCCGACAATGTTACCTCAAAAGACATTAGCTACCAACAAATCTGCTTAGTATTCCTGTCTTTCTGTTTCTTTCAATTCGATTCATCGATGTAATCTTTCGATCGATGTGCCTTCTCGTGCATACTTGGCTTCCAATATTAATATCAAACACTTTCCATTCTCTTTCATCCTCCCTCATTTTGAAATGATGTTTTTTTGGTAAATGATACTGAATTGCGAAACATGTGCCATAATCATAAGCATTACGATCATTACGAAATTCTTGAAAATCACAGAAAAGATATGATCTCTCATAAAAGCAGTCACAAAAATGAACAAATGCACCCACAGTCACTTCAAATGAATCACAACACGCCCCAGCGTGTCAATCTCGCGATACAAATATACCAGATGATTTCATATCTCACGCCAGAAATCCCGCGAGTTGATAGAACCAGTCAAAAAAAAGGGACTGCCCAGAAAAAAAAAAAAAAAAAAACGAAAAGCATCATTCCACATCTCATGCATCATCTCGCCGAATACCATACATTACAATACATTGCATCATTGAAGGTTTCATTCAAGCGCACACCCTCACTAGGGGCATCCAAACATAATACCACACTATATAACAGATCACGGAGATCCTTCAGACCCCGAGTGGTCCTTCAGAGCACTACGCTCCTTCAGTGCCCTAAGGGGCCCAGGTCGCAACGTCGAGTCGAGCCCGACGGACCTTCGCGAGACCCGAGTGGTCCTTCGGACTAGTTGTGTCGGCCCTAAGACACGGTGCACGCCCTTCATGGTCAACATATCGATTCGGATCTGATCTTGACCCATCATGGCCGCTCGAGTATAAAGGCCCCCTCAGACCGTTTAATTAGTACCGTAGCTAGTTGCGCTCCTTCAGACCACGATGGTCCTTCAATTAAGGCCTCAGGCGATCTTTCGGACCTTAAGTGGTCCTTCAGAGCCTTATCGCCTCCTTCCGGACCTTAAGTGGTCCTTCGAGTCTTAGCTCTCCCTTCGTGTCCTTGATGACCCTTCATTTAAATTCTCGTTAATACACCGAGTGTTAACCCTTCCTTGCTCCTCTCAAACCTTCACTTCCCCCTTAAACGGACAAAATTAGCGTCTATCTTATCTTTATTTCTATTTATACTACGAAAGTTCTAAAGCTAAGCACTTTCTAGTAAAATATTAATAAAGAGGGGCAGCTGTTATACCCCAATTTTGTCCGTATTCTTTTTCTTGTTCTAGTCGCTTATTTCTAGTCGTTTATTTTTAACGCGCCCATTTCTTTTATTTTTGGTCTAGTCTCAGCGCAGTCGTCAAGTCCGGTTCGTTTTCGTCTTTATATTTAGTCTTTTTTCCTATTATTATTTTTTTTGTACTTTGTTCACTTAATTTATTTAAGCACTTAATGAGTCTAAAAATGTCAAAAATTCAATCTAGTTCAATTTACAATGTTTAAGAGTCCAACATGTCTAAAAATGTCAAAAAAATCCAATTTAATTTAATTTACAATTTAAAAATACCATAACAGTCCAAAAAATGTCAAAAAATAGTATTTAGTTTAATTTAGAAATTAAAAGCACTTAATAGTCCAAAAATACAAAAAAATCATAATACTAAAAATACAAAAAAAGGGAATCCGAAAATAATAGGGAAAAATGCAAAAAAAACGCAGAGGTGCAATTAGAAATTTTCAGCTGCTCTCCATCTCTTTGAGTTGGGCAGATCGAAAAAAAAAACAAGGAAGGTCAAAATTAGTCAAAGCCCAAGGAAAACAAAATTAAATGCTAAACCTAGAATTTTAGTATAAAAATAGGATTAGACCTCGAGTCAAAAACACGATTTCGAGTAAAAAAGGCAGCGGTGAAAAAGATTAGGGTTTTACATGAAACCCCTAATCATCTAAACAAATTTCTTCTAGATCCGAAAGCAAGAAGAAAGGAAGAACAACAAAGAAATCGAAGAGAACACACACAAGCAGTTAGCTTGTAAAGTGGTTATTATTGTCCAAACAAACACGCAAAGGAGTAAAAACAGAAGCTGGAAGCCTAGGTTGGTATTCAAAACTTGAGTATTTTTTATTTCTTTGTTGATTTCGTACATACAGTTCTATGAAATAAGACCCTTCCATTGATAAAACTGAGAATAAGCATCACAAGGGTAATAATCATAGCAACAGTTTTTTAGACTACATAATTTTCTGTCGTTTGTCCTGAAATAATGCCAAAAAAACTAGTTTGCTTGCTGTAAATTCCAGACCAAAAGTGTTTCTCTGTTTATAAAAAAGAATTATACTCAGGGACTAGAAAGCATAAGAACAGATTGAAAACAGAATCAAATAGAGGAGAAGGAATGAGTAGAAAAGAAACCAGACCAGTGAAAGCATGAATAAATAAAAGAATATATAACAGAACACTGACCTTGAGCTCACGGAGCTCGGTCGCCTTCCCATGGTAGAGAGCTCGCGAGGCCCCCAAAATCGAACCCAAAGTCGCATAGTCATCCAAAACCGAACCAACAATGCAGAAACCACCACGTGAAACCATCACCCTCACCCAAGGAATGCATCAACCCAGGAAAAGAAGCAAATTTTTTTATCAGTGACAGGAAAAGGAAAAACGAAATAGGGAGAAAGAACTGGAAACCGAAACAAAACCAGAAAAACCGAACTCACCACCATCCATCACCGTCTCTGTCGCAACCTCCATGGCCACCCAACCCAAGACCGAAACCACCTTCTTCCCTCTCACTGTCGCGCTCTCTCCCTCCATTAAAACCGGCGACAGTTGCGCCGATAAACTCTCCCTCTCCCCTTAGAAACTGACCGGCGCGTTCTTCCTCCCCTAAAACCGGCGACGTTTTCGCTGGATCTCTCTCTCTCGCGCCGTGAACTGAGGCGAAAATTTCGCCCAGGATTTAATGTCTCTGCGGCGCCGCTGGATAAGGAGAAAGGGGTCTCAGTTTTTAGGGTTTTTATTTTCAGGTTTCAGATTTATATGCTGTATCCATTTTTGTTTTTTTTTTTTTTTATTCAGAATACTAAGCGCACACCCCGAATTCACGCGTGCACATCCCCCACTTAAGCCCAGTTTCGCATACTGGCCCCCATATGCGAACTGGGCTTTCATTTTTGCACACCTTATTATTTATACATACCCCGGCGACTAATAAAACTCCAATTTACTATGTTCACCCCTTGTTTCGTTTTTTTTAATTATTTTCCAATAATAATACAAATAATTTTTCTCGCAAAATAAAATAAACGGCTAAGTCGGTTGTACAACCGGGTTAGTCATTATTTTAGGGCCAATGAGTATGATGATTCAAGAACCCCGCAAATTTAATAAATACAAGTAAACCATTTTCCTAAAAATAGGGGATTAAGCTTTATCAGATAATGCAAGTTAGTCGTTCTAGAACTAATGAGTCAGACAGTTCAGAGTTCTAGAATACCTATTCTAAAACGAACCCACCTCACACCAAACCACTTTCTTTCAAAAAACCTCAAAAATACTTTCAAAAAGTAGGGGACTAAGTCGGTTGTACAATCGGGTTAGTC
This sequence comes from Oxytropis ochrocephala, assembly GCA_020916435.1. Classification (NCBI taxonomy): domain Eukaryota; kingdom Viridiplantae; phylum Streptophyta; class Magnoliopsida; order Fabales; family Fabaceae; genus Oxytropis; species Oxytropis ochrocephala. The sequence continues at coordinate 25,800,845 of CM037090.1, read as the reverse complement.
AGCGTCTAGAATCGATGAGTCAGCAGATTCAAGGAATCCTAGGATCCCTACACTAAAAAACACCAACCCACAAACTTTTTCATGAAGAACTACGTGGCTTTGATTCCTCCATTGCATCTGGAGGTACGTAGGAGCAAGACTCAACCCTTGTCAAGCACTAAAAAACAAAAACCTAAATAAGTCATTTTTTTACAAAATAAAAGGGTAATTATTAAATAAATCCTAAATTAATTAGACAATAGGATGTTGTGGGGTGCTAATACATTCCCCACACATAACGACTCCCGAACCCTAACAACGCCTTATCTTAAAACTTAAAGGGATTTTCCGAATTTGCCCTTAAACTAAAATTTGGTGGCGGCTTCCTAAAGAACCATTTCGAAGAATCCTTTCCCGGATTTTTCGGTCGCTACAATATGGGTAGTTCCACTATCAGCGAAACACATTTCTCCATTATTGATGCTAGTTTCAATACTCATTGTATCCTAAAATAAAATAAATATGATAAAATATGGGCATGAGAAAATTAAGTCTCTACAATATTATATGCCTGCAAAGATCAAACTTTAGGAGTTGCATGAAATATAATTTCTGGAAGAAAAAATATATTAGTAGAAAACTATACTTACTACTCAAAATAAGGAAAATAAAGAGCACAAAAAGTCTCTCTCATAGAGAACTACTAGGGGAAAACCCGTGCGATGCACGGGTTTATACAAATATTATTTTTAAAAGTATGTTAAGGATATAACTTAAATACGTATAATTAGAAAGCAAACTAATATTTTTTCTACAATTTATTAAGATATTAATGTTTAAAACATACATAGATGAGAACATGAAAATCCAATTTAGTAGATCATAGTTTAGTATTATATGATCTTAATAAATATTATAAGGATTATATATATTGTAATGATAGTAGTAGAAGAAAATAAAAATTTAAGGAAATAAATATAAATATATTTTTATTCAACTTTAAAAATTAGTACAACTATCCGTTATAGATTTAATTCTTTAATGTAATTTTTCTTTAATTTCCAATAAAATCATTAGTTAGTGCAATATGGGTTGAAGATGTAGAGTTTTAATTAACTAATAATATTTTTAATGATTTTTTTGTTGAAAATATTGCATATTTTTCTATTTAAATTTTTTATTTATTTATATTTAGCATTCAAAAACTTAAAATTAACACATACTTGATAGCAGTCTACTTTTCTGGTAAGCTCTATTGTACCCACAATTAATAAGTAGATTTACACACATTAAAAAGCTTTTTGTGAGTACAATAGAACTTACCAGATTTACACACAAAAATTTAGAACTTCAACTACTATAATGACTTTCTTCAAGCCTGAATATTAGTGATGAAAAAACAAAAAAAAATTGCATATGTGATGTATATAGAAACCAAACAAAAGTGATGTAAAAATGAAAAGATAAGTGGTGACCTCTCTTCTTAGGTATTTATAGTATTTTGGAAAGAAGACTTAAAGAGAAGGAAAATGAAAAGATTGTAACTAATCTCTATTAAAAACCAACTATAATAATTATTAATAATCAAATTAATAATTTAGAGACACCAAAAGGCAACCAAAATCAAAAATCAATTAATGAATTAAGAGTAATCAATAAGGGAGAAAGTTTTTTATAACAAAAATAAAAAAGATATAGGAATTTTTTAAAAATTAATAAATTATATATATGTATATATATATATATAATTTAATTATAAGATATAATTTGAAATTTAGTGAAACTTATAAATTTTAATAAATAGACATACATCATTGTTTCATCCTAAATTATATCAGAAATAATTTTAAAACAAAATAAAAAACTCCAGATTTATTTTATAAAAACAAAAATTTTAAAATATATAGGAGAAGTTAGTTTGGGAGGTTAATTTAAATGTAAACTTTAAGTTAAATTTCCTTTGAAGTTTAAAAATATAGACATCATTTTTTGTGTGGATGGTAATGTAATGATAGAAATAAATTTCCTTTGAAGTTTAAAAATATAGACATCATTTTTTGTGTGGATGGTAATGTAATGATAGAAATAATATGTGTGTGTGTGTGTCAAAAGTCATTTCACGATGTGTATGTGTGTGTGTGTGTGTCAAAAGTCATTTCACGAAAGCTACATTTATCATTTTAATTAGTAGAAGCTAAGTTTCTCAAATTGCTTTTTGCAAATAATTAATTGGTTAGAAATTATAAATAAATATAAATATTTCTCATTTAAATAAATAAGAGAGAATTGTTCTCGAGGCACCAAAAGAGCTTCTTTTAGAGTGTTATCTAACTCACCCAAAATCTTTCTATATTCTTTCAGTGTTTAACAATAAAGTGCAGTTTTGGTAGTTTTGAGTGCAAAGTGTTTCTATGTATATCATAATTGTTAGTTTTGAGTTTAGCATTAGTGGATTATCAATCTTAATCTTTTAAAAATATTATTTCTTTAGTAACTGACTTTAAAATTTAGATGATGTTTTTTTTCTAACAAATAATGGGATAACTTTGTTACGACTTATTTTTACTTTTATTGATGCTTACATAACTTATTTTGTTTTCAGGTGTTATATTTTATTAGTTTAAACTTATTTTGGTAATTGAACATTATTATCTTTATGTTATGCATTTTATAATCAAATATTGGTAAATGGATAACATTGACTTCAGAAATTTAAATATTTAAGAAATAGTTTGTGGTTTTTAATATTTTATTCAACTCGATTATCATTATACTATGATGAAATTACTTTACCCCTTGATTTCAATACACACGCTTAATCAATAGTTACACATTATTCATTTCTTTCTATATAACATCATTTTTAATTACGATAAAGACTAATGAGTATAAAATGAATATTATTTTTCGACATTTCTTCATGTTATTATCTAAATCTATTCAAAATGATACTAATCAATCACCACACAAAAATGATACTAATCAATTGGCTACACTGAAAGACATACATGCATTTCGAATGCAACAAATGTAAAAGTAACAAATTAAAAAAATTATAAAATAGTGAAATGTATAAAAGGAGACGAAAGGGAAATTATCATATCATTTGTATATAATCATCATCTATTGCATGCATTTTCATGTATGCTTGCAAAATGAATATGATAAAGCAGGATGTGCAATTAAAAATACAAACTAAAGATTATAAACTGAGAAGAGTTACACTCATCTTCAAGCATTAGAACCAAAATAACTCTATTACATTAAAAAGGTGAGCACAATGTCTTCACAAAGCGTGCTTGAAAGAGACCTACATATGCAATGTGTTTCTCAAAATTTTCCCTTGATATGCAATGTGTCACAATCACAAATGATACAAATGACACTTAAATAGGATAATGATAACACTTACCACATCAATGGTCATCACCACAACTTTTCTTGTACCAAAATCATAATGTGAGTCATTTACTTCTGGGAATGAACTTCAATTCATTGAGGGGTTTGTGAGTATTATTGACAATCAGCATATCACATAATCTTGATTCATAATATTTTTCTGAAAACTTTTTCTCATTTTGCTAATTCATGAGAATATTTGAGACATAAATTACATGTCTTTTCCTTTACTTCAAAATGTACTAAGATCAAGTAGATCTTATAGATTTTAGTCATAGTCCAAATGTATAGTTCTTTATAAACTTGACCACAAATCTCCATAGCAGATGACCAAAGAAAAATGTATTTTGTGCAATTCTCCAAGGATGCTTGAATTACCGATTCATTAGTTTTTTAGGAACTATATACCACAAAATTTCTTCAATGATAATCAAGAAAACCATGCTATGAGCAATCCTTCAAGGATGCTTGAATATTTTCTTTCTTTGAGTTCTTCAAGAACTATCACTAATTTTCAAAGACAATGATAAAGAAAATTATTCTGTGTGAAATCCTACAAAGATACTTGATTACCAAATCATTAGTTCTTCAGGAACTATACCATAATCCTTCAGGGATGCTTGGATATTAAATTTTTTAAGTTCTTCAAGATCTATATCATAAACAATGATACATAGTTCTTCAGGAATTAGACCACAATACTTCTTCAATGATGATCAAGAAGAACCATATAATGAGCAATCCTTCAGGGATGCTTTGATATTAAAAAATAATCAAGTTCTTCAGGAACTGTATCACAAACGCACATGGAAACAGTTATTTGTGCAATCCTTCAGGGATGCTTGGATAATGGATTTATTGTTCTTAGGAACTATATAACAAATTTTCATAAACAATGATTAAAAAAATAAAAAATGAGATAAAATATAAAATAAGATCACAAATAAATAATGGTGAGAAGAAGAAGATGAACAAAAAGAAGAAAAATTATTCTTGTACTAGAACCTGAAGATGATTATGCCATCAATCACACGGTAGAGCTTCGTGCTGATAACGTGTTATGAAAATAACCAAAACTGGAGCAAGAACAAATATGAGAAATTATATAGAGATGAAGAAGAGAGATGAAGAGAGCTCTAGTATTATTTTTTTCAAAAGTACCATTACACATAAGAGTATGTCCTATTTATAGGGTGTAGATTGACAAGTGAATGGTCAATCATAAAAAGCCACTAATACCCTAATTAGTAAAGTGGGTAGTGGGAATGTGGAAGAAAGGTAGTGGACATCCATAATATAATAATATTCATAACAGTGGGATATAAATATTTGAACTTTTTTGGCATCAAATATTTGATCTTTTTAGGGTTTTTTTTTGTTGCGGGTTAAAATATAAGTAATTTTGTTGTTGAAAATTTAAAGATTAGTTTTTAGAGTTTTTTATAAAAATAAAAAATTCTTGTGTTTATGTAACATACTGAAAATCACTTATCTTAGAAAAATTTATTCTTAAAAAGTAATTTTTATGAGAAACTACTTAAAGAAAATTATCATTTGAAGCAATTTTTAGATTCTCACTTTTTTTTTTGTAAAATTGTAACAAACTGATGAAAAAATTCTAAAATATATATTTTTTTTTTAAAAAAATGATTATTTTCAAAATAAGCCGTAACAAATGGGCTCTAGTATCTCACATTTTTCAGTTTAGTGAACATAGTTTGCTAAATTTCTTAGTGAGTTTAGTATTCTTAAATCTAAATATTGCAAATTTGGTTTTGAAATTTACTAATTACACTTTTGGTCTTCCATTTTTTTCTAAAAGTCAAGATTTTTGGGATATAAATGAAAATAACAAAATTTTGAAGGACCAAATATGCAATTCAAAAATCAAATTTGTGAGAAAAAGGAAAGAGGGGAGAATGAGATATGAGATAGGGAGAGAGAGAGAGAGGGGGGGGGGATAGAGAGAGAGAGAAATGAGATATAAAAAATCAAAATTTTCAGGTAAGTTTCCAAAATCCCCTTTGTTCTTTCTTTGTTGATAATCTCAATGCTCAAGACCCTTTTACCTGTGTTCTATTATGTAGCATGATTTTTCTTTAGATCAAATATGTTTCCATTTAGTTTGAGTCAAACATTGGAAGATAATACCAATTTCAACTTAGGGAAAGTACTTTGTTCGGTGATACTTAGCCGAACTGGCTCGGTGCTTGTGAGTCGAATTGGTTCGGGGCTCCTCTACCGTACCCGTGAACACTGTGTAAGGAGGTTTCCACGTGTGTTCCACGTAAGGGTAATTTTAGAATATTTGAAATTTGGGGGTGTGTAGTTAGGAGGGGTGTGAGAAAAGCAATGGCCAACAAAATATTGGCCCAAGCCTTAGCTTGACAAACTCAATCCAACACAAAATTTAAGGTCCGTTGACAAAAAAGTAGGCCATTGCTTTTCCCACACCCCCTCCTACTTTTTCACACCCCTTAACAAATTTTATTCCAAAAATAACCTCGCGTGAAACGCTGAGTTCACGTGTTTAAAGATTGTTCGAACGACCTTGTTCGAACAGGTGAAATTACGCACAAGAGGGTGTGAAGTCAATATTTAACACACTCGAACGATGTCGTTCGAACGGGTTCGAACAAGGTCATGTGATCACTCGAACAGGTGAAAAACGCCCAAAGAGAGTGTGAAGTCAAGGTTTAACACACACGAACGATGTCATTCGAACCTGTTCGAAGGCCCGTGTTCGAACAGGTGAAAATTCGTGAAAAAAAAGAGGTTTTGGCTGACATTTTGGTCTTTTCACACCCTTATGGGGTGTGTTTTGAGTAGGAGGGGGCGTGGGAAAAGCAAACGCCAAAAAGTATTGGGTTTTTTTAATACCCCCACCCAATCCCCATATACCCCCACCAAATTTGAAAACCCCAAAATGCCCTTTGTAATGTATATATATTTTTTTAAAAAAGACTCATCGTATATATGACATTTTGGACATATATACGATGCTCATTTTTACCACATCGTATATATGCCCTTAAGAAGTATATACGATTGCATATTACACGGCCAATCGTATATACCTCTTAAGGGCATATGTACGATGTGGTTAAAATGAGCATCGTATATATATCCCAAATGGCATATATACGATGCGTTTTAGTTTTTTTTTAGTTGTAAAAAAAATTTTAACGGTCATGATTTCACTTTCAAAGTTGATCAACGGTGTGGATTGCACTACAAAATCAACGGTTGATAATCTCTTACCTCAACTATAAATACCCACTCCCACCATCACTATTTTCACACCAAAAATTCAACTACCTTCTATCACACAACACAAGTGAAGATGATGCAGGCTTCGCTAATGTCATACTACGAGCCTTCTTCCCTCACTCTCGTTCATTCTAATACGGGGTTCGCTGATCATCAATGTAACACCCCAAATCTACCCGTTCGTTTTATTAAAATCAGAGTGCGGAAATTTAAAACTAAGCATGCAATGGAGTGTCACATTCTACGTTTAAAATCCAAACAAAACGTGGAATCCTTCAATCGAGTTTACACCACCTTAAATAACATCAGATATTTCAAAATCCACAATTTTAAGTTCAAATCAAAGAATGCAATAAAACAACTAATAAAAAAGTGTTCATCCCCTCCCTGAGTGATACGTATCGACGAGAGACGACATCGACTCGGTGGCGAAGGTAGACAAGCCTTCACTCACTATCACCGTGACGTTACCCACGTAGGGTAACATTCAAACGAAGGGATGAGTCTCTAACAGTATAAAAGCATGTATGATAAGCAGTATACTAGAGTTCAGGCAACTATAATTACCACATCATCACACAACAACATCATTAACTACAACATCATTAACTACAACACCATTAACACATCCACAACATTAGACAACCACATAGTCAATGTCAATCACTCAAGGGACATCATCAATGTAATGAATGGGAAATGAAATGCAACCCACACCGACGGGCATATGCATGTGGTACCATCACCGAAAAATAGCCATCTCGTGGTGTCATCATCAACATTGAGCATAGCTCCATCACCGGAATATGAATATGAATGCATGCGACACCATGAACAACAGTCATATATCATGCAACAACAACACCATCATCGTTAATTGGTCACATTTGACCCAACAACACCATCATCAATCAAGTGGTCAGATTTGACCCATCGTCTATCACTGTAGTTAATACAACACATCAATTATAGTATTCGGAGCTAACACCAATTTCCCCAACCACACCACCACCTAAGACACCAATTAGATTACACACCAATGACACGGCAACACAGACTTGGCGCCAGGCAGCAAGCTAGGCGCACTCAGACACAAAACTGGCGCCTAGGGGCAACACAACACCCCCTGGTGCCAAACAACACATAAAATGGCGCCTGGTGGCAACACAGGCACTACAGGCAGCAACACAGCACAAGTGCTGAATTCCTACAGCAGTACACCTACTTCGGCGAATTAATTAAAATAGCATACGACATCGGATTTCAACAAAAGACCACTCATTGGAAAGCTCTTTGAGTGTACTTTCTACCTATGATTTTTGTTTTTCAAAATAAGTATCCTGTTGGTACAGTTTTTCAAAACACTACACTGAGGTACCATAATCGGACAGGACTTTTTACCCAACTTGCAACCAAATTTTCTTTTTCATTTCTTAATGAAATTTCGTGAAACCAGTGCCTATTTCGTAGAGAATTAAGTCTACTTTTCAATGAAACAAGAATAATTCAAAACGGAGTTCAATTGAGAACACAAAACCTGCAAAAACCGATCCTACTCACAGTTTGACTCCAGAAATTTGACCTAACTTTGGAGACTCATAACTCGAGCTACACAACTCCAAATTGAACGAAACCAGTGCCAAAACGACCGGCCTTAACTCTATTTTCAAAAACAATCAGCCACACAATTTTTGGATCAACCAAACAGTACCAGTTTCAGAAAGACCGAAACAGTATCCAGAAACGCACAGAAACCCTAAAAAGTAAAACTCATCATGATCAATCACCAAAACCAATTATAATCATCACAAATACAATCAAAATCATCAAATAGCACATCAAACATAATCAAATCACCTAAGGTGCATCAATTCACCATCAAATCATACACAAGTCATTAACACCAAAACGAAATTAAACACCACATATATACATGCAAGAATCATTCAATCATATTATCAAACACCTAACATGCATTATAGTTCCTAATCTCTCACATACACCCCATCATACAACCCATTATAATATTAGAACTCACCCTTACTTTGGAAATTCGTCGAATAAGGAACTCTTCCACGAACTCTAAGAACCACGACAACAAACTTCCTCTCCTTCTTCTTCTTTCTCCCTTGCGCAATCTCACTTTCCCTCTCTTCTCCTCTCACTTGCGCCGCTCCCTCTCTCTTTTCTTTCTTTCTTTTCTTTTTGCTCTCCAAATGAGCAATTGGCTCTAACCCTAGTGCTTATATCATTGGGCTCTTGGGTCATGGGCCTCTTCCTACCACTTAAATAGTTACTAACACCACCTCTTTCTACCACCCACTTAATTTCTAAACACCACCTTTTTTCTACCACTTCTTAATTACTAAACACCACCTTTTTCTACCACTTACTTAATTACTAAACACCACCCCAGGATTTAAAAGAAGTACCCCATTATTATTTTAATCACTATACCTATACAATACCTAAACAATCTAATTAAATAAATAATTGAATTATTTGGGGAGTTACAATCAGGGCATCATCTTGCAAGATGATGGTATAGGTTTCGATGAGAGAGATGTTTTATCGTGTAGGTTGAAACATCGCATAACATTTGTCGCTCTTAGCGTAAAACTCGTGGATGGTTCAAACGAGAGAACGACGAGCATGAGATAATTCGTATCGTTTATCGGAAACCGGAAATGACTGATGGAGGTGGTCTACCATGGATGTCAACAGCGAGGATGACGTCCGAGACATGATGTCCATTCATATTACGTTTAAATGGAAGAGTTACATTCATCTGTACGTCGAAACCAGAAGGATCGTCGCTGAGATCCTTCGTCGATTAACTCCACCAACTCAGTAGTTTCTATTGTATTTTTTTATCTGTCTATTTTGATTGTAGTTGTTTATGTTTTATCGCTTGTGTACATTTGTTTTATGGAATCAATGAAATCGAAAATTTATGCAAACTCGTAAAATATAACTACCGAAAAAAAGTAATAATAAAGTGCCAACATCAAAGTAATATGAGTACAAATACATCAAAGTACAAATACAAAATCCCTAACGTCCTCCTCGTCGCCCTCGTCCTCGTCCCCGTCGTCTAAGGCAATGTCATCCGGATGTGCCATCCCCACCAGCCTATGGAGTGTCCGATACGCCCGACTGCCACGCGTGATCTCGCCATCACGAATCCCCTCCCTACAAGCGGTCACAATCTCCCTCACCCACTCAAAGATCGCCGTATCATAGCTCGGGGTGGGTGTCCGCCCTCGCCATCGTTGATGGTGGTGGCCGGTAATAGTCCGGGATAGATGCACGGACGTACCACTCTAAGTACCTAGGTACGTCTCATCCGCCCGCTGAGCAAACCGAGTAGTGCGCAGGATGTCATCCACAGATGCCATGAAGTGGGTGATCTTAAAGACGCAGTCAGTATGACTCGGACGACCTCTGGGAGGGTCACGCGGGATGATCTCAGATGTACCCAAACCGCCGCATGAGACACTCATCGTGCATGTAGGGAACTCACGAAGTCACCCCTGGCGATGAAGCCTCAGATAGGAGATCTCGCTCAAAGTGGTCTACCATCCTCGTGCTCCTCAAATGGCCATCGCCAGACATCCTGCGGCCTCACTCATTGTAGCGGCACCAGAAAAATCGGGAAAGGATTCTTGAAAGGTTCATAGGAAGCCGCCACCGAAATTCTAGTTTAAGGGCAAATTCAGAAAATCCCTTTAGGTTTTAGGACGAGGCATTGTTAGGGTTCGGGAGTCGTTATGTGTGGGGAATGTATTAGCACCCCACGACATCCATTGTCTAATTAATTTAAGATTTATTTTATTGTTACCCTTTTATTTGTAGAGAAAATGACTTATTTAGATTTTTGTTTTTAGTCTTTGGACAAGAGTTGAGTCTTGCTCCTACGTACCTCCGGATGTAATGGAGGAATCAAAGCTACGTAGTTCTTCCTGAAAAAGTTTGTGGGTTGGTATTTTTTAGTGTAGGGGTCTTAGGATTCCTTGAACTGTACAGCTCACTGATTCCTAGGACGCTGACTAACCCGATTGTACAACCGACTTAGTCCCCTACTTTTTGAAAATGATTTTAGGTTTTTTGGAAGAAATTGGTTTGGCGTGAGGTGAGTTCGTTTTAGAATAGGTATTCTAGAACTCTGAATCTGACTGACTCATTAGTTCTAGACGCATTGACTAACCCGATCAGACAAAATGACTTAATCCCCTATTTTTAGGAAAATGGTTTACTCGTATTTATTAAGTTCGTAGGTTACCGAATCAGCATGTGACTCATTGGCCCTAAAATAATGATTAACCTTGGTTGTACAACCGACTTAGCCGTTTATTTTTTAGAAAAGTAATTTATTCGTATTTGTTAGGTTTGTAGGGTTACTGAACTGTACAACTCATTGGCCCTAAAATAATGACTATCCCGGTTGTACAACCGACTTAGCCGTTTATTTAATTTCGAGAGAAAAAAGTAATTATAGTTGAATTGGAAAAAGAATTAAAAAGTGAAACAGGGGGTGAACATAGTAAATTGGGGTTTTATTAGTAGCAGGGTGTTGTATAATTAATAAAGGGTGTAAAGAGGAAAACTCAGTTCGCATGTGGGAGCCCAGAATGCGAAACTGGGCTTAAGTGGGGGGAGGCGTGCGCGTGAACAGTGGGGGAGCGAATAGTAATCTGAATGTTAAAAAAACTAAAAAACGAGGGACCGTATATAAACGCAAACTCAATAAAAGGAAACCCTAAAACTAAACCCCTCCTTCCTTCCTCTTTTTTCGGCTGCCGCAAAGAAAGGGAGTGGGGGTCGCCGGCGAAGATTTCGGTAGGTTTCACGGTGAGGAGAGAAAAAAAACGAGACGTTCGCGGTTTCAATGGCGCGGGTTGTTGATGGTTCGCGGTGAGAGAGAGTGGGACGACGGCGGACGGCGAGTGTGACGCCGTGAAGGATTCCCGCCGGTGAGCTTCGTTTTCTTTCTCTGTTCTTCTTTATCTTTCCTTCTCTTATTTTTGTTTTTTTCTTTTCATTCTTTGAAAAAGGATGTTTTTTGGGTCGTGTTTTGTCTTTTACATCTCCTCCAAGGAGATTATTTCTCCATTGTTATTTTCTGCTCAAAGATCCTCTTTGTATAATCAAAGCAAGTTAGTTCCCTATTTTCATTAATTGAAGGGAGTTCCCATTGTTTGTTGTTGGCCTGCGCTTCTGAGTTGTGTTTTTGGGTTTGCTATGGTTTTTTTTCTTTTTCATTTCTGCATTGATGTTTGCTGTTTGATAATTTTTTTTTTTTACAATAAAAGGAGTCTATTCTTGATTCAAAAAAGCAAACAACAAACAGAAACAGAGTTTTCAATCCTAACCTAATTTAATCACAAGGAACAACAAAAAACTTGATCTGATTGTTAGACTAATCTAAAGAGTCCTTTATTATCATCCTTTTTTTTTAAGGAACCTGACTTGTTTTTGAGCCAATCACGTTTTTATGTTGCATGAAAGACAAATTATCTGATCTGAATATGGGCTTAAAAAAACAATATCTTGGTACTAACCTTTACTCCAGCTTCTGTGCTTCTGTTAGACTCTTGACTGTGGTTATATATGACTGGCTGCAACTACCACTGTGTGACTGCCTGACTGCTACCCCGTTTTTCTTTAACAACCAGAACTTCAGAATTGTTTTTAGTGGATTAGGGTTTCGATGTGAAACTCTAATCCTATTTTGGGTGATTTTAGCAGTAGTTTTCTGCCTTGATTTCTGTGTGTTTTAGACTCTAGGTTAGCCGTTTATTTATAGGTAGAAATTAGGTTTTAGCATTAATTGCTGTTTTTGGGCTTTTGCAGATCTGATAATGTGGGCCTGCTGAGTAGTCTTGAAGAGCAAGAACAGACCCCAGAGATTACTGATGCTGCTCATTTATTTAATTTTCGTTTTTTGTATTCTTTGTATTTTTTATATTATCATTTTTTGTATTTTTGGACTTTTTGGACTATTAAGTGCTCTTAAATTGTAAATTAAACTAAATAGAATTTTTTTGACATTTTTGGGCTGTATATATGCTTAAATAAATTAAATAAACAAAATACGAATAAAATAATAAGAAAAAGGAGTCAGGCCAAATACAAAGACGAGGACGGGCCGGACTCGACAAGTATGCTAAAACTAAACCAAAAATGGGCGTGTTAACTACAAGCCCCACAATTAACTCGGAATCGCATTAGTCTGAATTTAAACCAAATTTTGAGAAAAATGACTTTGGGTGGATCTGCTCACATACGACTAAACTCAAATACAGATAATTAAATTGAAGAACGCACGGGAAGATCGATCATTCGCGCGCATGCCTAATTTAAACAATGGTATTTCGAGTTTAGCTGAACGGAGTGACTAGAATTGGTTTGGATTGGTAACCGAGACTTCACACTAATAATTCTTGTAATCGTGCGACTCCGAAACACGCCCTTACTAAAAATAAACGACTAGAACAAGAAAAAGAAGACGGACAATATTGGGGTATAACAGTTGCCCCTCTTTATTAGTATTTCACTAGAAAGTGCGGAGCTCTCGAACTTTCGTAGTAGAAATAGGAATAAAGATAAGATAGACGCTAATTTTGTCCGTTTAAAGGGCGAGAAAAGGTTTGAGAGATAAGAGGAGTGGTTAATACTTGGCGCATTAATCGAGAGTTGAATGAAGGGTCGACAAGGACCTGAAGGAGCACTAAGGCTCTGAAGGACCACTCAGGGTCCGAAGGAGCGATAAGGCTCGAAAAACCACTTAAGGTCCGAAGAAAGTGCGCTAGGCCTTAATTGAAGGACCATTGTAGTGTCGAAGGAGCGCAATTAGCTACGGTACTAATTAAACGATGCGAGGGGCCTTTATACTGAAGCGGCCATGAGGGGTCAAGATCGGTCTAGAAGCGATATGTTGACCATGAAGGGCGTATACATCGTGTCTTCAGGTCGACACAACTAGTCCGAAGGACCACTCTGAAGTGCGAAGGTCCATCGGGCTTGACTCCGACGTTGCGACCTGGGCCACTTAGAGCACTGAAGGAGCGTAGTGCTCTGAAGGACCACTCGGGGTCTATAGGGATCAACCTGGTGATCCGTGATATGATATGAGATCAACGCTTAACGCGCTGATTTTAAAGGAACAAAATATAGGGATTAACACTTGTCGTGTCAATCTGAAAACTTAGTAAGCGCATTAAAAAATGAGAATGTAATCTTCATTTGGCGTATTTAATAATGCTTGTATGTGATGTATGCACATGTAATGATTGGCATGTGGTGGGATGATGAATGAAATGTGGGATGAATCCTTTCTTTTGCCTTTTGATTCTTTTCGGCATTCTCTTTCTTTGAATTTTTTTTTTTTTTTGACAATCTCTTTTTGACTGGTTTCATCAACTCGTGGAACTTCCGGTGTGAGAGATGAAGCCTTTTTGTGTATTTGTATTGCTGGATCGACATGCTGGTGATTGATGATTCATTTGAAGTGATCTTAAGTGCATTTGTTCATTTCGTGTGATGAGAGATTACGTCCTTTTTGTGATTTCCAAAGATTTCGTAACAATCGTAATGCTTATGCCACATGTTTCACAATTCAGTATCCTTTATCATAAAACATCATTTCAACAAGAGAGAGAATGAAAGAGAAGGGAAAGTGTTTGATATTATTATTGGAAGCCGAGTATGCAGAAGGCACACTGACTGAAGATTATATCAGTAACCGAGTTGAAAGAAACAGAAAAGCCAAAAATACTAAGCAGATTTGTGGGTAGCTAATCTCCTTGAGATAACACCATCGGCTACTCATATTCACCACCTTGATCACCTCATTGTCCGACTTTCCGAAGTGCTGTGTGCCTCAGTATTTTGGTCCAATCTTTTGACCCTAATTTTTGCCTGGATCGCCCTTTTGGGTTTTCGATTCACCGGGTCGCTCTAACTTTTGCCTAGGCCGCCCTTTTGGGTTTTCGACCTAGTGAGCTTATTCTTGCTTGGCTCATTTTCTCTTTTCTACATCATTTCTTTTAGGCATAGTATTTCTTGATCGTGATCTCGAGTTGATTGGGAGGTCTTTGTCGTCGTGAGAATTAAGGCTCTTCTAGAGAACGATTTCTTCACCACGTAAGGTTCTTCGTAATTTGAGGTTGAGAATCCTTTTGGATAAGTAAGATTTCCTTGGGCACCGAGTCTCTTTCTCGGAAATTGTTGAAGACAAACTTTCTTAAGCTTTCTTCGTTCTCATCCGTCACTATTGGTCATGACATGAGGCAACCATTTTGTTTGATGACTTCTTTTGTTGCGTTGGGTTGCCCTGTTGAGGTGGGAAATGAGGTCCACCCTCCATGTGAGGCCAAAGGGAGTGTTTGTGGATCGCGTTTGCGGGATCTCTTTGATATTCTTTGTTTCTTTGCCGCAGATTGCCCCATTCACCTTTGGGTGGTATGGGGGAGGGCTATGAGCACGACCGAGGTCTCCAAACAACTCTGCCACCATGATGTTTTTGGAAGACCGTAATGGTCGACTAAATTGTTAACAATCACAGATCTTGTTACAGGTGGGCTTTTAATAGCCTCTTGTGACTTGATGTATCCATGCCATGACGCCACCCAATCGAGACAAGATTCGTGTGAATTTTCTTGGTTTCTTTGTCCTTAATTGTTGTATTCTCTTTGCCTTCTTTCGGTGCCCTGACTTAGTAGACTTAGTTGCTTCGGCTAGATTCTCATGGGGCCTCCCGGTCATCTTCGACATTTTCCTCAATTTGATTAATGAGGTGATCAAGGTTATGCTATGAGTCACCGATATTGCTATTTTTGAGATTTTTTGATCTGCATTAGTTGAAAGTGAAAGCGGATAGAGAAGAAAGCAAAGCAAAGAAATGAGGGAGATAGAATGAGAATTTATTAGAGAATTCAAAATGCTATTTTATTAATAATGATATGAAATGAAACATGCGTGTTCTTATTGAAATTTCCTAAGGCCTTGGGCAGAGCCATAGGATTTGCATTACAGAAAATTACTTTGAATTGAAAATCACAGAAAAATCAACAGTCTCTCAGTTCTTGAACTCCTTATTTGTAGGAGAAAAGCGCACATGATTGACGACACCGTCTGCGGTACTTTTATAACTCTCACCAACTGCTATTTAGTCACCACCTTCCTTAAAGTTCATTTGCTTTGTGTCAATGAGGCCTTGAACGATGTGCTTTAAGGGATAACAATTTTTTGGTGAGTATGACCGGCGCTGACATGGAACTCACGGTGGCTTTTGGTCGTGTGTCCTCTTGGGAATGGAGGTGGCTGGTCTCATCTGACGAGGAGAAATCAAATTGTGGCTGATAAGTTGGCGCCCAGTCTGTGTATGATGTGGGAATGGGGTCATATTGGGAGGACCCTTGATGGCTTGATATTTCGCTGGAGAATTATAGTGTGAATCTCCTTGATTTTTTTACTATGGCGTTGACTTCCCCCTTCTTCTTATTGAACATTGTAGGAGTCCCGTCAGAATTATGAGTGATCTTCCCAGTCCTCATTGCATTTTCTACTCTTCCTCCTATGGTAACCATGTCTGAAAAGTTTGAAGATACTCCCCTATCAATTTGTCATAGTAGGGGATGGAAGAGTTTCCATGAACATGGCAACCATTTCTTTTTCTAATAGAGGTGGTGCTACATAAATGCCAACCTCTCTCGGTATTTGGGCATATTCCTTGAAGGACTCGTTGTCTTTTTGGTCATATTTTGCGGTTGTATCCTATCGGGAGCCATATCGATGTTATATTTGTCTTTGCTTAAGAAAAGCATCGGCGGATCTTTCCAACATTGGATATGAGCACGTTCAATCTGCGTATACCATTTCGAAGTTGCCCAACTAGACTTGTCTTGGAAGTAATGAATAAGCGGTGATCATTGTGCATAAACCGAGCCATTTTCTGCGAGTACATAGTCGGATGATTAAGAGGACATGTTGCCCCTCGATACTTATCAAAGTCCGGCACTTTGAACTTATAAGGAATGACCACATTGGGGGACGAGACATAGGTCATATCGTCACTTATTTCCACATTGGATCCTTCCACCGCTCTTAGACGCTCTTCTAGCATTTGCAACTTATCTCTTGCTTGAGGATCTTGACTTGGTAGCCATGAGAAAGACCAACCATTGTGAGGAAGCAGGCGAGTATGATTCTTGAAGTCGATTCGAGAACTTGAGAAAGACCTTTGGTGGTGCCGTAAGTTTTTGCGTTGAATTTGTTCTCGTCTCATCACCAACATTGTTTCCTCGCTATTCCATCTTGGTTCGTGCAAAGAACCCCGAAATATCTTCTTTATTGATAACATCCATAGTCGGAGGCGTGTAATCGGTGGTAGACCCCATCGAGGCCATTGCGCACCCTGAGTGTTGGGACCAGGGTTATGAGGACGGGATACGTTTGTGGCCTGGTCATTGGTGCCCCCAGCTGAAATGTTATCTCCCGCATTCTTCTCGGTGAGAAGCTTCAAAATCTCGGTCATCTGATCTTTGTCATTCATTTGCTCCTTCAGCTTTTCAATGTCATCCTTATTTTGATTGTCTTGGTTTTGGCCATGTTCCTTGCTCGAGAACAAGTCCAATAACGATGTTGATGAACCAGCTTGCCTTTTTTCTGTTTTTCTGTTTTTTTTTTTCAATGCATGATGTTAGTATGAAATTAGTATGAAATGTAGATGAAATGGTAATGTATGCGCATGAAATGTATGAGATGATTCGATTTTATCACGTTGGGGGGTTATAAACTTTCATTTGGAGAGTAAAGAACAAAATTTTATTTTGACTTTAGCATGCATGGCTTCTCTCCAAAATAAAACTTTTAACTCCCTGACGCTTATTTCAATATTTTGGAAATGCAAAAGGAAAAATGCATGTAATATAAAGCGTTTATTTCAATATTTTTCGTAATGCAAGCAAAAGAAAAATGCATGTAAAAAGCTTTGCGGAAATAACAATTTTGATTTTGCTTGTTTTTTTGATTTGATTTTTTTTGATTTTTGTGTTTGTAAAAGACGGTATGCACTAATGTTTGTTTTGAATGCAAGGGTGTTAAGCTCCTTTGTGAACCTAGGAAGGTATCTTATGGAGTGGGTCTAAAGTTTTCTTTATAGTGAACCTCACAAGGGCGGTTCTAAAGAATCCTACACATGGTTCCTAGAGCCAAGGACCTGATCAAGAACATCGACCCGACAATAGGCAAGCTATTAGAAGGGATAGCATCCTCAAAAGGAATCAAACTCTAGGTGAGATTTTTCGTGACCACCCAACGAGACGCACGCCCCATGAGCCATCACTACACAATCTCTCGTTCTAACTTAAGTTTATGCTCGAGTCAGGGTAGAGGACTTTGCTCACAAGTGTGTGAAGTGTAGAAGTGCGGTGTGTGTAGGAGCAATTTAAAACAAACCCAAAGTGCAAAACAAACATACATACAGTATCGTCTTTCTACCCTAAGGTTTACACAAATAAATAACATATTTATGCAAAAAGCAAATAAATAAATAAAAGGGTAAAAATTGAATTAATCCTAAATTATTTAGACTAGGTTTTGACTCTCTAAAAATAAATAAGTCCCCAAAGTGAAGTCGCTAAATTTGTAGCGGCCAGAAAAATCGGGAAAGGATTCTTGAAAGGTTCATAGGAAGCCGCCAGAAATTCTAGTTTAAGGGCAAATTCGGAAAATCCCTTTAGGTTTTAGGACGAGGCATTGTTAGGGTTAGGGAGTCGTATATGTGTGGGAATGTATTAGCACCCCACGACATCCATTGTCTAATTAATTTAAGATTTATTTTATTGTTACCCTTTTATTTGTAGAGAAAATGACTTATTTAGATTTTTGTTTTTTAGTGCTTGACAAGAGTTGAGTCTTGCTCCTACGTACCTCCGGATGTAATGGAGGAATCAAAGCTACGTAGTTCTTCCTGAAAAAGTTTGTGGGTTGGTATTTTTAGTGTAGGGGTCTTAGGATTCCTTGAGTATGCATGACTCATTGATTCTAGACGTTGACTAACCCGATTGTACAACCGAGCTTAGTCCCCTACTTTTTGAAAATGATTTTAGGTTTTTGGAAGAAATTGGTTTGGCGTGAGGTGAGTTCGTTTTAGAATAGGTATTCTAGAACTCTGAACTGCATCTGACTCATTAGTTCTAGAACGACTGACTAACCTTGCATATGCAGTAGACTTAATCCCCTATTTTTAGGAAAATGGTTTACTCGTATTTATTAAGTTCGTAGGGTTACTGAACTGTACAGCTCATTGGCCCTAAAATAATGACTAACCCGGTTGTACAACCGACTTAGCCGTTTATTTTTTAGAAAAGTAATTTATTCGTATTTGTTAGGTTTGTAGGTTTCTTGTTGTACAACTCATTGGCCCTAAAATAATGACTATCCGGTTGTACAACCGACTTAGCCGTTATTTAATTTCGAGAGAAAAAAGTAATTATAGTTGAATTGGAAAAAGAATTAAAAAGTGAAACAGGGGGTGAACATAGTAAATTGGGGTTTTATTAGTAGCAGGGTGTTGTATAATTAATAAAGGGTGTAAAGAGGAAAACTCAGTTCGCATGTGGGAGCCCAGAATGCGAAACTGGGCTTAAGTGGGGGGAGGCGTGTGCGTGAACAGTGGGGGAGCGAATAGTAATCTGAATGTTAAAAAAACTAAAAAACGAGGGACCGTATATAAACGCAAACTCAAAAAAGGAAACCCTAAAACTAAACCCCTCCTTCCTCCCCTTTTCTCGGCGCCGCAACAAAGGGAGTGGGGTCGCCGGCGAAGATTCCGCCGGTTTCACGGTGAGGGAGAGGAAAAACCAGCGAGACGTTCGCGGTTTCAATGGCAGCGGGTTGTGGACGGTTCGCGGTGAGAGAGAGTGGACGACGGCGACGACGAGTGTGACGCCGGTGAAGGGATTCCTGCCGGTGAGCTTCGTTTTTCTTTCTCTGTTCTTCTTTATCTTTCCTTCTCTTATTTTTGTTTTTTTTCTTTACATTTCTTTGAAAAAGGGTGTTTTTTGGAGTGCGTGTTTTGTCTTTTACATCTCCTCCAAGGAGATTATTTCTCCATTGTTATTTTACATCAAAGACATCCTCTTTGTATAATCAAAGCAAGTTAGTTCCCTATTTTCATTAATTGAAGGAGTTCCCATTGTTTGTTGTTGGCTGCGCTTACGAGTTGTGTTTTTGGGTTTGCTATGGTTTTTTTTCTTTTCATTTCTGCATTGATGTTTCTTTGTTTGATAAATTTTTTTACAATAAAAGGAGTCTATTCTTGATTCAAAAAGCAAACAACAAAGCGAAGCGAGTTTTCAATCCTAACCTAATTTAATCACAAGGAACAACAAAAAACTTGATCTGATTGTTAGACTAATCTAAAGAGTCCTTTATTATCATCCTTTTTTTTTTAAGGAACCTGACTTGTTTTTGAGCCAATCACGTTTTTATGTTGCATGAAAGACAAATTATCGATCGAATATGGGCTTAAAAAACAATATCTTGGTACTAACCTTTACTCCGACTTACGTATACATTAGACTCACTAGTGGAAAATATGGATTTTACATCAAGCAATTAATAACGGTTCACACTATAACCGATATGAAAAAAAGAAGCGGTGGCATTTTTGAAATTATGAGCAAATTATCTATATCGGTTTCTGTTCGAACCGATATGGAAACTCTATTTTACTCTAATCCATATCGGCTCCTATTCAAACCGATATGGAAACTCGATTTTACCGCCTTAAAATTTTATTCACCCACACGAGCGGAACCAAATACGTGCGCTTCATCTTCCTTCGCTCTCTCTCTTTGAAAACCCTAGCACGAAATCCACCAAAACCCACCAGAAAGCGAAGGAGAAAACGACGGCAAAGAGGAAGAAGAAGAGAAGACGCAGCGAAGAAGAAGAAGAAGAGACGAGCGGCGAAGAGGAAGAAGAAGAGAAAGCGGCGGCGAAGAGAGGAAGAAGAAGAGAGCGACGACGCTTCGTTTTTTCTTCACTTTTTCCTCTTATCTTTTCCTTTTTCTTCTTCATAAAAGCGACAAACCAGACAGAGAAAGAGAAGCACCCTTAGAGAGAGAGAGTATCATTCTCGTGTGGGTTGGTTTCACAGAATACAACTTAGATCAACTCGAGTTTTCCTTTGAAGGATTTTCACCGACAACATTGTTTTGAACATGGTGAGAAAGCTCGAATGTTGTCTATAAAGGAAGACTTGAAGATGATAGATTCGTTCTTTGTGCGGAAGCGATTCAACAAGTCCGCTTGGCACGATTCTCGACAATTCCTAGTTTGTTCTTACTGTTTACATTTTCGCTTCGCTTACGCTTTTGGGTTTCTTGTATTTGCAAGTTTGTTGTTGTGTATTTTGTGAGTTGAAGCTTTGTGTTTGATTTGTTGGAGTTATCTTTTCTTTTAGGAGGAAGCAAGAGCGGTAGAGGCAATTGAGGAGTGAAAGATTAGCTAACTTGGTTGGTTGTTCTTTGTGAAGGAGATGAGAGATTGCTTGTTTCTTGAGTTCATGCCTAATGAAACTCTCTCCAAACATCTTTTTTCTTTGTGAGTTTCTATTCATTTCTTTATCTCGCCTTAAAAACTCACACACAACTTCGAGGTGCCAAGTTCGAACTCGAGTAATGATATCCGACTTAACAATTTCGGCATTTGCCAATTGAGCTAACGGATAAGAATAAAACATTTTGCTTTAATAGCTACATCCCCATTTTTGTTGATATAGTTTATATGTCTTGTGGAATCTTATATCAATTTGATTTTGTGATTTGTATGAACTTCCTTGGCGGGGAGACCAACCAATGAAATGGGCAATGAGGTTGAGGGTGGCCTTGTATCTAGCACAAGCCTTGGAATCTTGTAGTAGCAAAGGAAGGGCATTGTACCATGATCTTAATGCTTATAGAATTTTGTTTGATCAGTACTTGAGACTTTTGTTATAGGGTTTCCTTTTGTGCATATTCCTTATCATGTTTTATCACCTATCTCTTACTTGGTATTAATGATGGCGGGAAGGAAACCCCTAGACTCTCTTGTTTTGGACTCATGAAAAACAGTAGAGATGGAAGAAGCTATAGCACCAATTTAGCCTTCACTCCTCCAGAGTACTTGAGGACAGGTATTAGGAATCTTCATATTCTCAAAGTTTCCCAACCTGTTTTTTGTAATGTTTATTTTTGCAATGTATTGCATAGCTCAATGGACAAGTTGTTTCTGTTTTCTCTTTGTGTAGATCCATCGAGTTGAGGATGCACACCGGGAGTTATCAAAGCGGAGTTGGAGAGACACAAGAAGAAGCATTGGAAGGAGATGATTCAGAAGTGGAAGGATGCTCTTTTTCAACTTGCCAATTTATCAAGCTTACATTCGACCACATACAAGTATGTATCTTTATACATTCTTTTGGGGATTTTGATTCTTCAATTTTGGTAGTCATCTGCAGTTTATTGTGTACAAGTTCTATCTTTATGAACTCAACACTAATTTATTATGTTTGTTTACCTTCACATGATACATGTATTCATTCTTTTGAAATTTTTAGGATTTGGCGAGTTGATTGAAGACATCAACAAAAGCAGTTTTAGAAAAACTAAATCACAAGTACACAAAGAGGCCACATCGCATGCTTGGCAATAACAATCTCGAGATCTGAATTTTGGATTAAAACCTTAAAATGCAATCATGATTTGTTTCCTCATTCAATGCTTCTACGGCTTCATGTGTATCACCCTCACTTATATTCAGTGTTGTATTCCTTTGTTCTTGACAGGAAAATAATTTCCTAGTTTGGCTGATGTACTTACAGTGAGGATAATTTCCTAATTTCCTAGTTTGGTGATGTATACGGTGAGGATATTGTGAGGAAAATAATTTCCTAATTTTAGGCAACAAAAGATGATGTGTACTTCTCCTTTCGCCTCGGCTCACGTATATGACCAAATAATGGAGACCTATTGCATCTCCAAAGGATCGTCGATAGGATTTTGGCAAGGCGTAAGACTCAGATATGCTTCGTGGAATCGGTTTTTGATTCATTATTGTTTTAGCTTTTAACCCCTCTAATAAAATGTTCTCTTTAATTCTTGCAGGATGTCGGGTTCTTAATGGAAGATATTCGAACACTTTGAAACCAACTATATTACTGTGGTGTTCCTAGAGTTTTTGACCGTCTTTGTCTTTGGTAAGAGTAAGACAATAATATGTGCTTCTTATGTTTCTCTCTTGTTTTAGGACTAAATACCATATATAATTATAAATAATGATCTAAACGTTTCTCTTTGAGATCCTTATACTTGTGCAACATTATTGTCCAATAAGCATTAACTATAAGCTTTGCACTTAAAGGTATCAAAAGCAAAGTTTCATCTGGAGGAGCAATGAAAAGTGCATTATTTCAGTATGCATACAACTAGTATGTTTACAACTAAACTAAACTAAACACTTGAGTGTTTTAGTTATATATCTGTGTATATAAATAAACTAATTGGAAGTCCAATGACAGCAAACTAGGATATCTGGAGAAGGGTCTTCAACAACACAAAGCAACACCTCTGTTTGATAGGCTTGTATTTGATAAGGTCAGGTATGTGCATTTTAACTCTGAATCCCTCTCTCACTTATCTTTTTCAATTTGATTTTATGGTGATATTTGTAAATTAATATAGGATCTGGAATTTTGGAGCTAGAATAAATTCTAGTTTATTGGGATTTCTTGTTGTTTGTGTTAGATTGAAATGATGAAATGAACTATTATTGTATTTATATAGGCCTTTGCATGTTTAAGTTCAAGTACTTTTGTTGATCGAGAGGATATCCTTGTTCTTCTTTGGAAATTGTATCAGGTTTGAAGCTTGATTCATGGTTTTTTTATTTTGATCTTGCATATGTTATGTGACAGAGATGGTGGATTCAATGAAGAAGGTTGCAAATCTAGATGTTGAACTGGGGACAATTTTGCTTTTTAGTAATATCTACACTTCTACTAATTGGAGATCCAACCGAGAGGGTTTTTATATTACTATGTAAATTTATGTTGGTATTTGGACTTGTATTTGGTGTCTTCTATTGATTTCTTTGGGACAATTTTGCTTTTTAGTGGTTAGTAAAATATAGATAGTGTGTGTATTAGATTCGTTTTTGTATTTGGATATGGATATTGAGTATAATTTGAGATCTTTGTATTTTTATATAAATATTGTAATTGTTGTGATTTTGTTGTTTGTTTGTATATCCAATTGAGGAATTTTTTTTTTTTTAAAAAAAGACTTTTCATATCGGTTCCTTTAAATAACCGATATAAAAGTGATTTTCAATATCGGTTCAACTAAGAAACCGATATAAAAAAGTGTTTTATAGGTTTAAAAGCGACTTTCCATAACGGTTCTCTTGGGAACCGATATAAAAAACATTTTCCATATCGGTTCTTTAACCGATATAGAAAGCGCCTATTTTTAATATCCCCTTTATCTATATCGGTTACGGAACCGATATGAAAAGCCTTTTTTAACCGATATAAAAAGCCTTTTTTCTAGTAGTGACTCTTGACTGTGGTTATATATGACTGGCTGCAACTACCACTGTGTGACTGCCTGACTGCTACCCCGTTTTTCTTTAACAACCAGAACTTCAGAATTGTTTTTAGTGGATTAGGGTTTCGATGTGAAACTCTAATCCTATTTTGGGTGATTTTAACAGTAGTTTTCTGCCTTGATTTCTGTGTGTTTTAGACTCTAGGTTAGCCGTTTATTTATAGGTAGAAATTAGGTTTTAGCATTAATTGCTGTTTTTGGGCTTTTGCAGATCTGATAATGTGGGCCTGCTGAGTAGTCTTGGAGAGCAAGAAGCGGACCCAGAGATTCACGATCTTTGCTCATTTATTTAATTTTCGTTTTTGTATTCTTTGTATTTTTATATTATCATTTTTTGTATTTTTGGACTTTTGGACTATTAAGTGCTCTTAAATTGTAAATTAAACTAAATAGAATTTTTTGACATTTTTGGGCTGTATATATGCTTAAATAAATTAAATAAACAAAATACGAATAAAATAATAAGAAAAAGGAGTCGGGCCAAATAAAAAAGACGAGGACGAGCGGACTCGACAAGTATGCTAAAACTAAACCAAAAATGGGTGTGTTAACTACAAACCCCACAATTAACTCGGAATCGCATTAGTCCGAATTTAAACCAAATTTTGAGAAAAATGACTTTGGGTGGATCTGCTCACATACGACTAAACTCAAATCTGAGATAATTAAATTGAAGAAGCATACGGGAAGATCGATCATTCGCGCGCATGCCTAATTTAAATAATGGTATTTCGAGTTTAGGTTGAACTGAGTGACTAGAATTGGTTTGGATTGGTAACCGAGACTTCACACTAATAATTCTTGTAATCGTGCGACTCCGAAACACGCCCTTACTAAAAATAAACGACTAGAACAAGAAAAAGAAGACGGACAAAATTGGGGTATAACACTCATCAATCATCCTCCTGTAGTGGCTCAAATTCGGGTGTGGTGCAAGTAGAAGTAGAGATCTTGTAGATGCAGTCTGGTATGGACTTTGTTGCCATGAGCCCATACTTTGACAACTCGCTGATTCTCCTGAATTAAAAATAAATAAATGATGTAAGCAAAAAGTGCAGACTATGTGCGTTAAAAAATATATTTACCCAAAAAAATTCAACTTTCAGGGTCATCAGCGTCTTGAGCTGCAGACATGATCTGTCAGTCGGTGAAGAGAGAGAGGGCGATCTTGGTGATCCTCCGATTCCCCTGATCCTCCTGGGGCTGCTCCTCCTGATACTCAAACATAGATCAGTGCGAGGAAGACATATCGATGCGAGGCGCTCCTACCGATACTCGGGAGGCGGGGCATGGTAATGAATAAGTGGGGATGGTAAAGAGGAGGGTGGTGGATGCTTGAGGAGGAGGTGAGAATGATCTCGAGGAGCCGGCCTCCCCTATACCAATCCTCCTGCTTGAGTCTGCAGAAGATAATCCCAAGATAAAACTTCCCATCATCTTGATAATGAGTGGGGATCTTGCTCATCATACCAGGGGTGGCTCGGGTGATACTCTCGGTGGGTCACCGCTCTGTCTCCTAGTTGAAGCATGCAACTGATTATGCCTCCGAGTCCTCGTACTCGGAGCAGTAGATGACTCTGGCATGTCTGTGATAGGAGTTACCTCCCATCTACCTCTCTGACTCGGATGACTATCCCTGTCTCTGTCATTGCGGTGCCTCACAGGACACTGCGCAAGCAAAGGAAAAAATTAGTAAAAAAAGTGCTCATCGTATTTACATAAAAATGGGGGTATATACGATGCTTACTCTTTAAAGCGTCGTATATATATGAAATTTGTTGGGCGTAAATACGAGTGGATGAATTCTGGCTAATCGTATATACGCCTGGAAAGGGGTATATACGATGGGTAAAAAATATGGATCGTATATAGGCTGGTGGTGGGGTATATGCGAGTGCATGAATTTTGGATCAATTGTATATACGTTTCTGTGGCGTATATGCGAGTGGCTGGTGGTCAATCGTATGTATGACCAATAATGTGAAGAAATTGTGATTTTGTAAAAACGCAGGGGTATTTTCGTCTTTTCACAGGGTGCGTGGGGGTATGAGGGGAAAAGGTGGGGGTATTAAAAAAACCCAAAAGTATTTCTCTGATATATGAGTGTAAATATAAGTTATTTAAAAGTTTTAATTTAGTTTTTGTACTGATAGCCATATTTTTAAATTAATAAATTTGTATTGCCAAAATACCATCGTTCACCTTTCAGGAAAAATGAAATCTTTAAAGTGTGTTTGGATGAAGTAATTAAAATTCTAGAGAATTTAAAATTCTAAGTAATTTAAATGATCCAATTGAATTTCCTTCTTTTATTAATTTTTTCTTTGGATAGAGTAATTGTTTATTTAATGTTGGTTTATTTTTATAAGTTTCAAATTTTTTGGAGTAAAAGTCTATATCTATCTATATAGTAGTATAATTTACACGTGTCAGCACGAGTCGAAATTCATTTGTTTAGACACCGTAAGGTAATTGCTTCAACTATTTTAATATTTATATAATAGTAGGAAATTAAATTAAGATTTATATATATATATATATATATATATATACATATATAATATTATTATATATTATAATTTCAAATGGGATGTGGGGTTTTGTCCAAGAAAAGATTTTGTTTTCTGTCTTATAATGTTTTGTAATAATTAAATGAAGGAAAATTAATATAAAAGTATTCAAACAAAGTACTAAAACGAAAATTGAAACCGATGAAAATATGATTATCATCTAATGTATTTTTTTTTGAAGAAAATCATCTAATGTATTCTGAATGAGTATATAGAAAAACACATTACTATTACTAATGCCGGAAGGAAAATGATATACGATAATAGAATGTCTCATCTATTTTGTAATATATTCATCATAATTTGTTTTCGATAAGCGTGTGAACCTGTGAGAATTCAATTTTATTGTTATAAGCAACACGTGTATACATCTCATTTTATCATAAAATTTTAAATTATTTTTTGGCAGCTTTAAAAATGCGGTTGTATGTTTTTCGTGTGTGTTATATGACACGTCGATTTCTTTGTACACCGTCTTTTATCCATTCATTATGATATATAATATATATGTTTATACATTTATTTATTTTTATATATATAGTGAGTATTTTTTTATTGTGAGTATTTTTTTATAATGTCGTCCTAAAGAATTTTGTTTACATGGGTTCTTAAAGAATTTTTTTTTATAGTGAGTATTTTTATCTATAAAGTACCATCCTACTTTTGCCAATATAGTGAGTATTTTTTATATTATTTGACTATTTAAATGTTAATTTTGATTTAATATATGTATATTCCATATTGCGAAAGAACCCTTATGATATTTTGTATATTCCTATAAGAAAACTATAAACGGGAAAAATCAAACTAACACTTCAGGAGATTATTAGAATATGAAAAATCTAGTTTTATTCGTAGATGCAATTTTCAAGTCATAACATCTCAAAAATATAAAATAATGTACCAAGGTTTTTATTTAAAATAACAATGAAGAATGGTTTAACCATAATGTGTTACGCTTATGAAACAACCGAGCTAGGTAGTCGACTTGATTAAGAATATCACTGAATTCAAGAGGGGATGGGGTCCATTCCCAGTTTTAGGCATGGCAACGGGGCGGGTCGGGGCGGGTTTTGCATCCCCCGTCCTCGCCCCTACCTCTAGCGGGGTCGGGTTTTATATCCTCCATTCCCGTCCTAAGCGGGGTCGGGTTCCCCGCGGGTACCCATTTCCGTCACTAACTTATGCAAAAAATAAAAAAAATTATATTTATGAAAATTAATTTAATAAAATAATAGCTATTATACAATGATAAAATAAAGTTAAAAATATTAAAATAGACATTTCTTTTCAAAATAGATCAAAACTTAAAATAAACAAAATTATGAAACAAAATCAATGAATATATTTGCATAAAATAAAATGAAATAAATAGTTAATGTGTTGTTGAACGGGTTTCGGGCGGGGTCGGGGTGGGTATCGACATCCCCGAACCCGTCCCCGTCCCCGGTCAAAGCGGGTATTCCCCGTCAAACTCGGGTCGGGGGCGGGCGGGTACCCGCGGGTTCGGGCTTTGTTGCCCGCTGATCCATCGCGACGTCTCTTGGATATCCTTGTCCCCTCTCTTTTACGTATTCTTATTCTCATAAAATTTCAATAGATAATGCTAGGTTAATTAATCAACAATGTTATTTGGACATTTTTGTTAGACAAAAGTTGACAAACACCAACTTACAACACCAATTAACCAAGTTTTTAGACCATTTAGCCAACCTGCTTTTTCACAGTTTTCGAGGCGTATAAAAAACTTGGTTAATTGATTACTTGGTGTTTGTCTACTTTTGTCTAAAAAAATGTCCGAATAACATTTTTGTTAATTAATATATTACAACTAAAAAACAGAAACTACAGATGGAAAATTAGTGACAGAAAATGTAAAATTTCTCTCTAGTTCCATCACTAAATTTTGTGATGTAAGAATTAAAGACTGATTTCAATTTTTCTGTTCTAATTTTAGTTACTAATTTAACTTTTTCTAGTAGTGACCGTGGTTATTATTGTTGTAACAAGCAAAAGTTTGCAAATATCAACCTGTAAACAAGATAAAGGTTGTAGCAATTGATAAAACACGTGGTAGTTTACATTGCCAAATCAATATTGCTGAAAAGAAAATAGAAGATATTACACAGCGGCACAGAGCCTTTATTTGCAGGAAAGGTACATTAAACTTCACATATTAAAAGTGCTTCCTAAACATAAGGGGAAAAAAGGAATGAAAATAAAAACTTAATACATGACAACCAGCTGCTCTTACTTTGTTTTTTGGTAGTCAGCTCAGCTGCTCTTACTTTCAATATACCAAAATATGCCACATAGTTTAGTGGTAGCGGTTATATTTCTTTCCCATAAGGTGGGGGATTATAGCCCCGTGGTGGCTTCACTGGAGGAGGTGGCTCGTAAAATGGAGGTTTCACGTGAGGAGGTTGGTATACCGGTGGAGGATTTTCATAAGGTGGTGGTGGTGGCTCGTAAAATGGTGGTTTCACATGAGGAGGTTTGTAAAGAGGCGGTTTCTCGTGAGGAGGATAGTGCACCGGTGGGGGATTCTCATAAGGTGGATGGTACAATGGCGGTGGTGATGGTGGATATATATGGGGTGGCTTCTCATAAGGCGGTTGATAAGGTGGTGGTGGTTTCACATGAGGAGGCAAGTATTTTGGTGGTGGTTTCTCATGATGTGGTGGATTCTCATGAGGTGGCTTGTACTCTGGTGGTGGCGTTTCATGTGGTGGTTTCTCATGAGGCGGTGGGTACTCAGGTGGTGGTGATCGGTACTCTGGAGATGGACTTTCATGTGGTGGTTTCTCATGAGGAGGTTGGTGAATTGGTGGTTTCTCATGTGGTGGTTGGTACTCTGGCGGTGACTTCTCATATGGTGGTTTTTCATGAGGTGGTTGATACTCTGGTGGGGGCTTCTCGTGAGGTGGTTGGTACTCTGGAGGTGGGTTTTCATGCGGTGGTTTCTCGTGGGGAGGCTGGTGTGCTGGTGGTGATTTCGCATGCGGTGGTTGGTACTCTGGTGGTGGCTTTTCATGAGGGGGTTGGTATTCTGGTGGCGACTTCTCATGTGGTGGAGGTAGATACTCTGGTGGTGACTTTTCATATGGTGGTTTCTCATGAGGTGGTGGGTACTCTGGTGGCGGCTTTTCATGAGGTGGAGGTAGGTATTCCGGTGGCGGCTTTTCATGTGGATGTTTTTCATGAGGTGGAGGTAGGTACTCTGGTGGCGGTTTTTCATGTGGTAGTTTTTCATGAGGTGGAGGTTGGTATTCTGGCGGTGGCGGTGGTTTCTCATGAGGTGGATGTAGGTACTCTGGTGGTGGATTTTCAAATGGTGGTTTCTCGTGAGGTGGTTGGTATTCTGGTGGTGGGTATTCTGGAGGTGGCTTTTCATGTGGTGGTTTCTCATGAGGTGGAGGCAAGTACTCTGGTGGCGGCTTAGTATATGGTGGCTCGTATTCTGGCGGTGGTTTCTCATGAGGTGGAGGGTAGTATTCTGGTGGTGGCTTTTCGTGAGGCGGTTTCTCATGAGGTGGAGGGAAGTATTCTGGTGGTGGATTCTCATAAGGTGGTTCGTACACTGGTGGTGGCTTTTCATGTGGAGGATGATATATTGGTGGTGGGTAGATTGGATGCCTATAAATTGGTGGTGGTTTCTCAGTTGGTGGATGCTCATAAGTGGGTGGTGGCTCATCATATGTTGGAGGTTCATAAGTGAGTGGTTTGTAATTAGCTAGCACCGGAGTGGTGTGCATCACCACTCCAAGCAGGAGTAACACTACTAGTGAGGCTATAGAAGCCATGTCTAGATTGGCTGCCTTGTGGTGGATAGAAATGAAAAGATGGAGAAAGTATTTATAGGGAAGGACATGGGAAACTTTCTATCAAGCTCATCATCATCATCAGTTTCATGTTATTTTATTATTTCCTAGTGAAGTTAGAAGAAAGTAGGTGTGATTCTGCGAGTCTCATTGGCTATTTATATTTATTTATTATGAAAAGTAATCGCATGTTTGTCTAAGCCTGTGCACCTCGAGAGGAAATTTCCACTAAATTAGAGTTAACTCGTGCACTTACGTTATTTTCGGGTAAACACACATACATACTACTACAAAAATGTTATTTGGATATTGAATTTTAGACAAAAATAGACAAAAATTAACTTACAACATTAATTAACCAAGTTTTTAAGACAATTAGCCAACCTGCTTTTTCACAGTTTTCGAGGCATTGATTAAAAACTTGGTTAATTAATCACTTGGCTAATAGTCTAAAAAACTTGGTTAATTGGTGTTGTAAGTTGGTTTTTGTCAATTTTTATCTAAAATCTCATGTCCATATAACATTGTTGATACTACTATTCAGTACAGAAATTTAAGTAGTGGCTTTTGTGACAGTTGTGTTAACTGTTGTGATGTGATGAATTATTTTCATTTTCATGGACAAATTAAGAAGTAACTTTTACAAATTTTATTTTTTAATAAATGTGAGTTGATAGAATATAAAGACTACAAAGTCGAGTAAATGACTATGGAAAGAGACTATGGGCCTCTCTCCTAATGGCAAGTATTTATTTGTTCCGGCTAAACAGAAACAGTACCTTGTAAATTCGATGTTATAGTTTTTGTCAAAAAAAAAGAATTGATGTTATAGTAACTAATTTTTATTTTAGAATCTAGAATTTTTTATTTATGTAAACCAATTTGAAAGTTTAGACTTGCTAATTGTTGGAAATTAAGTCTGAAAAAGCACCGAAAGCAATAACGAACTAGTCAATAAATCGAACCACCCTGACAACTGGTTCCTTATAGAGGGAGGTAGTACGGGTGGTGTTCTAAAACTCCTCTAAGTTAGGGATGAAAAAAGGAATTGGGCTTGAATTTTGCGGATTGGGCTTTTTTTGAAAATGTTAGTTACTTTTTTTATGGCATTGTTTTACCCACCCCCTTCCTACTCAAAATACACCTCATGAGGGTGGGAAAAAATCATTAATGAAATGACCAAAGCATCTTTTTTTTTTCCAAAAAAATTCACCGGTTCGAACACGGGCATTCAAACCTGTTCTAACAGAGTCATCCGAGTGTGTTAATTATTGACACACGCACCCTCTTGTGCGAAATTTAACAGGTTCAGATGACACCAATCACACCAGTTCGCATAGGCGTATTTGATCACCCTATTTTATTCCGTTCGTATGTTGCTAACCGAGGCAACAATAATGGACCCTCACACCACAATACATTCACCAATATTCCTTAACACGGATGCATGCATCCGAACGTGTTCGAACAAGGTCATGCGAACTGTCACTAATCACGTCCTGCAAGAGCGTTCCACACGAGGTTATTTTTGGAATAAAATTTGTTTGTGGTGTGCGGTGAGTAGGAGGGGGAGTGGAAAAAACAATTGCCTTTTTTTAATTGTTTCAATACTGTTAGCTTTTTTTTTGACAAGTAATAGTACCATTAGTTTATATATACTTGTTTTTTTATTTTTACCTATCATTTTAAGAATTCACAAAAAAAAATATAAATAAATAAAATGAACAAATAAATCAATACAAATAAGTACACATATATGAACATTCAAAGTTCAAACCTATTTAGATAACATAAAGTAAAAACAAATAAACAAAACATTTATTTAGCATTTTTGTTTTGTTTATTTTATCAAATTTTTATTACTAGTATGGTTTTAAGTTGAGACTTTTGGTGATTTCACATTTAAAAGCAATTTTGATTCAACATATCCAAACAAGAATTGGTAAAAATTACATTTTCTATAAATGCATCTAAGCAAAAATTAGTTTTAACTCATTTCTAACTAAAATCAATCTTACAGAACCAATTCTGAAAATATTAATTCTCATCACCGCAAAACGAAACACACACTTAGCTGATTTTGTAAAAATGATTTTGAATGAATATAAAAGGAATGTAAAATAACTTATGTAGAAGTAGTTGAACATACAATAATAAACTTGAAAGTAAAACTCACTATTCGGAGTAAATTCTAACTGTACTAGAATCATCAACTCAATAGCAAAATTAATTTTACTCAAGTTTGAACTCAGAAAAGAGAATCCAAAGATGCACTTAATATTTTATGTACCATTGATCTGATTTTATCTGCTCGATACGGTGATTGCTAACAAGTGTTAATTTGTAATAATGGCAGCTTCTTGCCCTTTCATAAATAACAAACATGATTACATACAAATGCTCATATGATTTTCAAAGATTAGTTAACATATCACTTTCTCCGACAAAACATAAAAGCTAGCATCAACTATGAAAATTAAATTTTGAAGTTTCGAAGAGGATAGCAAAGTGGTTTTTATGAAACAGGATGAATCTAGATACATCAACTTTATTGCGTTGGAAATACTGTTTCCAAATTTGGCAGCAATTAATATATCTCTACTTATCAAATCCAAATTTAGCCAACACAGCAAGGGCTTGTGGCACATTAATATAATATATACATCAATATTTTATTCTATTTTCATTGCACCAAAAGAATCTGCTTTATGACTTTAAAGGCATGGCAGTTTGGTCACTTTCGTCGTGCAAGTATAACCCGTTATTTCTATTTTTATTTCTATAGTTATCACATTACACACACATACACTAACTATTTTGATTATCATTTATTGTTTGATTAAGAAAAACGAATTTCATTAAATAACAAAATAAGAAAAAACAGGGTTACAAAGAAAAAACTTATATCAGTAACTTTGTCAAAAAATAGTTATGCTTTTTTACTAAAAAGAATGTAATAGAAATATTATATTTTAAATGATTTATATAGGATAAATTCTTGTTAATTCTCTGACGATGTTAAGGTAGAAATGAATTTGTTGATAAGAGACGTGTTATATATGAAGTTTTTACGAAAATAAGGAAATTAGTATTCTAATTATGAAGAATATGAAGAGTAACACTAAAAAGAGAAGTGACACAAAATTAAGCTACTAAAAACTAAATGATTTTTCGTTAATATTGGGTGATTCTCAACAATTTCCTAGTGGATTTTGGCTCATGGAGGTTTTAATGATGTCCCCTTGTAATTGAATTGGAGTACCCTATCCTACCTTCAATACAAATCTTACATATACAAAAAGAGACTAAATTACATTTTTGATAATTTATCTTTGCTCTAAGTTTACCTTTGGTCATTTATCTTTTTTGGATCCGTTTTGGTCCTTCATCTTTAATTTTTGTTTCATTTTGTTCCCTGCCGTTAGTTTTTCTTAACGGACGCCACACTGCCAGTTAGCTGCTGATGTGTCTTATTACGTGTCACTGCTGACTTGAAATTTTTATATGATGTGACATAGAAGAGACCAAAATGAAACTTAACAAAAACATGAGGGACCAAATTGACAAAAAACACACAAATATGAAAAATCACCTACAATGTTCATCTTCTTCTCCAGCGAGCCACCACCACCTCCGGCGAGCCACCACCACCCTCTCCTCCTCAATCCAATACTACCCCCTCCTCCACCGCCACACCACCACCACAACACCAAAGGGATTTAAGATTGGGATCTAGGGATTTAAGATTGAAATTTAGGATTCTATTTTGGTGTTGTGGTGGTGGTGTGGCGGTGGAAGAGAGGGTGGCGGTAGGTTGATGAGGAGAGGGTGGTGGTGGCTCATCGGAGGTGGTGGTGGCTCGCTGAAGAATAAGAAGATGAAGATTGTGGGGATTTTTTATATTTGTGTGTTTTTGTTAATTTGTTCCCTCATATTTTTGTTAAGTTTCATTTTGGTCCATCCTATGCCACATTATATAAAAATTTCAAGTCAGTTGTGACACGTAAGTAAGTTTACACAAGACTTAACAGCTGTCGATGTGGCATCTATAAAAAAATCTAACGGCAGGGACCAAGTGGAAAATAACACAGAAAACCACAAAACAATAACACAAAATGAGTGAAAAGGAAAAAAAAAGTCCCGAGCTTCTCCAAATCTTTTTACACAATCCAAATTTCTGCAAATTTGAAAATCTGTAAAAATACAACCTAAATTTTTGCAACATTAAAAGAAGGAAAATGATGATTGTTGGTATATATTCCTTTCCTCTTCCATGGCATATCAAGCTTTACCCTTTTTAATCTTTTTAATATTCCAACATTTTTTGAAATGAGCAATTGTAGTTGGAAATTGGATTCATATGCAGCAAGTTATAGCATTTTACGAACTCCAATTATTTGAATTTGGGAGTTTTTATTTTTGGCAGAAAAACTTGGGTGTTGCTTTTCCCACACCCCCTCTTACTCTTTCACACCCCTTAACTCCAAATATTCCAAAAATACCCTTAAGCGGAGTGCGTGTTTTCACCTATTCGGGGATGGTCAATCGAATCCATTCGGTTGAGGTCAACCGAAACAGTAAAAAAGGTGAATGTGGTGTGAGAGTCCATTTTTGTAATAAAATAGAGTGCGTGTTCGAAACACCTCATGCGAACTGTTCGAATGACCTCGTTCGAACAGTGAAATTACGCAGAGGGTGTGAAGTCAAGATTTAACACACACGAACGATGTCATTCGAACTCGTTCGAAGGCCCGTGTTCGAACAGGTGAAATTTCGTGAAAAAAAAGAGGTTTTGGCCGGTCTTTTGGTCTTTTCACACCCTTATGGGGTGTGTTTGGAGTAGGAGGGGGTGTGGGAAAAGCAAGAGCCAAAAACTTTCGCGATCCTTTAAGCTAGTTTCTCTTAGTGAGTTAGTCCTTTATGCTTTTTTTTCTTCCCAAATTGATCCCTAAGTTTCAAAACATTAACACGATTTATCTCCTTCCTTGAGCTTCCTGCATACACACAATCTGTGTTTTCTTTTTAATCACGATTGTGTTCATCAGTTTTCTCCTTTTATTGTCAATGAAAATTGAAAACCCATGTTTTACGATTTTACTTTTTTTGTAAATCATTGTTTGCAAGTCATAATTTCTAGGATGGATTTATTGTATCACATTGGGTTTGATTTTTCCATATTTGGGGTTCATCTTCCGTGTACTGTTTCAATTCTTTAAAATTTCGTTCTTCTATCTAGATGAACAATTCTTAAAGCCCGAATTGGTTTGCAGGAAATAATTAAATGATGTGCATGATAAGGGGAAGAAGATGAACATATGGGGCTTTTGGGAATTCACATTAATTTTTGGACGGACCTCCAAATGTACATAGGGACCTCAAGGCTACAGTTAGTGATTTTATTGTTAACGGGAGATGGTCTATCCCTATCGATTTCATAAATCATTTTCCCCATACTTACGCTGAAATTCAAAACATTGTTATTCCTAATATCCCGTGGAGGATCATTTGATGTGGGATTGCTCTCAGTCGGGAGATCGACTTTCGAGGATTCTTTCTTTTTTTACGCCCCATTTGAGCAAGTGGTCCCCGAACTAAGATAGTTTGGAAGAATTTTATTCCTCCTCAAAATCTTTTATTCTTTGGAGGACTATTCATAATAAGATGCCTCTTGATGACCAACTTTGGAATAGAGGTTGCACTTTGTGGTTTCGTTTGTAGCCTCTGCAGTAAGGACTCTGAGACTTCTCACCATCTTTTCCTAGCCTGCCCGTTCGCCAAACACTTATGGAATTGGCTCGGAGGAATCCTAGGCCTCCATATTGACACTGCTTCTTTCCCCAACGTTTTATCCTTGACCTCTCATGGTTGGAGTCCTCAATTGAGTGACATTGTCTGTGCTGCTATTGTCAACATTTTTTGGGTAATTTTGTATTGCAGGAACCAAGCTAGATTTGATAATCATGTGATCCCTCTACATACTGCTATCAACTTAACTACTTCCAATGTGACCTTAGCAGGAAATGTTTCTAAATCTACAATGTCTTCCTCTGATGCTGAATTTATGATTATAAAGGCTTTTAATGTCAATGGTAATTACAGAAATTCTTCAAACATCAAAGAGGTAATTTGGACTCCTCCCGCTCCTTACATGATTAAATGCAACATCGATGGTCTGTGCTAAAAGGAGCCCCTGGGCATTTGCTTGTGGTGGAATTTTTAGAGACAGAAGTGCTGCTGTCCTTGGGTGTTTTTCGGCATCGATAGGTAATAGTTATGCCCTTCATGCTGAGCTTATTGGAGCTATCCTGGCAATTGAGATTGCTTTTGATAAAGGTTGGATGTCTTTGTGGTTAGAATGTGACTCTCAATTAGTTGTTTCGACCTTTAAGAACTGTAATGTTGTTCCCTGGAAACTTCGCAACAGATGGAACAATTGTTTATACTTAACTAGACAGATGAATTTCGTGTGCACCCACATTTACAGAGAAGGTAATACTTGTGCTGATAAGCTTGCCGGTCATGGAACAAACTCAAGCGACTTTACGTGGTGGAATCTCATCCCAAGCTTCATTGCAGAGGACTTTTTCAGGAATATGATAGGTTTGCCTAACTACAGGTTTTGTTAGCTCCCCTGTCCCTAGATGAGTTGGGTTCGGCTTTTGCCTCCTATCTTGGGTGTGCTGCAGATGATTGTTAACGACTTTGGTGCCGACCTGGTTGGGATGAAAGTCGTTATAGTGATGCTTTTGCGCACCTTTATAGGTTTGCTTTTATTTTTTTCTAGTCAGATTAATGTTTTTGCTCATGGGTTTTGGCCTAGTCCCCCCATGTTTTCTGTTATTTTCCTTTTTTTTATCAATAAAATTTAGGGGGAGTACTCTTTCCTTCCTGGTGCTTTTTCCCTAAGGAGGGTTTTGCATCAGAAGGTTTTAACGAGGCTCCATATCCCTTTCTTTTGTTTAATATAATAATAATAATAATTTATTATTAATTAGTTTTTTTTGAAGCAAAATAATAATGTATTAGTTATAAACTTAGAATTCATACTTTTGTATATCATTTGATTTGATTAGTTCATTACATGCATAATAACATTTTATGTCACTAGCCTTTAGTCCTGTGCGATGTGCGACTTATTATTAGTTATATATTTTTATAATAAAACAATAGAAAATTAAAAAAAAGTATACATAATGTTGGTATTTAAGTGTGAGTAAGAGTCGCACATTGGATGTAAAAGTGAATGTTGAGCACTATATAAGTGAAAAGACCCTCAAACCCAATGTTTTAAGGTTTGGGCGAATTAAAATGTGGTGTCCGACTCACTTGTGTGGTTGCCCTTGGCCTAATGTGGATGATCCTCCGGGCTACCCTCATGACCCAGTTGTTTTATCAGAGCCGGTTGTTGAACCGACACCTTGTGTCGAAAGTCTTCTTGACAAGGTGTTTAGGCGGCGTGTTCCGTTAAGGGCAAGCAATGACGGTGCAAGTATATGTGGATGAAAAAAATTCTGTTTGAGGGGGAGTATACCCATAATAAATGGATGGACTCACACTTAAGGGAGAGATTGTCAGTATTCAAGTGTGAGTAAAAGTCTCACATTGAATGCAAAACCAGATATTGACCCATAAACCCAATAAACCCAATACCTTAAGGCTTTCGGTTGAGATGTGGTGTCCAACTCCTTGTGTGGTTGCTCTTGACCCAATGTGGATGATCCCCTAGACATCCGTCTCATGACCCAACACATAATTAATGTCATCTTTGTATTCATCAAGTTCTAGTGCTCCATCAACGTCCAACTGCCTAATCAACATTTCAAAATATTCTCAACAAAAAATATTGTTCTTTTCTTTATAGAATGGAATCACAATCAATCACCCCCAAAAAAAAACTCTTTTTTTTTCTCAAACCTATTTGGAAGTCTCGCGCCACTAAACATGAATATTATATTTTCATATATATATATATATATATATATATATATATATATATATATATATATATATATATATATATATATATATATATATGGTATTTCTTTAATATGTGTTTGCCTTATATAGATTATAAGTTTAAAGATTTTGAGGTCTTATATATGTATTTGAATTATTAAATAATGTTAAATATATTTTTTAGGGTCCCCCTAATATGGACCTCTCAAAAAAAGTCCATATTAGGGGATCCATATTTTTAATTGTATTATTAGATTATATTGACAATATATTATTATTATTATTATTATTATTATTATTATTATTATTATATTTAATGATTTTAACTTTAATGTTATTAAGAAAACATTTGTGAGGACTAAACCAAAAATGGATCTGCTGTAGCACTCAATTTTGTGAGTTGCAGTGACCGAACTCAAAATGGATTGGATAGATATTTTGGGTTTGACTAAAGAAATTCGTACATGAAAAGATACATTTAAATCTTAAAAAGATTAACAATCTAAGTAGACAATACAACTAATAGAAGACTAAACAAAGTCATTTTCATTCTCATCAAGTTCAGGTATTTCAACAATGTCAATCCTATTGATCAACGTTGGTCACAATATCCATAAGAAATGAGAGTGAATGTAGTGGAACATAAATACTACTAACAATATTTAAATGGATTAAGTAGATATTTTTGGTTAAAATATGATATTAAAAAGTATAAAGAGAACAAGTGTAAATATATTTTTTATCCATAAGAAATGAGAGTGAATGTAGTGGAACAGAAATACTACTAACAATATTTAAATGGATTAAGTAGATATTTTTGGTTAAAATATGATATTAAAAAGTATAAAGTGAACAAGTGAAAATATATTTTTTAACGATATAAAAGTGGGCTAATGAACATGGCCCAATTGGGGGCCGTAAGTAAAAAATTTAAATAAAAAAATGGAAGTTTTGGAGATAAAAAGGCTATGTAGTTCTCAGATAAAAAATGTTTGTTTGTTGGTGTTATTAAAGTTACTGATTTATTTATTATTATAATTTTTTTTGAGTCTGCATTATGTTTAAACTAGAAATTTAGATTTCAATTTTATTAATAAAATAAAATGTCGTTTTAAAAAAAAACATAAGAAGAAAAACAAATATAAATTGATTTTGTGGTTTTGTGATTTAGTGGTGACCAAATTAAATAGATTCAATAGATATTTTATGTTAAGAAAAACGGAATTCTAAAAAATATAGGGAGAATAAGTATATAAAAATAATTTAATTTGTTAAAGTCGTGAAATTAGTAAGATAAATGATATTAAACTCGTGACTCAAATAAAGGTCATAAAGAAAAAAAATGTGCTAATAGTAAATTAGTAATTACACTAATTTAAAAAGAAAAAGAGAGAAACGTTATTTAAAAAATAAAAATACTATATTATTAAAAAAAATGGAAAGATGCTCGGCGCGAGTACCTGGAAGCATAGTAATTGTAACATACTAGGACACATACACCCGTGCCTACGCACGGGGAGGCCAGGAAAT
Source organism: Oxytropis ochrocephala (assembly GCA_020916435.1). NCBI lineage: Eukaryota > Viridiplantae > Streptophyta > Magnoliopsida > Fabales > Fabaceae > Oxytropis > Oxytropis ochrocephala. The sequence continues at coordinate 25,760,666 of CM037090.1, read as the reverse complement.
AATCGACCATTCGATATCTGTATACCAATTGAAAACGTAATAGATGAAATAAAAATTGAGACATAGATGTGGTTAAATAGTCGGGGGTAAAAAAAGTTGGCACAATTGTCAGGGGATACATTTTGATAATAAAAAACAATAAATGCTGAAGAAAAAAAAACAAAGAGTGGGACCTTAATTTTTGCTAGATTAATAATGGACATAAAGTTTGCATTATTTGCAACTAATGTTATCAAAAAATTTCTTCCCAAATTGATTAATAAAGTAGTCAGTGTAAAGTGTACCATACTATAACACATACATGACTAAGTAACACACACAAATGGACTTATAAAAAAAAAGTTTTGGACAAAAAAAAGAATGAGCCAAAAATATAGAGGGGGTATATTGGTAAACAGTGGGGGTACAAAAAAACCCAAAATATGAGGGGTACATTTTTGATAATTTAAAAAAAAAAAAGTGTTGGACAAAAAAAACAATGAGTGGAGCCTTTATTTGGTTTTCGTCAGTAAAATCGTATATAGGTAAATACGACCTGAAAAAATATAAATTGTATGCACTTATTACAAACATAAATCAGATTGATTCAATTTTTGTCAAGGGTATGTCCGTCAAAAAATATAGAGTGGGGGTATAACAAAACCAAAATTTGTGGGGGTATATTGGTAAACAGTGGGGTACAAGAAAACCCAAAATATGAGGGGTACATTTTGATAATTAAAAAAAAAGTGTTGGACAAAAAAAACAATGAGTGGGGCCTTAATGTTTGCTAGATTAATAATGGACATAAAGTTTGCATTAATTACCCGTATTGATTACACTACTTTCACATTTACCAATGCAAAAAACTTTTTATAACACTACTTTTGCTTTTAACTAAAATTATCGAAACACCAAATTTAGTCTCACATCGCTACGGATAGACTTTGCATTATTTGTGTTAAAAGCGTTTATAATATATCAATTTAGTCATTGACTTGTTCAAAAGTGTTTTAATTTAGTCATTGACCCTAAACCCTAAACCCTTTACAAAATATTGACCATTTCTCACTTACATATGATTTGGACCAGAGAAATATTTTAAAGCTCATCGTATTTACCTTCTAGGAGATAGATACGATTTTCAGCACATTTCGCATTGTATTTATTTAGATACGATTTCCTCCCATAAGCTTCAAAAATAGTAAGTCGTATTTATCTTCATAAAACAGAAATTTGATTTTCCATAAAAGATCGCATCGTATTTACCATATTCTGAGATAAATAGGATTTTTTTTTAAAATTTATTTGGTTTTCGTCAATGAAATCGTATATAGGTAAATACGACCTGAAAAAATATAAATTGTATTTACCTATTACAAACATAAATCAGATTGGTTCAATTTTGTCAATGGTATGTCCGTCAAAAAATATAGAGTGGGGGTATATTGGTAAACAGTGGGGGTACAAAAAAACCCAAAATATGAGGGGTACATATTGATAACTAAGAAAACAAATATAAATTGTATTTACCTATTACAAACATAAATCAGATTGGTTCAATTTTTGTTAGGGGTATGTCGGTCCAAAAATATAGAGTGTGGGTATATTGGTAAACAGTGAGGTACAAAAAGAGGGGTATATTTTGATAATAAAAAAAAGTGTTGGACAAAAAAAAAATTGTCAGGGGTATGTCGGTCCAAAAATATAGAGTGGGGTACAAAATGAGGGGTAAATTTTGATAATAAAAAAAAGTGTTGGACCAAAAAAAATTGTCAGGGGTATGTCGGTCCAAAAATATAGAGTGGGGGTATATTGGTAAACAGTGGGATACAAAATGAGGGGTATATTGGTAACTGGTGTGACAATATTGGGGTTACTTAATTGTCTGTGATTTTTGTTTAAATTACAAACGTGCCATTGGATATTTTTTTAGCAACATACATATGCCATACATGCACATGACAATTGACATTATGTCACATACATGTATGTGCAATGTTTTTCCCCCCAAAATCACCAATAAAGGCGATTTTGGAATTATGGGGTTGGATAATTAATGTTATATGATTCTTATAGTTTTGCTATTTAAAAATATACTAGTATAATTTATACGTGCCAGCACGGGTCGAAATTCATTTGTTTAGACACCGTAAGGTAATTACTTCAACTATTTTAAATATTTATATAATATTAACAAATTAAATTTAGATTTTTTTCCACAAATTAAATTTAGATTTATATATATATATATATAAGTATATATTATAATTTCAAATGGGATGTGGGGTTTTGTCCAGGAAATAATTTTGTTTCCTGTCTTATAATATTTTGTAATAATTAAATGAAGAAAAATTAATAAAAAAGTATTCAAACAAAGTACTAAAACGAAAATTGAAACTCATGAAAATATGATTATCATCTAATGTATTCTGAATGAGTACATAGAAAAGCATATTACTTTTACTAATACCAGAAGGAAAATGATATACGATAATAGAATGTCTCATCTATTTTGTAATACATTTTTCATAATTTGTTTTCGCTAAGCGTGTGAACCTGTGTGAATTCGATTTTTTTGTTATAAGCAATGCGGGTATACATCTCATTTTATCATAAAACTTTAAATTATTTTTTGGCACCTTTAAAAATGCAGTTATATGTTTTCGTGTGTTATATGACACGTCGATTTCTTTGTACACTATCTTTTATCCATTCATTATGATATATATATATATATATATATATATATATATATATATATATATATATATATATGTTTATACATTTATTTTTATATATATAGTGAGTATTTTTTTTATTGTGAGTATTTTTTTATAAACTCGTCCTAAAGAATTTTTTTATATGGGTTCTTAAAGAACTTTTTTATAGTGAGTATTTTTATCTATATATTATCATCCTACTTTTGCCAATATAATGAGTATTTTTTTTATATTATTTGACTATTTAAATGTTAATTTCAATTCAATATATGTATACTCCACATTGCGAAAGAATCCTTATGGTATTTTTTATATTCCTATAAAGAAACTATAAACGGGAAAAATCAAACTAACACTTCAGGAGATTATTAGAATATGAAAAATCAAGTCTTATTGGATGCAATCTTTATATAAAGATTAATATCTAAAAACCTAAATAGTAATACAAAATCTGTCTATTGATGATAACTTAACTAAACTCATTACTCATCAAATTTAAATCATATCCCTAATATAAAATAGGTACCTAACGTAGAGCAATTAATAGAACTCTTACGTAGAGCAATTAAATAAATTATCAGTACAAATTGTAAATCCCATTGCCAATTAAATAATTTAAAACAGCTAATTGAGGAAATAACATTGACAATTTGTCTCAAATTGAACATGAGTGAAGCCCCTTTCAATTGCTCGCAACATGGATTGATGGAGAGATAACAGGTCGCCTTCTGTTATTGTTGCAAAGGCTAATGGGGATCGAGTCCTTGCCAAGTCAAAGCTGCAATGGGAATGGAATAGCGTGCATAACAGTTATTTTGGTCTGTTTATTTTGATATCAAACAATGAGAAGAGGTGGAGTTGTTTCTCCTCGAAAACACGGGATCAACGAAAATATTAAAATTAGGGTAAATATCAATTGGAATTGTACCAGGTGGTTGGATGGATCCCACGAGAGATCGTTGATTCCCATACCAAGGTGACAATGGAGCAGAAGCCCACCATGCTTCTTCATAGCATTGGTATTCTTGTTCATTGAAGCCATGTGGTAGATAGGCATGATTGGTATAGAATGAATGACATCAATGTCAAACATACCAATATTACTGAACGTGAATGATAATGACTAATTTAACTCTTCACCAATGATAGCAATTCCGAAGTCGAGTAGAATGTCCGCCTAATGCGAGATCTTGTCGGCGATGGAGCGATTAAGATCACATTCGCGATTTTGAAAACATATTTTGGAACCAATGATTATTAATTGCGCACGGATCCACTATCGAAAGATAAAGTAAACCAATATTAAAAATCATATTAAGGCACCACAAACGCGCAACCACACAAAATTATTTACTATAGATCCAATGGATTTCTTGGTTCATATTGAGTTCGTGAAACGTAGGTGTTCTTCGTCGTAAAAAGTGTATTCGCTGCGTCACCCCCAGGGTGAATATCGCCTCCCGGTATGGTCTTCACCAATGAGGTCGACACCTAAAACCGCATTTAAAAGGATGATGTTAGACTTATATATATTTGTTTGTTCAATTAATCTTAAGGTTCAGATGATACGCTAGTTCGAAGGATGCGGATGGCGCGGCGCAATCACGAGTAAGGTGCTTAATGAAATGGATGAACTCGACGAAATAAAATGAGCAAACAAGCTGATGATGATTAAGGGTCGTACTTCGCTAACCATTCAAATGAAAAGCAAGCTATGAGTATCAGTGGAATTTCCTTAAGAGGTCACATAAATATTATGGCTAAAAATAGTATTAACGCGTGATCGCGTCGATTTATATTATAGATCTGAATCTTATGAACGAATCGTATGATCTAAGGGTGTTATTAAAGTAACCACCGAAAACAAAAAATCGAGACCGACACTAAAGAAATCACCAAAGTATGAATCCGGCAGTTCCATAGTGGACACCTGTGAGTTCCTCAGGGAAAAAAAATGAGGATTGAGCATGATGTGATAGTATGTAGTAGTAAAATATAACCAGAGTAAAATTTGAAGATTAAAGTATGATGGTTGAGTATGACCGTGTTGTTGTAGAAAGCAATGAAAGATGAAGAAAGACAAAATCATGAAACTACCTTTGCTCAACGGAGAGAAAGTTGATGTTCTTGCTGGGATGAAATTTTGATTCACGAACTACCTTATGTTCTTGCTAGTACTGATGAGTTGATTTGACTTGAAAGAGAGACAAATGAGTGAATGGCATTAAAATGGAATTAAAGGAATTAAATGGAATTAAAGGGATTAAATGGCATTAAAATAGTGAAACAGTTTTGCTTTGCTCAGCGTATCATATTTTTTCTTCTGCTGCGGTTTTGTTCTAAAAAGTATGACTGTAACTCTACTCCTAAATAAATATTTCGTTTGCGAGAGTTTAACAAATTCGTTGTGCAGCACAGCGGTAAATTCTTCCCTATCTCGCCTAAACCGCACAGGTTCAAGCCCCAGCCGTGGCATTTTTATTTTTTGTTTTACAAAGTTGAATTTCAGCATTAGGATAGGTGACGTGGCAATTTGATGAGGTGGATTAAATTTCCGTTGATGTCATTACTGACATGGATGCCTAGGTGGACAATCCATGGTTTATTATAATATAGATAAAACATATTATTCAATAAATATGCGCACAAGCCTATTAAAGGCACATTTTATTTATCCATTTGACCTTACAAACTATCAAATATAATTGCAAAAACAAAAAATAGAAGGTGTTACACAAAGGCACAAAGCCTTTATTTACATTATCTTCATATGAGTTTCAACAGCTCTTATTTTTAGTATAACAGCTCTTATTTTTAGTATAACAAAATATACGACTTTACTTGATTGTAGTTGTTATTAATTTTTATATGGTTATATGTAAGGGGGCGAGGTGGGAGACAATAGGTTAACGAGGGCACAAATTTTGGATTATATTGCAGTGTTTTCTCCTTTTGTAGTTGCTTCACTAAAAGAGTTTGCTCGTTAAACTCTGGTTTTTCATGAGAAGGATGGTGCACCTAATTAATATTTTGAGGGTCTGTTGGGGTGATCGATTCGATCGAAGGTGGGGGAAACATGGTTGGTCCAACGTTGGTCAACGTGGATAAATCTTTGGCCTTTGGCCGTTGGGGTGAGGGGAAGCGAGTTCTTCTGGGCTTTGGACGTTGGGGTGAGGGGAACCGAGTTCTTTTCTTGTTGGGATTTGGAAATCGGGCCTTCAAATAAGGAAACTTGAAAAAGGTTGGTAGCTCATATGGTGAGGCAATAATTGTGGGTTGATTCTCATGTGATTCTATACCAAGACTAGATGCCAATGCATCTTTTATGGATGATGGCTTCTCAATTTGAAGTTCATAAGTGGATTCTTTGTAATTAGCCAACACCGAAGTGGTGATGCTCATAACACTAATTAGGAGTAATATTACTAGTGAGTGTATTGAGGCCATGTATTGGCTTGTGTTGTAATAGATAAAAATGGAAAGAATGAGGTAAGTTTTATAGTGAAAAACATGGGAAATTTTTGTGCTGATGTGATCAACAACTATATCTTAATTTATTATGCGTAAGAGTATATAGAGTATTCATCATTACATAAAGTCAAAAGAGGCTAAGATCAATGATATGTGCATTGGCCCGAATTATTTTTTGAAAAGTAATTAATTGTTTTTCCAAAAGCCTACTTATCCAACCAAAATTTCAACCAATTTAACACACTAGCTAGAAATTGATGTTTGATATTAAAGAATTATCGGACAATGATCTTTTGGTGCATTATAGTAGACACTTCATTGGTTAAACGTAATGATATTTTAATCTATCTTTTGAAAATAATGGACAGGTTCTTTGACCTTTCGTAGTTAACTTATATGTAATGCATGAGTAGCTTATAAAAATAAAATTTAAAAAATAATTATAACAATAATAGATAATATTTTCAGTTGGAACTCATTATCAAAATATCATTAGTTTGAATATTCATTTAGTCTTTTCGGTTTTTTCTAAGAGATTAAAAAACTATTTTCTTAGGGTTAAATATATTTTTAGTCCCTATAAACAAGGCTAGTTTGATATTTTTGCTAGTGATAAAATTGATTAGTTTTATTATAACAATAGAAGAAGGTAGATATATTGTAGAGAAAGAGAGAGAAGACAAAATGCGAGAGAAGTTTAAAAAAGTGTGATAGAGATAGTCACTACGCCAGGCGTCTGCATGCTTTGTCGTTTTTGCAGAGGCGTTAGTAGCGTTTTAAAACGCTAGAGAAGTTGGCGCTACTAATGCGCACACCCCATTAGTAGCGTTTTAAGAAACGCTAGCCATTTACCCAGCGTGTTTTTTAGACATACGTAGCGTTTTATATAAAACGCTAGCCATTGACCAGCGCTTTTTACAATTCCTGGCGTTGTCAGAAACGCTAGGGATCCCATAGCTCATTTTACTACCATTCCTAGCGTTTTAAATAAAAACGCTAGGGATCCCATAGCTCCTTTTTACTACCATTCCTAGCGTTTTATATAAAACGCTAGGGATACTATAGCCCTTTTTACTACCATACCTAGCGTTTTATATAAAAACGCTAGGGATGTCAGTAAGCACCTTTTTACTAGCATTCCTAGCGTTTTATATAAAACGCTAGGGATGCTATAGCACCTTTTTACTAGCATTCCTAGCGTTTTATATAAAACGCTAGGGATGCTATAGCATTCCTAGCGTTTTATATAAAACGCTAGGGATGCTATATAGCACCTTTATTAGCATTCCTAGCGTTTTATATAAAACGCCAGGGATGCTATAGCACCTTTATTAGCATTCCTGGCGTTTTTCAGTAAAAACGCTTAGGGATCCTCTAGCTCCTCTTTTACAATTCCTAGCGTTTTATCATTAAAACGCTAGGTATTGAATGAATTTTTTAACTTCATTTCTAGCGTTTTCACTCTAAAACGCTACCTATTGACTCGATTTTTTTAAATATTTTTTTATTTTGGTTTGTTCTCCATTTTAATTACAACCTATAAATTCATTCCCTTTTCAACAAATTCAGAAAATACATTCCAATCCAATATATCATTCAAACAAAATTCAGTCAACAAAATTCATCAAATAAGATTTCCAATCCAATATATATCATTCTAAGAAGTACTTACAACATAATATAAATCCAATATATACAACATAAATAATAACTAAACTATTATGAATCTCAAAACTTGCTACAAAAAGCTAGAAACATAATGGCACCACTCCCCCCCCTTACTTTGTAAGTTGTTCAACAGAGTAATTCGGATTTTTTTGAAGTCGGGAAAATATGAAAAAAAATGAAATAAAATTAGAATTAAAATGTTTATTAAATGTGAGTAAGTATTATAATATCAATATAAAAAAGAAATCTAAGTAGTTACCTTGGTTGGGATTGTTACTTTGTCATGAGTGATAATCTCCTTCATAAACCTCATAACATAGTACCCACAATCATTGCTATTTGGTTGTTTAGGACACTACAAAGCAAAAGATTATAACTTAATTGTCACATTTTTATGACCAAAAATCAATTAAAATTATAAGAATGATTCTTAAAAAGCTTACGATTATGGGTAGCCATCTTGTTTTACTTGTAGATAATCCCAAGTATTCTTTCAAAAACCTTTGTAACATCATACATATATATATATAACGTTAAGTTGAACAAAATACATATATTAAATTATACAAATTAAAATGAGAGGGTTACACATACACACCTCTCAACCGATTCTACTGAAGTCTTCTTCGAGACGTTGTAATGGCCTTGAAGTGAATCCGGATAATAGACAACATTTTGCTTAGGGTTTATTGCAAAGAGTACCCAATGTTGCCTGCAAGTAAATGAAGAACGAATGAGTACACATTAATTTACACTATAATACAATCCTCAAAATAATTAAACAAGTGATTGAAGACTAAATTTCTCACCCATTATTGAGTGGTGCCAAAAATAAAGAGTCGCCTCTTCAAATGCTTGGCTTCCATGAAGCGTGAATGGATATAACTTTGTACTTCACTCTTTATAGTCGCAATGCGTTCCTCTCCGTGTTACCTTTATGAAACACAACTATATACAAGCCGGACACAAGAAGAAATACTTATGTGTCCGTTGAGAAGGGACCGTAAGACGATTGTACAAAAACCTATAAATAATATATATACAACTTTCGGATCCTCATATATATACTCTAATATATACTCTAATATAAACAACTATTGTGTACAAATAATTTAATACATACCTCCGGTATACTCGATATCGATGGCAAGTGGCCCAATCCATCTCAACTATAGCTTTCATATCCTCGATGTTGATCATTACCAACTGTTCCAGCCCACAATGTTATCAAGCGGTAAAAATTTGGTCGTCCTGGTTCATTTTTGAATGTGGACCTTTAGAGAATCGATGTAGTTCGAATTCATCATTGGGAAATTGACCAACATGTTGGATTGGTTGTATAGAAGATGGTCGGGAGAGTTTGGTAGTGGAAGGGAAGGTTGGGAGACTTTCATGGAAGGGGAAGGTCGGGACACATGGGGTACCTAGTATATATTAAAAAAATGATTAATTAGCTAGTTAGTTAACACACATTATAGTCATTTAATTATTAACAAAAATATTGTCACTTACAACGACAAGTTGTTCGTGCCATGCCACAAAAGTACTAAGTGCTTGATCCACGAAGAAATATATCCGCATTAGCAATTGGAGCAGTGCAATGGTGCGAGACCCCTCTATTGAATAGTCTACCCTAACTCTCAAATGGTTTTCAGGCATGGCCTTCCCGCTATTATGCAACCTTCCCGCTTCCTTCAGTATCCAATCTCTTCGGGACTCATCGACATCAAAGTGTTTCTAGTTATACATAAAAATGGATTAAATAAATATAACTAAAAATCACTAAATAAGATTATTAAAGAGGTCTAAAATTATATACTGTATTAAGTCCCAAAAATCATCTTTCAGTTTAGGCAAAACTCGATTATCTTTCTCATTCCAACTTTTAATTGAAATTGGAAAGATTTGCTTCACCTTAGTACCAATAAAGCTAATTAAATTTGTGCCGTTGTCTCCAATTGGCAAACCTTTAACACTCCATCGGACCTTAAATAATTAAATCATTAAATAATTAGATAACTTGGAAAGGTAGAGAACAACATTAATAATTAGTAATTAACTTACCTTATATTTCTCGTGTCCTTTACTTATCCGATTGACGATATTCTTTTCGATGTAATTCCTCGGGAGTGAACTTCTTTGTGTTTCTATCACCCCCATCACCACCCCGACTACTATCGTGATCACTATGTGATGCCATCCGACTTGCAATCACCCAAATGAATAAGACTCGGTGAGTTTTAGCTTTCTAATTGTTTAGAACCAACAAACACTTAACAAAATATAGAAGAAGCCATGCACAAAGTAATGTGATCAAAGCCATGCACTAAGTAACCTAGAGTAAACATACATAGAGTAAACCTAGAGTAACCTAGAAGCCATGTATGCAGACTAGTATCAAGAGTTCATCTTTTGTTCAAAATGCCAATAACAGAACATTGTTATAACTAACATGCACTAAGTAACCTAGAGTAAAAACCTAGAGTAAGAGTAACCTAGAAGCCATGTACTGCACTAGTATCAAGAGTTCATCTTTTGTTCAAAATGCCAATAATGAACATTGTTATAACTAACATGCACTAAGTAACCTAGAGTAAACCTAGAGTAAGAGTAACCTAGAAGCCATGTACTGACTAGTATCAAATCTTTTGTTCAATAACAGAACATTGTTATAACTAACATGCAAGCAAAGTGGCAATCTATGTACAATACAATAAGGAGAAAAAGAAAATCCATACCGAGAAATGTGCGTGGAGATGAACGAAATGGGTAACTGAGGTTGTGCGTGGAGATGAACGAAATGGGTAACCAGGTTGTGCGTGGAGATGAACGAAATGTGCAACGGTGATGAACGAAGATGAACGAAGAGGTACGATGAACGAAGATGAACGAAGATGAGTTCTGGGTTGTTCGTGGAGAAAAGTTAGGTAGATGAGTTCGGGTTATGCGTGAGTGTGTGAGGAGATGAGAGGGGCGCCTTGTAAAAATTTTAATAGCATTCCTAGCGTTTTTACATAAAACGCTAGGATCAACTAGCGCGTGTTTACCATTCCTAGCGTTTGTCAGTAAAACGCTAGGAATGCTAGTAAAAGGTGCTATAGCATTCCTAGCGTTTTGTGTAAAAACGCTAGGGATGCTATAGCACCTTTTACTAGCATTCCTAGCGTTTTCGAAAAGCGCTAGTAATGCTAGTAAAGGTGCTATAGCATTCCTAGCGTTTTCAAAAACGCTAGGGATGCTATAGCACCTTTACTAGCATTCCTAGCGTTTTATGTAAAACGCCAGGGATGCTATAGCACCTTTTTACTAGCATTCCTAGCGTTTTATGTAAAACGCTAGGGATGCTATAGCACCTTTACTAGCATTCCTAGCGTTTTATGTAAAACGCCAGGATGCTATAGCACATTTTTACTAGCATTCCTAGCGTTTTCAGAAACGCCAGGGATCCTCTAGCTCCTCTTTACAATTCCTAGCGTTTTAACTTTAAAACGCTAGGTATTGAAAGTGAATTTTAACTTCATTTCTAGCGTTTTCACTCTAAAACGCTACCTATTGACTGATTTTTTTAAATATTTTTTTATTTTTGTTTATTCTCCTTTTAATTACAACCTATTAATTCATTTCCTTCCAAAGAAAATTCATCAAATATCATTCCAACAAAATTCACCAATATCATTACAATCCAATATATAGATACACACAAAATTCAACCTATTAATAGATATTTTTGTTTACAAATCATACAACATAATAAGTAACTTACATTATGAAACTCAAAAGTAGCTACAAATTAAAGCTATACCATATATAACATAAATGACTACTTGTCTTGACCACTAGATCTCATGATCACTAAGTGATGCCATCGACTCGCAATATAACATAATCCATGTTATTGTTAAATTTACAAAAAAATATAATAATTATCTATTAATAAAAAATAACGAGAAATCATTAAGTCTATATTACCTTTTCCTTTTCCTAGATAAAATTTTGTTTGCAATTCGCGTCTTGGTATTTTTTTCCGACGAATAAAAATTCCATCATTATGATCTTTTCTAAAATATACAACATCCTCTATAGAAGTATTTTCCCTATTATTGGTTACGATGTTACAAAGAGCGGGTCGCCCTCAACACCAACATCATCGGGTGCTTCATCATCATCGTTGTTATACACAAATTTTTTGTCGATCAATAGAACAATAGACCAATTGATATTAATCTGGATCGGTGACATAAAACACTTGTTGAGCTTGCGATGCTAAAATAAAAGGTTCATCTTTATATCCTAACTTGTTGAAATTCACCCGCATGAACCCTAATTCATCAATCAGAAACCAAGATTATTGTCAACCCATTCACATTTGAACACAGTGCTCTCGAAACATATTGTAATCCAACTCCCATATGTGTTCAATGAAGCCAAAGTAAGACATATTCGCATATATGGGATTTCTATCTTTGCTTTGGATGCATGCATAGAATGAGCTACAAGAGTCACCCCACTATTTTGCATTTTACTCGATCATCTTGTTCTTTTGTATAGAAAGTGCACTCGTTCATTAGATAGGCATGTTGTAAGAGAAGACATGTATATTTGGACCTTTTGCTAACCATCTCAATCTTTTTGAAATCGAAGTAGGATTCGAAACACACTCACCATCAATGTGATGTTTTAGCCACACTATGAAACTCCTATTGTGTTCTTTTGCTAACCAAACTTGCTTCTTTCCAGGAATTGACTCTTAAGAATCTCCTTGTGCTTGGCAACATATGAATCAACCTCACTATCATTGTGAAGAACGTACAAGTGTGCTTGCTCTAGTTCTTTCCTTGATACCATCACTAATTTATTTCCTGTCATCCCTTTACTAATCCTTCCTGCATGACGAGACCTTGGCAGTCCCACAGAATATTCAAGACTAGATAGATAGGCAGTGCAGAACTCAACAGCTTCTTCAACTATGTAGCGCTCAACAATACAACCCTCAGGTCGTGATCGGTTTTTCACATATCCTTTTAATATCTTCATGTAACGCTCAAACGGATACATCCATCTCATGTAACATGGGCCACACAATTGTGTCTCTCTAACCAGATGAACTATTAGATGAATCATTATGTCGAAAAAGGAAGGTGGGAAATACATCTCAAGCTCACACAAAGTGATGATAATTTCTCTTTGCAATGTTGGCAACTTTCCGTGGTCAATCACTCTACTACAAATCGCCTTAAAGAATAAACAAAGTTTGGTTAAGGTCCGACGCACTTTCTTAGGCAAAATGGATCGTATACCAATGGGTAGCAAATTCTCCATGAGAACATGACAATCGTGGGACTTTAGAGACTTTAACTTGAGGTCTTTAATCGATACAAGAGTCGCCACATTTGAAGAGTATCCTCTGGAACTTTAACTCCATGAAGAAACTCACAAAAACAGTCTTTCTCCTTTCTAGATAGAGTATGAGTTGCTTGGGAGGTAGATATGCACGTGTACCCTTCTTTACCTGGGACCCAATTCAGGTCTCAAACCCATACTAACCAAATCCAACCTTGAGTTGATGGTATCTTTAGTCTTACGGCATATTGAGTAAGGTACCAATGACACTTTCAAGACATTCTTTTCAACATGCATCACATCAATGAAATGCCTTACATATAATGACTTCAAAGATGGCAACTCAAAGAAAATCGACTTTTCTTCCACCCCGTTTGGCAATCTCTCTCCTGCAAAAGGCTTCCCAAATTTAATGTTCAAATCTTCCACCTTTTCAAATACTGTCAGCGTCACAAAGGCGGGGAGCTCTACGTGTTCAGTATTCCCATCAAATGCCTTTCTCCACAATCGATAGTGATGAGTTGATGGCAAAAATCTACGATGACCAAGATAGATATTCTTCTTACCATGTTCCAACCACATCCAATCGTGTTATCTTCACATATAGGGCATGCACATCGCCCTTTGTTACTCGCATCCAGATAGATTGCCGTATGCGGGAAAGTCGTTAATTGTGCCAAAGATCATAGCCCTCGTGGTGAAACTTTCTTCTCGAACCCATCATACACCTCTACCCAGTCTCCCACATTTGCTTCAAGTCTTCAATTAAAGGAGCCAAGTATACATCAATATCATTTCTCGGTTGTTTGGGCCAGAAATTAACAAAGACAACATCATATATTTGCGTTTCATGCAAAGCCACTACGTGTAAGTTATAAATCGCCAAAATCACATGCCATATCTTGTGGGAGCTACTCGATACCGTGCGGGTTAAATCCATCAGCCAGACAATGCAAGCGCGAGGTTTCTCGGGTCATCCCCGAAATTAGGATACTCAATATTGATTTTTTTCCATTGCGGAGAATCTGCCGGGTGTCGTAGCATACCATCTTTAATCCTTTCATCCTCATGCCATGTCAAGTGTTTTGCATCTTCTGAACTACGATACATGCGCCTAAATCGAGGAATTATAGGAAAATACCACAACACCTTTTGTGGAGCAGACTCTTTCTTCTTATCTGTGATGCATTACATTTAGGACACGACTTTAACAACGCATGTTCATTCCGAAATAAAATGCAATCATTCGGACAAGCGTGTATCTTCTCATAGTTCAAGCCAATAGACCCCAACATTTGCTTTGCATCATACGTCCGAGAAGGAAGCACATTATCATTCGCAACATTTCTTTCGTAAGAGAGAGTAAATCGGTAAAGCTCTTATCCGTCCAACCGTGGCGAGTTTTCAAGTTATACAACTTGATCACAAACCAATAATTTTGTGAATTCATTACAACCCGCATACAATGGTGTCTCTCGCATCGCTTATCAACTTCTCAAACATTTCGGGACAATCATTAAGATCCTCTTCAACCACCTTTGCCATCTCTTCAAATTCGTTCGCATCAAATGAATGTGTTTGGTGTCAACCGGCGCGCGTATATCTCTTACTAATATCATTCATATTTGAAGATTCACCTTTTTCTCACCGTGCATTATCCAACAAGTGTAACTTTGATCAATTCCATTCGCCTTTAAATGTCGTGCCAACTCTCTCTGCGAGAATCGATTTTACATAACAACACCTTAAACAAGGACATTTCATACCACTAGAAGTCCCTAAACGTTCAACAAAGACACTCACAAAATAATCCACTCCAATGCATATACTCCTTGGATGCAGACGATTGGCGGACATCCAATTTCTATCCATAATTTCCAAATTATATTTATAATAAAATCCGAGAAGAGAACTTTAACATATGACCCATCAAGCAATTCGAATATAATGAAGAATCAATTCATATCAAAAACAAACAAAAATTCCTCTTTAAAATTTTTTCAAATCCACTCCTTATTTTCCCAAGCTATATCTATATCATATTATAGTCTTCCAAATAATTAATTTATGTTTAACAAGAAGAGGCTAGTGGTAAAAAAAAAAAGAAGAAGAGTCTAGTGTGCACAAGTGACAAAACTAATATATTTCTAAACTAGAACCCATAATTAATATCTAACAAGAAGCAGAGCAAGGAACAAAAAACTCACCAATGTTGTGCGAGTGAGAGAGATGATGTTCATCGAGAGAGATGATTTTCGTTGAGAGAGATGATGTTAATTTGAGTTAGGGTGTTAGGGTTTTTGCGTTTCGGGTGAGTGATTTTTGCGTTTACGGGTGAGAGTGTTAATGAGAAAGGAAGTAGCTCAATGGGAAACAAAAAAATATTATTTAACCATACCTAGCGTTTTCTAAAAACGCTAGGATCTATCTAGCGTGTTTTCTAAATACCTAGCGTTTTGAATAAAAGCGCTAGGATCCGTCTAGAGTGTTTACTAAATACCTAGCGTTTTATAAAAACGCTAGGGATCTATCTAGCGTGTTTTCTAATTGGCTAGCGTTTTGAAAACAAGCTAGAGGATCTGTCTAGAGTGTTTTCTAAATAGCTAGCGCTTTATAAAAACGCTAGGATCTATCTAGCGTGTTTTCTAATTGGCTAGCGTTTTGAATAAAAGCGCTAGGGATCTGTCTAGCGTGTTTTCTAATTTGCTAGCGTTTTAAGTAAAAGCGCTAGGGATCTGTCTAGCGTGTTACCTAATTGGTAGCGTTTTAAAGTAAAACGCTACTAATGGTGTAGCGTGTTATTAAAATGGGTAGCGTTTTTTTATAAACGCTACTAAAGGTGGCGATCTCTTTTTACAATTCTGGCGTAGTGAGTGAAAAAAGTGAGAAAAAAAAGCTTGAAATATATGATTTTTGTGTCTTGTTATGAAACTTTTACAATTATACCCTCATTAATGGTGATGTTGCAAAATTAGAGGAGTTGGTAGATTTGAGTTTTTGCTAGTGAGTTGTTTTATATCTAGAGTAGAGTAGAGTAGATAGGTATAATAGATACAATTAGTCGCAATGGTAAATCTTATTAAATTGTTAGTCTTCAATTCATTTTTTGACAAAATGATCTCCAACTCCTCAATACATGTTTCCTCGTCCAAGACTTTGATACTATATCGAGAAGCTTAACCATAATATTATTCTCCATCGAGACTCAAAAGTAAAATATTAACAGATTATTTGGCTCATTTTTGTCCCGTTTTTAACTTCTACAGTAAATTAAAATAATCAATGACAAATATTTATCTCGTACTTTTTTATGTATCACTGACAATTATTTGTCCTTTTTTTGTTTATGAGTAATAAAAATTTATCATGTGTTGTGTTATAAATCAATGACAAACATTTGTCCCGTCCAAGGGTATTATCAAAAAAGTTGTCATGCTTATAATTTGTACAAAACATTATAATTATCAACGACAAATATTTGTCACATGTTTTTTTTAAAGTTTATCATTAGTTCGAGTATTCATTAAGTCTCTGATCTTGTTTTTTCTAAGAGATCCAAAAAGCTATTTTTTAGGGTTAAATATATTTTTAGTTCCAATAAACAACGGTTGTTTGAGATTTTTGCAAGTGATTAAATTGATTAGTTTTATTATAATAGAAGAAGGTAGATAGTAGATTCATAGTAGGGGAGAGAGAGAAGGGGGGAGAAAAAAAAGAAAAGGCGAGAAAAGTTTAAAAATGTGATTTTTTTTTGTGAGACTTTGACAATTTTACTTTCATCAACGGTGATGTGGCAAAAGTAGAGGAGTGGGTAGATTTGAGTTTTTCTAGTGTGTTGTTTAATTATATTTATAGATAGATAGATAGATAGAAGTAGATGTATAGTTGATTAAGTGTATATATAGTTGAAGTTAAGAGATGATGTGAGAAGCGAGACCCGCAAAAAAATAAAAAGGGAGATACAATAAAAAAAAATTAGTTTTAGGAAAATGTAGTTAGGTATTTTTGGTAGTAGTAGTTTTGATTAAATGTAAGTTTATTGATTGACTGATGATGTGTGAAAGTGAGACCTACAAAAAGTAAAAAACTAAGTTTAAAAAAAGAGTACTTTAATATTTTTGGTAGTGATTGTTTTGATCAAATATATAATTGATAAACGCATTTCTTTTGTTTTTATTTTTAATCAATTTGTTTATAGATTATGGTGTCTAAATGTATAGCTAGGTTAAGCATCATATTACCAACTCTGGAACTCTCATCATTATTCACCGGCTCTTTATCTCTTTACTTTTTGATTCCTTTTCTCTATAGTGAAAATAGATTAAAAAGTAAAGAGATAACCTGGATCCAATTGGAGGGAGAAGAAAACATAAACAAGTCTATATATATATATATATATATATATATATATATATGGATATTGTGATCAAATTTAATTCATTGGTCGTGTTTATCTTCATCAGAAATAATCTCTTCTCTATAGTGAAACTAATTATTCTATATTTTTGGAAAATATGGATCAAAAGTGTATGTCTGTCAATCTTTTGTCGAAGGAATATAAGGATGGAGTGCCTTATATAATTATATAAGTAGCAAATTTCAAAGAAAGTTCTGCCTAAATTGAAAGGATGAGTAGTGCTTCCTTTAAAAGTATTGGCGATCCCTTAGTGAATTGGTAGCACTTCTGTTAAAAGTGTTGTCGATTTCGGACATTCAGGACGCTTCAAAAGCACTGCAGATTTGTTTCGTGCTTTTAGCAGCGCATTGATCAATAGTGCTTAAAAACACTGCTAAAGACCCCAAAAAAGTGCTACTAAAGCCTTTTTCTGTTGTAGTGATTTTTTTTATTGACAATCGATTCTTCTTTTATCAAGAAAGTTAAGTGATTATATTCACCAAAAAAGCATGTATTTGTTAAGTAAAGTTACCAAAAACACGTATAATTTTAATTATATTTTAATATGCTTTTGTTAGATGCACATTCTTGACTTTCGCCTGTAGTTGAACATTATCAAGTTATAATTTGAAAAATATCGGATTTGGATTCTCTAAAGTCATTTTTCTCTCAATTCACCTACATTCACCTTCATCTAGGCAAAATGTGATGAGAGAGAATATTTAGAAAGAGTTGGTTAGTTGGAGAAATATCAAAATACCCTTTAATTTAGCCTACATAAAGGTGAATGTAGGTGAATCGAGAGAAATGTGACTTTAGAGAATCCAAATCCAAAAATATGCATGTTCTTGACCATTCGCTGTAAACAAATGACTTGGTCGGTATTTTTGAAACATGACTTGCTTGGATATTTTAAATTATTTATATATGTTTATATTGGATAAAAGTGGTTCTATTTGATGACTATTGTATAGCAAATGAATGCCTTTTATAGAGATGTTGGAACCTTGTTAGAGGGTTCAAATTCCTCATTACTGGTTGCACTAATAATTTTCAGCAACTAGAAAATGCCCACTCCCAGATGTGTTCGTTAGATAGTGTATATGTTTGATGTTTATTTGTCAATTTATCTAAGCCAACAATAAAAGACTTCAAATTATTGGACTCAAAATTTGCTAAGTGACTGACACTTCAAAAGCTATTCATTTAATCATTTAATGAAATTTATAGGCAAATGTTAGTGGGGTGGGGAAATGTTAGTTTCTGGGATTTGAACACGAGACATCCTTCTTGCAATTTTTGCAACTCCTTCATGTCCCTTAATTCGCCAACTGAGCTACATACCTTCCTGGGACTAGTGAAGGTGTATTAACGTTGCACGAAAAAAGGTTGGTTAATTAATTAACAAAAGAGTTGGAAAGAAACTTCTTCAGAGGTATCGAACGAAAAAGGGTATTAGGAATTGATTAGTTTCTTTTAATGAGGAAATACGTAGTTATTAATTTTTGATTTAACACTTCAGATGTATTGAAGACACTAATGCAAAAGCTAGTCTAAAAAGCACTTAGGGCTGGAAATGACCCGAGTACTTGAGTTGAACTTGGTTCAGCTCGACTCGATAAGAATCGGCTCAGCTCGTAGCTCGACTCGAGTTTGACATGAACTTTTTTTCTCAGCTCGACTCGACTCAATTAGACTCAAGCTCGCGAGCAGCTCGGTTCAGCTCCCGGGAATAAAAAGTTAAAAAATCTATTCTTTTTGTAAAAAAATAAGAAAAATCTAGATTTTTGACATTTTAAAATAATAATTTACTAGTAGTTTTGAATGAAATAATTACCTATATGAAAAAATAAATATAATTAAAATATTTTTGATTTTCTATCTCATGAGTTTAATAAAAAAATAAACAAGTATAATAATAAAATAATTAGAGAATTGCATGATGATATAATAATATAAATAATTAGTTATAAACAAATTGCACCAACCAATAAACAAATAAACATTGCTTTAGAAACACAAAATGCATAACAAAGATCAAATTGAAATAAAAATGCAGAGAGTAGTATATATATATATATATATATATATATATATATATATATATATATATATATATATATATATATAGTTGATTCATGAACCAAACGAAGTTGAACAATACCTAGCTCTCAAGTTTGAATCATTTATTTAACGAGCTCAATTTTCCGCTCAAGGTCAGCTCATTTGGTTCATAAACCAAGTTCAACGAGCTATTTATCGAGTCGAGTTTCGAACTATGTTTGAGTTGGTTCGGTTCATTGCCGCCCCTAAGCACCATTTGAAATCAGTGTTATCTAGATTATCAATTTCAAACATTCACATAATGGCAATTATGCAATTAAGTTCAAAAAGAAAACTTATGCGTGACATTCACTATTGTGAGTTAACTAGTGTAAAATGTGTTTTAAAAAATATCGTTTATTGTCGGTTATAGCTACAACTGACTTCAAATATGAAGTCGGTTCACTAGGTTCTGGGAGGGTCAATATCTCGATGAGCTTTGGATGGTATGGTGTGGTCTGGTCGATGGAATGGTCACTAAAAAGGCGCACTAACAACAACGACATGATGATGTTGTCAAAAAAAAAAAAACAACGACAGTGATGACAACAATGAGAAATTGAAAAACTGAAATGTGTTGTTGCGGCCGATGCTACTGCGAGCAACGATTTAGTGAATCACATATAAGGCCAGATCGAGAATCATACTTCGATACCATGTTTAAATTTGAAAAATGTTCTATACTTTCTAATTATGAACGACACAATGAAGAGAATAAATAGTGTAAATTCTTTTTTTTTTGGACAAAACATGACTAGGGTTCTAACAATAATATTTGGTGTCACAATTAATACAAACATATGATTCAAATAATTTTTTATTTACAAAACATATAATATATTATTAAACAAATATGTAGAATATGTTGTGCAATGCACAAATTATTACAATATATATAGTTGTTGAAACGAAAATACTAGTAGAAGGTTTTTACACATACAACTAAAGCTTTTTATTTGCAAATGGGCACATTGTAGTTCACATCATAAAATACCTTCCGAAGCATATAATAAAGCGAGAGAAAGGAAATTAAGAAATGAAAGAACAAACCCTTATTTTTCAAATAGCAAAACAAAGTATATGTCGCGCCAATATTTAATGGGAGTGATTATCAATGGGTCCCCAAGGTGGGGGGATATAGCGATCTAGTTCTTCCATTTGTAGTGGCTCCTCCTCCTCGCTTGGACGTTGGTCAATCCATGCAGCTGGCTTATCAATTGGTAGAATTTCATAAGTGAGTGGCTTCTCATGTGGTGCTGCCTGGTCTTTGATGCATGGGTTCTGGGTTTGAAATTCAGAAGTATGTGGTTTGGAATCAGCCATTACTAAAGTGGCGATACTTATCATTCCAAGCAGGAGCAGGAGTAACGCCATTGAGTTAGTAGAAGCCATGTCTCAATTGACTTTTTGATGGAAAAAAATGAAAGAACGAGGCAAGGTATTTATAGGGAAAGACATGGGAATTGTGTGTTTCTTATTCATCAATTCGTTGTTATATTATATTAGACGTCATTCATTCACACAAGTAAGTTGTTTTCATGAATTTTTGAAAAATGTTTTTTTTAAGGGGAAACATATAATATAATATAATACAAATAAGAAAACCCAAAAACAGAAATCAGCTGCCACCGGTAACAGGAGAGGCAAACAAAAAGAAGTTACCTCCTAAAGATACAGTGAATAAGATCAACAGACAACTCAAACTAAATAGGAGGAAGAGTTACCCCTATCTTGGAACCATCGCTAGGATAGAGATAAAATTCTATCAAAAGATCTCAGGAAATCAAGAACTCCTCTAGAGAAAATACACTTGTTTCGTAGATCCCAAATGACTCATAGAATTGTACGCAAGATGAACACCAAACTACGTCTACACCAAGCTAAATAAACTGAAGAAACGAGGACAAGATATCCTGTTGTCTCACAAAATCGAAACTCAACCAGCTGATGACAGTATACTACATCACAAAAGCAAATCTGCATCTACAGAAGAGGTGGAGGGATGACTCTTGGAAATCCTCGCACAAGATACAAATTGTGGCGACAATTTCAGTTATCACCTCTCTACTAAACATATTTGTTTGAGTCGGTACTCTATCTAAGAGGAGATGCTAAGAAAATGTCACTACCTTGGAAGGTTTAGATCTCCTCCAAACCATTTTTAGGGTCCCAAGCACATAATCAATGAGCCTCAACTCACGAGAATATAACTGGGAGAGAAGATGATAAGCAGAAAGACGTCGAGAAAATCCAGAACTATGTGAGTCCATACCCAACTATCTGTTACCGCTGATAAAGAAATAGTTCCACTATCTGTTACCGCTGATAAAGAAATAGTTCCAAGTGGTGTATCTCCCCTAGGAGAACCACCTCTCCCAAGCGAGCATATGCCTCCTTCAAAGGATGGCCTAAACACATACCCCATCAAACCAGCTACCACATGAACTAACTAGAGTGTTTGGGTCAGCTGACACTAGAAAGAGCCTAGGGAACCTAGACCTAATATATGAATCTCTCAGCCAAACATCATGCCAAAAAAGGCAGTACTTCCATCACCCACTATGACCCTAGAATTATCTCAAATACAGTCTTGACCCTCAGACCCCCAACCATCTATACGAAAGAGGTCCTTCCACCAAGGTGATGTAGAAGGTGGAATACTCAATTGATGAAAGTGGACCATCATTCATATAGACGAGCCATACCTTGAAACCAGGACCCGCCTCCACATAGTGTCACTAACAAGCAGAAATTAACTACCTTGAGATCCCTGAGCCCAAGCCCACCGCCACTCTTGGGCTTACAAATATCCAACCACTTTACCCACGATATTTTCTTCACCCCCAATGTCCCCCCACAAGAAGTCCCTCTGTATCAGAACTATCTCCTTCCACAATTTAATCGACATCTTCATGAAAGATAAGTAGAAGGTAGAGATACTACTCAAGACTGAGTTGACTAGGACAACTCTGCTGCCAATTAGGCTGATAGACCTATGCTGACGACTTCAGGATTATTGATCAGGATTTGCTCTTGGCCACTTTACTTTTGTTTCATCCTAACGATTCAGAGCAAGATCAATGGTAGAGATACTACATTGTTTTCTGTTAAATCTTATGTTTTTTTTTGAAGAGCATACGATAATTTCTATATATATATATATATATATATATATATATATAAAGATGAGTACAAGGGGTACTCACCCTCAAACAAGACTATCAGAACTACAATAAGGAAAAGAGCCAAAAAACCAAAGCAAAACTATCCCCTAAAAATATAGTCAATAGGATCAACCGACCATTCATAAAATAACCAAGATAGGTTGGATAGCGATATCCAAAGTGTTTTTGTTGATATGTGACAACTATCTATTCCCACTAAAGTTGGGGGTTTTTGGTTGGAGATTGTTGTCAGGGAAGATTCCAACTCGGATAATCTTATTTCTAAGGGCATTATCAAGGATCCTCATGAGTCGTGTTGCCCTTTTTGTTTTGAGCAGTATGAGTCTATTTCCCTTTTTTGTGTGCAGGTGCTCTGGGTTAGTTTGGCTTGCTATTCGGAATTGGTTGGGCATGGCGGTTTCAGATTCTTTGATAGGGGTCGAGCACTTCCGACCTCATGGTCTGCATTTGGAATCCAAGAAGGCATGTAGATTGAAGTACTCGTTCTGGATGGCTGTCACTTGGTGTATCTGTTTCCATCAGAACCATTCTCTTTTCAGAGGACAAGTATTTAATCCTCAAGTGGTTGTTAACCATGTTAAGTCAATAACATGTTGGTTCATAAGCATAGAAGACCGTAATTCCATTTTTAAGATTAATTTCTGATTGGTGGGAAATTTCTTATGTATGTCTGAACTCGGTGTAACTGACTTTTTGCCTCATTCTTCTTGAGTACTCTTTTTCCTTCTTGGGTCTTTTTCCTATGGGGTTGGCCCGAGGAGATTTTAATTAATAAGGTCTCTTTTATTTATAAGGGTTGGGGTGCCCGCTGGTACATCCTTTAATATAATATTTTGGTTATAAAAAATAATTATGCCAAAAATATGTAGTTTTTTTTCTTCTATCGAACTTAAAAGCAAAATATCCATTTATATAAATCAAAAATATCTATAAATATAAAAATATAGAAATATAATTATGTCGTCAACATTTCTTTTCTGGTCAGAACTACTTAAAGATAATGAAATTGTACTAACATCATAGAGACAAAAAATAAGAAATAAAAATAAATATATTTTAATAAAAAATAGATATATTAAAAAATAACTATTCTAATGTAAAATTTCTACGTTAGAAACTATACATTACTAAAGACAAAATACAAAATTATGAAATAAAGATGACGAATTAAATATTAAAATAAGAAATAATAACTTGAAAAAATGAATAAAAAAGTAAAAGAAACAAAACAATAAAGTAATAAAAAATTACTAAAAGAAGTTGTGGAAAAAAGCTAAACCCTAGAAAGATGTGAATCGCTAGGGGTTTAGTTTATCCAAAGTAATGGATAAACGCAAATGATTATTACGTGCTGAAATCCACCAGGTAAAGACTGATTAAGAAATACTATCGAAAATAGAAACAACTTGCAAATTGCCTAAAATTATACACAACACGAATATCAAATTGAATTTGCATCCCACAGAAAAGTAAAATAATATTGTTTTGTTTTTATCCTTTTATCAGATGCACACAGTTAGATTTAAGTATGAGATTAAATAAATGGGTAATATTCGAATAAGGTAAGGTAATCAATTTACGTTTCGTAGCAGTTTTGGCTCTTGGTGGATACGTGATAGTAGGCCAAAAATAACCTCAATTGAACACGTAATCTGATTTAACCAAACACGTAATAACTTTTGATTAGTAGGTAGCTAGTCCCTAGTATTAGTCCCCAATATTTCGTAATAATTCTACGTTGGATTTCGCTGTTTATTATTTATGAAATGAAGTGATTATATTTTGTTGACAAAGAAATGAAGTGATTATATTCACATAAGAAAAACACATAACAATTTTAATAATCTTTTAATATGTTTTCTATTATAAGTTACACGTAGTTGAAGGCTAGCTAACAAGTTTTAAATTGAAAAATGGCTAAATTTTTGACCCTTTCGCAGATAACAAACATGATTAGTAGGTATTACGCAATTGTATATTTTAAATTAATCATGTTTAAATTGGATAAAATATTCTGATTCTTTTCGATGATTAATGTTGCACTAGAAAATGTAATTAATGTTGACAGAGACATTGCGGACTTGCAGAGGCTTTAATTATTGGGCTCCAAAGTAATTAATGTTGCACTAGAAATGTTAAATAGGGGAACAAGAAAGAAACTTCTGGTGAGAGGTATATACAAAATAGAGTATTAGGCAATTAAGGTTGTCAAAATCGTCTGAATTGGGCGGTTCAACTGCTTGAACCGGAAATCTAACCCTTGTTTGGTTTAGTTGAACATGAGAATCCCCTGCATGAAAATCGAGAGTTCAACCGGATAACTGGCCAAAAGCTGAGAACTAAACAGAAATAGGATTTCAATATTTTTCTTAAATTGGTAAATCATGTTGATTTTTGAAAAGAAAATGATAAATGATGTTGATTTTAATAGAAAATATACGTTTATCATTTTTTATAATAAAATTGATAAAATACATTAAAAAATAAGTTAGCGACTGAAAGTCAAAATCTGTTCCCCAATCAGACGCTAAAATAGTTAGTGACCGATTTAGCGACTAAATTTGGGAAGTCGCTATATCATTGGTCGCTAATGTGTTGTGACCGATTTAGCGACTGATCTGTAGTTTTGGCCTATAAATTGGTCACTAAAATCGGTCACTATTTTGATATTCTTTTAGTAGTTATTTTGCCTATTATATGTTGACTAGTAACATTTTAAGTGAAGTTTCATTTTTTTTTGTTAGAAAATAATACATATTAAGAGAGTACTTATTGAAGTCAAAATATTTTTTGCATGAACTTATGTGTTATGCTCTTCAAGACATATTTGATTTTTAGTAAAAAAAAAAGACATATTTGATTTTATTTTATGTGTAACTTTAAGTAATTACTTGGATTAATTGTTGTGTTGTGTTGCTCAACTTAAGTTAAGCCTAACTTAATTTTTGTGGTGTGAGATTATGAATATTATGTTTTGTTGTTGCTTTTTTAATCATTTATATATTGTAATAAAAATATTAAATAATATATTTAATTAATTCTAGTTCGACCCCAATTCGACCAGTCTGACCCCAAAAACCTTGAACCGCTGCCTCTACCGGTTCAACGTTCAGTCCGGTTTTAATTACCTTGTTTAGGAACCAAGTAATTTTTTATTGAGGAAATGCGTAGTTATAAACAAGTAATTTTTTATTGAGGAAATGCGTAGTTATAAATTATTGATTGTGCACTGTAAATATTGATCATGACACAAGAGCGAAATTTAGTTTAAAGAACACCATTTGAAATCAGTATATAGATTAGGGATTTCAAAGGTTGATGTGATTGAAATTATGCAATTAAGTTCAAAAATAAAACTTTTGTGAGACATTCGGATTCAATAAAGTTATAACTGATTTCGAAAGTTAATTTCACAACACACCTGTAATAGGTTATAGTTATAGTGGATTCCACAGGCCTTTTAATTCAATAAAAGTTGCAAAACCTCTCTCTCATACGCTTTCCTCCCAACATCTCTCTCTCATGTGCTCTTTCTGCAACCCATTGCTCCTCCTCCTACATTGCCCTCTGTCACCCTCCATGTCTCCATCCCCCTCTGCTCGTCCTCCTCCTCACAGGTAATCGTCCTCCTCCCTTTGCTCGCGCACTCCGCCTACTGCTCACGCCTCTTCCCTCCTCCTCTGCTCGTGTTGACCTCTATTAAGGAAAATCCCGAGTCCTACATTGACTAGTGATAAGGTCTCAAGAGGGTTTATAATGAAGAGACAACCCTCACCTTACAAGTAGGCCCCTAAACCACATTCTAAGATGGTATCAGAGTCTATCCTAGATCTATCGGGCCACCTACCATTAAACACGCTACAAGCCCAACAGTGCTGCGCGTGAGGGGGTGTATTAGGGAAAATCTCAAGTCCACATTGACTAGTGATAAGGTCTCAAGAGGGTTTATAATGAAGAGACAACCCTCACCTTACAAGCCAGTTTTGTGGGGTTGAGTTAGGCCTAAACCACATTCTAAGAACTTCTTCATTCCTCTCTGGTAATAATTTTTATGTCAAATACTTATGATGTCCATGTTCTTAGATATTGAATAGAGTCAGTTACTCAAATAATTTAAGTTGTGTATTTTGAGGGCAGTTAACATATGGGGTTTGCTTTATGCCAAATAAACTCATGTTTAGGGCTCGCAATGAGTATGTTCTTTGATATTGAATAGACTAAGTTGTGTGTGTTTAGGGCTTTTTGAGAATAGACTAAGTTGTTTCTTTTATGTCAAATAAACTCCCATTGTGTTTATAGCTCACAATTAATGCTTATGTTTAGAGTAGGTTGTGTATGTTCTTTTGTGTCAAATAATTTGTGTCTTTGCTATGTTTTGTTTTATATTGAAGGATTAATTCTCATAATGTGTATGTTCTTAGTTACTCAAATAATCTATTTTAAGGATTGCTAGAGAATATATTAGTTTTTTTCTCTAAGTCACTAAAATAAATGGGAAGTAACATTTGAAATAGAGAAATGTTATTTGAACAAAAAAAGTTGTTAAATTTGTGATTTTCTCTGTCTGTCTATAATAGAGCACACTCGCATCTATTTATAATAGAAATAGGAATCAATTACAATAATACCTAATTGATACTAATTAATCCTAATTGATATATGGAAAATCATATCTGATATTCTAGCAGATATTAATAAATACTAAATGATATGATAAATATATTCTAACACCCCCTCCCCCTCTCAAGCTAGCTTACTAAGCTGAAGCTTGTTACAATAGCAAAACATTTCCCCCACAAAACTTAAAACTAAATCTGGAATGGATACTTGTGAGTAATAACCAACATAAGTCACCATCGAATGAGAGTCGGTAGGAAGAGAAGTCACCATTAGTAATTACTTTGTGGGAAAGAGTCAGTATCGGAATGACCATCAATGAGAAAAGAAGACACCATAGTATAAACCTTTAATGAGAAAGAAAGTGATAATACTATAATCATTCGGAGGAAGCAGGAGAAATAAAAAGGAATCCAGATTATTAGAGAAAGATAAAATCGCAAAGAGAAGAGAGGAAAAAAAACTAATCAAGATTCTGAGAAAAGGAACCCAATTTGGGTCTAGAGGAGAATCGAAGCAACAATTCAAAGCAACGATTTGAAGGAAAATTAGAAATCAGAGAAAAAATGCAGATCAAGATCGCGAGGTAGAAAAGTTGAAACCATAAACAGTTAAGGTGCTTCTAGAGAAAGAGAATCAGAAATCAGAGAAAGAACGCTGATCAAAATCAAGATCGCGAGGTAGAAAAGTTGAAACCAGAAACAGTTTTGGCGTTTCTGGAGAAAGAGAGAATGTGATTTTCATAGAGGAGAAAAAAACAGAGTAATGAAAATTGGAAAAGTGTTTGCGGGTAAAAAGGAAATATAATCAAAAGAAAAATTGAAAGCCGCTGCTTGCAAGAAATATCGCCACCAGCTGGTGGTGGTGAAGCAAAGAGACGAGGTCAGAAGATCAGAACCTGCTCTGATACCATGTTAATTTTGTGATTTTCTCTGTGTGTCTATAATAAAGCACACTCGCATCTATTTATAATAGAAATAGGAATCAATTACAATAATTCCTAATTGATACTAATTAATCCTAATTGATATGGAAAATCATATCTGATATTCTAACAGATATTAATAAATACTAATTGATACTAATTGATATGATAAATATATTCTAACACTAAAATAAATGGGAAGTAACATTTGAAATAGAGAAATGTTATTTGGACCAAAAAAGTGACCAAAAGTGTACCAAAATACGAACGTGTATGGGATATAGAGAGAATATGCGTATAATACATTTATTTTTTTTAAATTAAATATATTATACGCGTATAACAATGGACTTAATTTTAAATAAAAAAATTAATGACTCATAAATATTCTCTCTGTATCCCATATATATTCGTATTTTTGTACACTTTTTCGGTCCAAACGTTTCTCTTTGAAATAAATAGAGTTACTAAAATATACCATATTAGTGAGCTATTTCTTTAAATTAAAGAAATAGTTACTAAAATAAATGTCGCTTTTCTATATTGTGGTGTCCTTTGACATGGTACACTACGACAAACAATGTTCACTCCTAAGCATGAAGATCCTTGAACTCGTGGGATTTGGATCCTCTCATGCAACTCTCTCTAAATCACTCTCTACACTCTCTATCTCTCTCTTAAATTTATATCATCTCTCTTACTTTTTTTCTCTATCTTATATATTATTTTATATATTTTAAGAGAGAGATAGAGAGTGTAGAGAGTGATTTAGAGAGAATTGCATGAGAGGATCCAAACTGCACTGCGTCGTCTTTTTTCGAGGAGGCCACCTTTTAAGGTAACTATTATATAATTGTTATTGTACTTTTATCATTAGTAATCTTACTTTATTCCATAATAGCTATCATTTTGATATATATATATATATATATATATATATATATATATATATATATATATATATATATATATATATATATATAGATTGTTTATATCCTTATTATGTATGGACAATGGAAGTTAATGTAGTTGACAAATTACCAAATCCAGTTTTTTATTATAAGGAACGTATTTTCTTAAAAAAAAATGATGTGTTAGCCATAGTTTCACAATGGGTAAGTGTTGGCTGAAATTCCTGCAAACGTTTCCCGACAATATCGCCATGGTGATAACCGTGGCTAATCCATGGGTATTGAAAGGTAGGACATAGCATTTAGTCACGTTTCAATTGTAGCTAAGCTAAAAATAATTGTGGTCAAGCGAATGTTACTACAGTCCCCGTGGCTAATGACAATTTTGACTGTGACTATTATTTGGCGACGCCCCTTGTTTTTTCATGGTTGCATTAACTGTGACTAAATGGACTTGCCATGGTTTAGGGCACATTAGCGTGGTCGTAACTGTGGCTAATCGCTTTTTTAAAAAAACAGATTTTATCCATCCAGCTTTTACCATATTCTTTAGGATACTTTTATTCTCATTTTTATTTTAAATTTAATGTTCTCATCAACCAAATTTAACATAAATTGGGAATTTATGAAATTAATTGTAATCAATCCTCGTTGAAACGATATTTTCTTACTCTTTATTATTTGGCACGATTGCGTATTCTTGCACATTGTACAAATCATCGCAATAGATTCTTTTTTTCAGCTTTGGATAATATAGTATTTGTCACGACTGAGTTGGACCATGACCGATGCACAAACTAGCTACTATCCTAGTCTGAAAATCCTCAATAAAAACAAATCCAACCTAAAGAAAATCATAATATTAAACTTATAATAGCCTATATTTGAAAAATTACTACAGAGAAAATTCGGAAAAATCTCCTTTGAATATAGACATCCCAAAATATCATATACACGTGTATAGTCAAAACACAATATATATACCCAAGACAGATCCTCACAGAGGCCAATAGAATCACATCTAACTGCTATTAGATAACCTAATAATATAACATTGTCACTACGAACTTTTGCATGTTACACTACTAGAAAAGTTTTTTTTAGAGAGGAATTTTTGAGATGGATTAACATCCCTCACTAATAGGGAGGGATTTAGCTACGAAAAAAATTAGCTAGCACTGACTTTCATTTGTGACGGAAATAGGGACCAAAAATATCCCTCTCTAATAATTTCGTAGCTAAATTCGTCACAAAACATACAAAAGACGTTTAAAGAGGGATTTTGAGGAAGAAAGAAATCCCTCGCTAATAGCAAGGAAATGAATCCCTCGCTAATAGCGAGGAATAACTAATTCGTCGCTAACCGATAGTCATATTAAACGCCTCACTCACCAAAACTCTCAAATATTAAAAAAAAAACACTTGTGTCTTCACTCTCTGGAAGCATCGTCATCAACGCTTGCGCTTCTTCACTCTGTTACTCACCACACCACTCACCATCACCACTCACCATCGCCACTCACCAAAACCCTAACCATAGCCACACTCCAAAACTTGAGCTTCGTGGTTTTCTCCTCTTCCTGTGGTGTTGCGATTTCTGGTCTTCTTCTCGTCGACATCGCACTCGCTCATGCCCCTTCGTTCGTCGGCGTTCATCCCCGGCTTTGCGTTTAGGTTGTAATACTTGCTTGGATTCTCTTCCAATTGCTTCGTAAACATGGTTAGGGTTTCAATTTCTTCTAATTAAAGATTCTATTTTCCGATTATATAGATAGCTCTTGTAAATTAGCTTTAGGTTTTTGAAATCCTAAGTATTCCATTTATCTCGTAATCAAAGACATCGTATTGTTCAATAGATAGATCATATATTCTCTAAACCTTGATATCGTATTCCATTTAACTTTAGGTTTTGAAATCCTAACTTAGCTTTAGGTTGATGGAATGATTTTACATAGAAATAGGCCTTGTATTGTATTCTATAGAAATAACCTAATTGAAATTGTTCAATAGATCCTGTTCCTAAGATATACGTATACATATAAATGTGCTTTTTAATAACTGTTTGCATCAACTGCAGATATCAAGACCTGAATACAATGATATCTATGTAAAGAAGCCTGGTAGACCAGAATTTGGCCTTTTCAAAAGAGTTGATGCTTGCTCAGGTATTTATAGCACGCCCTGTGATGATTTTGCAGATTTACTTCTCTACTTGTATCTTAATGTAGCTTTGTAAGCAAAACATGATGAAACTACCAAAGATTTGTATGATTTTACATTCCAGTTAGGTATAGTAAAATCAAGTGAAACAAGTTTACTAGATTTTTTTCTGCTTGTCTCATTGGGTAATATCTCTTTCCCCCTTAGCTTAGGAATAGAAAGAGACAACTATTTCAAACAAGTTTGCTTTGATTCTCCATGTGATTGATTGCTTTAATTCTTGTTGATTATCCTCAAAATTGAGGTTTTGATTTGTTGATTTGTTTGCAGGTTTGTTAGGGTTTATTTGTATTAGAACACCAGGTACTTCTTTCTATTGCATAACTCTTTTAGATATTATTCTTCTCTTTCTAGGTTCTATATTTCTACTTTCAAACTTATATTGATTGGTTTTGTATTGTTCATGATGGTATAGTTACTATGTTGTTGAAGAGAAAAGGATTGGTTTTGCTTATATTAATGATAGTACTTCTATAAAATCTTGAGCAGAGAAGACTCTAAAAGATTAATGATAATCTTGATCCGGAGAAGCTAGCCCAGCCCATGGTATAGTGGGAGGGAAGCACAACTGCACATGAAGCTAGCCCAGTCCATGGAATTAATGTGAATAGAAAAGCATAATAGCAATACATAGAATTGTACAAACCATTTCCTTCCAGCTGCCATGTAAGGTTTCTAATGATTATTTGGCCTACAATTGAATTGAATTGATAAACTAATTTCGTTCCAATTTTAGCTCAATAAACCAACATTTGGGATAAATTAAGTTTGCAAGAAAAACAAAATTAAAGTGAAGGAAACTTGAAATAATATAGAGTGCAATCTTTCCATAATGAAATTCGAGTATCTGACCTATCCCCCTTTACTTGCCTTGGCACTGTTATTCTGTTCCTAGCAAATTTTGTTGTAAGACAAAAATTATTCTGTTATTCTGTTCTTAATTATTGATTTTGAGGTTGTTTATGTAGGATGGTGCCTGGGAGGTGCCGCAACTCGAACTCAAGTTATAATTTTAAGGTGATATTTGGTCTTTTGGAATTCGCACTTGAGTTGGCTCATGGTCATGCACCTCTCTCCAAATATCCTCCTATGAAGGTATTTATCTATCTCTTTATTTGCATGAAGGAAAAATGTGCTTCTTCAATTCAATTCAACTTGAAGTTGAAGTTATCAGCATATAATTCAAATTGGTGAGGTGAGATTGTGACATGTTGATATTGTTTTGTGTTATCTATAGGTTCTATTGATGACCATACAAAATGCACCTCCGGGACTTGATTATGATCGTGATAAGAGTTCTCCAAGGTATGACTTTTCTTTCTGCATACACGCTTCTCTACACTTTTACCAAGATACATCTTTCTTGTGCATATTTGGTTCACTAGTCATGGCTAATAAGTAATCAGAGTGAAGCAGGATTTTAATATAGTTTGGTTTTTTTAAATTGATTTTGGGTTACATCTCTATATGCCGGGAATGGATTCTCTCAAGTGATTCAACTGATAGTACTGTCATGTGGAATCACAGTCATTGATTAAAAAGTAAGAGATAGAAACTTTAACCCATAAAAAAGAGAGAAATGGTATTAAATGGTTAGATTTGACAATTGAGACTATCAAGTGAAATTTTGAATGGAGAGAATCCCCCCTATCTTTGATCGGACCGACCCTGGGTAACACAACTTTAGACTTACCAACAAAAAAGTATTTGTTATTAGTTTTTATAAAGCAAAAAAGTCAGGCAAAACACGCAACCTGAGTTCCATCACTTAAAGCAAAAAGACCTCTCTCAATGTTTGCTTTAGGCCTCACATCATTCACCTTTGGGCCTAGGACCAACCCCAATCTTTGATATTGCAGACATACGCATTTGATATGGCCACAATTGCGGTTGTGGTATGGTTCATAGAGGTTAAAACATTGATGCTGTGGCCACATACAATCGTGGTCACAGCCATTTTTTAAAACCTTATTAGTTCCCATGTAATCTGTTTCTTTAGTAATTACAGTGGGTTGATAGTAGTAGTAGTGAAGTTGTAGTAGTCTAATTAAAGTATTTCCAGTTGTGATCGGTCTTTTAAGGAAATGGTTGCTATGTGCCTGGTTAAAGATCAAACAAAGAGGCCGTCCGTGGATAAGTTACTGAAACACTCCTTTTTCAAACAAGCTAAGCCTCCGGAGCTTTTTGTCAAGAAATTATTTGCTGATTTACCACCTCTTTGGAATCGTGTAAAAGCCCTCCAGGTTTGAAAACATGTGTGCTTTGGTGCCTGTTCTGTAATTACCCTTTACTTGCCTTGGCACTGTTATTCTGTTCCTAGCAAATTTTGTTGTAAGACAAAAATTGTTCTAGACTTTTCTCTCCCCCATCCCTTCCATGGATAACACATCGAAACAATTTTGAAGCTTTCCCCTCTTCACAAAAAAATTAAATAGTTTTTGTAATTTCATTGTCTTTGAGAACTATTAATATGCTTCTTTATGATTTTCTAAACAGATTGACTGTATCTTCTTTTTGGCAGGCATTGCTTTACAGGCTATCTGGGGACAATAAGAAGGAATTATTGCAGTGGCAATAAGAAGGAATTAGATATAATTGATGGTTTTATGAAAGACGATTGCCGAATGAATATGGAAATTACTATTCGGACATCGAAGAAGACATACATCGCACTGAAGATAGAGTATTCAAAGTTAATTCATCTCGGGTGCTTCGCCGAGTTCATGATACAAACATCTTGTTGCTACGGTATGAACTTATTTAATTAAGCTTGGACCTTTGTTTAATTAAAGTGGTTTGGACCTTTTGCTTTTGTTTCTTGCCTATGTATAAAAACTTAGTATGTTAGTTATAATGGTTGTAGTTATGCTGCTTGAGCTTGATTTTATCTAAAATATACTTAGAAAATACTTATTTTACAGTTATCATAAGTGAACTTTATTAACTTCCTAGTTATTACCATAAGCACTTAAGAGTTTGGGATTGAACTTTGTAAAATGAGTTAGAGCGTGTTCAGTAAATATGACTCCATGGCCTAATGGATAAGGCGCTGGTCTCTGAAACCAGAGATTCAGGTTCGATCCCCGATGGAGTCGTTTTTATTCACATTAACAAACATGTAGTGCTTTTAAGAAATTTGTATAGCTTTCAAATTTACTGAATTGGTGGAATTTTGTGTTTGTTGTACTTTTAAGTTTAGAGATGGATTTTTTCCTCTCTATAGATAAATTAAAACAATTGGTATTTGTAAGAAAATAATTCTGTTTAAATCTGCCAAAATTAGAAAGGAAATTGTTCCCTCACTGTTAGCGACGGAAAATATTCCTCTCTATTAGCGAGGGATATTTTCCTCACTATTAGCGATGACGTGTGTGTTCCTCTCTATTAGAGACGCGTATTTGTTTCCTCGTTATTAGAGACGGAACTGTTTCCTCTCTGTTAGCGACGGATTTTTCCTCGCTATTAGAGAGGGATTATCAGGATCCCTCTCTAAAAAATTTTGTGACGCCAAAATTGCTGACGAATACTGGTTCCTCGCAAATTCCCTCTCTAAATCATTTAGTGACGGATTTTGGCTATTTAGAGAGGGATTTTGGGCATCTCTAATTTTTGTTTTTTTAGTAGTGTTAAATATAGAAGGACATAAAAGGGAATATAGGTAAGGTAACTAGTGACCCTCCAACCAAAAGGGGCCTCACAAAAAAGCAAATAACTAAGCTTTAGCGGATCGAGGTGCTTGGTTCATCACGAGTTTGGAAATCAGAAACATATAAGAGAGACAAGTGAGTCACCACTTAGTGAGAAAATAATGAAGAGCATAACAAGCAATACATGATAATATTAATTATAAAACGATTTCAACGAAAATTATAATTTAATCAAGTAAATCGTATAAAATCGTAAATTTAACTTAGATGCTAACCTCTTTGAAAATGTAACTTGTTTGCTGTTTGAATTTTCAATCCTTTTGATCTCAATTTTCCACGACCCATTTTTTTAAAAATTTAAGATGAAGATGGAGATGCGGTGTTTAATTTCAATTGGGTCCCCTATGTTATTTTTTTAGTTTCAATTTGGTCTCTTATTTACCACATCATTAAATGAATGACACATCGAATGAACACTTAAGACGCCACGTAAGTAGTTAACTGCCAGTGTGACGTCTGTTAACTTATTGGACGCAAAAAACCATTCAGGAACCAAAATGAAACGGATATAAAAGATGAGAAACAGGAGAAGAAAAATATAAAGGACCAAAATAAAACCTATCACAAAGATGAAAGACCAAAAGTGTTATTTTGCCTATATTCAAATAAGGTAACCAATTAGCTTTCCACATTAAGCATAAGAGATTCGTCTTTTGGTGTGTGATAGTGGGCAACAAAAAAAGAGCCCAACTAAATATGTAATCTACTTTATCCAAACACGTAATTATCTCTTAATCTGCTTTCTATTAGATATAGGATCCGTTTGTTACAGTTTTTTTTTTAAAAAAAAATCCCTTTTTTATATAATAAAAATTATTTTTAGAAGTTTGTTTCGTTTGTTACAAATTTTTATGAAAAAGTGAATCTAAAAAATATGTCAAATGATAATCTGTTTTAAGTAGCTTCTCATAGTAAAAATCATTTTTTAAAAAAATAAGTGATTTTCAGAATGTTACACATACACAAACACAAAACAACTTCTCATTTTCTTAAAAATCTCTAGAAATTAATCGATAAATTATTTAACAACAAAATCATTTACTTATAAAAAAACAATAAAATCACTTATTTTGTAATCTGTAGCAAACGGGCCCATAGTTGAAGGCCAAATTTTTTTTCTAATTGAAATATTGCTAGATTTTTCACCTTTCGTAGTTAACAAATATGATTTGGTTGGTAACACACACGCACATATATATTGTCATTATAATTGTCTTTATGTTTTATGAATAAATATTTTACTTTTGAGTGTCAAGTTTTAATGGGAAAAATTACTTGTTATTAAATCATTTATATATATATATATATATATATATATATATATATATATATATATATATATATATATATATATATATATATATATATATATATATATATTACTTAATGAACATTTTATTTTTTTATTAATCATAATTTTGCTTTTGAGTATTATCGAATCGAAATATTATTATTTTTTTTAAAAATGGCTCCCTATGTCCTTTAAGTTATTTTCATGTACCTGATTAACTGCTTTAGTTTTTTTTCTACTTCAGTTCCTTAAGTCATATAACGTGAATAACATTTTCTCTTTTTCAATTTTTGATCCCAAAAAAAAAAACTGAGGTTGTTGTAACGTGAGTGACATGACATGTTACGACGTGAGGTAATAATATATACATGGTGCAAAATTACTCATGGGGTCTTCTAACTTAATTTCAGTTTCTGATTTAGTCTTTTATTGTTTTTCTCAATTTGGTCCTAGGTGTTAGCAACATCGATTTGTTTTTACAGCTTCTGTTCAACTCCATTAAAAAATGTATATGTGATTGCTAAAGTGCTTGTGTGTCTATTACTCATGCATACTTATGTGATTGTAAAATCATAAGCTAATAAGTCATTCAATTCTTTATTATAAAAAAAAAAGCAAATTGGCGCGTCCATGCTGTTTTTCGTAGAAGCCAAGAAATTAGGATTCCTCTTCATCACATCTTCCCCTTCATCATCACTGTCTCATATTCTTCAAAGAAAAAGAGGATTATACCTCCATGGAAACCATCCAAGTTGTTAGAGGATTCCTCATCATCACTCATCTTCCCTTATTTCCTCACAAGCGATGTTTGTTTACATTACTTTCAATTTTTATCAAAATTAAGGTCCACAATCATAGTAAACAAATTTTATTAATGTATATATTATTGATTAACATAAGTAAATCATACGTGATATATAATTCATTGATAACCAAATCATATCAAATTAGTGTGGGGTCCATACGTTGAATGGGTGTTTTATCTAGATGGAGTATTACTTTCTAGGTGAAATTGTTGACACTCCTTCCTTGTCGCCAAGTTGTGAGTGAATGTGAAGAGAGAAGGGGGAGACTCTCACAAATTGGATATGGAGGCATAATTCTCTAGCTATCTTTAAAGAAGATGAGACCGTGAGAATGAAGGGGAAGATGAGTGATGAAGAGGGACCCTAACTCTTAGGTTTCTATGAATAACAGGATGAACTCTAATTTGATTTTTTTTGCTTATAATAAAAATTAGGCAAAAATGTGCTCATGGTTCTTTAAGCTTATTTAAAATGTCAGTTACGTCTTTTAAGTTTTTTTCCTCATTTAAGTCATTTATGTTTAAATTTTTTAACATTGTTACCATTTTTGAACTTTCCATCCTTTCCGTTAACGAAAGTTGATGACTAGTAGCCTACATAGATTTACATGATTTTAAAATTATATAAAATTAAAATCATCATCATCTTCCTCTACCATCGTTTTCCTCAAAACTAATCCCTAATTTTTTGATGTGTTGATGTATTCAACTCAAAACTCATCCAAAATATTAGCACATTTCAATTTTCAACACCATTTTCAATTTAAAAATACTTCATCTAAAAATATAAATCCATTTTCAACACCATCTCAAAATACACCATTTTGCAGACTTCTAAATTCAATTTTAAGCGTACGGGGAAGGAGGGGAGGGGGAACGAAAGAAGAGAACAAAGAAAATTTCGGGTTGAGGGAGAATTCTTTAAGAGAGTGAGTGGTTTTAGTCAATGCAAATAAAAGAGCAACCAAAAGGAACAATAAGAAGTGAAAGTTTTGAAAAATATAAAGGACCAAACTGAAGCTAAACAAAAACTTATTGGACCTAAATAAAACATTTGGTGTTTTAATAGAAACTCAAATATGCATCAATGGATAAATCTAACCACTAATGTTACCATAAAATACCAACACTCTCACAACTTATTTCCCTTGTTTGACCCATATTTTGGCCCATCTTCTTTCCCTAGTTTGCGGTGAGTGGTATAAAGATGAGAGAGAGAGAGGGGGGAGGGGGCGCGATCAGGGCATCTCCCAAGGCATTGCTCTCAGTGACACAGTGGTGGTTCTATGGCGGAGGGTCCTTTTTTCCCTATTTCAATAATTTATGTTCTCCTTTCTTTCCTTGGTTTTGTTGCCTCCCCCCGGTTGTGTTGTAGACTTGTACTTATACTTATATGATCGTTGTTTCTGGAAATATAAATATAGGATTTAATTATAGGGAAGAAAATGATGGAATGAGGATTGATTGGGAAAAATTATTCGATTTTTTGTTGTTGGACGTCGTTAGCTGCAACGAAGAGATAATGCAGCCTGTGGGTTAAATGCTCATAGACCGTTCGCTGCAACGAAGAGAGAATGCAGCCTATGAGTGAAATGCTCATAGGCCTTTCATATCACCGTTTTGCCGTGACGAAGAGATAATATGGCCTATGTCACCGTTTTGCCGTGACGAAGAGATAATAAGGCCTAGGATCACTGTTCGCCACAACGAAGAGATAATGTGGTCTATGTGCACATAGTATAATAAGTGTCCGATTTATGATATGTATGATATATGTGCGCACAAAATCTTATTGTGATCTTTTGATGCAGCGTGATTCTTGTCCTATATTGTTGTGCTTCTTTCGTTATTATCCGAGAATTGTATTTGAACATTTGTATGTGATTTATAATTTCTATGTTGCAGAGAGGATTTTCCATATCTCGCACACAGATATGGCTGGAAACATCAAGTAAATTCTTTTTCATATATTCTTTGTTACTGAGTTGCAAAACTCACTATGTTTGAGGGTGATGTTTCCAGGTAGCAGATAACAGTGGAAAGCTGAAGAGTATATTTGAATTGCTCCTCAGCAGTTCAATGTAGAGCGTTAGTAACCGCCGGATCACAATCAGAGTCCTAGATTTAAGAGATTTTATTGTTGACTAAGGTAGTTATATAAAGCTAGATTTTTATGTTGTATGTATATTTTGAAAGTAAAATAAATTCTTCTAAATGAATCCTCAAAAGCTCATGGGATAAGCTGAGTATTGGATGGTTATGTCTTATGAAATTAAGGGTGTCACAGGGTTGGACGAAACTAGCATTTTAGATGAACTTAAAGAACTGGGAGCACATATTTGCCTAAAAACCTAATAAAAAATGTCTTGGATTATGATTTTAGATAGCCACACAGGCTTATTAACAACCACATAAGTATGAAAACAGACACATAAGCACTTTAACAGCCGCATATGTATTTTTAATTAATTGAACATAAACTGTAAAAAAAATGTCAACATTACTTACGTTTTGAAAACTTAAATGACTAAATTGAGAAAAAAAATAAAGGGCTAAATCGAAAATTGAAATTAAATTAAAGGACCCCATAAGTAATTTTGCTGCCACGCATATTATGTATCTCACGTTACATGTCATGTCACTCATGCTACAGCCACCTCGGCTTTTTGGGAACTGAGGCTAGAAAAATACAAAATTTGTTCACGTTATATGACTTAAGGGACTTAAGTGAGAAAACTTAAAGTACTAACTCAATACAAGAAAATAACTTAAAGAACCCCAAAAGCAATTATTTTTTATATTTTTATTTGAGCTCCAAAAGAGAAACGGTACATGTTGTTAGTATAATTTCATTACTTTTTACTTTCTGATAGAGATACATTACACATTGTTGAAATAATTATATTTTTATTTTTTATATATGTCTTTGACTTTTAAAAAGGAATATTTAGTTTTTGAGTCCCAACGAGTAAACATTACCCATTGCGAGTATAATTTCATTGTCTTTAAGCGGTTGCATTGATATCTCCTTATCTTATACTATATATTTTATTTTTGACATCAACGATATCTCCTTATATATTGTTGTTATAATTGTTTTTTACATTTTGTCTTTACTAGTATGTATCACTCGTGCGCTGCACGGGTATACATTCTTTTAAACATAATTGCTTATAATTTTGTTGTTAGATTTTTAAAAACAATTATATATTTATGTTGGATAGATAAGATACAAAAGTTGTGTATAACATAAACCATAAAAAAAGACATATGTATCAACTAATGAATACATTACATAGTAGGAATCAATAATACCCCTATTTTTTCCCATTGCTTTATTGATAAATGGAAATACAATTTTCATAAGCCATACATCCGAGTTGTTTAATCGAGTGAATTTTGATTAGTTGCAAGTTTGTTAATTCACATTATGAAAATTGTTTATAAATGGAATTCACATTAATAATATTGTCGACATTAGACCGTCAAATCAGCAATTCAACAATGGCTTCAAGCACTAATAAAAAATCAGACAAAACAATGCTTAGTGTTACCTTAGAGGAAAACACAGAGGCACGACATGGCGCATGAACAAAGATAAATGGGAACGAAAACAGTGGTGGTGTGCAGAAATGGTGGCATGTTTTTGCGACACCATGCGGTGGGGGCGTGTCAGTTACAAAATGTAGATCCTGACACGGAGATGAGCCAAGGAACATAGTGACTCGGTGTTCTCTTCTTTGGTCTGGTTCTTGCTTTTGCGCAGTGACGCGTTCATGAGAGAGGGAAAGAAGCAAAGGTAGACGTGAAAGAATTTTTTTCCAATATTTGAAATGTCAGATTCAATTTGAATTCATTCATTTTTCATATCAAAAAATAATAATTTGAATTCATTAGGAATTTGAAACATTTCTATATTTTTGGAATTAATATTTGTATACGAAGACCAAATTGAATTGCCTTATGAGAATATAGAGCATTTAAAATTGATAACAGCCTTTTTAGTCGGTCAAATACATGCCAGATGGTTCACAATTCTATTCCTACGTTTTTTTATAATAAAAACAGTAATTCAATTTTTAATTTTTTGCCTTATTGATTTAATTATAGAGCTAAATTTGCGGAAATATATGAAGCAATGAATAAAAGACTGGTCTATTAATTCGGTTTCAAACATGTTTTCAAATTTTGAATTATCAGATGAGTAGTTAATTAATAATTTATGAATGGTATTCCATGATTTTCGGCCAATATTAAATTGTAAGAGCCGTGGAATAAAAGGCTGGCCTATTAATTATTTATTGAATCATAGCCGTTGATAACCCAGCCGCAATTTTGGCTAATGTGGGCCGTGGATCTTTTGTGATTAACTAACTATCAACACCAGCCGTTTGATTTATTCTATGATGATTTTTGTCTGAAACTGTGAGCCGAAATTTAAGTAAATCGTGTCCGTTTGTTTTGTTTGTGTGGCTTTAAGTTAAAAACGTGGCCGTTGGGATTAAATCAGGAGTTGATGTGGATGACATATTTATTCAGAAATACGCATGACATTTTTTGATTGATCTTATGTGGATGCTTATGTGGACAAACTCCTGATTTAATATACTTATGATAAATGACTTTAACTTTTTAAAAATGATCATTTTCCTATTGAGTTCCAATGAAAAAACGTTATATGTTGTATTTATATTTTATTTTTGTATATTTTGTCTTAACAAACGTCTTTATTTTTATAAAGGATTATTTTACTCTTGAGTCCAGACAAAAAACATTAGTATTTTAGGTATAGTTATTTTTTATATTTTATCTCCACAAATGTCTTTGTTTTGTATAATTTTTTTTCGGGTATTGACAAAAAAATCGGTAACTATTAAGCCTGAATCGCCTTTAATAGCCGTTTTGGTGGGAAAAATTTTTTTCCACCATTTACCAATATATCCCTCATTTTGTACCCCACTGTTTACCAATATACCCCCACTCTATATTTTTGGACCGACTTCTACTCTATATTTTGTACCCCACCTCGCTTTAATAAATTTGTTTTGGTGGGAAATTTTTTTCCACCATTTTACCAATATATCCTCATTTTTGTACCCCTTGTTTTTTACCAATATACCCCCACTCTATATTTTTGGACCGACATACCCCTACTCTATATTTTGTACCCCACCATTTACCAATATACCCCTCATTTTGTACCCCACTGTTTACCAATATACCCCCACTCTATATTTTTAGACCTACATACCCCCACTCTATATTTTTGGACCGAGATACCCCCACTCTTTTTTTTATCCACTTTTGGGGGGAAATTTTTATTCCCACCATTTACCAATATACCCCTCATTTTGTACCTCACTGTTTACCAATATAGCCCCACTCTATATTTTTGGACCGACATACACCTGACAAATTTTTTTTGGTCCAACACTTTTTTTTATCCACTTTTGGTGGGAAAATTTTATTCCCACCATTTACCAATATACCCCTCATTTGTACCCTACTGTTTACCAATATACCCCCTGTAACGCCCCAAAATAATTTAATTAGCTATTTAATTAAGTTAGTTGAGAATTACAACATTTTATTAACTCAATTAATTAATTGGAGTTTTATTTTATTAGGAGGTGTTATAGGGGTTAGTAATATTAAAAATAGGGTGTATGATATAGCTAAGAGGTGTTGGGTAGTAAATAAGGGAGTGGTGATTTAATTAAAATACAAAAAAATTACATGTTATGGGTATAATTATTATTAATTGCATTTTTAAAAAGACAAATAAATTACTATGATCATTTTTAATTGTCTTTTTTAAAATAAAAATAAATTACTACGATTATTTTTAAAAAGACAAATAAATTACTATGATTATTTAAATTATGTTTTAAAAATATTTATAAGACGCCCAAGAGCGTTTGGATGAGATGATACATGTCTCCTCCATCTTAACCAATGTCTTAGGTTCGAATCCAATTTTAAGAATGTAACAATGTAAAATTCTTGAGGGAGAGTTTTGTCATTTGATTGTGGTCTACTGGCATTGAGTGATTACTGTGCTGCATTCTTGTAGAGAATATCAAGTTTATACCAAAAAATATTCATAGGATAAGACCAATTAAAAAGGAAAAATGAAAACAAAAAAAGACAGTTACTAAAAGATGTTCCTTTTATATTATGGTATAGATAATAAGTAGTTCACACACTTCAAGTATTATATATTAAGGATTAAGGATACAGATTATTATTTTTTATTGAAGTATAGATTATTACTTTTCGATGCATAGGGAGTAAGAGAAATACAGATAGATTATTTGATCATGACGGCCGGTTGTAACTTGTGATTTAGAGAGGTGGCTCTCAATTGCACGTGAACTCCCTTTTGATTGGTGGGGTAAACTGGTTTGGGTTTGGCCTCATATCGTGTTTCTTATACTGAGGTGGCTCATTTATGAGTGGATTTTGGTATGGTGATCCACCATGAATTTCTTCAGTTGGTGGTTTGAAATCAATTGCAAACACCGGAGTGGTGAGTATCACAACTCCAATTAGGAAAAGCACTATTGAGTGTATAGAGGCCATATGTCTTGGCATGTTATTATGGATATAAATGAAATGAATGATGAGGAAAGTATTTATAGAGAAAGACGTGAGAATTTTTCTTTTCTTGTGTTAAAGTCAAAACACGGAAGGTGTTACATTGGGTTGGGGGGTTGTTTTTATGAAAAGTACGTAATTGTTTCTTATTCTAGTTATATATAATACAATATGCCTGCCCACTGGAATTTGGTTCTGAGATTAAAGAATTTGGTTATATTCAAATATAAGGTAACCAATTCGATCGCTTTTCACATAATAAACATGTAAAGTACTATATCCAAACACATAATAATTTTAATTATCTTTTAGATACAGTTGAAGGCTAACAAGTTTTTAATTTGAAAAATGGTCTAGTTATTGACTTGTTGCTGTTAACTAATATGACTTGGTTCGTATTAGATATTTTTTTTAAGAGCAAACATATAGATATAAAAAAATAATATGGAGAAAGGTTGGTATTAGATACCTATATATTCAAATACTAATATATTTTTTCAAAATATTTTAAAGCATTTTTTTGACAAAATATTTTAAGCTGCACCAATACTAAATATTATATTAACAAAATTTGCAGCTCATTCAGTGAGATAGCGTGTTGTAGACTTGTGGTCTCGTCTCCTCCTTTTAACCAATTACATATTGTTTACTTGGTGTTGAAGCATCTCAAGTTGTCAATACATGGCTTCTGGCGCTGTTCAAACATTGGGTTAAAATCAAACCATGATTTGCATCCCAAATATAAAAAATAAAAAATAAATTAGGCTTTCTTATTATCCAATAATACCAACACTATACATGCTCGTGCATTCGCACAGATCGTATCACTACGCCAGAATTGTAAAAAGAGATCGCCACGCTTTAGTAGCGTTTATAAAAACGCTACCCATTTTAATAACACGCTACACCATTAGTAGCGTTTTAATGTAAAACGCTACCCATTAGGTAACACGCTAGACGGATCCTAGCGCTTTTACTCAAAACGCTAGCCAATTAGAAAACACGCTAGAGCGGATC
The DNA here is from genome assembly GCA_020916435.1 of Oxytropis ochrocephala. Classification (NCBI taxonomy): domain Eukaryota; kingdom Viridiplantae; phylum Streptophyta; class Magnoliopsida; order Fabales; family Fabaceae; genus Oxytropis; species Oxytropis ochrocephala. Next base: position 25,715,711 of record CM037090.1, on the reverse strand, counting down.
CTAGCGCTTTTATTCAAAACGCTAGCCAATTAGAAAACACGCTAGATAGATCCCTAGCGTTTTTAGAAAGCGCTAGGTATTTAGAAAACACGCTAGACGGATCCTAGCGCTTTTATTCAAAACGCTAGCCAATTAGAAAACACGCTAGATAGATCTCTAGCGTTATTTATAAAACGCTAGGTATTTAGTAAACAATCTAGACAGATCCTAGCGCTTTTATTCAAAACGCTAGGTATTTGGAAAACACGCTAGATAGATCCCTAGCGTTTTTAGAAAACGCTAGGTATGGTTAAATAATTTTTTTTCGTTTCCGTTGAGCTACTTACCTCTCTCACCTAACACTCTCACCCGTAAAGCGCAAAATCACTCACCCGTAAACGCAAAAACCCTAACACCCTAACGCAAATTAAGATCATCTCTCTCAACGAAAATCATCTCTCGGTGAACATCATCTTTCTCGGTCTCTCATTCGAGACAACATTGGTGAGTTTTTACATTTCCTTTCTCTGTTTCTTGTTAGATATTAATTGTGGGTTCTAGTTTAGAAATATATTAGTTTTGTCACTTGTGCACACTAGCTACTCTTTTTTTACCACTAGCCTCTTCTTGTTACACATAAATTAATTAAGTTCATTAATTATTTGGAACACTAGACTATGGTTCCTTTGTCTTGACCAAAGGACCGAGAATAGAAATAGAATATGAGATAGATATAGCTTGGGAAATTTTGTTTGTTTTTTTTATATGAATTGATTCTTCATTATATTCGAATTGCTTGATGGGTCATATGTTAAAGTTCTCTTCTCGAGGATTTTATTATAAATATTTGGAAATTATGGATAGAAATTGGATGTCCGCCAATCGTCTGTCCAAGGAGTATGCCGCTGGAGTGGATTTTTTTGTGAGCTATGTTGTTGAACGTTTAGGGACTTCTAGTGGTATGAAATGTCCTTGTTTAAGGTATTGTTATGTAAAATCGATTCGCAGAGGAATTGTACGACATTTAAAGGCGAATGGAATTGATCAAAGTTACACTTGTTGGATAATGCACGGTGAGAAAAAGGTGAATCTTCAAATATGAATGATAATAGTAAGAGATATGCGCCGCGGTTGACACCAGGACACATTCATTTGATGCGAACGAATTTGAAGAGATGGCAAAGGTGGTTGAAGAGGATCTTAATGATTGTCTGAAATGTTTGAGAAGTTGATAAGCGATGAGAGACACCATTGTATGCGGGTTGTACCGAATTCACAAAATTATTGGTCGTGATCAAGTTGTATAACTTGAAAACTCGCCATGAGATGGATGGATAAGAGCTTTACCGATTTACTCGCACTTCTGAAAGAAATGTTACCGAATGATAATGTGCTTCCTTCTCGGACGTATGATGCAAAGCAAATGTTGGGGTCTATTGGCTTGAACTATGAGAAGATACACGCTTGTCCGAATGATTGCATTTTATTTCGGAATGAACATGCGTTGTTAAAGTCGTGTCCTAAATGTAATGCGCCGCGGTATAAGAAGAAAGAGTCTGCTCCAGAAAAGGTGTTGTGGTATTTTCCTATAAGAAGAAAGAGTCTGCTCCAGAAAAGGTGTCGTGTCCTAAATGTATAGCATCCTTAGCGTTTTACATAAAACGCTAGGAATGGTAGTAAAAAGGTGTTATAGCATCCCTAGCGTTTTTACATAAAACGCTAGGAATGGTAGTAAAAGGTGTTTATAGCATCCCTAGCGCTTTTTAAAACGCTAGGAATTGTAAAAAAGCGCTTATAGCATCCCTAGCGTTTTTACATAAAACGCTAGGAATGGTAGTAAAAGGTGCTATAGCATCCCTAGCGCTTACGTAAAAACGCTAGGAATTGTAAAAAGCGCTTATAGCATCCCCAGCGTTTTTACATAAAACGCTAGGAATAGTAGTAAAAAGGTGTTATAGCATCCTAGCGTTTCTGACGCTAGGAATTGTAAAGAGCGCTAGAGGATCCCTAGCGTTTTATGTAAAAACGCTAGGGATGCTATTAAAATTTTTACAAAGCGCGCTCTCTCTCTCTCACACACACTCATTTGTCTCTTCATCTACCTAACTCCTCTCTTGCGAAAACCCAGTGAAAACCCGAAACCTCTTCGTTCATCCTTACGTGTGAGACCCAGGCAAACCAAACGACCCATCCTCTTCGTTCATCCTCTTCGTTCATCCCTTGCGAACAACCCACACTCCACGTATTCGTTCATCATCCAAAAACCCATAAACGCGCGACCCAGGAAACCTAAAACGCAGAAACCCATCCTCTTCGTTCATCCTCTCTCTCCTTAGTGCTATCTTACCACGCAGCTCCCTCCCATTTGTTTCCTTTTTCTGCACTCTCTCTCCCTTTCAAAAGGTATTTCGCACATACTCTCACTTTGGTTTTTATGGTTTGTTATGTAGTTCTCTTTTGTATGGCTTTCTCTCATTACTTAGCTCAATGTTGTATTTAATTAGTTGTTAGATTAGTCTAGCTTAGATAGCATTATTAACTTGACTAGTGCATGGCTTTCCTAGTGCATGGCTTTCCTATATATGTTTACTCTAGGTTCTTAGTGCATGGCTTTCCTATATATGTTTACTCTAGGTTACTTAGTGCATGGCTTTCCTATATATGTTTACTCTAGGTTCTTAGTGCATGACTTTCCTATATATGTTTACTCTAGGTTACTTAGTGCATGGCTTTCCTATATATGTTTACTCTAGGTTACTTAGTGCATGACTTTCCTATATATGTTTACTCTAGGTTCTTAGTGCATGGCTTTCTCTGTTATTTAGTGCATGGCTTGTTCTATATTTTGTTAAGTGTTTGTTGGTTCTAAACAATTAGAAAGCTAAAACTCACTGAGTCTATTTCATTTGGGCCATTGCAAGTCGGATGGCATCACTTAGTGATCATGAGAGTAGTCATGAGGGTGGTGATGGGGTGGTCATAGAAACACAAAGAAGTTCACTCCCGTGGAATGACAATGAAAAAGAATATCGTCCATCGGATAAGTAAAGGACACGAGAAATATAGGGTAAGTTAATTACTAATTATTAATGTTGTTCTCTACCTTTCAAAGTTATCTAATTATTTAATGATTTAATTAATGCAGGTCAGATGGAGTGTTAAAGGTTTGCCTATTGGAGAGAACGGCACAAATTTGATTACTTTTATTGGTACTAAGGTGAAGCAAATGTTTCCAATTTCGATTAAAATTAGTTGGAATGAGAAAGATAATAGAGTTTTGCCTAAACTGAAAGATGATTTCTGGTCCTTATCTGGTATATAATTTTAGACATCTTTAATAATCTTATTTAGTGATTTTTAGTTATATTTATTTAATCCATTTTTATGTATAAGTAGAAACACTTTGATGTGGATGATGCCCGAAGAGATTGGATACTCAAGGAGCTGGATGGTTGCATCGGGCTTATAGAACTGATGTAGGAAAAAAGTATCTGAAACTTCCTGATGGGACCATCAGACAGGAGCCTCCAGCATTGTATTCCGGAATTATAAGTAAGGAGGATTGGAGCAAATTTGTACATATACGCACTACAGATCTGGATTTCCTGGTTAGTATATTAATTATTTAAGTTATATATATATATATATATATATATATATATATATATATATATATATATATATATATATATATATATTTCACAACTAGATATCATTCATTAATGTATACTTATCTTTTTAAATAGAAAAAAAGCAAAGCCAATAAAGAAAGAGCTTCTAATCCCTAGTACCCTTATAGAGGAGGTTCAAGTGGATATCAAATTCTTGAAGAAAGATTAGTAAGACACAATTAGTTTAATTTATTATGATTTAATGAATCTTTTAATTTACAGTTGATTAACAATGATTAAACTTAAATAGTTACTGCAATAGGGGAAAGATCCAACTCAAGAATCCATTGATCGTTGTACTGTCTGGTTAGAGGCCCGACAAAACAAGGATGGGGACATTGTGGATCCAAAAACTAAGGAGGTCAAGGACAAAATTGTAAGTATTCCAAAATTCATGTATTGTAATTTTAATTTAATGATTCCTAGCAAGTTGGAATTTGTGTCCGACTATATTTTTTTAATACATTACTCGATTTTTTTGACACGTGGACATATTTTTTTTGTCGATTTAATTTCTTTGACACTTGTTTATTATTTCTATCCGTTACTCGATTTTTTTTGACACGTGGACATATTTTTTATCGTCGATTAAATTTCTTTGACACTTGTTTATTATTTCTAACCGTTACTTATGTTTGTGCATCAGCAAAGCATATCACAATCTGTATCACAAGGAGATTTAACAGATTGTGATGGTCAACAAGATGTCCTTGCTCGTGCCTTGGGAAGGGAAGAGAGAGTGGTCGGATAAGAGGTTATGGATATGGCATTCCTCCTACGATGTGTATGGGCGAAAGAGCAATAGCAGGGGGTGCGGGGATTGTAAAGTCATGGCGGAAAAGTATGACGAGCTATCCAAGAATGTTGCTATACTAATGGAAGAGAGACAGATGTTTAAGCAGCTATTGGCACAATCCATTGGTGCACCATCCTATTTGCACCACCCCCTTTGAACCTATATTACCCGCTTTGCACCTCACTTGCCCAACATAGCGCACGAGATAGCCGCACCATCCCTTCGACACGGTATTTATTATTACTCGACTGCTTTTTTGTACATATGTATTTGATCAAATTATCATGTATATTTATTTTTCTTTATAATTGATTTAGGATAACTGTGAATGTGAGCTATATATTGCAAACCCACATCGAAAGGTTGCAGTGGGCATGTTATGTAACCAATTGAGTGCCACAATGCACAATTTACCCATGCACGAAAACCATTTGAGAGTTAGGGTAGACTATTCAATTGAGGGGTCCGCACCATTGCACTGTTCCAATTGTTAATGCTTGATATATTTCATGTGGATCAAACACTTAGTACTTTTGTGGCATGGCACGAACAACTTGTCGTTGTAAGTGTGACAATATTTTTGTTAATAAGTTAATGACTCATTGTTATATATAATGTGTGTTAACTAAATAATTAATCATTTTTTAATATATACTAGGTACCCCAAGTGTCCCGACCGTCTCCTTCTATAAAAGTGTCCCGACCTTCCCCTTCCACTACCAAAGTGTCCCGACCTTCCACTACCAAAGTCTCCCTTGATGAATTCGAGAAATTCATCACTTATGTAAAGGACCAAGTCAATCAAAAAATGAAGCCCGATGACCTTATTATGTTACCGATCGATCATATTGTGGGAGTGGAAGCAGGATATTATGCTCAACATTGAGGATCCGAAAGTTTGTATATGACATGGAATGGCCCTTTGTGGTTGTTATTAGAGTATACCAGAGGTATGTATTAAATTATTTGTACACAATAGTTGTATATATTAGAGTATATATTAGAGTATATATATGAGGATCTGAAAGTTGTATATATATTATTTATAGGTTTTTGTACAATGTGCTTTCGGTCCTTCGCATGCAACAAACACAAAATTTTTTGTTCTTGTGCCCAGAGTGTATCGTTGTGTGGGATCAAGGTAAACCAGAGGATATTATGGCTAGGAAGAGTCAAATTGAAAGTTATATCCTTTCACGCTTCAGGGATGTCCAACATTTTGATCACGAATCTTTATTTTTGGCACCGCTCAATATAAGGTGAGAAATTTAGTCTTCAATCACTTTGTTATTTATTTTGAGGATTGTATTATAGTGTAAATGTGTACTCATTCGTGATTCATTTACTTGCAGACAACATTGGGTACTCTTTGCAATAAACCCTAAGCTAAATATTGTCTACTATCTGGATTCACTTCAAGGCCATTACAAAGTCTACGTAGACTTCGTACAGATAGTTGACAGGTGTGTATGTGTAACCCTCTCATTTTGTATAATTTAATATATGTATTTTGTTCAACTTAACGTTATATATATGTATGACGTTACAAAGTGCTTTGCAAAAATATCGGGATTATCTACGAGTAAAACAAGATGGTTACCCATAAGCTGTAAGTTTTTAAAAATCATTCTTATAATTTTAATTGAATTTTTGGTCATAAAAATGTGACAATTAATTAACTAATCTTTTGCTCAGTAGTGTCCTAAACAACCAAATAATAATGATTGTGGGTACTATTGTATGAGGTATATGAGAGAGATTATCACTCACTTACAGAGTAGAAATCCCAACCAAGGTAACTACATAGATTTCTTTTTATATTGATATTATAATACTTACTCACATTTTAATTCTAATTTTATTTCATTTTATTTTTGAGTATTTTCCCCATCAGTAAAGACATCCAAAGATTACTCGATGAACAACTTACAACAAAGATGGGGAGTGATGCCGTTTTGTTTCTAGCTTTTTCTAGCAAGTTTTGAGTTTCATAATAGTTAGTTATTATATATGTTGTATATATTGGATATATATTATGTTGTAAGTACTTCTTAGAATGATATTGGATTGGAATATTTGATGAATTTTGTTGACTGAATTTTGTTTGAATGATATTGGATTGGAATGATATTTGATGAATTTTGTTGGAAGTGAATGAATTTAAAGGTTGTAATTAAAATGGAGAACAAACAAAAATAAAAAAATATTTAAAAAAAATTCAGTCAATAGGTAGCGTTTTAAGGAGAAAACGCTAGAAATGAAATTAAAAAATTCATTCAATACCTAGCGTTTTATAGAAAAAACGCTAGCTATGGACAAAATGCACTAGAGGATCCCTAGCGTTTTGTAGAAAACGCTAGGAATTGTAAAAAGGCGCTAGAGGATCCCTAGCGTTTTACAGAAAACGCTAGGAATTGTAAAAAGGCGCTAGAAGATCCCTAGCGTTTGTAGAAATGCGCTATAGGATCCCTAGCGTTTTAAAGAAAACGCTAGGAATTGTAAAAAGGCGCTGGGTTAATGGCTAGCGTTTTTTAAAACGCTACTAATGGGGTGTTTGATTAGTAGCGCCAGCTTCTCTAGCGTTTTAAAACGCTACCAATGCCCCAAAAAACGCTGAAAATCCTTAAATCTGGCGTAGTGTATTGTGTTACTCGATATGATTGATTTAAAATATTGTTATGCACTTATAAAAATGTAATTAAACGCATCACTAATTATGTTCATTACTCGTCGTGACTTAAAAGCAAAACAAAAATTGATAAATAGTAAACTTTTAAAAAATAGATGTAGTGGCAATTTGATAATTTAAACAGTCTTATCTTTCTTAAATAGATAGTATACTAACTCGATTTTTGAACAGTTTTCGCCGGTGGTTCCTAGGCTTTTCCTGATTTTTTGATTCAATTTCTGGTTTTCATTCGTTCAAGTTGACAGAACAGGGGTCCAATTTACAGTTCAACCGATTGGCCCGCCTAATCCAATTCAATTTTGACAACATCGCGCCAAAACATCTACTTAGATTACAAATAAGGTAACAAAAAGTAAATACTTTAAGAAATAATTTTAATCTTCATACCGTAAACTAATTAATTTACAGTATACAATTTTAAAAATTGTATATTGTATATTGTTTACGATACACGATTTTTGAAAATATATACCCTAAATAGCTAATTTACAATATATGGATTTTTCTAATTGTGTCCCGTAATTAAATTAAGTATTTATGGTATACAAATTATAACAATTGTTTATCATAAACTAGTCTTATACCCGTGCATCCGCATTGATTTATTGTATTTGTTATAATTTTCTATAAACCTATAAAAACTTAGAGAATTGCAAAATTCAATAAAAGAAAAAGAAAAAACTCGATAAAAGACTATATTTCAACTTGCTTAAAAAACTTGTGTTGCGGAAAGTTAAAAAATGTCACTATCTTCTTCTAATCTTAAAAAATGGAGTCAAATTAATAAAGGATCTAATATAAGATATGCACCCCATTGCCACTCCTATTTACACTACATTGTCTCTCCTTGCCTCTCCCATTACCTCTCCTGTTGTCGCTCCCGTTGTTGCTCCTCGATAAAAAGGCTATTGATTTTAGTATAGTAAATTGTAGACAATTTAATATTAATTTAATTATTTTGATTAGATTATTTAGAAAAAGTTATTTTAGAATTTTTGTTAGTGGTTAATTGCTTTTTGACAATTATTGGTCGTTAAATTGATTGGTTTTAGTAAGTTATAGTAAATAAATAGTAAAAATGTGCATTTACTATTGTCGCTCTCCGTTGCCGCTCTCTATTCCTCTCCCGTTGTCGACCTTGTTGTCAGCCTCACGTTGTTGCTACCATTGTCTCTCATTGTCGCTCTTGTTGCCACTTGTTTATATTTTTATTTTTTATTCTAGATCATTTAATAATTTGAAGAAAAAAAAATTGAAATTTTTGCTAGTGGTTAAATTGTTTTGTCAATTGTTAGTGGTTAAATTGATTGATTTTAGTAGATTGCAGTAGATAGTAATTTCTAGATCATTTAATATAAATTTAATCATTTTAATTAAATTATTAAAAAAAACTATTTTGAAATTTTTGACAATGGTTAAGTTTGTTTTTACAATTGTTAGTGGTTAAATTTATTGATTTTAGTAGTTTTAGTATAGTTGTTTTTTGGCAAAAGAAATGGATAGGAGTCTCGTTAAAACATTCCGATGAAAATCTCTCCATAGAGGAAAAACATTAAGAAGGAAAGAGTACTCCCCCTAACATTTATTGATAAAAAATGGAAAAGATACAAAAGACAATGGGGACTAGGTCAATACCCATGAATAAGACAGCGATACAACCAAAAGGAAAAAATAGCAATCCTATGAAAAGGAATCTAGTCCAAAGAAAATTAAATATGAAATCCAAGAGCATCACTATAATGACTCTCATCTCAACCAAATTTTAGTATAGTAAATTGTAGAACATTTAATATTAATTTTATCATTGTAATTAAGTTATTAAATTATTATGTTGGAAAAACAACTTCATACTTACCAAGAGGTGGGAATAGGTTGGGCCGAGCTAGGTTTTGCTTGGCCTGGGCCTGGCCTACGTTGAAAATATTAGGCCTATAAGCTTGGCCTATGGCACATCGTCAGAGCCCATTTTCTAGGTCCGCACGGCCTTTTACGAAAGCCCGACAATGCCTGAAAGCCTGTTTAAAAGCCTATTTGACAATTTTCTTAAGAAGGCCTACAACATTTCAATGGTGTAAGCCATTTAAATAGACCAACAAGCTAATAGGTCAATAAGATTAAGTTCTAATTGGGATCCAAAAAAATCTTTTAGGAAAATATCTTTATATGACATCCTATTAAAATCCAGCCCTATAATTGCAAGATCGGCTTTATGAGAGTTTTGGGGGGGAAATTAAACATGCATGTGCATGTGCATGCATGTGCATGTGCATGATTGCTAAAAAAATATCCAATGGCACGTTTGTAATTTAAACAAAAATTACAGACAATTAAATAACCCCAATATTGTCACACCATTTACCAATATACCCCTCATTTTGTATCCCTGACAATTTTTTTTTGTCCAACACTTTTTTTTTATTATCAAAATTTACCCCTCATTTTGTACCCCACTCTATATTTTTGGACCGACATACCCCTGACAATTTTTTTTTTGTCCAACACTCTTTTTTTTTTATTATCAAAATGTACCCCTCTTTTTGTACCTCACTGTTTACCAATATACTCCCACTCTATATTTTTGGACCGACATACCCCTAACAAAAATTGAACCAATCTGATTTATGTTTGTAATAGGTAAATACAATTTATATTTGTTTTCTTAGTTATCAATATGTACCCCTCATATTTTGGCTTTTTTTGTACCCCACTTTGCTTACCAATATACCCCCACTCTATATATTTTTGGGCGGACATACCATTGACAAAATTGAACCAATCGATTTATGTTTGTAATAGGTAAATACAATTTATATTTTTTCAGTCGTATTTACCTATATACGATTTCATTGATGAAAACCAAATAAATTTTAAAAAAATTCTATTTATCTCGAATATATGGTAAATACGATGTGATCTTTTATGGAAAATCAAATTTACATTTTATGAAGATAAATACGACTTACTATTTTTGAAGCTTATGGGAGGAAATCGTATCTAAATAAATACGATGTGAAATGTGCTGAAAATCGTATCTATCTCCTGGAAGGTAAATACGATGAGCTTTAAAATATTTCTGGTCAAATCATATGTAAGTGATTAATGGTCAATATTTTGTAAAGGGTTTAGGGTTTAGGTCAATGACTAAATTAAAACACTTTTGAAAAAGTCAATGACTAAATTGATATATATGTAAACGCTTTTAACACAAATAATGCAAAGTCTATCCGTAGCTTGAGAGTGAGACTAAATTTGGTGTTTCGATAATTTTAGTTAAAAGCAAAAGTAGTGTTATAAAAGTTTTTGCATTGGTAAATGTGAAAGTAGTGTAATCAATACGGGTAATTAATGCAAACTTTATGTCCATTATTAATCTAGCAAACATTAAGGCCCCACTCATTTTTTTTTTGTCCAACACTTTTTTTTTTTAATTATCAAAATGTACCCCTCATATTTTGGGTTTTCTTGTCCTACTTGTTTACCAATATACCCCCACCAATTTTGGTTTTGTTATACCCCGCTATATATTTTTGTGGACATACCCTTGACAAAAATTGAATCAATCTGATTTATGTGTGTAATGAGTGCATACAATTTATATTTTTAGTCGTATTTTACTATATATACGATTTTCTTGTTAAAACCAAATAAAGGCTCCACTCATTGTTTTTTTGTCCAACACTTTTTTTAAAATTATCACAAATGTACCCCTCATATTTTGGGTTTTTTGTACCCCAACTGTTTTACCAATATACCTCTCTATATATTTACGGCTCATTCTTTTTTTGTCCAAAACTTTTTTTATAAGTCCATTTGTGTGTGTTACTTAGTCATGTATGTGTTATAGTATGGTACACTTTACATTAACTACTTTATTAATCAATTTGGGAAGGAATTTTTGATAACATTAGTTGCAAATAATGCAAACTTTATGTCCATTATTAATCTAAAGCAAAAATTAAGGTCCCACTCTTTGTTTTTTTCCAAAGATTCATTGTTTTTATTATCAAAATGTATCTCCGACAATTGTGCCAACTTTTTACACCCCGACTATTTAACCACATCTATGTCTCAATTTTTATTTCATCTATTACGTTTTCAATTGGTATCTGAGATATCGAATGGTCGATTATTTCTGGCCTCCCCGTGCGTAGGCACGGGTGTATGTGTCCTAGTTCTATTTTATAATAATAACTTCAACTATGTCAAAAATTGATGTTGGTTAAAATGTTTAAGCTAATAAAAAATGTTAGTCAAGTTATGACTTAACACAAAGTACCAAATTCAATACAAAATAATATTAGTAATTAAAAAAATTAGTCATATTCATTTAAATAGAAGCCATTTCGATAAGCTAAAAGGAACTTTTTCGATGGCTTTATGACCTTGGCTTTATTTCGCTAAATAGAGCTTTTGAAAAATCGTTAGCGCTTATATCTGTTTTGAAAAAAAGTCTTTTAGGCGGCTCGGCCTATTCCCAATACCACAAATTTGCTTAATTTAACATTCTCAAACACGTTTTTCAGCTCTCAATCTAACTGAACCTCAACATAAATAGGATTAGAAAAATCTTCTAACAAGAACACATTCCTACATGAACTTGTTTTTTGAACTTAAATTGTCCTTTGAATTTCATTGAATTCTGGAGTTGTCCGGTTTCTAAACTTTGACATGACTCTAACAATCTACATAATAATTTCTATAGCAAATTATAAGGCTTGTAATCATTTAAGTTACTCAATTATATATCTATTTTTTAGCAAGTTCCGACAACACCAATGATCCGAGGAATACTTGATGAGAAACAATTAAGTGTTGATAGATGGAGGACACTAAATAGTCTTTGGAGCACCGACACTTTGATCGAAAACATGTCTTGTGTCAGATATTAACATCGACATTTTAATTATCTGTACTTTTTAAATTAAAATTGATGTCTACGTGTCGGTTTGTTAGTATTGTCATGGAGAAGAACCGAGTGATTCCCAAACACAGCTAGCTAACAAGTGCCATTTCCCAATCTCTCTATAGATTCCAACCGCGTTATCTTTCCATCATGTACTACAGTAACTATGAGTAAGATGTTCTAGGGACCCCAACGCACTCACTTTATTCTTCTTTCTCTTAAATTTCCATTTGAATTCACTCGAATATATTCTTCACTCTCACTTTTAAACGCTCACCTCTCCTTTCTTAACCTCTTCCAATACCAACACCCCAAAATAAACACGTTAAAGGGTCTCCTTATTTTGAGTTAAAGTCACTTCTCTAATTACTTCTCTAATCACTTCTCTAGCTACAATATCAATTTATTGTCCTTAGTAAGTTTTTATATCTTGAATTTTGAAACCTTATAATGGAACGTGGGGTTCTTGATCGTATAATCAATAGGTTGCTTGAAGTTAGAGGCAAACCTGGGAAGCAGGTTATGCTTTCTGAGACTGAAATCAAACAGCTTTGTATTGTTTCCAAGGGTATCTTTTTGAACCAGCCTAACCTCTTGGAACTCGAGGCACCGATTAAGATTTGTGGTATGCTATCTTTTCTTCCTTAATCCTATGTTTCTACTCCTATGTCTTATGTTATTTGGTCGTGTCTGTTTTGCGATGACTCACTGTCACTGAGTTTGACCTTATCTTTTTGGGTTTATAAATTGTGGTATATATGTGTTGTGTGGATTTCTGTGTTGAAGCTTAGACTATGCAGTACTATAATTTCTGAGATGAGCTCTAGAATCAAAAGGTACTGTAAAATCCATTAAACGAAAGTTAAAGAGCATGTTCAATTTTGTTAGTGGTAATGTTAAATTGTCTTTTCTTTGGTTTTATTTTTTTTTAATAGGAATATATATGCTCAATTCGAATTGAGGTTTCCTCAGAACCTATCAATATATTAAAATGATAGTATACACGAATATGATGTTTTCTAGAATACTTGAAAAAGTTAAAACTATATTGCAGGGGCATAAATTCTCTGGTTTTATACAAGTGTTTCTTGCTCTGCTTCCCTTTTGCTTTTTTTTTTTATTGTGGAGGAAACGTTATTTTATTTCTAATGCACTTAACAACCGAATTTGAATCCAAATTGAGATAAACATAGCGAAAGCCCCTCTCATAAGCAAGCTGCAAACCCACAAGCACACTCCAAAGTTCAGCTATATAGGCAGTAGCCAAACCCAAACTACGAGCAAAGCCAACAATCTAAACACCAGAGGCATTGCGCAAAACTCCACCACAAGCTATATTGGATTTGTATTAAAAAATAAACCTTGAATCAACTAACTGAAAAGTGAAAACACTCTAGTAGTATATGTACTATTATTGTGGCACTTCAATGTGAGCTTTAATTAATAGCTATTGCCTATTTTATTTGGGAGAAAATAAAGATTACTGTGTACTATTATTGTGTCCTATGATAATTTCTTGTTCCATTTGCTGTGTTACCAGGAGATGTCCATGGTCAATATTCCGACCTTCTAAGACTTTTTGAGTATGGTGGATTTCCGCCTCGCTCCAACTATCTATTTTTAGGCGACTATGTTGATCGCGGAAAGCAAAGCCTCGAAACAATATGTCTTCTTCTAGCCTACAAAATAAAATATCCTAAGAACTTTTTCCTTCTGAGGGGAAACCATGAATGCGCTTCAATAAACCGCGTCTACGGATTTTATGATGAATGTAAGAGGAGATTCAATGTGAGGCTCTGGAAACAGTTCACAGATTGTTTCAACTGTTTGCCTGTTGCAGCTCTAATTGATGAAAAGATACTATGTATGCATGGTGGACTCTCTCCTGAACTACATAACTTAAATCAGATAAGGAATTTGCCGCGACCGTGTGAAGTTCCTGAAAGTGGTTTAATATGTGATCTCTTATGGTCTGATCCAAGTAGTGAGATTAAGGGTTGGGGAGAAAATGAACGCGGAGTTTCGTATACTTTTGGTGCTGATAAGGTCACAGAATTTCTTCAAAAGCATGATCTTGATTTGATTTGCAGGGCACATCAGGTTACATATTCATTCTAAATATGCAGTTGTAACAGAATTTTATATTTTATAATACCAAATTTGAAGTTTATAATAAGATGATTGATTGTATTTGTTAATGTTGCAGGTTGTGGAAGATGGATATGAATTCTTTGCTAAAAGACAACTTGTAACAATATTTTCAGCACCTAATTACTGTGGAGAGTTTGATAATGCAGGTGCTATGATGACTGTTAATGAGTCACTTGTGTGTTCTTTTCAAATATTGAAGCCTGTAGATAAAAAGCCTAAGCCTATGTTTGGCTTTGGGAGCAGCACGTCTACCGTTAAGCCTGGTACTCCAACAAAATTCAGGGTACTTTGATTTCTTGACTCCAGAACTTGCAGATGTTCTGTTATAAACTTATAGTGTACCAAAATATGACCAAATCATAAAAATATTGCAGTTAGATTGTTCTGAACATGCTTGCTAGATATCTTGAATTCAATTGTTTAACTATCTATTTTCTCTCTGTCTACTGTCTATTTATAAGAGAATATTGCAGTTTTAGATTTATTAAATAGTTAAATAACTGGTGTATCTGGTCTATAAGTATTACATGAAAGCGTCATTATGGCCTCTATTTTAATTGCTTTTCAACAAAATGTTTATCTTAGCTGCTACAATTTATCTGAAAATTATGAAGACATTTACCGTCTTTCTTTTGTTTCCCCCACTTCCAGCAAGCACTTCTTGGTGCTAAAGCATGACGTGGTGGACGTAACGTGACTTTGATCGGTTATGTTTGGTAATGATAAAGCACCAGTGCAGCTGCAGTAGAGGATCCAAACTTGAAGTGTTGTCGGAGTTCACTTCAACGTAAAGGAAGAATACTACTACCAAATACTAATATAACAAAATAGCCTCTGCATTTTCCTTCAGAGACTGCTAAGTTTTTGTTTCTTCTGATAGCACAATTGCACCTTGTACAATATTGTCAAACACAAATGGAAATCTCCTTTTGTATTATAATGAATTGTAATGCGTGCACCTTGAAACGCCATTTGGAAGTTAAATTTCACCATTCTGAATGTTGGTGCTCAGCTAGTTTGGTCTATGGTCTAGACCCCTTGCAAAGGAACATTTTGTGTTGAAAATTGTTCTATACTGCTATACTTAAAACTATGCAAATTATGGAGACTCTTTCTTGATCAGTGGAACTACTTACCCCACTAGAGTTCATTACCACATATTGTAAAAGCACTTCAGAGTTCTGAGGTTCCAAAATTGTAATGTTGTGTTGCGTTGCGTTTTGCTAAAGCTGTTTAACTTTAAGATACTTTCCATTCATTTTTTTTCTTTGGGTAGCAAAGAGCACGCCAATTTTCACGGCCGGAACAGAAAATCAATGTTTTGAAACCCGGACTGGCTATTGAACCGGTGAAGACATTATTTAAGATGGCTCAACCGTGTTTGAATCAGTCTGGTTAGTGAATCAGTGAAAACACTGATTATATAGCATATTAAGTGATAAATTTTAGATATAACTAAGTTATAAACTAAGATAAAATACTTATTGTAGGACTAAATATTAATCAAAAGGATAAATAATAAAAAAAAACTAAGTATATGTAATTTTATAACTTGACATTGGTTTTTTATTTAACTAAAAAAAATTAAGCTTTCCATAACAGCCTAGTTATACTACTGACTAACTAACAATAATCATAATAATAATAATAATGAAGTTATTTTGTTGTGCACGAAAAAAATGATGCATTGAGTTTTTGAGTTAAGAGGAATAGCTATTGAGCCAATACGATAGAGAGAATGGAGAGAAAGGCAACGTTGTGATGTTAAAAGGCAAAATATTGTCCAATATCGAGTAGAGAAAGTAAGAAGAATGGGAAATGATACTTATAAATACTGGTTGAGAGGTGTGCAGTTAAAAACGTAAACAAAGATGGTTGGCTCATTGTTGATTGGTGAATAAACTACATCTGTCAATGTTAGTGGGAGATGTTGGGATGATGTGGTTGAGATTGTAACAACTAAAAAAGATATATGGCCACAAAATGTTGAGTCTCAATTCATAACTTTATTGGAGGAAAAGGTTAAGAAGTGAAATATACAGACAACTACTCTTACAAGGGATGGAGCAATTCAAGAACAAGTACAATCGGTTAAGAAAAAAATGGAAAGATTTTACTAATTTGATTAAAATGGAGACTAGATTAGGGTACAATTCAGATACAGGACAATTTATCGCCTCAGATGATGCATGGAAGAAGCTATGTAAGGTGTGTGGCTATTTGATATTTACATATTTTTGCAATGTCTTGATTTTATGATATACCGACAATAAATGATAATCTTGCAGAAGTAGTTTAAGAAGAAATGATGCATTCATTATGATAAACTTTGCACCATTTGTGGGGACACAAGTGCCTTTGGTGCAAATAACCACCCTTTTACCAAAAGTCCTTCGATAAGTCATGATGACACTGAAAGAGAAAATAATTTTGATGAGGAGGTACATAGCTATCAAAGTAAAAGGAAGGGTACTGTTCGGCGCACGCTTGGTCTACCATGTTCGATCCTCACTTGATCGAACATGGTCAAAACACAATTTGGGGTGTCACGAAATTTTTTATGCGGTTTGACTGCCAGATTCGACCAAAGCGTCGCTCAGCGTCTTGCCGAACCGTACTTAATGTTTCAAAAAGAATAAAAACCAATTTTCAGTAAGGATTTTTGGTCTTTTCACACCAAAAAGGGGTGTCTAGTGAGTAGATGGGGGGTTGTACGAAGCATGGGCCTAGCATTGATGTATATCTTTTCCTCTTCTTCGCTTCACAAGTTGGAGAAGTCACATGGAATGATTCAAACCCACTGACGAAATTTTTTATCTTCCTCACACTGTAGATTTTTTTATGGTGAGACCTAGGTTACCTTTAAAATGTAAGTAATTTACTCGAATTCAGTTGTATTTCTCAAATTTTGACACACACTTTTTATTAATTTAATATCAATGTGATTAATACATACAAATATACAAATCAATCAAGTGGCTACGTAAAATTTACTTTCTACGTGAGCCATTGATCACTTTTGAAAAATATGGGTAACTTACACGATCTCACTTACATTTGTTCAAAAAAACTCACATGTATCCAAATAATTTAATATGAACGTGGTGTAAAAGAACAAACATTTTTTTGATTGACAAAGATAATATATCCAAACAAAAAATTAAGAAAAAATGGTTAATTTTATTGATTTCACATGATATTGGATAAATTATCCATATTTTTTCAAAAGGCAATCATTTCTTATTCATCAAGCTCTGTGGGCTTTAATGTGAGAGATATATACGATTGACCATATTTAATGGACTTTAATGCTTCGTTATCTACCTATCGTATATAGGTATATACGATTGGAATAGAATCTTCAATCGTATATACGTTTGATGACGTATATACGACGTTGTATTTTGTGGGATCGTATATACGTTAACTAAATTTATGGGCATCGTATATACCTTTGGTGGAGGTATATACGACTCTGTATATGACAACATCGTATATACCCCCACAAAACGTATATACGATGCCATTCTATCAATTCAATCGTATTTACGTCCAACAATAGTATATATGATGCCTAAAAATGTAACCATCGTATATATGTTTAATAACTTATATACGATTGATATTAATTTTTAAAAAAAAAATACGTTTTTAAAAGGGTATTTTAGGGTTTCCATATTATGTGGGGGTAGATGGGAATGAGGTGGGAGTAAAAAAAAACCAAGTTCTTATTAGTCCAATACAAAGGTAACCTCTCTTTGTATAGATCTGGGCTTTCCTTCTCATTGTGACAAAAAAAAAAAGGATTTTAATTTTTCTACCCCCTACAGTTGAACTATATACTCCCACATAAATCTTTTGACCAAAAAAAAAATAAATACTCCCACATAAACCCAAACTTCCCATTTTGTTCCTTAACTTTAACAAATATTACATCTCATATGTTTACTCCCACCTTCCGGAATTATATATTACTAGAACGTACACCTATGTGATGCACAGAACGTGATTATAAGGAGTTGTGTAAAAAATGTTAAAAAAATTATGTATTGCAAAGTTAATGGTTGACACGAATTGATAATTTACAACCAAACATAAAATAGAATTTTTATGTTAACAGGGTTGTGTTTATATATGATATATTTGCGAAGATACGTACCAATGCGGGGTGGTGATTTAGAATGTCAAAAACTTAGGGCCCGTTTGTTACGGATTAAAAAATAAGTGATTTAGTTGTTAAATAATTTAGAGATTAGTTTTTAGAGATTTTTAAGAAAATGAGAAGTTCTTTTGTGTTTTTGTAACATACTGAAATCCACTTATTTTAAAAAAATCATTCTTAAAAAACTGATTCTCATGAGAAGCTACTAAAAACAACATCTCATATGAAGCAGTTTTTAGATTATAACCTTTTCATTTTTTTTTTAAGAATATGTAACAAACTGACAACATGACTTCATAAGTGATTATTTATAAGCTGTAACAAACGGGCTCTTAATTCATAAAAACTTTGATAAAAACACTCTTTACCAATAATGAGGGCAAGATAGTTCACAAAAAAATGGATGTGTGTACTATTAGTTAAAAAAATGGCTCTGAAATTTTCTTGTAGATTTTAACTAACCAACGGTTATGTCATATGGGCTCAACCGTTCTAATAAAATAAAGGGTTTTTTTGGTACCCCACTATTTGACTCCATACCCCCACGCATACGGGGAAAAGACTAAAATACCCCTAAAAAATTACAAATTTACAGAATATTTACCATTTCTCACTTACATATGATTTGACCAGAAATATTTTAGAGCTCATCGTATTTACCTTCCAGGAGATAGATACGATTTCCAGCAAATTTCGCATCGTATTTATCTAGATAAGATTTCCTCCCAGAAGCTTCAAAAATTGTAAGTCGTATTTACCTTCATCAAACTTAAATCCGATTTTCATTAAAAAAATCGCATCGTATTTACCTTATTCTGAGATAAATAGAATTTATTTATTTTTTTAATTTATTTGTTTTTTGCCAGGGAAATCGTATATAGGTAAATACGACTTGAAAAAACATAAATCGTATTTACCTATTACAAACATAAATTCGATTGGTTCAATTTTTTCTAAGGGTATGTCCGTCCAAAAATATAGAGTGGGGGTATATTGGTAAACAGTGGGGGTACAAAAAAACACATGATAATATGTGTTTAACAATGAGGGGTACATTTTGATAATAAAAAACTGTGAGTGTTGGGAAAAAAACAATAAGTGGGGCCTTAATTTTTACTAGATTAATAATGGACATAAAGTTTACATTATTTATAACTAATGCCATCAAAAAATTTACCCCCAAATTGGCTAATAAAGTAGATAGTGTATTATATAAGAAGGATATACGATTTATGTTTTTTCAAGTCGTATTTACCTATATACAATTTCGCTGGCAAAAACCAAATTAATTAAAAAAAAGAATCCTATTTATCTCAGAATAAGGTAAATAAAGTAAATGCGATGCGATTTTTTAAGGAAAATCAGATTTATGTTTGATGAAAGTTTAAATTACAAATGCGCCATCGAATATTTTTTTTATCAACATACATGTACCATACGTACATGCACCTCATATGCCATACATGTATTAAAGTGGTAATGTAAGGGAATTACCGCTAAAAGTGACCAATAAAGTAGTTTCTGTTATAAAAATAACCAAAACTTGAGTAGGATATAACCATTATAGTAGATTAGAGATGAAGAAGAAATATGCAAATAGAAGAAGATAATGAGAGAAGAATATAAGTTGGGAGTCTTTGTATTTCTCATTACAAGTGTATCCATACATAGGAGTGAACCCTATTTATAGGGTGAGAAAAGGTAAGTGAAAGATCAATCTTAAAGTTCCACTAACAACCCATTACATAAAGGAAAGTGGAAGTCTAATAGGAGTGGACATCCATTATCATATTATTCATAACACTCCCTTGGATGTCCATCGAGGATATGCCTCATTAAAAACCTTACTAGAAAAAAAACCCGGTGGGATAAAAATCTAGTGAAGGAAAAGAGTACAATATTCTCATTAATGGGAGCGCCTCGTTAAAAACTTTTCAGAAAACCCGGTGGGAAAAAACCATGGCAAAGGAAAAAGAGTGCAGCTTTTCTCCCCGAATGAAGCGTCACATCACAACATGAATTTCAACATTTGGAGTTTCTCCCCGAGTACATATGGAGTAATCTATTCACTTTGTCACTTGTGATGTATTCTCTTTTAATGAAGCTTTGCGGAGTATTATCTTGAGTCATCTTCCTTGAACTATTGGCATTTGCATGAGCTTGAAATGAATAAGCAAGAACCATAGATTGTTTTGTATATCATAATATATTTCATGTCACCACATAAAGATAACAGCTGGCTTGAGATCTGACTTGATCTAGATCGAAAAATACTTTGTTTCTGCATGGTTAACTTGGAGAACATATATAAAATGATTTATTCATTAGAATAGGGAAAAATAAAATATAAACCTCGTTCTCTTCTAATGCATTTATGTTTGTGTTGAACTTTATTCCTACTAACTATCACATAATATTATCATATCAAGGGATATAACATTTGGTAATTTGCATGCATGCTTTCGTAGTCTTCAGGACTGAGATATTCCATATATTCTTACCACACAACTCATGTACTCAATATAAATAATTTCTGCAGATCAATGAGTCTTTATTTTTCAAAAGAAAGATATTTCTTTGTATATTGAATCCTTCTAGGATTTTCCATCTAGAGGTCAACTATGTGTTCAACCTCAAAATCCATCGAGATATAATTTGAGGTCATTCATCTAGAGTTCTTTCTATAATTTTGCGAAGCTCTTCAGAGTTCCAATAATAATTTGGAAAGCTCTTCAGAGGTCTTGATTCAATTTGAGTAATCATCTCGAGAATTCAAAAAGTGTGCCTTTGGAATATTAAATCATTCAGAATCTTTAAATAATTATGACTATCAACAAATAAGTTGTAGCAATATTCAACTTGTGAAAATTGAGCTCTTCATGTGCTACAAGGCTAATTAAGTACTGAAAAGTACTCGCATCCACCCTTGAGAAACATGTTGAGCTTTGTATCTCACAATTTAACCATTCTCATTCTGCTTCAATTTAATCTTTCAATTTTGGCCAATTCACATTGTCTAGAATCTTTAGTAGACTTTGATTCATGATCCTCACTTCTATTTATCACATTTAGCGCTATATTCAGTAAAAACATCGTCAACGTTGACTTCATTTCAGTTCCATTGTATTTCATTCTTGACATAATTCATTGAGATCTCTTTAATTTCATAACATTTCAGGTACCTGATCAGTTCTTCTGGAACTGTAATGTCAATTATGTCTAAATACTCTTTTAGAGTTTCTATATCCTCGCTTGGACCATTTTTTTTAGCTCCTTTTGTTGTTCGAGAATTTTTATCTTTGGAACCGATTGGTCTACCACGCTTCAGACGCGGTTGAGACTCATTTGCAATATTAAATTGTCCAACGGGGACATCCATTCTATTGGAGCATTAGCAGCTGATATATATGATTTGGTCACACATTTTGGATCAGTGAATGCATTTGGTAGATAATTTGCTAAGCTTTGCAAATGAATTATCTTTTGAAGTTCTAGTTCACATTATTTAGTTTGAGGATCAAATATGAGATAATGATAATTCATTCTAATCGATCTCTTTTTACAAACCGCTTATTCTATCCCCTTAATGTTGAGAAATCTAATTCTTCAAATGATTATCATCAAAATGGACTATAAACAAGTCTCCAATTCTTTGGCTCAAGATAATATATTATACATAGAGATTTATATCAAATATATTTCCAAAATTCTTTGAGGACCCATCACAGTGCATTACACATTCAAAAAATTTAAGATGGGAAATATTAGGTTCGTGACCAAAAACCAAATGTAAAGGGGAAGAGTTGTGATAACTTGTTGGCTTGATGCGAATCAATATTACAACATGTAAAATTGCATGTTCCCAAGTAGAAATTAGAACTTCTTATCTCATAAGTATTGGTCATGTAATGAACTTTAGACGTCTAAAGAATGGTTCTTCAAGACCATTTTATGAGTGAGTGTATACTAAGTGATGTCCAATATCATACAACACTTATGAGTTGCTTTTAGGGTAATTCACATAATGACCTCTTACTCAAATTAGTTGAGAAAACAATCTCACAAACTTCCGGTTGTGAGTTGACGACAAATATATATAATATATATTCGACCATCTTGTTGATGCATCAACCAAAACCACCAATGTCTAAATGGACCACATGATTAGTATGCTTGTTTACAAATATCACCTTATATCAGTTCTAGATTTACTATTCTCAAATTGCCAATTTCCTTTGGGAATTAGTGAACACAAGAATTAGTAGATTGAAGAAACTACTGGTTCTTCAATACAAGTTCACATAGAAATTTATTATTCGCATCATAATATACTCGGGATGGCCCAACCGATCTTGCCAACAACTAAATTATTATGATATGTAAACTTCTGGTTTACAATAACATGTGCTTCAATTACACATATATAAGTGTTGTACAAATTAGAGGAAACAAATAGACAATTTTTCCACTACACTTATTTTATCAAAATATGTCTCGTTATATAAAAATATTCAATATCTCCTTCATCTCTTGTTTATCACTTAGTATACACCTCTTGTTTCAATATGGATTCTATTTATATGAATATCTTTGAAACTTAATAAACTTCTACGAGACTTCGGGAAATATAATGCATTGTCAATGTTCAAATTTGTTCCCGAATAACAAGATAGCTCTTAGGAGCCTTCAATTATTTTTGAAGAGCCAGATATAGTACTAACTTCGGTTTCTCGCTTCACTAAATAGGAGAATTTTTTTTCTTTTAAAATAATATGGGTAGTTCCACTATCAGCGAAACACATTTTTCTATTATAGATGCTAGTGTCAATACTCATTCTATCCTAAAATAAAATAAATATGATAAAATATGGGTATGAGAAAATTAAGTCTCTACAATATTATATGCATACAAAGATCAAACTTTAGCAACTACATAAAATATAATTTTTCGAAGAACAAAATATTAGTAGAAAATTATATTTGCTACTCAAAATAAGGAAAAAAAGAGAGCATAGGAAGTCTCTCTCAGTAGATATACAAATTCTTTTGAACATAAAAGCGTCTAGTTCTTTAGGATCTAGTCATACAATCAATTATTCTTATTCCCTTTTTTTCATGCAAACATTTTTGTTTGGGAATTCCAAGCACAAGAAAGAAGAAAAATTACATTTTTTCCATAAGATGCTACACCACTATTAGGAATAAAAAAATGTCACAATTACAGATGATATCAATGACAGTTAAATAGGATAATGATAACATTTACCACGTCATTGGTCATCACCACAACTTTTCTTGCACCAAAATTATAATGTGAGTCATTCACTTCTGGGAATGAACTTCAATTCATTGAGTGTTTTTTCTTTTAGTATTCTTTACAATCACTCTATCACATAACTTTGATTCATTATATTTTATTTGAAAATATTTTCTGATTTTGCTAATTCATGAGAATATTTGAGACAAATTGTATGTCATTTCTCTTGATTTCCTTTGCTTCAACACATACTAGATCAAATAGATCTTATAGAACGTAATCATTCTGTAAAAGTCAAGTTCTTCGGGAACTCGATCACAAATCTATCATATACGATAATCAATGAAAAATATACTCTTTAATCCATTGTTCTTTAAGAACTATACCACCAAATCTAAACATTGACGAATACATCATACTTGAGCAATCCTGCGGGGACGCTTGAATATTAAGTTATTCTTTCTCGACATTGATAAAGAAAACAATTATTTGTTCAATCCTACAAGGATATTGGATTACCAATTTATTAGTTCTTCAAGAACTATACCATAAAACTTCTTCAATGACAATCATGAAAAATCATACTAAGAGCAATCCTTCAAGGATGCTTGAATACTAACTTTCTAAGTTCTTTAGGAACTACATCATAAACAATGATACATAGAAACAACTAGCAAAGATTCTGTTTATTCTCTTTTACATTTACAATACAAAGTATAAACTTAACAACACACAAAAAAAAACGATCAAGTACCAACTCAGAACTTTGTGATCTAGCAAATCTTATTCATCGAATGTAAGCTTGTACTGTGGATGAAGCCGGATGGTCAAAACAACTCGAATTTTGTGATCTATCAAATCTTATGTCATAGAATGTGAACTTGTACTATGGATGAAGCCGGATGGTCAAAGTAGCTAATAATCATGAAGATAAACATTAAGTGTCTAGAAATTATTTATAATCGGTGCTATCTAAAAAAAGAAAAGGAAAACAAATGGCAACTATATAATATAACCGACAATATTATGAAACAAGTAAAAATCAATATTATGGAACAAATGGCATGATCAGTTGTGAGTTATAGTATCACGAATTGGATATACAATTAGAGATAGGCATGTTAAAATACCATCACAAATGTTTGTGTAAATAGTCAAAGAGGCAATATCTATCAGTGTAGAAAAAATTCAATGTTCCGATTAAAAAGCACAAGTCAGATTAAGCATAGGATCTTCTTAAATCATAATCTAGGCATAAGTAACCTGATAGATAGCAGATGCAAATCAGAACTGATACAAATGTAGACTTCATCATATTGATCAATAAATATAATGGGTTTATAGATGAACTAATACTTACATGGATTGGTAGAACTTCGTGCTGATAACGTGTTATAAAAATAACCAAAACTTGAGTAGGATATAACCATTATAGTAGATTAGAGATGAAGAAGAAATATGCAAATAGAAGAAGATAATGAGAGAAGAATATAAGTTGGGAGTCTTTGTATTTCTCATTACAAGTGTATCCATACATAGGAGTGAACCCTATTTATAGGGTGAGAAAAGGTAAGTGAAAGATCAATCTTAAAGTTCCACTAACAACCCATTACATAAAGGAAAGTGGAAGTCTAATAGGAGTGGACATCCATTATCATATTATTCATAACAGTTTCTCTATTTATAAAGAGGGATAGATTATTCTGGATTGTTATTTTTAAGACATTTCTTGATCAAACTTTAACAAATATTACATCCGATACGTTTACCCCACCTTAACTTTAACAAATATATCCCACACGTTTACCCAATCTAAGGCTGCTCCTTGTCAATCTTCTTTATTCTCTGATGTTCTAATCTACTATAAAAAAAACAATTAGCCCTCCACTCAATGACAAAAGTGGCACTCACTTGAAAAAAAAAATCTGGAAAAAAAGAAGTATCACCTACAGCAGCAACAGTTGCCTACTTGCCTCCACGTCGGTGACGCATAAGCGACACGCACACGCTGCGGCGTCTTTTTTTAAAAAGTGAAATTTTTCATGAATTTTTTCCAAACATTTTTATAATCTACACAAACTATTAAAATTAATCAATTTAACCACGACCAATTATACTCAATAATTAAATAAAATAAAATTTACTATATTCTAAAACTATTAAAATTAATCAATTTAACCACTAAGAATTGAAAAAAAAAAATTAACCACTACCAAAAATTACAAAATAACTATTTTATAATTACATATGATTAAATTAACATTAAATCTTATAATAAAATAAGGAGTAAACACGTGGCAACGAGAATGACAACGAGAGACTGACAATGTGATCGACAACGAGACTGACAACGGGAGCGGCAATGAGAGTGACAACAAGTGAGGCAACGAGAGCGCCAACGTGAGTGCCAATGAAAGCCCGAATGGGGTGCTGACACGTGATTGACACGATGATGCGTGCCAGTTTTTTTTTCAATTTTTTTCCACTTTTTCTATTTTTAAAAAAACTGAATTTTTTCATCAATTTTTTTTCTTACTTTTTTTCCAAAAATAATTACTTTTTTGACAGTTTTTTATTACTAACAATTTTTTTAACTATTTTTATAATCTAATCAAACTACTAAAAAAAATTAATTTAACCACTGCCAATTGTAAAAAAAAACTTACTTCTAACAAAAGTTTCAAATTTATTTTTCACAAAAAGTTAAATTATTAAATTAATATTCTACTCCGTAATTAAATAATCTAAAATTACTATTGCATATATAATCTAAAACTATTTAACTTGTGGCAAAGATAGCGGAAACGATAGATAGCCAATGGAATCGACAACAAGAGTGCCAATGGGAGTAGCAACGAGAGCACCAACGGGAGTACCAATGGGAGTGCCAACGAGTGTGCCAATGAGAGTGTCAACGGAAGCACCAACGGGGTGCATATTTGACCTAAAATCTCATTTTTCCTTTTTCTTCATTTTTACTCCATTATTAATATTATAAGAAGATACCGAATTTTTTTTTTGAATTTTTTCCAACACAAGTATTTTATAATTTTTAAAATATAGCAAATTATCAAAATTTTCCTTTTTTTTATTGGATTTTCCAATTTTCAACGTATTTATAATTTCATAACAAATACAGTATCACTTGTGCGTATGAACAAGTATAGTACTAGTAAAGAAAAACTAAATCTAACCAAGGAAGCAACCTTAGATATCTATTCAAATGTTGGACCCTTTAGTAAAGGCTCGAAAATTCGGGTGCAATTAGGATAGGGACCATATGAGGTTGTTCAACACTTACATTTCGAAATAAAAAGGGAACCCTATCTCATTTCACTAAACAATTTTTCAAAGGTGAACATTCTGATACACATTGAGTTTTTGTTTGGTATGATACCAACATCCAATCATGAAACCTCATTTTTTATATTTAAGTGTTGTAAAATAAATTTAAATATTATAGTACTAATTTTACCGATAAAGTATCATATTCAATAAAACTCGATGGGTATGTGATAAATCCATATCACATGCTTGTTTTGAAGGTTAAAAATGTGTTTTGCATGAAGATTTTAATGAAAATCAGTAAAGTTTGAGCTGGTTTTCTTAATTTGTTAATTTAGTTTTTGTGCAGTGGTTATGCCAGTTTTGTTTGTGTTTATGTGCACAAGAACTAGATCAAGTTGACGAACAAGTTGTGCAGGCTAGAAGTGAAGTTTGGAGTGATTTAAAGCGGCATCAAGCTGAAGAAAATGCTTGCAAAGACTGCATGCAGTGTCAATTTGCACTAAACTTTCACGGGTAGAAGTTGCACTTAAAACAACATCGGTTGTGTTTTGCACTAGTGGAAGTTACCTTTAAAAACCTGTCTTCTTTTCTATCATCGAGTTGTGCGGCGGAGTTAAGCACGGGACCCACAACGAAGTTCTTTATTCGAATATAAACCACCTTTTAGAGGGTTTTTATGGTCTTTTACAAGGGAAAGTTGCCCTAATTGTTGGGCTATATAAAGGCACTAGAAAATCTGAAAGGGGATGTTTTTTGATACACTTTGAAATCCTAGAACTCAAAATCTCTCTCTCCATTTCACTTCTATTGAAGATTCAATGCTTGGGAACAAGATTTGGAGCTTCAAATGAATTCATCTTCTCTCCTAAGTTGTAATTTCTGTTTTTCCCCTCCTTCTAGCATGTGTAGCTAAATCTCTTTTTGATAGGGATGAATGAATATTGAGGAAACACTATTATAGTTGGCTTAGATTTACCTTTATGCCATATTCTCTCTTAGTTTTTGTATTTAATATATGTTCTCCATGCACTACAAGAAAATCGGTGGTTTGCCACGGACATTCCCGTGGCAAATGTACAAATTCTCGTCGCAAATATGAATTTGCCACGGATTTGCGACGGACAAATTTTGGTGGCAAAAGCGCTGTCAGAAAGCGCTTTGCCACGGATTTTCCGTGGCAAATTTTTCCGTCGCAAATCTGTGGCAAATTTTTCCGTCGCAAAGTCGTGGCAAATTCTTACACCTTCCGTGGCAAATCCGTCGCAAATTTTAAAAAAAATAATTAAATTATGCCTCCAAATTCTATTTAATAGTGATATCTGTTTTTTATGATTTGATCACTCATGAAATGATTTATGGTTCATTTATGGAATCAAAGTTTTGTTCTTGAATGCTTGAGAATGAATACCTTCAATCGCTAGCTTAGGGATAATCTTTGACTAGTTGTATATTGCAAACCCTTGATTCTAATGCTTGTTGTCAACTATAATCACCAAAGGGATTAGAGTTTTTAGTTGTCAAAAAATTATTAGTTAATTTTGTGGGTTTGATAACAAAGTTAGAGAGAGTAATTTTTCAATACAAATCAGTTGCAATAGATGGTAAAGATTAACTATTTTTTTTTGAAGCAAAAAAGATTAACTAATTTATATTGTGTTTGATAACAAAAGTAATTTTTTAATGGAAATTAGTATCAAAGTTAATTTCCATTAAAAAGTTAGAGTAATCTTTTACTAAATAGTTAATCTTTTACCATCTTTTACTAACAAAGTTAGAGAGAGTAATGTTGTGGGTCTGATAACAAAGTTAGAGAGAGTAATTTCTAATTTCCATTAGAAATTAGTTAATGTTTTACCATCTCATCTTTTCAAAAGAGCTTTTTGGTTTCTACTATAAAAATACAAAAATATTTTATTGTGTTTACTTTAAAGTTCGGTTACTTGATTATATCTACCAAATCTCTGTCTATTTGTGTTCTTTTAGTTGTTAGAGTTTATTGGTATTTACATTTTATCCTTGAGGATGATATTTGGTTTTACTGATTTTATTACTCTCGACGAATTGGTACACTTGTCAATTTCGCTAAAAAGTTTTTGATGTCGTTGTCGGGGATTGAAATTACCTTTGCCATTAATTTCGAATGCACCTGCTAATTTGAACTCGTACATAGTGTCATCTATTTGTAGTTTTGATTTTTCCTTTTACTTTTTTATATTTTTATTACACATTTTTCTTTGAGGCTTGTTTGAGTTTCCTGTTTTCTCAGTGTACTTGTGAACATAAAGTAAATCAAGTTATAGAAACAAAAAGAGTGAAGAGCAACAATCGGAGAGTCTTCTATGCAACCAACTGTGACTCAAGTCATGAGAGATAATACACCACCACCCCCAAGACATACTCTAGGCAACTTTGGGAGAGGAAATCAAGGCGGTCAAGCTTACACTTTCCGCCCCCACCCAAGGATACCCATGCATCCTCGTTGGAGGGTCTTCACCAATCTTCAAATTCCTCTTTTTGTCCATGTATGGCTTGTCCAAATACGAATCAATTTTATAATTATAAACAAACTAGCGTCATCACCCGCGCGATGCACGGGGTCGCTAATATCGACGATCAGTATAAGATAGCATGGATGGATCTAAATATGCTAGTTAAATTTTTGATAATAGTAGATAAAGTATAATTAGGAATCAAATATAGTATATAAAAAGTGCATAACAAAGCTTAGAATTATTGTTATTAGTACAACACAATAAGAAGTTTCCAACAAAAAAAGTACAACACAATAAGAAGTCTTAAACACGCGGTACAAAGTCTTAAACATGAAAAACACATCAAAGTCTTAAAGATGATAAGACATGACTCAATCATCCAAATTAATCACAATTTGGTTTTAACTTTGCTCCAAGAAAGTTAGATTCAGGATGTTGAATTTGAAGAGGTTGAGGTTGACTACAGATCATTCTAAGAAGATGATTACTTGACATTAGCACATGGATCAGTTCCCGAAGGCAACCACCTTTTAGAAACTGCTATGAGTAGAACTAATAGATGAAGAGCAAAATCAGTAGCTATACTTGATTGGAAGAGGTATAGTTAGAGATTGAAAGATCCTTGCATGTGAGAAAGAAGTTGATACCCGTATTGTTCCAATGTGGAATTCCTAAAACACATGGGTAACGATGAAGCATTGCAATTCCAAACACAATGAGAAACTTTAGAGTCATAAAGCTCTGAAAATTATTAAAAGTATAGAACTTACCAAAAAGAGATTTATAAACTTTACCACAAAAGACATGTGCCTCGAAAGAATGCAAGTACACATAACTCATCGTATTCTATTATGCAACAATGCAAGTGAGCTCAATGTGCTTCTAAGAAGACATGTCCTAGCTTGGAAAAATTTACCTTGTATATCTAACTAATAATACTTGCTAACAATCATAGAACTTTGTAGGATGTCACTTTCAACCAAATTAGAATACATAATGAATAGAAAAACTTGAAGAGTGAAAGAAATTCCCCTCTAAACTTCACCACAAAAAGATATATGGTTGAAAAGTAAATGCAATTAACATGTAGAAACACATTCTGGCTTTAAACTAAGAGCCTTGATCAAAACAAAAATATACAGATATAGTCTCAAGATACATTGTTTGTTATAAAAGGAATCTAAAAATCTTTTGAACACTAATGTAAAAAAAAAGAAGGTATCAACCTAAATAAATGAAAATCTAAGATACCATCTTAATAGCATTCCAACAGCAACATATAGTTCTTTACCTTTATACTTAATGGCATATTACCTCTCAACAATGATTTCAAGAGTGACTTGACTTCAATAGGATGCAAAAATTTTCCTTAGTCAACATCATTGCACCTGAGTAAAAGCTTCTAATAATTAATAGCTTATAGCTGCACTGAAATTATGGGATAAGAAGACAATTAAAGGGTAAAACCAAACCAAGTGGCATATTCTAATGGGTAAACAAAATTAACAAATAACAGTTACTATATAATACTCCATTGGAACCAGAAATGCTGCCTTCTAATAAAGTAGTCAAAGAAACAGCAAGAGACATGCTTTCAACCAGTTCATCAGTCTCGCATTCTAGAATCGTGCTCTGAAGGAAACTTTGAAAGTAACAACAACTGGCAAGACCCTGCAACAAAGAAAAGAAACACATCAAAATTCATTAATTTGCAGAATTGAACATGCAATAAAATAAGAAACGGATAGAATAGAACTCAAAGAGTGCAATATTAATTAGCAAGTCATACACTTTAAAATA
The DNA here is from genome assembly GCA_020916435.1 of Oxytropis ochrocephala. Classification (NCBI taxonomy): domain Eukaryota; kingdom Viridiplantae; phylum Streptophyta; class Magnoliopsida; order Fabales; family Fabaceae; genus Oxytropis; species Oxytropis ochrocephala. The sequence goes on along the minus strand of CM037090.1, from coordinate 25,684,523 downwards.
CACTAACTGATATTTGCTAATAATCACCAAGTTTTAGAGTGCTAGCAATTGAAATCATAGATTGATGTCGTTAATAATACCCTTTCCAAGATTGGTTCATTATCCCTTATATACCTCTTAGTCATGCACCTCAGATATAAATCGTATCTGCAAAACAGCAAGTACAATAAGCTTTCTATATAAGGAAGCAAACCCGAGTATATTGATTGAAGAGAATACATTAGACTTGCTCTTGGAAGAAGACATGTGAAACAAATATTCGTTTCATGAAGAACATTTAAAACCAAGGAGACCAATAATAGAAGTCATTAATTTTCACTTATTCCATCATGTGTTGATGTGAACTTTATGATTTAGCTATATTATGCTTGAGTTTAACTGCCATATCCAACTTCAAACTTTATTTGACTTCACATTCTAACTTCTACAAATTACAGTATATAGTGCCACAAGAATACAACCTGGTATAAGATGATTGGTTCTTTTTCATATGTATTTCTGTTCATAATGACCGAGTGTTTTCTAGTACCTACCTTGGAGGGAAATTATTTTGTATTTTAATTTAACTAGGTAATTAAAAAGTACTAAATTGTTTTCTCTCAATGCATTATTTTTGCATTTTGGTTTGTTTCTTATGCATTTTTAAAATCAAAGTATCTACTATTATCAATGCAGATACACATTCTCTTCCCATTCCCAATGCTTAAAATGTTAAACACAATGATAACATAAACACCAACATGTGAAACTCTCTCCTCCTTGTTAAACTCTCCATCATCACAATATAATGGACTAAATGTTCAAAAGTCGATCAGAATTAACAATACCATCACCTTTGAGCCAAAATTCATAGAGTTGCACCATCAAACAAATCTCATTTTTCAAATTTAATGTAAAAAACTCTAAAAAACCAAAAAAATCAAATAAAAGTGGTTTAGAGGAAAAACCGAAGCAAAAATATAGATAGAGAAGTTAGAAAATAGGAAAGCAACTCAACAAAACAAGGAGGCAAAATCGATAGAAAAAAACTCAAACTGCCTTATGGTTTCATGCTCTTTCTGCCTTGCTGTGTTCTTGAGGGATTGGCCGCAAGTTTGGTTTCTCGGCATGGCGGACATGATTTACAGCGCGGTGGTGGTCATTTGGAGGAAAGTGGTCAATCATCAAAAAATTTGAGGGGTTTTAATGCGGACAATGAGGGGATTCCAAATATCATATTAGTTTTCAGGTTGGAAGGTTATGGTGGCCGGAAAAGTCGAAGAAGAAGTGGATCGATGAAAGTTTTCCGATCTACTTTATTTAGGAAAAAGGAAGAGATTTTCTTGTAGAGGAAAATGAGACGAATGACCGTTGTCATTTTCCAAGACTTAAACTATGATCATTTTCCAAGACGGTTCCTTTTTGTAAAATAATAAGATAGGAAAATAGAGGAGGACGAGGAGATGAAGAAACTGTAGTTGATTTTTAGAAAAGTAGCCAAAATAGATTGGAGATGAGAGAAGTGGTGGGATGCCATGGGAGAGAAAGGAAGAAGAGAAAGGGAAGACAAGAGAGAGAAATAATTTTTTTTTGAGGAAAAAAGAGAGAGAAAGATGAGTGGTAGTTTTGTAATTTAGTGAGAGTAATATACCAATAATAAGAGCAAGCCATTTAGTGAAAGCAATGAATCAATGGGAGCAAACCAATAAATTTGGCGTCTAACTCTACCCCAAGCTTCATAGGATTAAAAGGAAAGATACAAATTAATTTGTTTTACCCAAAACATCTTAAAACAATTTATGAAATATATTTTTAGATCATGGACTTTTAGTCCTATATATGTACAAAGATGGCAATCATGCCTTCCTCTAAAAACAATTAATTTCGTAGTCTTATCCTACATGATGACAATGACTGGCCATATAGAAAACCCTATCTATGTCATTCAATTCAATTTCGTGCATATTTACAGCGTGGGCCTACATGTGTTCCATTACCCAAACCAAAACCGCGTGGAGACGCGCTTTTATACTTCGATCTTGATAGCATTGGATTTTGGTTACTTGTTTGTGGTCGCTTGACTTTGACCCCTCTTATCCCCCCATTGGCTCCTCTTTGCTTTCTGGTCATTCTCTTTCATTTTTTATTATCTTCGTCCCATTTTATATGCAGTTTAAGGTTTTGGCACACTTCTTAAAAAAATTTATTGAAAGTCTAATTTTCAAAAAAAGTTATGCTTAAATTACCATTGAACTTTAGAGTATCACTTTTTCGATGTCCTTTATACCTCCTGCTTATACTCTTTAGAGCTCCTGCTTACACTCTTTCGATGTCATTTAGCTCGTCAAATGAACTATCTATTTTGGATTACATTTTTGATAAACTATCATTAAAAATGATTAATAAAGTCAATTTTTACTGATACTGTATCTTTAGAAGTTAAAGGCTCCAAATTGAATATCAAAAAAAGAAAGGCTCCAAATTTGCGTGTTAGGGATGGAGTAATTTTTATAATGAAAAGAGAAAGTGTGTTATAGAAAAACAAATCAATAAATGTAGAAGACTATTTCAACTTGCCGCATGCAAACAAAGCTGTATTGATTAACCTGACGTTTTTTTTAATTTAAAATGTGAAAACAAATGATTTAATGGAAGCTGTATTTTGACCAAAAAAACAGCTTTTTTAAAAAAATAATTTAGATTCTGCCCATAAATAAACAATTAAGGCGACCATTTGAAAAGTGACTAGCTGCACGCAAATACGTCACAACTTTGCTCCTCCAACTAAAAAAAAAAACTAAACTAGTGCAATTTAATTTTATTCGTAGAGTATTTGACTTTTCATAAACATAGTTTAAATTTTATTCAAAGTTTGATTGAAATCTCCTTTTTTGTAAATTATAGGTCTATATATGCATATAATCGCATTAAACCGTACGGCAAAGTATTCTTTTCACATTTTTTTTACATATTTTTTTATCGAAACTAGGAAGCATCCTACTAATTAAAAAAAAATTGTATGTTACAAAAAATTGTAAATAAAAATTACTATTTTCATTATTTTGAAAATACTGTTTGTCTTTTACAAGTTTTTACTACAAAAAGTATATTCTTAATCTCAATTTAAACTAAATAAAAAATGTGCTTAGAAAGCAAACACCTTAGTTTAAAAAAATAAAACAAAGACAACCTAACTCTATAAAAAATGAACTAAGGGGGCATTTGTTTTTGGCATAAAAAAAGATACAAGATGGAAAATATACATTCACATGTTTGGTAGGAAGAGCTGAAAAAATATTCTCAGTAATAAAACTTCCCTATAACTTACTCATGGACGGTGACCGATATTTCTTACCCATGAAAAAGATGTGGGGAAGTTTCATTCCTAGAAATGTAAACTCATGTTTTAGAGTGAAAATCTACTCATGTCCTCACTTTCACTTAAGTTATATTATTGAGATTAATTATTACAAACCAAATACGATTTAGTTGTTCATAGAAATTTAAAACTTAGAAATCAAATTCCTATCTTTTTTTTTATTTTTTAGATAAGCAAAATTCCTATCTTTATATTCCGTTCAATAACTGATCGCCACATACCCCCATCGGGTAAGAGTCCAAGATGTGCACGCCATTCTTTTATGAATGACAACAAAGCCTGCAACGTGATTCGTTTCGAATGTAGTATATCAGAATATGGTGTACTCTCTCCCTTATTTTATATAAACTAAAATCATCTACTTAATCATGTAACTAAATATAAACATGTTACATTTTTTTTAGTTAATTTATCAAATTTGTTCTTATTGATTGTTCCATTTTTGTTCTCATTGCAATTGACTTTTGTTTTCACAATTTTTTTTCCTTTTTTTTGTCGTGTAATATTTGTTTCCATTATCAATATTGAAAAAGTCACTCTTAATGTTTAATACGAATAACAAACACTACACCCATATTGGTGGAAGCTGAATTCACACAAGTCGTATCAAAATTTCAAAAGTGAAAGGTTCCGTAACAAGAAGCGGCTCATTGTTGTTTGGGTTTGAGCACAATCTAGTGCTCATTGAATAAAATATTTGCTTATCTAAAAAAACTCATAGTAGTGATGTTTCTCCCTCTTTTTAATTAATGAATTTAATTTTTTTGGAATGCTAGAGGCCTAGGCAATGTAGATACTAGACTTGTTTTGATAAAAATATGCTCTAGATACAAACCTGACTTGTTGCCTAATTGGAAAGGGTTTCTTCTCTCCATCATGGAGAGACTTCAACTGGTGAAATCTGTTATCCACGACTTGCTCACATATAGCTTCAACATTTATGTCTGGCCAATTTCTCTTTTGAAAACTCTAGATACTTGGATAAAAAATTTCATGTGGTAAGGAAATGCAGATTTGAAAAAGCTAATGACAGTTGTTTGGTCCAAAGTTTGTTCTCCCACTCAGGAAGGGAGTCTTGGGGCGAGCTCTCTGCGTGCTATTAATGAATCTGTCATGACTAAACTTACACTTAGCATGCTTTCCTCAAGGGAATAGGCTAATTTCATTAGAGTCGGATTTTATAAGAGGAACATCCCAGTTTCTTATCATGTGAGGTCTTTTCTTTGGCCTGCCCCGTGTGCTAATATTTCTATTGTTCTCTCTAACTACACTTGGAATATTGGTGATGGTACCCATATTTATTTTTGGACTGACAAATGGGTTTCTAAGCCGCTCTCCTTGGTGATGGTACCCATATTGATACTTCTAGTATTTTATCTCTTCTTTCTGTGTTGAATGGATCTAGGAGTGAACAACTATTGGATGTCTTAGCTGTTGCATTTATTCATGTTCTATCCGGTATTTGGTTGAGTATAAATAAATTATGCTTTGATAATAAAGTTATTCCTCTTCGATCTCTTCTTCATCAAATCAAGATATCCACTTCTCGCCCGGGTTCCTCATCACATGGTCACATGTACAACACTATGACTGAGCTCTCTATTTTAAAATCTTTTCGTGTCAAAGGCAATCCTAGCTCAATATATTATTCAAGTCGATTGGAAAGCCCTTTGTTGTGGTTGGTTCAAATGTAACACTGATGTTGCTTCTAAAGGCTCTCCTGGCCATTCTTCTTGTGGTGACATTTTTCGTGACTATAGAGCATCTATTGTTGGTTGTTTCGCGTATTTTTTAGGCAATGGCACTGCCACTGATTTTGAGCTTTAGTAGCCATGATAGCTATTGAGACCGCCTATGATAAGGGGTGGCGTAAAATCTGGCTAGAATGTGATTCCTCCTCTATTATTGTTGCTTTTAAGAACCCTGACATTGCCCCCTAGAGATTGACACTACAAGAAAATCGTTGATTTGCCACGGACATTTCCGTCGCAAATGTACAAATTTCCGTGGCAAAACAACATTTGCCACTGACAAAATTGGTGGCAAAAACGCTCGTCGCAAATCGTTTGCCACGAAATTTTCCGTGGCAAATGTTTCCGTCGCAAATCCGTCGCAAATATCTGTGGCAAAGTCGTCGCGAATTTCATCGCAAATCCGTGGCAAATCCGTCGCAAAAATAAAAAAAAAATAAAAAAAAAAATTAAATCTTCAAACATATATACACACATCATTATCTTAACATGCATAATCCACAAAAGCACACAACATTATCTTAACATGCATAATCCACAACTATTATATACTGCATCCAAAAGGCAAAAGCCATAGGTAAAACATCAAGTCAACGCCTACCACAAAGGACACATGCACTGATTAATGATTCCCAAGTCAGCAAGATTTTTCTTTTTCCAAGGACCTAGGATGTCAAAAACAATTTTCACCAAGTGCACCTTTAAAATAGCTTAGGCAAAAACAGAATATACAATTACATCAATTCACTAACCATAAATATCACAGTTTTTCCGATCAGGAAGCAAACATAGAAGGAACTGAGGAGCCCCAGGAAGTTTAGACTGAATGTCCTCAAACATCTTCTCCACTCTAACCATTGGCGGGGCACTCGTAAATTGACTGTTTTCTTCAAACACATCAAATGGTGGCTCTATCAGCTGCAGAAGTCAAAGGAGTTATTTAGGCAAGAAAAACTGATTGTGTTGAACTAAAAAGACAAGGCATAGCAAGAATAATGTACCAATTTACAATCACCTATGCAGTTTAGGAAGACAAAAAAAAAAGGTTTTATGTCCATGTAGGTGGGTGTACTCATCAGTCAGAAAACAAAATAAGAAAAAGTTTCTTCAAAACCAGCAGACAATGCAAAGGTTCATACAAATACTTGAAGGAACAATCAAATCCGACCTCAAAATACTTGTAAGTAGAATCCTGCAATACACAACAATTAAATCCGATTAACCAAGTCAACAATTCATGACGAGGTTTTACTTTCAATAAAGGCTTGGTAACCCACCTCATTCACCCAGATTTAATTGAGAACCCGGAGACCACCAAGCTTTCTTCTAGCACGCTCCTCAAAGAATGCGGACCTCTTGCTTCGCTGGAACTTCAATTGGGTAACTCCCTGGTTGGTTGGCTTACCATAAACAATACCCTTCGGAACATGCCTCTTCCTGCCACCCCTACGAACTCGAATACGGTAAACCACATACCCCTGGAAAATTAAAACAAATAGAGTATATGTCAAGTTCCAAATGTGACAACCTAAGCAAGGATTATTGGTTAAGCAAATGCACAAGAATAACTACTAATGAAGAAAGGCACTGGTAAATAAACAACCATGACACAATAAATGTGTGCACTTAGCCAAGAAAAAAATGTGTCAGATCCAGACCTAAGCAAATTTAGTAAAAAAACTAGGAAGTTTGCTTGGTAGAGGACCAACTGAAATGACAATAGTTGGTCTCATGGAGCATCCAATCCAATAATTTGTGCACTTGCAAGTTCCACAAAAGAAAATACACATGCATCCGGATAGCAATAAACCAAGAAATCATTGTCATGTAAATCACACAACTTGATTAGAATTGTCATGTAAATCACATTTATTTAGAACCATTTTTTTGACCAAATTTAGAACGATTATTTCATCCTAATTCTTCTGAAAATGCCAAGGTAAAAACACTTATATATACAATATAACTAAAACAAGGAAAATACTACATGATATTCCAAATGCTCAGAAAGACCAATATAGGGTGAGTATTGCATTTCCAATCTACAAAATTGATGATGTTTATTTGAAAAAATCTATAGAATCCTTTGAATAAACTAAAACAACTCATGGATGAGAACAAATCATTGACATAGAAATTACAAAAGTTAACTAACCATACAATCTGAATCAAATTAAAGTATACAAATTGTTTTTAGTTACGCATATACTGTTTGGCCTTATAACCCAAAACGGCGAGCCTTGTCGAGGCGAGTAGGCCTAGTGAGACGAACAATGGAAGGTTGTTGACGATACTCCCAACACCTCACACGTTGCAAGAATCTCATCACATCTCGATCGCTTCTTCCGCCATAGCTCAAATTGTACACACACGATAAATTCGACAAACAACAAATGCGAGCATGTTCAATGTAAATCAAATCAAATATACGAAACATATGGAAATGGAGAAGGATGAGAGTTCAACATAAATCAGTCAAATGAACGAAACAGATGGAAATGGAGAAGGATGAGAGAAAGTACCCATCGGGAGAGAGAGCAGCGCAGCAGCTACACCTTAAGATTCAACTCGAACAATGGAGGCTGGATTTGATTTAGGGATTAGACAAAGGTGAGGTTAGGGTTTCGTCGAAGTTGAGGATGGAGCAGCAAGCAAGACGGTGGGGAGTGTGGGTGGAGGTGAGGTGGTGGTGATTGAGAGTGAGGGAGGCGGGTTGGAGGAGAGCAAGAGCGAGAGGGTGAGGAGAGCGAGAGCGAGAGGGTGAGGAGTAGAAGAGAGCGAGAGCGAGAGGGTGAGGAGAAGAAGAGAGAAGGAGAACGATCTGAAAGGGATTCAGGGATCGTGGGTGTTTTATTTTCATCATTGGATTGCCACGGACTTGCCACGACATCTCTGTCGCAAATTTCTGGCATTTCACATGTCCGTGGCAAACCCGTGGCAAACACCAGCGGGAAATTTCGCGCTCTCAATTTTTACACATGCCGTCGCAAATCAGTGTCAAATTACTGACGGAATAAGCTGCGTGGCAAATGCTGGTGGCTAAAACAAGCTTTTCTTGTAGTGTGAGAAATCTTCCGGGCAACACCTTGAGGCTTTGTTCGGATATGAACTTTATTATCTCTCATATTTTTAGAGAAGGAAACAGTTGCGCATATAAATTAACTGCTTTTGGTCTAGCTAGTAGAACTTATACTTTTGGTGGAGTTTGCCTCCAAGATTCATCTTAGATGATTTTTGTCGTAGTAAGGTCTCCCCCCCCCCCCCCACCCCCATTTATCATTTTATTTTTTTTCCGATTTAGATGATTTATCATTGGGGTTTGCTTTCCTTGGCTTTTTTTATCTGCACTGTAGTGCTGTTTCTTTTGCTTGTTGTTTGTTTTCCTGACATGGTTTCAGTCTAGTCCCCCTTGGTTTTTTGTGTACTCCTTTTTATTTCTTTTTAATAAATTGAGATTGAGCGCTCTTTTTCCTTCTAATAATTTATCCCTAAGAAGGGTTTGCATCAGAAGATTTTAGCAAAACTCTTCAAAAAAAACTATCTTTTATTTATCATGTCATGAAAAGAGATTTATATATATATATATATATATATATATATATATATAATATATATATATATATATATATATATATATATATATATATATATATATATATATATTAAAATAGAGAAAGTAAGTCGTAACTCAATACTCAACCTCCCAAATCCAAGTCTAAGTCCAAACAATAAACTCTACTATGTTAAATCTCTCGAGTTAGAGTTTTGCCTCTCATTGTAGTTCTACCTGCCTCGAGAGATTAGTCTCTGCAGGCAAAGGATACCAAGTTTATACAAAAAAAAACTCTACTATGTTAGAATCCGTTTGTTTTAGTGTCTGCCTCAGATAAAATCAAATTTAAGAGTGTGTTTGATTTGTTAAAAAGTAAGAGACTAGACAAGACAACTTCAGTTGTATCCTATTTGATTTGAGAAATTGTTCAATATACTAGGCAGCTCGACAAAAACCCAAATTTCTCTGTTTCTCACAAAATCACAGTACAACTTTCAGTCTTACAGGTACAATTTTCTGTCCACCCAAAAAAATATCAAAACAATATTTTAATTTCCTATTGAATAATTATTTTCTCTCTCCTATCTCTCTTCGCTATCTTCTCTCCCCTCTATCCTCTCTCGCTCTTTCATATCTCATTATTCTTCTTGTTGGAACCTCTCTCTCTTGCTCACTCACTCAATGAAACAGTTAGAGAGAATAACCAACGTTTAACTGAAAATTGATTCTTCTTATTATGGGTTGACTTACATTTGTGTATATATAGGACACAACTTGCAACCTACTTAGCAAGTCACCAAAGGGTGACATGTCAGTCACAATAGCAAACTAAGAAATACAACAGAGATACAAAACAATACACTTTATTATACTAGTTTGAATTATCACCAATACACCTCCTAATTCACACTAGTCAAGTTCTTCATTCCAATGTTCTTCCTCAGCTCTTCAAATCTCTTTATCTTCAAAGCTTTTGTCAAAAGATCTGCAGAGTTAGCTACGAGGTGCGGTGTTCTAACTTGGTTTCATTTTGGCTACTTGATCTCTTAGGAAATGGAATTTTGTTTCAATATGCTTGCTCTACCATGAGCAATGGGATATTTAGCAAGATCAATTCTTGACTTGCTATCAATCGAAGCCCTCGTTGTCTTTGCTAGGCACGATATGTAACTCATCAAGTAGCATGTCAAGCCTTTGTGCTTGACAATTTGCCATAAGCTGCGACTATGTATTCGGACTCACGGGAAGATAGAGCCACCACACTCTCCTTCTTTGAACTCCAAGCAATTGGAGCATTACCATACATGAAAATATATGTGCGCAGTGCTCTTTCTATCACCCTTATCTCCACACCAATCGCATCTGTGAAGCCATATACTTCCAGATCAGAATTCACCTCCTGCTTGGGATACCAGATACCAAGATCCACAGTTCCTTTTATATACCTCAGAATACGTTTAACTGCCAGCAAGTGAGAGGTTGAGGGTTTCTCCATATATCTACTCACTAGTCCAACACTATGAGTGATATCTGGTCGAGTATGACACAGGTATCTAAGAGATCCAATCAACTGTTTATACAGAGTTGGATCAACTGGTTTTCCACCATCTTCAGGAATCAGTTTTACTGCAGTATCAGAGGGTGTAGATGATGAATTGCAATTCATCATATCATACCTTTTCAAAACATCACATGCATATTTCTTCTGGTGTAGCAAGATTCCACCATTAGCAGCACTAAATTCAATTCCAAGGAAGTATGTGAGTTCCTAAGTCGGACATCTCAAACTCGTCATCATATCTCTCTTGAATAGTTCCATTTCTGCTTCATTAGTTCCTGTCAACAGCATATCGTCCACATATAAACAGATAATCAGGTAGTTATCAGTTTTGGAGCCTTTGGAATAAATTCCATGCTCATTGATACACTTAACAAAAGCGATGTTGCGGAGAAATCTATCAATTCTCTTGTTCCATGCTCTTGGCGCTTGCTTCAAGCCATATAGAGCCTTCTTCAACTTGTATACCTTGTCTCTCTTTCCAATCACCTCAAAACACGGTGGTTGTCCAACATAGACTTCCTCCTCTAAGTACCCATTTAGAAATGCGACTTTTACATCTAAGCGATACATAGACCACCCCACGGAACTAGCTACGCCACAATCATACGATGGTCTCTATCACGCTCTTTGGTGCAAACACATCGGTATAATCAAAACCAGTCTCTGCGGGAACCCCGAGCTACTAGCCTTGCCTTGTATCCGCCAATCTCACCATTTGGCTTCACCTTGGTTTTAAAACCCACTTCACATCTATCTTGTTCTTTCCTTCGAGTAAATCAACTAGCTCCCAAGTATCATTCTTGTCTATTGAAGCTAACTCTTCAATCATGGCTTGTTTCCATTGAGATTTCTCGAAAGTGCTTCTTCAATGGTCAATGGCTCGATTACGCCATTAGAGCATCTGCTGAGATTTCACTGTTTCGTAATGTCGAGAATCGGACAACACAACAAAGTCATTTAATCTTTGTGGTGGTTGTCTCTCCTCCTTGGTCTTTACGAATTAGTATCACCATGGTTGGTCACGGGTTACGCTTCAACCTCTTCATTTTCTCGGTTCGAGAGTCACCGAGGCGGGTTCTTTGTTCTCTCCTGTACTATCCCAGTTCCAGCACTTGGATTCATCAAATCTCACATCTTTACTGATAACAACTTTTGATCTCAAAGGATCATACAATTTGTATGCTCCAGTTGAGTGATATCCCAATAGAACCATGGCTTGTGCTTTATCATCTAACTTCCTTCTGAGTTGATCGGGCACATGTCTAAAGCATAGAGATCCAAACACTCTAAGATGTCTAACACTTGGTCTTTCACCAGACCATGCCTCCTCAGGTGTCATTCCTTCAAGTCTTCTAGTGGGACTACGGTTGAGGATGTATCTGCTGCGATGGATCTGACCTCCCCCGAAGTGATTTGGCATTTTCTACTTCTTAGCATGCTTCTTACCATGTTAAGAAACAGTTCTATTCTTCCTCTCAGCAGTGCCATTGTGTTGTGGCGTGTATGGTGCAGTGACTTCATGCCTTATCCCCTCATTTTCACAGAATTCCTTGAATTCATTGGAGGTATATTCACCACCTCCATCAGTTCTTAATCTACCGATTTCATTTGTCACATTCCTTTTCAACCATTATCTTGAATGTCTTAAACACATTGAGCACATCACTCTTCTTATTTATTACATACACCCATATCTTTCTAGTGAATTCATCAATGAAGGAAACAAAGTAGCTATTACCTCCAAGAGTCTTCACCTCAAATGGTCCACACACATCTGAGTGGATTGCTTCAAGTTTCCTTATTGCTTTGATCTTCACCTCAGAGTTGTAAGAACTCCTAGCTTGCTTTGATTCACAGCACTGCTCACACACTTCACTAGTCACCTTGATTGTAGGTAGACCATGCACCATTCCTTGAGCTTCAAGCTTCTTCAAGTCCCTGAAGTTCAAGTGACCATACCTCTCATGCCACACCCAACTTTCATTCTCGATCCACAAGACTAAGACAATCATCTTTCACAATGCTCATTCCCACCTTGAAAGTTCTATGTTTGTTCAACAAAGCCTTCAACACTTCATTTCCACTTGAGTCAAACAATCTGAGCTCTTTGTTTTCCATTATCACTGAATACTCCTTCTCTAGCAACTGACCAATGCTGATGAGATTGCTTTTCATGGAAGGAACATATAGCACTTCAATGATAGTACATATTCTGCCATCATCTCTTCGAATTCTAACACTGCCAATACCTTCACTTCTTATTACCCTGTCATCACCAAATCGATGGATTTCTTAAGCGATTCATCAAGATCAACAAACCATACCTTATTACCACTCATATGATTTGAACATCCTGTATCTAGATACCACATCACCTCCTTGTCACTTTCACTTGATTCCCCTGCCATAAGCACAATTTCTTCACTGTTTTCTTTATCAACTTCATCTGTTATCTCAGCCATAAGGACCACCTCATCTGTATCAGAGTCACCATTAGCAAATTGTGCTTCTTCTTGTGATTCTCTTGCCTTACATTCATCTGCGAAGTGTCCAAACTTCTCACAATTATAACACTGTACTTCCTTCCTGTTAATTTTCTTTTTCTGTCCTCTGTTTTTCCATGCTTCCTTTCTTCTTTGAAATTCACTCATTCCAGAATCATTCCTCTTGATTGAACTATCTACATTATTTTTACTAGTTTTTCCTTTCTGAAACCTAGCCTGTAGAACTTGCTCAGTAGGCTTTTCAACCGTTTTCTCTTTCTCCTTAATTCCAGATCTAACTCTAATTCTTGCTTCATTCGCTTCTAATGAACCTAACAATTCCTCTATTTTCATTGTTTCTAGGTTCTTGATTGTTCTATTGCCGTAACTACATAATCAAATTTAGGAGGAAGAGTTACGAGTACCTTTTCGATTTTCTTGAGATCATCCACCGTTTCACCGTTCAATCGCATTTGATTTGTCACAATCGTCATTTCGTTGAAGTATTACGAGATTGACTCCTTCTCTTCCATTTGAAGCAATTCAAACTCTCTTATAACGTCACGAAGTCTCACCTTCTTCAAATAAGCATCACAGAGTAAGCATTGGCTAACGCATCCCAAGCTTCTTTCGCAGTCTCGTATTGAGAAATTTTCTCAAATGCTTCTGCATCAACACATTGATGAATAAGAAATAGCGCTTTGCTATCTTTCTTCTCGCTTTGCTCCGATATGCCTTGGCCGGTTTGCGGTTGTTGTTACTCCATTTCGCACAATTTCGAGAACGTCTTGGTATCTAAACACTACCTTCATCTGAATTATCCATCGATCATAGTTCCTACCATCTAGAATCGGTAGTTTTGCTGGAAATTGTCCCTTTGTTGTTCTTTGTTGTTTGCCATCGCCGCCGTTCACCACCGTGGACCGCCGAGCTCTGAGGCCAATTCTGTTGGAACCTCTCTCTCTTGCTCACTCACTCAATGAAACAGTTAGAGAGAATAACCAACGTTTAACTGAAAATTGATTCTTCTTATTATGGGTTGACTTACATTTGTGTATATATAGGACACAACTTGCAACCTACTTAGCAAGTCACCAAAGGGTGACATGTCAGTCACAATAGCAAACTAAGAAATACAACAGAGATACAAAACAATACACTTTATTATACTAGTTTGAATTATCACCAATACTTCTATGTCCTTACTCTCTCCCCCTCTCTACCTATCAACTTTTCTGTATATCTTCTCATATAGTAAATTTTGCAATTTTTTGTTTGTACTGTGTTAAGAATCATAGGCATAGGATCATACATCCATAGATCAAACTCATAAGAGAGGAATTGAGCATAGGTATACTCATGAGGTAAAAGAGGTAGATACTCTTCATAAGGAATCATATTGAAAAAATATACTAAATGAGAGTACAATGTGCTCTATATATAGAGCTCTAGGAAATACTAATTAACTACCAAATTACTAATAAGTCCCTAAGAGAATATAACACCTCCTAAGTCACTATTATTTTTAATAGCCTCCCTCAAGCTGATATCGGGATCACCGTATCAGCTTGAAATACAAGAGTTATCCCAATTAAAAACAACAAAAGGTCATAGCAAAAAAACTGATGAAGAGATAGCATTCTGCTAAAGTGGTCCAATGAGCATTGGGCCATACACAAGGTTGGACCCAACCAGAACACATGATAGGCAAGCGTAAAAGAGGCCCAAGCGGAACACATGATGGATCGAAAATGGGTGGACCCGGCTGTTGGCCCAATAGAAAGACAACGAACACAACCCGGGTGATTAGCAACGGCCCGAGACCGAAGCTTCTCGGCGGTGTGTTCGATCTTGCTGCATGTCATGTGGTTGAGTTCCATGGCGGAGGAGCTCCCACGGTGGTTCCGGCGAGGAAATCACGTTACACGATCAACGGCAAACATCAACTCGACTTCCTCTCTCATCTTCCATGGCGGTAAAGATCGTCTTCCATTTCCTTCACCTTTACTTCAAGAACCGAAAGATCAAGAAATGATTTCGCATAAACAAAATCATCGGCAGCAGCAAGCAACGCAATAGAGCTTTGATTGAAGAAAGAAGAGGAATGAAAGTGATCATCAACGTAGTGAAAAAATTTATTGGAACTCATGAGAGAACTTTGTTTTGATTCAGTTCTTTTCCCATGGATTGTTGAGTAGTTAAATTCCTACAAACATAATCAAGAACAACTTGGCGATCGATTGAAAAGAGCGTAAAGTCGTGAGTCGTTCACTTCATCGTCGACGCATACAACGACGTCGGAGACAAATGGTTTGCAACCGGAGTCATTTCGCTGCTGAAAGCGAAATCAATCCGTGAAAAACGAATCGAAATTGATATATATCTTAGAAGCGAGAATCATTGTTGAGGACCGAGGTTGAAGGAATGCTTTGAGAAAGCAGCGTTGTGCTTACGTAATTGGTGCGCGAGATCTAGATCTATGTTATCATTGTTGCAATTAGAGAAATCGGAGGCATAATCAATTTCATTATGCTCGTGGTGTTGGATTCAAAATCCACAAAATGTGATGCGACGTCAACGAGTCCTTCATCAACATTGCTCGTTTTGAAGGAAGTAAGGAGGCAATGGATTTCTCCAATCTTGATGGTGGATCCATCAAATTCAGTTTAATTGAAACTAGTGGAGAAAGCAGAATTTGTTTTAAGATCGGATCTTTACCGAGACTACCTAAAGCGATCTACAGATGGTTGCCTTCTTGTTGGAGCGGCGAAGACTCTTCTTCTTCTTGATCCAAGAACAGCCACGGTGGAACAACAACACATTGTGAATCACCGCAATCGAATCATAGTCTTCACTAGTAATCGAATCGGAATCGGAAGCATCATCCTCATCTCAGGGTATCGCTCGATACCATGTTAAGAATCATAGGATCATACATCCATAGATCAAACTCATAAGAGAGGAATTGAGCATAGGTATACTCATGAGGTAAAAGAGGTAGATACTCTTCATAAGGAATCATATTGAAAAAATATACTAAATGAGAGTACAATGTGCTCTATATATAGAGCTCTAGGAAATACTAATTAACTACCAAATTACTAATAAGTCCCTAAGAGAATATAACACCTCCTAAGTCACTATTATTTTTAATATCTTTGTCAGGTGATCGCCAAGCGGTGTTGTGTACTACACACCATGCATGTTATTTAGTATTGTTACATTTCAATATTTGTATTATGCAATCCCAATACTTACTCGTTTGCAAATCAAAAGGAGTGTTAGAAAAGTAGTCCTAACAAGGTTTTTGATTAGTGCTGCTGACAAGAGACGATCAATTATTATCGGAGTGACGAAAGTTTAAACAAACATGCAGTTAATTAGCCACCACAGTGCCACACACAGGGATAGATAAATCATACTGCGCTAACAGTAGCCCAATATTATTATATGGCTTTTTTCAACAAATCTCTTATAATTCAGAAAACACAAACCAAGTGGGAAGATGGGCGTTGACGTTAAAAGGAGTAATTTTATTATGGAACGAGAACAGATAAGACCGCGCGCGAGTGGTGGAGTTGACTAGCTGTGAGCGTGCCAACCAGCTAACCAAATTGGTTTTGATATTCATTCGCTGAGTCGTTTCTGTCTGTCAGCAGCACACATTCATTCTTCACAATATTTTATTTTATGTTAATAGAGTCCACTACTAGCAATGCACATGCTCAACATGAGCAAAAATATCACGTTTGCGGTTTAAGAAATGGGCTTCTACATAGGTTTTTTGAGAGTCTCCCTATTTTAATTGAGTTTTACAAACTGTTTTTTGGTTTTTAAAATTTTATAAAGAATAAATTTGTTCATTAAAATTTTTAAAAAACTAACAACTGTTGTTAAAAAGATATTCCAAACAAACTCTCTTAATGGCTTAAATATGTTATTACTACTTTGGCCAAATGAAACACCTTGAGCGCGTTTAATTAGGGTATATTTTTTTTTTTAAAAAAAAAATTGAGTATCCTCTATGCGTAATTAGAGAAACTTATCTCTCAAGTCGAGTAAAACTACAATGGGCGATAAAGTTTTTACTCAAGAGTTTTAACGCTACTATGGCTGTGTTTGCCAAAAAATAACAGATAGCGGATAAACTAGCGGATAACGGATGAGTTTATAGCGGATAGCAGATAAACTAGCTGATGGTGAATGAAGTGTTTGGTAAAATTAGAGATTGAACTAGCTGATCAATGTAAATTGACATAAAAAGACATATTTAATTAATTGTTAGGTTTATTTAATCAATATTACATATGCCAAAATATGTATAAATTATTATTGCTAGAAACTCATGACCACAAGTAAAGGAATGGAGTAAAATATACAAACAAGTGAAAAAAATAGGTGACGTAAGTATAAGAGAATTAGATATATAATTTTTTTTATTTTACTTTAATAAGGATATAGAAGGAATATTATAATAGCAACATGGGTAAAAAGGACTAAAAAGATGAAACACTATAAGCTATAAGCTCAAACGCTACTTGAAGTAGCGTTTCAAAACACGCTATAAGCTACCCCAGAAATGCTACACGCTACTGCATGCCAAACACCTCTAAATTTTGCCATCCGCTAGTCAAATCAGCTATAAGCTAGCAGATTTGGTTTGCCAAACAAAGCCTATATTTCATAAGTGGATTCAAACTCAAAACCTCTGATTAAGGTGAAAGAGACCTGAGTCATCTCATCCAAACACTCTGGTAGGATATAATTGTTTTATGAATATTATATAATTCTTTTAAATTTTAAAATTATTTTTCTACATGAAAGTCTAACCAGACCATAAAGAGTAGACCTTATAACAAATGTTAAGCCCACGACAATTATTTCTTTCATTTCAGAAGGGTAGCTCACATAGTTGAGTAAGAAAACATTATTGGTGAAAATGTAGGCATACAAGATTCAAACCACGTTTCTTTCTCCCATCTAACAACTGATACTTGTACAAGTAACCACTTTGTCAATAAAAAACAACTATTATCTTTTTAGTCCTAGGAAGGTAGCTCAGTTGACGAGTTAAGAGACATGAAAGCGTTACAATTTGCAAGAAGAATGTCCAAGATTCAAACCCCGAAAACTAAGACTAGGAAGATCTTTGGGCTCTTTAAACATTTGCAAAAGTAATTACGTTTACCTCACCATAAAAGGACTAGTGGGGCTTCAACTCTGGACATCCTGATTACAAATTCTGTTCCGGATTTGGATCCCCTCCTTCCTACATCTCGCTCAATCCTCTTTATCTCTCTCTTAATTTTACTCTCTCTCATTATTTCATTATTTATAATTTTTTAATAATAAGAGAAAGTAAAATTAAGAGAGAAATAGAGAGGATTGAAGGAGAGTAAGAGAGTGGTAATTAGAGAATTCAAGCATGGCCAACACCTTTGGCTTTCTTCTCATTTGGACCACTATTTTGCATTCGATTCCACTATTTACAATTTTTTTTTTAAAATTTGAAAAATATTTAATTTCACGCCCTCAATTTTATAACCAATGAAGTCTATCCATTTTTTAAATTAAACCAACAATGTGTAATTAAGTTGGCGAGCTAAGAGAATCGAATGAGTGTACCAAAAAAGTACAAGCAGGAAGTTCAAATCTAGGAAACTAATATTCTCCCTCCCCACTAACATAGCGAAATAAAATTAAAAAAACAATTGGTTGGGGAATATTGTATTTGTAGCTTGACATTTAGTGAGCTGTGAGCAGTAATAGTGAGTTTGATAATATCGCCAACAATTGTTACCATACTTACATTACTTATCGGTAAGAAAAAGCTGATGTGGAAATATCAAAGCATAGAAAAGAGGCCGTTACGTTATCTTTGATGGAGCAAACAAAGCAAGCAAATTGTGAAAGAGGGCGTTGACTAGATAATTTGAATTATAAAGTCTCAGGAATGGGCATATACCTCAGATCCTGCGTTGATTCTGGATTTTAGTTTCATTCATCTGGATGAGCCTGATAACATTTTGTATAAATATCCACCCTCCCCCTCTCTCTCTGTCTCTCCATCCTCACCACATCTTCTGCTAAGCTTCTCTCTCTTCCTTCAACACAGTCGGTGCTGGTAACAACTAGCAAGTAAGTAAACTCTTTCACTCCTCCTCTCTCTCTCTCTAGCTGAGAGAGGGAGGCCCTTTTTGCTTCTTTTTTCCTTAATGGAAAGTTATCTTGTAGTTCTTTTGTGGTACATGAAATAGAGTTGCTATCTTAGTGGGAAGGAGGCCCACTTTTTAAGCACTAAGAATAGGAAGCACAACAAACAACACATGACTTTCTACATGGATTATAATATAGCATACCAATCATAACTTTTCCACAATTTAGAATCTGGGATCTCTCTTTTTACTCATGTATATATCATTTGGTGATTCCAAATTTCATGATTCTTTTTGCAAAATTGTGGGGGTCACCCTGCCCTTATCCATGAAGTGAAACAAGGAAATTATCAAAAGACAAAAAGGAATTTAATTCTTTTTTTATTTACTATATTTCAACAACTCATGATTTTTTGACAGCAACAATTCAGGATGAAAAGAATAATTTCTTACTACTATGCTTCCCCTGTCTTTACAATCATGAATTTTCCATTTTCCATGTGCTACTGATGAAACTTAGGCAGTTGATTTATTCACCAGATTCCCTATCAGTTTGATTTGGTAGGGTCATGAAGAAAATAAATTAAGTGATACCAAAATATCAAAGGATTTATAGTTTCTAAATGACGTTTTCTTTTATTTATTTATTTATTTATTTTTATAGGATTTTACTTATAATCCTTATAAAACATACATGATAAATTTCTTGAAAATCTTAATCCTGTCTCGTGTGAAGCTGGCTGGAATTGGTTGTATCATAATGTCTAGTTTGGATCGGTTTATTTGAGTTTTATCTGGCGATAAACATTTGTGAGATTGTTTGGGAAGAACATGAAACAACTTATGGCGTGTTCATAACTTGTTTTCAATGTGATTTTCATAAGTTCTCAGCAAGATAGCCTATAAGAATTTCTTATAGAAATATAGTTTAACATTATTTTATCCTCAATTATATAAAGTTTATCCATAAGCACTTGTATAATAAGCGTTTATACCATAAACACTTGATTAAGCTTTTTATCCATACGGGCCTTAGCTCAACAAGAGAGTCAAAATCCTTTAAATCATTATAGATAATCATTATAGTAATAACTAGTTTATGTAGGAAATTCAACTTTGTATGGCCGTTGACCATGATTATAGTTGTTAATAATACCAAACTTTGGGTTTTTCATCAATCCCTTGCGTCAGCCTGAGAGGATTATAGTTGTTACTTCTTTTTCCTCAAACCTTTATTAAAATTGTTAACTTGTTGCTAAAGTCTACTGTGTTTAATTTATCAATGATTTTCTTCTATATTAGTAAAAAAAACTGTGTGGAAGTCCTGTGAATTTTATATCATTCCTTCTTTTATTATTATTAAAACCAGTTCTTTTCTGGACAATGAAAAATACCAGTTCTTGATTAAGGAATTAATTGCTTTCTTACAAGTCTTTTAGTTATATAATAATAATAATATATGGAAACTTATATACTTTTCTTGTGAAATAAACTTTTTCTCAGGTAGCAGAGTTGGTGATGGCTAGAGAACAACTAGGAGTGCTTAATGCACTCGATGTCATAAGACACAATTGTACCATTTCACAGCTATTGTGATTGCTGGAATGGGTTTTTTCACTGATGCCTATGATCTCTTCTGTATTTCGCTCGTCACGAGGTTATTGGGACGTATATATTACACAGATTACAGCCAACCACAGCCTGGTGTTCTTCCTCCTCGTGTGCAATCTTCAGTGGTTGGTGTTGCACTATGTGGCACTTTAGCTGGCCAACTTTTCTTTGGTTGGCTTGGTGACAAAATGGGAAGAAAAAGAGTTTATGGTTTAACTCTTGTGCTCATGATAGGTTGTTCCATTGCCTCAGGACTCTCTTTTGGAAATAGTCCAAAGAGTGTCATGACCACACTTTGTTTCTTCAGGTTTTGGCTTGGTTTTGGAATTGGTGGTGACTACCCTCTTTCAGCTACTATCATGTCTGAGTATGCTAACAAAAAGACGCGAGGGGCGTTTATTGCTGCAGTGTTTGCCATGCAGGGTTTTGGAATCATGGCTGGTGGAATTGTTTCTTTGATTGTGTCCACTGCATTTCACCACAAATATAAGGTTCCTAGTTATAAAGAAAATCCAGAAGCATCAATGGTTCTACCAGCTTTTGATTTTGTTTGGCGTCTTATTCTCATGTTTGGTGCAGTTCCTGCTGCTCTTACTTTCTATTGGCGTATGAAAATGCCTGAGACAGCTCGTTACACAGCCCTTGTTGCTAAAAATGCTAAACAAGCTGCTTCTGATATGTCCAAGGTTTTACAAGTTGAATTTGAATCTGAAGAGGCCAAGGTGCAAGAGTTGAGTGAGGATCAAACCCAACAGTTTGGTCTGTTCAGCAGGGAATTCGCGAAACGCCACGGGCTACACTTGTTGGGAACCACAACTACTTGGTTCTTGTTGGACATTGCTTTCTACAGTCAGAACCTTTTCCAAAAGGACATTTTCACAGCCATTGGATGGATCCCTCCTGCAAATGAAATGAGTGCAATCTATGAGCTTTATAAGATTTCAAGAGCACAGACACTTATAGCACTTTTTAGTACCGTGCCTGGATACTGGTTTACAGTGGCCTTGATTGATTACATGGGTCGTTTCGCGATCCAACTAATGGGTTTCTTCTTCATGACTGTCTTCATGTTTGCTCTTGCCATACCTTATGATCACTGGACTAAGAAAGATAACAGAATTGGGTTCCTTGTCATGTACTCTCTCACCTTTTTCTTTGCTAATTTTGGTCCAAATGCCACCACATTTGTTGTACCCGCGGAGATTTTCCCCGCAAGGTTGAGATCTACTTGTCATGGAATATCAGCTGCTGCGGGAAAAGCTGGAGCAATTGTAGGTGCATTTGGGTTCTTATATGCTTCACAAAGTACAGATCCAACCAAGACTCAACAAGGCTACCCAACTGGTATTGGGGTTAAGAACTCTCTTATTATGCTTGGTGTGGTCAACTTCCTTGGAATTATTTTCACTTTGTTGGTACCTGAACCAAAGGGAAAATCACTTGAAGAGTTGAGTGGGGAGGTTGAAGAAGATAGTCCTCAGGCCGTAGAGATGGGAGGGTCTGCTAGGACAGTACCTGTTTAATCAAAATCTCTCTATTCAAATTTCATGGTATGATTATTATTATTATTATTATTATGTGACACGTTGAGTTTGGTTTTTCTTTTGTTTTTTTGGTTTCTTACAAGTTCCCTCCATCGGAGCTAATCCTGTTTGAAGCACTGTCTGGTACTAAATGTGGACACCTCTCCTAACGGGGACTCGAATCTTGGTTCATTACACGTTTTGGGAGACTAGTCTCTTCCACTGGATCCAATCCTCGTTGGTAGTTTGGTTTTTCTTCTGCCAGAAGCACAATAATAATGATGTAGATTATTGTTTTGGGTGTTATAACTTCAAATCAGTTACAAAGTTATGTATTTCATTCTTGTTTTAATTAAGTTGGTATATCTGATCTGATTTCTAAATAATGTCTGTAGTAGTGTAGCCAAACCAAATGTATTGAAGGATTGCGTCAAAAAAAAAAATGTATTGAAGGAAAGTTTTGTCTTGGGCTCCTTTGTTTCATAGGGGTCCTCCCTTTCCACGTTATTATTATAATTATAATACCATATCTATGTATGTATGTATAGTTGTGGACTTTTACTGTGTAATATAACTAGTAAGTACATCTTAATGCAATTATAAAGATATTTCATTTTTATTTTCTGTCTTCTATTTTGTGCAGCAGAACGAAGATAAAGACAAATATCCTAAACCGTAGATAATTAAAATGAAAATCAACATTTCATGGTCTCAAAGAGGATGAGATTAAGGATTTGTAGGTGTTCTGATGATGAAAAAGTGAGAGCAAAAAGTATAGAAGTTAAGTGAATTGTCTGACTTCTGAAAGTTGTTTATGAAAACTGATGTTAAAGTCTATTCACTGTCACTTTGACAACTTAAACTTCGCGCAACATAACATCACAAGTAATTACAAACAATATAATCAAAAGCAGGTAGAAGTAGAACCATTGATGCTTCTAGGAACCAAAAGTTTGTAGGACCTTCATGGTGAGGCCAATAACAACAATAACCCTTTCTCTTCATCAGAGATTTTATCATCTACATTCACTAGTTGTCATACCAGCAAACCAAATGTATTGACGTGGTCAAGATTTCCTTTTGTCTCAATTTAAATTGGTACAATGCCATATTCAAGCAAAGTCGGTCGATTAAAATCTCAAAAAAAACTGTCAGTTAGCGATTTTGCGTGTAGATGCCGGGAATAGATCCTCTTTAAGTGGAAAAAAACTTGAGGAATAAAGTCATACAAATCTCACCCTTAAAGTCATTCTATCTCATTTATTATATTGTAAACCCACTTTTTCTCGGAAATGGATCCTCTCGATTTGGCGGGAATCTGCAGAGTGCGATCGATGTTTTTAGTGTGTTTTAGATGAGAGAAAAATAAAAATGGAGAAAAATGGAGGAAATAAGATGAGAGAGAATTTGTTGAGGAGAGATAGATCGAAAAGTTAGAATCATGACTCTGCAGATTCATGGAGCTCGCAGAGGATCCGTGCCCCTTTTTCTCTCACTCATCAATGAATGGTTAGGAATTCAATGAACTTTTATTTCCCATAGATGCTCTCAAGCTTCGCCCACGAGGCCTTCAATGTTGTCTAGTTGAACATGTTGCACTTTATATTCGGAGCCAGAGCTAATTGTATCAAGTGGCAAAGCCTTTCACAACAATGGGGTAGCCGCAAAAGTTTTTTTTTCTTCTGTGTATAATTAAGTATATCTTATATTAGCTACTCCAATAATATATTAT
Source organism: Oxytropis ochrocephala (assembly GCA_020916435.1). Lineage (NCBI taxonomy): Eukaryota > Viridiplantae > Streptophyta > Magnoliopsida > Fabales > Fabaceae > Oxytropis > Oxytropis ochrocephala. Next base: position 25,660,796 of record CM037090.1, on the reverse strand, counting down.
TTACCTAGCCCAAACAAATCTACTAGTCCAAGGAAATATAAAAACAACAAGTTTATTATTCCATTATTCCCCGCAAAAAAATGACCTCATAATAAGCCTATTATTATATAAAATACTACAATAATAGCATCAAACTTTGTAAAAAAAAGGCTTAATTGCAGTTTTGGTCCCCCTATTATACCCAACTCACGATTTTGGTCCCTTAAGAATTTTTTCCACAATTTTGGTCCCCCTAATTTACCAATTTGTAAAATCGTGGTCCCCCACCAATCTGGTCAAACATTTGGGTGACTTGACACTCACTAATCCTATGTGGCGGTACACGTGTCATGCCATGTTGGAATAAAAATTAAAATAACTTATTTTTATAAAAACATATAAAATAATATTATTCAGTAATTATTAAATATAACAAACAATTTAAACAGTTAGAATATATTGAACTTGTATTCTCCAATTTATTAAATAACTTATTTTGAAGCATTTAAATTCATTTAAAAAATCAAAAATTGAACTTGTATTCTCCAATTTATTTATTTTGAAAATTTTCCAAAGAAAAGATAAAGATAATTGTATCAACAAAAAGAAGATAATTCGGGTGAGACTTAGCTTAAGGAGCCTGTATTTATACCATTCCGTATTACTTCATTCTACGCAAAACACTTGGACTCTCTTTCACTGATCGCTTGCGTTTAAGTTTCATATATTCTTCTTCTTGCTCTTCATCATCCAGGTATATATATCTTATATATCTCTCTTCAGAGGCGGATCTTAGTGAGGCCAAAAAGGCACTGCATTCTGCAGCCCCATAAAGTTAATATATAAATATACTCGATATTGGAATATATAGAACCAAATGATTTACTAAACAATAAAAGTATTAGAATTTGAGAAGTTAAGAGCATTATTGGCGTATTTAGTGTCCCGAGTTCAATTCTTGTGATGAATGTGCATATCTTTTTGCGATTATTTGTATATTTTTCTCAAAAATTAATATAAAAAATTGCATAAAGCAAGATTTGAACTCATGACATTAAAATTGACATAGATAACTTTGACCACTAAACCAAACAAACTATTACAATACATAGTTAATTTTTATTTATATATTTGTTACTATTTTGGCCCCCTCTAATTTTTTGGTGAAGATCCGCCACTGTCTCTCTTGCCTGAAATGATGATTACAACTATTGCCTTTCTATGTTTGTCAAAAAAAAAAAAATCATTAGCTTTATATATTGATTACAAGACTTAACGGAGTTTAGTATTCTTTCTCATTCTCATTGTTTTTTTCATTTTCTTTCTTTATTTATTTTTCTCGATCGATGAGGGGTTCGGATGGATTTTACGTTCTTTCTTTTTGCTTCCTGTTATTCTTAGCTATATGCTCAAATTCTTTTGTATATATCATTGATTAATTAATTGTAATTACTCTAGTTTACATATTTAACTCTAGTAAAGTTGAATTAGATAGTTCAGTTAGTACCTAACAGCAAGTTGTTAGAGCTGTTGGAGAGTTAGTTAGATAGACACTGAAATAGTTGAATGTATATATACTTTCCTCTTTCACATTTGTAAATTAGTTTTTGCAGAAATGAGAAATTCCTTTTTCACTTTCTCTCTGAGTTGTTGTGATTGATATGGTATCAGAAGAAAGTTTTCCTTTCATCTCTTTCGTTTTCAACTCGATTCCCTTTCTCTGCAAATTCTTTTCTTTTTCATCTTGATCTGGTTCATTCCTGCTTCGATTGCCCTTCAATCATGGCGTTCAACACAGGCAACAACCACGATGATCCGTTCTACCTTCACCCTTCAGACAATCCGGGTTTGGTTCTTGTTACACAAACCCTAACCGAAGACAATTTCAGTTCATGGCGACGAGCAATGTCCATGGCGCTCTTAGGCAAGAACAAAATTGGCTTCGTTAATGGTCAATTCACAAAACCGGCGGAGGATGATGACAAGTACAGTGCCTGGATCCGCAATAACAGCACTGTTTCCTCTTGGCTCCTCAATTCGATCTCGAAGGAAATTGCGAGCAGCGTTATCTACTCGATGATGCTTCTACGATGCGGAGCGAACTTCATACTGCGTTTCGACAGAACGCAATGGTCCTCGTGTTTTTCAATTGAAGAAAAATGTTGCCAATTGTATGCAAGGTACGTCTTCCATTGGTGCCTACTACACTAAATTCAAGTCAATGTGGGAAGAATTTAGTGAATTCAAACCGATTCACACCTGCACATGTGGTGGTGTTCAACCACTTCTTGATCACATTCAACGTGGATCGTGTTCTAAGTTTCCTCATGGGACTCAATGAGAATTTTTTCAATGTGCGTGGTCAAATCTTGCTCATGGATCCCCGCCATCCATTGAGAAAGTCTATTCTCTTGTTGCTCAAGATGAAAGCGAAGAACGCCAAGTTCTCTTTGCTTTGTTTCTGCAGACACTCCACTTGCTTGTGCGGTTTCTTCAACACCAAAGAAGAAACACTCGCCATGAAACGCCTCAATGCTCACATTGTGGTGTCCTTGGTCACCTAAAGGAGAAATGCTTCAAATTACACGGCTATCCTCCTTCATACAACAAGAAACCTGCTGCAAACACTAAACCTGTTGCCAAGGCCAACAATGTTGCAGATGCTGATTCTGGTTCTGGGAGCACTTCCATCTCCAATCAACAATATCAAATGATGCTACAATTCATTCAGCTCAAATGGCCAAGTGGCACTTTGAATCGGATCAGTGGATACTTCTTGTGTAGGTATGATCTTGTCTCTACTAGACACTGATATGCCCCTTCCCTATATCAAATGGTTATTTGATTCAGGTGCCACATCCCATATATGTCACATTCTATCCTTGTTTCACAATTTTAGAACAATTAGTGGTAAATATGTCACTTTGCCCAACAAAACTAGAGTACCGAGAATCGGTATAGGTTACATCATTCTTTCTCCAACATTAACCTTACATAATGTGCTATACATTCCTCCTTTCTTTGTCAACGGTTTCGTTAGACAATTGCTAGATAATCTTGACATGTCCCTCACTTTCTTTGCCAAAAAATTTCTGATTCAGGGCATCAACCTGCTGAAAGAGATTGGTAAAGGAAGCTTGGAGCATGGCCTTTATACTATGCATTCACACCCTGTTCATTGTAATCCTGCTAGCACCATTAATAAGGTTTGTACTCCTAGTATACCTGTTAATCAGGATAATAATTCTCGCTTGTAGTCGCCATTACTAGTTCAAATCGACACAACATTTGGCACTCTAGACTAGGCCATCTATCTGATTCTGTACTCAAAACTATTAGTAATACCATTCCATTTACTATTCCTAGCAGTTTCAATACTAGTACATGTACTGTTTGTCCCTTAGCAAAATTTAAACGTTTACCTTTTCAATCAAGTCATAACATGTGCAAGAATCCATTTGATCTTATTCATTGTGATACCTGGGGTCCCTACAATCAATCAACATATGATGGAAAGGTTTATTTTCTAACTATTGTGGATGATAGTAGTCGTTTTACCTGGATATACATGCTCACCAACAAGTCTGAGGCAACTGTCAGACTCAAGCAGTTTTTTGCTCTTGTTAAGACTCAATTTAACAAGACAATCAAGTGCATGAGGTCTGACAATGCCAAAGAACTTGCATTGACTGACTTCTTGCAGGAACAAGGCACCCTTCATCAACTCTCATGCCCATATAGGCCTGAGCAAAACTCAGTAGTAGAAAGGAAGCATCAACATCTACTAAACATAGCTCGGGCTCTCATGTTTCAGTCATCTCTGCCCCTCACCTTTTGGGGTGACAGTGTGTGTACTGCTGCCCATATTATCAATAGAACACCATCTCCTTACTTAGACAACAAATCCCCTCATGAATTACTATACAATGAGCCACCATCCTACTCACACCTCAAAGTATTTGGATGTCTTAGCTATGCAGCCACTATACCTCAAACCAGAACAAAATTCACTCCCCGAGCCTATCCTTGTGTGTTCTTGGGTTATCCAATGGGATATAAAGGTTACAAACTCTATAACCTCACTACCAGAAAATTCTTTATTTCTCGTGATGTAGTGTTCCATGAAGATTCCTTCCCCTTCAAAGATTTCACTACACCAACAGCTACTCATAACAACTTTCCCACCCCTGTATTACCTACTGAGCTCACACTCATGCCTACCTCGGATAGCACTTTCACACCTACTTTACATCAACCTCAAGCTGATACACCAATCCAACCTCTCACTGTCCCTCAACCACACGGCTACATCCGAGTTCACGGTCCAAACGGATCACTCAAGTCATGATAATTCCACTACTCTCACCCAGTCTGTGACTCAAACACCCCTACGGAGATCCACTAGAACTCACATACAACCTTCTTATCTTAATGAGTATGTGTGTACTGTACCTCAACAGCCTGTTCCCTCATTTTCACCTGACTATCTTGCCTTCATTGCACAAGTTTCCGCTATACCAGAACCTCTGTATTATCATCAGGCAGCAAGGTCGGTTGAATGGTGCAAGGCTATGGAAGAAGAGCTTAATGCACTAGAAGCTAATAACACTTGGTCACTTCAACCCTTACCTGAAGGAAAGAAAACCATAGGTTGTAGATGGATCTACAAGGTTAAATACAAGGCTGATGGATCTCTTGACAAATACAAAGCCCGATTAGTAGCTCAAGGTTTTACTCAACAACTTGGGCTGGATTTTGTAGATACTTTTTCCCCTGTTGCATCACTCACCACAGTACGTGTTCTACTTGCACTTGCAGCTCAGAAACATTGGCATTTGGTTCAAATGGATGTGAACAATGCCTTCTTAAATGGTGACCTCCTTGAAGATGTGTACATGAAGCTGCCTTTAGGTTATCCTAGCAAGGGGGAGAATGTTGTTTGCAAGCTCAATAAATCTTTGTATGGGTTAAAACAAGCTTCCCGACAGTGGTTTCACAAGTTCTCCTCAACCATTATGCAACATGGGTTCACTCCTTCTACTGCTGATCCTTCTCTATTCACAAAAGGCTCTGGTAACACTCTTGTCATACTATTACTCTATGTAGACGATATCATCCTTGCCAGCCCTCACTCTAGCATCATTGAACAAACTCAGAAGCTGCTGCAAGGTTTGTTCAAACTCAAATTACTTGGTCCTTTACGTTATTTCCTTGGACTTGAGATAGCCACATCAGACAAGGGCATCTATCTGTGTCAACGTAAGTATGCTTTACAGTTATTGAATGATACTGGTTTCATGACTTGCAAAGCATTACCTACCCCTATGGATCAAAATCTTGATCTCAATACCACCACTAGTGAGCCCTTATCTGATCCTACTTTGTATCGAAGATTAATTGGAAGACTCATGTACTTAACTATATCTCGACCTGACATAGTTTTTGCTGTTAACAAGCTCAGTCAATACATGACTGCACCCCATTCTCATCACTTGCATGCAGTTCATCATGTACTTCAGTATATTAAATCTTCACCAGGTCAAGGCTTGCTTTTTTCCTCTGCTCCTTCCCTTGCCCTATCTGCATATGCTGATGCAGATTGGGGAAGCTGCACAGCTACTAGAAAATCAACTACTGGTTTCTGTGTGTTCATTGGCAATTCCTTAGTCAGTTGGAAGTCTAAAAAGCAACCCACTGTGTCTCGGTCATCTGCTGAAGCCGAGTACAGAGCTCTTGCTCTGCTCACCACAGAACTTTTATGGATACAGCAACTACTGCAGAGTTTTCAGGCACCAGTTAACAGCTGCAAGGTTTTTTGTGACAGCAAATCAGCAATTCAACTAGCTTCCAATCCCACTCTCAATGAGAGAACAAAGCATATAGACATCGATTGCCATTTCATTAGGCAACATGTCTCCTCCAAGTTCCTCAATTTGTTTCATGTCACCTCTCAACATCAATTGGCTGACCCTCTTACTAAAGCATTACCTAAAGCTCAATTCATCAAACTTATATCCAAGTTGGGCACCTTCAACATTCACTTGCCAACTTGAGGGGGAGTCTTAGCTATATGCTCAAATTCTTTTGTATATATCATTGATTAATTAATTGTAATTACTCTAGTTTACATATTTAACTCTAGTAAAGTTGAATTAGATAGTTCAGTTAGTACCTAACAGCAAGTTGTTAGAGCTGTTGGAGAGTTAGTTAGATAGACACTGAAATAGTTGAATGTATATATACTTTCCTCTTTCACATTTGTAAATTAGTTTTTGCAGAAATGAGAAATTCCTTTTTCACTTTCTCTCTGAGTTGTTGTGATTGATAGTTATTAACATGAAATAGCAGTATGTTTCTGGTTTATCATGTTCTTTGAATAAATTTAAAGCTTCACTTAATCATGCTAGTGTTTTTTTGTTTCTTTTTAAAGCTTTGTTTAATTACACTTGTCATAGTCATTAATTTTAGAAGTGGTGGCACATTTTAAAATCATAACACATTTTAAAGTTTAAACCCTTTTAAAAGCTTTTATCTTTTTATTTTCCTCGTGTGAATGTTCCTTTGTTTACAACTGAGGAGATTTCTAATAGTTTGTTAAACCTCGTAACCAAAAAGTTTGTTATCCTCTAAAATCTTGGATTTCTAATAGTTTAGTTCACTCTTTATCACTAAAATCTAGGATCTTCTATGATGACGGTGATTTTCTAGTAGTTTGTTATCACCCTTTATTTACCTAAAACTGTGGAGATTTTCTAATAGTACTTGTTTTCTCATAATTAATTCTTTTTTTATAATCAAATTCGTTGTTTATATTTTGAATTTCGGTTAGATATTTATTCTAATGCTATTGCATGCACATGTGTTTAAATTTCATGTTTAGAAGTGAACCCTTGTGACTACGAATCAACATGGCTAAGGATGAGTTGAAGGTGCTTAATGCACTTGACGTTGCGAAAACACAATGGTATCACAATTCACTGCAATTGTGGTTGCTGGAATGGGTTTTTTCACTGATTCCTATGATCTCTTCTGCATTTCCCTTGTCCCCAAATTGCTTGGTCGCGTGTACTATACTCTGAAGGTTCCGACAAACCAGACTCTCTGCCAGACAACGTTTCTGCTGCCATCAACGGTGTTGCATTCTATCTGTGGAACCCTTGCAGGACAACTTTTCTTTGGTTGGCTAGCTTGGTGATAAAATGGGAAGGAAACGTCTCTATGGAATGACACTTATGCTCATGGTTATTTTTTCACTTGCTTCTGGTCTCTCTTTTGGGAAAGAACCCAAAACTGTTATATATAGCAACACTTTGTTTCTTTCTTCAGGTTTTGGCTTGGATTTGGAATTGGTTACAAAATACCAATTCTACCCTTTTTGAAATTACACTTACTTAATCTTCTATTGTGTGCTTCAAGCTATCCTTACAACTATATTAAAACTATCATTTTTTTGTGTGGCCCATATATATATATACTATCCCTTTTGGAAGTTATCCCTATTAGAAATTACAATTACCATACCTTACAGAATATTAACGTAAGTACTTTTACATTTTTTATTCCTCTTTCAATGATTTCGTTATAGAGTCTCCTACACTTACATTGTACGTACTCTAAAAAATGATTCTTTTAGTCAAACTATTATATTTTATCCAATTTATTAGATTTTTAATTTTTAAATTATTCACTTCATGGTCATCCCGAATTACTTACACAAATTTATGTCTGTTTATTCTCATTGCTCTATGTGCGTTTTGTAACCATTTTACCTTATAGTATTTATTTTTTAGTTGAATGACCACAACTAACTTATATTATTTGAAGCATAATACAAAAATATTTGCACAGTATAGTTTTTGATAGGTACCATCCTACAATTACAAACTGAACTCAAAAAATTTTCCTATCAAAATAACGACTACCATTTCCATGACAAAAAAAAATAGTTTGCTTCATATGAGTTGAGGAAAAAAATAGGGGCACTTAGGTTCAAAGTTTTTTTGCGTTCTCTTTATAATCATTTTCTCGCCCTCCTTTAGAAATATATGTATAGAACATAATAACTTAATTTTAGATAGTGCCCAAGGTATTTAATATCTCATACAATGGGCTTAAATATACAACTTTTGTTTTTTAAATTCGTAACAAAATTGTCAATTTTTATGTTACAAGTGAATGTCGACACGTGCTGGCACGGGTGAATAATACTAGTAATACAATATTAATTTGTATTTCTCTTGTTTTATTTTTATTTTTCTTCTTATGTTTTTATATAACCAAATAATTGAATAGAAAACATTATTTTTAGGCAATTGTTAGTAGGGGTGGGGAAATGTTAGTTTCCGGGACTTGAACCCAGTACATCCTTCTTGCACTCATTTAGTGCACTCATTCGTTATTCCTTAACTCGTCAATTGAGCTACCTACTTGAGATCTCTCTTTTAAGATAGTTAATAGTATATGAAATGCACTCATTTCTCTCTCATTTTTTCGCAAATCTAAACAAAGCATCAGCCCTCAACCGAAACAAGGAACACTCTGGAGTCTGTTTTCCTTTTTCAAGGACACACTCGCAAAAGTGCACAAAAAAGTGAACTTAGTGGTTTCTTTATTTTGACACAAAAGTAGAGCACTAGGGCACCCATCTAGATAATGGTCTAATGGGTATGATTCACCATCGAAACACAGCACCATCCGAAGCTGAAGGCTCTAGACAAGTTTTGCAATTGGTGGGTTCCATGGAGTTCACTTTCATAATTGCTGGGCTCCATACAAACAAATTGGTAAGTGCAAGTTAATTACTCCGCCACTGCACATACTCTAATTTATAAAAATTTGGAGAATTCTATAATTATACGTGGAAAATATGTTGCTCAGACAAAACATGTTTCTAAATATGTTCTTAAGCTAAAGGTTACTAATAATGTGAATTACAAGCGAAGAGATCATGTTATACGTGCTCAAACCTATGTTAATAAGGAAGATCTTAAAGCGTTACGGCTGAAATTTGGAATTGAATCGAAATTTGAGTCGAACTTGGTTGAACAGGCTTAAGCTCGATAAGAATCTATTTCAACTTCAGATTCGACTCGAATTCTACGTGAACCGTTTTTTTAATGTAGCTGGGGGTTTGCTCGTAACCTCAATATCCTATCGGTGAATTTTGAATCGGATAATCTTGGCTTGATTGAAGCTTGCAGAGAAGAAAACATACACATGGAAATTTGGGAATAGTGGAAGATATTAAGTTCCTCAAACAGAGTTTCTCACAAAGATGCTCACACCATTGCATCTCTCACACCTTCTGGTCTATTGGTAGGAAGCTGGCTGCCAAACCCCCTCCTCTTCGTAAGGTGCCTTTGCATGACATTTGAGATGGATCGACTTCTGATCTACTAGTTGGAGGTGTTGATTCACGTTTATGGTTCTCGTTGGCGAAGAAGAGTGTCGATGTTTCCTGTTTATGTTATTAGGGTTTCCTTTTGTCATGTAATCTTTTGGAGTGTTTTAGATTTGCTTGTACTTCCTCTTGTTGGTGATTGTACTTCTGTATCTACTTGAGTTAGATTAGTTTTGTAAGAAACAAGTCAATTATATTGTTTTGCAAGTGCTTCTAGATTATTTGCTAACTCTGAGATTTTTAATTTTATTCCAATTCTGGTTCAAAGGGAAGAATTAAGAGTCAAAGCATTATTTTCAATATAAAAGACAAAGGGCAACAAAAATTATGCAAAAAAAACTATTATATGCTAATATTACTTTTATACTTACACCCCCATCATTTATGTATAACCTCTCCTCAGTTTGTCTTATCAGTTTTTTTTCTTCAAATCTTATATATTTATTTTTTTTTAAACCAATAATAAACTAGTTATGAATATTACTATGTATACCCCTGTTTTACTTGCATCACCCGTCACACTAAGCCTTTGGGCTTCCTTACTGAACAATTAATTGGGCCTTCTCTTTACTGATTGGAGTATTTGTTAATGGATTTAGGGTTTTTTTTGTACCCCCACCATCTTCCCCCATACCCTCACATAATAGTGAAACCCCAAAATACCCTTGACTAAACGTATTTTTTTTAAATTTTTTTGTCCAATCGTATATATGTTCAAATGCACATATATACGACCCTAAACATTAACCCATCGTATATACACCTCCCAGCGTATATACGACGATTACCCACATCAATCGTATATACGCCTTGCATGCGAAGTGTATATACGATGGGTTAATGTTTAGAGTCATATATATGTGCATTTGAACATATATATGATCCCATTGTTTTTCTGTATTTAATTTTTTTAGTCAAATAAAAATTAATTAAAGGCGTGAAAATAGGTTTAGTGTGTAGTTTGTTAACACGTGACGATGTTATACGTCGAACGAATAATTTAGGCTTAAAAATCGGTTTTCGGGCAACCTACTCCGATCGCAATGAAACCACAACCATTAAATCCGAAAAAATTCAAGAATCATGACTCCTTCCTTCTACGGGACTACGGCCTCAAAATCCCAAAATTCCATCGTTTACTATTTTTTATGAATTTGTTAAATTTTTCATAGTCTCCAAAAAATCTAAAAAAATTTGCATAGACTTATTTTAGTTTTGTTAGATTTTTAGTAGTGTTTTTATAATTTTTTTGATTTTTGACTCATTAAAGAATTTTTAGTAGCCTTTTAGTAAAAAAATTAAAACAATTCATTAAAAAAAAAACCATCGTATATACGTTTTGAGTATGTATATACGATTGGACTCAAAATAGCCATCGTATATACGTACTCAAGACGTATATACGATTTATTTATTTTTTAAAAAAAAAAAATTAGTTATCAAAGGGGCATTTTGGGGTTTTCAAATTTGGTGGGGGTATATGGGGATTGGGTGGGGTACAAAAAAAAACCATGGATTTATACTATTTGAACCTGAATTTTCATTTTTTTGGTTCTTTTTTTTGGACCCCCACACTTAGACATTATACCCCCACAACCCCTGTGAAAAGACCGTATTACCCCTAAATTTCCCAAAACGGATTTACCTAAAAATAAATAAATCTGGTGTTAAAAGACAACTGATTTATCTATTTGGTAGATAAATCCATAGTGAAAAATTCAAAATGGATTTACCTACCAAATAGATAAATCCGTTGGCTAAAATTAACACAACGGATTTATCTATTATGTAGGTAAATCTGTTTGTTTCAAAAAAAATTAAAACGGAAGTATAAATTACACAACAGAATTACATTGAATTATGAGACGGATATATATGTTTTTCCGTTTTGAAGATAACAAAACAACAGAAGTATCAAATATGTACATAGTTCCGTCTTTAATTTTTTTTACCCAAAACGGTTTTACCTACTAAATACGCCCTCCGTCCAATTTTATATGTCATTTAAGGTTGTGGTACAGGAATTAAGAAAAACAGTTAATTTTATATGGAAAAGAGAGATGGTGAGTTAGTTTACCAAATTGTCCTTCATTAATGACATTGGAAACATAAAAAGTAGAATTGTAGGAGAGAAATATTAAATAATGAAGATTATGACTGAAAAGAAAAATTGATGTTGTATTGGTATTCTAAAAAGTCATGTATTATGGGACAAAATCTTTTTCCTAGAAAGTCATATAATATGGGACGGAGGGAGTAGATAAATTCGTTGTGTTAATTTTAGACAACGGATTTATCTATTTATTAGGTAAATCCGTTTTGGATAAATTAAGGGGTAAAATTGGAAGAAAAATATTGGGTAGGGGTATAATGTCTAAGTGTGGGGTCCAACAATCAAGTACGTTATCATTCATTTGTATCACCTCCACTTTTGTTTATTAACTTAGACATCAGAGTATTTGCAGGTACATCCCCCTCAGCGACCCTAACCTCGGAGGATATAGTCTCAAGCCCCAATCATTCAGACCTCAGGCGACCCTACATACTGTTACCTTGAATTTAGATTTGAATATCGACCTCAAATACGAACAAGTTCATCCCGCGTATTAGGGCTGGACAAATAAAGTCACCCGCCCGAAAACCGAGGTATCCGCAGACAGAGGCAAGGTCACGGGTGGGTACAGGCGGGTCACGGATCTGCGGGCCCGCAATGTCAGTCATAGGCGGATTTAGGTGGGCGGGTCCGGTTTGGGGATAATCAACCGCTTGAGATCCGGGTCCCAGTAAGGTAGCTCAGTTGGCGAGTTAAGGGACATGAAGGAGTGCACCATATGAGTGCAAGAAGGAGGTCCCAGGTTCAAGTCCCGGAAACTAACATTTCCTCCACCCCCACTAACAATTGCCTATCTAAAAAAAAAACCGCTTGAGATCCGGAACCGCCCGAGTGTTGTCACCGTTAGATCTACATCACACGCAGGATTACAAATACCATCAAAGGCTGATATTTAATAGCCTTGTTTTTGTTTTTATAAGATAATAAATACTCCTCAAATATCTCAATAGCTCTTTGACCGATGATTTCCTCTCTCTGAGAACCCTTCATCTCCCCTCCCTCTCTCTATGAAAACCTTTCAATTTCCAGAGAAGATTAGTACTCTCATTTCCCATTTATTCTCTCTCTTCTCATAACTCCACCTTCTCTCCAAATGTTTCCTATTTTCTGAAAAAAGAATAGTTCTCTTGGTTGTAACTTCTCATCCTCAACGGCAACGACTACAATTATGGCAACTGTGGTGACGGTGATGACGGCAACGGAGAGTACAGTGACACAACAAAGCACTAATAGTGATGAATCACAACTATTTCTAGTCTCTGAAGAAACAAAACTACACTGACCCAAGATTTCTTCTACATAGAAGAATAGATTATAGAAAGTAGAAAGTAGAAAAAGGTGGTGTATTTATCATATCTTTTCCAAGTTAACATCTCTCTCCCTCTCTCTCTTTTTGTAAATCAGATCTTCTCAAGTAAACATTTTTTCCTCTGTAAATCAAATAAATGAGTAGAAAGATCATTCATTTCATATGATTGCATGTTTAATTTGTACAAAGATGACATTTTTATGATGAGATGTGAGTTTCTCTTTTAGAAGTATGTCTTCTCTTTTGCTATCTGTTTGCAACTTTTTGTTTTTCTGTTGTTCCTCAACCCGCCGTTACCCAACTGAGGAACCCGCTAACCCGTGTAACCGAACCCGAAAAAACCGATACAAGTTTTGGGCGGAAATGGGTCTAGGCTTTGAAACCGCAGATTGGGCCGGTTGGGTGGTTTTGGGCCGAACCCGGCCGAACCCGCCCGTTGTCCAGGCCTACCGCGTATGGTCCATCGGGGCACACTGTCCACAGGGGATGCCCTTACATCACGGCAACACTTTGTGATTACATCATATGATGAGCTAGAATATTGAGATCATTGTTGCATGTGTTTGTTTGTATCTCTGCCCCACCGTGACTGTGGTATCTCGAGCCTTCTGGATATAGTTATTCACGTTAGGACAAATGTTTCTATTATTGGCAAAAAATATTGGTCAGTAATTGGATGCCACACACGCCCTATTTCTTACCCGTTGTCCGATAATTAGTCTAACGTGTCACATTGCCATTGTTAGAAGAAGAAAAGGAGAAAAAAAGAACTTTTATTGGTAGCTACTAGCTACATCATCACCCACACCCACACCCACACCACATGCTACTGTTCTTGTTTGCCGACAATGTTTTATGGTTTCTGACAGTATTCGGGACTGCCCACCATCCACCAGCAAAGTACTGGTTCATCGGTGGACCATTAAATGTGAATATCAAAGAAGAACTAACGTTGTTGAAAAAAAAAAAACTAACACGACTATTTATTTAAGTGTCATCTTTGTTATTTTTCTTTATTTTAAATTATCTCTCATTTTAGATTTCCAGTAGAACATTTATTATTATTTTTCAACAATATTATTACTTTAGAATATCAATAACTGTGCATTTGCTTCGATCGGAAAAAGTGTAAGAGCATCATCAATGGAGAAACCCTTAATTGAGTTTTTAAATAGGTCTCACATATACACGTCACTTATTTATTATTTTTTAATATAGTATTTATCCTGCGTTTGTTTAGGGGTGGAGAGGTGTAAAAGCACTTTTGGTACCTACTTTCGTGATTTCAGCTTGAGAATTTATGTTAGGGTGTCTCTAACGAAAATCGATTCTACCCCTCAAAATTGATTATGAGAGAAGATAGGATTTGTAGCTTTTGCGGTGGAAATGAATTGATTCTAGTAGGTACGTTCTATCACTTCCTTTACTACCCTTCATCCTCAATATATTTTTAAGTTGAGACCTATTTTGGTACTTTCACATGTAAAAGCAATTCTAATCTAACTTATCCAAACAACAAGGATTGAAAAAAAATCAATTTTTCAATAAAGGTATCCCAACAAAAATCACGTCAAGTTTAACTCACTTTTAACTAAAATAAATTCTGCAAAATCAATTCTGCCAGAATCAATTCTACCCACCGCAGAACCAGACACACACTTATATAATAACTCCATGTCTCCAATAGAACTTCAAAAAAATTTACTAAATTGAAAAGTAAAAGTGTGGGTCATGCAAAAGAGGAGAGAGATGACTTCCTATTTAAGAACTTCATCTCAATAGGTACCCATTTCTTCCTCCACAACGGGGGTACCTATTAAAGTCCACTTCTTAAGAGCTAAGAAGTTCCCATTGTGAATGTTCTAACGGTATTTTAGTTCTACTACATTTTCTTACTATAAAAGTTAGCATAACTAATTATTTTCTTTAATATAAAATCTGGTAAAATGAGACGGAGGGAGTATCATATATTAGTGGCATAAAATATAAAGTCTAGTAAAAAACACAATAAAGATAAGAAGTTATAAGGTGTGACATGGTTAACTGTAGACATAAAGCTGAGTTCTGGTGTGAAGAGAAATGTAAGTGCCCTAACTCCAACAAAACAAAAAATGTAAGTGCCCTAATATATACTCCATACATTAATGTATCACTTTCAATTTTATCAGATTTCTTTCTTTTTTGGTAATACAATTTTATCAGATTTCTAACAGCGACAATAGTAAACATCTGTCTAAAGAAAATTTTAAAAAGAAAACACAAAAAACAACTAGGATTATTAAACCAAGATCGGTCATCGACTCTATCAAAACACTAGGTCAGTGGGTCATTGGTCAGATCAGTGTGTCACTAGTTGAATCGAATCACCAAGTCATTATTAAAACAAATTAATGTCATTTTGCAATAGACATTGATTTTATCACCCCAGAGGCATAAGTATTGACGTCACTTTAATTTTATCAGATTTATAGGTATTTTATCGTTTATGCTATTAACCTAGGTATTATGACTTTGCTGACAGATTCATGCTTTTCGGTTTTAGCGATGTTTGATTTTGTGTTGTTTCGATGTATTTTACCAATTTAAATGAATGAATATATTTTTTAGTCAACTTTTATAAAGAAAGCTAGAGTTCGAATAAAATCTTCATAGCTTGACGAAAAATTCTTCTCCACAGGATTTGTACATGAATTCTGAGTTTGATATCATAATTTTTTTTGCAGGGTTCAGTAAATTTTATGTTACTTTTTTTTTTTATCATGCTAAAAAATGTTATTCTTTCTTACTTCAGAATGTCGCACCTTTTAACTTCTTTCTTTGTCACAAGCAAACAAACTTCCGTTGATAGAGAAACAAGTCAATAATAAGGGAGAAAAATGTCTAACTCGAGTATTTAGTAGTTTTGATAACTTTCTACCGATCTCTCTCTTAACTCATCACTAGGAGAATACTCGTGCGATGCACGAGTTGTTATATAATTTTTTTCCTTTAATTTTATATAGATTTTATACAAATATATACATAAGTTGTCGATATAAATTATGTATTTTAAAAATATAGTATTACATTAATATATTTTTTATTTATGCCATATTCTTATATAGTGTATTGTTTTTTAATATGCACAATTGTCCAAATTTTAGTGAGCTTAATTGTTGAAAATAAAATCTTACTAAACTTCATTTTACTTAGTAATAATAAATGCCATTCTATTTAATATCTTGAATTTATGAGCATGAATTTTAATAATAAAGACATGTCAAAAATAATATAAATAATAAGAATATTTTTGATATAGCATTTTTAATATGTGTAAGACAAAAAGAAGAAAAATAATAATGATAATAATTGAAGATCAATATTAATGAGAATATTTTTTGATATAACATATAGCCTAAATAAACACTACGTAAAAAAATTCTTTTTGTTTAAAAACAAAAATAATGGTTTAATATGTGAAAGTTTAAGGATGAAAATAATGAGATTTTATATTTCTTTTAAAACATTAGAATAAAAATAACTAAGTTATACTAATAAAGTGATCATAATATATTGATAAACATGTTTGGAAGTGACTTACATTTGTAATGTGCGTCTCGCATTTGCTTTTCTCCTATAATGTTATTCTATTTTTATTTTCTTCTTCCAAATTTCAGTGACATCCTCTAAATATTATTATTATATTAAGCTTGGATGAGTTTAAATTAAATAAGTTAATGGTTGTGTATGAATAAATAAAAATCATAGAAATTAGAAAGTAACTACTCTTTATTTTATTTTTTCTTTATTTATTCATCAATTAATAATTCACAAATATTAATTAAAACAAAATTTGAAACTTAAAACAAAAGTGATAATAAGGAATTTAGATTTAATAGGAAACTTAGAAAGAGAAAACAATCAAAATCAAATCTTTATTTTTATTCTTTATAATGATATGAAAAATATATGGCCATTATTCACAATATGAAATGAAAGATTTATTTTATTATAATTGTTTTTTATGCAACTTATAATCTAAATAAGCTACATAAAGTGGAGAGTAAACATATAATATTTGTAAAAGAATTGAAACATTTAAATCTGAAGCTTTATTTGGTTGTTTTTACCTCAAGCACTATTCTTATTTAAAATTAACCATTTTAGATGTGAATTTGTAAATAAAAAGTATTAGATAGAATATATACTAAAGACATTAGATATGATGATAGTTGAAGAAAATGATATTTTTTCCTTTGTGATATAGAAGAGACACTAATGTAATTTTCTTCTTAGAAGTGACACCAAAGGTTATGAAGTTTCAAGGGACATATGCAACTCATTTAGATCTAGCAAATCATACAATTTTACAAAACTATGAAATTAAACATTTTTTTTGACAAAAAATTAAACATTTTTATAAAGAATAATATTAAAATATACATCATTTCTTAATGCCTATAACTTTACAAAAAATCGTTGCCTATTTGTCAACTTCAAACTATCAAGAACACAAAATTCTTTACCCTTTTGTGATTTCTACATCTTGTGAAACTTGCTCATTTCTTCTACTCCTTGTTTTTATATGATTATTGCACCTAATGTAATTTCTTCTTAGAAGTGACACTGAAGGTTATGAAGGCTCAAGTAACATATGCAACTCATTTAGATCTAGCACATCATACAATTTTACAAAACTATAAAATTTAATATTTTTCTAAAGAACAATATTAAACTATACATCATTTCTCAATGCCTATAACTTTTTTAAAAAATTGTTGTCTATTTGTCAACTTCAAACTATCAAGAACATGAAATTCTTTATCCTTTTTGCGAATTCTACATCTCGTGCAACTTGGTCCTTTCTTCTACTCCTTGTTTTCTATATGATTCTTGCACCTAATGTAATTTCCTTCTTAGAAGTGACACCAAAGATTATGAAGGTCGTGGAACATATGCAACTCATTTAGATCTAACACATCATACAATCATACAAAAAATTAAACATTTTTCTTAAGAACAATATTAAAATATACATAATTTCTCAATGTCTATAACTTTACAAAAAATCATTGCCTATTTGTCAACTTAAAACTGTTAAGAACATAAAAATCTTTACCCTTTTTGTGCATTCTACACCTTCTTGTGAAACTTGCTCCTTTCTTCTACTTCTTATTTTTTATATGATTCTTTTTGTCAAAACCTCTACCCTAACCATCAAAAGATCTCTCCTTTAAATAGTCATTTCTTATTATAATTAGTTTAAACTCTATTTCTTCCACTCATATTCCACTAACTCATGAGTTTATTGTAAATTAAAGCAATAATTCATGTAAATGTGAAACCCCTCCATTCAATGCATAATGGTTACATACAAAAGAATTTTAAAGATCAACTTATTATTTCTTATTTCATCTAAACTATTATAATTGATAAATATATTTATTAATTCAATTAATTTAAATTTTGACCAATTCTAATAATAATAATATAATTTCTATGTAAATAAATATATAATTTAAACAAAACATTTAGAATAAATAGTAATAAATATAAAAAACAAAACAATAAAAAGTAACTAATATAAGAACATAAAATTGAGTTTAGAATGAACACATAATTGAGCTCATAAGTCTCATGAATTGATAATGAACATTGATTAATATAAAAAAAATCTTGTTTTTTATATTTAATTATATATTAAAAATTAAAATCAAAGTCTCATTTATACAAAAATTATGATTAAATATATATAATATAATGTGTAAATTTATTACTATATTGGAATTTATTAGTAGTAGTGGGTTGGACACAAAGGTAGGAATTAATAAATAATAAAAGAGAAGTTTTTTAATAGACAAAAATAAAAGCAAAAATTCAAGAATTATTGTGGAGGCTCCATTGGGGATTCTTTTACTTATATGTATAGAAGATATAGATATAGATAAACATTTCCCTTCATTGTGTTATGAATAATTTTATGTTTAATTCCTATTAGCAATCCATAATCGTAGGTTTTTATTCTTCTTGAGAATGCTCATAGGCATCACCAAATATTTTATTCCACTAAGAGTAGCATTTAATAATAATAAGTTAGTGGTAATAATGAATTTAAGTCTCATTTAATTGTAAATTATAAATAAATATTAATAAAATTAAAAAATTTATTGAAAAATAAATGGAAATGATGTGGAGCATCCTAGAGCTTGGAAAAAAGCTTCCTTTAGATATTTACTAGGGGCTAATCCCGTGCGATGCACGGGTTTATACAAAAAATTTGTTTTTAAAATAATGTTACAGATAAATTTAAATACGTATAATTAGAAAGAAAGTAATAATAATTTTCATACAATTTATTAAGATATTAAATTTTAAACAAACATAGAGAAAATGAAAATTAATTTTTAAATATTTTAGTTTAGTATTATATGATGTTAATAAACATTATACCAATAAGAACTATAAATATTGTAATGATATTAGTCGAAGCAAATTAAATTTAAGGAACTTAGACTATTCACCATTTTCATATTAATTCTTTAGAATTATCATGAAATATTAACTACTTCTCTCTTGCAATAGACTAAATTAGGCAATAGTTATGTTATTTAGTTTAGAGCAACTTGAATATAATTTTGGCATACTTATCTAATTCATTGTTTAAATATATTATTCAAAAGTTTTATCTAACTTAACATTAGTACAACTAAAAATTAAATTAAATTATTTTATATTTACAAAGGAGCACGCTTTAAATGAATTCTATTAAATTTTAAAATAAGTAAGCACAATATGAATGCAAATTAGTAGACAATGTTTAAAATAGAAACAAAATGGAGTTTATGTTTCATTCATACCTCTTAAGTTTTTATTCATGTCATAGGTATGCAACATAATATAAACACACGCATGATTTAATTTCTTAAAAAAAATTTACTTTAATTTCATTAGTTATTTGTTAGTAAAATTTGATTAATTAACATCCGATTTCCATAATAAATTTTTTCCATAAAATTGCAAGTTTTTTATTAAGTAATTTTATTTAATTTTATATTAAAAATTTAAAAGTCAATTTAACTTTATCTATGTCGTTGACTCTATAAAGCAAATAATAGACACTCTAACCTTTCAAAAGTAGGTTTGACTTGCAAGTTAAAAAGAATTAGTGAGATTTCACTAATAAGAGACTAAAACTTATGAAAAAATTTATCGTTTTCCTAGCATCCAAGTATTTTACAAATGCCTTTTAAACACCATAACATTTACAATTTGGATTCCTTTTTATTCATAGATTCAACATACTTCTTTCCTTTGATTGAATATATATACAACATTACCTTCCCCCAATTACCAATAAAACTTCAAACTACTACATGTAATGGCTCTGATCTCCAATTCCATGCATACCCCTATAATCTCCAAAACCTCCAACTCTCTCTTATAGACAATCCAATGCACCAATTACCTTCAACGCATCATTTGCTTATCAATTTGTTGCATGCATGTTGGGCACTCTTTGTTACACTTGTTGTCTGTGGGTAGACTATTAAAATGGTTTGAGATCAGTTGAAGTAATTACTTGTTAGTAGTCATGACTGTAGTGTGACTAAACCAGAATGTGTTAGTAGGTGAAAATGGTTGAAGATGCAAAAAGAGAAAGGGTGCACAAATGAGATGAAAAGAAGTACTGTGTGTATAAAGCCGGGGAATAAAAGTCTCTATATAAATGGATTATAAATCGTGAGTGTGAAGGTTACAAACTTTTTTTTGGTATAAACCGGGTATCCTATGCGCACAACTGCAGAGACTAATCCCTCGAGTCGGGTAGGACCACAAATGGCGGCAAAGCTCTCCCTCAATTTATATAATGACAATTTACAATTGGGTTATAATGACAATTTATATATTCAATATTAAATAGGGTGATATGTTACAAAGGATCGTAAAAATGAGAAGCTAAAGGGATTATAAAACCGTAAGTGTGTGAAGGTTAAAAGAATACGATTGGCTTATAATGACAATTTATCTATGCAATAATAAACGGGTGATATATATCACAACTGATTGTAAGAGTGACAGGCAATGCATGCATAGTGGATCTTAAATTAGATTTACAATTCATTTAACAATCAAATTTAATATCAAATATTATACTTACTAAATAAGGATAAATAAAGTGGAAAAAAGAGATAAAGAGGTTAACAAAAACATACTTTTCTTTTTGAAGCAACAAAAACATACTTAATTGCACAATGTCTTCCTATTTTTTTTCCCTTATGAAAATTAGAGAATAAATTTGGTTTACAAAACTTCACAATATAGTATTTAACACCTTTTTAATATTTTAAATAAATAGAATAATTTAACATATTTTTAATGTTTATAATTTTATTTAAATAATATATTAATTTGAATTTTAAAATTATATTTAGGAGTCAGTAAAAAATGAATTGAAAATATATTGTGATATTTAATAATTATTGGGAAAGTGAGATTCATTTTAAATATTGGATGTCATATTGGTTGAGTGGACATTAATTAAGTAAAATAGGAATATTGAGATATAAGTTGGAAATTAAATAAAGATGATGTGGAGCATCCTAGAGCTTGGAAAAAAGCTTCCTTTAGAGATTTACTAGGAGAATACTCGTGCGATGCACGAGTTGTTATATAATTTTTTTCCTTTAATTTTATATAGATTTTATACAAATATATACATAAGTTGTCGATATAAATTATGTATTTTAAAAATATAGTATTACATTAATATATTGTTGAATTTTTATTTATGCCATATTCTTATATAGTGTATTGTTTTTTAATATGCACAATTGTCCAAATTTTAGTGAGCTTAATTGTTGAAAATAAAATCTTACTAAACTTCATTTTACTTAGTAATAATAAATGCCATTCAATTTAATATCTTGAATTTATGAGCATGAATTTTAATAATAAAGACATGTGAAAAATAATATAAATAATAAGAATATTTTTGATATAGCATTTTTAATATGTGTAAGAAAACAAAGAAGAAAAATAATAATGATAATAATTGAAGATCAATACTAATGAGAATATTTTTTGATATAACATATAGCCTAAATAAACACTACGTAAAAAAAATTCTTTTTGTTTAAAAAAAAATAATGGTTTAATATGTGAAAGTTTAAGATGAAAATAATGAGATTTTATATTTCTTTTAAAACATTAGAATAAAAATAACTAAGTTATACTAAGAAAGTGATCATAATATATTGATAAACATGTTTGGAAGTGACTTACATTTGTAATGTGCGTCTTGCATTTGCTTTTCTCTTATAATGTTATTCTATTTTTATTTTCTTCTTCCAAATTTCAGTGACATCCTCTAAATATTATTATTATATTAAGCTTGGATGAGTTTAAATTAAATAAGTTAATGGTTGTGTATGAATAAATATAAATCATAGAAATTAGAAAGTAACTACACTTTATTCTATTTTTTCTTTATTTCTTTTTTTATTCATCAATTAATAATTCATAAATATTAATTAAAACAAAATTTGAAACTTAAAACAAAAGTGATAATAAGGAATTTAGATTTAATAGGAAACTTAGAAAGAGAAAACAATCAAAATCAAATCTTTATTTTTATTCTTTATAATGATATGAAAAATATATGGTCATTATTCACAATATGAAATGAAAGATTTATTTTATTATAATTGTTTTTTATGCAACTTATAATCTAAATAAGCTACATAAAGTGGAGAGTAAACATATAATATTTGTAAAAGAATTGAAACATTTAAATCTGAAGCTTTATTTGGTTGTTTATACCTCAAGCACTATTCTTATTTAAAATTAACCATTTTAGATGTGAATTTGTAAATAAAAAGTATTAGATAGAATATATACTAAAGGCATTAGATATGATGATAGTTGAAGAAAATGATATTTTTTTCCCTTTGTAATATAGAGAAGAGACACCTAATGTAATTTCCTTCTTAGAAGTGACACCAAAGGTTATGAAGTTTCAAGGAACATATGCAACTCATTTAGATCTAGCAAATCATACAATTTTACAAAACTATGAAATTAAACATTTTTTTTGACAAAAAATTAAACATATTTATAAAGAACAATATTAAAATATACATCATTTCTTAATGCCTATAACTTTACAAAAAATCGTTGCCTATTTGTCAACTTCAAACTATCAAGAACACAAAATTCTTTACCCTTTTTGTGATTTCTACATCTTGTGAAACTTGCTCCTTTCTTCTACTCCTTGTTTTTTATATGATTATTGCACCTAATGTAATTTCTTCTTAGAAGTGACACTGAAAGTTATGAAGGCTCAAGGAACATATGCAACTCATTTAGATCTAGCACATCATACAATTTTACAAAACAATAAAATTTAATATTTTTCTAAAGAACAATATTAAACTATACATCATTTCTCAATGCCTATAACTTTACAAAAAGTTGTTGTCTATTTGTCAACTTCAAACTATCAAGAACATTAAATTCTTTATCCTTTTTGCGAATTCTACATCTCGTGCAACTTGCTCCTTTCTTCTACTTCTTATTTTCTATATGATTCTTTTTGTCAAAACCTCTACCCTAACCATCCAAAGATCTCTCCTTTAAATAGTCATTTCTTGTTATAATTAGTTTAAACTCTATTTCTTCCACTAACTCATGAGTTTATTGTAAATTAAAGCAATAATTCATGTAAATGTGAAACCCCTCCATTCAATGCATAATGGTTACATAAAAAAGAATTTTAAAGGTCAACTTATTATTTCTTATTTCATCTAAACTATTATAATTGATAAATATATTTATTAATTCAATTAATTTAAATTTTGACCAATTCTAATAATAATATAATTTCTATGTAAATAAATATATAATTTTAAAAAAAACATTTAGAATAAATAGTAATAAATATAAAAAACAAAACAATAAAAAGTAACTAATATAAGAACATAAAATTGAGTTTGGAATGAACACATAATTGAGCTCATAAGTCTCATGAATTGAGAATGAACATTGATTAATATAAAAAAAATCTTGTTTTTTTATATTTAATTATATATTAAAAATTAAAATCAAAGTCTCATTTATACAAAAATTATGCTTAAATATAATATAATGTGTAAATTTATTACTATGTTGGAATTTATTAGTAGTAGTGGGTTGGACACAAATGTAGGAATTAATAAATAATAAAAGAGGAGTTTTTTAATAGACAAAAATAAAAGCAAAAATTCAAGAATTATTGTGGAGGCTCCATTGGGGATTCTTTTACTTATATGTTTAGATATAGATATAGATAAACATTTCCCTTCATTGTGTTATGAATAATTTTATGTTTAATTCCTATTAGCAATCCATAACCGTAGGTTTTTATTCTTCTTGAGAATGCTCATAGGCATCACCAAATATTTTATTCCACTAAGAGTAGCATTTAATAATAATAAGTTAGTGGTAATAATGAATTTAAGTCTCCTTTAATTGTAAATTATAAATAAATATTAATAAAATTAAAAAATTTATTGAAAAATAAATGGAAGTGATGTGGAGCATCCTAGAGCTTGGAAAAAAGCTTCCTTTAGAGATTTACTAGAAGAATACTCGTGCGATGCACGAGTTATTATATAATTTTTTTCCTTTAATTTTATATAGATTTTATACACATATATACATAAGTTGTCGATATAAATTATGTATTTTAAAAATATAGTATTACATTAATATATTTTTTATTTATGCCATATTCTTATATAGTGTATTTTTTAATATGCACAATTGTCCAAATTTTAGTGAGCTTTGTTGACAATAAAATCTTACTAAACTTCATTTTACTTAGTAATAATAAATGTCATTCTATTTAATATCTTGAATTTATGAGCATGAATTTTAATAATAAAGACATGTGAAAAATAATATAAATAATAAGAATATTTTTGATATAGCATTTTTTAATATGTGTAAGACAAAGAAGAAAGATAATAATGATAATAATTGAAGATCAATACTAATGAGAATATTTTTTGATATAACATATAGCCTAAATAAACATTACGTAAAAAAAATTCTTTTTGTTTAAAAACAAAAATAATGGTTTAATATGTGAAATTTTAAGGATGAAAATAATGAGATTTTATATTTCTTTTAAGACATTAGAATAAAAATAACTAAGTTATACTAAGAAAGTGATCATAATATATTGATAAACATGTTTGGAAGTGACTTACATTTGTAATGTGCGTCTCGCATTTGCTTTTCTCTTATAATGTTATTCTATTTTTATTTTCTTCTTCCCAATTTCAGTGACATCCTCTAAATATTATTATTATATTAAGCTTGGATGAGTTTAAATTAAATAAGTTCATGGTTGTGTATGAATAAATATAAATCATAGAAATTAGAAAGTAACTACTCTTTATTTTATTTTTATTTATTTCTTTGTTTATTCACCAATTAATAATTCACAAATATTAATTAAAACAAAATTTGAAACTTAAAACAAAAGTGATAATAAGGAATTTAGATTTAATAGGAAACTTAGAAAGAGAAAACAATCAAAATCAAATCTTTATTTTTATTCTTTATAATGATATGAAAAATATATGGCCATTATTCACAATATGAAATGAAAGATTTATTTTATTATAATTGTTTTTTATGCAACTTATAATCTAAATAAGCTACAAAAAGTGGAGAGTAAACATATAATATTTGTAAAAGAATTGAAACATTTAAATCTGAAGCTTTATTTGGTTGTTTTTACCTCAAGCACTATTTTTATTTAAAATTAACCATTTTAGATGTGAATTTGTAAATAAAAAGTATTAGATAGAATATATACTAAAGGCATTAGATATGATGATAGTTGAAGAAAATGATATTTTTTTTCCTTTGTGATATAGAGCAGAGACACCTAATGTAATTTCCTTCTTAGAAGTGACACCAAAGGTTATGAAGTTTCAAGGAACATATGCAACTCATTTAGATCTAGCAAATCATACAATTTTACAAAACTATGAAATTAAACATTTTTTTGACAAAAAATTAAACATTTTTATAAAGAACAATATTAAAATATACATCATTTCTTAATGTCTATAACTTTACAAAAATCGTTGCCTAATTGTCAACTTCAAACTATCAAGAACACAAAATTCTTTACCCTTTTTGTGATTTCTACATCTTGTGAAACTTGCTCCTTTCTTCTACTCCTTGTTTTTATATGATTATTGCACCTAATGTAATTTCTTCTTAGAAGTGACATGAAGGTTATGAAGGCTCAAGGAACATATGCAACTCATTTAGATTTAGCACATCATACAATTTTACAAAACTATAAAATTTAATATTTTTCTAAAGAACAATATTAAACTATACATCATTTCTCAATGCCTATAACTTTACAAAAATTGTTGTCTATTTGTCAACTTCAAACTATCAAGAACATGAAATTCTTTATCCTTTTTGCGAATTCTACATCTCGTGCAACTTGCTCCTTTCTTCTACTCCTTGTTTTCTATATGATTCTTGCACCTAATGTAATTTCCTTCTTAGAAGTGACACCAAAGATTATGAAGGCTCGTGGAACATATGCAACTCATTTAGATCTAACACATCATACTGATCATACAAAAAATTAAACATTTTTCTTAAGAACAATATTAAAATATACATAATTTCTCAATGTCTATAACTTTACAAAAATCATTGCCTATTTGTCAACTTAAAGCTCAGTAAGAACATAAAAATCTTTACCCTTTTTGTGCATTCTACACCTTCTTGTGAAATTTTCTCCTTTCTTCTACTTCTTTATTTTTATATGATTCTTTTGTCAAAACCTCTACCCTAACCATCCAAAGATCTCTCCTTTAAATAGTCATTTCTTGTTATAATTAGTTTAAACTCTATTTCTTCCACTCATATCCCACTAACTCATGAGTTTATTGTAAATTAAAGCAATAATTCATGTAAATGTGAAACCCCTCCATTCAATGCATAATGGTTACATAAAAAAGAATTTTAAAGGTCAACTTATTATTTCTTATTTCATCTAAACTATTATAATTGATAAATATATTTATTAATTCAATTAATTTAAATTTTGACCAATTCTAATAATAATATAATTTCTATGTAAATAAATATATAATTTAAAAAAAAACAATAGTAATAAATATAAAAAACAAAACAATAAAAAGTAACTAATATAAGAACATAAAATTGAGTTTAGAATGAACACATAATTGAGCTCATAAGTCTCATGAATTGAGAATGAACATTGATTAATATAAAAAAAATCTTGTTTTTTTTTATTTAATTATATATTAAAAATTAAAATCAAAGTCTCATTTATACAAAAATTATGATTAAATATAATATAATGTGTAAATTTATTACTATGTTGGAATTTATTAGTAGTAGTGGGTTGGACACAAAGGTAGAAATTAATAAATAATAAAAGAGAAGTTTTTTAATAGACAAAAAATAAAAGCAAAAATTCAAGAATTATTGTGGAGACTCCATTGGGGGTTCTTTTACTTATATGTATAGAAGATATAGATAAACATTTCCCTTCATTGTGTTATGAATAATTTTATGTTTAATTCCTATTAGCAATCCATAATCTTAGGTTTTTATTCTTCTTGAGAATGCTCATAGGCATCACCAAATATTTTATTCCACTAAGAGTAGCATTTAATAATAATAATAATAAGTTAGTGGTAATAATGAATTTAAGTCTCATTTAATTGTAAATTATAAATAAATATTAATAAAATTAAAAAATTTATTGAAAAATAAATGGAAATGATGTGGAGCATCCTAGAGCTTGGAAAAAAGCTTCCTTTAGATATTTATATAGATACTAGGGGAATTACCCGTGCGTTGCACGGATTGTTTGAATGTTTTTTTTTAAATATAGAGTATAGTATAATATAAATATAAATATAAATATAAATATAAGTTTAATTTTTTATATCAAACTTAATTATTTTAGGCAATATTCTTATATAGAGTATGTGTTTTAAAATATAATTAATTGTTAATATTCATTATCAAATATGTTTTTATAATTTTAGAAAAGTGAAATGAATTTACAAAGTTGACTAAATACTTTAAAATAAAGAATGTGGGATTTAATATGAAAATAAATTATAAAAATAAGGAGCAACCTAAAGGATCCATTAGGGCTTTCTACTTTTTAAAGAACAATTTTAAAAATTAAACATAACTCATACATGTTTATACCTTTACAACAATTGTCGACTCATTAATTAATCCCAATTTTTATTTTTGTCTTTTTGATTACCTTAGAATTGTCAATAACATGAAACTCAAATATTTTGATTTGTCTTTTATATTTCTTTCTCTATACATGTAAACTTAATTTTTTCTCCCTTGACTACACGATCTAATATTTCTCTATTCACATTCTGCCTCTTCTCGTCCACTCTTTTCTAATGCTCACATGCTTTTTCACCAAAATCACTTACCTCACCATTTAATTTTTTTCTCCTATAAATAGTTGTGTTATATCATAACTGTATAAAACTATACATCTTTCACTTATATTTTAGTAACTCATGAATTTCTTGACCCACTAATTATTTCTTAGTTCAATATATTTAAACAATAAATCAGAATATGACTATTCATTTGCATTGACATACTAAATTAAACGATTTTTCCAATTGATTATATAATAAATAAGCTATTCAAATTTAGGCAATTTTTGTTAGAACGTAGGGTATGATTGTTAATTTTTGTTTTGTTTTATCACTTAATTATATCGTAAAAATATATAAAACCTATTCTTATTGTTTTCCATTAAACATAAATTTTAAATTATTCCTACAATTAAAATTAGTTGCATATATATATATATATATATATATATATATATATATATTAAATTAGTTGTATGTATAAACTACAATTTTAAGTTTCCAATGTAGTTTGAATACAACTTATTAATTTTACTTTTTATATATATATATATATATATATATATATAATTTAAATGAATTTAGGTTTGTTTTATAACTACTAAAAATAATTATGACATTAATTTAGAATGAATCACAAATAATAGGTTGATAGTTAATAGTTTTTTGGTTACAAATGAAAAGTTAATTGATAACAGAAGCTAGTTAATTAATAGTGTATTTGAAACCAATGTAACTTTTCGTTTCATCATTTTTTTTGTTACAACTTTGCATTCCATACGTGTGTATGTGTGTGTGAGATTGAACTTTCATTCTAAGTTTTCAATAAAGTTTGATGTGGACTTATTAAATTTAATAAATAAATAAATAAATAGATAAACATTATTTTTCTATTTTGTCACTAAATTATATAATAAATAGTGTATATATATATATATATATATATATATATATATATATATATATATATATATTAAGTCATTTGGTCCATCAAAGAAAGCAAATTACTAATAGTAAAACGAAGAATGTTGTTGTTTATGTTTTCTTTTTGGTTAGAATATGACTATTCATTTGCATTCTAATCCTAAATTAAACAAATTTTACAATTAATTATATAACAAATCATCAATCCAGAAAGATTTCAATTTTTGGTTAGAACGTAGGGTATGGCTATTCATTTTTGTTTGTTTTGTCACTTAATTATATGATAAATAATTACTAATAAAAGACAAATTTAGAAAAATAATTTTTGGGATAGTCTCCAACCACTATAATGGCTTTCTTGAAGAATGAATATTAGTAATGTAAAAACCAACAAATTTACATGAGTGATGTAACAACCAAACAAAAGAGATGTTAAAGATGAAAAGATGATTGGTGACCTCTCTTCTTAGGTACTTATAGTATTTGAAAGAAGGCTTAAAGTTGAAAGAAAATGAAAAGATTGTAACTTACCTCTATTAAAAACCAACTATAATAATTAGTACTAATCATGATATAAATTTAGAGACACCAAAAGTTAACATGTTGTAGGAAATTTTATAAATATATTTTTATGTTATTTTTAGAGGAGTACAAATTTTTCATTATTTACTAATAAGAAATTTACTACTATTTAGTATATGAAATTACGGGATAGACTTTATAAATAAAGACAAATTACTATGTATGTTCGTAACTTATGGAAAACCAAAAGTCTCACAACTCTTTAACATTTTCATCACCAATGATTCATAAATTGTAATTAAAACTATATGTAAAACTAAAAAACAATAACTAAATATATTCATAAATCATTATATCTAATTTTTTTAGTGTCATGGATAGTAAATTCATTTT
Source organism: Oxytropis ochrocephala (assembly GCA_020916435.1). Taxonomy (NCBI): domain Eukaryota; kingdom Viridiplantae; phylum Streptophyta; class Magnoliopsida; order Fabales; family Fabaceae; genus Oxytropis; species Oxytropis ochrocephala. The sequence continues at coordinate 25,630,713 of CM037090.1, read as the reverse complement.
GGGAAAAAGTCATAGACATTCGAATTTTTAGTGGGGAAAAAGTGAATTATATATCAAATGTAGCATATTTTTTTAAAAAATTATAAATTGAAGTTAACATCTTTTGAATTTATATTAAAAAATTTAATTTGTAGATATATCAATATAATAATTTGTTTTTTTGGAAAATAATATGAAAAGATATGGCGACATTATTAAATACTTGTTAGTAAAGTAATATTTAACACCACAACTTGGAGGTCATAGATGTTGAATGGAGATTTATTAATAAAAGTAGATTATTAAGATTTAATTTAAAAAATAATAATGAAAATATGGAGGAGCATCCTAGTTAGAGATTTATATTGATGATATAGATATATATATATATATATATATATATATATATATATATATATATATATATATATATATATATATATATTGATGGTTGATTTTAATTATATAATATAATGAGAAAGAATATAAAGGGTCTTAATAATGTAGCCTTAATATGTAATCATGAATTTAAGTCTCCTAATTTTATGTGGAAATTATTAAAAATATATTAATATAATTGAAAATCTAATTGAGAAATAAATGAAGATGATGTGGAGCATCCTAGAGCTTGGAAAAAAGCTTCCTTTAGAGATTTATATAGATAGATATAGATTCTCTCTCTCATCACATTATTATTTTAGTCATAACTCTTACTCAAAAATACACTAAAGTTATCAAAAATCACCAAATACCACTACAACAGATTTAGCCAATGGGCATCGTTTTTTTATCCATGGGCAGCGCTTCTGAGCGCTGCTAAACGTGGCGCTGTTGATTCCACTCCAACAATGGGAAGCACTCCCTAAAAAGCGCTACCCATTGCCCAAATGTGTGCTCAAATAGGCAGCACTCACTAAAAAGTGTTGCACATTGTCCCAACGCGTCCTCAAATAGGCAGCACTCCCTAAAAAGCGCTACCCATTGCCCAAACGCGTCCTCAGATAGGCAACACTCTCTAAAAAGCGCTACCCATTGCCCAAATGCGTCCTCAAATAGGTAACACTCTATTAAAAGCGATGCCCATTGTTTAATTTTTTTTTGTCTGTTATTGTGTATTTTTCTTTTTATATTTGCAATTTACCTGGCCATATACAACCAATACAATACAACCCAATCAAATCTATCTATCTATACAAATAAATTAACGATAAATCTATCCAGTCAAGCAGTAAACATATCATCTAAATACTCATAATAATGGACCAACAACTTGATGCTAGAGAACTTGTATTTCTCCTAATACATGTATATTTCATATTCTTGTACATCAAGAGTACAGATATGAACAAAGAACAATTTAATTTTCCACCCATTGAATTCAATGACTGCATCTTGTACATTAGTAATTCAAGTAAGAAGAAACACAACTATCTTAAGATAAAAGTAAAAAAAATTATACATTATGGGAGAACCTGAAAGTGAAATAGGAGCCAATGTATCACAAAACTATTTAATATGTAACCTTACACATAGATATAAATGTACACAACCATTGCTTGCTGGTGGAAGCTAGAATAGAGGAATTTATTCAGTAATTCCTTGTTTGCTTGGGGGTTGCGACTCCTCCTCTATGCTAGCAAAAGAAAAAGGTGATAACATTAACAAAAATAAGCAAAATGACACAACTCTAGAAATGAAATGCAAAGGAAAACCGAAAAGCATAATTGAAGAAATTTTCAACAACAAAGAAGGAAAAAAAGCTATTATAAAATAAATAAAAACCAAAGCAGAGGATAGACAAAATATTATGTGGATATTTGATGCAAAACCTGTACCTATAAATGAATTGGTGTGTTGCTTCGCCATTCTATTTGTCACCTATGAATTCACCCCTCACCTGTGAGTGACAAATTAAAGTAACACACCAGCCAAAGTTGAGAGCATTGGTCTCAACTAAGCAATCTATTGGCAAATAACTCTTTATCATTAATATCATCATGGCAATTATAATACAAATATCCTTACCGAGATGCATAACAATCGAGTCGGCATGCCTGTGATAGATGAAAGCCTCATCTTGCCATGTTAGGTGACTCCAAGTAACTACTCCATGCCTTTGAATATGAATTTTAAAGAGCAAAGTGAATCAAATAATATACTAAACTGATTGCTAAATCAACAACAATCTAAAATAAAGCATAAATTCAACTAAATCATACTTTACATATAATTTTTTAGAAGTAACACAAAGGTATTGAAGCTGGTTGGTGAATTGAATTGAAAAGCCACACAACACACAATTGATTCTTTATTCACATTCTTATTCCTCTCATATTAGTATTTTTTTTCACTGAAAAAAAAAGGCATATGAGCTAATTAAGGGGTATTGAAAAAGGGGGAAAACAAACTTTTTTAGTTTTTTTGACCCATGTAAAAGGACCTAGTTTTTTTGAAGAAATTGACTCAAAAAATTAAATCAACAACAAAATAATGACACAAGGAGGAAGAAGAAGAAGAGGAAGCAAACCTGAGATTTTGAGCCTTGTGGATTGAAAATAAAAACCCTAAAACGAAAATCCAACTGCAAATCATTAAAATATTTCCAGAAAAAATTAAATCAACAACAAAATAATGACACAAGGAGGAAGAAGAAGAAGAAGAAGAGGAAGCAAACCTGAGATTTTGAGCTTTGTGGATTGAAAATAAAAACCCTAAAACGAAATCCAACTGCAAATCATCAAAATATTTCCAGAAAAAATTAAATCAACAACAAAATAATGACACAAGGAGGAAGAAGAAGAAGAGGAAGCAAATTAACCTGAGATTCAAAATCTCTCACCTTCAGAAATAGACATGGATTTGGAAGGAAGAAGAAGAGAAAAAGAGTGTTTGAAGGAGAGAGTGAAGAGGTCGACTCAAATTCTTTTTGGAAGTGAGAGAATACAAGTTCTCTATCATCAAGTTGTTTGGTGAGATGGAGAGAAGGAAAGAAGGGTGTAGCTATACTCAGTGTTTTTTAAGAAGCGCTGGATATTGGGAGAACGCGTGAAGCGATGGACAACATTTTTTAAAAAGCGCTGGGTATTGGAACGCGTGAAGCGATACCCAACGTTTTTTAAAAAGCGCTGGGTATTGGGAGAACGCGTGAAGCGATACCCAATGTTTTTTAAAAAGCGCTGGGTATTGGGAGAACGCGTGAAGCGATGAGCATCGTTTTTTAAAAAGCGTTGGGTATGGCTAATGCGTTTAAAGGCAATGGGCAGCATTTTTTTAAAAAGCGCTGGGTATGGGTTAGCTGTTTTGGTCATCCGTAGTGTTTTTACTTAAAGTGTAACACCCTGAAAATTTTTCACGATTGCAATGCTAATATTACATATCCGAATATATCAGAGTAGCGGAACATAATATACAACTTGTATCAATACAAGTTATATAAATAAAATACAAAGAAACACAAGCGGAAATACATAAGCATAAATGCTCCTTAGCCATCTTCAACACAAGCTTCAACTAGCCGTGCTTCTTAGCTTTCCTCTTTTCCTGTTTCTCTGTAAAATAACCACAATATATTGGGTGAGACAACTTGTCTCAGTGAGCTTTACCGTGACCCCTAGCCACACTCATGAGCCAATTAAAATCATATACACAAAGCAAGTTAGTACTTATGGATCTCTTAGCAATTCTATTATATGAATTGCGAAACATAAAACATAGACACAAGCAAGTTAATACTTATGGATCTCTTAGCAATTCTATTATATGAATTGCTTAGGAAACATGGTAATCCAAGAATGAATTACAATAAAGTTTTATTAATTTTAGTACACCACCAACAACCTAAAAGAAGCATGGGTGGACCCCGGTCATAGCCAATAAGTGTACAACTCTCAAAGCGGAATAATCTTTTTAACATTGGGGCCTGTGGGGCGGGGCTCATGACCGCCTCCCTAGCATACTAACACATAGAGGTCGTCACCTCAACTCGATATATTTATATATCGTAACATATAACGGATAGAGCATATCATTTTCCGCAAGCATTATTTCAATTCCATTTAATTTATAATTATAGGTCTCATGGATAGGTTTAGATGATTTATAATCATCCCTAGCCAAAACATAAAAATAGAACATTTCGTTCGGTTTATTTTCCAAGACATAAGTCCACACACGTTCACTAGTTCGGTTTTTGAAATAATAATAATATTAATCGTTATTTCAAAACCACTTTGAATTTGTATCAAAATTTCTAACAAAATTTTGGCAGAGTTTCTCCGTAATACTGGACATCCCAAAAATAATATTTACGCAAAAACTAGTCCGCACATCATTTTATTCCAAAATCATTAATTTCGTACATATACAAAATTCTACGGTTTTCCAATAGATTTGAAAATTCAACCGATTCACACCCAACTCTAAAACACATCCAAACAAACAATATTCCACATAATCCGGTCCAAACATATCAATTCAAAAATCAAAGCATTATGGTTTCGTTTTAAATTTTCAAACACGCGTCATTTTCGTAAAATAGCGTTTTTGATTTCTAAAATTCTCGAAACTTGAAATTTGAAAATCATTCAAACATAGTTCAAAAACGATGTTTAAAATTCCCTAAGCGAGTAAAAACTCACCTATCGTGATGAAAATCACGAAGCACCGAGACTTTCCGCGAGAACGCTTTTCTGACATAACCACACGAACGCTCCCCGACTCAACTCCACGTTCCGGCGACATCCGAATTCGCTCCTAAAGCTTTCCACTCGATCACGAGACCTCTTTTTGACCAAAATACCGAATTGCTCGAAATCCTCCATGACCACTATTCATCATCCCTAACCTCCAAAAGCTACTATTCACAAAACCCCAAATTGGATTTTACAAACCCTAACTCACTCAAGCTTGAATTCTTCACTCTTAGATGACAATCCAACCTCTCTATGGTATTTTCCTAGGCTTCCAAGACAAGAGGTGAAACAAGAAACCCAACATCTCTCATTTTCTTCACAATTTCGAAAATGGTGGATTTGAGGATAGTGAATGGATGATGATGATTTTGGTGTCAAAATGAAGAGGAAGAAACGCTGAACGTTTTTCGTGTTGGAAGGAAGTCGTTTTGATGAACCGAAGCATCCCCTTTTTCCTCTTCTTCTTCCTTACCCATTTCTCCTTCTCTCTCACGGTTCTCACCATCTCTCTCTGTCACGTTTTTTTTCTTTCTTTTCTTTCTTATTCTTTCCTTATTTAATTCCTTTTCTTCTTTCTTTTTTTTCTTATTTTATTCATTTCTTATCTCTCTCTCTCTCTGTTCCGTTCTCTTCTTTCCTTATTTCTTTCTTAATTTTATCACAAGTGTGGAATGAGAGAAGATTTTTGGATCTTTTGATGTCTCGGAGATCATTTTGGGGTGAAGTAAGATAAATACTAAAATAAGCAGAAAGACTAATTTCCACTCAGGTTATGACTTAAATTATTTTCTCTAGAATTTTAAAATCGCTTTCAGAATAATCTCATATCCGAAACTTGATTTATTATTTATTCGGATAATAAATCACTCATTAATTTCTTAATTTGAAATTAACGAAATTAGTGATGTTATATAAAGCGGCGCTTATAAAAGCCATTTCTTTTTGACAAATCTAGCGTAGTGTACTCAAGTTAGACAACTTCCCGATAATAGTATGTTACTCTTTATTACTTAAGAATGCCTCACTTTATTGGGCTTCCCTACCCTTTAACACACACAAGTAATATTATGTTCTAGTATGCTGCTCCCGTGTGTGAATAAAAATAGAAAGAAAAAAAAAGAATTTCATTTTTACGTAATTAATTAAGCACAAATAACCCAAGAAAGACTTAGATGAGACAGAAGAGTCTCTTCCAGAACAAGCGTCTTGGGATCGAATCCAAATTTTGAAAAAAGCGAGTGTTAAATCTCTTGAGGAGAACTTTGCGCCCATTGTGGTCACCTACCATTGAGAGAGATTGTCTCTGAGTTGTCTGCACATGTGAGAGGATACGCTTTATACCAAAAAATTAAGCACAAGTATATCATTATTTAATCAAAAGCACGTGGATAAATTGCTCAATCGATTGTGTGATTCTCCTATTTTATTAGGAGATAACGATGGCAAAAATTTCTTTAATAAAAAACGATTTCAAAAATTGTAATAATCTTGTGATGAATAAAATATAATATAAATTACACACGGCATGAAACGCGTGCTATAAAGAACGAGTAGTATATATAAATTACACACGGCATGAAACGCGTGCTATAAATTACACTTGTGATTTGTGATTTTTTTTTTTCACAAACTTGTGTGAAAGATAAATTACTAAAATAAAAAGACTAGTTTATATAAAGTAGGTTAAAACAAATTAAAGGTTTTTTGTTTTATCTTTTACTCAAAGTTTATTTTTATATTTTGTCTTCTAAAATATTTTTTTTGCCTTTCAAACATTACACAATGTGGTTCTAAAATATTTTTGTCTTCTAAAAATAAATAAAAAACCAAATGATTCAACTGATTGAATTAATCATGACCCGAAACTATCTCTGGTTCACTTATTTGAGTGGTTTGACAGCAATTTCATCCAATTTTGAGCGGTATAAAATGTTGAATCATAATTCGGCGGTCTCACCAGTTCCATGTCCAGTTTTCAAAATATTGGTATATACTCCATTATATATGCTTTTGGTTTGAATTCATCCTGATCTCTTATTTTAGTGTTATAATCAGTTATCCACTAAAATTAATTATAAATATACGTATGATAATGGGAAAAAAAATTAAAATAGAATTGGATCTCCAATATTGTTGGAATAAACCGGGATGATAGAAAGGGATTTTCTGTGCACATATTGATGAACAAATTGTCAACAATTTTTTTAAAGATAAAGAACAAAAATGTAAAGATAAACGACTAACACTATGTTTCGTTGAGCGAAATTGAAAAGAAATGACGAGAGGGAATAAAAGGCATATTTGTAAAATGACATATATATATATATATATATATATATATATATATATATATATATATATATATATATATATATATATATATATATATATATATATATATATATATATATATATATATATATATATATATATATATATTTATATTCCTATTTTAAAATTTGATATAATGAAGAGAATAAAGATAAAAGATATCTATTATTAGAATCAAGAATAAATAAAAAATACTAATAAAGAATAAAAATACAGAAAGGAAAGTATTTCGTAAAAATAAGAGACAAATTAAAATTTTATTAACCTAATAACACAATATTTATTTAAATTAGAAAACTAAAATTAAACACGTGAAACTGAAAAAAATTATGAACTTTCATATTAGGAGTAAATTTTTTTTAAGATAATCATGTGAAAACAAAAGCAAATTGATAGTAAAAGGACAAAGGAATAAAATAAATAAAGTTTATGTTTATTATAATATTGTCTCCAATGAAGGGGCAAAAATGTAATTTGATGGGAAGTTTAGCTCTCATCCTCCCCTTTCTTTCCAAAACTAAAAGATTTGATTCATGTCCAATACTTTTCTTTTCATACTCATTTTTTATTGACTCAAAACCAAACAATCAAAAGATTGTTGGAAAAAAACGTGTTTTCCTTCCATTCCTTATTTTCCCACTACTTTTCTTTGTTCCCAAACAATATGTAAAAAAACCACGCTCTAGCGCCTTCTAAGCCCTTTTGTCCAGTATTAGAATTATAAGTCCCTCATCACGGTATTAGAATTTTAAGTCACTCATCATTATAAAATTAGTGTAAAGGACAATGAATGTCTTCTACTTATAAATTTCTAGGTCTTAAAGCATCTTTGATGATGAACTAACAATTCTTAAATAGGTTCTACAATGCCACATCACTTTTAAGCATTAACTTCTTCTTTGCTCCAATGGCGAACTCTCTCAAAAACTCAAATTGGGGTCCACATCACTTTCATATTAGTTGAAACACCCCTTTTTGCCTAATAAAAAATTATAATTTTGTGTCTACTTTATTGATATGAATAAACTTTACTTCTATAAGAACTCATTCTTAAATGTGTTGTCCATGTGGCATACTCTAATGTGAATCACACAAATTTTAGTTCTTACACTTATGAACTCATTAAAAACCTACCATTGAAGATGCTCTTATACATTTGAATTGAAGTGAGATCGAATCTCAACGCATTCTCTTACGCTTAAAATTAGACATTTGAAGTGTGACCAAAGAGCCCTAAGAGAAGGTAACCCTACAAATCTCTCTTAAAATTAAACCTAATATAATTTTGAGATTTTGGATTTAGCTCATCATTACAAAATAACTTTTTATATGATTAGAAATGTCTTCACTTAACCAACATGATGTAGCACAAATAATAGATATTCGGGTCTCTTAATTATTTGGCCATGGGTCCGACTCCTGACCGGTGTGCATGAAAAACTATTTGTTAGAAGAAGTCAACCCCTTAAATGAATCTGTACCTCGAAGGTTTAGCTTGACAGCCACTGTAATGACCCAACCCAAGAGAGAAAAACCCCAAATACCTAATAGACTATGTGACCTAATAAGAAGCATATCTAGTAGATTTCAGAAGCATATGAGTCACAATTTTATCCCTTAGAAGGTTCTTTAGTAGGGTGAGTCACCCTTTTCTAGCATCTATATATGTACTCTCAATCATTTGAATGAGATCATCAAATCAATGAAAAGGCAAAATTACACCAGGGGTCCTTTAAGTTATTTAATTGCAACAAATTGGTCCTTTAAGTTTTTTTTGTATCCTTAGGTCCTTTAAGTTATTCAATTGTAACAAGTTGGTCCTTTAAGTTACATAATATGTACATCATTAGTCATTTTTTCATTTTCTATTACAAAAAAAAACCCAATTCGCACTAATAGAGCTGACGTGGCTGTGACAGAGCCTACATGTCATCTGTCTCGTAACAATTTTGTCATTTAAAAAAATTAGTCCTTTCAACTTAAATGAAAAAGAAGATGAACCATCCATTTTTTAAAAAAATTAAGTTGAAAGTTCCAAATTATTACATTACCGTTGTCTTAAAAGACCAAATTCTAATTACAAGATAAATGATAGGTAGCCTCCGTCACGGCCACATAATCTCTGTTAGTGTGAATTGTTACGAAAAAAACTTAAAGGACCAACTTATTACAATTAAATAACTTAAAGGACTTCCGGTATAATTTTGCCCAATGAAAATTATGAAGAAAGATTTAGTATAGTTTTTTTATTTTCTTAAAGGAGACACTCACACCTCGAAAGAAGTTTTTATTTTCAGTTATTGTGTTTTGAAGATTCACCCATTTTTAGTTACGTTACATTAGTGCTTTGATTGCCATGGACTCACTTTCCCATATTTCCTCCGTTCTTTCATTTTATTCATACAACACGTCACCTCCATCTCCATCTTATCCATCCTCTATTTCTTCATTTTATTCCACCAACAAATTCTCTTACATCTCCATCTTCATTTTATCACACTATTCACACCGACACTATTCACACCGACAGTACTGTCATTGTGTGAATAGAATTTTGTAATTACATAAACACAAAGAGTATATCATTATTTAATTAATTAAAAGCACGTGGAGAAATTGTTCAATCAATCAGAAGGAGTTGCACACAAGAAAAATCTTTGAGCTCTCAAAGGCTATAAATAGGACAATGAAGCTACCACTCAATGCACCAAAAATAAACATAACCCAATTAGAGTTCCACTCCTAGCGAAAACAATTAATATGTCGAGCCTAGTGGTACCAGTTCTTAATGCTGCAAACAAAGTGTCTAACCAAGTGGTATCATCAGTACCAGTTCTTAATGCTGCAAACAATATGTCGAACCAAGTGGTATCATCAGTTCTTAATGTTGCAGGTGGCAATGACCACAACCCTTTAACCATGTCTGATGAACACATTTTGGAAGAGATTTATTCCACTCATGTCCATAGTGACATCAAGTTTGATTCTGGCTCTCTTTTTACAATTACTGAAAACATCCTTATTCGTTCAACCCATCTTGTTGATAACGTTGTCCAAGTATATATATTTATATCCGCACCTACTCAATTTATTAAACATTGGATTTATAAGATTTTACAAATACCTTTTGAGCTTATAATTAATTAATAATACCTGTAATAAATTGTTTACAGGGAAATCAAGGAAGTCTGGAACAAGCAGATAACAAAAATCCCCCTGCTAGCTTCACTTCACCATTGTGTACTTTGAAGCAAATTGCTTCCCAGGTTGTTACTTATATAAATTCTTTTATTTATTAAATAACTTAATTGTTTTAGAGAATTTAAAGTGAACAGATGACACCCAGTTTAAGGTAGATATATAAAATATTTGATCTCCCCGAGTCAAAGATGTTATTTAGACGTGGGAATAGGCTGGGCCGAGCTAGGTTTTGCTTGGCCTGAGTCTGACTTACGTTGAACGCGTTAGGCCTGAGTCTGGCCCGTGGCCTGTGATAGACCAACTTTTGAGGCTTGGCTTGACCTTTTCGAAAGTTTGGCAAGGCCTGAAAGCCTGTTTAAAAGCCTATTTCACCATATTTGTTTTAGAAAACCAACAATCTTTGAGTGGTGTAGACTTTGTAAATAGCGACAAAGAAACGAATTTAAACATCATGAGGAAACTTGTGACGGTTAAAGAAACGGTTTGCAAACCTTCCTCAAAATTGACTAAACAATTGCAACGGTCAAAAACAGAAAATTGATTTTCATATGACTTTTTGTCGCGATTTAATTGCTGTATAACACACTGATTTTTTGTAAAATTTAGCGACAATTTTGAACCGTCACGATATAGTCAAAAAAATAAAAAATTATTTTTTTATAAACCAGCTGGGATCCTCTGCACGCAATTGCAGAGACTAATCCCTTGAGCAGGGTATGACCACAATGGGCGGCAAAACACTCACTCAAGAGATTTAACACTGCTGCATGTCTAAGGCTGGATTCGATCCCAAGACCTTGATTAAAGCTGGAAGAGACCTCTATCATCTCATCTAAGTGATCTTGGATAAAAAATAAAAAATGATTGCGAATAACATCATAATTATTTCTTTTGTGGGAAATTATTAAATAACCATCAGAATTATTTATTTGTTGTCATTCAAATTTTACCGGCTCTATATTTGAGATTTTGAGCTTTACTTTTTCCTAAATAAGCACATAAAAGTAAGAAAAATAAATAATTAAATTAATTTGCCAATAGTTAGTAACTCAATTCTTGGATATTAATCAGATCTCTAGATTTTTAAATAATTTATAGCAAGATCCATAAACTCAAGGACTTAAATAACAAAAAAAAAGAAATTGTATGATGATTGCAGATGTCATGCAAGCCTCCTGGAGAAGAAATTGCTCACAAAACTACACTAGCAATCCTCAACAATCTCTCAAACTATGAGTGGAATGCAAAAGCAGTGCTTACTCTTGCAGCTTTTGCACTGGAATATGGTGAATTCTGGCTGCTATCTCAGCACATGCCAACAGAACCACTTGCTAAATCATTAGCCATAATCAAGCGAGTACCTTATCTCACCAATCCAGAATCTCTAAAAAAACACCGCAATGCCATTTTGGAGATCAACAATCTTGTCAAAGCCACTTGGCAAGTGATTGATATCATAGTTGAATTTGATACACTTAACAAAGGTGACATAAAAGACCTTCCAGCTTTGGCACCTGCGTTAGAACAATTGCCTATTGATGTCTATTGGGCTATCATCACCATCGCAGCAATTGTTACTCAAATTGATTGCCTCATTACAGATTCGTACGTTCATGCTAGCTATTTTTTGAAACCTTATACATAAGCTAGCTACTTCATCATAATCACAAATAAATGTATTTCAGGGAGAAGAGGCAAGACTTATCTCACTTTGGTCAAAAGATTAACATCATTCTTAGCAAATTGAGGAAGCAGATGTCAAAATGCAAGGAACAAATTGGTAATTAATCACATATTTTTTATTTTATTTTGTCAACCCCAAATGTAAATGATGATTTCCTCTATATATTAGTGTTTTTATACATGCATGCATGGTGTTGAATAAATTAATTGATTTCTCAGAGGAAGCAAACTATTACAAGATTCTCAAGAAACTCTTTCAAACCCCTACTGAAATTATGGAAGTGCTTAAGGTGCTGATTTTTTGGAAAGACACTCCACAAACTCCAATTTATGATGGTGCCACCAAGACACTGGTTAGTATCATATATATTTTTCTTAATATGTTACGAAAAAATCAATACTAGAAAAACTAGTGACGGAAAATTTTAAATTTGTCGCTAATTATGGCGTTTCAAAATTTAGTGACGGAATTAGAGGTAGATTTTGCATTTTCCATCTCTAATTTTCTCTCTCAATTTAACTTTTTTAGTAGTGATATAAAAGGGAAATTAATTATTTACGTCTCTTTGCCTAATAGGTTAACATTGAAGTATTAAAAAAGAAGGACGTGTTCTTGTTCATTTCAACCCTAGACATCAGTGAAGAAGAGCTCTCTATTTTAATTCCAATTTACGATCATATAACGAAGATAGGAACCCAATATAAGATTTTGTGGGTTCCTATTGTGGAGGAATGGAATGATCAGCTGCATGAAAAATTTGAGACTTTAAAGACTAAAATGCCCTGGTATGTGTTGAACTACTTTTCACCCATAAAAGGATTCAAGTTCATAAAGGAGGAATTGCAATTCAAGAAGAAACCTTTGGTTGTGGTGTTGAACCCCCAAGGCAAAATTCTGCATCCTAATGCATTCCACATGATTCAAATTTGGGGGATTAAGGGCTTCCCTTTCACCATATCCATAGAAGATTCATTCACCCAATCACTGATATGGATTGATTCTCTCGTGTGCGGTTTCGATACAAAGTTTAAGCTGGGTAAGTATTTATTTTTGTCGTAAATATTCTTATGATTGTTTTGTTTAGGCTTAAATGAAAAGATATAGGTGTATTATTGACAATTTAAAATTGAAACCAAATAAAACTTTGAAAAAGTATTAATTATAACTAATAGATTTGATGTTTTTATTGAAATACGATCAAGGAGGCCAAAAATGTCATCATTTATGGAGGTAAAGATAAGGAATGGATTCAACAATTCACTAAGTATGCTACTACCCTTGCAAATGATGCGATTATTAAGGAGGCCAATGTTTCAATTGAATTATTATCCATAGAGTCTCAACAACCAAATCTCATTAACAACTTTTGGAAAGGTGTTGAGAGTTTATTTGTAACCAAGATGAATAAGACCACAAACACAATTACTCAACAAGTTGAGAAATTGCTTTCCTACAAAAATGAGACTGGGTGGGCACTTGTTACAAAGGGACATATTGTAGTTTTTGTTGGACATGGAACTACAGTTTTGAAGACAGTTGCAGAATTTGACAAATGGAAAGATTTGGTTACCAATAAGGGATTTGAGATTGCTTTTAAAGAACAACATGATAAGATTGCTAGCACTGTTCATATTTGCTCCCACTTTGAAATTCCTAATATTGCTGGAAAAATTCCTGACACTATTGAGTGTCCAGATTGTCACCGTACCATGGAAGTGTTTATCAGCTACAAGTGTTGCCACAATGGGAATGAAGTTGATGTTGAGCATTAATTAACTTCATGGGTCTTTAGTATTGTGAGCTATTTTCCATGTTTAATTTTGTTGTATTTTCTTCTGAGTTTTCTGTATTGTTGTCTGTTGTTTTATGTACCATTATGCATTAATTATTGCCATCGTTGATCACATAGATCACGAATGCAGTTATAATAAGGCAATATTGTGAACTCTGTATTATTACCATTACCTTGTACGAATAAAGAGTGAATTTATAAGTTATGTGTCCTTAAGATTTTACATTTAATTAAGATGCTGTCATTACTTCTTCTCTATTCAGAACATTTAAATTATGCACGTGTAATGTGTTTCGAGAATTTGGTTAATTTAGATAATGAGTGAATCATTAATTTAGAGAATTTAATTCCTGACGTTCACAAAATTTCGAAAGTGATACCTAAAATTGAAATTTTTGAATCATATTGTCACTATCGTACTGCGTGACAAATAACATTTATTTCATACTGTTTTTTGAAGATTAATATATAACTCATGGACTAAGTTTTTTATTTTATGATAAGTCTAAGATTTTTTATTGATAGTGGGTACAAGGGGTACATCAACCAAGTTACAAGCTATTTCACCAAAGATAAACAATGAGAGGGATGATTTCACAAATTCTCATAAGTAAAAGGTAAATTGACACCCACCCTATTTGTGAACCATCTCCAAGACAAGCGTTTAATTTGTTCAACCATTTGTGATACATTGACTAGCCCTCCTCTAAAAATTATTTGGTTCCTATTTATCCAAATTATCCATACAACCGCAATCCACAATAGATGTTGTGATTTATTCGCTGCTTTCCCCCATAATTGACTGCCAGCTGCTGCTGGAAGTGTTCCTAAGTTGACATGGCTTTAAAATTTTAGAGACAAATTTGGTGATTCAATCTTCAGGCCACTTTATATCGTGTTTGAATCACCTACTTTCACTCTCCCTACATTTCTCTTCATCCTCTCTATCTCTATTTTAGTTTCACTCTCTCATTATTAAAAGCTATAAATAAATAATTAGAGAGTGTTTTAAGTTAGACAGAGACATAGAGATGATGGAGGGAGACGTAGGAATAGTGGAAGGAGGAGATCCAAGTCCCTTTATGGATAAATTAGAGTGCGTTTGATTTGCTAAAAAATAGTGGATTAGACAACTCTAGTCGTACCCAGTTTGATTTGAAAATTTGTTCATGGTACCAGGGACAGATCCGCATAGTGCTAATTGGGAGACTTGACCCCACTTCTTCTATAATTTTCTAACCAAAAAATACTACTATTGTGTATGTTGACCCCACAACAAATATTATGATGACCCCACATTGACATAATACTCAATAAAGACAAAAAATTAAGTATTACTATACTAATATATTATTCCCTCCGTTCCTAATTTTGGTACTTTTGTAATCTCAATTTTTTTGCTTAATAGTAATGATGTCATCATTTTATCGGTTATGCATTTATATATTCATAGTAAATTATTTTGCTCCCACAAATTGAAATTTCTGGATCCGTCCCTGCATGGTACGTACTGGATAACAGTGGGGAAAAAAAACTTGACAAAATCCCAAATTTTCGTCCATCACAAAACTACAGAATAACTTGTTGTCCCACACTACAATTAACTTTTTGTCCACCCAAACATTACAAAAATACTATTTTCATTTCACACATGGTAATTTTCTCTCTCTCCTATCTATCTCTCTCTCTCTCTCTCTTCCTCTTCCTCTCTAATATCTCATTCTCCACTCCTTTCTCTCTCTCTCTCTCTACATCTCATCTCTCTTCTATATATCTTCCCATATCATTACCTCTCTCTCCTCGTCTCTCCCTCCTCTATCCTCTCTCTCCATCTCCACCTTCTCTCCTATTTCATTCTTATCTCTCCTTTCTCTCTCCCTCCTTCTACCTCTAATCTCTCTTTTATGTATCTTTTCATATCATGATCTCTCTTTTCCTCTCTCTCCTATCCTATCTCTCTCTCATGGTCAAACAATTTAATTTGATAAAATTTTAAATTATAATATATACATGTGTGTGCGATTAATTAATTTTAAATTATTGCTCTGTTTGTCCACTGGCCGATAGTGATCGTTTGTAGTACTACCTCTTTACTAGTTTCCACATTCTGGAATCTGTAGTATGTATGTACTAGAGTAGTTACTCGCGCCAAGACAAACTTTATAATGGCATTCTCGATTATTGATTTCTGATCAGTCCAACTCCAACAGGACGTGATGCAGGTTTTGGTTAATTAAATCCAAGCAAAACCGATTTTAGGGATAAACCCATAAATCCCATTTTGATGGAGGATTTATGTTGAATTGATTTTCGAAGCATTAAAAAAATAGTAGAAGAATTGATTTGTTCGATTGATTTATGGAGGAAGATGTAGTGCAGCATGAAAATGAAGAGGTTAAAGAGCAGCAGGAAGCAGGAAAAGAAAAGGATAGATAAAATTCAGGGTCTTTTTCTAGTCATTTGTCAAAAAAACTCGTGGTCTTTTTATAATATTCCAGAATACTATGCTCCATTGGTAATAACGCGTTTTAATTAACCAAAACCTGCAAACCTTTTTTAGTTGCTTGGATTTCTGTTTCTATTAATTTTCTGGTTTTTGCTCCAATGTTTTCCTTTCTTGATTACGATTCATTTATTGCTTAGGTTGAAGGAAGAAAAGAAAACGAAAAAAATTAGGGATTTTACCCATAAATCCTCAGAAGCTGTAGTTGTTGGTGGTTGTGGTTTCCTTTGAAGAATTTGCTTTACCTCTTTGAAGCATAAGATTTTACCCATAAAGATGATGGTGTTGCTTTGAGAAGAAAGGAAAGCATAGGTTTGGGTAGCAAGGGAACGAAGAATATGGTGATTCTGTGTCTTTTTTTTTTTTTTAATATTTGTGAATAAAAAATAAAATAAAAATATGACTTAAATAATGAATCAGCAAATATAATTGCCACGTAAGTATAAATAATTGACACGTAGGCACCTTAATAGCCACATAAGCATTCTTGTAACAGATTTAAATGGAAAGTCCAAAAAAGGATAACAGTGCAACGATTTAAAAACATAACGAACTTATTCGTTACAAAAAAAAAAGTTAAGGGACCTATTCGTTACCTGAAAATAAGTTAAGGGATCTCAGAAGTTATTTTGCCAAAATAATACCACATTATCAGCCACTTATCACCATAAAATGCGTTATTGTTTCGAATATCAATTTAGCAGAAATCCTTCGGCAGTGATAGATAATTCTATTTTGTTAATTATTTTCGTAGAAGAATCTGTTTTGTTCAGAGTATTTTGGTTTCGCTTTTGCATCAATTAAAATAAAATTTTAGTGCAGTGCAACGATTATAAACATAGATACGACTAAGAAAAATGCATAAATCCACAAGTGTTTAAAATGTTACCTAATGATAGACAAACACAAAGTATAATCAAGGTGACCAAAGGGGAGACCCTCCCTCTGCCACATGAATGACACCCTAGATACGTTTCTAAAGATACAATTCTGGGTTTTAAGCATATGTCTTAACTGGTTGTGTAACTAGATTGTTGACCCATTTCGAATACTAATTAAATTTGCAGATATATTATAGTAAAAAAAGTAAACGAAATATTAAGACTGGGTAAGAGAGAGTGAGGGAGAGTGAGACTGAGAAATAGAGAGTGAGACTGATTGAGGGAGAGTGAGAATGAGTAAGACTGAGAGAGATTTAGTGAGAGAGAGTGAGAGTAGATATACTAACATAGCGGGACTTAGAGTGAGAGAGAGAGAGTGAGAGAAAGATAAAGAGTGTGAGAGTGAGTGAGATAGAGTGGGATTGAGATAGAGTGAGGGACAGTGAGAGAGAGAGAGGGACAGTGAGAGAGAGTGAGACTAACTGAGGGTGAGTGAGGGAGAAATAGAGAGAGTACTGATATTGAGTAAGAGAGAGTGAGAGAGAGTGACAGAGAGTGAGGGAAAGAGAGACAAAGTGAGATAGAATAAGGGAGAATTAGAGAGTGAGACTGAGTAAGAGAGAGTGAGACTGAAAGAGGGAAAGTGAGATTGAGTGAGGGAGAGTGAGACTGAATGAGATAGAGTAAGGGAGAATTAGAGAGAGTGAGACTGAGTAAGAGAGAGTGTGAGAGAGTGAGACTGACTGAGGGAGAGTGAGAGAGAGTGAGTGAGAGTGAGATAGAGTGAGGGAGAATTAGAGAGAGTGAGACTGAGTACGAGAGAGTGTGAAAGAGTGAGAGAGACTGAGGGAGAGTGAGACTAAGTGAGTTAGAGTGAGGAAGAGTGAGAGAGTGTGAGACTGAGTAAGAGTGTGTGTGCGTGAGAGAGTGAGACTGAGTAAGAGAGAGTGAGAGAGAGTGAGGGAAAGTCAAACTGAGTGAGATAGAATAAAGGAGAATTAGAGAGAGTGATACTGAGTAAGAGAGTGTGCGAGAGAGTGAGATTGAAAGAGGGAGAGTGAGATTGAGTAAGATAGAGTGAGGGAGAGTGAGTGAGTGAGAGTGAGATAGAGTGAGGAAGAGTGAGAGAGAGAGTTAGAGAGAGTAAGAGAGAGCGTGAGAGAGTGAGACTGACTAGGGAGAGTGGGACTGAGTAAGAGAGAGTGAGAGAGAGTGAGAGAAAGAGAGACTGAGTGAGATAGAATAAGGGAGAATTAGAGAGAGTGAGACTGAGTAAGAGAGAGTGTGAGACTGACCGAGGGAGAGTGAGACTAAGTAAGAGAGAGTGAGAGAGAGAGTGAGTGAGAGTGAGATAAAGTGAGGGAGAATTAGAGAGAGTGAGACTAAGTAAGGGAGAGTGTGAGAGAGAGAGTGAGACCGAAAGAGGAGAGTGAGGACGAGGTGAGATAGAGTGAGGGAGAATTAGAGAGAGAGACTGAGTAAGAAAGAGTGTGAGAGAGTGAGACTGACTGAGGGAGAGTGAGACTGAGTAAGAGAGAGTGAGAAAGATATAGAGAGAGTGAGGGAGAGTGAGACTGAGTAAGAGAGAGTGAGAGAGAGTGAGGGAGTGAATGAGTCCAACAACGTAAATTGTAAAACTTAGACTTAAAACCAATCCCACCTTTACCAAGTCTCAAATCTTGACCGTCGAATAAAAAAATAATATATAAAAAAAGGAGTGCGTAAAAAATTAATAAATCATAATTAACCCATTTAATATTTTTAATTACATTTATAGATTTTTTTTCAAAAAACAGTTTTATGAATTAAATAATTTTTTGTGGGAACAAAAATGAGTGCGTAAAATTTGGTTGCAATGTAGTTGAATAAAATAATTAACCCGTTTGCTAACGTTTTTTAATTACATTAACTGGTTTTTTCCAAAAAAAAAATGAACTTTATGAATTAAATATTTTTTGGGGGGAACAAAAAGAAGTGGGTAAAATTTGGTTGCAAGGTAGTTGAATAAAATAAAAAACGCAGTTTTTAGAATTTAATATTTTTTTGGTTGGGTCCATTTCATAAATTTCAGTTTTTCGTAGGACCAACAACGCAAATAGTAAAACATAGGCTAGAATCCAATCCATTCTTTAGCAGGTCTCAATCTTGGCCATTGAATAAAAAAATATTAAATCAATGGTTACACAATCCACAGGGATCGGTACACAACTAAAGATGGTTGTGGATCCTGTGATCGATGGGCTACATCACATTCACTCACACCACATGCAATTGTCCCCGTTTGCTGATTTTGTTTTTATGATTTCTAACATTTTTCGGATCTCTCTCCATCATCCACCTGCAAAGAAACCGTTCATCGCTGGACCATTAATTATAAATAAATGAGAGGATGTGATTTCAAAACCGTGCGTAAAGAAAAATTATAGTACAAAAATAGTAACATAAATTCGTGGGTCCTATATTTAGGATGTGTTTACATTATTTTTGTGTTAGAACACAAAGCTCACATGTTTTCAAAACCGTGCGTCTTTTTCTCTCTTACTATCTTCTCAATAATAAGTCCATTTGTTTGACAGTACGTTGGGTTGTTAGCAATAGCAATGCATGGTTTAATTTGTGAGACACACTAAATTAATAGCAATGCATGGTCCTTGATGAATAAAATATGTAGTAAATCACACACAGCATGAAACGCGTGCTATTTATTTATTTATTTGTTTATTTATTTATTTATTTATTTATGTCCTTATCTACTTTTATAACAATTAATAATAACAGGAAACGAAGAAAGAACGAGTAGTAGTATTAGTATTTTAAATAAAAGTACCTAAATTAATAAGCCCTTGCTCAAACTCCACTTTTATATTTTAAGACTTACAACCAAGTTTAAGATAAGGTCTTTTTAATATTATTTTTGTTAAAAATATATATTTTTATGTAAATTTTTTCCTTGTTAAAATTTTCTATATTGTTAAACTATAATTGTTAGGTTGATGTAAATTTTTATTGTATATTTACATGCAACTATGTGTAAGAATATAATTTCTATAGTATAAGTGTTTATTATTTTAAACGAATTAATTTTCTTGTTAAGCTTAAATAAAATAAATGAAGGCCTAAACAACAAATGAAATAGAGCCTAAATAACAAATAAATTGGCACTCTAAAGCCCTATATATTCTTAGTGGCTTAAGGGTTGGCCCCCCTATATTAACTCATCCATAATTTTACTCCTCAAGTTTTTTTCCACGATTTTGGTCCTCCTATTATTCCAATTTGTAAAATGCTTGTCCCTGCCAAAATTCGTCAATTCATTGACCGACGTGGTACTCACTTAATGAGTTATTATATGAGGAGTTAAAGTGTAAATTGGCCACAAATTAGAATTAGAATAATAAAGGGACGGAGGTTTGTGGAAAAGTTCTCGAAGACCAAAATCATAAATGAGTTATTATATGAGGAGTTAAAGTGTAAATAAGCCTTATTTAAAAGATAACATATTTGTCCTCAAAAAGCACGGGTGATACTGTATTTAATATAATTATCTATGAATTATTAACACGTTAAAAGTTGCAAAATATAATAAAAGAAAAATGAAAAACTCCACAAAAGACGATATTTCAAATTTATTAAAATAGTTGTGTTGGAAAAAGTTTTAAAAAAAGCCAGTATCATCTTATAATATTAATAATAGAGTAAAAATGAGGAAAAAAGAAAATGAGATGTAATAATGGTTGTATCTTTCTATAATAGTTGCGCTCCCATTGGCGCTTTCGTTGTTGCTCTCGTTGGCTCTCCCGTTGGCGCGACTGTTGGCGGTCACGTTGATGCTCTCGTTGGCGCTCCCGCTGGCGCTTCTGTTAGCGCTTCAATTGGCGCTCCCGTCGATGCTGTCGTTGTTGATCTTGTTGCTGCTCCTGTGCGACTCACTAAAAAAGTGGATGGATTTTATTATTGATTTTTTTAGGAAAAATAATTTAGGAATTTTTGCTAGCGGTATCGCTTATTTTGACTATCAGTAGTGATTAAATTAATTGAGTTTAGTAGTTTAGAGTAGATTAAAGTAAATAATAAATTCTACATGATTTAATATTAATTTTATTAGGTTTATTTAATTAGTGATTTTGTAGAAGAAATAAATTTAAAAATAAAGTGTTTTTTTTTTAAAAAAAATTGACTGCGCTCGTTAGTGCGGCAGGCAGCACACAACTTTTGTTGCGTTTTGGTGCTCCCGTTTGCACACCTGCTGCTCCCGTTGGCGCTCCTATTGACGCTTTCGTTGACATTGTCGTTGCTACTCCCGTGTGGCTCACAAAAAAAAAGTGGATAAAATTTAATTATTGATTTTTTTAGAAATTTGTTTTGGAATTTTTGCAAGCGATATCACTTTTTTTGACAAATGGTAGTGGTTAAATTAATTGGGTTCAATAGTTTGAGTAGATTATATTAAATAGTAAATTCTACATAATTTAATATTTGTTTAATTAATTTTATGTAGTTACTTTTTTTAACAAATATTAAATTTTTTTCAAATTTTTTTGGTAGTGAGTTGTTTGATTATGTTGATAGTAAAGAGAAGTGAAAAGAGTGAGAGAGATGAAAGAGAAGAGTAGGTTTTAAAGTGAAATAAAAAAAATTAAAAATGATTTAAGAGTGGGACCCACTAATGATAAAAGTGAGTGAGAGAAAAAAAGTGAAAGGTTAAGATAGTAATTTTGGTGAGGGGTTGATTGTATATATTTATAGTAGTATACCCTTGCATACGCACGGGTGTTGTCTTGTTATTTTTATTAATAGATAGACTTAAACATGATTTAATTAGTTTGAACATTACCTCCTGAAAATCAAGACTAATTTAAAGTAGATAAACAAAAGTTTCAAATAGTAATTGAATTAGTTCGAACATTACCCGTAAATATTTCCCAGTAATATGTAATATTTTCCGTAGATATTACAAAACAAAATTGTATTAAAGTTTCAAATTTTCCAAATTGTAATATTATCGTAGAGACTAAATAAAACTTATCGATAGAGAAAATGAAATATTTAAAAGAAGGAGACATGTAGATGAAATTAAAGTAGATGTATTTTAAAGTTTCGTAACTTTAGAATATTTTGTTCAATTGACATTTTTAATCGTGAAATTACCAATCATGTAGTAATAATGCAACCTCATGGTGAATAAACGAAATTTATTTTATCAGTAACAAAATTATACCAACATGTAACATTTTCCGGTTGTAACTCAAAAGTAGGATAATAGAATTAGATATTTGATGAGAGAGTGAGGGGGGAGAGAGGAAGAGAGATAGAGAGAAAATTGAGAAAGATAATAGTGAGAGAGGAAATAGAAAAATGTGTTTTAAATGTGAGATAAAAAAGTTAAGGGATGATGTGAGAAAGTGAGACCCACAAAACATAAAAAGTGAGATTAAATAATTGGGAATTAACATATTTGTCCTCAAAAAACTTGTTTTAGATAAGGATAATTTGGTATTTTTTGTAGTGGTTGTTTTAATTAAAGATATAGTTGATGATAGTTGATTGATTATTAAGGTTAAATAGGATAAAGAAAAAGAGAGATATTAGTAGTGGGTATTTTGATTAAAAAAGATTATAGATTGATTAAAGTTATATAAAGTTCATAGTTGATAGTTGAAGAGGAAAGAGAAAAATGAGTTTTAAATATGAGATTAAAAGGTTAAGAGATGATGTGAGAAAGTGAGACCCACAAAAAATAAAAAAGTGAAATAGAATAATTAAAAATGACATATTTGTCCTCAAAAAGTAAGTTTCAAATAAGAGTAGATTGGTAATTTTGCTAATAGTTGTTTTGTATAAAATTATAGTTGATTATAGTTGATAGTAGATAGATTGACTTGACTAGGATCATATAAACCCATCAAACTTGAAATGACATCTAGGAGACGAAAAAAAATATTATTATTTTAAAAAATAAGTTTGTATATGACATTGATTTTATATATATAAAATAAAATGACAGGTTCTATAAGTTAGTTCACTTACAAACAACTTCACTCTCTCAAGGCCTCATGATTGAGAGGTTGTGTATTGACATAGGTAAGTCACCGTCAGTGGCATCTTAATAGGAGTCAGAGGATGCCACAGTACTCCTTAAATTTTGTAAAAAAATTAATATATACACATATTTTATACTCAAATTAAAATTAGAATATATAGAATCGAATGAACACTGAGCAACAAAAATATCAGCAACTGAGCGGTTAAGAGCGTATTTAGGGTCCCCAGTTTGATTCCTATGGTGGCCACTCCTCTTTTTTGCAGTTATTTGTATATTTTTCTCAAAAATTAATATAAAAAACTAAATCAAGCAAGATTTGAACCAATGACATTAGGTAACTTTGACCACTAAACCAAAAAAAAACGATTATAAATACATAGTTAATTTTTGTTTATATATTTGTTACTATTTTAGCCCCCTCCAATTTTTTTGTCAAGATCCGCCATTGGTCACCATAAGGCACTTACGAATCATCTCACCCCTCACCTTAGGATTGGGCTCAAAGGACTTCGTATAAAGCTAAGCAAGTTGTCCTTTAAGAGCTTAGTAGCCTGAGATGATGCACTCAACACAACCAACCTAGCATACACTAGACATGGCCCGCACATGTGATGCCCAACTAACCCATTAAGGAAAGAGGTCTAACCTAGGTGACCTTGATGAAAGGAAGTTAGTCACTATGTAATAGGCGCTTCTACCCGTTAATATAAAGAAACCCTACTTAAGGGTCTTTCACAAATGAAAAACACTTCACTCTTTAACTAGAAAAGTCTAACTTGCTAAGGAGTTGGTCTCTCGACTTTTACGCAAGTACAATATTGATTTTATCTAAATATAAATGATAAGTTGAAAATTTGTCCTATTCAAAAAAATTAAAATCACATTTTAAGATAAAAACATATTTCAAGCAAAATGGTAAAAGGATATTTATATTTTTAAAATTTAGATTTTAAATTTTATAAAAATTGAAATTGAAATTGAAATTGAAAGTAAAAATATATTTCATTCAACAAAATTTGAATTATTCATCTCAATTAAAAGCATTTATTTAACTACCAAGTTACTTGGTCAAAAAAATCAAATTATTACTAATAAATATAGTTTTCGTAAGACTGGTATTTACTTATATGGGAAGAAATATTGAGAAAGAACCCATTCAGTTCAAACCAATGTTTTTATAATCAGATCAGAGATTGAACCAGCTAGACTTCCGAGTCGTGATTGGACCAGAAATGAACAAAGAAGCAAAGAAATCAATAGCAGAAAAACAAGAAATGAAGCTCAATCGAAAAACAAGAAATGAACCTAAAAGGGAGAAGGCAATGAAAATCAGAACCAATGAAAATCAAAACCATGAAAATCACAACCAGATAAAACCCTAACATTTATAGATGAGAAAATGAAAGAAGATGAGAAAAAAATGACTCACGGTTAAGAAGAGTCTGAAACTAAAACGGAGGACTTAATCACGAAATGGTAACATAGCTTCTTCAGTTTCTCCCATTTAGAAAGCCTGCACCATAGCAATTAACAGAGAATGAGGAAGAATGAGGAAAGCGAGAGAGAGAGAGATTAGAGTTTACCTTTGAACGATTACACGATGATGATGAAGCGAGAGAGTGATTGGGAAGACGAAAGGGCAAAAAGAATGAAAGGGGGAAAACGTGGGAACCCTAGGTGAAGAATAAAATTTTCGAGGGAGAGTGAAAATTTTTACTTGAAAATTCCCGGTTTATTTGCCACGGTCAAACAGTAGCTAACAGTGAAAAATTTTATTTAAAACATTTCTGGTTACTTTGCCACGGTCGAAGGGTAGCTAATAGTGAAATTTTTATTTGTAAATTTTTCCGTATCTTTGCCACGGTTAAAGGGTAGCTAACAGGTCAACCTATTATTGTGTTGGCCACGGTCAATATAACCGTGGACAATCCACCGTGGCTAAAAGCCGCTCGGTAGTGAATTGGTTCACTCTGTTCAACCATTGTTGAACTGGATGAGTATAATTAAATAAAAATTCAAAGAGTATTAAATTTTGGAGAAAAAGTAAATTAAAAAAATCAAAAATACATTTTGACGGTGCACCTTTCGGATCAAATGGCGGTTCAATACACTTGAACCGTAGTTCAATGCTTGTCTAACTCGATTCTAAGCGGTTCAATTGACTATAGATCGGATGAGGTTGACCCAACCTCCATACAACCTCGATTACTGTCCAACTAGTTGAACTATCGAGGTTCGCCCGTTCGTTCAACACTAGTTCATACTCCAATTTCGACCAATTCAACTTTTTTCAAAAACTAAATTAATTAAACAAACCGATTTGAGCATGTTTTTTCATATTAAAAAAAGCAATAAAAATTTAAAACTACAAAATATATATACTTCTCACCACTTTCATGATGTAAATGAAAAATTGATTTATAGTATTTATTATTTTTAAAAAAATTATAAATTTGGTCAAAAAAATTTATAAATATTAGCTATTTTATAGTTTGGTTGAATAAAAGAATTAGTTACAGTTTTTTCCAAGTTTAAGGTGGCTTAAATTTAACTCACCCAAAAAAAAATGTTGCTCAAAAATATTTTTGATAAATTATGTTTGAATGTTAATAAGCGTTCTTAATAAGCTTTATTACAGTTTCGGTCCTCTTATTTTATCAAATTTGAAATTTTGATCTCCTATTTTATTTTCGGCAATTTTGATCCCCTAATTTTATTAAATCTGTACTTCTCGTTATCCCATTTTTTCACAATTTTAGTTCCCGGTTTTATCAAATCGCAATTTTAGTCTCCCAAATAAATTGCAATCCAATTTTTATGGATATGCTTACGTGGCGGGCGCGTGCGTCGTGTTGGTGTAATCATTGAGTATCGTAACACAACAAGTGTCACCACGTCACCACTTTCTCGACACGTCGGCATTGTTGTAAAATAGATGACATGCAATTTAACTGAGGAAGTAAAATTGTGGATTTGATAAAATTGGAGGATTAAAATTGCGAGAAAAAAATAGAGAGATTAAAATTGTGGGTTTAATAAAATTGGCGATCAAAATTAAAAAAATAAAATAAAAATTTAAAATTGTGAGATGTTGCAGCAAGATGTTGTGGTTGCATTGCATCATAGTGGGTGGTGAGGTGGAATGGAAGTGAAGATTATTGCTTCTGCTGTCTTTGTTTCTCTTACCGCGTTTTGGATAAGCTCTTTCTTTTTGTTGAAAGGTTTAATTTAGCTATTTACGTACCGACAAAACTTTGTTATTAATTGCAGCACTGAGATGGACGGAGATTATTGCTGTCCAACTGGTAACACCTATAGGCTATATCATTATGTATTAGAGCTCTATTTGGTAAGACCTAACAAGTAGCGTTTAGCGATTAAGTTATAGTAGATAAGCTAGAAGAAGCAAAATAGATGTGTTTGACAATCACTTTTCTTCACTAACTTATAACATTTTTTCAAACCCTACTTGAAGCAGCTGTTAATCTTATAGTGTTTTACATCATTATAATTAAATTATTTATTTATACTACAGTTGCTCTAATTTTTAAGCATTAGGTAAAAATATTAATTTATGTCATTTTCAATTTATAAAATTAGTTTAATCGTTAATTTTACTAAACATCATAAAATTATACCACTAAATTATATCTATCATAAGCTAACTTATTATTTATTTATTTGCTATCAGTTATCCACTAATTTATCTTTAGTGGTGTCCACTAAGTGATTTTCTTAGTCTTTGTTAACTCATTTTCTACTTTCTCCTATTGTAGTTGATTTATATAAAGCATTTAAATAACCAAAATTTTAAGGAAAATTCACTGTATATAGTTGACATGACTAAATATTAAAATATAATTATTTCTTTCTTTGCAAAATAAAATACATAAACATGTGAGGTCAAATATGAGTTGCTTATATACAACTATTATTGGAGTAAAAAACTATTGGATTACTCGTAAATTGTTGGCAGTTTGGCCCATAAAAAACAACTAAAACCATCCATTTAAGATTGTGTCCTCAATGAGTTGCTTATATGTTCAAGAAGTACAACAATGTCAAAAAAATTGTATCCTTAACGATGGCTCTACAAAAAGAAATTTGGTTTTTAGTCGAGACAAAAATTGTAATTAATTAACGGTAAAATGTATGTATAAGTAGAGATAGATTTTACATTTACCCATATAGTCACCTCATTTGTACATTATGCACGATCTATAACAAAACAATGTGCCAGTAAATGTTAATTTTACCTACCACCCAATACCTTTAGAGTGTGTTTGGATTAGTGGTAATGGAATGGAACATGGTTCCATTGTTTGGATTTTTAAAAAAGTAATGGAATGGAACTCAATGGAATACATTTCATCATTTCCATCACATCCCCTCATTTTTGTTCGCTCCCAATTTGGAGGGTATGGAATGGAATGACTCACTCTAATTAAACTATTACACATTTACCCCCTTTTCAGTATACAATAGACTTCCCATGATGCTCATTACGTTCTGCATATGACCATGTTGCTGTTCTTTTTTTTCTCACGTTCCTCTTCGTTTTTCTTACATCTACGACAATTGAAGAAACACTAGTGCAAAAATGACTTTAGACAGCACCATTTAGTATCGGTTGTTTAAACAACCGATACTAAATGTAGATGCGGTGGCAATTTTGAAATTAAATTGAAGTTTTCAATTTTCACGCTTACATTTAGTATCGGTTGTTTAAACAACCGATACTAAATGTGTGTCTCTAACACATTTAGTATCGGGTTTTTAGTCAACCGATACTAAAGGTCATCTAATTTAACACATTTAGTATCGGGTTTTTAGTTAACCGATACTAAAGGTAATCTAATTTTTCTTCCTCACGCACTCTCCTCACTCATATTACAGAACGCTCTCTCGCGTTCTCAACTCACTCACTCTCTTAACTCTCTCGCGTTCTCTGAACTCTCTCGCTACCTCTTCCTCGCAAATCTCCTTCTTCCTCGCAAATCTCCCTCTTCCTCGCAAACCTTTCATCTCTGCACTTGTAGTCAGTGTCACCCTTGGTCGTGCTTTTCTCCTCCGTCGTCGCATCGCATGTGACTGTTCTCCTCCGTCGTCGCATCGCAAATCTCCCTCTTCCTCGTAGACCTTCCATCTCGAATTGTTATTTTCTCCTCCTCTAGTTTTGTCTTCTCCGGTCGTTGCGTGTATACTCTTCTGGTGGTGGTGAGTGATCGAGTGAGAGAACCAGAACCCTAATAGGTAGGTAGAAGAAAATCGATTTGAGAAATTTGGGAAAACAAATCTGTGATGTTTGGGAATCCCAAGTGGTAAATCTGTGGTGCAGTGTGCGTTTCCTCCTCCTCACGCGAGCGACGACGGTGAGCATTCCTCTTCTTCCCCTACACTACACAACTTCTGTTTGGGTGAGTAATTGATTTCTCACATGAACTTGAAACCCTAACTCGAATTATTGTTGAGCTTCTGGTGATTTTGTGTTTTCTGCTAAACATGTAATTGATTTCTCACATGAACTTGAAACCCTAACTCGATTTATAGGTTCGTTATTCTTCTTTTCTAATTTCAATTATTCAATTTTTAGATGAAAAATTACCGTTTATTCTTCTTCTTTTTTGTATAGGAACCTCTTCAAGGTCTTTCTATAAGGCAACTGAGATGTGGAAGGAAGAGACTCTTCTCAAGGTATGTAAAATTATCACCACTTACTATGAATATTCTATAAGCTGTTATTTACAATTTCTGAAGATACTCAATAGCTTTTTCACTCTGTTTTTTTCTATTTGCAGAAAGAAATGGCCAAGGCACAAACCACTTTTGTTAATTCTCGTGGAGAACGTAAGTAAAGCTTCTTTATTTTCACTTTATATAGGATTAATTAGGAGTCTTTTTCTAACTGTTTAATAATTATTATGTCAAATAATAGTATTCTCAAATTAATCAATGAATGAAAATTGTACAAATTTGGATCCATAGAGTGTTTCATATGATTGTGTTTGGAATGATGGTAATTGTATTTCCTGAAATTCACAGTTTTAATCGACACGGAATACGATCCTCTGGTTCCTAGAGAAGAGAAGACACCTATGGTATATAAACTTCACACATATTACTAAAACTTTCTTTTTGCTCTAGGTAGTTAGGTAGGAAATTGACTCTTTGTTTTTGTGTTTCTTAAAACAGCAAATATTTTGTTTCAACCTTAATTGGAAAAGGATTTTGGTGCTAATGGTTGTGTGGGTTTCTTTCCTACTACTTCAAATCATCAAGGCAAGTCCCTCTCTTTCTTTTTCACATCACAACTCGAAAGTCCATTCGATTTTTATTTTGTTCTCAAAATCTAGTTTGTGTTGGTCTGCAGAATGATGTAAAGGTTTGCAGTGTATGGTATTGGGTGCTTTTCAGCTTACAGGTATGATGATAACATCAATTGCATTTGCATAAGTACAACTTGTTACTTACTATGGAATGAAGTCAAACTTATTGTTATGCACTTTTCTCTTCCTGTTTCAGTTTCCTATTGCACTTGTGGTGTTTGGCTATGAAGCAGTGAAGTTGTACAAGGATCACAAGAAGAGGATGTGTACTGGAAACTCGGAAACCATCTGCGAGGCTTCAATTGAATGGACTGTGTTGCACATTGTGTTTTGTGCACTATGTGGTATCTTAGGGGGAACTGTTGGAGGCTTACTTGGTTCTGGAGGTGGGTTCATTTTAGGCCCTCTTCTCATTGAGATTGGTGTTATCCCCCAGGTAGAATACACATTCCATTTCAGGTTAAAAACTTAAGCAATTCAACTTCAAAGGTTAATTTATATGGTTTGAAAACATCTCTAGCTTATTGCTGTCTTTGTATTTCTTTTGCAGCCATATACCTCTTTACAGTTTCTGTTTTTGCTGGCTTCGTGGGACAATTGTATGTAAGAAAATTGATAAGAGTTCTTGGAAGGGCCTCAATCATTGTATTCATCCTCTCAGGGGTCATTTTCGCTAGCGCTCTCACAATGGGTAAAGCAAATCAGCTTCAATTCCTGATAAACACACAGCACCTAATTTATAGTATAACACATTGAATAGAAGTAGCAAATGTAACCCTTATTCTTTTCAACAATTCCAAGTAAGTTTGAAGACTAATTCATGCAAAGATATCATAAGAAAAAACTTGCTTTTTGGTTTTATGTGATATTCACATTCATGTTAGATTCTATTTCTGGTTTTGATTTGGTTATAAGATATGATTTACATGTTGGGATGTTATTGATTGGTCATGCTTCCTTGTATTTGATTCGTATTCGTATTTTTTTTTGTACTGTACTAAAATTTCATTTTTAGTTTGGAATTTTGTGCTTTGGATGCTTCTGTTTTGTCTTGAAGAATCTTATATTTATTTATTCAAAAGAAGTATATTTGTTGATGGTTTTCCAAGCGCACTACCTATTGAATTGATTGTCTGTGATTCTGTAAACGAATCTGCTCCTAATTCAGAATTTGTCTTTCTCCTTTTTGATTCCAATTGGCCTTATTTATTTGCTGATCCATCTTTATAATGGTAGACACTTGTGAATTGTGATGTGTCACTGCTTATATAGATATAAATTGATATAAAATTCCACTGACTATTTCTTTGATGTGTTCTTCTAAATATATTATTTTTCTGACTAAGTATATCAAAGCATTTCTGTAACTAATCTCAGCATCCAAAATGGAGGTTGATTATATTTTTTAATTAATTGAATATGGTTTGTAATTGACTTGGAAGGTTATTAATCTGGGAAGAATGCTATTATGAACCCTTGACATCTCCTTTCTCTCAGCTAGGAATTCAAGAAGAGGACAGAGTTTGTACTTTGATTAACAAAATGGCAGTAAATAATTTAGTCATTATTTGCAGGTGAAGGGTAGGTACTTTCTGTTTTCACCTATTTTCATCTCTTTGTTGTACAAGTAAAACAGGTGCTGTAGAAACTAGTTCTCTAAAGTCTGGAGGATGTGGAAAAGATGAAGCTGGAAACTGTTCTCAAACTACTACTATATATGGTTCTCAACTTAGTTCATTGGTTGAGAATGGTGGCAATGTGAAGCGTGAGAATAGTGTTTCAACTGGATATTCCAAGCGGCCGAATGAAGCTAACAAATCTAATCGCAAAAGGCTTAAACCAGGAGAGAATCCAAGGCCTCGACCTAAAGATCGCCAAATGATTCAAGATCGCGTCAAGGAGTTACGAGAAATTGTTCCAAATGGAGGAAAGGTCTGTATTTCCTCTCTCATATCTTGTTCCAGATATGTTTTAACTAAAAATAGGTTACTAATAATTTTAGTTTATTTTATTTGAGGAATTATTAATGAAAAGAGTTATGTTCTGTCTATGTAGATTATTAGCAAGGAAGATGGGCTTCTTTTGAAAGACAACTTTGAGGGAGGGGCTACATGGGCATACGAGGTTGGCTCCCAATCAATGGTGTGCCCTATTATTGTCGAAGATCTGAATCCTCCCCGTCAAATGCTCGTCGAGGTAGCGAGGATACTCAATAAATATATCAAGTTCTTTTGGTCTGAATATATTTCTTCATGTATATAATCTGTCGCTTTGTTATTGTTACAGATGCTTTGCGAGGAACGAGGTTTCTTTCTTGAAATAGCTGACTTAATTAGAGGATTAGGTTTAACCATCTTGAAGGGGAAAATGGAAGTCCACAATGATAAAATCTGGGCACGCTTTGCTGTCGAGGTAAATACTAACCTTCAGAATCATATTTTTTAGTGCTTCATTTTTCATTTTAGGAACCATTCAAAAACTTAAATGTAGCTGGGAGGCATTGCTTATTTGCATGTTTGATTTGCAGGCGAATAGGGATGTAACAAGGATGGAAATATTTATGTCACTTCTTTTGAACAATTTCACTAAAGATGCATATCCACCCGAGGTATGAAGTTATAAAAACATGTACATTTTTCGGGGAACTGAGAATTGGAGAGTATATATACTTTTGAGCTTCGTTTCGATATCTTATATTAGTGTGTTGATTTTAGGTATACGCTGAAGTGCATCACCAATTTTCAGCTGGAATGCAGGTTTGTGATTTTTGTTTTTCTCCATGTTTTGTTATAGACTTTTTGTCGCTGTTTCATGGAACAGTATTGTATTGATCTTGCAGACAGTAGCAGTTATTCCTGTGCTTCCTCATGGCGTTGTCCAGCTTGGTTCTTTCTTGCCCGTAAGTACTTTTTCTTTTATAGATCTCGTGAATGTTACCGCAATATTCATCAACTAATACCGCAATATTAATTGTACAGATAATGGAGAATATGGGATTTGTAAAGGATGTACAGAGCTTCATCTTGCAATTGGGATGTATTCCTGGTGCACTTCTATCTGAAGACTATTCAGCTAAACTTTCAAATGGCAAATTTATGAGGGATTACGGCGGGATCTGGTGATTCAAAGGAATGTCCGCATGCATACTGCTAGGAAGGCATACAAAGAATTGTGCAGCTCAGTCATTTCTGTTTGTAACAATTAGTTCAGTTAGTATTTGTTATACTTTTTGTTAGGAAACAAAACTATTTGACACATATTGTATAAAATTTCCATTATGCAATGAAATCATTTTAGGGAGTTTCCAATACCTTGATACTTTACAAGAATCATGTTTAAGTTGCTTTAAGAATAACTAGAGTTGCTAAAAGTCACCTAAAAAACACCAAAAAAATGACATTTAGTATCGGTTATTTAAATTAACCGATACTAAATGTCACTTTTAGTATCGGTTATTTAAATGACCGATACTAAATGTCATTTTTTAGACAACAAACACAATGTTGAAAAGACTATTAGTATCGGTTATTTAAAACACTGATACTAAAAGTGACATTTAGTATCGGTTATTTAAATAACCGATACTAAATGTCATTTTTTAGACAGCAAACACAATGTTGAAAAGACTATTAGTATCGGTTATTTAAATAACCGATACTAAAAGTGACATTTAGTATCGGTTATTTAAATAACCGATACTAAATGTCAATTTTTAGAGAGTAAAACACAATGTTGAAAAGACATTTAGTATCGGTTATTTAAATAACCGATACTAAATGTACGTTTTCAAGACATAAAAATCACCAAAAAAACGTCATTTAGTATCGGTTTTTTGAAAATCCGATACTAAAAGTGACATTTAGTATCGGTCGAATTAGTATCGACAGATAACCGATACTAAAAGTGCAAAACAACCGATACAAAAAGCCTTTTCTGCACTAGTGAAAGTTAAACTTTCCTTCAACCAAAAGAAAAGCACCTATTAACTTCTTACTGTAAGTGCAAAGTAGACATGTTTTTGGATTTTTTTAATGTAAATTTATTAACTTTCGAAAGTGCAAGCACCTAACGCCTAATGCTCAAGCGCATTTTTAAACCTAGCGGCGCGCCTTTGGAGTTCATATTTTATTTTAAATCTCATTTTTTTTTCCTCATTTTTACTCAATTATTAAAATACTGACTCTTTTTAAACTTCTTGCAAAAAAAACTATTTTAAAAAATTTGAAATATTGTCTTTTATCAAGTTTTCCCTTTTTTATTACATTTTGCAACTTTCAAGGTATTTACAATTTCATAGCAAATTATAACATATGCAGTATCACATGTGCGTATGCTTGGGTAAAATACTAGTACATATAATATAATATAATTATAATATAATCTAATATCTATTTATTCAAACAATCCACACTTATCTAATCTAATATATATATTTAATTTAATTTATTCAAACAAACCACACTTACATTACCCAAACTAACCTCCCTATTTACTTGACAACTCACCTACTTAGGGGCAACATTGTAATTTCCTATGACACTTTTTCTTAAATCTCTTCTCCCAATACATTTTCATCTCACTTCCACTTTTTTTCTACTTTCTCCTACTTACTTTTTTCAAATTTCAAAATCTAATCTAATATCTAATATCTAATCTAATCTAATATCTATTTATTCAAACAAACCACACTTACATTACCAAACTAACCTCCCTATTTACTTGACAACTCACCTAACTAAGGGCAACATTCTAATTTCCTATCACACTTTTTTTCAAATCTCTTCTCCCAATACACTTTTATCTCACTCCCACTTTTTTCTACTTTCTCCTACTTACTTTTTTCAAATTTTACAATTTAAACCAAACCCACCCACTTTCTTTTCCCACCATCTACTACAATCTACTAATCAATTAAAATAATCAATTAAAATTACGACATAACTGGACTAATATATAAAAAACATGAGATAATTGCACTGATATATAAAAAATACGAGATTAATATCTAAAAATAACAAGAAGACTTAATCACTATTTAAACAACTAAATGATATTTAAAATACATGTGACAAATATTTGTCACTAATACCTAAAAAAGGATAAATAGTTGTCATGGATATATAATAAAACATGAGATACATATTTCTTATTGATAATCTACTATCTATCTTTTACTATTTACTATAATCTACTAATTAACTAAAATAATCAATTGAAACTATGAGATAACTGCACTGATATATAAAAAAACAGGGGATAACTGCACAGATATATTAAAAAATACGGGCTAACTGCAATGATAAATATAAAAACACGGGATAGCTGCACTAATATATAAAAAAACATGGGATAACAACACTGATATATAAAAAAAACATTGCACTGATATATAAAAAAACACGGGATAACTGCACTTTGTTTTCTCACCATCTACTAAAATCTACTAATCAACTAAAATAATCAATTGAAGCTACCAGATAACTGCACTGAAATATAAAAATGCGGGATAACTGCACCGAAATATAAAAAAACACGAGATTAATATCTAAAAACAAGAAGACTTAATCACTATTTAAACTACTGATTAATATTTAAAACACATGTATATATATATATATATATATATGTATATATATATACTAAAACACGGGATAAATATTTCTTATTGATAGTCTACTATCTATCTTCTACTATCTACTATAATTTACTAATCAACTAAAATAATCAATTGAAACTATGAGATAAACACTGATATATAAAAAAAAACACGGGATAACTGCACGAATATATAAAAAAATACGGAATAACTGCAATGATAAATATAAAAACACATGATACCTGCACTGATATATAAACAAACACGGGATAACAACACTGATATAAAAAAATTGCACTGATATATAAAAAAATAGGAGATAACTGCACTTTCTTTTCTCACCATCTACTATAATCTACTAATCAACTAAAATAATCAATTGAAGCTACGAGATAACTGCACTGATATATAAAAAATACGGGATAACTGCACTGAAATATGAAAAAACACGAGATTAATATATAAAAAACAAAAAGACTTAATCACTATTTAAGCTACTGATTAATAGTTAAAACATATGTGACAAATATTTGTCATTAATACCTAAAAAAGGACATATATATCACATATGTATACTAAAACACGGGATAAATATTTCTTATTGATAATCTACTATCTATCTTTTAATATCTACTATAATCTACTAATCAACTAAAATAATCAATTAAAACTATCAGATAACTGCACTGATATATAGAAAAATATGAGATAACGGCACTGATATAAAAAAAAATACGGGACAACTGCAATAATATAAATAAAAACACGGGATAGCTACATTGATATATAAAAAACACGAGATAACAATACTGATATATAAAAAACACTGCACTGATAAATAAAAAATTACGGGATAAATGCACAATTGTTTTAAAATGATACTTTTACATTTTTTAGATTTTATTATTTATCTATTTTTTATTTCAGACTACTTTTTTTTATCTATTTTAATTTTTTATTTATTTTCACGGAGTAATGTTCAGACTATTTAAATTATGTCTAAATTCATTCATAGAAAGAACACGACAGCTCCCGTGCGTATGCACATGTATCCTACTAGTATAATAATAAAACATGTTGTTGCACCCCGAAAAATCCAGTTTGGACTTCTCGTTATGCAACTAGGAAAAAGTTTGGAGCCGCCACCAATATTTTAATTTTAAGACCAAAACATTGAAAAAAGGTCTTTTAGTAAGGCGGATGGTCTTTCGAAAACACAGAGATGTAGGTTCGAGGGTCGGTTATGTGTAGGGAAGGTATTAGCACCCCACACATCCTTTCTACCGAAAGGAAACCTTTAACTTGATGTGTGGTTTAGACAAATGTTTGGTTTGAAAACGAATTGTTCTACTTTTTTTTTTTATTTCTTTTCTTTTTATTTGAAAGGATTTTTGGAAAACGGAGGAGAAAGGAAATCTTTTGTTATCTTTGAAAGGCGGAATAAAACAAAGATTTTTAAAAAAAAGGGGGTGGGAAAGGGAATTCTTTTTATGATTTTTTTGAAAGTGTGCTTGACGGGACATGAACCCGCTCCTACGTATCCCCACTGTGATGAGGAATCAAAGCTACGTAGTTCTCGTCTTTTGTTTTTGAGAATGGTTTGAGAGTTTTTCGCAATTGGGCGAGCGTTTGTGACGACTAAACAACAACGGTTTAGAGTGGTCGCACTACTAACTCTCGGGAAAAATCATCATTAACAATCAAACGGCAATGGCGCGAGTGATCATCAATGACAATTGGTTTTTGTTTAACGAAGAAAATGTTTTTGCAAAGAGGTCGAGTGTTCATGGCGACCAAACAACAACAGTTTAGAGTGGTCGTACTACTAACTCTTTGGAAAATGAAATCATCATTAACGATCAAACGGCAACGGCGCGAGTGATCATCAATGACAATTGATTTTTGTTTAACGAAGAAAATGTTTTCGCAAAGAGGTCGAGCGTTCATGGCGACCAAACAACAACGGTTTAGAGTGGTCACACTACTAACTCTCGGGAAAAATCATCATTAACAATCAAAAGGCAACGGCGCGAGTGATCATCAATGACAATTGGTTTATTTGAGGAAGAAAATGTTTTTGGGAATGAGTTTTGGAAAAAACAAAGTAGAACAATTTCAACCAAATTCCAAGTCCATAACCAAATGCAAAATGAATGAATGAAGTTCAAACATATTCAACTAATCAAGCAATCATGAACATGTTGATCATCAACTAAGATTAAGCATGCCAATACAATCAAGAGATTTAATTGTCAAAGATGCAAGATAAAGTTCTCAAAACAATTGTGCGTGTGTGTGAGAATTGCTACGGGACGGGCAACAATCTCAAAGGGTATGCATTTATCTTAATGACTCTATGCTACAACAAGTAAGTAGGCTTACGTCTTCATATAAGAGTACATGCATGGGGGAAAAATTGCACACAATTAAATCAAGACATTTAAATGGCATCATGAACGAGAGAATACAATTGATTATAGGCATAGAATGATCTAGGTTAGATGAATGAACATGCAAGCAATGATGTACATGATTAGGCAAATATGCAAATGCATGAGCATACAAGACTATGCATGAATGAATGCTTGAGCATACAAGACTATGAATGCATGAGCATAGTTATTGTGCAAGGTATGAACATTTGAGTATGCATGAACATGTGAATATGCAGTTAGAAATGAATGCAAACGAATAAGTTAGAGGATGCATGAAGTATGCGAAATGAAAAGAGACCCAAAATCTCATTTTATTCATGGAAACAACAAAATAATGCAAG
Source organism: Oxytropis ochrocephala (assembly GCA_020916435.1). Classification (NCBI taxonomy): domain Eukaryota; kingdom Viridiplantae; phylum Streptophyta; class Magnoliopsida; order Fabales; family Fabaceae; genus Oxytropis; species Oxytropis ochrocephala. The sequence goes on along the minus strand of CM037090.1, from coordinate 25,592,910 downwards.
CAAACAACATGGATCAAACTTTTTGGCAAGGATTCACATTATTAAGCAAAAAAATGCATCAAAATCCATGAATCCTAATTTTTCTAAGACATGTGAAATGAACAACAGCACAAATCACCATTTTATTCACGAAAATGCAAGAAAATAGTGAAATAGCACCAACACAATTTATTCCAAAAGGGAGAAACATTTCAAGCATTCAAGCCTCCCAAAGTGCTTGTCAAAATGCTTGAAATTAATTTCACCTTCAACAACAACAATTATACTAACATATTAACATAAGATGTAACCTTAAATATACTGAAATGCTTGGTATGCAAAAACAAATTGATGATCTACATTTTTGATGCTAAAACTTTGATGATGATGCTAGGATTCAAGAATATACCTTAACTCCAAGCTAAATAAGCAAGAAATAAGATAAATGAATGCTAAACCACTTGAATCTACTCTTTAATCTTCAACTTTGAGCTTGATTCTAGAGATTTGAAGATGAATCTTTGAGGAGAATGCAAGAATGATGAGGGATCTAGTGTAGGAATGGACTTGAAGGTTGATTTGAGATGAAAAATGAAAAAAAAATGAAGTGAGGAGTGAGGGAGAGCTTGGCCAAGAGGGAGAGAGGAGTTATGTGCTAGGATTTTGGAGTGAATTGTGAGGCCAAAGATTGTGAGAGATGGGTTTAACAAGGTATTTATAGAATGCAATTAGGTTTAAGGGCATAATGGTCATTGTGCATCACCTATTGTTCTAGGATTTCATTTAAAATTTGAATGGAGGGTGAGGATTGAATCACACTTTGCAAAGGGCAAAAAAAAATGAAAACTTGGAGGAGAATGAGAAGGGGTATGCGAAAATGAGAGGGAGAGTGGTGCCCAAGTTTTCCAAGTTGTCATCTTGTACTATTGTACTATTGTGAGACCCTTCCAAATCTTTATTGATTATTCTTTTCAAGATAAAAATTGTACAAAAATCTAACCATTTTGAGCCATATACAAGGTATCTTGAAGAATATGCCATTTTGTAGATGAGCATGACCAAAATTATCATAAAAATCTCACCTTGCAATTTTGTAAAATATTCCTTTTTGATGCCTTTTTGAATTTGAAATTTTTTACCATGCATGCATGCGCCACATATATGCATGACCGAAAATATTTTGCCTCAAATAAACTTCTCTAAAATTGCACAATGATTTTTGACGAGAAATTATCCTTTTGTGAAAAAATGACCAAAATACCCTTTTGCCCTAAAAACCTTGTTTTTTGCTCCAAAATGCATTTTCACTCTAAAAATGACCCTAAAAACCCTAGAATGACTTTTGAAACCCAAGAATGCATGCAAAATGCTCCTCACACTCTTTAAAAGGATGCCACACTTCACAAATTATTTTTTTTTTGTGAAAAATTAAGCCGGACAAAATTAGGGTTTGACACATGTCACACAAGGCATGACTCACGTAGCCTTTATTTTTATTATTAGAAGAAGACATGTGGCCGTTGTTTTAAAATGAACCAGAGGACCCTGATGAGAGAGAATTTAACAGAAACAAAAGCTCTAGCTTCTTCTACTATGTCCTACTATTTTTTTTTAAATAGAGAAGGAGAATTTATCATTAATTAATTAAAGTTATACTAAGTCAACAAGTGTTGGTTTTAGAAGTAATTGAGTTTGGATAAGATCTCATGTTAAAATTTTAAGTGTAGCAAAAATTTTATTGGGAAGAAAGAACCCCACCAGCCGACAAGTGATTTTAATGGTAATTTTTCAATTGTTCTGAAGGAGATTTGAATTTCATCCTATGAATATTAAGAAATTCCTTAGTAATTTTTACTAAAGGGGTACAATAGTTATTTCCCAATCAATGAAAAAATTCGGTAACCACAGAAACACTAAATTGTGGTTAGTATGTACTAACAACACAAACACTAAATTGTAACCACACAAATACTAAATTGTGATTATAGTATGTACTAACCATTGGATAATTGTATAATGGTTTGGGCTTAGCCTGATTTAATAGAATCATTAATGTATGGGTGTTCTTTTTGACCTCCACAGTTACCACTTATACCCCCATTCAATTTTTTTCTTCCAATTTTACCCCTCAATTTTATCCAGAACGGATTTATCTAACAAATACATAAATCTGTTGGCTAAAATTAACATAACAGATTTATCTATTTGGTAGATAAATCCATTTTGGATAAAAACATTAGCAACGGAATTACATATGTAAATCCGCAGGCCATATTGGAAATCTGTAGGCCATATATTTAAGGCTTAAATATCATTTACCCCCTGTAAATATCAACAAAATCCATTTACCCCCTGCAAAAAAAAGTTTTAAAATACCCCTTGTAAATATAAACCGTTTACGATTATCCCCTTGCTGTTAGATTATGTTGACAACGTTAAGTGTATAATTGGTATAAACCGCTTATCGTTACCCTCATGAAAACATAAACGTTTACGGTTACCCCTCTATAGGGGGTAACTAGAAACATTTATCATTTGCAAAGAGCATTATAAAACTTTTATTTTTACGGGGAGTAAATGAATTATGGTAGTATTTACATGGGATAAATGATATTTAAACCTATATTTAAATCCGTAGGTCATTAACCATTGCATCATACGGAAGTATGTTATGACAATGGAATTATTGATAGCTGCAAACACTCTATGTGCTAGTGTAAGAGAGTGGGAACATTTGAATGTATGGCCACCATTATGAATAGAATTCTATCCTTACATTGGCACAATTACAAATACTAACTACCATAGAAGTATTTTATTTAAATAAAAGCACGTGAAGAAAGTGTGGAATTAATAGTGAAATCACATAACCACACACGAAAGTCTTCCTTCCTCTTCCAGCTCTCAAGGCTATAAATAGAACACTGAAGCTACCACAAAGAGCACAACAAAGTTTGGCTTATAAACCATAACCCAAAAAAGAGTTCCAATCCACATTGTTTTTTCAAAATAAATATGGCTGGTCTAAACGTGGTGTCCCTTCTTAATCTCAATGGAAATGGCCATAGTCCATTAACCAAATCTGATGAGCAGATTTTAGAGGAGATTTATTCAACACATGTTTACACTAACACCAACTTTGATGCCGACTCTCTTTTCACCCTTGTTGATAACATCCTTAAGTCTTCAACCCGTGTTGTTGATAACATCGTACAAGTAATTAAATATACACACATAGTACAGTAGTACAACTAGCTTATGGTCTTCTAAATACTGGTATTAATTAAATTTGTTTTTACAGGAAATCATGGGAGTTTGGAGCTAATAGAGAAAAAGACACTCCTCGCTGCCTTCACTTCACCATTGTGTACTTTGAAACAAATTTCTTCCGAGGTCATTACTTCACTTCACCATGTGTCTGTTTGGAGGATTTTGACATTTGTTAAAATTTCTGATAAATCATAAGTACATATACTTTTTATTAAAATAAAATATAAATATAAATAAATAATCAATTCAAAATAACTTACTAAAATTATATTTTTAAATTTATTTTCTCTCATTTTTCACACTTTTCTCTTTATAACATTACATATTGTTGGTATAATTTCATTATTTTTTGATTCTTGATAGAAAACTTTACATTGTCAGAATAATTGTTTTGTATAATTTATCTTTATTATGTTTTTATTTGTTATAAACAAATATTTAGTTGTTGAGTTCAAATGAAGTAACATTATGTGTTGTCAATATAACTATTTATTTATTATATATTGCCGATATAATTATTTTTTATATTTTATCATTATCCATATCTTTAGTTTTTACAAATAATTAATTATTTTGCTATCTTAAGTTGCAATGGGAAAATATTTCTTATCTTCAATATAAGCATTTTTTATTTTATCTTCATGAATACTTTTAATTTTATAAATGATTCTTTTGTTTTAAAGGCAAACTGAGAATCAAACATAACAGGCTTGATATTGATATTTTAATTAGCTTCTTGGTTAATCATTGATTCAGTCTCAATTTACTTTTAAACATTGACTTATAATTAATAATTAATAAAATATTATTATTACTGTGTGTGTATATCATAATTGTATGATGATGGCAGATGTCATGCAAGCCTCCAGGTGAAGAAGTTGCTCACAAAACAACACTAGCAATCCTCAACAAGTTGTCAAATCATTCATGGATTGCAAAAGCAGTTCTTACACTTGCAGCTTTTTCTCTTGAATATGGAGAGTTCTGGCTACTTCCTCAACATCTCCCCACAGAACTAGCCTTAATCAAACGAGTTCCTCAACTCACAAATCCTGATGCCCTCATAAAACATCACAATGCTATTTTGGAAATCAACAATCTTGTCAAGGCAACTTGGCAAGTCATCAATTTCATGCTCGAGTTTAAAAGACTTTACTTACAGCCCGGCACGAAAGATATTGCGCCTGCTTTGGCACCCGCTTTAGAACAAATCCCAGTTGATGTCTATTGGGCTATCATCACTATTGCATCAATTGTTACTCAGATTGATTGCCTCACTACTGATTCGTAAGTTTCACACTATTTTTTGAAACCTTTTACAAATGCTAGCTAAAATACATTAAATTCATTAAATGTCTTATTATTTCTTGTAATTTTAGGGAGAAGAAGCAAGACTTATATCAGTTTAATCAAAAGATTAACATCATACTCAACAAATTGAGGAAGCAGATGTCAATATGCAAGCAACAGATTGGTAATTAATTTGTCACATAAACTTTTATTTTTTTTAACCCCTAAAATAGCATGGAATGAAAAAGCTGTGATGATGAGGAAATTATTTGAATTTTCAGAGGAAGAAGAATTTTACAAGATTCTCAAGAAACTCTTTGAAACCCCAACTGAAATTTTGGAAGTATTTAAGGTGCTGATTTTTGGAAAAGAATCTCCACATGCACCCATATATGATGGTGCCACCAAAACACTGGTTAGTATCATATCTTGCTTAATGTATGACAATCAATAACTTTTTTTGTCAGCTTAGACGGAATGACAAATAAACACCACACACATAAACACAGTCACACCCGGGTTCAAACCCGATAGCTGCCTTCCAATGTCGCTGAAATTGTCAATGCAAACAGCAATGAGCGACAATCAATAAAAGTGTTTATAGCTGTAAAATATGAAACTATTTTTGTGTCTTCATCTAATAATTGAAGTTTTAGAATAACCTGGTTTATGTCATGTACATTTTTTAAATAGGTTAACATTGAAGTGTTGAAAAACAAGAATGTGTTCTTGTTACTTTCAACTCTGGACATCAGCCAAGAAGAAATCTCTCTTTTCATTCCAATTTATGATCATATAATAAAACTAGGAAACCAATACAAGATTGTGTGGGTTCCTATTGTGGAGGAGTGGAATGATCAATTGAGAACTAAATTTGAGGCTCTAATATCTAAGATGCCTTGGTATGTGTTACACCATTTTGCACCTATAAAAGGCATCAAGTATATAAAGAAGGAATGGCAGTTCAAGAAGGATCCTTTAGTTGTGGTGTTGAACCCTCAAGGAAAGGTTTTGCATTACAATGCATTCCAAATGATTCAAGATTGGGGACTAAAAGGCTTCCCTTTCACTATATCCATTGAAGAATCATTGAGTAAAGTATCTATCCAAGAATCATTGACCCCAGCATCAGTTGAGGTTGCTCCTGTGATGAATGGCATTGACCGAAACATTGATTTGGTAAGTAGTATATATTTTCTTGGTCCAATCTTGTTGAAATGCTCAATATGAAATGAAAAGTTCTAGCATCTATCTGTTTGAAACTAAATGTTAATCACTTATGAAGTACTGACACAGACACAGATATCGAACACGATACTAACACAAACACATATTCACATGTAATAATTTGAGGAAAAGAAAATAATTGATGTGTCGGTGTCGGTGTCCACTACGACATCAGGCACGTCTTCAACCTGAAGTATCAGTACTACAGAGTTGATCATTATCAATTATTAATGGTTTAAATTTATATGAGTCCTATTCTCAAAATTGGAAACAAAAGCTATGTAAAAAGGTTGTAACTAATAGTTTTTATGTTTCCTTTGAAAGACATTCAATGAGGAAAAGAATTTCATCACCTATGGAGGTAAAGACAAGGAATGGATCCAACAATTCACAAAGTATGCTAATGAACTTGTAAATGATGTCATTATCAAGGAGGCAAATATTTCAATTGAATTATTTTGCTTAGAGTCTCAAGAGCCAAATATCATTAGCAAATTTTGGAAAGAAGTGGAGAATTTGCTTGTCACAAAGCCAACCAAAGTTGTAACTCAACAACTTGAAAATCTGCTTTCCTACAAAAATGAGTCTGGTTGGGCACTACTTAGCAAGGGTTCTACAGTGGTTTTTGTTGGTCATGGAACTACTCTTTTGAAGACAGTAGCAGAGTTTGCTAAATGGAAAGAAGAGGTTATGAAGAAGGGATTTGAGATTGCTTTTAAAGAATATTATGAAAAGGTTGATAGCATTAATGCTAGTGTTTACTTGAACAATGAAACTTCTGTTGTTGCACAGAAAATTCCACAAACTATTATTGAGTGTCCACAGTGTCATCGCACAATGGAAGTGTTGATCAGCTACCAGTTTTGCAACAATGGTATCAAGGCAAATGTTGAACGTTAATTAGCTTCATATGTGTTTAGCTTTGTTGAGCTATTTTCTTTATGGTTAATTATTTAAGTGTAGTAATTATAGTTTTATGTGTCATTATGCAATGTAGCCATGAGTCATGCATTATCGTTGATCACAGTAAGATCACGAATGCTATTAGAATAAGGCTTTGTTTAATTATGTTATATGAATAAGAATTGAATAAGTTTGTATAACACGTATCCAATTACTAGTCTTCAAAAATTGTCATTTATTTTATTCGATAAGTAGAATTTATTAATGAGTCTTGCTTTAGCATCACTGTGAGGAAAGCAACGTCTACCTGCTAAGAAGAGTTACAGCGAGCTTACAATATCCTCCTATAGCGGAAAGCAAGACAAACGCAAATTGCCGGGTGTTCATGGGTTGGTTTGGATCGAATTTGGCTAAATCTGTTGTCCGAATCAATTAAAATATAACTCGATTTGGGTCGTTTCGGATTGAGTTCACGGGTCATACACTAAAATATTAGTTTTCTAAAATATAAAAATCAACACTTTTTTTGCAATATTCCAACACTTCTAAATAGGCAATAATATCTTGAATTTAAAAATTACGCCGAATCAAACTAAAACCATTAAAAGTCTTCCAATTTATAGTATTAAAATTTTACAATTTGATCATATTATTAAGGTAAAAAGTCCAAGATCATAGATTATTAAAATTTTACAATTTGATCATAGTATTAAACAACTCATCCTAAATGTAGGCGCGAAAACTAAAAACTTCTATTTAATTGCAAAATTGCCACCGCGTCTACATTTAGCATTGGGTGTTCAAACAACCGATGCTAAATGGTGCTTTATAATGTCAAATTTACACTAGTTTCTAGACCACAAAACATATGCTAGGTCTCGTGTCACTAAATATCAAATATTTGTTGACAAGGGTAGATTTGGTATTTACCCACAATCACTCTTTACGTGCATTATGTTTGTTCGTAGTATATAATAATAATACAATTCTTCGTGGATAATCTCTTACCTACCTCCAAATACCTTTATGCGCCCATTTTTTTACTGTCACTATATCTTTTAACTATTGTCCACTACTTTTACTCACGACTTTTTGACTGTCACTAAAATTGTCTGTAGAGATATGTTATTTTTGTTATAGTGAAACCAAGCAAACTTTTGACTAGAGAGGATATTAAATCCATAGTTAGACGTAAAGTCTACCCTTCCTATGTGGTTTGGGGTTCCTCTTCTAATTGATACTTTAAAAATATAGTGCCTTGCTCTTTTTGTTTGCATTTATGCATGTTCTTTTCTACTTGATGTAACAACAAAAATTAATCTTAGGTTTGTATCTCTTTTTGTATTTTTTTTTATAAGCAAATTGTATTAAATAAAGTATAAAGAGTACTCCAACCCATTACAAATACGTGATCTATTTATATATGTTTGAGATATATTAATGGATCATGCCACCAATCTGCAACCCTACACGCACCCTGAATGACTCCCAACTAAACTAATAAACCACCCACACGTAAAACATTTAATTTGATTTAGCATTTAGTATTTGCAACCGATATCTTTGAATAGGACTTCATTACGAGTAGTCCAGGTTATCCATGTGACTCCTAACCAAATCAAACCTCAAACTCTTTTAACGGTCTTGCCTAGGGTTGCTCAAAATATTCAGATACAGAGATATATCCAACCCATGTCCAAATAACCAGATATTTGGATTTTTTTTGGGTCCAAACCAGATATTTGGATTTGGATATATCCAAATCTATTTTAATTCCTTAGCCCAATATTGGATATCCAATATTTTGTAACTAGATACAAAGTTAAACATTTGAATCCCATATATGAATATCCAAACACGTCAAGTCTTGGGTGCATCTTTTGTACTCTCGATATTCATCTTTTATTAGTTTTTTATCTTTTGTGCTCTCGATATCCATCTTTTATTAGTTTTTTTACACGTTGTCAGAATGTATTTTTGATTTTTTTTTTTACAAGCTGCTAAATAACTTAAAAATTTTAAATTATAAACTATACCTTTATTTTCAGAAAACCAAAACTAAAAGTAGATTTGATTTTTTAACAATAAAAAAGTTCTAATATTACAATGAAATCTTTAATGAAGTGGTCAGGAGGATCTCGAATGAATACTCCACAAGTTTGATGTGGTTCGTGGAACCCTATTGTGAAGAGCACTTTGGAGATTGGAATAGGTGAATTGCTGGTCAACTGGAAGTGGGTGGATCGTGGAATCAATATTGTGGCTGACAAGTTGGCAAAAAGCAGTTATGACAGTGAGGATACTTGTGTATAGGGGTGTTCAAAACCGAACCAAACCAATAGAAAACCGCAAACCGAACTAAACCAAACCGAAAACCGCAAAAAACTGCATTCTATTGGTTTTGTTCGGTTTTTATTATTAGTGAACCATGCGTTTCGGTTCGGTCCGCGGTTTTGATTCCCAAAACCGAACCGAACCAAACCAAACCGCAAAATCTATATTCAAAAATAAAATTAGACAAAGCAATATATGTAGGAAATAAGGAAAGCGGTTTATTTAAGGGGACGTTTGGATTAGCTTATTTTTGAGCTTATGAAAATAAACTTATGAAGATAAGTAAGTTTTTATGTTAATTCATAAGTTCTCATTAACAAAAATTGTATCTCCCTAAGTTGTTTTTCCATAAACTACCTTGACAAGCAAATGAATAATACATAAAAACTTATTTATTTGCATAAGTTTTTCATAAGTTCAAAATAAGCTTTGTCCAAACAGACCCTAAATTGTGTTTTGTCTCGTCAAAAACCGAACCAACCGAACCAATCCAAACCGCATTGGTTTGGTTTTTTTTTTCGGAAGCCAATCGAACCAAACCAAACCGCATCTATTTTTACCTTGCGGTTCGGTTCACTTTTTTGCTCAAAACTGAACCAATCTGCACCGCAAACACCCCTACTTGTGTAATTTTTGATTATGTGTCTGGCTTTTTGGCAATTTGTATTCTGTAGACGGAGTTGGGTTAGCTGGCCCATCTCTGAGTTGCTAGTTCGGTTTGGGCTTTTGGCCCTTTATTTCACCAAAAAATAAAGGGTTTTTTTTTTGTACCCCCACCCCATCCCTTCCCACCCCCACCCACACTGAAAACCCCAAAATACCCTTCTGAAAACGTATTTTTTTTTAAAATTTTTATTAATCAGATATATACATTTGAGGGGGTATATATACGACCCTTTTTTTTGCCCATCGTATATACACCCCCCAAGGCGTATATACGATTGACACACCCCCATCTAAATCGTATATATGCCTTGGGGGTGTATATACGATGGGCAAAAAAAAGGGTCGTATATATACCCCTGTGTGTATATATCGACCCCATTGTATTTTTTTAAATTTTTTAAGTTCAAATAAAAATTATATAAGTCCCGAAAATAGGTTTTGTGTGTAGTTCGTTAAAATGTGACGATGTTATACGTCGAAAGAATAATTTAGGCTAAAAAATCGGCCGGGCAACATACTCCGATCGAAATGAAACCACAGCCATTAGAAGCGAAAAAATCAAGAATCAAGACTCCTTAGAAGGGACTTCTTACGGGACTACGGCCTCAAAATCCCAAATTCCATCGTTTACTATTTTTTACGATTTTTTTTAATTTTTTATAGTCTCCAAAAATCTAAAAAAATTTGCATAGCCTTATTTTGGTTTTGTTAGATTTTTAGTGGTGTTTTTATAATTTTTTGGAGTAGTTTTGACTAGTTAACGAATTTTTAGTAGCCTTTTAGTAATAAAAATTAAAACAAATTATTAAAAAAAATAAAAAACCCATCGTATATACCCCTTTGAGTACGTATATACGATTGGACATAAAATAGCCATCGTATATACATACTCAAGGGGTATATACGATTTTCTTTTTTTTAAAAAAAAAAATTAAGTTTCAAAGGGCATTTTGGGGTTTTTGTTATTGGGTGGGGGTGGGAAGGGATGGGGTGGGGGTACAGAAAAAAAAACCCAAAAATAAAAGGGATGGTGTGGTTCGAGCCATCAACGTTTAGCTTGATAGAGGGATCTAACGAAGCTCCTTTTTGTTGGCTTAGAAAAATCTTTGGCTATAAGATAAGCATCATAGCTAAGCATAGAGCGCATCATCTTCGGACAGGTCACTTTTACCTTCAAAAGTGGGTAAATTCTGATCATGCCAAAAAAAAGCCAAGTAGTCATGGCAAAGAAACAAGTAGATAAATTCGTTGTGTTAATTTGAGACAACAGATTTATCTATTTGTTATGTAAATCAGTTTTGGATAAAATTAAGAAGTAAAATTGGAAGAAAAATATTGGGTAGGGGTATAATGTCTAAGTGTGGGGTCCAACAATCAAGTACGTTCTCATTCATTTGTATCACCTCCATTTTGTTTATTAACTTAGGCATCAGAGTGTTTGCAGGTACATCTCCCTCGGCGACCCTAACCTCGAAGGATAGTCTAGTCCCGATCATTAAGACCTCAGGCGACCCTGCATACTGTTACCTTGAATCTAGATCTGACTATCGACCTCAAATACGAACAAGTTCATCCCGCGTATGGTCCATCTGGGCACACTCTCCACGGGGGATGCCCTTACATCACGGCAACACTTTGTGATTACATCATATGATGAGCTAGAATATTGAGATCATTCTTGCATGTGTTTGTTTGTATCTGCCCCACCGTGACTGTGGTATCTCGAGCCTTCTGGATATAGTTATTCACGTTAGGACAAATGTTTCTATTATTGGCAAAAAATATTGGTCAGTAATTGGACGCCACACACGCATTATTTCTTACCCGTTATCAGATAATTAGTCTAACATGTCACATTGCCATTGTTAGAAGAAGAAAAGGAGAAAAAAAAACTTTTATTGGTAGCTACTAGCTACATCATCACCCACACCCACACCACATGCTACTGTTCTTGTTTGCCGACAATGTTTTATGGTTTCTGACAGTATTCGGGACTGCCCACCATCCACCAGCAAAGTCCTGGTTCATCGGTGGACCATTAAATGTGAATATCAAAGAAGAACTAACGTTGTTGAAAAAAAAAACTAACACGACTATCTATTTAAGTGTCATCTTTGTTATTTTTCTCTATTTTAAATTATCTCTCATTTTAGATTTTCAGTAGAACATTTATTATTATTTTTCAACAATATTATTACTTTAGAATATCAATAACTGTGCATTTGTTTCGATCGGAAAAAGTGTAAGAGCATCATCAATGGAGAAACCCTTAATTGAGTTTTTAAATAGGTCTCACATATACACGTCACTTATTTATTATTTTTTAATATAGTATTTATCCTGCGTTTGTTTAGGGGTGGAGAGGTGTAAAAGCACTTTTGGTACCTACTTTCGTGATTTCAGCTTGAGAATTTATGTTAGGGTGTCTCTAACGAAAATCGATTCTACCCCTCAAAATTGATTATGAGAGAAGATAGGATTTGTAGCTTTTGCGGTGGAAATGAATTGATTCTAGTAGGTACGTTCTATCACTTCCTTTACTACCCTTCATCCTCAATATATTTTTAAGTTGAGACCTATTTTGGTACTTTCACATGTAAAAGCAATTCTAATCTAACTTATCCAAACAACAAGGATTGAAAAAAAATCAATTTTTCAATAAAGGTATCCCAACAAAAATCACGTCAAGTTCAACTCACTTTTAACTAAAATAAATTTCGCAAAATCAATTCTCGCAGAATCGCAATTCTACCCATCGCAGAACTGCACACACACTTATATAATAACTCCATGTCTCCAATAGAGAACTTCAAAAAATTTACTAAATTGAAAAGTAAAAGTGTGGGTCATGCAAAAGAGAGAGAGATGACTTCCTATTTAAGAACTTCATCTCAATAGGTACCCATTTCTTCCTCCACAATGGGGTACCTATAAAGTCCACTTCTTAAGAGCTAAGAAGTTCCCATTGTGAATGTTCTAACGGTATTTTAGTTTTACTACATTTTCTTACTATAAAAGTTAGCATAACTAATTATTTTCTTTAATATAAAATCTGGTAAAATGAGACGGAGGGAGTATCATATATTAGTGGCATAAAATATAAAGTCTAGTAAAAAACACAATAAAGATAAGAAGTTATAAGGTGTGACATGGTTAACTATAGACATAAAGCTGAGTTCTGGTGTGAAGAGAAATGTAAGTGCCCTAACTCCAACAAAACAAAAAATGTAAGTGCCCTAATATATACTCCATACATTAATGTATCACTTTCAATTTTATCAGATTTCTTTCTTTTTTTTTGGTAATACAATTTTATCAGATTTCTAACAGCGACAATAGTAAAAATTTGTCTAAAAGAAAATTTTAAAAAGAAAACACAAAAAAAAAAAACTAGGATTATTAAACCAAGATCGGTCATCGACTCTATCAAAACACTAGGTCAGTGGGTTATTGGTCAGATCAGTGTGTCACTAGTTGAATCGAATCACCAAGTCATTATTAAAACAAATTAATGTCATTTTGCAATAGACATTGATTTTATCACCCCAGAGGCATAAGTATTGACGTCACTTTAATTTTATCAGATTTATAGGTATTTTAAATTTATCGTTTATGCTATTAACCTAGGTATTATGACTTTGCTGACAGATTCATGCTTTTTGGTTTTAGCGATGTTTGATTTTGTGTTGTTTCGATGTATTTTACCAATTTAAATGAATGAATATCTTTTTTAGTCAACTTTTATAAAGAAAGCTAGAGTTCGAATAAAATCTTCATAGCTTGACGAAAAATTCTTCTCCACAGGATTTGTACATGAATTCTGAGTTTGATATCATAATTTTTTTTGCAGGGTTCAGTAAATTTTATGTTACTCTTCTTTTTTCTTATCGTGTTAAAAAATGTTATTCTTTCTTACTTCAGAATGTCGCACCTTTTAACTTCTTTCTTTGTCACAAGCAAACAAACTTCCGTTGATAGAGAAACAAGTCAATAATAAGGGAGAAAAATGTCTAACTTGAGTATTTAGTAGTTTTGGTAACTTTCTACCGATCTCTCTCTTAACTCATCATTCTCTCTCATCACATTATTATTTTAGTCATAACTCTTACTCAAAAATACACTAAAGTTATCAAAAATCACCAAATACCACTACAACAGATTTAGCCAATGGGCAGCGCTTTTTTTATCCATGGGCAGCGCTTCTGAGCGCTGCTAAACGTGGCGCTGTTGATTCCACTCCAACAATGGGCAGCACTCCCTAAAAAGCGCTACCCATTGCCCAAACGTGTCCTCAAATAGGCAGCACTCACTAAAAAGTGTTGCACATTGTCCCAACGCGTCCTCAAATAGGCAGCACTCCCTAAAAAGCGCTACCCATTGCCCAAACGCGTCCTCAGATAGGCAGCACTCTCTAAAAAGCGCTACCCATTGCCCAAATGCGTCCTCAGATAGGTAACACTCTATTAAAAGCGCTGCCCATTGTTTAATTTTTTTTTTGTCTGTTATTGTGTATTTTCTTTTTTATATTTGCAATTTACCTGGCCGTATACAACCAATACAATACAACCCAATCAAATCTATCTATCTATACAAATAAATTAACGATAAATCTATCCAGTCAAGCAGTAAACATATCATCTAAATACTCATAATAATGGACCAACAACTTGATGATAGAGAACTTGTATTTCTCCTAATAAATGTATATTTCATATTCTTGTACATCAAGAGTACAGATATGAACAAAGAACAATTTAATTTTCCACCCATTGAATTCAATGACTGCATCTTGTACATTAGTAATTCAAGTAAGAAGAAACACAACTATCTTAATTAAGATAAAAGTAAAAAAAATTATACATTATGGGAGAACCTGAAAGTGAAATAGGAGCCAATGTATCACAAAACTATTTAATATGTAACCTTACACATAGATATAAATGTACACAACCATTGCTTGCTGGTGGATGCTAGAATAGAGGAATTTATTCAGTAATTCCTTGTTTGCTTGGGGGTTGCGACTCCTCCTCTATGCTAGCAAAAGAAAAAGGTGATAACATTAACAAAAATAAGCAAAATGACACAACTCTAGAAATGAAATGCAAAGGAAAACCGAAAAGCATAATTGAAGAAAATTTCAACAACAAAGAAGGAAAAAAAGCTATTATAAAATAAATAAAAACCAAAGCAGAGGATAGACAAAATATTATGCATGTGGATATTTGATGCAAAACCTGTACCTATAAATGAATTGGTGTGTTACTTCGCCATTCTATTTGTCACCTATGAATTCACCCCTCACCTGTGAGTGACAAATTAAAGTAACACACCAGCCAAAGTTGAGAGCATTGGTCTCAACTAAGCGATCTATTGGCAAATAACTCTTTATCATTAATATCATCATGGCAATAATACAAATATCCTTACCGAGATGCATAACAATCGAGTCGGCATGCCTGTGATAGATGAAAGCCTCATCTTGCCATGTTAGGTGACTCCAAGTAACTACTCCATGCCTTTGAATATGAATTTTAAAGAGCAAAGTGAATCAAATAATATACTAAACTGATTGCTAAATCAACAACAATCTAAAATAAAGCATAAATTCAACTAAATCATACTTTACATATAATTTTTTAGAAGTAACACAAAGGTATTGAAACTGGTTGGTGAATTGAATTGAAAAGCCACACAACACACAATTGATTCTTTATTCACATTCTTATTCCTCTCATATTAGTATTTTTTTCACTGAAAAAAAAAAGGCATATGAGCTAATTAAGGGGTATTGAAAAAGGGGGAAAAACAAACTTTTTTAGTTTTTTTGACCCATGTAAAAGGACCTAGTTTTTTTGAAGAAATTGACTCAAAAAATTAAATCAACAACAAAATAATGACACAAGGAGGAAGAAGAAGAAGAGGAAGCAAACCTGAGATTTTGAGCCTTGTGGATTGAAAATAAAAACCCTAAAACGAAAATCCAACTGCAAATCATCAAAATATTTCCAGAAAAAATTAAATCAACAACAAAATAATGACACAAGGAGGAAGAAGAAGAAGAAGAAGAAGAAGAGGAAGCAAACCTGAGATTTTGAGCTTTGTGGATTGAAAATAAAAACCCTAAAACGAAATCCAACTGCAAATCATCAAAATATTTCCAGAAAAAATTAAATCAACAACAAAATAATGACACAAGGAGGAAGAAGAAGAAGAAGAGGAAGCAAATTAACCTGAGATTCAAAATCTCTCACCTTCAGAAATAGACATGGATTTGGAAGGAAGAAGAAGAGAAAAAGAGTGTTTGAAGGAGAGAGTGAAGAGGTCGACTCAATTTTTTTTTGGAAGTGAGAGAATACAAGTTCTCTATCATCAAGTTGTTTGGTGAGATGGAGAGAAGGAAAGAAGGGTGTAGCTATACTCAGTGTTTTTTAAGAAACGCTGGGTATTGGGAGAACGCGTGAAGCGATGGACAACGTTTTTTAAAAAGCGATGGGTATTGGAACGCGTGAAGCGATACCCAACATTTTTAAAAAAGCGCTGAGTATTGGGAGAATGCGTGAAGCGATATCCAACGTTTTTTAAAAAGCGCTGGGTATTGGGAGAACGCGTGAAGCGATGAGCAGCGTTTTTTAAAAAGCGTTGGGTATGGCTAATGCGTTTAAAAGCAATGGGCAGCATTTTTTTAAAAAGCGCTAGGTATGGGTTAGCTGTTTTGGCCATCCGTAGTGTTTTTACTTAAAGCGCTGCTTATAAGAACACTCTTTTTTGACAAATCTGACGTAGTGTACTCAAGTTAGACAACTTCCCGATAATAGTATGTTATGCCTCACTTTATTGGGCTTCCCTACCCTTTAACACACACAAGTAATATTATGTTCTAGTATGCTGCTCCCGTGTGTGAATAAAAATAGAAAGAAAAAAAAAAGAATTTCATTTTTACGTAATTAATTAAGCACAAATATAACAAGAAAGACTTAGATGAGATGGTAAAAGCTCTTCCAACTTAACTAAGGTCTTGGGATTGAATCGTGCTTGGATAAGCGGCGATGTTAAATCTCTTGAGGAGAGCTTTGCACGCGCCTATTGTGGTCCTAGAGCGAGAGATTATTAGATACTGCGGTTGTCTTGTGAGAATACCCAATTTATACCAAAAAATTAAGCACAAATAGTATATCATTATTTAATCAAAAGCACGTGGATAAATTGCTCAATCGATTGTGTGATTCTCCTATTTTATTAGGAGATAACGATGGCAAAAATTTCTTTAATAAAAAACGATTTCAAAAATTGTAATAATCTTGTGATGAATAAAATATAATATAAATTACACACGGCATGAAACGCGTGCTATAAAGAACGAGTAGTATCCTACTAAAAAGGACCTGAACAGACGCTTCCTCCACTTCACGGTCCACCACTACTTGACTTCACACTTGTGATTTGTGATTTTTTTTTCACAAACTTGTGTGAAAGATAAATTACTAAAATAAAAAGACTAGTTTATATAAAGTAGGTTAAAACAAATTAAAGGTTTTTTGTTTTATCTTTTACTCAAAGTTTATTTTTATATTTTGTCTTCTAAAATATTTTTTTTGCCTTTCAAACATTACACAATGTGGTTCTAAAATATTTTTGTCTTCTAAAAATAAATAAAAAACCAAATGATTCAACTGATTGAATTAATCATGACCCGAAACTATCTCTGGTTCACTTATTTGAGTGGTTTGACAGCAATTTCATCCAATTTTGAGCGGTATAAAATGTTGAATCATAATTCTACGGCTCAGTCTCAGCTTGGCCCAGTGTCAGAGTTTTCAAAATATTGGTATATACTCCATTATATATGTTTTTGGTTCGAATTCATCCTGATCTCTTATTTTAGTGTTATAATCAGTTATCCACTAAAATTAATTATAAATATACGTATGATAATGGGAAAAAAAATTAAAATAGAATTGGTTCTCCAATATTGTTGGAATAAACAGGGATGATAGAAAGGGATTTTTTGTGCACAGATTGATGAACAAATTGTCAACAATTTTTTTAAAGATAAAGAACAAAAATGAAAGATAAACAACTAACACTATGTTTTGTTGAGCGAAATTGAAAAGAAATGACGAGAGGGAATAAAAGGCATATTTGTAAAATGATATATATATATATATATATATATATATATATATATATATATATATATATATATATATATATATATATTCCTATTTTAAAATTTGATATAATGAAGAGAATAAAGATAAAAGATATCTATTATTAGAATCAAGAATAAATAAAAAATACTAATAAAGAATAAAAATACATAAAGGAAAGTATTTCGTAAAAGTAAGAGACAAATTAAAATTTTATTAACCTAATAACACAATATTTATTTAAATTAGAAAACTAAAATTAAACACGTGAAACTGAAAAAAAATTATGAACTTACATATTAGGAGTAAATTTTTTTTAAGATAATCATGTGAAAACAAAAGCAAATTGATAGTAAAAGGACAAAGGAATAAAATAAATAAAGTTTATGTTTATTATAATATTGTCTCCAATGAAGGGGCAAAAATGTAATTTGATAGGAATTTTAGCTCTCATCCTCCCCTTTCTTTCCAAAACTAAAAGATTTGATTCATGTCCAATACTTTTCTTTTCATACTCATTTTTTATTGACTCAAAACCAAACAATGAAAAGATTGTTGGAAAACGTGTTTTCCTTCCATTCCTTATTTTCCCACTATTTTTCTTTGTTCCCAAACAATATGTAAAAAAACCACGCTCTAGCGCCTAGGGGTGTTCAAAACCGAACCAAACCAATAGGAAAACCGCAAACCAAACCCGAAAACCGCAAAAAACCGCTTTTGATCGGTTTAGTTCGGTTCTTTTTTTCATTGCACCGCGCGGTTAGGTTCGGTTCGCGGTTTTGATTTCCGAAACCGAACCAAACCAAACCAAACCGCAAGTAACACTAAGACTTGTTGAATTACAACCTTCCTTACTAACCCAAATGCAACTTCAACCCAACTCTCACTCACTTACTAGCCCAAATCCAATTAATTTTTTGACTCACTTACAAACAATCCATATTGTTATGCTATATTTAAAAATTACAACAAAATATTTAATTTAAATTCTTTTAAACACTGTCTTAAAGAATTAAAAGAGAGTGATTTATATACTATATATATTTGAGTAGATTTTTTCTTAAAGATTTATGTTAGTCTTTTTTATGTTAGTTCATTTTAACTCCGTTTTAAATTATTTTTGTTTTGGAAAAAACCGAACCAACCGAACCAATCCAAACCGCATTGGTTTGGTTTGGTTCGGTTTTATTTTAGGAAGCCAACCGAACCAAACCAAACCGCATGTAATTTTACCTTACGGTTCGGTTCACTTTTTGCCTCAAAACCGAACCAAACCGCACCGCGAACACCCCTACTAGCGCCTTCTAAGCCCTTTTGTCCAGTATTAGAATTATAAGTCCCTCATCACGGTATTAGAATTTTAAGTCACTCATCATTATAAAATTAGTGTAAAGGACGATGAATGTCTTCTACTTATAAATTTCTAGGTCTTAAAGCATCTCTGATGATGAACTAACAATTCTTAAATAGGTTCTACAATGCCACATCAATTTTAAGCATTAACTTCTTTTTTGCTCCAATGGCGAACTCTCTCAAAAACTCAAATTGGGGTCCACATCACTTTCATATTAGTTGAAACACCCATTTTTGCCTAATAAAAAATTATAATTTTGTGTCTACTTTATTGATATGAATAAACTTTACTTCTATAAGAACTCATTCTTAAATGTGTTGTCCATGTGGCGTACTCTAATGTGAATCACACAAATTTTATCCCTTAGAAGGTTCTTTAGTAGGTTGAGTCACCCTTTTCTAGCATCTATATATGTACTCTCAATCATTTGAATGAGATCATCAAATCAATGAAAAGGCGAAATTACACCAGGGTCCTTTAAGTTATTTAATTGCAACAAGTTGGTCCTTTAAGTTTTTTTTGTATCCTTAGGTCCTTTAAGTTATTCAATTGTAACAAGTTGGTCCTTTAAGTTATATAATATGTACATCATTAGTCCTTTTTTCATTTTCTATTACAAAAAAAACTCAATTCGCACTAATACAGCTGACGTGGCTGTGACAGAGCCTACATGTCATCTGTCTCGTAACAATTTTGTCATTTAAGACTACCGTCATTTAAAAAAAATTAGTCCTTTCAACTTAAATGAAAAAGAAGATGAACCATCCATTTTTAAAAAAAAAATTAAGTTGAAAGTTCCAAATTATTACATTACCGTTGTCTTAAAAGACCAAATTCTTACAAGATAAATGATAGGTAGCCTCTGTCACGGCCACATAATCTTTGTTAGTGTGAATTGTTACGAAAAAAACTTAAAGGACCAACTTGTTACAATTCAATAACTTAAAGGACTTCCGGTATAATTTTGCCCAATGAAAATTATGAAGAAAGGTTTAGTATAGTTTTTTTATTTTCTTAAAGGAGACACTCACACCTCGAAAGAAGTTTTTATTTTCAGTTATTGTGTTTTGAAGATTCACCCATTTTTGGTTATGTTACATTAGTGCTTTGATTGCCATGGACTTACCTTCCCATATTTCCTCCATTCTTTCATTTTATTCATACAACACGTCACCTCCATCTCCATCTTATCCATCCTCTATTTCTTCATTTTATTCCACCAACAATTCTCTTACATCTCCATCTTCATTTTATACACTATTCACACCGACACTATTCACACCGACACTACTGTCATTGTGTGAATAGAATTTTGTAATTACATAAACACAAAGAGTATATCATTATTTAATTAATTAAAAGCACGTGGAGAAATTGTTCAATCAATGAGAAGGAGTTGCACACAAGAAAAATCTTTGAGCTCTCAAAGGCTATATAAATAGGACAATGAAGCTACCACTCAATGCACCAAAAATAAACATAACCCAATTAGAGTTCCAGTCCTAGCGAAAACAATTAATATGTCGAGCCTAGTGGTACCAGTTCTTAATGCTGCAAACAAAATGTCTAACCAAGTGGTATCATCAGTACCAGTTCTTAATGCTGCAAACAATATGTCGAACCAAGTGGTATCATCAGTTCTTAATGTTGCAGGTGGCAATGACCACAACCCTTTAACCATGTCTGATGAACACATTTTGGAAGAGATTTATTCCACTCATGTCCATAGTGACATCAAGTTTGATTCTGGCTCTCTTTTTGCAATTACTGAAAACATCCTTATTCGTTCAACCCATCTTGTTGATAACGTTGTCCAAGTATATATATTTATATCCGCACCTACTCAATTTATTAAACATTGGATTTATAAGATTTTACAAATACCTTTTGAGCTTATAATTAATTAATAATACCTGTAATAAATTGTTTACAGGGAAATCAAGGAAGTCTGGAACAAGCAGATAACAAAAATCCCCCTGCTAGCTTCACTTCACCATTGCGTACTTTGAAGCAAATTGCTTCCCAGGTTGTTACTTAAATAAATTCTTTTATTTATTAAATAACTTAATTGTTTTAGAGAATTTAATGTGAACAGATGACACCCAGTTTAAGGTAGATATATAAAATATTCGATCTCCCTGAGTCAAAGATGTTATTTAGAGGTGGGAATAGGCTGGGCCGAGCTAGGTTTTGCTTGGCCTGAGTCTGACTTACGTTGAACGCGTTAGGCCTGAGTCTGGCCCGTGGCCTGTGATAGACCAACTTTTGAGGCTTGGCCTGACCTTTTCGAAAGTTTGGCAAGGCCTGGAAGCCTGTTTAAAAGCCTATTTCACCATATTTGTTTTAGAAAACCAACAATCTTTGAGTGGTGTAGACTTTGTAAATAGCGACAAAGAAACGAATTTAAACATCATGAGGAAACTTGTGACGGTTAAAGAAACGGTTTGCAAACCTTCCTCAAAATTGACTAAACAATTGCAACGGTCAAATACCGTCAAAAACAGAAAATTGATTTTCATATGATTTTTTGTCGCGGTTTAATTGTTGTATAACACACTGAATTTTTGTAAAATTTAGCGACAATTTTGAACGAATCACGATATAGTCAAAAAAATAAAAAATGATTTTTTTATAAACCATCTGGGATCCTCTGCACGCAATTGCAGAGACTAATCCTTGAGCAGTGTATGACCACAATGGGCGGCAAAACGCTCACTCAAGAGATTTAACACTGCTGCATGTCTAAGGCTGGATTCGATCCCAAGACCTTGATTAAAGCTGGAAGAGACCTCTATCATCTCATCTAAGTGATCTTGGATGAAAAATAAAAAATGATTGCGAATAACATCATAATTATTTCTTTTGTCGGAAATTATTAAATAACCATCAGAATTATTTATTTGTTGTCATTCAAATTTTACCGGCTCTATATTTGAGATTTTGAGCTTTACTTGTTCCTAAATAAGCACATAAAAGTAAGAAAAATAAATAAATAATTAAATTAATTTGCCAATAGTTAGTAACTCAATTCTTGGATATTAATCAGATCTCTAGATTTTTAAATAATTTATAGCAAGATCCATAAACTCAAGGACTTAAATAACAAAAAAAAAGAAATTGTATGATGATTGCAGATGTCATGCAAGCCTCCTGGAGAAGAAATTGCTCACAAAACTACACTAGCAATCCTCAACAATCTCTCAAACTATGAGTGGAATGCAAAAGCAGTGCTTACTCTTGCAGCTTTTGCACTGGAATATGGTGAATTCTGGCTGCTATCTCAGCACATGCCAACAGAACCACTTGCTAAATCATTAGCCATAATCAAGCGAGTACCTTATCTCACCAATCCAGAATCTCTAAAAAAACACCGCAATGCCATTTTGGAGATCAACAATCTTGTCAAAGCCACTTGGCAAGTGATTGATATCATAGTTGAATTTGATACACTTAACAAAGGTGACATAAAAGACCTTCCAGCTTTGGCACCTGCGTTAGAACAATTGCCTATTGATGTCTATTGGGCTATCATCACCATCGCAGCAATTGTTACTCAAATTGATTGCCTCATTACAGATTCGTACGTTCATGCTAGCTATTTTTTGAAACCTTATACATAAGCTAGCTACTTCATCATAATCACAAATAAATGTATTTCAGGGAGAAGAGGCAAGACTTATCTCACTTTGGTCAAAAGATTAACATCATTCTTAGCAAATTGAGGAAGCAGATGTCAAAATGCAAGGAACAAATTGGTAATTAATCACATATTTTTTATTTTATTTTGTCAACCCCAAATGTAAATGATGATTTCCTCTATATATTAGTGTTTTTATACATGCATGCATGGTGTTGAATAAATTAATTGATTTCTCAGAGGAAGCAAACTATTACAAGATTCTCAAGAAACTCTTTCAAACCCCTACTGAAATTATGGAAGTGCTTAAGGTGCTGATTTTTTGGAAAGACACTCCACAAACTCCAATTTATGATGGTGCCACCAAGACACTGGTTAGTATCATATATATTTTTCTTAATATGTTACGAAAAAATCAATACTAGAAAAACTAGTGACGGAAAATTTTAAATTTGTCGCTAATTATGGCGTTTCAAAATTTAGTGACGGAATTAGAGGTAGATTTTGCATTTTCCATCTCTAATTTTCTCTCTCAATTTAACTTTTTAGTAGTGATATAAAAAAGGAAATTAATTATTTACGTCTCTTTGCCTAATAGGTTAACATTGAAGTATTAAAAAAGAAGGACGTGTTCTTGTTCATTTCAACCCTAGACATCAGTGAAGAAGAGCTCTCTATTTTAATTCCAATTTACGATCATATAACGAAGATAGGAACCCAATATAAGATTTTGTGGGTTCCTATTGTGGAGGAATGGAATGATCAGCTGCATGAAAAATTTGAGACTTTAAAGACTAAAATGCCCTGGTATGTGTTGAACTACTTTTCACCCATAAAAGGATTCAAGTTCATAAAGGAGGAATTGCAATTCAAGAAGAAACCTTTGGTTGTGGTGTTGAACCCCCAAGGCAAAATTCTGCATCCTAATGCATTCCACATGATTCAAATTTGGGGGATTAAGGGCTTCCCTTTCACCATATCCATAGAAGATTCATTCACCCAATCACTGATATGGATTGATTCTCTGCGGTGTCGGTTTCGATACAAAGTTTAACTGGGTAAGTATTTATTTTGTCGTAAATATTCTTATGATTGTTTTGTTTAGGCTTAAATGAAAAGATATAGGTGTATTATTGACAATTTAAAATTGAAACCAAATAAAACTTTGAAAAAGTATTAATTATAACTAATAGATTTGATGTTTTTATTGAAATACGATCAAGGAGGCCAAAAATGTCATCATTTATGGAGGTAAAGATAAGGAATGGATTCAACAATTCACTAAGTATGCTACTACCCTTGCAAATGATGCGATTATTAAGGAGGCCAATGTTTCAATTGAATTATTATCCTTAGAGTCTCAACAACCAAATCTCATTAACAACTTTTGGAAAGGTGTTGAGAGTTTATTTGTAACCAAGATGAATAAGACCACAAACACAATTACTCAACAAGTTGAGAAATTGCTTTCCTACAAAAATGAGACTGGGTGGGCACTTGTTACAAAGGGACATATTGTAGTTTTTGTTGGACATGGAACTACAGTTTTGAAGACAGTTGCAGAATTTGACAAATGGAAAGATTTGGTTACCAATAAGGGATTTGAGATTGCTTTTAAAGAACAACATGATAAGATTGCTAGCACTGTTCATATTTGCTCCCACTTTGAAATTCCTAATATTGCTGGAAAAATTCCTGACACTATTGAGTGTCCAGATTGTCACCGTACCATGGAAGTGTTTATCAGCTACAAGTGTTGCCACAATGGGAATGAAGTTGATGTTGAGCATTAATTAACTTCATGGGTCTTTAGTATTGTGAGCTATTTTCCATGTTTAATTTTGTTGTATTTTCTTCTGAGTTTTCTGTATTGTTGTCTGTTGTTTTATGTACCATTATGCATTAATTATTGCCATCGTTGATCACATAGATCACGAATGCAGTTATAATAAGGCAATGTGAACTCTGTATTATTAATTACCATTACCTTGTACGAATAAAGAGTGAATTTATAAGTTATGTGTCCTTAAGATTTTACATTTAATTAAGATGCTGTCATTACTTCTTCTCTATTCAGAACATTTAAATTATGCACGTGTAATGTGTTTCGAGAATTTGGTTAATTTAGATAATGAGTGAATCATTAATTTAGAGAATTTAATTTCTGACGTTCACAAAATTTCGAAAGTGATACCTAAAATTGAAATTTTTGAATCATATTGTCACTATCGTACTGCGTGACAAATAACATTTATTTCATAGACTGTTTTTTGAAGATTAATATATAACTCATGGACTAAGTTTTTTATTTTATGATAAGTCAAAGATTTTTTATTGATAGTGGTTACAAGGGGTACATCAACCCGTTACAAGCTATTTCACCAAAGATAAACAATGAGAGGGATGATTTCACAAATTCTCATAAGTAAAAGGTAAATTGACACCCACCCTATTTGTGAACCATCTCCAAGACAAGCGTTTAATTTGTTCAACCATTTGTGATACATTGACTAGCCCTCCTCTAAAAATTATTTGGTTCCTATTTATCCAAATTATCCATACAACCGCAATCCACAATAGATGTTGTGATTTATTCGCTGTTTTCCCCCATAATTGACTGCCAGCTGCTGCTGGAAGTGTTCCTAAGTTGACATGGCTTTAAAATTTTAGAGACAAATTTGGTGATTCAATCTTCAGGCCACTTTATATCGTGTTTGAATCACCTCCTTTCACTCTCCCTACATTTCTCTTCATCCTTTCTATCTCTCTTTTAGTTTCACTCTCTCATTATTAAAAGCTATAAATAAATAATGAGAGAGTGTTTTAAGTTAGACAGAGACATAGAGATGATGGAGGGAGACGTAGGAAGAGTGGAAGGAGGAGATCCAAGTCCCTTTATGGATAAATTAGAGTGCGTTTGATTTGCTAAAAAATAGTGGATTAGACAACTCTAGTCGTACCCAGTTTGATTTGAAAATTTGTTCATGGTACCAGGGACAGATCCGCATAGTGCTAATTGGGAGACTTGACCCCACTTCTTCTATAATTTTCTAACCAAAAAATACTACTATTGTGTATGTTGACCCCACAACAAATATTATGATGACCCCACATTGACATAATACTCAATAAAGACAAAAAATTAAGTATTATTATACTAATATATTATTCCCTCCGTTCCTAATTTTTGGTACTTTTGTAATCTCAATTTTTTTGCTTAATAGTAATGATGTCATCATTTTATCGGTTATGCATTTATATATTCATAGTAAATTATTTTGCCCCCACAAATTGAAATTTCTGGATCCGTCCCTGCATGGTACGTACTGGATAACAGTGGGGAAAAAAAACTTGATTTCTCCATCTCCACCTTCTCTCCTATTTCATTCTTATCTCTCCTTTCTCTCTCCCTCCTTCTACCTCTAATCTCTCTTTTATGTATCTTTTCATATCATGATTTCTCTTTTCCTCTCTCTCCTATCCTATCTCTCTCTGATCTCTCTCCTATCCTATCTCTCTCTCATGGTCAAACAATTTAATTTAATAAAATTTTAAATTATAATATATACATGTGTGTGTGATTAATTAATTCTAAATTATTGCTCTGTTTGTCCACTGCCCGATAGTGATCGTTTGTAGTACTACCTCTTTACTAGTTTCCACGTTCTGGAATCGGTAGTATGTATGTACTAGAGTAGTTACTCGCGCCAAGACAAACTTTATAATGGCATTCTCGATCGATTATTGATTTCTGATCAATCCAACTCCAACAGGACGCGATGCAGGTTTTGGTTAATTAAATCCAAGCAAAACCGATTTTAGGGATAAACCCATAAATCCCATTTTGATGGAGGATTTATGTTGAATTGATTTTCGAAGCATTAAAAAAATAGTAGAAGAATTGATTTGTTCGATTGATTTATGGAGGAAGATGTAGTGCAGCATGAAAATGAAGAGGTTAAAGCAAAGCAGGAAGCAGAAAAGAAAAGGATAGATAAAATTCGTGGTCTTTAAATGTCATTTGTCAAAAAAAAAAACTCAGGGTCTTTTTTATAATATTCCAGAATACTATGCTCCATTGGTAATAACGCGTTTTAATTAACCAAAACCTGCAAACCTTTTTTAGTTGCTTGGATTTCCATTTCTATTAATTTTCTGGTTTTTGCACCAATGTTTTCCTTTCTTGATTATGATTCGTTTATTGCTTAGGTTGAAGGAAGAAAAGAAAACAAAAAAAATTAGGGATTTTACCCATAAATCCTCAGAAGCTGTAGTTGTTGGTGGTTGTGGTTTCCTTTGAAGAATTTGCTTTACCTCTTTGAAGCATAAAATTTTACCCATAAAGATGATGGTGTTGCTTTGAGAAGAAAGGAAAGCATAGGTTTGGGTAGCAAGGGAACGAAGAATATGGTGATTCTGTGTCTTTTTTTTTTAATATTTTTGAATAAAAAATAAAATAAAAATATGACTTAAATAATGAATCAGCAAATATAATTGCCACTTAAGTATAAATAATTGACACGTAGGCACCTTAACAGCCACATAAGCATTCTTGTAACAGATTTAAATGGAAAGTCCAAAAAAGGATAACAGTGCAACGATTTAAAAACATAACGAACTTATTCGTTACAAAAAAAAAGTTAAGGGACCTATTCGTTACCTGAAAATAAGTTAAGGGATCTCAGAAGATATTTTGCCAAAATAATACCACATTCAGCCACTTATCACCATAAAATGCGTTATTGTTTTGAATATCAATTTAGCAGAAACTTCGGCAGTGATAGATAATTCTATTTTGTTAATTATTTTCGTAGAAGAATCTGTTTTGTTCAGAGTATTTTGGTTTCGCTTTTGCATCAATTAAAATAAAATTTTAGTGCAGTGCAACAATTATAAACATAGATACGACTAAGAAAAATGCATAAATCCACAAGTGTTTAAAATGTTACCTAATGATAGACAAACACAAAGTATAATCAAGGGGACCAAAGGGGAGACCCTCCCTCTGCCACATGAATGACACCCTAGATACGTTTCTAAAGATACTGTTCTGGGTTTTAAGCATATCTTTTAAGCATATGTCTTAACTGGTTGTGTAACTAGATTGTTGACCCATTTCGAATACTAATTAAATTTACAGATATATTATAGTAAAAAAAGTAAACGAAATATTAAGACTGGGTAAGAGAGAGTGAGGGAGAGTGAGACTGAGTAAGACTGAGTAAGAGTGAGCGAGAGTTAGTGAGAGAGAGTGAGACTGAGTAAGAGTGAGCGAGAGTTAGTGAGAGAGTGAGAGTTAGATATACTAACATAGAGTTATTTAGAGTGAGAAAGAGTGAGGGAGAGTGAGGGAGAATTAGAGAGAGTGAGACTGATTGAGGGAGAGTGAGAATGAGTAAGACTGAGAGAGATTTAGTGAGAGAGAGTGAGAGTAGATATACTAACATAGCGGGACTTAGAGTGAGAGAGAGTGAGAGAAAGATAAAGAGTGTGAGAGTGAGTGAGATAGAGTGGGATTGAGATAGAGTGAGGGACAGTGAGAGAGAGTGATGGACAGTGAGAGAGAGTGAGACTGACTGAGGGTGAGTGAGGGAGAAATAGAGAGTACTGATATTGAGTAAGAGAGAGTGAGAGAGAGTGACAGAGAGTGAGGGAAAGAGAGACAAAGTGAGATAGAATAAGGGAGAATTAGAGAGAGTGAGACTGAGTAAGAGAGAGTGAGACTGAAAGAGGGAGAGTGAGACTGAATGAGATAGAGTAAGGGAGAATTAGAGAGAGTGAGACTGAGTAAGAGAGAGTGTGAGAGAGTGAGACTGACTGAGGGAGAGTGAGAGAGAGTGAGGTTGACTGAGGGAGAGTGAGAGAGAGTGAGTGAGCACTACGCCAGCGTATTAGGATGGCTAGCGTTTTTTTTGGGCATTGGTAGCGTTTTAAAACGCTAGAGAAGCTGGCGCTACTAATGCGTACACCCCATTAGTAGCGTTTTAAAAAACGCTAGCCATTGACCAGTGTTTTAGACATACGTAGCGTTTTATATAAAACGCTAGCCATTGACCAGCGCTTTTTACAATTCCTAGCGTTTTCAGAAACGCTAGGGATCCCATAGCTCTTTTTACTACCATTCCTAGCGTTTTAAATAAAAAGCGCTAGGGATCCCATAGCTCTTTTTACTACCATTCCTAGCGTTTTAAATTAAAAGCGCTAGGATACTATAGCCCTTTTTACTACCATACCTAGCGTTTTATGTAAAAGCGCTAGGGATGCTATAGCACCTTTTATTAGCATTCCTAGCGTTTTCAGAAGCGCTAGGGATCCTCTAGCTCCTCTTTACAATTCCTAGCGTTTTATTTTTAAAACGCTAGGTATTGAATGAATTTTTAACTTCATTTCTAGCGTTTTCACTCTAAAACGCTACCTATTGACTATTTTTTTAAATATTTTTTTATTTTGGTTTGTTCTCCATTTTAATTACAACCTATAAATTCATTCCCTTCCAAACAAATTCAGAAAATACATTCCAATCCAATATCATTCAAACAAAATTGATCAACAAAATTCATCAAATAATATTTCCAATCCAATATATATCATTCTAAGAAGTACTTACAACATAATATAAATCCAATATATACAACATATATAATAACTAAACTATTATGAATCTCAAAACTTGCTACAAAAAGCTAGAAACAAAAGCGCACCACTCCCCCTTACTGCTGTAAGTTGTTCAAAGTGAGTAATTTCGGATATTTTTAAAGTGGGAAAATACTTGAAAAATAAAATGAAATAAAATTAGAATTAAAATGTTTATTAAATGTGAGTAAGTATTATAATATCAATATAAAAAAGAAATCTAAGTAGTTACCTTGGTTGGGATTGTTACTTTGTCATGAGTGATAATCTCTTTCATAAACCTCATAACGTAGTACCCACAATCATTGTTTACAAAGCAAAAGATTATAACTTAATTGTCACATTTTTATGACCAAAAATTCAATTAAAATTATAAGAATGATTCTTAAAAAGCTTACAGTTATGGGTAGCCATCTTGTTTTACTCGTAGATAATCCCAAGTATTCTTTCAAAGCACTGTAACGTCATACATATATATATATATAACGTTAAGTTGAACAAAATACATATATTAAATTATACAAATTAAAATGAGAGGGTTACACATACACACCTCTCAACCATCTCTACGAAGTCTACGTAGACGTTGTAATGGCCTTGAAGTGAATCCAGATAGTAGACAACATTTTGCTTAGGGTTTATAGCAAAGAGTACCCAATGTTGCCTGCAAGTAAATGAATCACGAATGAGTACACATTAATTTACACTATAATACAATCCTCAAAATAATTAAACAAGTGATTGAAGACTAAATTTCTCACCCATTATTGAGTGGTGCCAAAAATAAAGAGTCGCCCTTCAAATGCTTGGCATCCATGAAGCGTGAATGGATATAACTTTGTATTTCACTCTTAATAGCCATAATACGTTCCTCTGTATTACCTTGCTTAAACACAACGATACACGCTGGACACAAGAAGAAATATACGTGTCCGCTATAAGGAAGGACAGAAGACGATTGTACAAAAACCTATAAATAATATATATACAACTTTCAGATCCTCATATATATACTCTAATATATACTCTAATATAAACAACTATTGTGTACAAATAATTTAATACATACCTCGGTATACTCTAATATCGATGGCAAGTGGCCCAATCCATTTCAACTATAGCTTTCGGATCCTCCATGTTGAGAATTACCAAACTGTTCCAGCCCACAATGTTATCGCCGGTAAAAAAATTTGGTCGTCCGGGTTCATTTTTTGAGTGATGTGGACCTTTAGAGAATCGATGTACTTACGGAATTCATCAATGGGAAATTGACCAACATGTTGGACCTGGGTGTATAGAAGTAGATGGTCGGGAGAGTTTGGTAGTGGAAGGGAAGGTCGGGACACTTTTATGGAAGGGAAGGTCGGGACACTTGGGGTACCTAGTATATATTAAAAAATGATTAATTAGTTAGTTAACACACATTATAGTCATCAACTTATTAACAAAAATATTGTCACTTACAACGACAAGTTGTTCAAAGCCATGCCACAAAAGTACTAAGTGCTTGATCCTGAAGAAATATATCCGCATTAGCAATTGGGAGGCAAGCAATGGTGAGACCCCTCTATTGAATAGTCTACCCTAACTCTCAAATGGTTTTCAGGCATGGGTAAATTGTGTAGTGTGGCACTCAATTGGTTACATATCAAACCCACTGCAACCTTTCGATGTGGGTTTGCAATATATAGCTCACATTCACAGTTATCCTAAATCAATTATAAAGAAAAATAAATATACATGATAATTTTATCAAATACATATGTACAAAAAACAGGTCGAGTTTTGTTAAATACCTGTGTTGAAGGGATGGTGTAGCTATCTCGGGCGCTATGGGGGGGGTGCAGCAGGTGATATAGGTTCAGCAGGGGGTGGTGCAGCAGGGGATGGTGCACCAATCCTTTGTGCCAAGAGCTGCTTAAACATCTGTCTCTCTTCCATTAATACAGCAACATTCTTGGATAGCTCGTCATACTTTGCCGCCATGACTTTACAATCCCCGCACCCCTTGCTTTGGCTCTTTGGCCCAAACACAGTTGTAGGAGGAATCCCATATCCATAACCTCTAATCCGACCCTGTCTCTCTTCCCTTCCCAAGGCACGAGCAAGGACATCTTGTTGACCATCAAAATCTGTTAAATCTCCTTGTGATACTGATTGTGATATGCTTTCTTTGATGCACAAACATAAATAACGGATAAAATTAATAAACAAGTGTCAAGAGAAATTTAATCGACAATAAAAAATATGTCCACGTGTCAAAAAAATCGAGTAACGGATAAAAATAATAAACAAGTGTCAAAGAAATTTAATCGACAATAAAAATATGTCCACGTGTCAAAAAAATCGAGTAACGGATAAAAATAATAAACAAGTGTCAAAGAAATTTAATCGACAATAAAAAATATGTCCACGTGTCAAAAAAATCGAGTAACGGATAAAAATAATAAACAAGTGTCAAAGAAATTTAATCGACAATAAAAATATGTTCACGTGTCAAAAAAATCGAGTAACGGATTAAAAAAATATAGTCGGACACAAATTCCAACTTGCTAGGAATCATAAAATTAAAATTACAATACATGAATTTTGGAATACTTACAATTTTGTCCTTGACCTCCTTAGTTTTCGGATCCACAATCTCCCCATCCTTGTTTTGTCGGGCCTCTAACCGCAGACGATTACAACGATCAAGGGATTCTTGAGTTGGATCTTTCCCTCTCTGCAGATAACTATTTAAGTTTAATAATTGTTAATCAAGCTGTAAATTAAAAGATTCATTAAATCATAATAAATTAAACTAATTGTGTCTTACCAATCTTTCTTCAAGAATTTGATATCCACTTGAACCTCCTCTATAAGGGTACTCGGGATTAGAAGCTCTCACTTTATTGGCTTTGCTTTTTTCTATTTAAAAACATAAGTATACATTAATGAATGATATCTTGTTGTGAATATATATATATATATATATATATATATATATATATATATATATATATATATATATATATATATATATAACTTAAATAATTAATATACTAACCAGAAATCCGGATCTCAGTGAGTGCGTATATCTACAAATTTAGTCCAATCCTCCTTAGTTATAATTAGGCATCGATCTTTGGAGGCTCTGTCGATGGTCCCATCAGCCGTTTGTATACTTTTTCCCCACATCAGTTCTATATGCCCGATGCAACCTTCCCGCTTCCTTGAGTATCCAATCTCTTGGGCATCATCGACATCAAAGTGTTTCTACTTATACATAAAAATGGATTAAATAAATACAACTAAAAATTCACTAAATAAGATTATTAAAGAGGTCTAAAATTATATACCTGTATTAAGGACCAAAAATCATCTTTCGGTTTAGGTAAAAGCGTATTATCTTTCTCATTCCAACTTTTTATTGAAATTGGAAAGATTTGTTTCACCTTAGTACCAATAAAGCTAATTAAATTTGTGCCGTTGTCTCCAATTGGCAAACCTTTAACACTCCATCGGACCTTAAATAATTAAATCATTAAATAATTAGATAACTTGGAAAGGTAGAGAACAACATTAATAATTAGTAATTAACTTACCTTATATTTCTCGTGTCCTTTACTTATCCGATGGACGATATTCTTTTTCGATGTAATTCCTCGGGAGTGAACTTCTTTGTGTTTCTATCACTCCCTCCCATCACCACCCCGACTACTCTCATGATCACTATGTGATGCCATCTCACTTGCAATGACCCAAATGAAATAGACTCGGTGAGTTTTAGCTTTCTAATTGTTTAGAACCAACAAACACTTAACAAAATATAGAAGAAGCCATGCACTAAGTAACAGTGAAAGCCATGCACTAAGTATATAACCTAGAGTAAACATACATAGGAAAGCCATGCATGCACTAGGAAAGCCATGCACTAGGAAAGCCATGCACTAGGAAACATATATTAGATAAGCGTGTGTTCTTTATACTTCAATTCCTCAAGAGTATCGTCATTTTAAAAACACTGATTATCTTGAGGAATTGATCCACCTCTTCAAAAACATATATCTCTCTCTCTCTCAAAACAAACAAACTCAATTCCTACCATTCTCTCATCACTCTAAACAGAGAAAGCCATGCATGCACTAGGAAAGCCATGCACTAGGAAAGTTAATAATGCTATCTAAGCCAGACTAATCTAACAACTAATTAAATATAACATTGAGCTAAGTAACAGAGAAAGCCATACAAAAGATACATAACAAACAACAAAAAAACCAGTGAGAGTATGTTGCAGAAATACCTTTTGAAAGGGAGAGAGAGTGCAGAAAAAGGAAACAAATGGGTGCTTGCTGCGTGGTAAGATAACACCAAGGAGAGAGAGGATGAACGAAGAGGATGGGTTTCTGCGTTTTAGGTTTCCTGGGTCGCGCGTTTATGGGTTTACGGATGATGAGCGAATATGTGGAGTGTGGGTTGTTCGCAAGGGATGAGCGAAGAGGATGAGCGAAGAGGATGGGTCGTTTGGTTTGCTGGGTCTCACCTGAAGGGATGAGCGAAGAGGTTTCGGGTTTTCACTGGTTTTCGCAAGAGAGGAGTTAGGTAGATGAAGAGACAGCGTGAGTGTGTGTGAGAGAGATGAGAGAGCGCGCCTTGTAAAAATTTTAATAGCATCCCTAGCGTTTTTACATAAAACGCTAGGGATGCTATAGCGCCTCTTTACAATTCCTAGCATTTTCTGTAAAACGCTAGGGATGCTATTAAAATTTTTACTATAATTCCTAGCGTTTTCTGTAAAACGCTAGGGATGCTATTAAAATTTTTACTACCATTCCTAGCGTTTTATGTAAAAACGCTAGGGATGCTATAGCGCCTTTTTACAATTCCTAGCGTTTTCTGTAAAACGCTAGGGATGCTATAGCACCTTTTTATAACATTCCTAGCGTTTTATATAAAAACGCTAGGGATGCTATAGCACCTTTTTACTAACATTCCTAGCGTTTTATATAAAAACGCTAGGGATGCTATAGCACCTTTTTACTAACATTCCTAGCGTTTTATGTAAAAGCGCCAGGGATGCTATAGCACCTTTTACTACCATTCCTAGCGTTTTTACGTAAACGCTAGGGATCCTCTAGCTCCTCTTTACAATTCCTAGCGTTTTATCTATAAAACGCTAGGTATTGAATGAATTTTTTAACTTTATTTCTAGCGTTTTCACTCTAAAACGCTACCTATTGACTGAATTTTTTTTTAAATATTTTTTTTATTTTGGTTTGTTCTCCATTTTAATTACAACCTATAAATTCATTCCCTTCCAACAAAATTCAGAAAATACATTCCAACAAAATTCAGCCAATATATCATTACAAACCAATATATAGATACACACATATGTACATATCACCAAAAGACCATATTAAACTAACAATTACTTACAACATAATTAATATATATCCAAATCATACAACATAATAAGTAAACTTACATTATGAAACTCAAAAGTAGCTACAAATTAAAGCTAGAAACATATATAATAAAGACAACCCTCAATGACTACTGTCTTGACCACTAGATCTCATGATCACTAAGTGATGCCATCTGACCTGCAATATAACATATATAATCCATGTTATTGTTAAATTTACAAAAACAATATAAATATTATCTATTAATAAAAAATAACGAGATATCATTAAGTCTATATTACCTTTTCCTTTTCCTAGATAAAATTTTGTTTGCAATTCGCGTCTTGGTATTTTTTTTCCGACGAATAATAATTCCATCATTATGATCTTTTCTAAAATATACAACATCCTCTATAGAAGTATTTTCCCTATTATTGGTTACGATGTTACGAAGAAAGGGTCGTCCTCAACACCAACATCATCGGGTGCTTCATCATCATCGTTGTTATACACAAATTTTTGTCGATCAATAGAACAATAGACCAATTGATATTAAGCTGGATCGGTGACATAAAACACTTGTTGAGCTTGCGATGCTAAAATAAAAGGTTCATCTTTATATCCTAACTTGTTGAAATTCACCCGCATGAACCCTAATTCATCAATCAGAAACCCGATATTATTGTCAACCCCATTCACATTTGAACACGGGCTCTCAAACATATTGTAATCCAACTCCCATATGTGTTCAATGAAGCCAAAGTAAGACATATTCGCATATATGGGATTTCTATCTTTGTACTTTGGATGCATGCATAGAATGAGCTACAAGAGTCACCCCACTATTTTGCATTTTACTCGATCATCTTGTTCTTTTGTATAGAAAGTGCACTCGTTCATTAGATAGTTTTGTTGTAAGAGAAGACATGTATATTTGGACCTTTTGCTAACCATCTCAATCTTTTTGAAATCGAAGTAGGATTGAAACACACTCACCATCAATGTGATGTTTTAGCCACACTATGAAACTCCTATTGTGTTCTTTTGCTAACCAAACTTGCTTCTTTCAGGGAATTGACTCTTAAGAATCTCATTGTGCTTGGCAACATATGAATCAACCTCACTATCATTGTGAAGAACGTACAAGTGTGCTTGCTCTAGTTCTTTCCTTGATACCATCACTAATTTAGTTCTGTCATCCCTTTACTAATCATTCCTTCATGACGAGACCTTGGCGGTCCCACGAATATTCAAGACTAGATAGATAGCCGTGCAAAACTCAATAGCCTCTTCAACTATATAGCGCTCAACAATACAACCTCGTGTCGTGATCGATTTTTCACATATCCTTTTAATATCTTCATGTAACGCTCAAACGGATACATCCATCTCATGTAACATGGGCCACACAATTGTGTCTCTCTAACCGGATGAACTATTAGATGAATCATTATGTCAAAAAAGGAAGGTGGGAAATACATCTCAAGCTCACAAAGTGTGATAATTTCTCTTTGCAATGTTGGCAACTTTCGAGGTCAATCACTCTACTACAAATCGCCTTAAAGAATAAACAAAGTTTGGTTAGGTCGACACACTTTCTTAGGCAAAATGGATCGTATACCAATGGGTAGCAAATTCTCCATGAGAACATGACAATCGTGGGACTTTAGAGACTTTAACTTGAGGTCTTTAATCGATACAAGAGTCGCCACATTTGAAGAGTATCCCTCTGGAACTTTAACTCCATGAAGAAACTCACAAAAAAGCAGTCTTCTCCTTTCTAGATAGAGTATGAGTGCACGGAGGTAGATATGTACGTGTACCCTTCTTTACTGGGACCCAATTCAGGTCTCAAACCCATACTAACCAAATCCAACCTTGAGTTGATGGTATCTTTAGTCTTACCCGGCATATTGAGTAAGGTACCAATGACACTTTCGAAGACATTCTTTTCAACATGCATCACATCAATGAAATGCCTTACATATAATGACTTCCAGTATGGCAACTCAAAGAAAATCGACTTTTTCTTCCACCCCCGTTTGGCAATCTCTCCTGCAAAAGGCTTCCCAAATTTAATGTTCAAATCTTCCACCTTTTCAAATACCTATTCGCCCGTCAAAGGCGGGGGAGCTCTACGTGTTTCTGTATTCCCATCAAATGCCTTTCTCCACAATCGATAGTGATGAGTTGATGGCAAAAATCTACGATGACCAAGATAGATATTCTTCTTACCATGTTCCAACCACATCCAATTTGTGTTATCTTCACATATAGGGCATGCACACTGCCCTTTGTTACTGTACCCAGATAGATTGTCGTATGCAGGAAAGTCGTTAATTGTGCCAAAGATCATAGCCCTCAGGGTGAAACTTTCTTCTCTGAACCCATCATACACCTCTACCCCAATCTCCCACATTTGCTTCAAGTCTTCAATTAAAGGAGCCAAGTATACATCAATATCATTTCTGGTTGTTTGGGCCCGAGAAATTAACAAAGACGACATCATATATTTGCGTTTCATGCAAAGCCACGTGATAAGTTATAAATCGCCAAAATCACGGGCCATGTATTGTGGGAGCTACTCGATACCGTGCGGGTTAAATCCATCAGCAGACAATGCAAGGCGTAGGTTTCTCGGGTCATCCCCGAAATTAGGATACTCAATATTGATTTTTTTCCATTGCGGAGAATCTGCCGGGTGTCGTAGCATACTGGTGTGTGGAATATGCCACATACACTTGAGTGCAAGTATACACTGTCCAAAAACAAGTAGTAAAAAGATCGAACCCACAGAGATTGAAAAACTCACTTTTAAATGATATAAAGTAATATAGTGCAAAGTCACAAAGTAATAAAATAATTTTGGATTTTTGTTTGATGATCACAACTAAGTTAGAAAGAAAGCAAGTAAAGAATGTTGATAGTGTAAAAGAGAAAAGCTAGTTGGAATGTCTTCATCAAGTAATTTACTTAAAAGTGTATGATGCAAGATGTGATGATGCAAACTTTGAATCTTTGTTGCATTAGCTATGTGCCTTTCGGTCACTTTCTTCAGAGTTTCATTACCAGCTCTTATGATCCTTGTTCTATGCAGTAAAGAAAGGGGTGTCAGTGCCAATCTTGCCTCCTAACAAGTATCACTTTGCTTAAGTGAATTCACTCTTGTATTTTAAGTACCCACAATTATCCTATGGACTATACTATCCTATGTCTAGGACTTAGCATGGTTTTCACAAAGTTTTCTTTATGTAAAACACTCACCCATATTAGTTCTTGAGTTCTTAATTGTAAGCCATGTCTGGTCATTTACAATTCATACTTATTCTAAGTGATCAAGTTTAAAATAAGTAATAAAAATATTATCAAGCAAGAACTAAAGTGCAAACATACATACATGCAACATACTTACTTAAAAGCTTATTAAATGATTAGAACATTCCAACTAAGAAAGGTTTAGCTAACAAGAGACATTGCAAGATATATATAAACTGAATAGACCATGTTTATATATATAGAACTCACTAAAGAGAAACAACAAGAGTAAGGTTACAAATGTTGAAAATCTTTATATGAATTCTTCTAGCAATGCACTAGCATTACTCCTTAGCACTATACAAACACTATGAAAATGAGTAAAGGAGGATTTGTCAATTCCTTCCTCTTCCTCTAAAAATATAAAAACTAACTATGTATATTGAAATTTTGATCTAACTTATGGATTGTGATATATTTCCAAATGAAGATGTGAGGTCCTTTTATAGCCTTCAAGTGAGGTGCTTCCTTTCTTCATGTTGAAGTCATCTTGAGTGGATCATAGCTGTAGTTGCTTTTTAGAAGTTAATCCCATGTTGAAATCTTTGACTTGATATATAGGGCGGTTCCATGGTGATAGAACATGTGTCCCTATGTTGGTGACTCTTCAAAGCTAAGCCTATAGCTATGTGTGAATGGTAGGCGCCTACTATACATTGTTGGATGGCATCGTGCAAGCAGGGAGGTCATCACATTGCATGTGGATGCATATGAAACAGTGCTTATTCACCAAGTTGCGAGAATTGATGCGGGATCGGTCACGGGGAGCATTGATGCGACGAAGATTGAGAGCGCATCGAACAAAACATCAAACATACCACAATATATCCAAAATGGCCTATAACTAACTATATCCATTCAAATCACTCAAGATATCATATATCACACTAAATACTATATAAACTCTTTATTATTACTTGAAAGAGAGCAAATACTAAGTTTAAACATATGAAATACTCTATATAAAATAGAGTTATCACATACCATCTTTAATCCTTTCATCCTCATGCCATGTCAAGTGTTTTGCATCTTCTGAACTACGATACATGCGCCTAAATCGAGGAATTATAGGAAAATACCACAACACCTTTTGTGGAGCAGACTCTTTCTTCTTATACTGCATGTGCATTACATTTAGGACACGACTTTAACAACGCATGTTCATTCCGAAATAAAATGCAATCATTCGGACAAGCGTGTATCTTCTCATAGTTCAAGCCAATAGACCCCAACATTTGCTTTGCATCATACGTCCGAGAAGGAAGCACATTATCATTCGGCAACATTTCTTTCAGAAGTGAGAGTAAATCGGTAAAGCTCTTATCCGTCCATTCGTGGCGAGTTTTCAAGTTATACAACTTGATCACAGCCAATAATTTTGTGAATTCATTACAACCCGCATACAATGGTGTCTCTGCATCAGTTATCAACTTCTCAAACATTTCAGGACAATCATTAAGATCCTCTTCAACCACCTTTGCCATCTCTTCAAATTCGTTCGCATCAAATGAATGTGTTCGGTGTCAACCGCGCGCGCATATCTCTTACTAATATCATTCATATTTGAAGATTCACCTTTTTCTCACCGTGCATTATCCAACAAGTGTAACTTTGATCAATTCCATTTGCCTTTAAATGTCGTGTCAACTCCTCTGCGATGGCGATTTTACATAACAACACCTTAAACAAGGACATTTCATACCACTAGAAGTCCCTAAACGTTCAACAAAGACACTCACAAAATAATCCACTCCAAAGTAGCATACTCCTTGGATGCAGACGATTGGCGGACATCCAATTTCTATCCATAATTGCCAAATATTTATAATAAAATCACGAGAAGAGAAATTTAACATATGACCCATCAAGCAATTCGAATATAATGAAGAATCAATTCATATAAAAACAAACAAAATTTCCTCTTTTAAATTTTTTTCAATTCCACTCCTTATTTTCCCAAGCTATATCTATATCATATTCTATTTCTATTCTCGGTCCTTTTGTCAAGACAAAGGAACCATATAGTCTAGTCTTCCAAACAATTAATTTATGTGTAACAAGAAGAGGCTAGTGGTGAAAAAAAAAAGAAGAAGAGTCTAGTGTGCACAAGTGACAAAACTAATATATTTCTAAACTAGAACCCACAATTAATATCTAACAAGAAAGCAGAGAAAGAGCAGAAAACTCACCAATGTTGTCCGAGTGAGAGAGATGATGTTCATTTGAGAGAGATGATTTTCGTTGAGAGAGATGATGTTAATTTGAGTTAGGGTGTTAGGTTTTTTGCGTTTACGGGTGAGTGATTTTGCGTTTACGGGTAAGAGTGTTAGTGAAAGAGGAAGTAGCTCAATGGGAAACAAAAAAATTATTTAACCATACCTAGCGTTTTCTAAAAAACGCTAGGGATCTATCTAGCGTGTTTTCTAAATACCTAGCGTTTTGAGTAAAAGCGCTAGGGATATGTCTAGAGTGTTTACTAAATACCTAGCGTTTTATAAAAAACGCTAGGGATCTATCTAGCGTGTTTTCTAATTGGCTAGCGTTTTGAATAAAAGCGCTAGGGATCTGTCTAGCGTGTTTTCTAATTTGCTAGCGTTTTGAGTAAAAGCGCTAGGGATCTGTCTAGCGTGTTACCTAATAGGTAGCGTTTTACTTTAAAACGCTACTAATGGTGTAGCGTGTTATTAAAATGGCTAGCGTTTTTTTATAAACGCTACTAAAGGTGGCGATCTCTTTTTACAATTCTGGCGTAGTGGAGTGAGATAAAGTGAGGGAGAATTAGAGAGAGTGAGACTGAGTACGAGAGAGTGTGAAAGAGTGAGAGAGACTGAGGGAGAGTGAGACTAAGTGAGTTAGAGTGAGGAAGAGTGAGAGAGTGTGAGACTGAGTAAGAGTGTGTGTGAGAGAGTGAGACTGAGTAAGAGAGAGTCACTACAAGAAATTCACGTAATACCGGCGGATTTTTTCCGCCGGTAAATTTCCGGCGAAAAAAGGAGTGTTTCCGGCGGATTTTTTTCCGCCGGTAATATTTCCGGCGGATTTTTAAAAAAAAAAAATTTTTTTTTTTTAAAAAATCCGCCGGTAATGTTCAAAAATCTGCCGGAACTGTTCAAAAATGTCTATAAATAAAATTTTCTCCTACACTCTTCTCATTTCTTTCCTTCTCATTCTCTTCTACATTTCCTCTTTCTTCTTCCTTCTCTTTCATTCATATTTCTTCTACACTTCTTAATATTCATTCTCATTCTCTCATATATTCTTACTTCTCATACTCTTCTTCTTTCTCATACTCTTCTTCATTCTCATTCTCTCCTATATTCTTACTTCTTCTACACTTCTTAATCTTCATTCTCATTCTCTCCTAAATATCTTTCTTCTACATTTCCTCTTTCTTCTTCCTTCTCATTCATTCATATTTCTTCTACACTTCTTCATCTTCATTCTCATTCTCTCCTATATTCTTACTTCTCATACTCTTCTTCATTTTTATTCATTCATATTCTACTACATTTTTTTACTTACTTCTTAATAAATAAATAATTCAAATAATTTAAAAAAAATTAAAAAAATAATTTAAATAAATAAAATAAATTACCAGCCGTAAAAAAATTAAAAATTAAAAACAATTTTTTTTTTAAAAAAATAAAACAAATTACAGTGGCTTTTTACATTTACGCTTTTTTTTACATTCTGGCGTTTTTTTACATTACCGGCGTTTTTTTTTTTAAATTCTGGTGCTTTTTTCAAATTACGGCGGATTTTTAAATTACCGCGGCTTTTTTACATTACAGCGGTTTTTTTTTAATTTCCGTGAATTTGTGTCATTACAGTAGCTTTTTCAAATTACTGGCGGTTTTTTTTTTTTTTTTTTAAATTTCCGTGAATTTGTGTGTCTTTTCTCTGGTGGCTTTTCGCGGTAATTCTCGGCGGATGTTTCAATGGAAAAATCGGAATTACCGGCGGAAAAGCCACGCAGAAACATTACGTGACGACGTTTTTGGCGGAAAAAATCCGCCGGTAATGACATTTTTCCTGCGGCTTTTTGTTATTACCGGCGGATTCCGGCCGCCGGTAAATCACAAATTTCTTGTAGTGAGTGAGACTGAGTAAGAG
The DNA here is from genome assembly GCA_020916435.1 of Oxytropis ochrocephala. Classification (NCBI taxonomy): domain Eukaryota; kingdom Viridiplantae; phylum Streptophyta; class Magnoliopsida; order Fabales; family Fabaceae; genus Oxytropis; species Oxytropis ochrocephala. Next base: position 25,550,655 of record CM037090.1, on the reverse strand, counting down.
AGAGTGAGAGAGAGTGAGGGAAATTCAGACTGAGTGAGATAGAATAAAGGAGAATTAGAGAGAGTGATACTGAGTAAGAGAGTGTGCGAGAGAGTGAGATTGAAAGAGGCAGAGTGAGATTGAGTAAGATAGAGTGAGGGAGAGTGAGTGAGTGAGAGTGAGATAGAGTGAGGAAGAGTGAGAGAGAGTTAGAGAGAGTAAGAGAGAGCGTGAGAGAGTGAGACTGACTGAGGGAGAGTGAGACTGAGTAAGAGAGAGTGAGAGAGAGTGAGAGAAAGAGAGACTGAGTGAGATAGAATAAGGGAGAATTAGAGAGAGTGAGACTGAGTAAGAGAGAGTGTGAGACTGACCGAGGGAGAGTGAGACTAAGTAAGAGAGAGTAAGAGAGAGAGTGAGTGAGAGTGAGATAAAGTGAGGGAGAATTAGAGAGAGTGAGACTAAGTAAGGGAGAGTGTGAGAGAGTGAGACTAAAAGAGGGAGAGTGAGACTGAGTGAGATAGAGTGAGGGAGAATTAGAGAGAGAGACTGAGTAAGAAATAGTGTGAGAGAGTGAGACTAACTGAGGTAGAGTGAGACTGAGTAAGAGAGAGTGAGAAAGATATAGAGAAAGTGAGACTGAGTAAGAGAGAGTGAGAGAGAGAGTGAGGGAGTGAATGAGTCCAACAACGCAAATTGTAAAACTGACTTAAAACCAATCCCACCTTTACCAAGTCTCAAATCTTGACCGTCGAATAAAAAAGTAATATATAAAAAAAGGAGTGCGTAAAAAATTAATAAATCATAATTAACCCATTTACTATTTTTAATTACATTTATAGATTTTTTTTTCAAAAAAACAGTTTTATGAATTAAATAATTTTTCGTGGGAACACAAATGAGTGCGTAAAATTTGGTTGCAATGTAGTTGAATAAAATAATTAACCCGTTTGCTAACGTTTTTTAATTACATTAACTGGTTTTTTCCAAAAAAAAATGAACTTTATGAATTAAATATTTTTTGGGGGGAAGAAGTGGGTAAAATTTGGTTGCAAGGTAGTTGAATAAAATAAAAAACGCAGTTTTTTGAATTTAATATTTTTTTTGGTTGGGTCCATTTCATAAATTTCAGTTTTTCGTAGGACCAACAACGCAAATAGTAAAACATAGGCTAGAATCCAATCCATTCTTTAGCAGGTCTCAATCTTGGCCATTGAATAAAAAAAATATTAAATCAATGGTTCCACAATCCACGGGGATCGGTACACAACTAAAGATGGTTGTGGATCCTGTGATCGATCGGCTACATCACATTCACTCACACCACATGCAATTGTCCCCGTTTGCTGCTTTTGTTTTTATGATTTCTAACATTTTTCGGATCTCTCTCCATCATCCACCTGCAAAGAAACCGTTCATCGCTGGACCATTAATTATAAATAAATGAGAGGATGTGATTTCAAAACCGTGCGTAAAGAAAAATTATAGTACAAAAATAGTAACATAAATTTGTGGGTCCTATATTTAGGATGTGTTTACATTATTTTTGTGTTAGAACACAAAGCTCACATGTTTTCAAAACCGTGCGTCTTTTTCTCTCTTACTATCTTCTCAATAATAATAAGTCCATTTGTTTGACAGTACGTTGGGTTGTTAGCAATAGCAATGCATGGTTTAATTTGTGAGACACACTAAATTAATAGCAATGCATGGTCCTTGATGAATAAAATCCGAGAACTATTAAGGCAAGATGTTGACTTGCCCATTTACCAATATACCCCTCATTTTGTATCCCACTGTTTACCAATATACCACCACTCTATATTTTTGGACCGACATACCCCCACTCTATATTCTGTACCCCATCATTTACCAATATACCCCTCATTTTGTACCTCACTGTTTACCAATATACCCCCACTCTATATTTTTGGACCGACATACCCCTGACAAATTTTTTATTTGTCCAACACTCTGTTTTTTTATCCACTTTTGGTGGAAAAATTTTATTCCCACCATTTACCAATATACCCCTCATTTGTACCCCACTGTTTACCAATATACCCCCACTACCTCACTGTTTACCAATATACCCCACTCTATATTTTTGGACCGACATACCCCTGACAAATTTTTTATTTGTCCAACACTCTTTTTTTATTCACTTTTGGTGGGAAAATTTTATTCCCACCATTTACCAATATACCCCTCATTTTGTACCCCACTCCAATATACCCCCATTCTATATTTTTGGACAGACATACCCCTGACAAATTTTTTTTTGTCCAACACTACTCTTTTTTTTATCCACTTTTGGTGGGAAAATTTTATTCCCACCATTTACCAATATACCCCTCATTTGTACCCCACTGTTTACCAATATACCCCCACTCTATAGTTTTGGACTGACATACCCCCACTCTATATTTTGTACCCCACCATTTACCAATATACCCCTCATTTTGTACCTCACTGTTTACCAATATACCCCCACTCTATATTTTTGGACCGACATAGCCCTGACAATTTTTTTTTCCAACACTTTTTTTTATTATTAAAATGTACCCTTCATTTTGTACCCCACTGTTTACCAATATACCCCCACTCTATATTTTTGGACCGACATTGTTGCCTCATCCCGCCAAGGGCTATTGTTGCCTCTTCGTCTTATATATACGTGTTGCATATTTTTATACCCCCCTTATAAAATGTTGATGTTTTTTCGAAACTACATCTGTGTTACCTCAAAATTTCGACAGTGCATTAAATGAAGCTTTAAATGGGGTTGAATTCGCATTTAATATTGTTCTGGGGACCGCAGGTCAATATTTAAGTCAATACACCATAAATTCGACAGGAAAGTTATACAAGCGCTGGCAATGCAAGGGAGCTTCGACAAACCTAGTTCTCAAAGCTATGGAGTAAGCAAGACAAGAAACCTTCGACAAGAGAAGGTCAATCTTCGACAAAGCTGGGTTCAACACTTCGTCAAACGGTTGACAATGAGTTAGTCGAAATGCAAAGAGCAACAGTTAGTGGGCGGTTACTTCCCCTTATTTTTAGGAGGCAGTTATTCTTTCTTCCCACGATTGTTTCCAAGAGTATAAATACTCTTTTGTAATAGGAAATCAGGGTCGCCACATTTCACAAGAACTCTGAGAAACTCAACTTCCAAACTAAAGCGAAACACGAGTGAAACAGATACCTTGTACGTGTTAGTGAACCATCTTTTCTTTCACTCAATGCAATATTTACCTTCTCTTTACATTTTTCTCTGTACATTTACTGCTTTTACTTTGCTTTCAATTTTATTTCTTTCTATCGTTTACTGTTCTTACAAACGTCAAAAAACACAAAACTTAAAGGCAATTGTCAAAGAGATTTTCTAGTTTGATCTCACAATCACAACATTGAAAACTAGTGATTGTTTGCTAAAAACACCAGCAAACAAATTGGCACGCCCAGTGGGACCCTTGCCATTAATTTTGTGTTTTCAGTCAGTGTGTGTATTTGTATGCACTTGAGGAGTGGTAGAATGGTACGCACCAATTCTAATAACGCCTCTAGTTCTAACCCTGTGGTGTCACAAGGGCAAGGAACAACAATAGATTCTGTAAGTGTCAGCGTTGGAATGTTGCAGGGACAACGGCCCCAGTAACATCAGTAACCGTTCCCACGATGTCGATGGCCAATGTTGGGTCGACACAATCTATGTCTTTGCCACAGAGTATAGGACTTCCTTCTAGTCCTTATATGGCAACATGGAACAGTTTAGAGACACGTTTCCAGAACATGAGTCTACCACCTTACCCTTTTGGGGTATATGGCATGCTTACTGGAATGCCACATGTTTCGACCTTTTCTCCTTCGCATGTTTCTTCTGAAGGTGCACTTGCTCGAAATCCTACTGCATTAACCAATGCGTCCTTGTTGGCATTAAGACAACAAGTAGACGAAAGTAATCATGATATGGTTAATATGTTAACCCAACAAATTGGTACTGTTTTTAATCCATTGATTCAGAACACCAATACAAGTTACCAAATGTTAGCAAACCAAATGGGTAGGATTGCAGATTTCTTTAGGGCTCCTACGGGAAATAATAGGCAAGTACCCAATTGTGGGAATAATGCGCCTAATACCCCACAGAGATCAGTTACTGTCGAAGCCCAAGCGGTTGTAGGCGAACAACAAGGGATGGAAAACCATGTCCCTGAAGTAGTTATGGTAAATCGAAACCAAAACGCTGATGAAGTTGTTCGGCAAGTGCAACGAAATAACGTTTGTGCTCAAGATAACATAGTCACTTTGGTAGAAACCATAATGGCACAAAATGGCCTTAACATAGGTTTACATAGGCCCAATTTCATATCACCACTGTGTGAATATGTATTGCAGGCAGAATTGCCAAGAGGTTGGAAAATTCCTAAATTTACTAAGTTTGGGGGTGATACCAATGAGTCCATTGTCGAACACATTGCCCGTTACATGACTGAGGCAGGGGATATAGCCCAAAATGAGAGTTTGAAAATGAAATATTTTCCAAATTCTCTAACTAAAAATGCCTTTACATGGTTCACCACTTTACCCCCTGGTTCTATGTATACATGGGGGCAATTAGAAAAAGCTTTTCATGAACAGTTTTACATGGGCCAGTCGAAGATTAGTTTTAAAGAATTGGCCAGTGTTCGACGTAAAATACCTGAAGCTATTGATGACTATTTGAATAGATTCAGGCTACTAAAGGCTAGGTGTTTTACACAAGTGCCTGAGCATGAGCTTGTCGAAATGGCTGCAGGTGGCCTTGATTATTCAATTCGAAAGAAATTGGATACTTCTCATTTGAGAGACATGGCCCAATTAGCAGATAGAGTTCGACAAGTTGAAAGGCTTAAAGAGGAAAAGGCTAGAGTGAATAAATACAATAAGAAAGAAAACTCAGTTGGTTTTCATAAAAAAGAGAAAATAGCCTATGTCGATGAGGAATTCGACTTCGCATTTGGTGATGTCGAATCTGTAGAAATAGATGTGGCTGAACTGAAGCCTGGTCCTCCTTATTCCTGTAAACTATTAAGGCCTGCAAATGGGAATAACCCAGTAGAGCCTAAAAATGATAGATTTGTGCCTAAAACATACACTTTTGATGTTACAAAATGTGATGAAATCTTTGATTTGTTAGTAACTGATGGCCAAATAATAGTGCCAAATGGCCTGAAAGTACCTCCTCTCGAACAGAGGAAGAAAAAGGGTTACTGTAAGTTTCATAATTTTTTGGGACATACAACTGACCGTTGTGTACTTTTCAGGGACATAGTTCAAAAAGCAATCGAAGAAGGAAGACTCAAATTTGGTGATAAAAAGAACAAAGCTCCAATGCAGATTGACGCTGATCCACTCCATCAGGCAAAAGCCCTGTATGCAGAGCCAATTGAAATGAATATAAGCATGGTTGATGCAAAGATAGTGGGTTCTCCTAAACCTGTCAAACCTCCTACAGACAAGCTCAAGAGTGTGGTACAAATGGGTGATACTGTGCAAAAGATTACTCAGGAGGAGTATGACGAAAAAGTACAGTTTGTGTACCCCAAGGCTGAAGAGGAATTGATAGACTTCCTCAATAGGTGCAAGGTGAAAAACTCGAGGTAATGCTATGCCCCGGATGTAGTCTTTGTCTTCGACAAGGAAGCAGCCAAAAGTGTTGAAGGTTACGGGGTTCGACAACCTCTGAAAAGAAAATGGCCAGACAAAAGGCCAAATTTTAGTTTCAAGAGAGGAGACCTTCCTTATAAAGTTAAGGGTTCGAACAAACCTTCGACAAGAAAGCCACCATCTCTTTGGTAAGAATACAACCAAGAAGGAATTTGTGTTGTCGAAACACGCAAATCGTTTGTTCCAAGGGCAAGCCTTCCAAACGAAAAGTGGATACATCTTTGGTTGTAACCACTACTGGGGATCTTTGTGCCACAGTGAAGTTGTAAAGCCAAATGCGGTGAAATTTGCGCAAAATATAATTACGAAATAATTATAAAGGAAAGAATACCATGACCAAGACCCAATGGCGTCGGTTTCAACTTTCGAAGAAGAAAGCAACACTTTGTTGCCAACGAGCGCACGGGGAAGTTCGAAAACGGCTAAGAATATGACTTCCAAAGCCGTGGGGACTACAAAAGTGAACATAGGTGCCGCCAACCAAGTGAAGGTTGGAAATAAGGCCAAGGGTAAATCTATTGTAATAGAAAAACCAAGGAGGCCTGCAATGGAGAGAATTTTGTCCTCCACTGCCATCTTTGAAGAAGAAAAGTCTTTGAATTCGACATGGATGAGGACATAACTTCAGATTTTGAAGATTCTGAAGCTAGTTTTGATGTCATTTGTAACGTGGTATCTATTCTACCAAGTGAATATGATGTCATCACGGTCCCAAATGATGTTGAAGAGAACTTCACTGAAGATATGGCTAACCATAAGCCAGTTTGTTACTATGTGATGAACAACGGCTGTGTCGAAGAACAAATGGCCACTTTCGAGAGGCCAGACGAAGGCATGCAACACCACTTGAAGCCTCTATATGTGCAAGCCAAAGTCAATGGCGTGGGTATCAACAAAATATTGGTGGATGGAGGTGCTGCCGTAAACCTGATGCCTCAAGCATTGCTGAAAACCATAGGGATGTTCGACACAGACCTTAAGCCTCATAACATTGTGTTAACTAATTATGAGGGCAAATCCGGCCGGTCTTTGGGGGGCGTCGAAGTGGAGATAGTGGTAGGAACTGTCAGAAGAACCACTATGTTTTTTGTCATAGCTTCTAAGGCAAGCTATAATCTACTCCTTGGTAGAGAGTGGATACATGGAGTAGGTGTTGTGCCTTCAAGCCTACACCAGAAATTGGTGATGTGGAAGGATGATGGTCTCGTGGAATATGTCGAAGCAGACCAAAGCTACTTCCTTGCTGATGTGAACAATGTCACCAAGGAGAATTTTGAAAAACAAATGGCGAATATTGCGCCATGCACATCTTCCAGTCAGGCATACATCTCATCTGACAATGTGCTTTCCTCTGTTCGTTTGTACCCAACACATGGTTTTGTTTGGGAGAGGGAAGTGATGGAAGATGCAAGTGTCTATCCTGAGGGTGTTCTACCTCCAACAGGATGGGATACTGACTCTTAGAAGGTTTTAGATGTCAGTGCCCAACGCATGGGATAGAATTACGGCCTATATGGCCGAGAATAAAGTAAAAGCGGCTTTGGAAGCCGAAATAATTCAACCAACAATGGCTGTCGAAGCCATAGCTTCATCTGAAGAAAATGGTGAAGTCATAGATGACAAACTTGACTGCATTTATGATGATGAACCATTGGGTTTTGAAAAAGACCCTAGAGATTCGACAAAGCGCATGCAAGCTCAAGACCCAGTGGAAGAGGTGGACTTGGGAGATGGCTTAGTCAAAAGGCCAACATATATTAGTGCACACCTTGACGCTGCCCTCAAAACCCAAGTGATTTCATTATTGCAGGAGTTCAAAGATTGCTTTTCTTGGGAATACAACGAAATGCCTGGGTTGAGTCGAGAAGTAGTAGAACTACAAATACCTATTCGACCGGGGAAGAAACCAGTAAAGCAAACACCAAGAAGATTTGCTCCTCAGATATTGGCTAAAATCAAAAAAGAAATCGAAAGGCTATTCAAGAGCAAATTCATCAGAACTGCCAGGTACGTCGATTGGTTAGCTAATATTGTTCCAGTAATGAAGAAAAATGGAAAACTTAGAGTTTGCGTAGACTTTAGGGATCTAAATAATGCAACACCTAAAGATGAATACGCTATGCCTGTAGCAGAAATGCTAATAGATTCAAGACAGGATTTGATTATCTCAAAGTATGCTAGATGGCTATTCGGGGTATAATCAAATCTTTATTCTTTGAAGAGGACGTGTCGAAAACAGCTTTTCGATGTCCAGGGGCATTAGGTGTTTATGAATGGGTAGTAATGCCCTTTGGTTTAAAAAATGCTGGTGCCACCTATCAAAGAGCAATGAACTCCATGTTTCATGATTTTATTGATGATTTCATGCAAATATACATAGATGATGTGGTGGTTAAGTCATCCTCAGAAATTGGTCATTTAGACCATCTTCGACGTTCTTTTGAACGAATGAGGAAATATGGATTGAAAATGAATCCAACCAAATGTGCTTTACGTATGCGTGCGCAGGTGAATTCTTGGGTTTTGTAGTACACAAGAAAGGCATAGAGATCAACCAAAATAAGACTAAAGCAATTATGGAAACGAAGGCTCCTTCGACCAAGAAAGAACTTCAGTCATTGCTAGGAAAAATCAATTTCCTTAGAAGATTCATCTCAAATCTAAGTGGCAAAACACAAGCTTTTTCGCCATTGTTGAGACTGAAGAAAGAAGATGAATTCAAGTGGGAGCAAGTTCATCAAGAAGCTTTTGATGCAATTAAGTCTTATTTAATGAAACCGCCAATTTTATTGCCTGTTATTAGACAAGATGCTAAAATTGTATATAGCTGCTTCTGATAACACAATAGGTAGCATGTTAGCACAAGAGGATGATAATGGTGTCGAAAGAGCCATTTATTACCTTAGTAGGGTTTTGATTGATGCTGAAACGAGGTATAGTCCAATAGAAAAATTATGCCTTTGCTTGTATTTCTCCTGTACGAAATTAAAGCAATATATAAAGTCAGCAGATGTTTATGTTTATTCCCATTTTGATGTTATTAAACATATGTTATCAAAACCAATGTTGCATAGTAGAATTGGTAAATGGGCTTTAGCTTTGTTAGAATATAACTTAACTTATCAGCCCCTTAAATCAATCAAAGGACAAGTAGTTGCTGATTTCATAGTAGACCATTCCGTTGTCGAATATGAGATACATTCGTTAAACATACGTCCTTGGAAACTATACTTCGACGGCTCAAGCCATAAAAATGGAGTGGGTATTGGGATCTTAATTATTTCTCCAGAAAATATTCCAACGAAGTATAAGTTTAAAATTCGAGACTCTTGCTCCAATAATGAAGCTGAGTATGAGGCTCTAATAGTAGGCCTTAAAATTCTACTTGAATTGGGGGCAAGTCATGTCGAAGTAAAAGGTGATTCTCAATTAGTTGTCAGACAATTGGCAAAAGAATATAAATGCATCAGTGAACACCTTATCAAGTATTTCGTTGTTGCCAACACTTTGTTAAAAAGGTTCACATGTGTGCACCTAGAACATTTACCACGAATTGAAAATCACGTGGCAAATGAGTTGGCACAAATTGCCTCAGGCTACAAAGTATCAAAGCAAAGCTTAGAAGAGTTAATTGAGATAAAAGATAAATTGATCTCAGAAGATTCTCTTTACAATGATGCTTCTTCAACATTATTGTCAACACCAAAAATTGGGGGGGCAATAAATACAAATGAAGTACGCGTCGAAAAACGCCACATTTTTGATGATATTGATTTAGCAGAAATTTTTGCTATTGACAATATGGTTGATGATGATTGGCGTAAGCCTATTGTAGGGTATTTGCAAAATCCTACAGGAAACACTAATAAAAAGGTGAAGTACAGAGCTCTGAGCTATGTGTTAATTGGAAACGAATTGTTCAAGCAAACTCCTGAAGGGGTACTATAAAAATGTCTTAGTGAAAATGAGGCATACTTAGCAGTTTCTAATACGCATAGTGGAGCATGTGGTTCACATCAAGTAGGCCATAAAATGAAATGGTTGTTATTTCGACAAGGAATGTACTGGCCAACCATTTTGAAAGATTGTATAGAGTTTGCTAAAGGTTGCCAAGAATGCCAAAAGCATTTGGAATACAACATGTGCTGCAAATGAATTACATTCTATAGTGAAACCTTGGCCATTTAGAGGTTGGGCTTTGGATGTGATTGGAGAAATAAAGCCAACCGTCAAAAGGTCATAGATACATTCGGTAGGAATTGATTACTTTACTAAATGGGTAGAGGCAATACCTTTAGCCAATGTTGATCAAGAAGCGATAATAAGGTTCATTCAAAATCATATCATTTACAGATATGGAATTCCAGAAACCATTACTACAGACCAATGCACTGTTTTCACTGGTCGAAAAATGGTAGACTTTGCTGCTGAAATTGGTTTCAAGTTATTGACTTCGACACCATACTACGCACAAGCCAATGGTCAAGTAGAGGCTGCCAATAAAATCATTATTAACTTGATTAAAAAGCACGTTGGACGTAAGCCCAAAAGTTGGCATAGCTCTCTTGACCAAGTGTTATGGGCTTGTCGAACTTCACCTAAAGAGTCTATAAACACTACTCCTTACAGGTTAACATTTGGACATGATGCAGTGTTACCTGTTGAAATTTGTTTACAATCAACAAGGATTCAGAAACAAGGGGAAATCCCTTCCGATCATTATTGGAATATGATGATTGATGAACTAGTTGATTTAGACGAAGAGAGGTTGTTAGCTTTAGAAATGCTTATTCGACAGAAAGAAAGAGTAGCTAAAGCTTACAACAAAAAGGTTAAGTTAAAAACCTTTGAAGAAGGAGAGTTAGTGTGGAAAGTCCTATTGCCTATGGATAAAAAAGATAGAGTTTTAGGCAAGTGGTCACCAGGGTGGGAAGGCCCGTTTCGCGTATTGCAAAGCTTTTCGAATGGCGCTTATGAAGTCGAAGAGCTAGGTGACGAAAACAGAATCTTTAGAATAAATGACAAGTATTTAAAACAATACAAGCCAGCATTGACTGAGATAAGAATTGAACAAGCTTAAATAAATGAGAATTGTTCACAAATGGCAATGCATAATGAAATGTTAAAATTACATAGCCATTTTTAAAATTCTAAGCTATTACAAGATCTCAGAAATTCGCCAAAGATGCCTTATGCCTCTCAAGAATGCTGGCACTCAAAGAGATAGAAGTATCAAGAAGGTGCAAATCTTTGTCAAGTTCAGCAAGAATGGCTTGATGCTGGTTAGCTTTCTACAGATGCTCTATAGCCGTCAACGCCTTGGTTGTTTTGACTGACGAAGAAGAAGCGTTCATTCTTTCGACAACCAAGCCCTTTTGATACTTAGCGTTTGACAACTTAGTTTGGAGTGTTTTTATCTCTTCGTCATAACGCGTGATCTGTGCATCCCATTGAGCAATTGCCTTTTCGTCATTGGCTGCTTGGGCTTCGAGAGCTTCTATATCATCTTGATCAGCTTTGAGAGAGGCAAGTTCCACTTCGCAGAGTTGATTCTCTTGAGCCTTGTGTTTAAGGATATTCGACCGTTGGGTGATTAGGAGAGAGAGTTGCTCGAAAAGGGGACCAAATTCCATGAAAAAGGTAAGGAGATCTTGAGGAGGATCCAACTTGGTGATTTTGTGAATGAGGGATTTTACCTCAAGGTACATAGATGGATCACTCTCAATATTCGCCACGAGATCCCCCTCTAGAACTCTAGTCTTCAGTTGGCGAAGTAGGCTTTCGACTGATTCCTGATTGATGGAACTAAGAGAGGTGTTCGAAGAACTGCAAATCAGACGACTCGACGAGCTTTTAAGACTCAACATGATCTTCAAAGCTGCCAAAGGGTCTTTCTTCTTCAACTCAGCTAATTCTTGATCACTAACAGCACTGTTAGATGACTCTTTGGTAGAAACATCTTGATTTGCAGGTTCCTCCCTTCTAAGTTCCTCTCGTCCTTGATCGATCATAGTTTCATCAGGATTTCCAGCAGGAGCAATTACTACCTCAGGTCTTTCAATTTCTGGAACGTTGGCTTCCAAGACTTGAGCATTTTCCTCCACAACAGCCTCTGGTTCGACGCCACCAGCATTTGGCGTAATCTCCTCAAAAATGGGAGCTCCAGGTTCGACAAGGGTCCGAAAGATTTCTTCAGCAGCTACACCAAGAGGTGACGAAGGAAAAGAAGGCGTTATGGCCGACAACTCTCGTTCAGCAACTTCGGTCAGGGACTCGACAGCAGGATTGTCAACAAGCAGTCCACCTACCTGTTTACAGTAAGTAATTTACTTAAATTAAAGCTGAAAAGGCATAACCAAAAAGGTTCAAATTAACTTGGAAAGGAAATTTACCTTGTCTACCTTGAGTCTTTTGACTGGAGGAGAAGATGGTGTTTCAGAAGGCTCATTGATAACAAGGCCTTTGGGGATCAGGCAAGGCCCTCTTCCTCGATCTTTGGTTGAGAGGAATATCATCATCACTTTCAGTATCCTGCAAAAAAGAAGTCAAGTTATGGTACGAATAACACCATGAGAAAGTGAGTGATAATTGGGAGAAAAGGTTTCGACAGAGTAACAGGGTGTATAATACCTCAGAACTGGAAGGAGTGGCCATTTTCTCTTTGGCCTTGAGCTTTGGAAGAGGTTTGGTTGTTTTGGTTGTTCTCTGGAGAAATATTCGACGTGAGTAAAAGTCACAATCGAAAACAACTTGAGACAAGCAGAGAGTGCCATACCTTCTTTGGGGTGATATCTAGAGCAGGACTTGCTATCCCTTTCTTCTGAACTTGTGGAGGAGACTTTGTTGAAGTGGTTTTGTTTACTTTGATCTTCAGCTTCGTCGCAGGTTTTTCTAGTGTCGAAAGCATTGATAAGTAAATAGAAATGAAATTAAGATGAAGTGTTTAAGACTTAGAAAACTTTGAGTGTCGAACAATATGTACCTTTGTTGTTTGAAGGGAAAGCAGCCACTAACTTCTTCACAAGGTTCTCAGAAAAAACGTCACTGGCTTCTCCAGCAGCAGTGGTGTAATAACCAGTCCACCATTCATGAAACTTCTCAGTGCATGAAAACCTTGGGTTGAAACTGAGGGGTTCAAAACTCAAGGCTTTGTAATGGAATTTCTTGAAAGTCTGCTTGTAAGCTACCTCTGTTTCTGGACTTGCAAATTCTACTTTGTGAAAACACAATCGGCGCAGTCGAATTTGTGAGCCCAAACTGCCTGGCGAAATAACTTGGGAAATACCTAGTGATTCCCGGACTATTTTTAGTCTTGCCGGTGGTGAGTGCGGTAGAGAGGATAGAGGGGAGAGAGAGGTAAGCTTGCGATTTGGTTGATTTCCTCAGTTGTTCGATGAAGGGAAGGAAATGGTTGTTTAAACCATGTTGGACCATAAGGCCTTTGAACGAAGGGGGCCATAGAGTCTGTGAAGGTAGTGCATTTCAAGAGGACTTCGAAGTATTCTAAGAAAGATTCTTCTGGAGTAAGACCTATTTGCTTAGGTTTCAACTGAGCTAGTCGAATCCCTTCGGTCCTCCTAGTCTCTAAGGATGGTCGAACAGACTTAGGAATGTACAAGCTAAGTCGAAACTCAAAGGTGGCCAGCAACCACAGTTGTAACAACCATAGTGGACCAGAAGCCAAAAACTTGGATGTTGGTTCATCTTCTCTCAACTCTATGACAGCATTGTCAAGTTGTTGATGGAGAGAACCTAGAAGCAGTTTGGCAAGATTAATGTCTTCTTGTTCATGGAGCTGGATTGGCAAGGGGATATAAGATTTGGAAACCTGAAGAGAACGTGTACAGAAAATGAAGAGAGATAACCAGAGAGTTAAGAAGGCTACGTGTTCCACAACATAAACCTCCTCAGTATCAACTCTATGATGGTCATTGATGTAAGGGGCGAAGGTAGCATTGTTGAAGGAAAACTTATACTCATACTCAGGGCGTGTGGGATCAAAGGTCTCCCCTAAGGGTTTCAGACCTGTGATGGCAGCAACATCTAGCAAAGTGGGAGATAGCATGCCACATTTCAAGTGGAGACTATGAGTAGCACAGTCCCAAAATTGCATGGCTGCCAGGATCAAGGTGCTATCGTATTTGGGCCCATACCTAGACAACTGGATAAGGTCGAAGATACCTTGTTTTTTCCAGATGCTGGCCTTCTTAGCCTCTACCTTGTCAAGCCAGTCTAAATAGATTTGTTGGTCAAGCCTAGGAGCAGACCTAAAAACCCTAGAAGAATTATTCAGAAACTCTAAATGAAAAGGGATTTTAGCAAAGATTCTGGGTTGAAGGCGAACGTGACTAGGGAAGATTTCAGAAACTTCATTATTCTCTAGCAAGATATTAGGCAGAGGACCTAAATAAGCATGGGTATAAATCTCAGTAGAGGGAATCAGTACCTGAGTTTGCCATTGGATGGTTCGGTCATCATTGATGTCAGGTTCATCAACGAAGCCATCAAGGGTTTGGATTTTCTTGGGCTTGTCATTCTTCTTCGAACTTTCAGGTTGTATCGCAGCAGCAGATGATGAAGCCATAGGTGAGGAAAGGTAAATGCAGGTTGGAATCTGGGTTTCGATTGAAGAAAGAGAGCGAAAGTTTGAAACTTTTGTGAATCTGAGATTTTTGCAAGAGTACAGAGAGGAGGAATGCAAAGGGACTATTCGCAGAGTTTCAAATGGATAAAAAGGGTTTTAGCCGTTTATATATGTTTGGAAGTAGCAGCAGTTGGCACGTTCACCACTATCCACACGTTTGTGACCTTTGAGGGACGTGATGGCCCACCTACTATATTACGTGTGCCAATGAAACGGCTTACTTTATCTGTGCAAGTCATGATAACTATCTTTTCGACCACTGTTGAAGCGTAAAAGGCGGTAGAAGTGACCATTGCACAGTATTCAAAAAATGCCTTTTCTTACTTCCATTCCTTATTCCGTCAAAAAAGCATTTTTTGGGGGGCAATCTATTACCTCAAAATTTCGACAGTGCATTAAATGAAGCTTTAAATGGGGTTGACTTCGCATTTAATATTGTTCTGGGGACCACAGGTCAATATTGAAGTCAATACACCATAAATTCGACAGGAAAGTTATACAAGCGCTGGCAATGCAAGGGAGCTTCGACAAACCTAGTTCTCAAAGCTATGGAGTAAGCAAGACAAGAAACCTTCGACAAAGCTGGGTTCAACACTTCGTCAAACGGTTGACAATGAGTTAGTCGAAATGCAAAGAGCAACAGTTAGTGGGCGGTTACTTCCCCTTATTTTTAGGAGGCAGTTATTCTTTCTTCCCACGATTGTTTCCAAGAGTATAAATACTCTTTTGTAATAGGAAATCAGGGTCGCCACATTTCACAAGAACTCTGAGAAACTCAACTTCCAAACTAAAGCGAAACACGAGTGAAACAGATACCTTGTACGTGTTGGTGAACCATCTTTTCTTTCACTCAATGCAATATTTACCTTCTCTTTACATTTTTCTCTGTACATTTACTGCTTTTACTTTGCTTTCAATTTTATTTCTTTCTATCGTTTACTGTTCTTACAAACGTCAAAAAACACAAAACTTAAAGGCAATTGTCAAAGAGATTTTCTAGTTTGATCTCACAATCACAACATTGAAAACTAGTGATTGTTTGCTAAAAACACCGGCAAACAATCTGTTGGCCTATTAATCACCTCCCCGTGCATCGCACGGGTAATCGTCCTAGTATGTAGTAAATCACACACAGCATGAAACGCGTGCTATTTATTTATTTGTTTATTTATTTATGTCCTTATCTACTTTGTTTATTTATTTTTTTGTTTATTTATTTATTTATTTGTTTGTTTGACAGTCACGTTGCCTGCCATTGTTGCGAAAAAATAAAAAGAAAAATGAACTTTTCTGGACTTTTATATCCTTGTGATCGGGTGGGTTTTATGGTCCACAACCAACATTAGTTGTGTACCGGTCAACCACTTTTTACCTGTTTTCACAGGTTTGCAGGTTTTGGTTAATTAAAACGCGTTATTACCAATGGAGCATAGTATTCTGGAATATTATAAAAAAGACCCTGAGTGTTTTTTTTGACAGTGACCAGAAAAAGACCCTGAACTTTATCTATCCTTTTCTTTTCCTGCTTCCTGCTGCTCTTTAACCTCTTCATTTTCATGCTGCTCTTTATAATGGCATTCTCGATTATTGATTTCTGATCAGTCCAACTAGGGATGTTCAAAACCGAACCAAACCAATAGGAAAACCGCAAAACCGAACCAAACCAAACCGAAAACCGCAAAAAACCGCTTTTGATCGGTTTGGTTCGGTTCTTTTTTTCATTGCACCGCGCGGTTTGGTTCGGTTCGCGGTTTTGTTTTCTAAAACCGAACCAAACCAAACCAAACCGCAAGTAACACTAAGGCTTGTTGAATTACAACATTCCTTACTAACTTACTAACCCAATTGCAACTACAACCCAACTCTCACTCACTTACTAGCCCAAATCCAATTAATTCTTTGACTCACTTACAAATAATCCATATTGTTATGCTATATTTAAAAATTACAACAAAATATTTCATTCAAATTCTTTTAAACATTGTCTTAGCTATTTGAAAAAAATTAAAAGAGAGTGATTTATATACTACATATATTTGATTAGATTTTTTCTTAATGATTTATGTTAGCCTTTTTTATGTTAGTTAATTTTAACTCCGTTTTAAATTAATTTTGTCTTGAAAAACCGAACCAACGAACCAATCCAAACCGCATTGGTTTGGTTTGGTTTGGTTTGGTTTTATTTTAGGAAGCCAACCGAACCAAACCAAACCGCATGTAATTTTACCTTGCGGTTCGGTTCACTTTTTATCTCAAAACCGAACCAAACCGCACCGCGAACACCCCTAAGTCCAACTGTCTCCAACAGGACGTGATGTTGGTTATCTGATAATTTAACGTTGCCTGCCATTGTTGCGAAAAAATAAAAAGAAAAATGAACTTTTCTGGACTTTTATATCCTTGTGATCGATCGGCTACATCACATTCACTCACACCACATGCAATTGTCCCCGTTTGCTGATTTTGTTTTTATGATTTCTAACATTTTTCGGATCTCTCTCCATCATCCACCTGCAAAGAAACCGTTCATCGCTGGACCATTAATTATAAATAAATGAGAGGATGTGATTTCAAAACCGTGCGTAAAGAAAAATTATAGTACAAAAATAGTAACATAAATTCGTGGGTCCTATATTTAGGATGTGTTTACATTATTTTTGTGTTAGAACACAAAGCTCACATGTTTTCAAAACCGTGCGTCTTTTTCTCTCTTACTATCTTCTCAATAATAAGTCCATTTGTTTGACAGTACGTTGGGTTGTTAGCAATAGCAATGCATGGTTTAATTTGTGAGACACACTAAATTAATAGCAATGCATGGTCCTTGATGAATAAAATATGTAGTAATTCACACACAGCATGAAACGCGTGCTATTTATTTATTTGTTTATTTATTTATTTATTTATTTATTTATTTATTTATTTATGTCCTTATCTACTTTTATAACAATTAATAATAACAGGAAACGAAGAAAGAACGAGTAGTAGTATTAGTATTTTAAATAAAAGTACCTAAATTAATAAGCCCTTGCTCAAACTCCACTTTTATATTTTAAGACTTACAACCAAGTTTAAGATAAGGTCTTTTTAATATTAATAATAATATTTTTGTTAAAAATATATATTTTTATGTAAATTTTTTCCTTGTTAAAATTTTCTATATTGTTAAACTATAATTGTTAGGTTGATGTAAATTTTTATTGTATATTTACATTCAACTATGTGTAAGAATATAATTTCTATAGTATAAGTGTTTATTATTTTAAACGAATTAATTTTCTTGTTAAGCTTAAATAAAATAAATGAAGGCCTAAACAACAAATGAAATAGAGCCTAAATAACAAATAAATTGGCACTCTAAAGCCCTATATATTCTTAGTGGCTTAAGGGTTGGCCCCCCTATATTAACTCATCCATAATTTTACTCCTCAAGTTTTTTTCCACGATTTTGGTCCTCCTATTATTCCAATTTGTAAAATGCTTGTCCCTGCCAAAATTCGTCAATTCATTGACCGACGTGGTACTCACTTAATGAGTTATTATATGAGGAGTTAAAGTGTAAATTGGCCACAAATTAGAATTAGAATTAGAATAATAAAGGGACGGAAGTTTGTGGAAAAGTTCTCGAAGACCAAAATCATAAATGAGTTATTATATGAGGAGTTAAAGTGTAAATAAGCCTTATTTAAAAGATAACATATTTGTCCTCAAAAAGCACGGGTGATACTGTATTTATTATAATTATCTATGAAATTATTAACACGTTAAAAGTTGCAAAATATAATAAAAGAAAAATGAAAAACTCCACAAAAGACGATATTTTAAATTTATTAAAATAGTTGTGTTGGAAAAAGTTTTAAAAAAAGCCAGTATCATCTTATAATATTAATAATAGAGTAAAAATGAGGAAAAAAGAAAATGAGATGTAATAATGGTTGTATCTTTCTATAATAGTTGTGCTCCCATTGGCGTTTTCGTTGCTGCTCTCGTTGGCTCTCCCGTTGGCGCGACTGTTGGCGGTCAGTTTGATGCTCTCGTTGGTGCTCCCGCTGGCGCTTCTGTTAGCGCTTCAATTGGTGCTCCCGTCGATGCTGTCGTTGTTGCTCTTGTTGCTGCTCCTGTGCGACTCACTAAAAAAGTGGATGGATTTTATTATTGATTTTTTTAGGAAAAATAATTTAGGAATTTTTGCTAGCGGTATCGCTTATTTTGACTATCAGTAGTGATTAAATTAATTGATTTTAGTAGTTTAGATTAGATTAAAGTAAATAATAAATTCTACATGATTTAATATTAATTTTATTAAGTTTATTTAATTACTGATTTTGTTGAAGAAATAAATTTAAAAATAAAGTGTTTTTTTAAAATAAAAACAAAATTGACTGCGCTCGTTAGTGCGGCAGGCAGACAACTTTTGTTGCGTTTTGGTGCTCCCGTTTGCACACCTGCTGCTCCCGTTGGCGCTCCTATTGACGCTTTCGTTGACATTGTCGTTGCTACTCCCGTGTGGCTCACAAAAAAAAAGTGGATAAAATTTAATTATTGATTTTTTAGAAATTTTTTTTGGAAATTTTGCAAGCGGTATCACTTTTTTTGACAAATGGTAGCGGTTAAATAGTAAATTCTACATAATTTAATATTAATTTAATTAATTTTATGTAGTTACTTTTTTTAACAAAAATTAATTTTTTTCAAATTTTTTTGGTAGTGAGTTGTTTGATTATGTTGATAGTAAAGAGAAGTGAAAGGAGTGAGAGAGATGAAAGAGAAGAGTAGGTTTCAAAGTGAAATAAAAAAATTAAAAATGATTTAAGGGTGGGACCCACTAATGATAAAAGTGAGTGAGAGAAAAAAAGTGAAAGGGATAACATAGTAATTTTGGTGGTGGGTTGATTGTATATATTTATATTTATATATTTATATATTTATATATTTATATATTTATATATTTATATATTTATATATTTATATATTTATATATTTATTACTAACAGTATACCCGTGCATACGCACGGGTGTTGTCATGTTATTTTTATTAATAGATAGACTTAAACATGATTTAATTAGTTTGAACATTACCTCCTGAAAATCAAGACTAATTTAAAGTAGATAAACAAAAGTTTCAAATAGTAATTAAATTAGTTCGAACATTACCCGTAAATATTTCCCAGTAATATGTAATATTTTCCGTAGATATTACAAAACAAAATTGTATTAAAGTTTCAAATTTTCCAAATTGTAATATTATCGTAGAGACTAAATAAAACTTATCGATAGAGAAAATGAAATATTTAAAAGAAGGAGACGTGTAGATGAAATTAAAGTAGATGTATTTTAAAGTTTCGTAATTTTAGAATATTTTGTTCAATTGACATTTTTAATCGTTAGGAAATTACCAATCATGTAGTAATAATGCAACCTCATGGCGAATAAACGAAATTTATTTTATGAGTAACAAAATTATACCAACATGTAACATTTTCCGGTTGTAACTCAAAAGTAGGATAATAGAATTAGATATTTGATGAGAGTGAGAGGGGGGAGAGAGGGGAGAGAGATAGAGAGAAGAGATGATGTGAGAAAGTGAGACCCACAAAAAATAAAAAAGTGAAATAGAATAATTAAAAATGACATATTTGTCCTCAAAAAGTAAGTTTCAAATAAGAGTAGATTGGTAATTTTGCTAATAGTTGTTTTGTATAAAATTATAGTTGATTATAGTTGATAGTAGATAGATTGACTTGACTAGGATCATATAAACGCATCAAACTTGAAGTGACATCTAGGAGACGAAAGAAAATATTATTATTTTAAAAAATAAGTTTATATATGACATTGATTTTATATATATAAAATAAAATGACAGGTTCTATAAAAATAAGTTTATGATATTGATCCAGTCAAAAACAAAGTTTATATACCAAATGTGAAACTCGCCATAAGGTAGTTCACTTACAAACAACTTCACTCTCTCAAGGCCTCATGATTGAGAGGTTGTGTATTGACATAGGTAAGTCACCATCAGTGGCATCTTAATATGAGTCGGAGGATGCCACAGTACTCGCCAAATTTTGTAAAAAAATTAATATATACACATATTTTATACTCAAATTAAAGTTAGAATATATAGAATCGAATGAACACTGAGCAACAAAAATATCAGCAACTGAGCGGTTAAGAGCGTATTTAGGGTCCCCAGTTTGATTCCTATGGTGGCCACTCCTCTTTTTTGCAGTTATTTGTATATTTTTCTCAAAAATTAATATAAAAAACTAAATCAAGCAAGATTTGAACCCATGACATTAGGTAACTTTGACCACTAAACCAAAAAAAAAAACGATTTTAAATACATAGTTAATTTTTGTTTATATATTTGTTACTATTTTAGCCCCCTCCAATTTTTTTGTCAAGATCCGCCATTGGTCACCATAAGGCACTTACGAATCATCTCACCCCTCACCTTAGGATTGGGCTAAAAAAACTTCGTATAAAGCTAAGCAAGTTGTCCTTTAAGAGCTTAGTAGCCTGAGATGATGCACTCAACACAACCAACCTAGCATACACTAGACATGGCCCGCACATGTGATGCCCAACTAACCCATGAAGGAAAGAGGTCTAACCTAGGTGACCTTGATGAAAGGAAGTCAGTCACTATGTAATAGGCGCTTCTACCCGTTAATATATAGAAACCCTACTTAAGGGTCTTTCACAAATGAAAAACACTTCACTCTTTAACTAGAAAAGTCTAACTTGCTAAGGAGTTGGTCTCTCGACTTTTACGCAAGTACAATATTGATTTTATCTAAATATAAATGATAAGTAGAAAACGCTGTCCTATTCAAAAACATTAAAATCACATTTTAAGATAAAAACATATTTCAAGCAAAATGGTAAAAGGATATTTATATTTTTAAAATTTAGATTTTAAATTTTATAAAAATTGAAATTGAAAGTAAAAATATATTTCATTCAACAAAATTTGAATTATTCATCTCAATTAAAAGCATTTATTTAAATACCAAGTTACTTGGTCAAAAAAATCAAATTATTACTAATAAATATAGTTTTCGTAAGACTGGTATTTACTTCTATGGGAAGAAATATTGAGAAAGAACCCATTCAGTTCAAACCAATGTTTTTATAATCAGATCAGAGATTGAACCAGCGAGACTTTCGAGTCGTGATTCAATTGGTTCACTCTGTTCAACCATTGTTGAACTGGATGAGTAATAATTAAATAAAAAATTCAAAGAGTATTAAATTTTGGAGAAAAAGTAAATTAAAAAAATCAAAAAATACATTTTGACGGTGCAACTCGGATCAAATGGCGGTTCAATACACTTGAACCGTAGTTCAATGCGGTCTAACCCGATTTTAAACGATTCAATTGACTATAGATCAGATGAGGTTGAACCAACCTCCATACAACCTGATTACATGTCCAACTAGTTGAACTGTCAGGTTCGGCCCGTTCGTTCAACACTAGTTCATACTCCAATTTCGACCAATTCAACTTTTTTCAAAAACTAAATTAATTAAACAAACTGATTTGAGCATGTTTTTTCATATTAAAAAAAGCAATAAAAAATTTAAAACTACAAAATATATATACTTCTCTCCACTTTCATGATGTAAATGAAAAATTAATTTATAGTATTTATTATTTTTAAAAAAATTATAAATTTGGTCAAAAAAATTATAAATATTAGCTATTTTATAGTTTGGTTGAATAAAAGAATTAGTTACAGTTTTTTCCAAGTTTAAGGTGGCTTAAATTTAACTCACCCAAAAAAAATGTTGCTCAAAAATATTTTTGATAAATTATGTTGAATGTTAATAAGCGTTCTTAATAGGCTTTATTACGGTTTCGGTCCTCTTATTTTATCAAATTTGAAATTTTGATCTCCTATTTTATTTTCGGCAATTTTGATCCCCTAATTTTATTAAATCTGTACTTCTCGTTATCCCATTTTTTCGCAATTTTAGTTCCCAATTTTATCAAATCTGCAATTTTAGTCTCCCAAATAAATTGCAATCCAATTTTTATGGATATGCTTACGTGGCAGACGTCTGTCGTGTTGGTGTAATCATTGAGTATCGTAACACAACAAGTGTCAGCCACGTCACCACTTTACTTACACTTCGGCATTGTTGTAAAATAGATGACATGCAATTTAACTGAGGAAGTAAAATTGGGGATTTGATAAAATTGAAGGATTAAAATTGCGAGAAAAATATAGAGAGATTAAAATTGTGGGTTTAATAAAAAAGTACCGACAAGCTCTTTCTTTTTGTTGAAAGGTTTAATTTAGATATTTACGTACCGACAAAACTTTGTTATTGCAGCACTGAGATGGACGGAGATTATTGCTGTCCAACGGTATTTATATGCGTTGGTTGGACGCCACATATTAAAAAGATAAAAAAGTACAAACTTCAATTCATTTTCATTTCGTACATTTTTCTTCAAACGTGTCACATCAGTGTAATATGGATTGAAAATTATTTGTATATGAAATGTGTGTATATTGTTATTCCATTTAGCTCTAAGCCTCTAACACATTATTAAACATCCTCTTAAACTTTTCATAGAAAGTAGAGGAGTGTATGCTAATAATTCACAGTTGAATACAAATTTTATTTATGGAAAATAATATTTATATGTTTGAGACATCTCTCACATTACGATAGAAGGTTGGGTTGATATATATATATATATATATATATAATAAAAGACTTAGATTACATTAAAATTTTAAGGCGATAGGTTAATATGTAAAGCCTTTTATTTCATTTTAAATATAAACTGGTAACACCTATAGGCTATATCATTATGTATTAGAGCTCTATTTGGTAAGACCTAACAAGTAGCGTTTAGCGATTAAGTTATAGTAGATAAGCTAGAAGAAGCAAAATAGATGTGTTTGACAATCACTTTTCTTCACTAACTTATAACATTTTTTCAAACCCTACTTGAAGCAGCTGTTAATCTTATAGTGTTTTACGTTTTCTCATAGTTTTACATCATTATAATTAAATTATTTATTTATACTACAGTTGCTCTAATTTTTAAGCATTAGGTAAAAATATTAATTTATGTCATTTTCAATTTATAAATTAGTTTAATCGTTAATTTTACTAAACATCATAAAATTATACCACTAAATTATATCTATCATAAGCTAACTTATTATATATTTATTTGCTATCAGTTATCCACTAATTTATCTTTAGTGGTGTCCACTAAGTGATTTTCTTAGTCTTTGTTAACTCATTTTCTACTTTCTCCTATTGTAGTTGATTTATATAAAGCATTTAAATAACCAAAATTTTAAGGAAAATTCACTGTATATAGTTGACATGACTAAATATTAAAATATAATTATTTCTTTCTTTGCAAAATAAAATACATAAACATGTGAGGTCAAATATGAGTTGCTTATATACAACTATTATTGGAGTAAAAAACTATTGGATTACTCGTAAATTATTGGCAGTTTGGCCCATAAAAAACAACTAAAACCATCCATTTAAGATTGTGTCCTCAATGAGTTGCTTATATGTTCAAGAAGTACAACAATGTCAAAAATTGTATCCTTAACGATGGCTCTACAAAAAGAAATTGGTTTTTAGTCGGAGACAAAAATTGTAATTAATTAACGGTAAAATGTATGTATAAGTAGAGATAGATTTTACATTTACCCATATAGTCACCTCATTTGTACATTATGCACGATCTATAACAACACAATGTGTCAGTAAATGTTAATTTTACCTACCACCCAATACCTTTAGAGTGTGTTTGGATTAGTGGTAATGGAATGGAACACGGTTCCATTGTTTGGATTTTTAACACTACGCCAGATTGGCTTAAAATGAGCGCCACCATGAGCAGCGTTTCCTCAAAGAGTGCTGCTTATCACAAAAACACGCTAGCTAATAAATAGCGTTTCTATACAAACGCTGCGCATGACTCTACATGACGCCAGGAATAATCAGCGTTTTTATACAAACGCTGCGCATGACTCTACATGACGCTAGTAATAATCAGCGTTTTTATACAAACGCTGCGCATGACCTAACTCGTTCTCACATATACCAAGCGTTTTTCTAAAAACGCTGCGCATCTCCTAACTCGTTCTCACATATACCAAGTGTTTTTTTAAAAACGCTGCGCATCTCCTAACTGTTCTCACATATCCAGCGTTTTTGAAAACGCTGCCCATTGCATTAAATATTTCTACCTAATTACTGTACCAAATTAAACCCTCCCTCTCAGCTCTCACTCGGTTCTCTCTCCCTCGGTCTCACTCTCACTCTCAAGCAAGCGCGCCCGCACAGACTCTCTCTCTCTCTCTCTCTCTCTCAGCTCACGCTCACGGTTGTTTTCTCTCTCTCACTCTCATCAGCTCTTGGTAGTACAGCTCTCCCTCACTCTCGTTCTGTCTAGCACCACCCCCAACCCCCAAACCCACTAACCCCCAAACCCACAATAACCCCCAAACCCACATTGCTTCTCTCGTGAATCCTCTCAATCCCTCACTCTCGTCATTGCTTCTTCTCTCAAAGGTTAGTTTTCTATTTTGTTTTTTGTTTTTTAGGTTTTTTGTTAGGTTGGAGATGAATGTAGTTTGATTGGAGATGAATATGTTGAATGTGTGAAAAAAAAATATTTGATAGGAGAGGAATATGTTGAATGTAGTTGAATGTGTTTGATATGTGTAAAATTAGTTGAATGTGTTTGATAGGAGAGAAATTAGTTGATATGTGTTTGTTGCTTGGTTTTGTTGAGATTTTGATTCTCAAAGGATAGATTTTTTTAAGCAAGTGTGTGTCATCTATATTAGTAAAATCAAATATGCCTAAATCAAATATGCGAATTGTATGTTAGGGTTTTGGGAATTTTTTTTGTCGGAGCTTCGCAATCGTTGTTCGAGTTTGTCTTGGTTCGAGAGTTCGTTCTAGTTCGAGTTCGCAGCTGGTTGGATATTTGTCAGTGTTGCTTCCACTTGTTCAGGTATTTTTTTTGTTCTTTTGTTTATTTTATATGAAGAATTAATGACTATATAGAAGACATCAAAGTCTTTGATTTGTTTAGTTGAAACTACTAGCTAGTTGATCGAATGTCTTAGCTTCAATAAAATTGTAAATTCTCTTATCCGAATTTATTATAGATATTGGGACATTATGGATAGAAAGTGGATGTCCGCCAATCGTCCATCAAGGAATATAGAGATGGAGTGGATTATTTTGTGAACTGTGTTGTTCAACGTTTAGGAGATCTAGTAATATGATATGTCCCTCATTTACGTTGTTGCTATGTAAAATCGATTAATGCGACGAGTTGTGAGGACATTTAAAGGGTAATGGAATTGATCAAACTTACACTTGTTGGACAATGCATGGTGAGGAAAGAGTTGAATCTTGAATATGGGTAATAGTCTCGAGAGATGTGCACGGTTGACACCGAAATACCTACGTTTGTTGGGGACGAATTTGAAGAGATGGCAGCGGCTTTTGAAGACGATCTTAATGACCGTCCTCAAATGTTTGAGAAGTTGATAACGGATGCAGAGACGCCGTTGTATGAGGTTGTACTTGAATTCACAAAATTATTGGTCGTGATAAAGTTGTATAACTTGAAAACTTGCCACGGATGGACGGATAAGAGCTTTCTTGAATTACTCACACTATTGAAAGAAATGTTGCCGAAGGATAATGTGCTCCCTTCTCGGACGTATGATGCAAAACAAATGTTAGAGTCCATTGGCTTGAACTATGAGAAGATACACGCTTGTCCCAATGATTGCATTCTATTTCGGAATGAACATGCATTTTTAAAGTCGTGTCCTAAATGTAATGCATCGCGGTATAAAAAGAAAGATTCGCTCGTAAAAGGTGTTGTGGTATTTTCCCATAATTCCTCGATTTAGGCGTATGTACCGTAGTTCGGAAGATGCAAAACACTTGACATGGCATGAGGATGAAAGGATTAAAGATGGCATATTTACGACACCGGCGGATTCTCCGCAATGGAAAAAATTTGATATTGATTATCCCGATTTGGGTTGGATCCAAGAAACCTACGACTTGCATTGTCTGCCGATGGTTTTAACCCGCACGGTATTGAGTAGCTCCCACGATTACATGGCCCGTGATATTGGCGATTTATAACTTACCTCCATGGCTTTGCATGAAACGCAAATATATGATGTTGTCTTTGTTAATTTACAGGCCCAAGCAACCGGAAATGATATTGATGTATAATTGGCTCCTTTAATTGAAGACTTGAAGCTAATGTGGGAGAATGGAGTAGAGGTGTATGATGGGTTCGAGAGAAGAAAGTTTCAACTTGAGAGCTATGATTTTTGGCACAATTAATGACTTTCCAAAGATACGGCAATCTATCCGGATGCAAGACGAAAGGTCGGTGTGCATGCCCTATATGTGAAGATAACACCGATTGGATGTGGTTGGAACATGGTAGGAAGAATATCTACCACGGTCATCGTAGATTTTTGCCATCTACTCATCAATATCGACTGTTGAAAAAGGCATTCAATGGGAATACCGAAACCCGTAAAGCTCCCACGGCTTTGACGGGTGAACAACTGTTTGAAAAGGTGAAAGATTTGAACATTAAATTTGGGAAGCCTTTTGCAGGAGAGGTTGCTAAAGCGGGGTGGAAGAAAAAGTCGATTTTCTTTGACTTGCCATCTTTGGAAGTCATTATATGTAAGACACTTCATTGATGTGATGCATGTTGAAAAAATGTCTTTGAAAGTGTCATTGGTACCTTACTCAATATGCCGGGAAAGACTAAAGATACCATCAACTCGAGGTTGGACTTGCTTAGAATGGGGTTGAGACCAGGTGGGTCCGATAAAGAAGGGTACACGTACATATCTACCTCCGCATACTCATACTCTATCTAAAAAGGAGAAGACGAGTGTTTTGTAAGTTTCTTCATGGAGTAAAAGTTCCAGAGAGGGTATTCTTCAAATGTTACAAACCTTGTATCCATGAAAGACCTCAAGTTAAAGTCTTTAAAGTCCCATGATTGTCATGTTCTAATGGAGAATTTGCTCCCCATTGGTATACGATCCATTTTGCCTAAGAAAGCGCGCGAGACGCTAACCAAACTTTTTACTTTACTTCTTTAAGGCGATTTGTAGTAGAGTGATTGACCCTAGAAAGTTGCCATCATTGCAAAGAGAAATTACTGTCACTTTGTGTGAGCTTGAGATGTATTTCCCACCTTCATTTTTTGACATAATGATTCATCTAACAGTTCATTTGATTAGAGAGACACAATTGTGTGGCCCATGTTACATGAGATGAATGTATCCGTTTGAGCGTTACATGAAGATATTAAAAGGATATGTGAAAAACCGATCACGACCCGAGGGTTGTATTGTTGAGCGCTACATAGTTGAAGAAGCTGCTTTGAGTTACGACCGCCTATCTATCTAGTCTTGAATATTCTGCGGGACTTCCAAGGTCTCGTCACTTAGGAAGCATTAGTAAAGGGATGTCAGGATATAAAATAGTTATAGTGTCAAGGGAAGAACTACATCAAGCACACTTATATGTTTTGCACAATGATAGTGAGGTTGATTCATATGTTGCCAAGCACATGGACATACTTAAGAGTGATTACCCATATAAGAGTGAAGTTTGGTTAACAAAGGAACACAATCGGAGTTTCATAGTGTGGTTAAAAGACCACATTGATTTTGAGTTTGCTATGAATCCTACTTCGATTTCAAAAAGATTGAGATGGTTAGCAAAAGGTCCAAATATGCATGTTTTCTCTTACACGCCTATCTAATTAACGGTTACACGTTCTATACAAAAACCCATGATGATCAGAGTAAAATGCAAAATAGTGGGGTGACTCTTGTTGCTCAAGCTATGCATACATCAAGTGCGAAAGACAGAAATCCCGTATACGCGAATATGTCATACTTCGGGGTCATTGAACAAATATGGGAGTTGGATTACACCATGTTTCAGGAGTCTGTGTTCCAATGTAAGTGGGTTGACAATAATAATGGTTTACAGATTGATGAGTCGGGGTTCATGCGGGTGAATTTCAAGAAGTTGGGATATAAAGATGAACCTTTTATTTTGGCATCCCAAGCTCAACAAGTGTTTTATGTCACTGATCCAATTGATATCAATTGGTCTATTGTTTTACTGACACAAAAAAAATTAGTGAATTACATTTATGATCAAGAAACCAATGATGATGGTATCGAGGACATTGTGGTCCCTTCCGTTAATCTAGGACATTGTGGTCCCTTCCGTTAATCTAGGACATTGTGGTCCCTTCCGTTAAACTAGCCTTAATCGAGGATATTTTACTGACACAAAATATCGTTAATTTAATTTATATATATATATATATATATATATATATATATATATATATATATATATATATATTTATATATCTAAATGTAGGTACTTGTGCGAGGACATTGTGGTCCCTTCCGAATGCAGACACATAGATATTTGTTCTTGTGTCAGGAAAGTACAACCTTTCATCAAGTGAATCGTACCGCCAAATTATCAATCACTTGTGGAACAAAACCAGGCTGCTGTTCAAACTTATGTCAATCAGCGCTTCAATGAAGCTTTAAATAGAAGTGATGATGTCTTACTTCTAGCACCGGTTAATCTAGGGTAAGAATTTTTACTCATTAATTCTTATATAACATACATTTTTTTAATAGTAGTCAATTACTTATTCGTAAATTTATTTTGTAGGAGACATTGGGTTTTGTTTGCAATTAATCCTAGGAAAAAACAGTGTATTACCTTGACTCACTTCAAAATCATTACAAAAACCACTTGGAGTTTGTGGAGCTTTTTAACAGGTGTGTTTATTTTGTGTCATTCTGCATATTTCTTACTTTTACTTATATATGTATATATTGTTATTAATATAGTTATATGACATTCTATTCACGCTTTAAGGACATATTGGGAGTGGATAAATTAACGGTCAAATGGTTAGCAATAATTGTAAGTTTCTAACTTATACATTACATTATTTTGTCAAAAAGCGTATTCAACTCAATTTAACAATTAACTAATCTTATGTTTTGTAGTGTCCTAAACAATTCAATAACATTGATTGTGGGTATTACGTCATGAAATATATGAAGGATATTATTACCCAAAAGAAAACGACTATCCCCCGTCAGGTATCTACTTATAATATATTTTTATATGATTTCGATTTAATAGTGGTTCTTTCCAATATTTAACCATTTCAATTCTAATTTTATTTATTTATATAATTTCAGTATTTTAGCGATTGTCAAAGCCGGACATACTCTGTTGAAAGCGATTACGAGCTTAGGGAGAATGGTGCAGTTATGTCTCCCGTTTTTTTTAAAGTTTCATTTGGATACATATAAGTTAGCCTAGCTAGTTTTTGGTTCATAATATTGTAACTTGATAGCTTGTTTTGGATACATATGAATTAGATAATGAAACTTCTTAGCTATTTTGTTTTGGTTCCTCTTATGTAATTTGTTTCATTATATGTAATTTGGGTTCCTCTTAGCAATTTGATTCTCATTATGTATTGGATTGGATTGGGTATGCATGTGTAATTTGTAAATATAAAAGGAAAACACACAAAACAGAAAAAAATTAAAAAAATTTTTTGACAATATTCACGCTTTTAATGAAGCTACTGGGTATTTAGTAACACAAATAGGCAATATTCAGCGCTTTTAATAAAGCTACTGGGTATTTAGTAACACAAATAGGCAATATTCAGCGCTTTTAATGAAGCGCGCGTATATAAGGTAATATTCAACGCTTTTTAAAAAGCGCTAAGTATCTGGGAGTACGCTTTGGATATATTCAGCGCTTTTTAAAAAGCGCTAAGTATCTGGGAGGACGCTTTGGATATATTCAGCGCTTTTTAAAAAGCGCTGCGTATCTGGGAGGACGTGTTTTGCAATGGGTGGCGCTTTTTAGGAAGCGCTGCCCATTGTTGGAGTGAATAGCCAGCGCCACGTTTAGCAGCGCTCAAAAGCGCTGCCCATAGATGAAAAAAAACGCTGCCCATCTACTAGATCTGTTGTAGTGTAAAAAAGTAATGGAATGGAACTCAATGGAATACATTTCATCATTTCCATCACATCCCCTCATTTTTGTTCGCTCCCAATTTGGGGGGTATGGAATGGAATGACTCACTCTAATTAAACTATTACACATTTACCCCTTTTCAGTATACAATAGACTTCCCATGATGCTCATTACGTTCTGCATATGACCATGTTGCTGTTCTTTTTTTCTCACGTTCCTCTTCGTTTTTCTTACATCTACGACAATTGAAGAAAGTTAAACTTTCCTTCAACCAAAAGAAAAGCACCTATTAACTTGTTACTGTAAGTGCAAAGTAGACATGTTTTTGGATTTTTTTAATGTAAATTTATTAACTTTCGAAAGTGCAAGCACCTAACGCCTAATGCTCAAGCGCGTTTTTAAACCTAGCGGCGCGCCTTTGGAGTTCATATTTTATTTTAAATCTCATTTTCTTTTTTCCTCATTTTTACTCAATTATTAAAATTATAAGAAGATACTGACTCTTTTTAAACTTCTTGCAAAAAAACTATTTTAAAAAATTTGAAATATTGTCTTTTATCAAGTTTTCCCTTTTTTATTACATTTTGCAACTTTCAAGGTATTTACAATTTCATAGCAAATTATAACAAATGCAGTATCACATGTGCGTATGCTTGGGTAAAATACTAGTACATATAATATAATATAATTATAATATAATCTAATATCTATTTATTCAAACAAACCACACTTATCTAATCTAATATATATATATATATATATATATATATATATATATATATATATATATATATATATATATATATATATATATATATATTCAAACAAACCACACTTACATTACCCAAACTAACCTCCCTATTTACTTGACAACTTACCTAACTAAGGGCAACATTATAATTTCCTATCACACTTTTTTTCAAATCTCTTCTCCCAATACACTTTTATCTCACTCCCACTTTTTTCTACTTTCTCCTACTTACTTTTTTCAAATTTCAAAATTTAAACCAAACTCACCCACTTTCTTTTCCCACCATCTACTACAATCTACTAATCAATTAAAATAATCTAATATAATCTAATCTATCTAATCTAATATATCTAATTATTCAAACAAACCACACTTACATTACCCAAACTAACCTCTCTATTTACTTGACAACTCACCTACTTAGAGGCAACATTGTAATTTCCTATCACAGTTTTTCTTAAATCTCTTCTCCCAATACACTTTCATCTCACTTCCACTTTTTTCTACTTTCTCCTACCTACTTTTTTCAAATTTCAAAATCTAATCTAATCTAATCTAATCTAATCTAATATCTACTTATTCAAACAAACCACACTTGCATTACCCAAACTAACCTCTCTATTTACTTGACAACTCACCTACTTAGGGGCAACATTGTAATTTCCTATCACACTTTTTCTTAAATCTCTTCTCCCAATACACTTTCATCTCACTTCCACTTTGTTTCTACTTTCTCCTACTTACTTTTTTCAAAATCTAATCTAATATCTAATCTAATCTAATATCTATTTATTCAAACAAACCACACTTACATTACCAAACTAACCTCCCTATTTACTTGACAACTCACCTAACTAAGGGCAACATTCTAATTTCCTATCACACTTTTTTTCAAATCTCTTTTCCCAATACACTTTTATCTCACTCCCACTTTTTTCTACTTTCTCCTACTTACTTTTTTCAAATTTCAAATTTAAACCAAACCCACCCACTTTCTTTTCCCACCATCTACTACAATCTACTAATCAATTAAAATAATCGATTAAAATTACGACATAACTGGACTAATATATAAAAAACATGAGATAATTGCACTGATATATAAAAAATACGAGATTAATATCTAAAAATAACAAGAAGACTTAATCACTATTTAAACAACTAAATGATATTTAAAATACATGTGACAAATATTTGTCACTAATACCTAAAAAAGGATAAATAGTTGTCATAGATATATAATAAAACATGAGATACATATTTCTTACTGATAATCTACTATCTATCTTTTACTATTTACTATAATCTACTAATTAACTAAAATAATCAATTGAAACAATGAGATAACTGCACTGATATATAAAAAAAATAGGGGATAACTGCACGGATATATTAAAAAATACGGGAT
The DNA here is from genome assembly GCA_020916435.1 of Oxytropis ochrocephala. Classification (NCBI taxonomy): domain Eukaryota; kingdom Viridiplantae; phylum Streptophyta; class Magnoliopsida; order Fabales; family Fabaceae; genus Oxytropis; species Oxytropis ochrocephala. Next base: position 25,518,057 of record CM037090.1, on the reverse strand, counting down.
AACTGCAATGATAAATATAAAAACACGGGATAGCTGCACTAATATATAAAAAAACACGGGATAACAACACTGATATATAAAAAAAACATTGCACTGATATATAAAAAAACACGGGATAACTGCACTTTGTTTTCTCACCATCTACTAAAATCTACTAATCAACTAAAATAATCAATTGAAGCTACCAGATAACTGCACTGAAATATAAAAATGCAGGATAACTGCACCGAAATATAAAAAAACACGAGATTAATATCTAAAAACAAGAAGACTTAATCACTATTTAAACTACTGATTAATATTTAAAACACATCTATATATATATATGTATATATATATACTAAAACACGGGATAAATAATTCTTATTGATAGTCTACTATCTATCTTCTACTATCTACTATAATTTACTAATCAACTAAAATAATCAATTGAAACTATGAGATAACTACACTGATATATAAAAAACACGGGATAACTACACGAATATATAAAAAAATACGGAATAACTGCAATGATAAATATAAAAACACATGATACCTGCACTGATATATAAACAAACACGGGATAACAACACTGATATAAAAAAATTGCACTGATATATAAAAAAACACGGGATAACTGCACTTTCTTTTCTCACCATCTACTATAATCTACTAATCAACTAAAATAATCAATTGAAGCTACGAGATAACTGCACTGATATATAAAACATACGGGATAACTGCACTGAAATATGAAAAAACACGAGATTAATATATACAAAACAAAAAGACTTAATCACTATTTAAGCTACTGATTAATAGTTAAAACATATGTGACAAATATTTGTCACTAATACCTAAAAAAGGACATATAATTGTCACATATGTATACTAAAAACACGGGATAAATATTTCTTATTGATAATCTACTATCTATCTTTTACTATCTACTATAATCTACTAATCAACTAAAATAATCAATTAAAACTATGAGATAACTGCACTGATATATAGAAAAACATGAGATAACTGCACTGATATAAAAAAAATACGGGACAACTGCAATAATATAAATAAAAACACGGGATAGCTACATTGATATATAAAAAACACGAGATAACAATACTGATATATAAAAACATCAGACCGATAAATAAAAATTACGGGATAAATGCACAATTGTTTTTAAATGATACTTTTACATTTTTTAGATTTTATTATTTATCTATTTTTTATTTCAGACTACTTTTTTTATCTATTTTAATTTTTTATTTATTTTCACGGAGTAATATTCAGACTATTTAAATTATGTCTAAATTCATTCATAGAAAGAACACGACAGCTCCCGTGCGTATGCACGTGTATCCTACTAGTATAATAAAAAAACATGTTGTTGCGCCCCGAAAAATCCGGTTTGGACTTCTCGTTACGCAACTTGGAAAAAGTTTGGAGCCGTCACCAATATTTTAATTTTAAGACCAAAACATTGAAAAAAGGTCTTTTAGTAAGGCGGATGGTCTTTCGAAAACATAGAGATGTAGGTTCGGGGGTCGGTTATGTGTGGGGAAGGTATTAGCACCCCACACATCCTTTCTACCGAAAGGGAACCTTTAACTTGATGTGTGGTTTAGACAAATGTTTGGTTTGAAAACGACTTGCTACTTCTTTTCTTCTTCTTTTTTTATTTCTTTTCTTTTTATTTGAAAGGATTTTTGGAAAACGGAGGAGAAAGGAAATCTTTTGTTATCTTTGAAAGGCGGAATAAAACAAAGATTTTTTTAAAAAAAAAGGGGGTGGGAAAGAGAATTCTTTTTATGATTTTTTTGAAAGTGTGCTTGACGGGACATGAACCCGCTCCTACGTATCCCCACTGTGATGAGGAATCAAAGCTACGTAGTTCTCGTCTTTTGCTTTTGAGAATGGTTTGAAAGTTTTTTGCAATTGGGCGAGCGTTTGTGACGACCAAACAACAACGGTTTAGAGTGGTCGCACTACTAACTCTCGGGAAAAATCATCATTAACAATCAAACGGCAACGGCGCGAGTGATCATCAATGACAATTGGTTTTTGTTTAACGAAGAAAATGTTTTCACAAAGAGGTCGAGCGTTCATGGCGACCAAACAACAACAGTTTAGAGTGGTCGTACTACTAACTCTTTGGAAAATGAAATCATCATTAACGATCAAACAGCAACGGCGCGAGTGATCATCAATGACAATTGATTTTTGTTTAACGAAGAAAATGTTTTTGCAAAGAGGTCGAGCGTTCATGGCGACCAAACAAAAACGGTTTAGAGTGGCAACACTACTAACTCTTGGGAAAAATCATCATTAACAATCAAAAGGCAACGGCGCGAGTGATCATCAATGACAATTGGTTTATTTGAGGAAGAAAATGTTTTTGGGAATGAGTTTTGGAAAAAACAAAGTAGAACAATTTCAACCAAATTCCAAGTCCATAACCAAATGCAAAATGAATGAATGAAGTTCAAACATATTCAACTAATCAAGCAATCATGAACATGTTGATCATCAACTAAGATTAAGCATGCCAATACAATCAAGAGATTTAATTGTCAAAGATGCGAGATAAAGTTCTCAAAACAATTGTGCGTGTGTGTGAGAATTGCTACGGGACGGGCAACAATCTCAAAGGGTATGCATTTATCTTAATGACTCTATGCTACAACAAGTAAGTAGGCTTACGTCTTCATATAAGAGTACATGCATGGGGGACGAATTGCACACAATTAAATCAAGACATTTAAATGGCATCATGAACGAGAGAATACAACTGATTATAGGCATAGAATGATCTAGGTTAGATGAATGAACATGCAAGCAATGATGTGCATGATTAGGCAAATATGCAAATGCATGAGCATACAAGACTATGCATGAATGAATAAACATACAAGACTATGCATGAATGAATGCTTGAGCATACAAGACTATGAATGCATGAGCATAGTTATTGTGCAAGGTATGAACATTTGAGTATGCATGAACATGTGAATATGCAAGTTAGAAATGAATGCAAACGAATAAGTAAGAGGATGCATGAAGTATGCGAAATGAAAAGAGACCCAAAATCTCATTTTATTCATGGAAACAACAAAATAATGCAAGCAAACAACATGGATCAAACTTTTTGGCAAGGATTCACATGATTAAGCAAAAAAATGCATCAAAATCCATGAATCCTAATTTTTCTAAGACATGTGAAATGAACAATAGCACAAATCACCATTTTATTCACGAAAATGCAAGAAAATAGTGAAATAGCACCAACACAATTTATTCCAAAAGGGAGAAACATTTCAAGCATTCAAGCCTCCCAAAGTGCTTGTCAAAATGCTTGAAATTCATTTCACCTTCAACAACAACAATTATACTAACATATTAACATAAGATGTAACCTTAAATGTAATGAAATGCTTGGTATGCAAAAACAAATTGATGATCTACATTTTTTATGCTAAAACTTTGATGATGATGCTAGGATTCAAGAATATACCTTAACTCCAAGCTAAATAAGCAAGAAATAAGATAAATGAATGCTAAACCACTTGAATCTACTCTTTAATCTTCAACTTTGAGCTTGATTCTAGAGATTTGAAGATGAATCTTTGAGGAGAATGCAAGAATGATGAGGTATCTGTTACCAAGTGGCTTCAGTCTCAAGAGGGGGGGTGAATTGAGACTTTAAAAACTTTTCCCCCTTTTTAATGACTTAGATTACGTTTCACGCAGGTTTTTGAAATGAACGAATTAGAAATATAAACAATAAAGAACACAAGAGATTTATACTGGTTCAACCACCTCCTAGTGACCTACTCCAGTCCTCACAAACCCTTTGTGCGATTTTCACTATCAAAACAAAGCTTAAAACGGGTGCTTTCAAACCATTACAAAACTCAGGCACTCTTCACACTTAGGATCCCCCACCTTTGTGCAAGAGCCCTCAAAACAATTACAATTGACAAACAAGAGATAGCCCACCCTTGTTACAATCAAAAACCCAGAGAGATACCCCACTCTCTAGTACAACCAATTTACAAACAAGAGATATCCCACCCTTGTTGCAATCAAAACCCTAGAGAGATACCTCACTCTCTAGTACAACCAATTTACAAACAAGAGATACCCCACCCTTGTTGCAATCAAAACCCTAGAGAGATTCCCCACTCTCTAGTATAACCAATTACAAAAATTGAACAAATTACAATAAATAGAAATACCTCTAAAGTAGGTGAATACAACAAATTGAAGCTTCCCAACCTAACCCTTGAGAGAGATCAACTCAAAGTGATGAAGAACGTGAAGAACGAGTGTGACAGTGAATAGATCGCGTTCTGCTTTTGAGATTTGTAGGTTTTGTGTTTTGTGAAGCAATAAGTCTCTATTTATAGAGTTTGTAAAAATATAACCGTTGAAGCAATTTTTAACACTAATGTAATAAGTGACAAATCGATTAGTTGTTTGGAAAACATAACATAGAAATCGATTTCTTGCTCCTAGAATAATAGGTAGAAAATCGATTTCTTGCTTATGGGAACAAGTGAGGAATCGATTTTGTGCTTCAAATAAAGGAAGTAGATAATCGATTGTTTTATAAAATCAAGTTCCTAAAAACTAGGAAGGAAAGATACAAATCGATTTTGAGCTTTAATAAGGCAATCAACAAATCGATTTAGTGCTTTAAAACACAAGTGGAAAATCGATTTTGTTCCTTTAAAAACACAAGTCATGAATCAATTGTTTTCTTTCCAAAACAATTCTTTCTTAAAACCATCAATATGCAAATCGATTTCTAGCTTTAATTTTATAGGCTATGAATCGATTTCTAGCTTTAAACAAGTTATGAATCGATTTCTAGCTTTAAAGTTACAAGCCATGATTCGATTGCTTTCTTTCCAAAACAAGTTCTCTCAAAAATCAAGCCATGAATCGATTTCAACAAGTGCCTAACCTATTTGACATGCTTTTAAAAATTGAAGACATATATTAGGTTTGCTTTTGTGTGTTTTAGTGTGTAGAGTGATTTGAGTCGATCCTCAAAAGCGGTTTACAATTTATTCCTAAGACACGACTCGACTTTCTAGCAACTACCCTTAACACAGACTTACTTCTTGGGTTGGTTGCCTTGGAATTCCATTTGTCACTTTGTCTTAGATTACTTCATCATCAAAACTTAACCTGCAACACAAGATATCCACAGGATCTAGTGTAGGAATGGACTTGAAGGTTGATTTGAGATGAAAAATGAAAAAAAAAATGAAGTGAGGGAGTGAGGGGAGAGCTTCGGCCATGAGGGAGAGAGGGAGAGAGGAGTTATGTGCTAGGATTTTGGAGTGAATTGTGAGGCCAAAGATTGTGAGAGATGGGTTTAACAAGGTATTTATAGAATGCAATTAGGTTTAAGGGCATAATGGTCATTGTGCATCACCTATTGTTCTAGGATTTCATTTAAAATTTGAATGTAGGGTGAGGATTGAATCACACTTTGCAAAGGGCAAAAAAAAATGAAAACTTGGAGGAGAATGAGAAGGGGTATGCGAAAATGAGAGGGAGAGTGGTGCCCAAGTTTTGCAAGTTGTCATCTTGTACTATTGTACTATTGTGAGACCCTTCCAAATCTTTTTTGATTATTCTTTTCAAGATAATTGTACAAAAATCTAACCATTTTGAGCCATATACAAGGTATCTTGAAGAATATGCCATTTTGTAGATGAGCATGACCAAAATTATCATAAAAATCTCACCTTGCAATTTTGTAGAATATTCCTTTTTGATGCCTTTTTGAATTTGAAATTTTTTACCATGCATGCGCCACATATATGCATGACCGAAAATATTTTGCCTCAAATAAACTTCTCTAAAATTGCACAATGATTTTTGAAGAGAAATTATTCTTTTGGGAAAAAATGACCAAAATACCCTTTTGCCCTAAAAACCTTGTTTTTTGCTCAAAAATGCATTTTCACTCTAAAAATGACCCTAAAAACCCTAGAATGACTTTTGAAACCCAAGAATGCATGCAAAATGCTCCTCACACTCTTCGAAAGGATGCCACACTTCACAAATTATTATTTTTTGTGAAAAATTAAGTCGGACAAAATTAGGGTATGACACATGTCACACAAGGCATGACTCACGTGGCCTTTATTTTTATTATTAGAAGAAGACATGTGGTCGTTGTTTTAAAATGAACCAGAGGACCCTGATGAGAGAGAATTTAACAGAAACAAAAGCTCTAGCTTCTTCTACTATGTCCTACTATTTTTTTTAAATAGAGAAGGAGAATTTATCATTAATTAATTAAAGTTATACTAAGTCAACAAGTGTTGGTTTTAGAAGTAATTGAGTTTGGATAAGATCTCATGTTAAAATTTTAAGTGTAGCAAAAATTTTGTTGGGAAGAAAGAACCCCACCAGCCGACAAGTGATTTTAATGGTAAGTTTTCAATTGTTCTGAAGGAGATTTGAATTTCATCGTACGTACGAATATTAAGAAATTCCTTAGTAATTTTTACTAAAGGGGTACAATAGTTATTTCCCAATCAATGAAAAAATTCGGTAACCACAGAAACACTAAATTGTGGTTAGTATGTACTAACAACACAAACACTAAATTGTAACCACACAAATACTAAATTGTGATTAGTATGTACTAACCATTGGATAATTGTATAATGGTTTGGGCTTAGCCCGATTTAATAGAATCATTAATGTATGGGTGTTCTTTTTGACCTCCACAGTTACCACTTATACCCCCATTCAATTTTTTTCTTCCAATTTTACCCCTCAATTTTATCCAGAACGGATTTATCTAACAAATACATAAATCTGTTGGCTAAAATTAACACAACAGATTTATCTATTTGGTAGATAAATCCATTTTGGATAAAAAAATTAGCAACGGAATTACATATGTAAATCCGCAGGCCATATTGGAAATCTGTAGGCCATATATTTAAGGCTTAAATATCATTTACCCCCTGCAAATATCAACAAAATCCATTTACCCCTTGCAAAAAAAAAAGTTTTAAAATACCCCTTGTAAATATAAACCGTTTACGATTATCCCCTTGCTGTTAGATTATGTTGACAACGTTAAGTGTATAATTGGTATAAACCGTTTACTGTTACCCCCCTGCAAAACATAAAACGTTTACGGTTACCCCTCTATAGGGGGTAACTAGAAACATTTATCATTTGCAAGGGGCATTATAAAACTTTTATTTTTACAGGGAGTAAATGGTGGTATTTACATGGGATAAAAGATATTTAAACCTATATTTAAATCCGTATGTCATTAACCATTGCATCATACGGAAGTATGTTATGACAATGGAATTATTGATAGCTGCAAACACTCTATGTGCTAGTGTAAGAGAGTGGGAACATTTGAATGTGTGGCCACCATTATGAATAGAATTCTATCCTTACATTGGCACAATTACAAATACTAACTACCATAGAAGTATTTTATTTAAATAAAAGCACGTGAAGAAAGTGTGGAATTAATAGTGAAATCACATAACCACACACGAAAGTCTTCCTTCCTCTTCCAGCTCTCAAGGCTATAAATAGAACACTGAAGCTACCACAAAGAGCACAACAAAGTTTGGCTTATAAACCATAACCCAAAAAAGAGTTCCAATCCACATTGTTTTTTCAAAATAAATATGGCTGGTCTAAACGTGGTGTCCCTTCTTAATCTCAATGGAAATGGCCATAGTCCATTAACCAAATCTGATGAGCAGATTTTAGAGGAGATTTATTCAACACATGTTTACACTAACACCAACTTTGATGCCGACTCTCTTTTCACCCTTGTTGATAACATCCTTAAGTCTTCAACCCGTGTTGTTGATAACATCGTACAAGTAATTAAATATACACACATAGTACAGTAGTACAACTAGCTTATGGTCTTCTAAATACTGGTATTAATTAAATTTGTTTACAGGGAAATCATGGGAGTTTGGAGCTAATAGAGAAAAAGACACTCCCTGCTGCCTTCACTTCACCATTGTGTACTTTGAAACAAATTTCTTCCGAGGTAATTACTTCACTTCACCATGTGTCTGTTTGGAGGATTTTGACATCTGTTAAAATTTACAGTAAATCATAAGTACATATACTTAATAAAATATAAATATAAATAAATAATCAATTCAAAATAATTTACTAAAATTATATTTTTAAATTAATTTTTAAGGTCAAAAGTGTCATTTCTTCTTATTTTCTCCCTCTCACTTTAAACTCTTTTTCTCTTTAATTTTAAATTTATTTTCTCTCATCTTTCACACTTTTCTCTTTATAACATTACATATTGTTGGTATAATTTCATTATTTTTTGATTCTTGATAGAAAACTTTACATTGTCAGAATAATTGTTTTGTATAATTTATCTTTATTATGTTTTTATTTGTTATAAACAAATATTTAGTTGTTGAGTTCAGATGAAGTAACATTATGTGTTGTCAATATAACTATTTATTTATTATATATTGCCGATATAATTATTTTTTATATTTTATCATTATCCATATCTTTAGTTTTTACAAATAATTATTTTGCTATATTAAGTTGCAATGGGAAAATATTTCTTATCTTCAATATAGCCATTTTTTATTTTATCTTCATGAATACTTTTAATTTTATAAAATGATTCTTTTGTTTTAAAGGCTGAGAATCAAACATAACAGACTTGATATTGATTTTTTAATTAGCTTCTTGGTTAATCATTGATTCAGTCTCAATTTACTTTTAAACATTGACTTATAATTAATAATTAATAAAATATTATTATTACTGTGTGTGTATCATAATTGTATGATGATGGCAGATGTCATGCAAGCCTCCAGGTGAAGAAGTTGCTCACAAAACAACACTAGCAATCCTCAACAAGTTGTCAAATCATTCATGGATTGCAAAAGCAGTTCTTACACTTGCCGCTTTTTCTCTTGAATATGGAGAGTTCTGGCTACTTCCTCAACATCTCCCCACAGAACTAGCCTTAATCAAACGAGTTCCTCAACTCACAAATCCTGATGCCCTCATAAAACATCACAATGCTATTTTGGAAATCAACAATCTTGTCAAGGCAACTTGGCAAGTCATCAATTTCATGCTTGAGTTTAAAAGACTTTACTTACAGCCCGGCACGAAAGATATTGCGCCTGCTTTGGCACCCGCTTTAGAACAAATCCCAGTTGATGTCTATTGGGCTATCATCACTATTGCATCAATTGTTACTCAGATTGATTGCCTCACTACTGATTCGTAAGTTTCACACTATTTTTTTGAAACCTTTTACAAATGCTAGCTAAAATACATTAAATTCATTAAATGTCTAATTATTTTTTGTAATTTTAGGGAGAAGAAGCAAGACTTATATCAGTTTAATCAAAAGATTAACATCATACTCAACAAATTGAGGAAGCAGATGTCAATATGCAAGCAACAGATTGGTAATTAATTTGTTACATAAACTTTTATTTTTTTTAACCCCTAAAATAGCATGGGATGAAAAAGCTGTGATGATGAGGAAATTATCTGAATTTTCAGAGGAAGAAGAATTTTACAAGATTCTCAAGAAACTCTTTGAAACCCCAACTGAAATTTTGGAAGTGTTTAAGGTGCTGATTTTTGGAAAAGAATCTCCACATGCACCCATATATGATGGTGCCACCAAAACACCGGTTAGTATCATATCTTGCTTAATGTATGACAATCAATAACTTTTTTTGTCAGCTTAGACGGAATGACAAATAAACACCACACACACAAACACAATCACACTCGGGTTCAAACCCGATAGCTGCCTTCCAATGTCGCTGAAATTGTCAATGCAAACAGCAATGAGCGACAATCAATAAAAGTGTTTATAGCTGTAAAATATGAAACTATTTTTGTGTCTTCATCTAATAATTGAAGTTTTAGAATAACCTGGTTTATGTCATGTACATTTTTTAAATAGGTTAACATTGAAGTGTTGAAAAACAAGAATGTGTTCTTGTTACTTTCAACTCTGGACATCAGCCAAGAAGAAATCTCTCTTTTCATTCCAATTTATGATCATATAATAAAACTAGGAAACCAATACAAGATTGTGTGGGTTCCTATTGTGGAGGAATGGAATGATCAATTGAGAACTAAATTTGAGGCTCTAATATCTAAGATGCCTTGGTATGTGTTACACCATTTTGCACCTATAAAAGGCATCAAGTATATAAAGAAGGAATGGGAGTTCAAGAAGGATCCTTTAGTTGTGGTGTTGAACCCTCAAGGAAAGGTTTTGCATTACAATGCATTCCAAATGATTCAAGATTGGGGATTAAAAGGCTTCCCTTTCACTATATCCATTGAAGAATCATTGAGTAAAGTATCTATCCAAAAATCATTGACCCCAGCATCAGTTAAGGTTGCTCCTGTGATGAATGGCATTGACCGAAACATTGATTTGGTAAGTAGTATATATTTTCTTGGTCCAATCTTGTTGAAATGCTTAATATGAAATGAAAAGTGCTAGCAACTCTCTGTTTGAAACTAAATGTTAATCACTTATGAAGTACTGACACATACACAGATATCGGACACGATACTCACATATTCACATGTAATAATTATATTTGAGGAAAAGAAAATAATTGAAGTATCAGTGTCGGTGTTCAATATGACATCAGACACGTCTTCAACTTGAAGTATCAGTGCTACAGAGTTGATCATTATCAATTATTGGTTTAAATTTATGTGAGTCATATTCTCAATATGAAATGCTTAATATGAAATAAAAAGTGCTAGCAACTCTCTGTTTGAAACTAAATGTTAACCACTTATGAAGTACTGACACAGACACATATATCGAACACGATACTAACACAAACACATATTTACATAATTTAAGAAAAAGAAATAATTGAAGTGTCGGTGTCCACTACAACATCAGACACGTTTCAACCTGAAATGTTAGTGCTACAGAATTGATCATTGTCAATTATTGGTTTAAATTTATGTGAGTCCTATTCTCAAAATTGGAAACAAAAGCTATGTAAAAAGGTTGCAACTAATAGATTTTATGTTTCCTTTGAAAGACATTCAATGAGGAAAAGAACTTCATCACCTATGGAGGTAAAGACAAGGAATGGATCCAACAATTCACAAAGTATGCTAATGAACTTGCAAATGATGTCATTATTAAGGAGGCAAATATTCCAATTGAATTATTTTGCTTAGAGTCTCAAGAGCCAAATATCATTAGCAAATTTTGGAAAGAAGTGGAGAATTTGCTTGTCACAAAGCCAACCAAAGTTGTAACTCAACAACTTGAAAATCTGCTTTCCTACAAAAATGAGTCTGGTTGGGCACTACTTAGCAAGGGTTCTACAGTGGTTTTTGTTGGTCATGGAACTACTCTTTTGAAGACAGTAGCAGAGTTTGCTAAATGGAAAGAAGAGGTTATGAAGAAGGGATTTGAGATTGCTTTTAAAGAATATTATGAAAAGGTTGATAGCATTAATGCTAGTGTTTACTTGAACAATGAAACTTCTGTTGTTGCACAGAAAATTCCACAAACTATTATTGAGTGTCCACAGTGTCATCGCACAATGGAAGTGTTGATCAGCTACCAGTTTTGCAACAATGGTATCAAGGCAAATGTTGAACGTTAATTAGCTTCATATGTGTTTAGCTTTGTTGAGCTATTTTCTTTATGGTTAATTATTTAAGTGTAGTAATTATAGTTTTATGTGTCATTATGCAATGTAGCCATGAGTCATGCATTATCGTTGATCACAGTAAGATCACGAATGCTATTAGAATAAGGCTTTGTTTAATTATGTTATATGAATAAGAATTGAATAAGTTTGTATAACACGTATCCAATTACTAGTCTTCAAAAATTGTCATTTATTTTATTCGATAAGTAGAATTTATTAATGAGTCTTGCTTTAGCATCACTGTGAGGAAAGCAACGTCTACCTGCTAAGAAGAGTTACAGCGAGCTTACAATATCCTCCTATAGCGGAAAGCAAGACAAACGCAAATTGCCGGGTGTTCATGGGTTGGTTTGGATCGAATTTGGCTAAATCTGTTGTCCGAATCAATTAAAATATAACTCGATTTGGGTCGTTTCGGATTAAGCTCACGGGTCATACACTAAAATATTAGTTTTCTAAAATATAAAAATCAACACTTTTTTCGCAATATTCCAACACTTTTAAATAGGCAATAATATCTTGAATTTAAAAATTACGCCGAATCAATCTAAAACCATTAAAAGTATTCCAATTTATAGTATTAAAATTTTACAATTTGATCATATTATTAAGGTAAAAAGTCCAAGATCATAGATTATTAAAATTTTACAATTTGATCATAGTATTAAACAACTCATCCTAAATGTAGGCGCGAAAACTAAAAACTTCTTTTTAATTACAAAATTGTCACCGCGTCTACATTTAGCATCGGGTGTTCAAACAGCCGATGCTAAATGGTGCTTTTTAATGTCAAATTTGCACTAGTTTCTAGACCACAAAACATATGCTAGGTCTCGTGTCACTAAATATCAAATATTTGTTGGCAAGGGTAGATTTGGTATTTACCCACAATCACTCTTTAAGTGCATTATGTTTGTTTGTATAATAATAACTAGGACACACACCCGTGCGTATGCACGGGGCAGCCATTTAGACGTCTGCCGCTATACCCAACGCTTTGTTTGGTGTCATTATGGGGATGGCTTCGCTGCTATATTTGTAATTGAAGAATGTAATTGAAGAATCGGTGAATAAATGATCCATCCATATGAAGATAAAAGGAATGATTAATTGAGTAAGCATGGAGTATGGTATTGTGGATTGCATCTAGGATGCATCATCAGTGGGTTTTGTTTTTATAAAAACCACACGGCTTCTCTTTTTCGCTCCAAAATGCAAGCAGAACATTTCACCTGCCAATTCAAACAATATGAGAAAAAAACACTTCGGTATGCTTATCAAGATAGGAGAATCAACACTTATGACTTAATATAATGTAACAATCATGCAAAGACTATCATTCCAAAACAATCAATGATCAAAACTCATGGTTTATATCATGGTTCACAATTTGGCAAATAAAAGACATAGTCCTTGCACATGCCATGTAGTTTGATACCAATTGAAATAAGACAATATAAATGATGTAACACTCAGTAAAAAAATGATGTAATTAACATAATGTTTAGAATATAACTTCAGGCATTTATATATAGTCACTGGGGTTGTCTACACAACTGGAGTGAATATATTTAAATCTCAGATGGCATATATATAATTTGAGTAGCCAGTTCAATTGGGTCATTCAAATTGCTCACCTTATGAAACTGAATGCCTCATTCTGCTCCTCCTCTAGTTGCAATTCCATATAGAGTTAGCTTCTTTTTGAACACATCTTTTAAATCTTAATTTAATATACAAACTTTTAAATAAAAAAAATTAAAAATTCGAATTACCTTTTTTAGAGGTAATTCCGAAATTTTTAACTTTTTTTTTTAAAAACAAGGGTAAAAATCCGTAAATCTCCTAACACTTTTTGGAAGTTGAATAGTTAGGGTTTTGGCCAAACCTTATCCTCAGAATTCCATTGTAGTTGAGGGCTTCAGGTTTGGTGTTAACGCCAATGGCAACAAATTATTCGTCATCACAACGATGAGTTATTCAGTAGTCCAAGTAGCTTTATTTTGAACTTCCAAATTTAGGATTATAATAAAACAACATAACTTCATCAGGTGTTTTGTTTACTACGGTATTATGTAGAACATTTCGTCATTCAGATCTTCTTCATATGCTGCACCAAAGCAAAACAAAAAAACAAATGAATGAAGACCAAATTCGAAGCAGTTACAATCAACAACGGCTGCGTTTCAATCTAAAGCAAAAATCAATTAAACCATAAGAGATGGGGGAAAAAACTAAATTGTTTTCCTGAGATTTAGTCAGCTCTGCTAGTAAAATTCCATACTTGCCAATTTCCAATATCTTTCTATGATATTCCATATGCTACCCTCCTTTCTATCATGCTAAGTGGCTGCAAACTTTAAATTCTAGCTTTTTTCCAGTCAAGCTACATTTCTAACCCTCTACTATCTAACCCAATAATCCTTAAACACTTATAGAAATCTTATTCGAATCATTAAAGCAAGAAATTAAAAAAAATAGCTTCCTAATAAACTTAAATAATATATCCTTCTTTTAGAAAATTAACGACATGCCTCATGAATGTTACCAGAAGCTATTAACATATATACATTTCAAATCCAAACTCTTACCTATAGTTTCTATACATTAGATACATTCAAAATCCAAACACTTACCCGTAGGTTCTATATTGGACATTTCTCACATCCAGTTCGAGACATCCCTCTTCCTCTTCACGTGCACCTCAGCTTCTACCTCGATCGCCTCACTATTAAACTCACAAATAGAACAACAGACACATACAAAGCACATGGAGATGAGAACAACAACAAACTGTTTGAGGCTGAGTTCTTTATTAAAGAATGTTATTCAAATCCACCGGTGGATCATCAGAAACTTCGGTTGCCGTCAGAATCGTCATCGCCGTCATTGTTGGGGAGATATTGGATTTATGGATCGAGTTCAAGAGGTAACCCCTTTTCAGACTTTGGGTGTGAGGTTTTAGAGTGTGACATGTTAGGGTTTTGATTTGGGAGACGTGCTTGCTGAGGGTGTTGGTGGCCGAACCAAAGGGAGAGAAGAAGAAGGGTTAGAATAGAGAGATGAAGTGAAGATGATTTCAAAAGAAGGGTTATGAAGGCGTTTGAAACAGTTAGGGTTGGAAGGAGAGAATGGCGAAAGCAAAAGAGGAAAGAAGGAAGCCGAGAAAGAGGATAGAACGTGGTAGATTGAGATTTTGTGAGATGTAAAACTAAACCTGGGGTTGGCATTATTTACATGTATGCCACCCAAAGCCAAATGACAATTGGCGCTCAAAGTGGGGAAAAAAGTGGATCTTCTATTAATAGTTCCCGATATAGATTTTTTTTAACAATTATAATGAAAAGACTAGGACGTACACCTGTGCGATGCACAGAATATAGTTATAAGGAGTTCTGTAAAAAATGTCAAAAAAATTATGTATTGCAAAGTTGTTGGTTGATACAAATTGATAATTTAAAACCAAATATAGAATGAAGTTTTTATTTTAACAGAGTTGTATTTATATATGATATATTTGCGAAGATACATATCAAGGCTTTGTTTAATTATGTTATATGAATAAGAATTGAATAAGTTTGATCATAGTATTAAACAACTCATCCTAAATGTAGGCACGAAAACTAAACACTTCTATTTAATTGCAAAATTGCCACCGCGTCTACATTTAGTATCGGGTGTTCAAACAACCGATGCTAAATGGTGCTTTTTAATGTCAAATTTACACTAGTTTCTAGACCACAAAACATATGCTAGGTCTCGTGTCACTAAATATCAAATATTTGTTGGCAAGGGTAGATTTGATATTTACCCACAATCACTCTTTACGTGCGTTATGTTTGTTCGTATAATAATAATAATAATAATAATAATAATAATAATAATAATAAGAATAATAATACAATTCTCCGTGGGTAATATTTTACCTACCTCCAAATACCTTTATGCGCCCTTTTTTTACTGTCACTATATCTTTTAACTATTGTCCACTACTTTCACTCACGACTTTTTGACTGTCACTAAAATTGTCTGTAGAGATATGTTATTTTTGTTATAGTGAAACCAAGCAAACTTTTGACTAGAGAGGATATTAAATCCATAGTTAGACGTAAAGTCTACCCTTCCTATGTGGTTTGGGGTTCCTCTTCTAATGGATACTTTAAAAATAGAGTGCCTTGCTCTTTTTGTTAAAAATTGGGATGAGTGAAAATTTGGGGTGTGCAATGAGTAAAGGGGGTGGTAGGAAGTATGGGCCAAAAAAAAATGGGCGAATGATCATTCACTACCGTCACTCAAAAAGTGTCTTGCTTTGACTTGTAATTGTTGGACCCGGTTCCTAGCTTGGTTTGGGCTTATAGTTTGTTAGCCCATTTGTTGTCTCTGCCGGCTTGTGGTAGACCTTTTTGACTTGTATTGGTTTGGGTCTTGCCCACTTTTAATCAATGCAGTTTTTAACAAAAAAAAAGTTCTAATATTACAATGAAATCTTTAATGAAGTGGTCAGGAGGATCTCGAATGAATCCTCCACAAGTTTGAGGCTCTAATGATGGTGTGGTTCGTGGAACCCTATTGTGAATTGGAGATTGGAATAGGTGAATTGCTGGTCAACTGGAAGTGGGTGGATCGTGGAATCAATATTGTGGCTGACAAGTTGGCAAAAAGCAGTTATGACAGTGAGGATACTTGTGTATAGGGGTGTTCAAAACCGAACCAAACCAATAGAAAACCGCAAATCGAACTAAACCAAACTGAAAACCGCAAAAAATCGCATTCTATTGGTTTTGTTCGGTTTTTATTATTAGTGAACCGCGCGTTTCGGTTTGGTCCGCGGTTTTGATTCCCAAAACCGAACCGAACCAAACCAAACCGC
Organism: Oxytropis ochrocephala; assembly: GCA_020916435.1. NCBI lineage: Eukaryota > Viridiplantae > Streptophyta > Magnoliopsida > Fabales > Fabaceae > Oxytropis > Oxytropis ochrocephala. The sequence continues at coordinate 25,501,476 of CM037090.1, read as the reverse complement.
AAAATCCTATATTCAAAAATAAAATTAGACAAAGCAATATATGTAGGAAATAAGGAAAGCGGTTTATTTAAGGGGACGTTTGGATTAGCTTATTTTTGAGCTTATGAAAATAAACTTATGAAGATAAGTAAGTTTTTATGTTAATTCATAAGTTCTCATTAACAAAAATTGTATCTCCCTAAGTTGTTTTTCCATAAACTACAAATGAATAATACATAAAAACTTATTTATTTGCATAAGTTTTTCATAAGTTAAAAATAAGCTCTGTCCAAACAGACCCTAAATTGTGTTTTGTCTCGTCAAAAACCGAACCAACCGAACCAATCCAAACCGCATTGGTTTGGTTTGGTTTGGTTTTTTTTTTCGGAAGCCAATCGAACCAAACCAAACCGCGTCTATTTTTACCTTGCGGTTCGGTTCACTTTTTTGCTCAAAACTGAACCAATTTGCACCGCGAACACCCCTACTTGTGTAATTTTTGATTATGTGTCTGGCTTTTTGGCAATTTGTATTCTGTAGACAGAGTTGGGTTAGCTGGCCCATCTCTGAGTTGCTAGTTCGGTTTGGGCCTTTGGCCCTTTATTTCACCAAAAAATAAAAGATGGTGTGGTTCGAGCCATCAACATTTAGCTTGATAGAGGGATCTAAATGAAGCCCTGATACGAGATACGATACGGGATACGATACGACACGATACGTGGATACGAGAAAATTTAAAAAATCAAGATACGATACGGCAGGGATACTTTAATAAAAAATTAAATTAAAAGTTAAAAATATAAAGATACATGTCACAAAAGGTCAGACAAGTTAGTACTCGTGGCCAGCCAAGTTCCCCGACATAGATTAGTCATCGGCAAAGCCGGTGGAAATTGTGCACTAATGACACGGTAACTCAAAAAAAGTAAGTAAGCATAGTTAAATGTCTTTTCCCCTCCTATTTTAAAATATACTCTTCCTCCTACGAACATGTCACAAAATGATAAAAGAGTACCAACGAGGGGATTAGTCATTGCGTTCGGTAGTGGATACTCTGGTCTCGACCAAAAAAATAAGGATAAAAGAGTAAGTATCTAATTGTTTTTTGATTTATAAACATAAATATAAATTCTAGGATACTCTCAGCTGGATACGTATCTGGTAAGTATCCAGTAAGTATCCGATAAGTATCTGGTCTTTTTTTATTTAAAAATAAATATAAATTCTAGGATACTCTTAGGATACGTATCCGGAAGTATCTGATACGTATCGGTATCGGATACGTATCGGATACCGGTACGTGGCCTATTTTGGAGTATCCGGGTTTCATCATCTAACGAAGCTCCTTTTTGTTGGCTTAGAAAAATCTTTGGCTATAAGATAAGCATCATAGCTAAGCATAGAGCGCATCATCTTCGGACAGGTCACTTTTACCTTCAAAAGTGGGTAAATTCTGATCATGCCAAAAAAAGCCAAGTAGTCATGGCAAAGAAACAAGTAGATAAATTCGTTGTGTTAATTTGAGACAACAGATTTATCTATTTTTTAGGTAAATCAGTTTTGGATAAAATTAAGAAGTAAAATTGGAAGAAAAATTGGAAGTAAAATTGGAAGAAAGATAATTGAGTTTTTAAATAGGTCTCACATGTACACGTCACTTATTTATGATTTTTTAATATAGTATTTATCCTACGTTTGGTTTAGCGGTGGAGAGGTGTAAAAGCACTTTTGGTGCCTACTTTCGTGATTTCAGCTTGAGAATTTATGTTAGGGTGTCTCCAACGAAAATCGATTCTACCCCTCAAAATTGATTCTGAGAGAAGCTAGGATTTGTAGCTTTTGCGGTGGAAATGAATTGATTCTAGTAGGTACTTTCTATCACTTCCTTTACTACCCTTCATCCTCACCTTCATCCTCAATATATTTTTAAGTTGAAACCTATTTTGATACTTTCACATGTAAAAGCAATTCTAATCTAACCTATCCAAACAACAAGGATTGAAAAAAAAAATCAATTTTTCAATAAAGGTATCCAAACAAAAATGACGTCAAGTTCTGTCAAAAAAAAAATCACGTCAAGTTCAACTCACTTTTAACTAAAATAAATTCTGCAAAATAAATTCTGCCAGAATCAATTCTACTCACCGCAGAACTAAACACACACTTATATAATAACTCCATGTCTCCAATAGAGAACTTCAACACAATTTACTAAATGGACTCTAATAATAAATTTTATTAATTTCTTTATTGAAAAGTAAAAATGTGGGTCATGCAAAAGAGGAGAGAGATGACTTCCTATTTAAGAACTTCATCTCAATAGGTACCCATTTTTTTCCTCCACAATGGGGGTACCTATTAAAGTCCACTTTTTAAGAGCTAAGAAGTCCCCATTGTGAATGTTCTAACGGTATTTTAGTTCTGCTGCATTTTCTTACTATAAAAGTTAGCATAACTAATCATTTTCTTTAATATAAAGTCTGGTAAAATGAGACGGAGGGAGTATCATATATGAGTGGCATAAAATATAAAGTCTGGTAAAAAACACAATAAAGATAAGAAGTTATAAGGTGTGACATGGTTAACTGTAGACATAAAGTTGAGTTCTGGTGTGAAGAGAAGTGTAAGTGCCCTAACTCCAACAAAACAAAAAATGTAAGTACCCTAATATATACTCCATAGATTAATATATCACTTTAAATTTTATCAGATTTCTTTCTTTTTTGGTAATACAATTTTATCAGATTTCTAACAGTGACAATAGTAAAAATTTGTCTAAAGAAAATTTTAAAAAGAAAACACAAAAAAAACAACTAGGATTATTAAACCAAGATCGGTCATCGATTCTATCAAAACACTAGGTCAGTGGGTCATTGGTCAGATCAGTGTGTCACTAGTTAAATCGAATCACCAAGTCATTATTAAAACAAATTAATGTCATTTTGCAATAGACATTGATTTTATCACCCCGGAGGCATAAGTATTGACGTCACTTTGATTTTATCAGATTTATAGGTATTTTATCGTTTATGCTATTAACCTAGGTATTATGACTTTGCTGACAGATTCATGCTTTTCGGTTTTAGCGATGTTTGATTTTGTGTAGTTTCGATGTATTTTACCAATTTAAATGAATGAATATATTTTTTAGTCAATTTTTTTACAGAAAGCTAGAGTTCGAATAAAATCTTCATAGCTTGACGAAAAATTCTTCTCCACAGGATTAGTACATGAATTCTGAGTTTGATATCATAATTGTTTTTTGCAGGGTTCAGTAAATTTTATTTTACTCTTCTTTTTTCCTATCGTGTTAAAAAATGTTATTCTTTCTTACTTCAGAATGTCACACCTTTTAACTTCTTTCTTTGTCACAAGCAAACAAACTTCCATTGATAGAGAAACAAGTCAATAATAAGGGAGAAAAATGTCTAACTCGAGTATTTAGTAGTTTTGGTAACTTTCTACCGATCTCTCTCTTAACTCATCATTCTCTCTCATCACATATTATTATTTTAGTCATAACTCTTACTCAAAAATACACTAAAGTTATCAAAAATCACCAAATACTCAAGTTAGACAATTTCCTGATAATAGTATGTTACTCTTTATTACTTAAGAATGCCTCACTTTATTGGGCTTCCCTACCCTTTAACACACACAAGTAATATTATGTTCTAGTATGCTGCTCCCGTGTGTGAATAAAAATAGAAAGAAAAAAAATTCATCTTTACATAATTAATTAAGCACAAATAACCCAAGAGCACTTGGATGAGAAAGTAAAGGTCTCTTCCAGCTTAACCAAAGTTCTGAGATCGAATCCAACCTTGGGTATAAAGCAGTGTTAAATCTCTTGAGCCATTGTGGTCCTACCCGACTCGAGGGATTAGTCTCCGCAGTTGTGCGCAGAAGATACCCGGTTTATACCAAAATTTAAGCACAAATAGTATATCATTATTTAATCAAAAGCACGTGGATAAATTGCTCAATCGATTGTGTGATTCTCCTATTTCATTAGGAGATAACGATGGCAAAAATTTCTTTAATAAAAAACGATTTCAAAAATTGTAATAATCTTGTGATGAATAAAATATAATATAAATTACACACGGCATGAAACGCGTGCTATAAAGAACGAGTAGTATCCTACTAAAAAGGACCTGAACAGACGCTTCCTCCACTTCACGGTCCACCACTACTTGACTTCACACTTGTGATTTGTGATTTTTTTTTCACAAACTTGTGTGAAAGATAAATTACTAAAATAAAAAGACTAGTTTATATAAAGTAGGTTAAAACAAATTAAAGTTTATTCAAACATTACACAATGTGGTTCTTTCGATATATATTAGTGGTTTTTTGTTTTATCTTTTACTCAAAGTTTATTTTTATATTTTGTCTTCTAAAATATATTTTTTTGCCTTTCAAACATTACACAATGTGGTTCTTTCGATATATATTAGTGTTTTAAAAATTAAAAAAAAAAACCAAATGATTCAACTGATTGAATTAATCATGACCCGACACTATCTCTGGTTCACTTATTTGAGTGGTTTGACTGCAAATTCATCCAATTTTGAGTGGTATAAAATGTTGAATCATAATTCGGCGGTCTAACCAGTTCCATGTGCAGTTTTCAAAATATTGGTATATACTCCATTATATATGCTTTTGGTTCGAATTCGTCCTGATCTCTTATTTTAGTGTTATAATCAGTTATCCACTAAAATTAATTATAAATATACGTATGATAATGGGAAAAAAATTAAAATAGAATTGGATCTCCAATATTGTTGGAATAAACAGGGATGATAGAAAGGGATTTTTTGTACGTGCACGAACAAATAAAAAAAAATTAAAGATAAAGAACAAAAATGTAAATTAAGATAAACGACTAACACTATGTTTCGTTGAGCGAAATTGAAAAGAAATGACGAGAGGGAATAAAAGGCATATTTGTAAAATGACATATATATATATATATATATATATATATATATATATATATATTCCTATTTTAAAATTTGATACAATGAAGAGAATAAAGATAAAATATATCTATTATTAGAATCAAGAATAAATAAAAAATACTAATAAAGAATAAAAATACATAAAGGAAAGTATTTCGTAAAAATAAGAGACAAATTAAAATTTTATTAACCTAATAACACAATATTTATTTAAATTAGAAAACTAAAATTAAACACGTGAAACTGAAAAAAAATTATGAACTTACATATTAGGAGTAAATTTTTTTTTAAGATAATCATGTGAAAACAAAAGCAAAATGATAGTAAAAGGACAAAGGAATAAAATAAATAAAGTTTATGTTTATTATAATATTGTCTCCAATGAAGGGGCAAAAATGTAATTTGATGGGAATTTTAGCTCTCATCCTCCCCTTTCTTTCCAAAACTAAAAGATTTGATTCATGTCCAATACTTTTCTTTTCATACTCATTTTTTATTGACTCAAAACCAAACAATGAAAAGATTGTTGGAAAACGTGTTTTCCTTCCATTCCTTATTTTCCCACTATTTTTCTTTGTTCCCAAACAATATGTACAAAAACCACGCTCTAGCGCCTTCTAAGCCCTTTTGTCCAGTATTAGAATTATAAGTCCCTCATCACGGTATTAGAATTTTAAGTCACTGATCATTATAAAATTAGTGTAAAGGACGATGAATGTCTTCTACTTATAAATTTCTAGGTCTTAAAGCATCTCTGATGATGAACTAACAATTCTTAAATAGGTTCTACAATGCCACGTCACTTTTAAGCATTAACTTCTTTTTTGCTCCAATGGCGAACTCTCTCAAAAACTCAAATTGGGGTCCACATCACTTTCATATTAGTTGAAACACCCATTTTTGCCTAATAAAAAATTATAATTTTGTGTCTACTTTATTGATATGAATAAACTTTACTTCTATAAGAACTCATTCTTAAATGTGTTGTCCATGTGGCGTACTCTAATGTGAATCACACAAATTTTAGTTCTTACACTTATGAACTCATTAAAAACCTACCATTGAAGATGCTCTTATACATTTGAATTGAAGTGAGATTCGAATCTCAACGCATTCTCTTACGCTTAAAATTAGACATTTGAAGTGTGACTAAAGAGCCCTAAGAGAAGGTAACCCTACAAATCTCTCTTAAAATTAAACTCTAATACTATTTTGAGATTTTGGATTTAGCTCATCATTACAAAATAAATTTTTATATGATTAGAAATGTCTTTACTTAACCAACATGATGTAGCACAAATAATAGATATTCGGGTCTCTTAATTATTTGGCCATGGGTCCGACTCTTGACCGGTGTGCATGAAAAACTATTTGTTAGAAGAAGTCAACCCCTTAAATGAATCTGTACCTCGAAGGATTAGCTTGACAGCCACTGTAATGACCCAACCCAAGAGAGAAAAACCCCAAACACCTAATAGACTATGTGACCTAATAAGAAGCATCTAGTAAATTCTAGAAGCATATGAGTCACCATTTTATCCCTTAGAAGGTTCTTTAGTAGGGTGAGTCACCCTTTTCTAGCGTCTATATATGTACTCTCAATCATTTGAATGAGATCATCAAATCAATGAAAAGACAAAATTACACCAGGGGTCCTTTAAGTTATTTAATTGCAACAAGTTGGTCCTTTAAGTTTTTTTTGTATCCTTAGGTCCTTTAAGTTATTCAATTGTAACAAGTTGGTCCTTTAAGTTACATAATATATACATCATTAGTCCTTTTTTCATTTTCTATTACAAAAAAAAACCCAATTCGCACTAATAGAGCTAACGTGGCTGTGACAGAGCCTACATGTCATCTGTCTCGTAACAATTTGTCATTTAAGACTACCGTCATTTAAAAAAATTAGTCCTTTCAACTTAAATAAAAAAGAAGACGAACCATCCATTTTTTAAAAAAAATTAAGTTGAAAGTTCCAAATTATTACGTTACCGTTGTCTTAAAAGACCAAATTCTTACAAGATAAATGATAGGTAGCCTCCGTCACGGCCACATAATCTCTGTTAGTGTGAATTGTTACGAAAAAAACTTAAAAGACCAACTTGTTACAATTAAATAACTTAAAGGACTTTCGGTATAATTTTTCCCAATGAAAATTATGAAGAAAGGTTTAGTATAGTTTTTTTATTTTCTTAAAGGAGACACTCACACCTCGAAAGAAGTTTTTATTTTCAGTTATTGTGTTTTGAAGATTCACCCATTTTTGGTTATGTTACATTAGTGCTTTGATTGCCATGGACTCCCCTTCCCATATTTCCTCCATTCTTTCATTTTATTCATACAACACGTCACCTCCATCTCCATCTTATCCATCCTCTATTTCTTCATTTTATTCCACCAACAAATTCTCTTACAGCTCCATCTTCACACCGACACTATTCACACCGACACTACTGTCATTGTGTGAATAGAATTTTGTAATTACATAAACACAAAGAGTATATCATTATTTAATTAATTAAAAGCACGTGGAGAAATTGTTCAATCAATGAGAAGGAGGTGCACACAAGAAAAATCTTTGAGCTCTCAAAGGCTATATAAATAGGACAATGAAGCTACCACTCAGTGCACCAAAAATAAACATAACTCAATTAGAGTTCCACTCCTAGCGAAAACAATTAATATGTCGAGCCTAGTGGTACCAGTTCTTAATGCTGCAAACAAAATGTCTAACCAAGTGGTATCATCAGTACCAGTTCTTAATGCTGCAAACAATATGTCGAACCAAGTGGTATCATCAGTTCTTAATGTTGCAGGTGGCAATGACCACAACCCTTTAACCATGTCTGATGAACACATTTTGGAAGAGATTTATTCCACTCATGTCCATAGTGACATCAAGTTTGATTCTGGCTCTCTTTTTGCAATTACTGAAAACATCCTTATTCGTTCAACCCATCTTGTTGATAACGTTGTCCAAGTATATATATTTATATCCGCACCTACTCAATTTATTAAACATTGGATTTATAAGATTTTACAAATACCTTTTGAGCTTATAATTAATTAATAATACCTGTAATAAATTGTTTACAGGGAAATCAAGGAAGTCTGGAACAAGCAGATAACAAAAATCCCCCTGCTAGCTTCACTTCACCATTGTGTACTTTGAAGCAAATTGCTTCCCAGGTTGTTACTTAAATAAATTCTTTTATTTATTAAATAACTTAATTGTTTTAGAGAATTTAATGTGAACAGATGACACCCAGTTTAAGGTAGATATATAAAATATTCGATCTCCCTGAGTCAAAGATGTTATTTAGAGGTGGGAATAGGCTGGGCCGAGCTAGGTTTTGCTTGGCCTGAGTCTGACTTACGTTGAACGCGTTAGGCCTGAGTCTGGCCCGTGGCCTGTGATAGACCAACTTTTGAGGCTTGGCCTGACCTTTTCGAAAGTTTGGCAAGGCCTGAAAGCCTGTTTAAAAGCCTATTTCACCATATTTGTTTTAGAAAACCAACAATCTTTGAGTGGTGTAGACTTTGTAAATAGCGACAAAGAAACGAATTTAAACATCATGAGGAAACTTGTGACGGTTAAAGAAACGGTTTGCAAACCTTCCTCAAAATTGACTAAACAATTGCAACGGTCAAATACCGTCAAAAACAGAAAATTGATTTTCATATGATTTTTTGTCGCGGTTTAATTGTTGTATAACACACTGAATTTTTGTAAAATTTAGCGACAATTTTGAACCGTCACGATATAGTCAAAAAAATAAAAAATGATTTTTTTATAAACCAGCTGGGATCCTCTGCACGCAATTGCAGAGACTAATCCTTGAGCAGTGTATGACCACAATGGGCGGCAAAACGCTCACTCAAGAGATTTAACACTGCTGCATGTCTAAGGCTGGATTCGATCCCAAGACCTTGATTAAAGCTGGAAGAGACCTCTATCATCTCATCTAAGTGATCTTGGATGAAAAATAAAAAATGATTGCGAATAACATCATAATTATTTCTTTTGTCGGAAATTATTAAATAACCATCAGAATTATTTATTTGTTGTCATTCAAATTTTACCGGCTCTATATTTGAGATTTTGAGCTTTACTTGTTCCTAAATAAGCACATAAAAGTAAGAAAAATAAATAATTAAATTAATTTGCCAATAGTTAGTAACTCAATTCTTGGATATTAATCAGATCTCTAGATTTTTAAATAATTTATAGCAAGATCCATAAACTCAAGGACTTAAATAACAAAAAAAAAGAAATTGTATGATGATTGCAGATGTCATGCAAGCCTCCTGGAGAAGAAATTGCTCACAAAACTACACTAGCAATCCTCAACAATCTCTCAAACTATGAGTGGAATGCAAAAGCAGTGCTTACTCTTGCAGCTTTTGCACTGGAATATGGTGAATTCTGGCTGCTATCTCAGCACATGCCAACAGAACCACTTGCTAAATCATTAGCCATAATCAAGCGAGTACCTTATCTCACCAATCCAGAATCTCTAAAAAAACACCGCAATGCCATTTTGGAGATCAACAATCTTGTCAAAGCCACTTGGCAAGTGATTGATATCATAGTTGAATTTGATACACTTAACAAAGGTGACATAAAAGACCTTCCAGCTTTGGCACCTGCGTTAGAACAATTGCCTATTGATGTCTATTGGGCTATCATCACCATCGCAGCAATTGTTACTCAAATTGATTGCCTCATTACAGATTCGTACGTTCATGCTAGCTATTTTTTGAAACCTTATACATAAGCTAGCTACTTCATCATATGTCTACATTAAATAATCTTTTAAATGTATTTCAGGGAGAAGAGGCAAGACTTATCTCACTTTGGTCAAAAGATTAACATCATTCTTAGCAAATTGAGGAAGCAGATGTCAAAATGCAAGGAACAAATTGGTAATTAATCACATATTTTTTATTTTATTTTGTCAACCCCAAATGTAAATGATGATTTCCTCTATATATTAGTGTTTTTATACATGCATGCATGGTGTTGAATAAATTAATTGATTTCTCAGAGGAAGCAAACTATTACAAGATTCTCAAGAAACTCTTTCAAACCCCTACTGAAATTATGGAAGTGCTTAAGGTGCTGATTTTTTGGAAAGACACTCCACAAACTCCAATTTATGATGGTGCCACCAAGACACTGGTTAGTATCATATATATTTTTCTTAATATGTTACGAAAAAATCAATACTAGAAAAACTAGTGACGGAAAATTTTAAATTTGTCGCTAATTATGGCGTTTCAAAATTAAGTGACGGAATTAGAGGTAGATTTTGCATTTTCCGTCTCTAATTTTCTCTCTCAATTTAACTTTTTAGTAGTGATATAAAAGGGAAATTATTTACGTCTCTTTGCCTAATAGGTTAACATTGAAGTATTAAAAAAGAAGGACGTGTTCTTGTTCATTTCAACCCTAGACATCAGTGAAGAAGAGCTCTCTATTTTAATTCCAATTTACGATCATATAACGAAGATAGGAACCCAATATAAGATTTTGTGGGTTCCTATTGTGGAGGAATGGAATGATCAGCTGCATGAAAAATTTGAGACTTTAAAGACTAAAATGCCCTGGTATGTGTTGAACTACTTTTCACCCATAAAAGGATTCAAGTTCATAAAGGAGGAATTGCAATTCAAGAAGAAACCTTTGGTTGTGGTGTTGAACCCCCAAGGCAAGATTCTGCATCCTAATGCATTCCACATGATTCAAATTTGGGGGATTAAGGGCTTCCCTTTCACCATATCCATAGAAGATTCATTCACCCAATCACTGATATGGATTGATTCTCTGGTGTCTGGTTTCGATACAAAGTTTAACTGGGTAAGTATTTATTTTGTCGTAAATATTCTTATGATTGTTTTGTTTAGGCTTAAATGAAAAGATATAGGTGTATTATTGACAATTTAAAATTGAAACCAAATAAAACTTTGAAAAAGTATTAATTATAACTAATAGATTTGATGTTTTTATTGAAATACGATCAAGGAGGCCAAAAATGTCATCATTTATGGAGGTAAAGATAAGGAATGGATTCAACAATTCACTAAGTATGCTACTACCCTTGCAAATGATGCGATTATTAAGGAGGCCAATGTTTCAATTGAATTATTATCCTTAGAGTCTCAACAACCAAATCTCATTAACAACTTTTGGAAAGGTGTTGAGAGTTTATTTGTAACCAAGATGAATAAGACCACAAACACAATTACTCAACAAGTTGAGAAATTGCTTTCCTACAAAAATGAGACTGGGTGGGCACTTGTTACAAAGGGACATATTGTAGTTTTTGTTGGACATGGAACTACAGTTTTGAAGACAGTTGCAGAATTTGACAAATGGAAAGATTTGGTTACCAATAAGGGATTTGAGATTGCTTTTAAAGAACAACATGATAAGATTGCTAGCACTGTTCATATTTGCTCCCACTTTGAAATTCCTAATATTGCTGGAAAAATTCCTGACACTATTGAGTGTCCAGATTGTCACCGTACCATGGAAGTGTTTATCAGCTACAAGTGTTGCCACAATGGGAATGAAGTTGATGTTGAGCATTAATTAACTTCATGGGTCTTTAGTATTGTGAGCTATTTTCCATGTTTAATTTTGTTGTATTTTCTTCTGAGTTTTCTGTATTGTTGTCTGTTGTTTTATGTACCATTATGCATTAATTATTGCCATCGTTGATCACATAGATCACGAATGCAGTTATAATAAGGCAATATTGTGAACTCTGTATTATTACCATTACCTTGTACGAATAAAGAGTGAATTTATAAGTTATGTGTCCTTAAGATTTTACATTTAATTAAGATGCTGTCATTACTTCTTCTCTATTCAGAACATTTAAATTATGCACGTGTAATGTGTTTCGAGAATTTGGTTAATTTAGATAATGAGTGAATCATTAATTTAGAGAATTTAATTCCTGACGTTCACAAAATTTCGAAAGTGATACCTAAAATTGAAATTTTTGAATCATATTGTCACTATCGTACTGCGTGACAAATAACATTTATTTCATACTGTTTTTTGAAGATTAATATATAACTCATGGACTAAGTTTTTTATTTTATGATAAGTCTAAGATTTTTTATTGATAGTGGGTACAAGGGGTACATCAACCCGTTACAAGCTATTTCACCAAAGATAAACAATGAGAGGGATGATTTCACAAATTCTCATAAGTAAAAGGTAAATTGACACCCACCCTATTTGTGAACCATCTCCAAGACAAGCGTTTAATTTGTTCAACCATTTGTGATACATTGACTAGCCCTCCTCTAAAAATTATTTGGTTCCTATTTATCCAAATTATCCATACAACCGCAATCCACAATAGATGTTGTGATTTATTCGCTGCTTTCCCCCATAATTGACTGCCAGCTGCTGCTGGAAGTGTTCCTAAGTTGACATGGCTTTAAAATTTTAGAGACAAATTTGGTGATTCAATCTTCAGGCCACTTTATATCGTGTTTGAATCACCTACTTTCACTCTCCCTACATTTCTCTTCATCCTCTCTATCTCTATTTTAGTTTCACTCTCTCATTATTAAAAGCTATAAATAAATAATGAGAGAGTGTTTTAAGTTAGACAGAGACATAGAGATGATGGAGGGAGACGTAGGAATAGTGGAAGGAGGAGATCCAAGTCCCTTTATGGATAAATTAGAGTGCGTTTGATTTGCTAAAAAATAGTGGATTAGACAACTCTAGTCGTACCCAGTTTGATTTGAAAATTTGTTCATGGTACCAGGGACAGATCCGCATAGTGCTAATTGGGAGACTTGACCCCACTTCTTCTATAATTTTCTAACCAAAAAATACTACTATTGTGTATGTTGACCCCACAACAAATATTATGATGACCCCACATTGACATAATACTCAATAAAGACAAAAAATTAAGTATTACTATACTAATATATTATTCCCTCCGTTCCTAATTTTTGGTACTTTTGTAATCTCAATTTTTTTGCTTAATAGTAATGATGTCATCATTTTATCGGTTATGCATTTATATATTCATAGTAAATTATTTTGCTCCCACAAATTGAAATTTACGGATCAGTCCTGCGCATGGTACGTCTTTGGATATGATGGGAAAAAAAACTTGACAAAATCCCAAATTTTCGTCCATCACAAAACTACAGAATAACTTGTTGTCCCACACTACAATTAACTTTTTGTCCACCCAAACATTACAAAAATACTATTTTCATTTCACACATGGTAATTTTCTCTCTCTCCTATCTATCTCTCTCTCTCTCTCTCTCTTCCTCTTCCTCTCTAATATCTCATTCTCCACTCCTTTCTCTTTCTCTCTCTCTACATCTCATCTCTCTTCTATATATCTTCCCATATCATTACCTCTCTCTCCTCGTCTCTCCCTCCTCTATCCTCTCTCTCCATCTCCACCTTCTCTCCTATTTCATTCTTATCTCTCCTTTCTCTCTCCCTCCTTCTACCTCTAATCTCTCTTTTATGTATCTTTTCATATCATGATCTCTCTTTTCCTCTCTCTCCTATCCTATCTCTCTCTCATGGTCAAACAATTTAATTTGATAAAATTTTAAATTATAATATATACATGTGTGTGTGATTAATTAATTTTAAATTATTGCTCTGTTTGTCCACTGGCCGATAGTGATCGTTTGTAGTACTACCTCTTTACTAGTTTCCACATTCTGGAATCTGTAGTATGTATGTACTAGAGTAGTTACTCGCGCCAAGACAAACTTTATAATGGCATTCTCGATTATTGATTTCTGATCAGTCCAACTCCAACAGGACGTGATGCAGGTTTTGGTTAATTAAATCCAAGCAAAACCGATTTTAGGGATAAACCCATAAATCCCATTTTGATGGAGGATTTATGTTGAATTGATTTTCGAAGCATTAAAAAAATAGTAGAAGAATTGATTTGTTCGATTGATTTATGGAGGAAGATGTAGTGCAGCATGAAAATGAAGAGGTTAAAGAGCAGCAGGAAGCAGGAAAAGAAAAGGATAGATAAAATTCAGGGTCTTTTTCTAGTCGCTGTCAAAAAAAACTCAGGGTCTTTTTTATAATATTCCAGAATACTATGCTCCATTGGTAATAACGCGTTTTAATTAACCAAAACCTGCAAACCTTTTTTAGTTGCTTGGATTTCTGTTTCTATTAATTTTCTGGTTTTTGCTCCAATGTTTTCCTTTCTTGATTACGATTCATTTATTGCTTAGGTTGAAGGAAGAAAAGAAAACGAAAAAAATTAGGGATTTTACCCATAAATCCTCAGAAGCTGTAGTTGTTGGTGGTTGTGGTTTCCTTTGAAGAATTTGCTTTACCTCTTTGAAGCATAAGATTTTACCCATAAAGATGATGGTGTTGCTTTGAGAAGAAAGGAAAGCATAGGTTTGGGTAGCAAGGGAACGAAGAATATGGTGATTCTGTGTCTTTTTTTTTTTTTAATATTTGTGAATAAAAAATAAAATAAAAATATGACTTAAATAATGAATCAGCAAATATAATTGCCACGTAAGTATAAATAATTGACACGTAGGCACCTTAATAGCCACATAAGCATTCTTGTAACAGATTTAAATGGAAAGTCCAAAAAAGGATAACAGTGCAACGATTTAAAAACATAACGAACTTATTCGTTACAAAAAAAAAAGTTAAGGGACCTATTCGTTACCTGAAAATAAGTTAAGGGATCTCAGAAGTTATTTTGCCAAAATAATACCACATTATCAGCCACTTATCACCATAAAATGCGTTATTGTTTCGAATATCAATTTAGCAGAAATCCTTCGGCAGTGATAGATAATTCTATTTTGTTAATTATTTTCGTAGAAGAATCTGTTTTGTTCAGAGTATTTTGGTTTCGCTTTTGCATCAATTAAAATAAAATTTTAGTGCAGTGCAACGATTATAAACATAGATACGACTAAGAAAAATGCATAAATCCACAAGTGTTTAAAATGTTACCTAATGATAGACAAACACAAAGTATAATCAAGGTGACCAAAGGGGAGACCCTCCCTCTGCCACATGAATGACACCCTAGATACGTTTCTAAAGATACAATTCTGGGTTTTAAGCATATGTCTTAACTGGTTGTGTAACTAGATTGTTGACCCATTTCGAATACTAATTAAGAGAAAGATAAAGAGTGTGAGAGTGAGTGAGATAGAGTGGGATTGAGATAGAGTGAGGGACAGTGAGAGAGAGAGAGGGACAGTGAGAGAGAGTGAGACTAACTGAGGGTGAGTGAGGGAGAAATAGAGAAATCTTGATATTGAGTAAGAGAGAGTGAGAGAGAGTGACAGAGAGTGAGGGAAAGAGAGACAAAGTGAGATAGAATAAGGGAGAATTAGAGAGTGAGACTGAGTAAGAGAGAGTGAGACTGAAAGAGGGAAAGTGAGATTGAGTGAGACTGAATGAGATAGAGTAAGGGAGAATTAGAGAGAGTGAGACTGAGTAAGAGAGAGTGTGAGAGGGTGAGACTGACTGAGGGAGAGTGAGAGAGAGTGAGTGAGAGTGAGATAGAGTGAGGGAGAATTAGAGAGAGTGAGACTGAGTACGAGAGAGTGTGAAAGAGTGAGAGAGACTGAGGGAGAGTGAGACTAAGTGAGTTAGAGTGAGGAAGAGTGAGAGAGTGTGAGACTGAGTAAGAGTGTGTGTGCGTGAGAGAGTGAGACTGAGTAAGAGAGAGTGAGAGAGAGTGAGGGAAAGTCAAACTGAGTGAGATAGAATAAAGGAGAATTAGAGAGAGTGATACTGAGTAAGAGAGTGTGCGAGAGAGTGAGATTGAAAGAGGGAGAGTGAGATTGAGTAAGATAGAGTGAGGGAGAGTGAGTGAGTGAGAGTGAGATAGAGTGAGGAAGAGTGAGAGAGAGAGTTAGAGAGAGTAAGAGAGAGCGTGAGAGAGTGAGACTGACTAAGGGAGAGTGGGACTGAGTAAGAGAGAGTGAGAGAGAGTGAGAGAAAGAGAGACTGAGTGAGATAGAATAAGGGAGAATTAGAGAGAGTGAGACTGAGTAAGAGAGAGTGTGAGACTGACCGAGGGAGAGTGAGACTAAGTAAGAGAGAGTGAGAGAGAGAGTGAGTGAGAGTGAGATAAAGTGAGGGAGAATTAGAGAGAGTGAGACTAAGTAAGGGAGAGTGTGAGAGAGTGAGACTGAAAGAGGGAGAGTGAGACTGAGTGAGATAGAGTGAGGGAGAATTAGAGAGAGAGACTGAGTAAGAAAGAGTGTGAGAGAGTGAGACTGACTGAGGGAGAGTGAGACTGAGTAAGAGAGAGTGAGAAAGATATAGAGAGAGTGAGGGAGAGTGAGACTGAGTAAGAGAGAGTGAGAGAGAGTGAGGGAGTGAATGAGTCCAACAACGTAAATTGTAAAACTTAGACTTAAAACCAATCCCACCTTTACCAAGTCTCAAATCTTGACCGTCGAATAAAAAAATAATATATAAAAAAAGGAGTGCGTAAAAAATTAATAAATCATAATTAACCCATTTAATATTTTTAATTACATTTATAGATTTTTTTTCAAAAAACAGTTTTATGAATTAAATAATTTTTTGTGGGAACAAAAATGAGTGCGTAAAATTTGGTTGCAATGTAGTTGAATAAAATAATTAACCCGTTTGCTAACGTTTTTTAATTACATTAACTGGTTTTTTCCAAAAAAAAAAATGAACTTTATGAATTAAATATTTTTTGGGGGGAACAAAAAGAAGTGGGTGGTTGTAAGGTAGTTGAATAAAATAATTAACCCATTTACTAAAGTTTTTAAATTACAATTACTGATTTTTTTTAAATAAAAAACACAGTTTTTTGAATTTAATATTTTTTTTGGTTGGGTCCATTTCATAAATTTCAGTTTTTCGTAGGACCAACAACGCAAATAGTAAAACATAGGCTAGAATCCAATCCATTCTTTAGCAGGTCTCAATCTTGGCCATTGAATAAAAAAATATTAAATCAATGGTTACACAATCCACAGGGATCGGTACACAACTAAAGATGGTTGTGGATCCTGTGATCGATGGGCTACATCACATTCACTCACACCACATGCAATTGTCCCCGTTTGCTGATTTTGTTTTTATGATTTCTAACATTTTTCGGATCTCTCTCCATCATCCACCTGCAAAGAAACCGTTCATCGCTGGACCATTAATTATAAATAAATGAGAGGATGTGATTTCAAAACCGTGCGTAAAGAAAAATTATAGTACAAAAATAGTAACATAAATTCGTGGGTCCTATATTTAGGATGTGTTTACATTATTTTTGTGTTAGAACACAAAGCTCACATGTTTTCAAAACCGTGCGTCTTTTTCTCTCTTACTATCTTCTCAATAATAAGTCCATTTGTTTGACAGTACGTTGGGTTGTTAGCAATAGCAATGCATGGTTTAATTTGTGAGACACACTAAATTAATAGCAATGCATGGTCCTTGATGAATAAAATATGTAGTAAATCACACACAGCATGAAACGCGTGCTATTTATTTATTTGTTTATTTATTTATTTATTTATTTATGTCCTTATCTACTTTTATAACAATTAATAATAACAGGAAACGAAGAAAGAACGAGTAGTAGTATTAGTATTTTAAATAAAAGTACCTAAATTAATAAGCCCTTGCTCAAACTCCACTTTTATATTTTAAGACTTACAACCAAGTTTAAGATAAGGTCTTTTTAATATTATTTTTGTTAAAAATATATATTTTTATGTAAATTTTTTCCTTGTTAAAATTTTCTATATTGTTAAACTATAATTGTTAGGTTGATGTAAATTTTTATTGTATATTTACATGCAACTATGTGTAAGAATATAATTTCTATAGTATAAGTGTTTATTATTTTAAACGAATTAATTTTCTTGTTAAGCTTAAATAAAATAAATGAAGGCCTAAACAACAAATGAAATAGAGCCTAAATAACAAATAAATTGGCACTCTAAAGCCCTATATATTCTTAGTGGCTTAAGGGTTGGCCCCCCTATATTAACTCATCCATAATTTTACTCCTCAAGTTTTTTCCACGATTTTGGTCCTCCTATTATTCCAATTTGTAAAATGCTTGTCCCTGCCAAAATTCGTCAATTCATTGACCGACGTGGTACTCACTTAATGAGTTATTATATGAGGAGTTAAAGTGTAAATTGGCCACAAATTAGAATTAGAATAATAAAGGGACGGAGGTTTGTGGAAAAGTTCTCGAAGACCAAAATCATAAATGAGTTATTATATGAGGAGTTAAAGTGTAAATAAGCCTTATTTAAAAGATAACATATTTGTCCTCAAAAAGCACGGGTGATACTGTATTTAATATAATTATGTATGAATTATTAACACGTTAAAAGTTGCAAAATATAATAAAAGAAAAATGAAAAACTCCACAAAAGACGATATTTCAAATTTATTAAAATAGTTGTGTTGGAAAAAGTTTTAAAAAAAGCCAGTATCATCTTATAATATTAATAATAGAGTAAAAATGAGGAAAAAAGAAAATGAGATGTAATAATGGTTGTATCTTTCTATAATAGTTGCGCTCCCATTGGCGCTTTCGTTGTTGCTCTCGTTGGCTCTCCCGTTGGCGCGACTGTTGGCGGTCACGTTGATGCTCTCGTTGGCGCTCATTGGCGCTCGTTAGCGCTTTATTGGCGCTCCGTCGATCTTTGTCGTTGTTGATCTTGTTGCTGCTCTGTGCGACTCACTAAAAAAGTGGATGGATTTTATTATTGATTTTTTTAGGAAAAATAATTTAGGAATTTTTGCTAGCGGTATCGCTTATTTTGACTATCAGTAGTGATTAAATTAATTGAGTTTAGTAGTTTAGAGTAGATTAAAGTAAATAATAAATTCTACATGATTTAATATTAATTTTATTAGGTTTATTTAATTAGTGATTTTGTAGAAGAAATAAATTTAAAAATAAAGTGTTTTTTTTTTAAAAAAAATTGACTGCGCTCGTTAGTGCGGCAGGCAGCACACAACTTTTGTTGCGTTTTGGTGCTCCCGTTTGCACACTGCTTTGCTCCGTTGGCGCTCCTATTGACGCTTTCGTTGACATTGTCGTTGCTACTCCCGTGTGGCTCACAAAAAAAAAAGTGGATAAAATTTAATTATTGATTTTTTTAGAAATTTGTTTTGGAATTTTTGCAAGCGATATCACTTTTTTTGACAAATGGTAGTGGTTAAATTAATTGGGTTCAATAGTTTGAGTAGATTATATTAAATAGTAAATTCTACATAATTTAATATTTGTTTAATTAATTTTATGTAGTTACTTTTTTTAACAAATATTAAATTTTTTTCAAATTTTTTTGGTAGTGAGTTGTTTGATTATGTTGATAGTAAAGAGAAGTGAAAAGAGTGAGAGAGATGAAAGAGAAGAGTAGGTTTTAAAGTGAAATAAAAAAAATTAAAAATGATTTAAGAGTGGGACCCACTAATGATAAAAGTGAGTGAGAGAAAAAAAGTGAAAGGTTAAGATAGTAATTTTGGTGAGGGGTTGATTGTATATATTTATAGTAGTATACCCGTGCATACGCACGGGTGTTGTCTTGTTATTTTTATTAATAGATAGACTTAAACATGATTTAATTAGTTTGAACATTACCTCCTGAAAATCAAGACTAATTTAAAGTAGATAAACAAAAGTTTCAAATAGTAATTGAATTAGTTCGAACATTACCCGTAAATATTTCCCAGTAATATGTAATATTTTCCGTAGATATTACAAAACAAAATTGTATTAAAGTTTCAAATTTTCCAAATTGTAATATTATCGTAGAGACTAAATAAAACTTATCGATAGAGAAAATGAAATATTTAAAAGAAGGAGACATGTAGATGAAATTAAAGTAGATGTATTTTAAAGTTTCGTAACTTTAGAATATTTTGTTCAATTGACATTTTTAATCGTGAAATTACCAATCATGTAGTAATAATGTAACCTCATGGTGAATAAACGAAATTTATTTTATCAGTAACAAAATTATACCAACATGTAACATTTTCCGGTTGTAACTCAAAAGTAGGATAATAGAATTAGATATTTGATGAGAGTGAGAGGGGGGAGAGAGGGAAGAGAGATAGAGAGAAAATTGAGAAAGATAATAGTGAGAGAGGAAATAGAAAAATGTGTTTTAAATGTGAGATAAAAAAGTTAAGGGATGATGTGAGAAAGTGAGACCCACAAAACATAAAAAGTGAGATTAAATAATTGGGAATTAACATATTTGTCCTCAAAAAACTTGTTTTAGATAAGGATAATTTGGTATTTTTTGTAGTGGTTGTTTTAATTAAAGATATAGTTGATGATAGTTGATTGATTATTAAGGTTAAATAGGATAAAGAAAAAGAGAGATATTAGTAGTGGGTATTTTGATTAAAAAAGATTATAGATTGATTAAAGTTATATAAAGTTCATAGTTGATAGTTGAAGAGGAAAGAGAAAAATGAGTTTTAAATATGAGATTAAAAGGTTAAGAGATGATGTGAGAAAGTGAGACCCAAAAAAAAAAAAGTGAAATAGAATAATTAAAAATGACATATTTGTCCTCAAAAAGTAAGTTTCAAATAAGAGTAGATTGGTAATTTTGCTAATAGTTGTTTTGTATAAAATTATAGTTGATTATAGTTGATAGTAGATAGATTGACTTGACTAGGATCATATAAACCCATCAAACTTGAAATGACATCTAGGAGACGAAAAAAAATATTATTATTTTAAAAAATAAGTTTATATATGACATTGATTTTATATATATAAAATAAAATGACAGGTTCTATAAGTTAGTTCACTTACAAACAACTTCACTCTCTCAAGGCCTCATGATTGAGAGGTTGTGTATTGACATAGGTAAGTCACCGTCAGTGGCATCTTAATAGGAGTCGGAGGATGCCACAGTACTCCCTAAATTTTGTAAAAAAATTAATATATACACATATTTTATACTCAAATTAAAATTAGAATATATAGAATCGAATGAACACTGAGCAACAAAAATATCAGCAACTGAGCGGTTAAGAGCGTATTTAGGGTCCCCAGTTTGATTCCTATGGTGGCCACTCCTCTTTTTTGCAGTTATTTGTATATTTTTCTCAAAAATTAATATAAAAAACTAAATCAAGCAAGATTTGAACCAATGACATTAGGTAACTTTGACCACTAAACCAAAAAAAACGATTATAAATACATAGTTAATTTTTGTTTATATATTTGTTACTATTTTAGCCCCCTCCAATTTTTTTGTCAAGATCCGCCATTGGTCACCATAAGGCACTTACGAATCATCTCACCCCTCACCTTAGGATTGGGCTCAAAGGACTTCGTATAAAGCTAAGCAAGTTGTCCTTTAAGAGCTTAGTAGCCTGAGATGATGCACTCAACACAACCAACCTAGCATACACTAGACATGGCCCGCACATGTGATGCCCAACTAACCCATTAAGGAAAGAGGTCTAACCTAGGTGACCTTGATGAAAGGAAGTTAGTCACTATGTAATAGGCGCTTCTACCCGTTAATATAAAGAAACCCTACTTAAGGGTCTTTCACAAATGAAAAACACTTCACTCTTTAACTAGAAAAGTCTAACTTGCTAAGGAGTTGGTCTCTCGACTTTTACGCAAGTACAATATTGATTTTATCTAAATATAAATGATAAGTTGAAAACGCTGTCCTATTCAAAAAAAATTAAAATCACATTTTAAGATAAAAACATATTTCAAGCAAAATGGTAAAAGGATATTTATATTTTTAAAATTTAGATTTTAAATTTTATAAAAATTGAAATTGAAATTGAAAGTAAAAATATATTTCATTCAACAAAATTTGAATTATTCATCTCAATTAAAAGCATTTATTTAACTACCAAGTTACTTGGTCAAAAAAATCAAATTATTACTAATAAATATAGTTTTCGTAAGACTGGTATTTACTTATATGGGAAGAAATATTGAGAAAGAACCCATTCAGTTCAAACCAATGTTTTTATAATCAGATCAGAGATTGAACCAGCTAGACTTCCGAGTCGTGATTGGACCAGAAATGAACAAAGAAGCAAAGAAATCAATAGCAGAAAAACAAGAAATGAAGCTCAATCGAAAAACAAGAAATGAACCTAAAAGGGAGAAGGCAATGAAAATCAGAACCAATGAAAATCAAAACCATGAAAATCACAACCAGATAAAACCCTAACTTTATAGATGAGAAAATGAAAGAAGATGAGAAAAAAATGACTCACGGTTAAGAAGAGTCTGAAACTAAAACGGAGGACTTAATCACGAAATGGTAACATAGCTTCTTCAGTTTCTCCCATTTAGAAAGCCTGCTCCATAGCAATTAACAGAGAATGAGGAAGAATGAGGAAAGCGAGAGAGAGAGAGAGATTAGAGTTTACCTTTGAACGATTACACGATGATGATGAAGCGAGAGAGTGATTGGGAAGACGAAAGGGCAAAAAGAATGAAAGGGGGAAAACGTGGGAACCCTAGGTGAAGAATAAAATTTTCGAGGGAGAGTGAAAATTTTTACTTGAAAATTCCCGGTTTATTTGCCACGGTCAAACAGTAGCTAACAGTGAAAAATTTTATTTAAAACATTTCTGGTTACTTTGCCACGGTCGAAGGGTAGCTAATAGTGAAATTTTTATTTGTAAATTTTTCCGTATCTTTGCCACGGTTAAAGGGTAGCTAACAGGTCAACCTATTATTGTGTTGGCCACGGTCAATATAACCGTGGACAATCCACCGTGGCTAAAAGCCGCTTTTCTGGTAGTGAATTGGTTCACTCTGTTCAACCATTGTTGAACTGGATGAGTATAATTAAATAAAAAATTCAAAGAGTATTAAATTTTGGAGAAAAAGTAAATTAAAAAAAATCAAAAAATACATTTTGACGGTGCAACTCGGATCAAATGGCGGTTCAATACACTTGAACCGTAGTTCAATGCGGTCTAACTCGATTCTAAACGGTTCAATTGACTATAGATCAGATGAGGTTGACC
This sequence comes from Oxytropis ochrocephala, assembly GCA_020916435.1. Classification (NCBI taxonomy): domain Eukaryota; kingdom Viridiplantae; phylum Streptophyta; class Magnoliopsida; order Fabales; family Fabaceae; genus Oxytropis; species Oxytropis ochrocephala. Next base: position 25,478,481 of record CM037090.1, on the reverse strand, counting down.
CAACCTCCATACAACCTGATTACCTGTCCAACTAGTTGAACTGTCAGGTTCGGCCCGTTCGTTCAACACTAGTTCATACTCCAATTTCGACCAATTCAACTTTTTTCAAAAACTAAATTAATTAAACAAACCGATTTGAGCATGTTTTTTCATATTAAAAAAAGCAATAAAAAATTTAAAACTACAAAATATATATACTTCTCACCACTTTCATGATGTAAATGAAAAATTGATTTATAGTATTTATTATTTTTAAAAAAATTATAAATTTGGTCAAAAAAATTATAAATATTAGCTATTTTATAGTTTGGTTGAATAAAAGAATTAGTTACAGTTTTTTCCAAGTTTAAGGTGGCTTAAATTTAACTCACCCAAAAAAAAATGTTGCTCAAAAATATTTTTGATAAATTATGTTTGAATGTTAATAAGCGTTCTTAATAAGCTTTATTACAGTTTCGGTCCTCTTATTTTATCAAATTTGAAATTTTGATCTCCTATTTTATTTTCGGCAATTTTGATCCCCTAATTTTATTAAATCTGTACTTCTCGTTATCCCATTTTTTCACAATTTTAGTTCCCAGTTTTATCAAATCTGCAATTTTAGTCTCCCAAATAAATTGCAATCCAATTTTTATGGATATGCTTACGTGGCAGACGTCTGTCGTGTTGGTGTAATCATTGAGTATCGTAACACAACAAGTGTCAGCCACGTCACCACTTTACTGACACGTCGGCATTGTTGTAAAATAGATGACATGCAATTTAACTGAGGAAGTAAAATTGTGGATTTGATAAAATTGGAGGATTAAAATTGCGAGAAAAAAATAGAGAGATTAAAATTGTGGGTTTAATAAAATTGGCGATCAAAATTAAAAAAATAAAATAAAAATTTAAAATTGTGAGATGTTGCAGCAAGATGTTGTGGTTGCATTGCATCATAGTGGACTGGTGAGGTGGAATGGAAGTGAAGATTATTGCTTCTGCTGTCTTTGTTTCTCTTACCGCGTTTTGGATAAGCTCTTTCTTTTTGTTGAAAGGTTTAATTTAGCTATTTACGTACCGACAAAACTTTGTTATTAATTGCAGCACTGAGATGGACGGAGATTATTGCTGTCCAACTGGTAACACCTATAGGCTATATCATTATGTATTAGAGCTCTATTTGGTAAGACCTAACAAGTAGCGTTTAGCGATTAAGTTATAGTAGATAAGCTAGAAGAAGCAAAATAGATGTGTTTGACAATCACTTTTCTTCACTAACTTATAACATTTTTTCAAACCCTACTTGAAGCAGCTGTTAATCTTATAGTGTTTTACATCATTATAATTAAATTATTTATTTATACTACAGTTGCTCTAATTTTTAAGCATTAGGTAAAAATATTAATTTATGTCATTTTCAATTTATAAAATTAGTTTAATCGTTAATTTTACTAAACATCATAAAATTATACCACTAAATTATATCTATCATAAGCTAACTTATTATTTATTTATTTGCTATCAGTTATCCACTAATTTATCTTTAGTGGTGTCCACTAAGTGATTTTCTTAGTCTTTGTTAACTCATTTTCTACTTTCTCCTATTGTAGTTGATTTATATAAAGCATTTAAATAACCAAAATTTTAAGGAAAATTCACTGTATATAGTTGACATGACTAAATATTAAAATATAATTATTTCTTTCTTTGCAAAATAAAATACATAAACATGTGAGGTCAAATATGAGTTGCTTATATACAACTATTATTGGAGTAAAAAACTATTGGATTACTCGTAAATTGTTGGCAGTTTGGCCCATAAAAAACAACTAAAACCATCCATTTAAGATTGTGTCCTCAATGAGTTGCTTATATGTTCAAGAAGTACAACAATGTCAAAAAAATTGTATCCTTAACGATGGCTCTACAAAAAGAAATTTGGTTTTTAGTCGAGACAAAAATTGTAATTAATTAACGGTAAAATGTATGTATAAGTAGAGATAGATTTTACATTTACCCATATAGTCACCTCATTTGTACATTATGCACGATCTATAACAAAACAATGTGCCAGTAAATGTTAATTTTACCTACCACCCAATACCTTTAGAGTGTGTTTGGATTAGTGGTAATGGAATGGAACATGGTTCCATTGTTTGGATTTTTAAAAAAGTAATGGAATGGAACTCAATGGAATACATTTCATCATTTCCATCACATCCCCTCATTTTTGTTCGCTCCCAATTTGGAGGGTATGGAATGGAATGACTCACTCTAATTAAACTATTACACATTTACCCCCTTTTCAGTATACAATAGACTTCCCATGATGCTCATTACGTTCTGCATATGACCATGTTGCTGTTCTTTTTTTTCTCACGTTCCTCTTCGTTTTTCTTACATCTACGACAATTGAAGAAAGTTAAACTTTCCTTCAACCAAAACAAAAGCACCTATTAACTTCTTACTGTAAGTGCAAAGTAGACATGTTTTTGGATTTTTTTAATGTAAATTTATTAACTTTCGAAAGTGCAAGCACCTAACGCCTAATGCTCAAGCGCATTTTTAAACCTAGCGGCGCGCCTTTGGAGTTCATATTTTATTTTAAATCTCATTTTTTTTTTCCTCATTTTTACTCAATTATTAAAATACTGACTCTTTTTAAACTTCTTGCAAAAAAACTATTTTAAAAAATTTGAAATATTGTCTTTTATCAAGTTTTCCCTTTTTTATTACATTTTGCAACTTTCAAGGTATTTACAATTTCATAGCAAATTATAACATATGCAGTATCACATGTGCGTATGCTTGGGTAAAATACTAGTACATATAATATAATATAATTATAATATAATCTAATATCTATTTATTCAAACAATCCACACTTATCTAATCTAATATATATATTTAATTTATTCAAACAAACCACACTTACATTACCCAAACTAACCTCCCTATTTACTTGACAACTCACCTACTTAGGGGCAACATTGTAATTTCCTATGACACTTTTTCTTAAATCTCTTCTCCCAATACATTTTCATCTCACTTCCACTTTTTTTCTACTTTCTCCTACTTACTTTTTTCAAATTTCAAAATCTAATCTAATATCTAATATCTAATCTAATCTAATATCTATTTATTCAAACAAACCACACTTACATTACCAAACTAACCTCCCTATTTACTTGACTACTCACCTAACTAAGGGCAACATTCTAATTTCCTATCACACTTTTTTTCAAATCTCTTCTCCCAATACACTTTTATCTCACTCCCACTTTTTTCTACTTTCTCCTACTTACTTTTTTCAAATTTTACAATTTAAACCAAACCCACCCACTTTCTTTTCCCACCATCTACTACAATCTACTAATCAATTAAAATAATCAATTAAAATTACGACATAACTGGACTAATATATAAAAAACATGAGATAATTGCACTGATATATAAAAAATACGAGATTAATATCTAAAAATAACAAGAAGACTTAATCACTATTTAAACAACTAAATGATATTTAAAATACATGTGACAAATATTTGTCACTAATACCTAAAAAAGGATAAATAGTTGTCATGGATATATAATAAAACATGAGATACATATTTCTTATTGATAATCTACTATCTATCTTTTACTATTTACTATAATCTACTAATTAACTAAAATAATCAATTGAAACTATGAGATAACTGCACTGATATATAAAAAAACAGGGGATAACTGCACAGATATATTAAAAAATACGGGCTAACTGCAATGATAAATATAAAAACACGGGATAGCTGCACTAATATATAAAAAAACATGGGATAACAACACTGATATATAAAAAAAACATTGCACTGATATATAAAAAAACACGGGATAACTGCACTTTGTTTTCTCACCATCTACTAAAATCTACTAATCAACTAAAACAATCAATTGAAGCTACCAGATAACTGCACTGAAATATAAAAATGCGGGATAACTGCACCGAAATATAAAAAAAACACGAGATTAATATCTAAAAACAAGAAGACTTAATCACTATTTAAACTACTGATTAATATTTAAAACACATGTATATATATATATACTAAAACACGGGATAAATATTTCTTATTGATAGTCTACTATCTATCTTCTACTATCTACTATAATTTACTAATCAACTAAAATAATCAATTGAAACTATGAGATAACTACACTGATATATAAAAAAAACACGGGATAACTGCACGAATATATAAAAAAAATACGGAATAACTGCAATGATAAATATAAAAACACATGATACCTGCACTGATATATAAACAAACACGGGATAACAACACTGATATAAAAAAATTGCACTGATATATAAAAAAATAGGAGATAACTGCACTTTCTTTTCTCACCATCTACTATAATCTACTAATCAACTAAAATAATCAATTGAAGCTACGAGATAAATCGCGCATCGATATATAAAAATACGGGATAAGCTGCCTTTGAAAATATGAAAAAAACACGAGATTAATATATAAAAAACAAAAAGACTTAATCACTATTTAAGCTACTGATTAATAGTTAAAACATATGTGACAAATATTTGTCATTAATACCTAAAAAAGGACATATAATTGTCACATATGTATACTAAAACACGGGATAAATATTTCTTATTGATAATCTACTATCTATCTTTTAATATCTACTATAATCTACTAATCAACTAAAATAATCAATTAAAACTATCAGATAACTGCACTGATATATAGAAAAATATGAGATAACGGCACTGATATAAAAAAAAATACGGGACAACTGCAATAATATAAATAAAAACACGGGATAGCTACATTGATATATAAAAAACACGAGATAACAATACTGATATATAAAAAACACTGCACTGATAAATAAAAAATTACGGGATAAATGCACAATTGTTTTAAAATGATACTTTTACATTTTTTAGATTTTATTATTTATCTATTTTTTATTTCAGACTACTTTTTTTTATCTATTTTAATTTTTTATTTATTTTCACGGAGTAATGTTCAGACTATTTAAATTATGTCTAAATTCATTCATAGAAAGAACACGACAGCTCCCGTGCGTATGCACATGTATCCTACTAGTATAATAATAAAACATGTTGTTGCACCCCGAAAAATCCAGTTTGGACTTCTCGTTATGCAACTAGGAAAAAGTTTGGAGCCGCCACCAATATTTTAATTTTAAGACCAAAACATTGAAAAAAGGTCTTTTAGTAAGGCGGATGGTCTTTCGAAAACACAGAGATGTAGGTTCGAGGGTCGGTTATGTGTAGGGAAGGTATTAGCACCCCACACATCCTTTCTACCGAAAGGAAACCTTTAACTTGATGTGTGGTTTAGACAAATGTTTGGTTTGAAAACGAATTGTTCTACTTTTTTTTTATTTCTTTTCTTTTTATTTGAAAGGATTTTTGGAAAACGGAGGAGAAAGGAAATCTTTTGTTATCTTTGAAAGGCGGAATAAAACAAAGATTTTTAAAAAAAAAAAAGGGGGTGGAAAGGGAATTCTTTTTTTATGATTTTTTTGAAAGTGTGCTTGACGGGACATGAACCCGCTCCCACGTATCCCCCCTTTGTGATGAGGAATCAAAGCTACGTAGTTCGTCTTTTGTTTTTGAGAATGGTTTGAGAGTTTTTCGCAATTGGGCGAGCGTTTGTGACGACTAAACAACAACGGTTTAGAGTGGTCGCACTACTAACTCTCGGGAAAAATCATCATTAACAATCAAACGGCAATGGCGCGAGTGATCATCAATGACAATTGGTTTTTGTTTAACGAAGAAAATGTTTTTGCAAAGAGGTCGAGTGTTCATGGCGACCAAACAACAACAGTTTAGAGTGGTCGTACTACTAACTCTTTGGAAAATGAAATCATCATTAACGATCAAACGGCAACGGCGCGAGTGATCATCAATGACAATTGATTTTTGTTTAACGAAGAAAATGTTTTCGCAAAGAGGTCGAGCGTTCATGGCGACCAAACAACAACGGTTTAGAGTGGTCACACTACTAACTCTCGGGAAAAATCATCATTAACAATCAAAAGGCAACGGCGCGAGTGATCATCAATGACAATTGGTTTATTTGAGGAAGAAAATGTTTTTGGGAATGAGTTTTGGAAAAAACAAAGTAGAACAATTTCAACCAAATTCCAAGTCCATAACCAAATGCAAAATGAATGAATGAAGTTCAAACATATTCAACTAATCAAGCAATCATGAACATGTTGATCATCAACTAAGATTAAACATGCCAATACAATCAAGAGATTTAAATGTCAAAGATGCAAGATAAAGTTCTCAAAACAATTGTGCGTGTGTGTGAGAATTGCTACGGGACGGGCAACAATCTCAAAGGGTATGCATTTATCTTAATGACTCTATGCTACAACAAGTAAGTAGGCTTACGTCTTCATATAAGAGTACATGCATGGGGGAAGAATTGCACACAATTAAATCAAGACATTTAAATGGCATCATGAACGAGAGAATACAATTGATTATAGGCATAGAATGATCTAGGTTAGATGAATGAACATGCAAGCAATGATGTACATGATTAGGCAAATATGCAAATGCATGAGCATACAAGACTATGCATGAATGAATGCTTGAGCATACAAGACTATGAATGCATGAGCATAGTTATTGTGCAAGGTATGAACATTTGAGTATGCATGAACATGTGAATATGCAAGTTAGAAATGAATGCAAACGAATAAGTTAGAGGATGCATGAAGTATGCGAAATGAAAAGAGACCCAAAATCTCATTTTATTCATGGAAACAACAAAATAATGCAAGCAAACAACATGGATCAAACTTTTTGGCAAGGATTCACATTATTAAGCAAAAAAATGCATCAAAATCCATGAATCCTAATTTTTCTAAGACATGTGAAATGAACAACAGCACAAATCACCATTTTATTCACGAAAATGCAAGAAAATAGTGAAATAGCACCAACACAATTTATTCCAAAAGGGAGAAACATTTCAAGCATTCAAGCCTCCCAAAGTGCTTGTCAAAATGCTTGAAATTAATTTCACCTTCAACAACAACAATTATACTAACATATTAACATAAGAGGTAACCTTAAATATACTGAAATGCTTGGTATGCAAAAACAAATTGATGATCTACATTTTTGATGCTAAAACTTTGATGATGATGCTAGGATTCAAGAATATACCTTAACTCCAAGCTAAATAAGCAAGAAATAAGATAAATGAATGCTAAACCACTTGAATCTACTCTTTAATCTTCAACTTTGAGCTTGATTCTAGAGATTTGAAGATGAATCTTTGAGGAGAATGCAAGAATGATGAGGGATCTAGTGTAGGAATGGACTTGAAGGTTGATTTGAGATGAAAAATGAAAAAAAAATGAAGTGAGGGAGTGAGGGGAGAGCTTCGGCCAAGAGGGAGAGAGGAGTTATGTGCTAGGATTTTGGAGTGAATTGTGAGGCCAAAGATTGTGAGAGATGGGTTTAACAAGGTATTTATAGAATGCAATTAGGTTTAAGGGCATAATGGTCATTGTGCATCACCTATTGTTCTAGGATTTCATTTAAAATTTGAATGGAGGGTGAGGATTGAATCACACTTTGCAAAGGGCAAAAAAAAATGAAAACTTGGAGGAGAATGAGAAGGGGTATGCGAAAATGAGAGGGAGAGTGGTGCCCAAGTTTTCCAAGTTGTCATCTTGTACTATTGTACTATTGTGAGACCCTTCCAAATCTTTATTGATTATTCTTTTCAAGATAAAAATTGTACAAAAATCTAACCATTTTGAGCCATATACAAGGTATCTTGAAGAATATGCCATTTTGTAGATGAGCATGACCAAAATTATCATAAAAATCTCACCTTGCAATTTTGTAAAATATTCCTTTTTGATGCCTTTTTGAATTTGAAATTTTTTACCATGCATGCATGCGCCACATATATGCATGACCGAAAATATTTTGCCTCAAATAAACTTCTCTAAAATTGCACAATGATTTTTGACGAGAAATTATCCTTTTGTGAAAAAATGACCAAAATACCCTTTTGCCCTAAAAACCTTGTTTTTTGCTCAAAAATGCATTTTCACTCTAAAAATGACCCTAAAAACCCTAGAATGACTTTTGAAACCCAAGAATGCATGCAAAATGCTCCTCACACTCTTTAAAAGGATGCCACACTTCACAAATTATTTTTTTTTTGTGAAAAATTAAGCCGGACAAAATTAGGGTATGACACATGTCACACAAGGCATGACTCACGTAGCCTTTATTTTTATTATTAGAAGAAGACATGTGGCCGTTGTTTTAAAATGAACCAGAGGACCCTGATGAGAGAGAATTTAACAGAAACAAAAGCTCTAGCTTCTTCTACTATGTCCTACTATTTTTTTTTAAATAGAGAAGGAGAATTTATCATTAATTAATTAAAGTTATACTAAGTCAACAAGTGTTGGTTTTAGAAGTAATTGAGTTTGGATAAGATCTCATGTTAAAATTTTAAGTGTAGCAAAAATTTTATTGGGAAGAAAAAGAACCCCACCAATAGACAAGTGATTTTAATGGTAATTTTTCAATTGTTACGAAGGAGATTTGAATTTCATCCTATGAATATTAAGAAATTCCTTAGTAATTTTTACTAAAGGGGTACAATAGTTATTTCCCAATCAATGAAAAAATTCGGTAACCACAGAAACACTAAATTGTGGTTAGTATGTACTAACAACACAAACACTAAATTGTAACCACACAAATACTAAATTGTGATTATAGTATGTACTAACCATTGGATAATTGTATAATGGTTTGGGCTTAGCCTGATTTAATAGAATCATTAATGTATGGGTGTTCTTTTTGACCTCCACAGTTACCACTTATACCCCCATTCAATTTTTTTCTTCCAATTTTACCCCTCAATTTTATCCAGAACGGATTTATCTAACAAATACATAAATCTGTTGGCTAAAATTAACATAACAGATTTATCTATTTGGTAGATAAATCCATTTTGGATAAAAACATTAGCAACGGAATTACATATGTAAATCCGCAGGCCATATTGGAAATCTGTAGGCCATATATTTAAGGCTTAAATATCATTTACCCCCTGTAAATATCAACAAAATCCATTTACCCCCTGCAAAAAAAAGTTTTAAAATACCCCTTGTAAATATAAACCGTTTACGATTATCCCCTTGCTGTTAGATTATGTTGACAACGTTAAGTGTATAATTGGTATAAACCGTTTACTGTTACCCCCTGCAAAACATAAAACGTTTACGGTTACCCCTCTATAGGGGGTAACTAGAAACATTTATCATTTGCAAAGAGCATTATAAAACTTTTATTTTTACGGGGAGTAAATGAATTATGGTAGTATTTACATGGGATAAATGATATTTAAACCTATATTTAAATCCGTAGGTCATTAACCATTGCATCATACGGAAGTATGTTATGACAATGGAATTATTGATAGCTGCAAACACTCTATGTGCTAGTGTAAGAGAGTGGGAACATTTGAATGTATGGCCACCATTATGAATAGAATTCTATCCTTACATTGGCACAATTACAAATACTAACTACCATAGAAGTATTTTATTTAAATAAAAGCACGTGAAGAAAGTGTGGAATAGTGAAATCACATACGAAAGTCTTCCTTCCTCTTCCAGCTCTCAAAATAAATTTATTAACAAAATAAATTTTATTAAAATATAATTAAAAGTTCTAAGAGAATCAAAAGAATTTTTTTTATTAAAAAAGACGTTTTTAGTAAAAATATTATGATAGAGAAGAGAGAAAAAAAATTACTAGATAGTAGAAGGTAACAAGATATTATTAAAATATAATATCAATGACTTATTATTATACCATGTTTTAAGTTTTTATTTTATATAAAAGATTAAATATCTCTTTGCGTTTTTTCTTAATTTCGTCGTCTAAGTGCAGTGTTGTTTTGTTCGTCGCCTTAGTGCAACGTTTTTTCGTTTCTCGTCTTGTTAATGTTTTGATTTGTAATTTAATTAGCTTCAATCAACTACAATTCAATCAATGGCGTGGGCGTCGACGTTACAAATCCAAAGACATGAGTATTCCGATGACGGAGTGCATTAACCACTTGGACCCAAACTTGATGAAAAATAATCGATGTGTGAAGTTATCTATGTGAATTCATAAACAAAATAGAAATAAAAAAATCTTTATCTCTGTTACTTATATTAAAAATTTAATTAGACAAAGCAATATATGTACGAAATAAGGAAAGCGGTTTATTTAAGGGGACGTTTGGATTAGCTTATTTTTGAGCTTATGAAAATAAACTTATGAAGATAAGTAAGTTTTTATGTTAATTCATAAGTTCTCATTAACAAAAATTGTATCTCCCTAAGTTGTTTTTCTATAAACTACCTTGACAAGCAAATGAATAATACATAAAAACTTATTTATTTGCATAAGCTGTTTTTCATAAGTTCAAAATAAACTTTGTCCGGTGTATTAATTTTAGACAATGGATTTATCTATTTGTTAGGTAAATTCGTCTTGGATATTTCACTATACAAATTTATCTAACAAATAGATAAATCCAATATCTAAAAATATCACACTGGATTTATCTATTTTTAAGTAAATTCATTTTGGGAAAAATTTAAGAGTAATACGGTCTTTTAACCAAGATTTGGGGGTGTATAGTGAGCAGGTGTGGGGTAAAAAAAAGACCCTTAATGTATACACTCTATGTGCTGGTGTAAGAGAGTGGGAACATTTGAATGTGTGGCCACCATTATGAATAGAATTCTATCCTTACATTGGCACAATTACAAATACTAACTACCATAGAAGTATTTTATTTAAATAAAAGCACGTGAAGAAAGTGTGGAATTAATAGTGAAATCACATAACCACACACGAAAGTCTTCCTTCCTCTTCCAGCTCTCAAGGCTATAAATAGAACACTGAAGCTACCACAAAGAGCACAACAAAGTTTGGCTTATAAACCATAACCCAAAAAAGAGTTCCAATCCACATTGTTTTTTCAAAATAAATATGGCTGGTCTAAACGTGGTGTCCCTTCTTAATCTCAATGGAAATGGCCATAGTCCATTAACCAAATCTGATGAGCAGATTTTAGAGGAGATTTATTCAACACATGTTTACACTAACACCAACTTTGATGCCGACTCTCTTTTCACCCTTGTTGATAACATCCTTAAGTCTTCAACCCGTGTTGTTGATAACATCGTACAAGTAATTAAATATACACACATAGTACAGTAGTACAACTAGCTTATGGTCTTCTAAATACTGGTATTAATTAAATTTGTTTACAGGGAAATCATGGGAGTTTGGAGCTAATAGAGAAAAAGACACTCCCTGCTGCCTTCACTTCACCATTGTGTACTTTGAAACAAATTTCTTCCGAGGTCATTACTTCACTTCACCATGTGTCTGTTTGGAGGATTTTGACATTTGTTAAAATTTACAGTAAATCATAAGTACATATACTTTTTATTAAAATAAAATATAAATATAAATAAATAATCAATTCAAAATAACTTACTAAAATTATATTTTTAAATTTATTTTCTCTCATTTTTCACACTTTTCTCTTTATAACATTACATATTGTTGGTATAATTTCATTATTTTTTGATTCTTGATAGAAAACTTTACATTGTCAGAATAATTGTTTTGTATAATTTATCTTTATTATGTTTTTATTTGTTATAAACAAATATTTAGTTGTTGAGTTCAAATGAAGTAACATTATGTGTTGTCAATATAACTATTTATTTATTATATATTGCCGATATAATTATTTTTTATATTTTATCATTATCCATATCTTTAGTTTTTACAAATAATTAATTATTTTGCTATCTTAAGTTGCAATGGGAAAATATTTCTTATCTTCAATATAAGCATTTTTTATTTTATCTTCATGAATACTTTTAATTTTATAAATGATTCTTTTGTTTTAAAGGCAAACTGAGAATCAAACATAACAGGCTTGATATTGATTTTTAATTAGCTTCTTGGTTAATCATTGATTCAGTCTCAATTTACTTTTAAACATTGACTTATAATTAATAATTAATAAAATATTATTATTATTGTGTGTGTATATCATAATTGTATGATGATGGCGGATGTCATGCAAGCCTCCAGTGAAGAAGTTGCTCACAAAACAACACTAGCAATCCTCAACAAGTTGTCAAATCATTCATGGATTGCAAAAGCAGTTCTTACACTTGCGCTTTTTCTCTTGAATATGGAGAGTTACGCTACTTCCTCAACATCTCCCCACAGAACTAGCCTTAATCAAACGAGTTCCTCAACTCACAAATCTCGATGCCCTCATAAAACATCACAATGCTATTTTGAAATCAACAATCTTGTCAAGGCAACTTGGCAAGTCATCAATTTCATGCTCGAGTTTAAAAGACTTTACTTACGACCAAGACGAAAGATATTGCGCTGCTTTGGCACCCGCTTTAGAACAAATCCCGATTGATGTCTATTGGGCTATCATCACTATTGCATCAATTGTTACTCGATTGATTGCCTCACTCTTGATTCGTAAGTTTCACACTATTTTTGAAACCTTTTACAAATGCTAGCTAAAATACATTAAATTCATTAAATGTCTTATTATTTCTTGTAATTTTAGGGAGAAGATGCAAGACTTATATCAGTTTAATCAAAAGATTAACATCATACTCAACAAATTGAGGAAGCAGATGTCAATATGCAAGCAACAGATTGGTAATTAATTTGTCACATAAACTTTTATTTTTTTTAACCCCTAAAATAGCATGGAATGAAAAAGCTGTGATGATGAGGAAATTATTTGAATTTTCAGAGGAAGAAGAATTTTACAAGATTCTCAAGAAACTCTTTGAAACCCCAACTGAAATTTTGGAAGTGTTTAAGGTGCTGATTTTTGGAAAAGAATCTCCACATGCACCCATATATGATGGTGCCACCAAAACACTGGTTAGTATCATATCTTGCTTAATGTATGACAATCAATAACTTTTTTTGTCAGTTTAGACGGAATGACAAATAAACACCACACACACAAACACAATCACACCCGGGTTCAAACCCGATAGCTGCCTTCCAATGTCGCTGAAATTGTCAATGCAAACATCAGTGAGCGACAATCAATAAAAGTGTTTATAGCTGTAAAATATGAAACTATTTTTGTGTCTTCATCTAATAATTGAAGTTTTGGAATAACCTGGTTTATTTCATGTACATTTTTTAAATAGGTTAACATTGAAGTGTTGAAAAACAAGAATGTGTTCTTGTTACTTTCAACTCTGGACATCAGCCAAGAAGAAATCTCTCTTTTCATTCCAATTTATGATCATATAACAAAACTAGGAAACCAATACAAGATTGTGTGGGTTCCTATTGTGGAGGAGTGGAATGATCAATTGAGAACTAAATTTGAGGCTCTAATATCTAAGATGCCTTGGTATGTGTTACACCATTTTGCACCTATAAAAGGCATCAAGTATATAAAGAAGGAATGGGAGTTCAAGAAGGATCCTTTAGTTGTGGTGTTGAACCCTCAAGGAAAGGTTTTGCATTACAATGCATTCCAAATGATTCAAGATTGGGGATTAAAAGGCTTCCCTTTCACTATATCCATTGAAGAATCATTGAGTAAAGTATCTATCCAAGAATCATTGACCCCAGCATCAGTTGAGGTTGCTCCTGTGATGAATGGCATTGACCGAAACATTGATTTGGTAAGTAGTATATATTTTCTTGGTCCAATCTTGTTGAAATGCTTAATATGAAATGAAAAGTGCTAGCAACTCTCTGGTTGAAACTAAATGTTAATCACTTATGAAAAGATTGACACATACACAGATATCGGACACGATACTCACATATTCACATGTAATAATTATATTTGAGGAAAAGAAAATAATTGAAGTATCAGTGTCGGTGTTCAATATGACATCAGACACGTCTTCAACCTGAAGTATCATTGCACAGAGTTGATCATTATCAATTATTGGTTTAAATTTATGTGAGTCATATTCTCAATATGAAATGCTTAATATGAAATAAAAAGTGCTAGCAACTCTCTGTTTGAAACTAAATGTTAACCACTTATGAAGTACTGACACAGACACAGATATCGAACACGATACTAACACAAACACATATTTACATAATTTAAGAAAAATAAATAATTGAAGTGTCGGTGTCCACTACAACATCGCATAACGCGTTTCAACTCGAAATGTTAGTGCTCTGAGAATTGATCATTGTCAATTATTGGTTTAAATTTATGTGAGTCCTATTCTCAAAATTGGAAACAAAAGCTATGTAAAAAGGTTGCAACTAATAGATTTTATGTTTCCTTTGAAAGACATTCAATGAGGAAAAGAACTTCATCACCTATGGAGGTAAAGACAAGGAATGGATCCAACAATTCACAAAGTATGCTAATGAACTTGCAAATGATGTCATTATTAAGGAGGCAAATATTCCAATTGAATTATTTTGCTTAGAGTCTCAAGAGCCAAATATCATTAGCAAATTTTGGAAAGAAGTGGAGAATTTGCTTGTCACAAAGCCAACCAAAGTTGTAACTCAACAACTTGAAAATCTGCTTTCCTACAAAAATGAGTCTGGTTGGGCACTACTTAGCAAGGGTTCTACAGTGGTTTTTGTTGGTCATGGAACTACTCTTTTGAAGACAGTAGCAGAGTTTGCTAAATGGAAAGAAGAGGTTATGAAGAAGGGATTTGAGATTGCTTTTAAAGAATATTATGAAAAGGTTGATAGCATTAATGCTAGTGTTTACTTGAACAATGAAACTTCTGTTGTTGCACAGAAAATTCCACAAACTATTATTGAGTGTCCACAGTGTCATCGCACAATGGAAGTGTTGATCAGCTACCAGTTTTGCAACAATGGTATCAAGGCAAATGTTGAACGTTAATTAGCTTCATATGTGTTTAGCTTTGTTGAGCTATTTTCTTTATGGTTAATTATTTAAGTGTAGTAATTATAGTTTTATGTGTCATTATGCAATGTAGCCATGAGTCATGCATTATCGTTGATCACAGTAAGATCACGAATGCTATTAGAATAAGGCTTTGTTTAATTATGTTATATGAATAAGAATTGAATAAATCCGTTGTCTGAATCAATTGAAATAACTCGGTTTGGCTAAAAACCAACACTTTTTTTGCAATATTCCAACACTTCTATATAGACAAGAAAATCTAGAATTTAAAAATTACACTGAATCAAACTAAAACCATTAATAGTCTTTTAATCCATAGTATTAAAATTTTACAATTTGATTTTAGATTATTAAGGTAAAAAGTCCACAATCATAGATTATTAAAATTTTACAATTTAAAATTTTTACAATTTGATTATAGTATTAAACAACTGATGTTAAATGTAGGCGTGAAAACTAAAAACTTCCATTTGATTACAAAATTGTCATCGCGTCTACATTTAGCATCGGGTGTTCAAACAACCGATCCTTAATGTTGTTTTTTAATGTCAAATTTGCACTAGTGTAAGTTTCTAGACCAAAATAATATATGCTAGATCTCGTGTCACTAAATATCAAATGTGTGTTGGTAAGGGTAGATTTGGTATTTTACCACAATCACTCTTTACGTGCATTATGTTTGACGTATAATAATACAATTTTCCATGGGTAATACCTACTTTCAAATACGCGCCCATTTTTTTACTGTCACTATATCTTTTAACTATTGCCCACTACTTTCACTCACGATTTTTTTGACTGTCACTAAAATTGTCTGTAGGGATATGTCATTTTTGTTATAGTGAAACCAACAAATGTGCAAACATACAATCAAGAGTCAGTGGTACCAAGAAGGGACACTTGTTTCATTCTTGAGAGAGGATTGTATGAACACAATCTGAATAACTTATCTTCAACTTGGTTCACAAGACAAGTGACATCATGGAGCTTGAATAAATAAGGTCTAACGGGTTTAGATTTTTTCCATTTCTTAAAAGGTTTTGGAATGTTTCATTATTTAAGTTGTATTGTATAAATACAAATATTTCAAGCATTTTCCAATGTTCATATCCTGAAAACCAACAATTTTTCTCTAACAGAGTTAGGTAATATTTTATGAGGGACCTAAATATATTAAAAAAAAATTATTAACAAAATAAATTTTATTAAAATATAATTAAAAGTGCTAAGAGAATCAAAAGAATTTTTTTTATTAAAAAAGACGTTTTTAGTAAAAATATTATGATAGAGAAGAGAGAAAAAAATTACTAGATAGTAGAAGGTAACAAGATATTATTAAAATATAATATCAATGACTTATTATTATACCATGTTTTAAGTTTTTATTTTATATAGAAGATTATATATCTCTTTGCGTTTTTTCTTAATTTCGTCGTCTAAGTGCGGTGTTGTTTTGTTCGTCGCCTTAGTGCAACGTTTTTGTCGTTTCTCGTCTTGTTAAGGTTTTGATTTGTAATTTAGCTTCAATCAACTACAATTCAATCAATGGCGTAGGCGTCGACGTTACAAATCCAAAGACATGAGCATTCCGATGACGGAGTGCATTAACCACTTGGACCCAACTTTGATGAAAAATAATCGGTGTGTGAAGTTATCTATGTGAACTTAACATCAAATAAACGGATAAATGGTCATTCACTGCCGTCACTCAAAAAGTGTCTTGCTTTGACTTGTAATAGTTGGACCCGGTTCCTAGCTTGGTTTGGGCTTATCGTTTGTTAGCCCATTTGTTGTCTCTGCCGGCTTGTGGTAGACCTTTTTGACTTGTATTGGTTTGGGTCTTGCCCACTTTTAATCAATGCAGTTTTTAACAAAAAAAAAAGTTCTAATATTACAATGAAATCTTTAATGAAGTGGTCAGGAGGATCTCGAATGAATCCTCCACAAGTTTGATGTGGTTCGTGGAACCCTATTGTGAAGAGCACTTTGGAGATTGGAATAGGTGAATTGTTGGTCAACTGGAAGTGGGTGGATCGTGGAATCAATATTGTGGCTGACAAGTTGGCAAAAAGCAGTTATGACAGTGAGGATACTTGTGTATAGGGGTGTTCAAAACCGAACCAAACCAATAGAAAACCGCAAACCGAACTAAACCAAACCGAAAACCGCAAAAAACTGCATTCTATTGGTTTTGTTCGGTTTTTATTATTAGTGAACCATGCGTTTCGGTTCGGTCCGCGGTTTTGATTCCCAAAACCGAACCGAACCAAACCAAACCGCAAAATCTATATTCAAAAATAAAATTAGACAAAGCAATATATGTAGGAAATAAGGAAAGCGGTTTATTTAAGGGGACGTTTGGATTAGCTTATTTTTGAGCTTATGAAAATAAACTTATGAAGATAAGTAAGTTTTTATGTTAATTCATAAGTTCTCATTAACAAAAATTGTATCTCCTAAGTTGTTTTTCCATAAACTACCTTGACAAGCAAATGAATAATACATAAAAACTTATTTATTTGCATAAGTTTTTCATAAGTTCAAAATAAGCTTTGTCCAAACAGACCCTAAATTGTGTTTTGTCTCGTCAAAAACCGAACCAACCGAACCAATCCAAACCGCATTGGTTTGGTTTTTTTTTTTGGAAGCCAATCGAACCAAACCAAACCGCATCTATTTTTACCTTGCGGTTCGGTTTCACTTTTTTTTGCTCAAAATCGAACCAATCTGCACATGCAAACACCCCTACTTGTGTAATTTTTGATTATGTGTCTGGCTTTTTGGCAATTTGTATTCTGTAGACAGAGTTGGGTTAGCTGGCCCATCTCTGAGTTGCTAGTTCGGTTTGGGCTTTTGGCCCTTTATTTCACCAAAAAATAAAAGGGATGGTGTGGTTCGAGCCATCAACGTTTAGCTTGATAGAGGGATCTAACGAAGCTCCTTTTTGTTGGCTTAGAAAAATCTTTGGCTATAAGATAAGCATCATAGCTAAGCATAGAGCGCATCATCTTCGGACAGGTCACTTTTACCTTCAAAAGTGGGTAAATTCTGATCATGCCAAAAAAAAGCCAAGTAGTCATGGCAAAGAAACAAGTAGATAAATTCGTTGTGTTAATTTGAGACAACAGATTTATCTATTTGTTAGGTAAATCAGTTTTGGATAAAATTAAGAAGTAAAATTGGAAGAAAAATATTGGGTAGGGGTATAATGTCTAAGTGTGGGGTCCAACAATCAAGTATGTTCTCATTCATTTGTATCACCTCCATTTTGTTTATTAACTTAGGCATCAGAGTGTTTGCAGGTACATCTCCCTCGGCGACCCTAACCTCGAAGGATAGTCTAGTCCCGATCATTAAGACCTCAGGCGACCCTGCATACTGTTACCTTGAATCTAGATCTGACTATCGACCTCAAATACGAACAAGTTCATCCCGCGTATGGTCCATCTGGGCACACTCTCCACGGGGGATGCCCTTACATCACGGCAACACTTTGTGATTACATCATATGATGAGCTAGAATATTGAGATCATTCTTGCATGTGTTTGTTTGTATCTGCCCCACCGTGACTGTGGTATCTCGAGCCTTCTGGATATAGTTATTCACGTTAGGACAAATGTTTCTATTATTGGCAAAAAATATTGGTCAGTAATTGGACGCCACACACGCATTATTTCTTACCCGTTATCAGATAATTAGTCTAACATGTCACATTGCCATTGTTAGAAGAAGAAAAGGAGAAAAAAAAACTTTTATTGGTAGCTACTAGCTACATCATCACCCACACCCACACCACATGCTACTGTTCTTGTTTGCCGACAATGTTTTATGGTTTCTGACAGTATTCGGGACTGCCCACCATCCACCAGCAAAGTCCTGGTTCATCGGTGGACCATTAAATGTGAATATCAGAGAAGAACTAACGTTGTTGAAAAAAAAAAACTAACACGACTATCTATTTAAGTGTCATCTTTGTTATTTTTCTCTATTTTAAATTATCTCTCATTTTAGATTTTCAGTAGAACATTTATTATTATTTTTCAACAATATTATTACTTTAGAATATCAATAACTGTGCATTTGTTTCGATCGGAAAAAGTGTAAGAGCATCATCAATGGAGAAACCCTTAATTGAGTTTTTAAATAGGTCTCACATATACACGTCACTTATTTATTATTTTTTAATATAGTATTTATCCTGCGTTTGTTTAGGGGTGGAGAGGTGTAAAAGCACTTTTGGTACCTACTTTCGTGATTTCAGCTTGAGAATTTATGTTAGGGTGTCTCTAACGAAAATCGATTCTACCCCTCAAAATTGATTATGAGAGAAGATAGGATTTGTAGCTTTTGCGGTGGAAATGAATTGATTCTAGTAGGTACGTTCTATCACTTCCTTTACTACCCTTCATCCTCAATATATTTTTAAGTTGAGACCTATTTTGGTACTTTCACATGTAAAAGCAATTCTAATCTAACTTATCCAAACAACAAGGATTGAAAAAAAAATCAATTTTTCAATAAAGGTATCCCAACAAAAATCACGTCAAGTTCAACTCACTTTTAACTAAAATAAATTCTGCAAAATCAATTCTGCCAGAATCGCAATTCTACCCACCGCAGAACCAGACACACACTTATATAATAACTCCATGTCTCCAATAGAGAACTTCAAAAAAATTTACTAAATTGAAAAGTAAAAGTGTGGGTCATGCAAAAGAGGAGAGAGATGACTTCCTATTTAAGAACTTCATCTCAATAGGTACCCATTTCTTCCTCCACAATGGGGGTACCTATAAAGTCCACTTCTTAAGAGCTAAGAAGTTCCCATTGTGAATGTTCTAACGGTATTTTAGTTTTACTACATTTTCTTACTATAAAAGTTAGCATAACTAATTATTTTCTTTAATATAAAATCTGGTAAAATGAGACGGAGGGAGTATCATATATTAGTGGCATAAAATATAAAGTCTAGTAAAAAACACAATAAAGATAAGAAGTTATAAGGTGTGACATGGTTAACTGTAGACATAAAGCTGAGTTCTGGTGTGAAGAGAAATGTAAGTGCCCTAACTCCAACAAAACAAAAAATGTAAGTGCCCTAATATATACTCCATACATTAATGTATCACTTTCAATTTTATCAGATTTCTTTCTTTTTTGGTAATACAATTTTATCAGATTTCTAACAGCGACAATAGTAAAAATTTGTCTAAAGAAAACACAAAAAAAAACAACTAGGATTATTAAACCAAGATCGGTCATCGACTCTATCAAAACACTAGGTCAGTGGGTTATTGGTCAGATCAGTGTGTCACTAGTTGAATCGAATCACCAAGTCATTATTAAAACAAATTAATGTCATTTTGCAATAGACATTGATTTTATCACCCCAGAGGCATAAGTATTGACGTCACTTTAATTTTATCAGATTTATAGGTATTTTATCGTTTATGCTATTAACCTAGGTATTATGACTTTGCTGACAGATTCATGCTTTTTGGTTTTAGCGATGTTTGATTTTGTGTTGTTTCGATGTATTTTACCAATTTAAATGAATGAATATCTTTTTTAGTCAACTTTTATAAAGAAAGCTAGAGTTCAAATAAAATCTTCATAGCTTGACGAAAAATTCTTCTCCACAGGATTTGTACATGAATTCTGAGTTTGATATCATAATTTTTTTTGCAGGGTTCAGTAAATTTTATGTTACTCTTCTTTTTTCTTATCGTGTTAAAAAATGTTATTCTTTCTTACTTCAGAATGTCGCACCTTTTAACTTCTTTCTTTGTCACAAGCAAACAAACTTCCGTTGATAGAGAAACAAGTCAATAATAAGGGAGAAAAATGTCTAACTTGAGTATTTAGTAGTTTTGGTAACTTTCTACCGATCTCTCTCTTAACTCATCATTCTCTCTCATCACATTATTATTTTAGTCATAACTCTTACTCAAAAATACACTAAAGTTATCAAAAATCACCAAATACCACTACAACAGATTTAGCCAATGGGCAGCGCTTTTTTTTATCCATGGGCAGCGCTTCTGAGCGCTGCTAAACGTGGCGCTGTTGATTCCACTCCAACAATGGGCAGCACTCCCTAAAAAGCGCTACACATTGCCCAAACGTGTCCTCAAATAGGCAGCACTCACTAAAAAGTGTTGCACATTGTCCCCACGCGCGTCCTCAAATAGGCGACACTCCTAAAAAGCGCTACCCATTGCCCAACGCTGCGTCCTCGGATAGGCAAAGACTCTCTAAAAAGCGCTACCCATTGCCCAAATGCGTCCTCAGATAGGTAACACTCTATTAAAAGCGCTGTCCATTGTTTAATTTTTTTTTTGTCTGTTATTGTGTATTTTCCTTTTTATATTTGCAATTTACCTGGCCGTATACAACCAATACAATACAACCCAATCAAATCTATCTATCTATACAAATAAATTAACGATAAATCTATCCAGTCAAGCAGTAAACATATCATCTAAATACTCATAATAATGGACCAACAACTTGATGATAGAGAACTTGTATTTCTCCTAATAAATGTATATTTCATATTCTTGTACATCAAGAGTACAGATATGAACAAAGAACAATTTAATTTTCCACTCATTGAATTCAATGACTGCATCTTGTACATTAGTAATTCAAGTAAGAAGAAACACAACTATCTTAATTAAGATAAAAGTAAAAAAAATTATACATTATGGGAGAACCTGAAAGTGAAATAGGAGCCAATGTATCACAAAACTATTTAATATGTAACCTTACACATAGATATAAATGTACACAACCATTGCTTGCTGGTGGATGCTAGAATAGAGGAATTTATTCAGTAATTCCTTGTTTGCTTGGGGGTTGCGACTCCTCCTCTATGCTAGCAAAAGAAAAAGGTGATAACATTAACAAAAATAAGCAAAATGACACAACTCTAGAAATGAAATGCAAAGGAAAACTGAAAAGCATAATTGAAGAAAATTTCAACAACAAAGAAGGAAAAAAAGCTATTATAAAATAAATAAAAACCAAAGCAGAGGATAGACAAAATATTATGCATGTGGATATTTGATGCAAAACCTGTACCTATAAATGAATTGGTGTGTTACTTCGCCATTCTATTTGTCACCTATGAATTCACCCCTCACCCGTGAGTGACAAATTAAAGTAACACACCACCAAAGTTGAGAGCATTGGTCTCAACTAAGCGATCTATTGGCAAATAACTCTTTATCATTAATATCATCATGGCAATAATACAAATATCCTTACCGAGATGCATAACAATCGAGTCGGCATGCCTGTGATAGATGAAAGCCTCATCTTGCCATGTTAGGTGACTCCAAGTAACTACTCCATGCCTTTGAATATGAATTTTAAAGAGCAAAGTGAATCAAATAATATACTAAACTGATTGCTAAATCAACAACAATCTAAAATAAAGCATAAATTCAACTAAATCATACTTTACATATAATTTTTTAGAAGTAACACAAAGGTATTGAAACTGGTTGGTGAATTGAATTGAAAAGCCACACAACATACAATTGATTCTTTATTCACATTCTTATTCCTCTCATATTAGTATTTTTTTCACTGAAAAAAAAAGGCATATGAGCTAATTAAGGGGTATTGAAAAAGGGGGAAAAACAAACTTTTTAGTTTTTTTGACCCATGTAAAAGGACCTAGTTTTTTTGAAGAAATTGACTCAAAAAATTAAATCAACAACAAAATAATGACACAAGGAGGAAGAAGAAGAAGAGGAAGCAAACCTGAGATTTTGAGCCTTGTGGATTGAAAATAAAAACCCTAAAACGAAAATCCAACTGCAAATCATCAAAATATTTCCAGAAAAAATTAAATCAACAACAAAATAATGACACAAGGAGGAAGAAGAAGAAGAAGAAGAAGAAGAAGAAGAAGAAGAAGAGGAAGCAAACCTGAGATTTTGAGCTTTGTGGATTGAAAATAAAAACCCTAAAACGAAATCCAACTGCAAATCATCAAAATATTTCCAGAAAAAATTAAATCAACAACAAAATAATGACACAAGGAGGAAGAAGAAGAAGAGGAAGCAAATTAACCTGAGATTCAAAATCTCTCACCTTCAGAAATAGACATGGATTTGGAAGGAAGAAGAAGAGAAAAAGAGTGTTTGAAGGAGAGAGTGAAGAGGTCGACTCAATTTTTTTTTGGAAGTGAGAGAATACAAGTTCTCTATCATCAAGTTGTTTGGTGAGATGGAGAGAAGGAAAGAAGGGTGTAGCTATACTCGGTGTTTTTAAGAAATTTGGGTATTGGGAGAACGCAGCGTGAAGCGATGGACAACGTTTTTAAAAAGCGGCTGGGTATTGAACGCGCGTGAGCGATACCCAACGTTTTTAAAAAAGCTGGTATTGGGAGAATGCGTGAAGCGATATCCAACGTTTTTTAAAAAGCGCTGGGTATTGGGAGAACGCGTGAAGCGATGAGCAGCGTTTTTTAAAAAGCGTTGGGTATGGCTAATGCGTTTAAAGGCAATGGGCAGCATTTTTTTAAAAAGCGCTAGGTATGGGTTAGCTGTTTTGGCCATCCGTAGTGTTTTTACTTAAAGCGCTGCTTATAAGAACGCTCTTTTTTGACAAATCTGACGTAGTATACTCAAGTTAGACAACTTCCCGATAATAGTATGTTATGCCTCACTTTATTGGGCTTCCCTACCCTTTAACACACACAAGTAATATTATGTTCTAGTATGCTGCTCCCGTGTGTGAATAAAAATAGAAAGAAAAAAAAAAGAATTTCATTTTTACGTAATTAATTAAGCACAAATAACCTAAGAGCACTTAGATGAGATGGTAAGGGTCTCTTCCAGCTTAACCAAGGTCTTGGGATCGAATCCAGCCTTGGACAAGCAGCAGTGTTAAATCTCTTGAGGGAGAGCTTTGCGCGCGTTGTGGTCTCCCACCCAGAGAGAGATTAGTCTCTGCGGTTGTCTTGTGAGAGGATCTGGATTTATACCAAAAAATTAAGCACAAATAGTATATCATTATTTAATCAAAAGCACGTGGATAAATTGCTCAATCGATTGTGTGATTCTCCTATTTTATTAGGAGATAACGATGGCAAAAATTTCTTTAATAAAAAACGATTTCAAAAATTGTAATAATCTTGTGATGAATAAAATATAATATAAATTACACACGGCATGAAACGCGTGCTATAAAGAACGAGTAGTATCCTACTAAAAAGGACCTGAACAGACGCTTCCTCCACTTCACGGTCCACCACCACTACTTGACTTCACACTTGTGATTTGTGATTTTTTTCACAAACTTGTGTGAAAAAAATTACTAAAATAAAAAGACTAGTTTATATAAAGTAGGTTAAAACAAATTAAAGGTTTTTGTTTTATCTTTTACTCAAAGTTTATTTTTATATTTTGTCTTCTAAAATATTTTTTTTGCCTTTCAAACATTACACAATGTGGTTCTAAAATATTTTTGTCTTCTAAAAATAAATAAAAAACCAAATGATTCAACTGATTGAATTAATCATGACCAAACTATCTCTGGTTCACTTATTTGAGTGGTTTGACAAAGCAATTTCATCCAATTTTGAAAGCGGTATAAAATGTTGAATCATAATTCGTGGCTCTCACCAGCCCATGTCCAGGATTTTCAAAATATTGGTATATACTCCATTATATATGCTTTTGGTTGAATTCATCTCGATCTCTTATTTTAGTGTTATAATCAGTTATCCACTAAAATTAATTATAAATATACGTATGATAATGGGAAAAAAAATTAAAATATTCTCCAATATTGTTGGAATAAACAGGGATGATAGAAAGGGATTTTTTGTGCACAAATTGATGAACAAATTGTCAACAATTTTTTTAAAGATAAAGAACAAAAATGAAAGATAAACGACTAACACTATGTTTCGTTGAGCGAAATTGAAAAGAAATGACGAGAGGGAATAAAAGGCATATTTGTAAAATGACATATATATATATATATATATATATTTATATTCCTATTTTAAAATTTGATATAATGAAGAGAATAAAGATAAAAGATATCTATTATTAGAATCAAGAATAAATAAAAAATACTAATAAAGAATAAAAATACATAAAGGAAAGTATTTCGTAAAAGTAAGAGACAAATTAAAATTTTATTAACCTAATAACACAATATTTATTTAAATTAGAAAACTAAAATTAAACACGTGAAACTGAAAAAAAATTATGAACTTACATATTAGGAGTAAATTTTTTTTAAGATAATCATGTGAAAACAAAAGCAAATTGATAGTAAAAGGACAAAGGAATAAAATAAATAAAGTTTATGTTTATTATAATATTGTCTCCAATGAAGGGGCAAAAATGTAATTTGATAGGAATTTTAGCTTTCATCCTCCCCTTTCTTTCCAAAACTAAAAGATTTGATTCATGTCCAATACTTTTCTTTTCATACTCATTTTTTATTGACTCAAAACCAAACAATGAAAAGATTGTTGGAAAACGTGTTTTCCTTCCATTCCTTATTTTCCCACTATTTTTCTTTGTTCCCAAACAATATGTAAAAAAACCACGCTCTAGCGCCTAGGGGTGTTCAAAACCGAACCAATTCAATAGGAAAACCGCAAACCAAAGCAAACCAAACCCGAAAACCGCAAAAAACCGCTTTTGATCGGTTTAGTTCGGTTCTTTTTTTCATTGCACCGCGCGGTTAGGTTCGGTTCGCGGTTTTGATTTCCGAAACCGAACCAAACCAAACCAAACCGCAAGTAACACTAAGGCTTGTTGAATTACAACCTTCCTTACTAACCCAAATGCAACTTCAAATTTCAACTCTCACTCACTTACTAGCCCAAATCCAATTAATTTTTTGACTCACTTACAAACAATCCATATTGTTATGCTATATTTAAAAATTACAACAAAATATTTAATTTAAATTCTTTTAAACACTCTCTTAAAGAATTAAAAGAGAGTGATTTATATACTATATATATTTGAGTAGATTTTTTCTTAAAGATTTATGTTAGTCTTTTTTATGTTAGTTCATTTTAACTCCGTTTTAAATTATTTTTGTTTTGGAAAAAACCGAACCAACCGAACCAATCCAAACCGCATTGGTTTGGTTTGGTTTGGTTCGGTTTTATTTTAGGAAGCCAACCGAACCAAACCAAACCGCATGTAATTTTACCTTACGGTTCGGTTCACTTTTTGCCTCAAAACCGAACCAAACCGCACCGCATGACCCCCTACTAGCGCCTTCTAAGCCCTTTTGTCCAGTATTAGAATTATAAGTCCCTCATCACGGTATTAGAATTTTAAGTCACTCATCATTATAAAATTAGTGTAAAGGACGATGAATGTCTTCTACTTATAAATTTCTAGGTCTTAAAGCATCTCTGATGATGAACTAACAATTCTTAAATAGGTTCTACAATGCCACATCAATTTTAAGCATTAACTTCTTTTTTGCTCCAATGGCGAACTCTCTCAAAAACTCAAATTGGGGTCCACATCACTTTCATATTAGTTGAAACACCCATTTTTGCCTAATAAAAAATTATAATTTTGTGTCTACTTTATTGATATGAATAAACTTTACTTCTATAAGAACTCATTCTTAAATGTGTTGTCCATGTGACGTACTCTAATGTGAATCACACAAATTTTATCCCTTAGAAGGTTCTTTAGTAGGGTGAGTCACCATTTTCTAGCATCTATATATGTACTCTCAATCATTTGAATGAGATCATCAAATCAATGAAAAGGCGAAATTACACCAGGGGTCCTTTAAGTTATTTAATTGCAACAAGTTGGTCCTTTAAGTTTTTTTTGTATCCTTAGGTCCTTTAAGTTATTCAATTGTAACAAGTTGGTCCTTTAAGTTATATAATATGTACATCATTAGTCCTTTTTTCATTTTCTATTACAAAAAAAACCCAATTCGCACTAATAGAGCTGACGTGGCTGTGACAGAGCCTACATGTCATCTGTCTCGTAACAATTTTGTCATTTAAGACTACCGTCATTTAAAAAAAAATTAGTCCGTTCAACTTAAATGAAAAAGAAGATGAACCATCCATTTTTAAAAAAAAAATTAAGTTGAAAGTTCCAAATTATTACATTACCGTTGTCTTAAAAGACCAAATTCTTACAAGATAAATGATATGTAGCCTCTGTCACGGCCACATAATCTTTGTTAGTGTGAATTGTTACGAAAAAAACTTAAAGGACCAACTTGTTACAATTAAATAACTTAAAGGACTTCCGGTATAATTTTGCCCAATGAAAATTATGAAGAAAGGTTTAGTATAGTTTTTTTATTTTCTTAAAGGAGACACTCACACCTCGAAAGAAGTTTTTATTTTCAGTTATTGTGTTTTGAAGATTCACCCATTTTTAGTTACGTTACCTTAGTGCTTTGATTGCCATGGACTCACCTTCCCATATTTCCTCCATTCTTTCATTTTATTCATACAACACGTCACCTCCATCTCCATCTTATCCATCCTCTATTGCTTCATTTTATTCCACCAACAATTCTCTTACATCTCCATCTTCATTTTATACACTATTCACACCGACACTATTCACACCGACACTACTGTCATTGTGTGAATAGAATTTTGTAATTACATAAAAACAAAGAGTATATCATTATTTAATTAATTAAAAGCACGTGGAGAAATTGTTCAATCAATGAGAAGGAGTTGCACACAAGAAAAATCTTTGAGCTCTCAAAGGCTATATAAATAGGACAATGAAGCTACCACTCAATGCACCAAAAATAAACATAACCCAATTAGAGTTCCACTCCTAGCGAAAACAATTAATATGTCGAGCCTAGTGGTACCAGTTCTTAATGCTGCAAACAAAATGTCTAACCAAGTGGTATCATCAGCACAGTTCTTAATGCCGCAAACAATATGTCGAACCAAGTGGTATCATCAGTTCTTAATGTTGCAGGTGGCAATGACCACAACCCTTTAACCATGTCTGATGAACACATTTTGGAAGAGATTTATTCCACTCATGTCCATAGTGACATCAAGTTTGATTCTGGCTCTCTTTTTGCAATTACTGAAAACATCCTTATTCGTTCAACCCATCTTGTTGATAACGTTGTCCAAGTATATATATTTATATCCGCACCTACTCAATTTATTAAACATTGGATTTATAAGATTTTACAAATACCTTTTGAGCTTATAATTAATTAATAATACCTGTAATAAATTGTTTACAGGGAAATCAAGGAAGTCTGGAACAAGCAGATAACAAAAATCCCCCTGCTAGCTTCACTTCACCATTGTGTACTTTGAAGCAAATTGCTTCCTGAGTTGTTACTTATATAAATTCTTTTATTTATTAAATAACTTAATTGTTTTAGAGAATTTAAAGTGAGCAGATGACACCCGGTTTAAGGTAGATATATAAAATATTTGATCTCCCGAGTCAAAGATGTTATTTAGACGTGGGAATAGGCTGGGCCGAGCTAGGTTTTGCTTGGCCTGAGTCTGACTTACGTTGAACGCGTTAGGCCTGAGTCTGGCCCGTGGCCTGTGATAGACCAACTTTTGAGGCTTGGCTTGACCTTTTCGAAAGTTTGGCAAGGCCTGAAAGCCTGTTTAAAAGCCTATTTCACCATATTTGTTTTAGAAAACCAACAATCTTTGAGTGGTGTAGACTTTGTAAATAGCGACAAAGAAACGAATTTAAACATCATGAGGAAACTTGTGACGGGTTAAAGAAAGCGGTTTGCAAACCTTCCTCAAAATTGACTAAACAATTGCAACGGTCAAAAAGCAGAAAATTGATTTTCATATGACTTTTTGTCGCGATTTAATTGCTGTATAACACACTGATTTTTGTAAAATTTAGCGACAATTTTGAACCGTCACGATATAGTCAAAAAATAAAAATTATTTTTTATAAACCGGTTGGGATCCTCTCAGACGCGCAATGCAGAGACTAATAATCCTTGAGTTAGGTATGACCACAATGGGCGGCAAAACACTCACTCAAGAGATTTAACACTGCTGCATGTCTAAGGCTGGATTCGATCCCAAGACCTTGATTAAAGCTGGAAGAGACCTCTATCATCTCATCTAAGTGATCTTGGATAAAAAATAAAAAATGATTGCGAATAACATCATAATTATTTCTTTTGTCGGAAATTATTAAATAACCATCAGAATTATTTATTTGTTGTCATTCAAATTTTACCGGCTCTATATTTGAGATTTTGAGCTTTACTTTTTCCTAAATAAGCACATAAAAGTAAGAAAAATAAATAATTAAATTAATTTGCCAATAGTTAGTAACTCAATTCTTGGATATTAATCAGATCTCTAGATTTTTAAATAATTTATAGCAAGATCCATAAACTCAAGGACTTAAATAACAAAAAAAAAGAAATTGTATGATGATTGCAGATGTCATGCAAGCCTCCTGGAGAAGAAATTGCTCACAAAACTACACTAGCAATCCTCAACAATCTCTCAAACTATGAGTGGAATGCAAAAGCAGTGCTTACTCTTGCAGCTTTTGCACTGGAATATGGTGAATTCTGGCTGCTATCTCAGCACATGCCAACAGAACCACTTGCTAAATCATTAGCCATAATCAAGCGAGTACCTTATCTCACCAATCCAGAATCTCTAAAAAAACACCGCAATGCCATTTTGGAGATCAACAATCTTGTCAAAGCCACTTGGCAAGTGATTGATATCATAGTTGAATTTGATACACTTAACAAAGGTGACATAAAAGACCTTCCAGCTTTGGCACCTGCGTTAGAACAATTGCCTATTGATGTCTATTGGGCTATCATCACCATCGCAGCAATTGTTACTCAAATTGATTGCCTCATTACAGATTCGTACGTTCATGCTAGCTATTTTTTGAAACCTTATACATAAGCTAGCTACTTCATCATAATCACAAATAAATGTATTTCAGGGAGAAGAGGCAAGACTTATCTCACTTTGGTCAAAAGATTAACATCATTCTTAGCAAATTGAGGAAGCAGATGTCAAAATGCAAGGAACAAATTGGTAATTAATCACATATTTTTTATTTTATTTTGTCAACCCCAAATGTAAATGATGATTTCCTCTATATATTAGTGTTTTTATACATGCATGCATGGTGTTGAATAAATTAATTGATTTCTCAGAGGAAGCAAACTATTACAAGATTCTCAAGAAACTCTTTCAAACCCCTACTGAAATTATGGAAGTGCTTAAGGTGCTGATTTTTTGGAAAGACACTCCACAAACTCCAATTTATGATGGTGCCACCAAGACACTGGTTAGTATCATATATATTTTTCTTAATATGTTACGAAAAAATCAATACTAGAAAAACTAGTGACGGAAAATTTTAAATTTGTCGCTTCAAAATTTAGTGACGGAATTAGAGGTAGATTTTGCATTTTCCGTCTCTAATTTTCTCTCTCAATTTAACTTTTTTAGTAGTGATATAAAAGGGAAATTATTTACGTCTCTTTGCCTAATAGGTTAACATTGAAGTATTAAAAAAGAAGGACGTGTTCTTGTTCATTTCAACCCTAGACATCAGTGAAGAAGAGCTCTCTATTTTAATTCCAATTTACGATCATATAACGAAGATAGGAACCCAATATAAGATTTTGTGGGTTCCTATTGTGGAGGAATGGAATGATCAGCTGCATGAAAAATTTGAGACTTTAAAGACTAAAATGCCCTGGTATGTGTTGAACTACTTTTCACCCATAAAAGGATTCAAGTTCATAAAGGAGGAATTGCAATTCAAGAAGAAACCTTTGGTTGTGGTGTTGAACCCCCAAGGCAAGATTCTGCATCCTAATGCATTCCACATGATTCAAATTTGGGGGATTAAGGGCTTCCCTTTCACCATATCCATAGAAGATTCATTCACCCAATCACTGATATGGATTGATTCTCTGGTGTCTGGTTTCGATACAAAGTTTAACTGGGTAAGTATTTATTTTGTCGTAAATATTCTTATGATTGTTTTGTTTAGGCTTAAATGAAAAGATATAGGTGTATTATGACAATTTAAAATTGAAACCAAATAAAACTTTGAAAGAGTATTAATTATAACTAATAGATTTGATGTTTTTATTGAAATACGATCAAGGAGGCCAAAAATGTCATCATTTATGGAGGTAAAGATAAGGAATGGATTCAAGAATTCACTAAGTATGCTACTACCCTTGCAAATGATGCCATTATTAAGGAGGCCAATGTTTCAATTGAATTATTATCCTTAGAGTCTCAACAACCAAATCTCATTAACAACTTTTGGAAAGGTGTTGAGAGTTTATTTGTAACCAAGATGAATAAGACCACAAACACAATTACTCAACAAGTTGAGAAATTGCTTTCCTACAAAAATGAGACTGGGTGGGCACTTGTTACAAAGGGACATATTGTAGTTTTTGTTGGACATGGAACTACAGTTTTGAAGACAGTTGCAGAATTTGACAAATGGAAAGATTTGGTTACCAATAAGGGATTTGAGATTGCTTTTAAAGAACAACATGATAAGATTGCTAGCACTGTTCATATTTGCTCCCACTTTGAAATTCCTAATATTGCTGGAAAAATTCCTGACACTATTGAGTGTCCAGATTGTCACCGTACCATGGAAGTGTTTATCAGCTACAAGTGTTGCCACAATGGGAATGAAGTTGATGTTGAGCATTAATTAACTTCATGGGTCTTTAGTATTGTGAGCTATTTTCCATGTTTAATTTTGTTGTATTTTCTTAATTCTGAGTTTTCTGTATTGTTGTCTGTTGTTTTATGTACCATTATGCATTAATTATTGCCATCGTTGATCACATAGATCACGAATGCAGTTATAATAAGGCAATATTGTGAACTCTGTATTATTAATTACCATTACCTTGTACGAATAAAGAGTGAATTTATAAGTTATGTGTCCTTAAGATTTTACATTTAATTAAGATGCTGTCATTACTTCTTCTCTATTCAGAACATTTAAATTATGCACGTGTAATGTGTTTCGACAATTTGGTTAATTTAGATAATGAGTGAATCATTAATTTAGAGAATTTAATTTCTGACGTTCACAAAATTTCGAAAGTGATACCTAAAATTGAAATTTTTGAATCATATTGTCACTATCGTACTGCGTGACAAATAACATTTATTTCATAGACTGTTTTTTGAAGATTAATATATAACTCATGGACTAAGTTTTTTATTTTATGATAAGTCAAAGATTTTTTATTGATAGTGGGTACAAGGGGTACATCAACCCGTTACAAGCTATTTCACCAAAGATAAACAATGAGAGGGATGATTTCACAAATTCTCATAAGTAAAAGGTAAATTGACACCCACCCTATTTGTGAACCATCTCCAAGACAAGCGTTTAATTTGTTCAACCATTTGTGATACATTGACTAGCCCTCCTCTAAAAATTATTTGGTTCCTATTTATCCAAATTATCCATACAACCGCAATCCACAGATGTTGTGATTTATTCGCTGTTTTCCCCCATAATTGACTGCCAGCTGCTGCTGGAAGTGTTCCTAAGTTGACTTGGCTTTAAAATTTTAGAGACAAATTTGGTGATTCAATCTTCAGGCCACTTTATATCGTGTTTGAATCACCTACTTTCACTCTCCCTACATTTCTCTTCATCCTCTCTATCTCTCTTTTAGTTTCACTCTCTCATTATTAAAAGCTATAAATAAATAATGAGAGAGTGTTTTAAGTTAGACAGAGACATAGAGATGATGGAGGGAGACGTAGGAAGAGTGGAAGGAGGAGATCCAATTCCCTTTATGGATAAATTAGAGTGCGTTTGATTTGCTAAAAAATAGTGGATTAGACAACTCTAGTCGTATCCAGTTTGATTTGAAAATTTGTTCATGGTACCAGGGACAGATCCGCATAGTGCTAATTGGGAGACTTGACCCCACTTCTTCTATAATTTTCTAACCAAAAAATACTACTATTGTGTATGTTAACCCCACAACAAATATTATGATGACCCCACATTGACATAATACTCAATAAAGACAAAAAATTAAGTATTACTATACTAATATATTATTCCCTCCGTTCCTAATTTTTGGTACTTTTGTAATCTCAATTTTTTTGCTTAATAGTAATGATGTCATCATTTTATCGGTTATGCATTTATATATTCATAGTAAATTATTTTGCCCCCACAAATTGAAATTTCTGGATTCGTCCCTGCATGGTACGTACTGGATAACAGTGGGGAAAAAAAACTTGACAAAATCCCAAATTTTCGTCCATCACAAAACTACAAAATAACTTGTTGTCCCACACTACAATTAACTTTTTGTCCACCCAAACATTACAAAAATACTATTTTCATTTCACACTTGGTAATTTTTTCTCTCTCCTATCTCTCTCTCTCTCTCTTCCTCTTCCTCTCTAATATCTCATTCTCCACTCCTTTCTCTTTCTCTCTCTCTACATCTCATCTCTCTTCTATATATCTTCTCATATCATTACCTCTCTCTCCTCGTCTCTCCCTCCTCTATCCTCTCTCTCCATCTCCACCTTCTCTCCTATTTCATTCTTATCTCTCCTTTCTCTCTCCCTCCTTCTACCTCTAATCTCTCTTTTATGTATATTTTCATATCATGATTTCTCTTTTCCTCTCTCTCCTATCCTATCTCTCTCTGATCTCTCTCCTATCCTATCTCTCTCTCTCTCATGGTCAAACAATTTAATTTAATAAAATTTTAAATTATAAAATATACATGTGTGTGTGATTAATTAATTTTAAATTATTGCTCTGTTTGTCCACTGCCCGATAGTGATCGTTTGTAGTACTACCTCTTTAATAGTTTCCACGTTCTGGAATCTGTAGTATGTATGTACTAGAGTAGTTACTCGCGCCAAGACAAACTTTATAATGGCATTCTCGATCGATTATTGATTTCTGATCAGTCCAACTCCAATAGGATGTGATGCAGGTTTTAGTTAATTAAATCCAAGCAAAACCGATTTTAGGAATAAACCCATAAATCCCATTTTGATGGAGGATTTATGTTGAATTGATTTTCGAAGCATTAAAATAATAGTAGAAGAATTGATTTGTTTGATTGATTTATGGAGGAAGATGTAGTGCAGCATGAAAATGAAGAGGTTAAAGAGCAGCAGGAAGCAGGAAAAGAAAAGGATAGATAAAATTCAGGGTCTTTTTCTGGTCGCTGTCAAAAAAAAACTCAAGGTCTTTTTTATAATATTCCAGAATACTATGCTCCATTGGTAATAACGCGTTTTAATTAACCAAAACCTGCAAACCTTTTTTAGTTGCTAGGATTTCCATTTCTATTAATTTTCTGGTTTTTGCTCCAATGTTTTCCTTTCTTGATTACGATTCGTTTATTTCTTAGGTTGAAGGAAGAAAAGAAAACGAAAAAAATTAGGGATTTTACCCATAAATCCTCAGAAGCTGTAGTTGTTGGTGGTTGTGGTTTCCTTTGAAGAATTTGCTTTACCTTTTTGAAGCATAAGATTTTACCCATAAAGATGATGGTGTTGCTTTGAGAAGAAAGGAAAGCATAGGTTTGGGTAGCAAGGGAACGAAGAATATGGTGATTCTGTGTCTTTTTTTTTTTAATATTTTTGAATAAAAAATAAAATAAAAATATGATTTAAATAATGAATCAGCAAATATAATTGCCACGTAAGTATAAATAATTGACACGTAGGCACCTTAACAGCCACATAAGCATTCTTGTAACAGATTTAAATGGAAAGTCCAAAAAAGGATAACAGTGCAACGAT
Organism: Oxytropis ochrocephala; assembly: GCA_020916435.1. Lineage (NCBI taxonomy): Eukaryota > Viridiplantae > Streptophyta > Magnoliopsida > Fabales > Fabaceae > Oxytropis > Oxytropis ochrocephala. The sequence goes on along the minus strand of CM037090.1, from coordinate 25,443,656 downwards.
CTAAAAACATAACGAACTTATTCGTTACAAAAAAAAAAGTTAAGGGACCTATTCGTTACCTGAAAATAAGTTAAGGGATCTCAGAAGATATTTTGCCAAAATAATACCACATTCAGCCACTTATCACCATAAAATGCGTTATTGTTTCGAATATCAATTTAGCAGAAATCCTTCGGCAGTGATAGATAATTCTATTTTGTTAATTATTTTCGTAGAAGAATCTATTTTGTTCAGAGTATTTTGCTTTCGCTTTTGCATCAATTAAAATAAAATTTTAGTGCAGTGCAACGATTATAAACATAGATACGACTAAGAAAAATGCATAAATCCACAAGTGTTTAAAATGTTACCTAATGATAGACAAACACAAAGTATAATCAAGGGGACCAAAGGGGAGACCCTCCCTCTGCCACATGAATGACACCCTAGATACGTTTCTAAAGATACAGTTCTGGGTTTTAAGCATATGTTTTAAGCATATGTCTTAACTGGTTGTGTAACTAGATTGTTGACCCATTTCGAATACTAATTAAATTTACAGATATACTATAGTAAAAAAAGTAAACGAAATATTAAGACTAGGTAAGAGAGAGTGAGGGAGAGTGAGACTGAGTAATACTGAGTAAGAGTGAGCGAGAGTTAGTGAGAGAGAGTGAGACTGAGTAAGAGTGAGTGTAACGCCCCTTTTCTACCCCTCAATTTACACGTCATTATCAGAGTAATTTCCTTTTTTCAAAAATATTAATTTAATTGGTAGAAAAGAAATGTTACCTCGTCATAAAAACTCATCTCATCAATTGCACTCATTAAAGTTTGTGCAACAAAACCACGTCTTAAAAGTAAATGTCATAAATCAACCATCACAGCGGAATGAAATAATAACCTCACTAAGCCTCTCAAAACACATCTCATAGTATCAACATAGTCATTAAACAGTTAACTAATAGCTAATAAATGTCAACCACGCCCCCTAGGTGTTACGGTATCAGAGAGCGACTCGACAGAAAACCCAATAGCTAATACCGAAGGCAGCAAGACCTTCACTCGCGGTCACCTGCAGCGTTGCCACAAAGGAGCAACATTCCAAGCAGAAGGGGTGAGAATTTCAATAAAACATAATCAGGTACATAATAGAGTAATGAGAGCAGGCAATCACACAGCATCATCATCATCACATCACATCGTAATCACACAACACCAGCTCAAATCACAAACAACATCAATTCACAGACATGATTATGTATGAAGATGCAACCCCCACCAGGGCATATGCATGATGGTACCATATCATCGCAAAATGGCCGAAGCCTAAACATCGCAAAAGTGGCCGAAGCCTAAACATCGCAAAATAATGCACATGCCATGAGACTCTATGAAACACATGTGCAACTCACCAAAACTCACCTGGGGTGCCTCGTCATCGTTATAAAACACTCATAGAGTGTATTCCTTCGCAAATCATCACAATCATTATACATCATCACTATAATTATACTCATAGAGTTTACACATCATCAATCATCACGAATCATAATACATCATCATCAAGCAATTACTCATAGAGTACACTCTTCGCAAAAACATCATTGTTCATATTACATCATCATAACACACCTATCCTCATCATCATCATTCATATATATATATATATATATATATATATATATATATATATATATATATATATATATATATATATACTTCATTTGTCTTTTAGATTAGGGTGTTATAAAATAGTGCATCGATTGACTATGGGATTACTCAGTATGCGATACTACTTGCAATGAGGCATTGGCCACCTTTGCAAGACTCTCGATGATGCCCTTGTAAATACACCAGCGAAAGAAATTCTGACCTTAGTGGTAAACCACAGTCTAGCCATAGTCAATTAGCACACTAGTAGTATAACGGTTCACCGAGACTCATTTATATAACATAGCATCACAATTTTTTTTGTTAAGAATCGTCACGTTTCAATTCGGGAAAAACACCTAAGATTTTCAAAAGAGTAATCGATTCATAGCTACTTGTTTTCAAAAGAGGAATTGATTCATAGCTACTTGTTTTCAAAAGAGGAATTGATTCATAGCTACTTGTTTTCAAAAGAGGAATTGATTCATAGCTTTCATTTTTAAAGAGGGAATTGATTCTTTGCTTCATTTCTAAAGGAAGGAATCGATTCCTTGCTTCTATTTTGAAGAGGGAAATCGATTCTTGCCTTCCTTTCTAAAGGAATGAATCGATTCCTTGCTTCATTACTAAGGGGGAAATCGATTCTTGCCTTCATTTCTAAAGGAATGAATCGATTCCTTGCTTCATTACTAAGGGGGAAATCGATTCTTGCCTTCATTTCTAAAGGAATGAATCGATTCCTTGCTTTAATTCCTAAGGGGAAATCGATTCTTGCCTTCATTTCTAAAGGAATGAATCGATTCCTTGCTTCATTACTAAGGGGGAAATCGATTCTTGCCTTCATTTTTAAAGGAATGAATCGATTTCTAGCTTTGTATTTCAAGAAGGAAATCGATTTCTGGCTTCTATTTAGAGCCCAGAATCGATTTCCAAGTTTCATTTTTTTTTGAGGAAAACCATGATTCTTTAAACTCACCGTTACATACATCATCTAGAGACAATCAAATCAACCACAACAAATCAATCCCAATTTCATCAATTTCATCGAAATCAACCAAACTCCTCAACAATAATAAATCAATCAAACATCAACAATTCCACCACAAAATCAAATCCCACGAACCCTCAAAACCCCATTATATACTCGATCGTGTTAAATCAAAACGCCCACCCTTACCTCTTAAACGTAAGCTCCGAAGAAGACGATTGAAGGCATCACACGTAACCACAGCAACACACGAACCAAATCTTTGAGGACCTGCGAAATTCTTCTTCTTCTTTTACCCTCTCCTAGCGCCGCACAACCCTTTTCCTCCTCGCTTCTCTCTAAATTTCGCTTTTCTTCTCTCGAATGAGAATGGGAGTGAGGGTTTCGCATAACCCTGGGGTTAAGCTGTGGGCCTTTCACGCATTGGGCTCACAGCTACACCCCCCACTACTACTCGATCCCACTCCTACACAAAACATGATATTCACCTTTAATTTAATTAACTCACGCTTCAACTAAATTAATAATTCAACTAATCAAATTAATTAAACTAATTAAATTATTTTATTTTATTTTATTTTTTAGGGTGTTACAACTCTCCCCCTTAAAAGAATTTCGTCCTCGAAATTCCAACGATTCAAGCCGACAACAAAAAGTATTCCTCTACTAGAAGTCCTTGTTGTTCTAAGGGTTGTTATCCGTTATTCTATATTCGTCTCGAATTCTCCGAACTCAACTAGAGTTCCCTAGAGCAATGCACACATCTCTACACTCTAACTCAGTACTAAAACTATTATCTCAAGTCACCAAGTTTAACTCGACTACTCAACACAATCAAATAAGATAGTCTCAAAGTGACAATCACTATGGGTTTATTCAATGAAACCCCATATCTTAAAGCTCACTTTATAAGCTTGAAAGCCAAGTCGTATCCCATACAAATAATTAATCTACTTTTCACAATTACTAATCATACTATAGTAGGCTTATAGAAGCAACATTTCGAATGTTCTCAACAAGGCATGGCTTACTACCGCTCCCTAGTCTCAACTTAAGGTATGTATCCTCATCTCTTACCTCACCGGACTATGTACTTTTAGTCCATGCACAAAATCATCAAAACTCCAATGAGAACACCAAACCCAAGAACAGCTTTTAGACTCTCATTAGAAAGAACAACGATCATTCATATACACTTTTAAGTGCAATTAATGAATATTATACCACCGTGTCTCATTATAAATTATTACACAAAATATCACGTGTTGTAGCATCACGCCTACCTCGTATCACTCACTCGTCCACCACTCATCAAATACTAAAACATCGTCTCTAAGGCAAAGGACAGCCACATCCACTTACTCTTATTCTCAACATAACGACCGCTTGAAAAATATAGAAACAGTGCCTATAAAGTTTAATATAACGGCATACTCAATTCAAGGACACAACGCGACACCAATAAATAAACTGCACATCTACAGCACGACAATAGCAACTCAAGAAACATAAAACCAACACTTTAATTTTTGGGAAAACGTACGTCCACCTTTAGTAAACATCCTCGTAAGATTTTGGGTAAGCGATTATTGCTTAAAATCGAGTATACAATACATTTAATTTGTAAGAACGATGACAAAACCGTAACCTTTTTATTTATAATAACAACAATAATCACACCCTTTTTATTTATAAAACATCAGAAAACTTAATTCGAAAACGACAACAAGACGAAGAAGAAAAAAATAAACAGCAGCTCTTCGGCGCAAAACCACATCAAAAACAACAGCAAAACAGTGTGAAAACAGCAACATTAATAAGGTGTGAACAGTGGTCTTCTAGTGCGCAGCAACAGCAAAACACAGAGTGAAAATAATGCTTCCTTTTAGCGCGCAACAGCAGTGAAAACAGAACGTTTACAACATAAAAACAGCGCCTCATTTTCATAAAACAGCAATACAATTATTTCATAAAAACAGCAACTCATTTTATAAACATAAACCGCAACACAGCAACTCATTTTTAAGCAAACAGCAGCATTTTTATGTAGCAGACAGCAACATTTTGTTTTGAAAAACATCAAGACAACAACTCTTTTAGTTGGCAAACAACGGCACTTTAAGTTGACAAAACAGCAGCATTTGTATTCTTTTCAAAACAGCAACAGCGTACAATTTAAGTCACCACACATAGCATTTTCTCAATTTATTCTCAATTTCGTTTACCATCTAAAAACATATTTCAATCACCACATACAACTCAACATTCAATTAAAACTAGAACATATCATACATCATATCTCAAATCGATTTCTAGGTACTCAATCATCTGCCCTCAATCATTTATATATACGAAAATCGATCCTAACCCCCATCAAATCACCTAACTCACAATTTCAATCCTTCATCTCATATAACAATCCCAACACAATCGATTTCCTCAAGCCCTACCTACCCATACACCCATCAAAATCCATTATTAACGTTAGACCCACCCACCTTTACACATGTATATTGAGACTCATCACAACATTGCAGCAAGTTGTAGTGATAACACAACTTAAAGTAATCAACAGAACATCAAACCTAAAGCATTAATTCACAAGTAAAATATACTAACACAAAACACTTTATGCTTAATTAAAGTAAATTAAATACATTTGTGAGCATAAACAATTTTCAACTAGTTTAATAGAATCTCAAAAGCGGTCTCAATACAAATTTTACTCGTAAATCATAATGTAACGCAAATCATAGAAGAACGAAGGTACCACAAATAGATCACGAAAACACAAGATGGCACCAATCTTGAATTCACAAAAGTATGAAGGTTACAAATCAATACATAAAAGATAGATTTCACACTGTCACACATTGCGAACAATTAAACACAAAGTAAAAGCAAGAATAAACTAGAAACATAGAATATAGTCAATATTTGAAATCATGACATTTATCTATACTCCCGAAAATAAAAGAATTCGGTAAGTCTAGCACTTGGTAAAGAAAATATTTCTCATAGTAATCAAGGCATTAGAGGTCGTTCGTTGTGAAATGGCAACTCAAAAATATTTTCTCTTGGGGTCATAAAGAGTTAGTGACATGCTTCGTAGGAGAGAAAATAGAGCATACAATACTACATCACCGATCAATTTTGCACATCGTTAATATATAATAAAACACGAGCACGAACATCAACAGTTTAACTTTAGAGTTTCATACATGAAGTTGTGTTTCAGTAAAAGTACTAGAACATCTCTAGGCCCCTATAAAAGAAAGAAATCAGATAACACAATGCAATTAAGTAAATGTCATTTCATCTGCCGGTGGCTTCACAACATCCCACATTTAGAAAAATCGAGCAATTGAGAGAAACGAAATAAATAAATAAATATTGTAAAAATGTAGTTATCATTAAAATCTTTTCATCTACAATCTCGCTCAAAGGAATCAACAACTATAGCAATTACGGGAAAAATTATACTTATAGTAATCAGAATATCACAACACGCTAGTTGTCCAGTGAAAACCTTATATAGATAACCAAGCAATTCGTAAGCACTTAGTTTAGAGCATCATAAGCAAATAAAAGAAACACGTTATAAAAACTTTGAATAAGACATAGTAATGTTTACTTAGACAAGATAAACACATTTTTGAGTATTCCATAAAATAGTGGTTAAACACAAGAGTACCCGCAGAGTCAATAAACATTTTAATTTTCACTCTCCAAAACAACATAATGCAACCAACCACAACAAAGCCAAGTCATAGAAGCCTGGACTAGTAAAGTTAGAATTCATAGAACACGGTTACTAAACAAAAATCACAGATTGTATGAATTCAAAGATCACGAAACAACAAAGTCACAAAATAGGGCCTAAATACAAGGTTCACACGAGAAAACACTCGATTGGCCCACAACACACACGGTCTAAAGGGAATATTGAGCTCTATGAAAGTCACTTGGATTTTAACCCTCACTAACAACGGTAATATTGATGATCCTGCCCAGCTACGAGTACCTATCATTCGTCCTATTACCTCGAGAACGTAACCAACTAATGGCCTGGTCTCACGACTATCAACAATCAAACAAGCAAAGCATGAAACTCTACTCGAGTTCACCAATCAGAAACACAATAGACAATACAACAGTCCGGTTAGAACCGACGCGCACTACAAAGATAAACAACGATTAGGACTAAAAGACTCTACGATCGGACAACTTGGTCTGGATGACCGAATCGCTCGATACCACTAATGTAACGCCCCTTTTCTACCCCTCAATTTACACGTCATTATCAGAGTAATTTCCTTTTTCAAAAATATTAATTTAATTGGTAGAAAAGAAATGCTACCTCGTCATAAAAACTCATCTCATCAATTGCACTCATTAAAGTTTGTGCAACAAAACCACGTCTTAAAAGTAAATGTCATAAATCAACCATCACAGCGGAATGAAATAATAACCTCACTAAGCCTCTCAAAACACATCTCATAGTATCAACATAGTCATTAAACAGTTAACTAATAGCTAATAAATGTCAACCACGCCCCCTAGGTGTTACGGTATCAGAGAGCGACTCGACAGACAACCCAATAGCTAATACCGAAGGCAGCAAGACCTTCACTCGCGGTCACCTGCAGCGTTGCCACAAAGGAGCAACATTCCAAGCAGAAGGGGTGAGAATTTCAATAAAACATAATCAGGTACATAATAGAGAAATGAGAGCAGGCAATCACACAGCATCATCATCATCACATCACATTGTAATCACACAACACCAGCTCAAATCACAAACAACATCAATTCACAGACATGATTATGTATGAAGATGCAACCCCCACCAGGGCATATGCATGATGGTACCATATCATCGCAAAATGGCCGAAGCCTAAACATCGCAAAAGTGGCCGAAGCCTAAACATCGCAAAATAATGCACATGCCATGAGACTCTATGAAACACATGTGCAACTCACCAAAACTCACCTGGGGTGCCTCGTCATCGTTATAAAACACTCATAGAGTGTATTCCTTCGCAAATCATCACAATCATTATACATCATCACTATAATTATACTCATAGAGTTTACACATCATCAATCATCACGAATCATAATACATCATCATCAAGCAATTACTCATAGAGTACACTCTTCGCAAAAACATCATTTGTTCATATTACATCATCATAACACACTATCCTCATCATCATCATTCATCATATATATATATATATATATATATATATATATATATATATATATATATATATATATATATATATCATTTGTCTTTTAGATTAGGGTGTTATAAAATAGTGCAATTGATTGACTATGGGATTACTCAGTAATCGATACTACTTGCAATGAGGCATTGGCCACCTTTGCAAGACTCTCGATGATGCCCTTGTAAATACACCGTGAAAAAAATTTCGACCTTAGTGGTAAACCCACAGTCTAGCCATAGTCAATTAGCACACTAGTAGTATAACGGTTCACCGAGACTCATTTATATAACATAGCATCACAATTTTTTTTGTTAAGAATCGTCACGTTTCAATTCGGGAAAAACACCTAAGATTTTCAAAAGAGTAATCGATTCATAGCTACTTGTTTTCAAAAGAGGAATTGATTCATAGCTACTTGTTTTCAAAAGAGGAATTGATTCATAGCTACTTGTTTTCAAAAGAGGAATTGATTCATAGCTTTCATTTTTAAAGAGGGAATTGATTCTTTGCTTCATTTCTAAAGGAAGGAATCGATTCCTTGCTTCTATTTTGAAGAGGGAAATCGATTCTTGCCTTCCTTTCTAAAGGAATGAATCGATTCCTTGCTTCATTACTAAGGGGGAAATCGATTCTTGCCTTCATTTCTAAAGGAATGAATCGATTCCTTGCTTCATTACTGTAATACCCCAATTTTGTCCGCCCTTTTTAATTTAAGTCAATTTCAGTTATCCAGCTCAACTAAATTGAAATACCGTTGTTTAAATTAAGCAGGCACGCGAATGATCAATCTTTTCGTGCGTTCTTCAATTTAGTCTCCGTATTTGGGTTTAGTCGTACATAAGTAGTGTCTTTAGTTAATGAGCTCATTTCTCCTATTTGAGTCTCGTTTTAGCGTATTCGTCTAGTCTGGCCCGTTCTCGTCTTTGTGTTTGGCCAGACTCCTTTTATTATTATTATTATTCCTATTTTGTGCAGTTAATTCATTTTGAGCATATGTATATAGTCCAAGATTTCAAAAATTCTATTTAGTGTCATTTACAATTTAAAAGTGTTATATAATCCAAAAATGTCAAAAAGGAGTCTATTTAATTTTTATTACAAATTAGAAGTGTTCAAGTGTCCAAATGTCCAAAAAAATACAAAAAATAATAATACAAAACATACAAAAATAAATAAATTCGAAAATGCAAAAATAGAATAGAAAGCAAGCAAAGAATAAAGAATGAGAGTGGGGTTCCAAAGTGTTTGCTCTCCAAGTTTCTTTGGGCTTGGGTCCGAACACTGAAAAGAGTCAAAACCCAGTCAAAGCAATTTAATGACTAAACCTAAAATTTTAATATAAAAAGGATGGTCAACAGCAGCAGAAGGGTACACAATTTTCGAGTAAAAAAAAAAAACACCAAAAAACAGATTAGGGTTTTACACTGAAACCCTAATCACCTAGACAGATCTGAGTAGTAAGAAAGAAGAACAGTAGCAGTAAAGAGAAGATAACAGCAGCAACAATAGAGCCCCAACAACAGTAACAATATCAGTCACGCAAACAAGCAAGTGCAGATCTCGTTTTTCTTTTCAATCTTTTTCAGAACAAATCGGAAGTCAGGTTGGTTACTAAAGCTACTGTTAAATCGTTTTTCTACAACTTTATCACTGTTTGCAATTTTAATGTCTATGAGCATGTCCTAATGAGCAAAGAATCAAATGAGAGTAGCAGAGCGAGAATGAACAGAACCATTAACAAACTACAAACTGAGACGCGCATGGTAGTACATCAGAATCTGTTTTTGAAATTAAATCAAAATAAGGATCAGGTTTTTGTAATCAGAGCATAAAATCAGAGATGGGGTTAGAGTAGCAAATATAGAGAAACACACTAGTAACAAACCCAAAGAAGTGATATGAGTAGAGAGGAGAAGGAACTGAAACAAAAAAACGAACCAGAAATAAAAAACGTGAGGAACCGAACCTGTAGTGCTGCCTCCGACGACAGCGCCGCCGTGTACTTCTCCTTCTCCGACGTTTCCGGCGAGCTCGGTTCCCTCCCCCCATCGCCACGAAGTCACGCGAGCTTCCCCCCACTCCGTTCGCGTCAGCCACCAAAAACCACCACTCCTCCGTCAGCCACCAAGAACAGATCCGAAAAACACCACCCAACCACCGTCGCAGGTCCCCGTCTTCCTCCTCTCTCCCATCGGTCCGATTCCCCCTCCCTTTTACCTTCGGACTTCTCTCTCTCTTCACCCACGAACGTCGCTCTCTCTCCCACCATGGCGATTTTTTCGCCCCCTGTTTCTCTCTCTATCAGCTGCGCCGCGCAGCCAGGGGGAAGGAGAAGGGTAATTCAAAATTAGGTTTATTAGGGTTTTATGGTTATAGTTTTTTTTAGTTTATTTTTTTTAATTATCAGATTACAACCTACACCCCTCTGTTACCTCGCGGATCCCCTGGCACATTCCTTTTTTTTTTTCTGGCCAGCAGCGCCCAAACAGTCAAAAAACTAAATGGGCCTTTAATTTCCACACCCCCTGCTTAGTTATACAACCCCCGTAACTAGTAACACCCCCATTTTGCAATTCTTCACCTTTTTCTCGTTTTTTTTTAATTCTTTTTCAACTCAAATAATTTCTCAATAAATCAAAAAACTTTGTTAATGATTTTGCGAAGCCTCTGCTTGCATAATCATTAACAATGGGGAACTAGTGGTGATCACTTGGAGCCTTTGCTCAATTGATCATCATGAATGCCTAATTTTTCTAAATACTTTCGATGAATCAAAAAACTTTGTTAATGGTTTTGCGAAGCCTTTGCTTGCATGATCATTAACAATGAGGAACTAGTGGTGATCACTTGGAGCCTTTGCTCAATTGATCATCATGAATGCCTAATTTTCCTAACAAACTTTTCAATAAACCAAAAACTTTGTTAGTGGTCATGCGAAGCCTTTGCTTGCATAATCATTAACAATGAGGAACTAGTGGTGATCACTTGGAGCCTTTGCTCAATTGATCATCACGAATGCCTAATTTTTCTAAAAACTTTCAATAAACCAAAAAACTTTGTTAGTGGGTTTTGCGAAGCCTCTGCTTGCATAATCATTAACAATGAGGAACTAGTGGTGATCACTTGGAGCATTTGCTCAATTGATCATCATGAATGCCTAATTTTTCTAAATATTCTCAATAAATCAAAAAAACTTTGTTAATGGTTTTGCGAAGCCTCTGCTTGCATAATCATTAACAATGGGGAACTAGTGGTGATCACTTGGAGCCTTTGCTCAATTGATCATCATGAACGCCTAATTTTCCTAAAAAAACTTTTCATTAAATTAAAAACTTTGTTATTGGTCCTGCGAAGCCTTTGCTTGCATGATTATTAACAATGGAGTGCTAATGGTGGTCACTTGGAGCCTTCGCTCAATTGATCATCATGAAAGCTCAGTTTTCACAATTAACAAGATAAAAAAACAAAAACCAAAAACCTAGAACTACGTAGCTTTGAGTTCTCCATCGCACCTGGAGATACGTAGGAGCGGATCCCCTCCGTCAAGCACAATAAACTAAAAACATTTTTCCTTTCAAAAAAACCCAAAGCGGCTAACTCTCGTCAAGTACCGCAAATAAAAATTCATTAAGTCTTTTCAATAGAGGCAAATAAAAGTATTTTTCAAATCAACACACAGAACCACACATTAATTAAAGGTTCCCTTTCAGTAGAAAGGAGGTATGGGGTGCTAATACCTTCCCCATGCCTAACCGACCCCCGAACCCAAATCTTTCGGTTTTCCAAAAGACCGTCTGCCTTCCCAAAAAGGTTTTTCTTCAATATTTTCCTTAAAAAATATTGGTGGCGACTTCATTGTCTTAAAACGTTGTAAACGAATAAAAACCCCTCGGGGACTTTTTCGGGCGCAACAATTACTAAGGGGGAAATCGATTCTTGCCTTCATTTCTAAAGGAATGAATCGATTCCTTGCTTCATTACTAAGGGGGAAATCGATTCTTGCCTTCATTTCTAAAGGAATGAATCGATTCCTTGCTTCATTACTAAGGGGGAAATCGATTCTTGCCTTCATTTTTAAAGGAATGAATCGATTTCTAGCTTTGTATTTCAAGAAGGAAATCGATTTCTGGCTTCTATTTAGAGCCCAGAATCGATTTCCAAGTTTCATTTTTTTTTGAGGAAAACCATGATTCTTTAAACTCACCGTTACATACATCATCTAGAGACAATCAAATCAACCACAACAAATCAATCCCAATTTCATCAATTTCATCGAAATCAACCAAACTCCTCAACAATAATAAATCAATCAAACATCAACAATTCCAGCCACAAAATCAAATCCCACGAACCCCTCAAAACCCCATTATATACTCGATCGTGTTAAATCAAAACGCCCACCCTTACCTCTTAAACGTAAGCTCCGAAGAAGACGATTGAAGGCATCACACGTAACCACAGCAACACACGAACCAAATCTTTGAGGACCTGCGAAATTCTTCTTCTTCTTCTTCCCTCTCCTAGCGCCGCACAACCCTTTTCCTCCCTTGCTCTCTCTAAATTTCGTTTTTCTTCTCTGAATGAGAATGGGAGTGAGGGTTTCGCATAACCCTTGGGGTTAAGCTGTGGGCCTTTCACGCATTGGGCTCACAGCTACACCCCCCACTACTACTCGATCCCACTCCTACACAAAACATGATATTCACCTTTAATTTAATTAACTCACGCTTCAACTAAATTAATAATTCAACTAATCAAATTAATTAAACTAATTAAATTATTTTATTTTATTTTATTTTTCGGGGTGTTACAACGAGCGAGAGTTAGTGAGAGAGTGAGAGTTAGATATACTAACATAGAGTTATTTAGAGTGAGAAAGAGTGAGGGAGAGTGAGGGAGAATTAGAGAGAGTGAGACTGAGAAATAGAGAGTGAGACTGATTGAGGGAGAGTGAGAATGAGTAAGACTGAGAGAGATTTAGTGAGAGAGAGTGAGAGTAGATATACTAACATAGCGGGACTTAGAGTGAGAGAGAGTGAGATAGAGTGGGATTGAGATAGAGTGAGGGACAGTGAGAGAGAGTGAGGGACAGTGAGAGAGAGTGAGACTGACTGAGGGTGAGTACTGAGGGAGAAATAAAGAGAGTGATATTGAGTAAGAGAGAGTGAGAGAGAGTGACAGAGAGTGAGGGAAAGAGAGACAAAGTGAGATAGAATAAGGGAGAATTAGAGAGAGTGAGACTGAGTAAGAGAGAGTGAGACTGAAAGAGGGAGAGTGAGGGAAAGTGAGATTGAGTGAGGGAGAGTGAGACTGAATGAGATAGGGTAAGGGAGAATTAGAGAGAGTGAGACTGAGTAAGAGAGAGTGTGAGAGAGTGAGACTGACTGAGGGAGAGTGAGAGAGAGTGAGACTGACTGAGGGAGAGTGAGAGAGAGTGAGGAAGAGTGAGATAGAGTGAGGGAGAATTAGAGAGAGTGAGACTGAGTACGAGAGAGTGTGAAAGAGTGAGAGAGACTGAGGGAGAGTGAGACTAAGTGAGTTAGAGTGTGGAAGAGTGAGAGAGTGTGAGACTGAGTAAGAGTGTGTGTGAGAGAGTGAGACTGAGTAAGAGAGAGTGAGACTGAGTAAGAGAGAGTGAGAGAGAGTGAGGGAAAGTCAGACTGAGTGAGATAGAATAAAGGAGAATTAGAGAGAGTGATACTGAGTAAGAGAGTGTGCGAGAGAGTGAGATTGAAAGAGGGAGAGTGAGATTGAGTAAGATAGAGTGAGGGAGAGTGAGTGAGTGAGAGTGAGATAGAGTGAGGAAGAGTGAGAGAGAGTTAGAGAGAGCGTGAGAGAGTGAGACTGACTGAGGGAGAGTGAGACTGAGTAAGAGAGAGTGAGAGAAAGAGAGACTGAGTGAGATAGAATAAGGGAGAATTAGAGAGAGTGAGACTGAGTAAGAGAGAGTGTGAGACTGACCGAGGGAGAGTGAGACTAAGTAAGAGAGAGTGAGAGAGAGTGAGGGAGAGTGAGATAAAGTGAGGGAGAATTAGAGAGAGTGAGACTAAGTAAGGGAGAGTGTGAGAGAGTGAGACTGAAAGAGGGAGAGGGAGACTGAGTGAGATAGAGTGAGGGAGAATTAGAGAGAGAGACTGAGTAAGAAAGAGTGTGAGAGAGTGAGACTGACTGAGGGAGAGTGAGACTGAGTAAGAGAGAGTGAGAAAGATATAGAGAGAGTGAGGGAGAGTGAGACTGAGTAAGAGAGAGTGAGAGAGAGTGAATGAGTCCAACAACGCAAATTGTAAAACTTAGACTTAAAACCAATCCCACCTTTACCAAGTCTCAAATCTTGACCGTCGAATAAAAAAGTAATATATAAAAAAAGGAGTGTGTAAAAAATTAATAAATCATAATTAACCCATTTACTATTTTTAATTACATTTATAGATTTTTTTTTTCAAAAAAACAGTTTTATGAATTAAATAATTTTTTGTGGGAACAAAAATGAGTGCGTAAAATTTGGTTGCAATGTAGTTGAATAAAATAATTAACCCGTTTGCTAACGTTTTTTAATTACATTAACTGGTTTTTTCCAAAAAAAAAATGAACTTTATGAATTAAATATTTTTTGGGGGGAACAAAAAGAAGTGGGTAAAATTTGGTTGCAAGGTAGTTGAATAAAATAAAAAACGCAGTTTTTTGAATTTAATATTTTTTTGGTTGGGTCCATTTCATAAATTTCAGTTTTTCGTAGGACCAACAACGCAAATAGTAAAACATAGGCTAGAATCCAATCCATTCTTTAGCAGGTCTCAATCTTGGCCATTGAATAAAAAAATATTAAATCAATGGTTCCACAATCTACGGGGATCGGTACGCAACTAAAGATGGTTGTGGATCCTGTGATTGATCGGCTACATCACATTCACTCACACCACATGCAATTGTCCCCGTTTGCTGATTTTGTTTTTATGATTTCTAACATTTTTCGGATCTCTCTCCATCATCCACCTGCAAAGAAACCGTTCATCGCTGGACCATTAATTATAAATAAATGAGAGGATGTGATTTCAAAACCGTGCGTAAAGAAAAATTATAGTACAAAAATAGTAACATAAATTTGTGGGTCCTATATTTAGGATGTGTTTACATTATTTTTGTGTTAGAACACAAAGCTCACATGTTTTCAAAACCGTGCGTCTTTTTCTCTCTTACTATCTTCTCAATAATAAGTCCATTTGTTTGACAGTACGCTGGGTTGTTAGCAATAGCAATGCATGGTTTAATTTGTGAGACACACTAAATTAATAGCAATGCATGGTCCTTGATGAATAAAATCCGAGAACTATTAAGGCAAGATCGTTGACTTGCCCATTTTGGTGGGAAAATTTTATTCCCACCATTTATCAATATACCCCTCATTTTGTACCCCACTGTTTACCAATATACCCCCTCTATATTTTTGGACCGACATACTCGCACTCTATATTCTGTACCCCACCATTTACCAATTTACCCCTCATTTTGTACCTCACTGTTTACCAATATACCCCCACTCTATATTTTTGGACCGACGTACCCCTGACAAATTTTTTATTTGTCCAACACTCTTTTTTTTATCCACTTTTGGTGGGAAAATTTTATTCCCACCATTTACCAATATACCCCTCATTTTGTACCCCACTCCAATATACCCCCGTTCTATATTTTTGGACCGACATACCCCTGACAAATTATTTTTTTGTCCAACACTCTTTTTTTTTATCCACTTTTGGTGGGAAAATTTTATTCCCACCATTTACCAATATACCCTTCATTTGTACCCCAATGTTTACCAATATACCCCCACTCTATATTTTTGGACTGACATACCCCCACTCTATATTTTGTACCCCACTATTTACCAATATACCCCTCATTTTGTACCTCACTGTTTACCAATATACCCCCACTCTATATTTTTGGACCGACATACCCCTGACAAATTTTTTTCCAACACTTTTTTTTATTATTAAAATGTACCCCTCATTTTGTACCCCAATGTTTACCAATAAACCCCCACTCTATATTTTTGGACCGACATTGTTGCCTCATCCCACCAAGGGCTATTGTTGCCTCTTCGTCTTATATATATGTGTTGCGTATTTTTATACCCCCCTTATAAAATGTTGATGTTTTTTCGAAACTACATCTGTTGGCCAATTAATCACCTCCCCGTGCATCGCACGGGTAATCGTCCTAGTATGTAGTAAATCACACACAGCATGAAACGCGTGCTATTTATTTATTTGTTTATTTATTTATTTATGTCCTTATCTACTTTGTTTATTTATTTATTTATTTATTTATTTATTTATTTATTTATTTATTTATTTGACAGTCACGTTGCCTGCCATTGTTGCGAAAAAATAAAAAGAAAAATGAACTTTTCTGGACTTTTATATCCTTGTGATCGGGTGGGTTTTATGGTCCACAACCAACATTAGTTGTGTACCGGTCAACCACTATTTACCTGTTTTCACAGGTTTGCAGGTTTTGGTTAATTAAAACACGTTATTACCAATGGAGCATAGTATTCTGGAATATTATAAAAAAGACCCTAAGTTTTGTTTTTGACAGCGACCAGAAAAAGACCCTAAATTTTATCTATCCTTTTCTTTTCCTGCTTCCTGCTGCTCTTTAACCTCTTCATTTTCATGCTGCTCTTTATAATGGCATTCTCGATTATTGATTTCTGATCAGTCCAACTGTCTCCAACAGGACGTGATGTTGGTTATTTGATAATTTAACTGTTAAGAGTTGTTAGTCCAATTAATAAATGTTAGTTGCTGTAAATAGAGTTAGTTTTCATTCAGTTAAATGTTGGTTGTAATAAGCTCGGTTCTGTTACTGATAAATAACAGAAAGTGAGAATTGTCAATTGTAAAATCAAGCACCTATTAATAGTGCAACAATCAATGAAAGAACTGTGAATTTTCCTCATTTCAATTCTGTTAGAGTTTACAATTGGTATCTAGAGCTTGAAAGAGAGGGACCTGTCAAGAACTCAAGAATCGAGTTCTCAGCCATGGCGGAAAGAGAAAGCAATGGAAACTATACGCACACATCGATTCCCAAATTTGACGGTCATTACGACCATTGGGCGATGCTAATGGAAAATCTTCTTCGCTCAAAGGAGTATTGGAGCATTGTCGACGGCGGAATTCCTGAATTGGCAACACCGGCAACGGCGGAGAACACAAAAGCGCACGAAGAAGGAAAGCTGAAAGACCTAAAGGCAAGAAACTACCTATTTCAGTCTATTGATCGTGAAATCATGGAAACGATTCTTGACAAAGAATCGTCGAAGGCAATTTGGGACTCCATGAAACAGAAATTTCAAGGAACGACGAAAGTGAAAAGATCGCAATTACGTGCAGCGAAAAGGGAATTCGAGCTTCTCGGCATGAAAGATGAAGAAACGGTGACAGAGTACTTTGGAAGAACCCTAGCAATTGTCAACAAGATGAAAATCTATGGTGAGAAGGTTGATCAAACAGAAATAGTTGAAAAGGTAATGAGATCAATGCCTGAGAAATTCAACTATGTTGTAGCTGCAATTGACGAAGGGAATGATGTGACAAAGATGACTGTGGAGAGAAGAAGAGCAAGTCTTGAAGGTGAGTAGCACTGGGAGAGGGTCTGCAAGAGGAAGAGGTCGTGCTTCTACAAGAGGAGGAAGAGGTAGAGGGAGACAGTCCTATAAAGACACCCTGGAATGCTATAGATGCAAGAAACTTGGACATTTCCAATATGAATGTCCAAGTGGAGAAGAGAAGGCATAATATGCAGAAGCAAACGAAGATGAGGAGGTACTTCTGATGGCTGCAATAGAGGCTGCTATAGAAAGAATAAAGAGGATCTGGTATTTGGATTCAGGCTGCAGCAACCACATGTGTGGTGAAAAGGAGTGGTTTTCAAAGCTCGATACTACGTTCAGAGAAAGTGTAAAGCTTGGAGATGGCTCAAGAATCTCTGTTGAAGGTAAAGGTACTGTAAAATTAAAGGTGAAAGGAATGGTTCTGGTGGTAACAAATGTGTACTATATTCCAAGGTTGAAGAACAATTTAATTAGCCTTGGACAATTGCAACATAAGAAAGAACTATCAATATCTCTGCATCAAGACCAGTGCAAGATTTATCATGAAGAGAAAGGACTTATCATCACCTCCAAAATGACAAAGAACAAGCTATTTCCAGTTACAGCAACAACCCTATCCACTACATGTCTTTATACAGCAAAAGAAGATGTCTTTCATCTATGGCATCGCAGATTTGGACACTTGAACATGAGAAGTTTGAAGGAACTAGCTCAAAAGAACATGGTTGAGGGTATGCCAGAGATAAAGGAATCAAGCAGAACATGTGAGGAATGCATGAAAGGCAAGCAACACAGGACTGAATTTCCAAAGTCATCAAACTGGAGGGCCACAGACAAGCTGGAACTAGTTCATTCAGATATTTGTGGACCAATTAAGCCTGAATCAAGTGGAAAGAAGAGGTATATTCTTACTTTTATTGATGATTTTAGTAGGAAAACCTGGGTTTACTTCTTAGCTGAAAAGTCTACTGCACTAGCCTGTTTTAAGAATTTTAAGACATTAGTTGAGAAGGAATGTGGAAAGAGTATTGCCTGTCTTAGAACTGATAGAGGGGGTGAGTTTACCTCTAAAGAATTTGATGAATTCTGTTCTAAAAATGGAATAAAGAGACAATTAACTACTGCATATAGTCCTCAACAGAATGGCATAGCCGAGAGGAAAAATAGGACTCTAATGGAAATGACTAGAAGTCTTCTTGCCAATAAATGTGTACCAAAAAATTTCTGGCCTGAAGCTGTGAATTGGGCTGTGTACTTGATAAATAGAAGTCCTACAGTAGTTCTAAAAGAAGCTACACCTGAAGGAGTTTGGAGAGACAAGAAACCTAATATTAGTCACATTAGGGTGTTTGGTTGTCTAGCATTTGTTCATGTCCCTGGTGTGATGAGAAAAAAGTTGGATGACAAGAGTGAGAAATGCATTTTCTTAGGAGTAAGCAGTGAGTCTAAGGCTTATAGACTGTATAATCCAACATCTAAGAAGATTATTGTTAGCAGGGATGTTGTATTTTCTGAGGATGATTGCTGGAACTGGGAAACTAACTCTAGTAACTCTGCAAGTGATAAAAGAATTGATGAAGAAGGTGAAGAGATAAGAGCAGAAAATGACAATGAAATAGAGCAAGTTGAGGAAGCTGAAACAAGTAACAATACTGCAAATTCATCACAGATGGAAGAAGTACAAGGTGCTGAGCAAAACAATCGAGAGCCAAGAGTAAGAAAGCCACCAGGGTGGTTAAATGACTTTGAAACATCTCTGTTTAGCAAGATCAGTGATGAATATGAGGATATTATGAATTTAGCAGTGATGAGTTCAATAGATGATCCAACCACGTATGAACAAGCTGCTGTACATGAAGTGTGGAAGAAAGCTATGGATGCTGAGATGCAATCCATAGAGAGAAACAAAACATGGAAATTGACTTCCTTACCCAAAGGTGCCAAGAAGATTGGAGTGAAATGGGTTTATAGAACAAAACTCAATGAAGAAGGTGAGATAGAAAAACATAAAGCAAGGCTAGTGGCAAAGGGGTACTCCCAAAGGCATGGCATTGATTTTGATGAGGTGTTTGCACCTGTTGCAAGGTGGGATACTATAAGAACTGTCCTGGCAGTAGCTGCTATGAGAAATTGGAGTGTATATCAGTTAGATGTGAAGAGTGCATTCCTTTATGGTGACTTGGTGGAAGAAGTATATGTTGACCAGCCACTTGGATACATCATCAAAGGAAAGGAAAATGAAGTGTACAAGCTGCAGAAAGCTTTGTATGGGTTGAAGCAGGCACCAAGGGCCTGGTACAGCAAGATTGAGGCTTATTTTGATGAGCAAGGATTTACAAAGTGTCCCTATGAACATACACTGTTTACAAAATTCGATGAAAATGGTAATTGTTTGATAATAAGTTTGTATGTGGATGATCTTATCTTTACTGGAAATCACAAAGATATGTTTGAGGAGTTTAAATCATCTATGAGAAGAAGGTTTGAGATGACTGATCTAGGGAGGATGAGGTATTTCCTAGGCATAGAAGTAATTCAACAAGACAGTGGAATTTTTATCTGTCAAAAGAAATATGCAGCAGAAATACTGCAAAGGTTCGATATGCAGAATTCAAAGCCGGTTAAAACTCCAATTGTAGCAGGGACAAAACTATCAAAGAATGATGAAGGAAGTGCTGTAGATGCAACCAATTAGAAGCAAATAATTGGAAGTCTTATGTATCTTACAGCAACTCGTCCTGATATAGCTTTTGCTGTAAGCTTTATCAGCAGATTTATGGAATCTCCAGTTGAAAAACACCTTGTTGCAGCCAAGAGGATTATGAGGTATGTACAGGGAACAATTGACTATGGAATTCTATACAAGAAGGGAGGAAATGGCAGGATTGAAGTGTACTCAGATTCAGATTATGCTGGAGACCAAGATGATAGGAAAAGCACAACAGGGTATGTATTCTTGCTGGGAAAAGGTGCAGTATCATGGTGTTCTCGAAAGCAACCAGTTGTTACACTGTCAACAAGAGAAGCAGAGTTTATTGCTGCTGCTGTATGTGTCTGTCTGGGTATTTGGCTGTGCAGGATATTGGAAACTATTGGAGCAAAACAACAAGGCAGCCTAGCTATTCTATGTGATAACACTTCAACAATCAAGCTATCTAAAAATCCAGTTATGCATGGGCGTAGCAAGCACATTGATGTGAGGTTTCACTTCCTTAGAGAGCTGAGCAAGCAAGGTAAAATTGAGCTGGTGCATTGTGCTACTCAAAATCAAACAGCTGATGCAATGACTAAAGCTCTCAAGAGTGAGACCTTTGAGAAGTTCAGAACACAGCTTGGAATGTGCAGAATTACAGAGTTAAACTGATTGCAATATGCAATTCAGTTTAAGGGAGGATGTTAAGAGTTGTTAGTCCAATTAATAAATGTTAGTTGCTGTAAATAGAGTTAGTTGATCATTCAGTTAAATGTTGGTTGTAATAAGCTCGGTTCTGTTACTGATAAATAACAGAAAGTGAGAATTGTCAATTGTAAAATCAAGCACCTATTAATAGTGCAACAATCAATGAAAGAACTGTGAATTTTCCTCATTTCAATTCTGTTAGAGTTTACATTAACGTGTCACGTTGCCTGCCATTGTTGCGAAAAAATAAAAAGAAAAATGAACTTTTCTGGACTTTTATATCCTTGTGATCGATCGGCTACATCACATTCATTCACACCACATGCAATTGTCCCCGTTTGCTGATTTTGTTTTTATGATTTCTAACATTTTTCGGATCTCTCTCCATCATCCACCTGCAAAGAAACCGTTCATCGCTGGACCATTAATTATAAATAAATGAGAGGATGTGATTTCAAAACCGTGCGTAAAGAAAAATTATAGTACAAAAATAGTAACATAAATTCGTGGGTCCTATATTTAGGATGTGTTTACATTATTTTTGTGTTAGAACACAAAGCTCACATGTTTTCAAAACCGTGCGTCTTTTTCTCTCTTACTATCTTCTCAATAATAAGTCCATTTGTTTGACAGTACGTTGGGTTGTTAGCAATAGCAATGCATGGTTTAATTTGTGAGACACACTAAATTAATAGCAATGCATGGTCCTTGATGAATAAAATATGTAGTAAATCACACACAGCATGAAACGCGTGCTATTTATTTATTTATTTGTTTATTTATTTATGTCCTTATCTACTTTTATAACAATTAATAATAACAGGAAACGAAGAAAGAACGAGTAGTAGTATTAGTATTTTTTTACACCTGCTGCTCCCGTTTGCACACCTGCTGCTCCCGTTGGCGCTCCTATTGACGCTTTCGTTGACATTGTCGTTGGCATTGTCGTTGCTACTCCCGTGTGGCTCATAAAAAAAAGTGGATAAAATTTAATTATTGATTTTTTTAGAAATTTTTTTTGGAATTTTTGCAAGCGGTATCACTTTTTTTGACAAATGGTAGTGGTTAAATTAATTGGGTTCAATAGTTTGAGTAGATTATATTAAATAGTAAATTCTACATAATTTAATATTAGTTTAATTAATTTTATGTAGTTACTTTTTTTAACAAAAATTATTTTTTTCAAATTTTTTTGATAGTGAGTTGTTTGATTATGTTGATAGTAAAGAAAAGTGAAAGGAGTGAGAGAGATGAAAGAGAAGAGTAGGTTTTAAAGTGAAATAAAAAAAATTAAAAATGATTTAAGGGTGGGACCCACTAATGATAAAAGTGAATGAGAGAAAAAAAGTGAAAGGGATAAGATAGTAATTTTGGTGGTGGGTTGATTGTATATATTTACTAGCAGTATACCCGTGCATACGCACGGGTGTTGTCCTGTTATTTTTATTAATAGATAGACTTAAACATGATTTAATTAGTTTGAACATTACCTCCTGAAAATCAAGACTAATTTAAAGTAGATAAACAAAAGTTTCAAATAGTAATTAAATTAGTTCGAACATTACCCGTAAATATTTCCCATTAATATGTAATATTTTCCGTAGATATTACAAAACAAAATTGTATTAAAGTTTCAAATTTTCCAAATTGTAATATTATCGTAGAGACTAAATAAAACTTATCAATAGAGAAAATGAAATATTTAAAAGAAGGAGACATGTAGATGAAATTAAAGTAGATGTATTTTAAAGTTTCGTAACTTTAGAATATTTTGTTCAATTGACATTTTTAATCGTTAGGAAATTACCAATCATGTAGTAATAATGCAATCTCATGGCGAATAAACGAAATTTATTTTATCAGTAACAAAATTATACCAACATGTAACATTTTCCGGTTGTAACTCAAAAGTAGGATAATAGAATTAGATATTTGATGAGAGTGAGAGGGGGGAGAGAGATAGAGAGAAAATTGAGAAAGATAATAGTGAGAGAGGAAATAGAAAAATGTGTTTTAAATGTGAGATAAAAAGTTAAGGGATGATGTGAGAAAGTGAGACCCACAAAACATAAAAGTGAGATTAAATAATTGGGAATTAACATATTTGTCCTCAAAAAACTTGTTTTAGATAAGGATAATTTGGTATTTTTTGTAGTGGTTGTTTTAATTAAAGATATAGTTGATTAAAGATATAGTTGATGATAGTTGATTGATTATTAAGGTTAAATAGGATAAAGAAAATAGAGATATTAGTAGTGGGTATTTTGATTAAAAAAGATTATAGATTGATTAAAGTTATAAAGTTCATAGTTGATAGTTGAAGAGGAAAGAGAAAAATGAGTTTTAAATATGAGATTAAAAGGTTAAGAGATGATGTGAGAAAGTGAGACCCACAAAAAATAAAAAGTGAAATAGAATAATTAAAAATGACATATTTGTCCTCAAAAAGTAAGTTTCAAATAAGAGTAGATTGGTAATTTTGCTAATAGTTGTTTTGTATAAAATTACAGTTGATTATAGCTGATAGTAGATAGATTGACTTGACTAGGATCATATAAACGCATCAAACTTGAAGTGACATCTAGGAGACGAAAGAAAATATTATTATTTTAAAAAATAAGTTTATATATGAGATTGATTTTATATATATAAAATAAAATGACAGGTTCTATAAAAATAAGTTTATGATATTGATCCAGTCAAAAACAAAGTTTATGATATTTGTACCAAATGTGAAACTCGCCATAAGCAGAGGCAGATCTTCTTAAGAGCCGGGAGGAGCCACGGCACCTGTCAAAAAAATAGAATTTTCTTAAAAATACTACTAATAATAACTTTTTTTACTAAATACATACTACATATATCATACGCTTGCGACTAATTAACATACGACTGCATTAGCTTAACGGAAAGGAGCCGAATGAGAGTTCTCGAGGTAGCAGGTTCGAGTCCCTGTTCGTGAACCCCCAATTTTATTTTTAAGGCTTTTGACGTATTTTTTTAATTTTCCTTGTGTTATTATTGTATTGGCAGCCAATATGTCAGCATGTTCTTTTTTAACCAAATTTATAAATAAATGTTTATTTTTGTATAAAAGTTTCAATATTATTTTGACAAAAAAAAAATTAAAAATTTAAATTTACTAACTAAGTTTCTATATTTAGTCAAAATAAATTGAGTCTTTACTGTCAAAGCAAAATATTTTCTTTTTTAAATTTAGTTTGACTTGTAAATATAATTTGTTAATATATTAATATATTACGGCTCCCTCCAATATTTTTCTCAAGATCCGCCACTGGCCATAAGGTAGTTCACTTACAAACAACTTCACTCTCTCAAGGCCTCATGATTGAGAGGTTGCGTATTGACATAGGTAAGTCACCATCAGTTAAGATAGAATCGAATGAACACTGAGCAACAAAAATATTAGCAACTGAGCGGTTAAGAGCGTATTTAGGGTCCCCAGTTTGATTCGTATGGTGGCCACTCCTCTTTTTTGCAGTTATTTGTATATTTTTCTCAAAAATTAATATAAAAAACTAAATCAAGCAAGATTTGAACCCATGACATTAGGTAACTTTGACCACTAAACCAAAAAAAAAAAAACGATTATAAATACATAGTTAATTTTTGTTTATATATTTGTTACTATATTTTATTTCTCCATTTTTTTTTTTTGTCAAGATCCGCCATTGGTCACCATAAGGCACTTACGAATCATCTCACCCCTCACCTTAGGATTGGGCTCAAAGGACTTCGTATAAAGCTAAGAAAGTTGTCCTTTAAGAGCTTAGTAGCCTGAGATGATGCACTCAACACAACCAACCTAGCATACACTAGACATGGCCCGCACATGTGATGCCCAACTAACCCATGAAGGAAAGAGGTCTAACATAGGTGACCTTGATGAAAGGAAGTCAGTCACTATGTAATAGGCGGTTCTACCCGTTAATATATAGAAACCATACTTAAGGGTCTTTCACAAATGAAAAACACTTCACTCTTTAACTAGAAAAGTCTAACTTGCTAAGGAGTTGGTCTCTCGACTTTTACGCAAGTACAATATTGATTTTATCTAAATATAAATGATAAGTTGAAAACGCTGTCCTATTCAAAAAAATTAAAATCACATTTTAAGATAAAAACATATTTCAAGCAAAATGGTAAAAGGATATTTATATTTTTAAAATTTAGATTTTAAATTTTATAAAAATTGAAATTGAAATTGAAAGTAAAAATATATTTCATTCAACAAAATTTGAATTATTCATCTCAATTAAAAGCATTTATTTAACTACCAAGTTACTTGGTCAAAAAAATCAAATTATTACTAATAAATATAGTTTTCGTAAGACTGGTATTTACTTCTATGGGAAGAAATATTGAGAAAGAAACCATTCAGTTCAAACCAATGTTTTTATAATCAGATCAGAGATTGAACCAGCGAGACTTCCGAGTCGTGATTCAATTGGTTCACTCTGTTCAACCATTGTTGAATTGGATGAGTAATAATTAAATAAAAAATTCAAAGAGTATTAAATTTTGGAGAAAAAGTAAATTAAAAAAATTCAAAAAAAAACATTTTGACGGTGCAACTCGGATCAAATGGCGGTTCAATACACTTGAACCGTAGTTCAATGCGGTCTAACTCGATTCTAAACGGTTCAATTGACTATAGATCAGATGAGGTTGAACCAACCTCCATACAACCTGATTACCTGTCCAACTAGTTGAACTGTCAGGTTCGGCCCGTTCGTTCAACACTAGTTCATACTCCAATTTCGACCGATTCAACTTTTTTCAAAAACTAAATTAATTAAACAAACTGATTTGAGCATGTTTTTTCATGATGTAAATGAAAAATTAATTTATAGTATTTATTATTTTTAAAAAATTATAAATTTGGTCAAAAAAATTATAAATATTATCTATTTTATAGTTTGGTTGAATAAAAGAATTAGTTACAGTTTTTTCCAAGTTTAAGGTGGCTTAAATTTAACTCACCCAAAAAAAGACGTTGCTCAAAAATATTTTTGATAAATTATGTTTGAATGTTAATAAGCGTTCTTAATAGGCTTTATTACAGTTTCGGTCCTCTTATTTTATCAAATTTGAAATTTTGATCTCCTATTTTATTTTCGGCAATTTTGATCCTCTAATTTTATTAAATCTGTACTTCTCGTTATCCCATTTTTTCGCAATTTTAGTTCCCAGTTTTATCAAATCTGCAATTTTAGTCTCCCAAATAAATTGCAATCCAATTTTTATGGATATGCTTACGTGGCAGACGTCTGTTGTGTTGGTGTAATCATTGAGTATCGTAACACAACAAGTGTCAGCCACGTCACCACTTTACTGACACGTCGGCATTGTTGTAAAATAGATGACATGCAATTTAACTGAGGAAGTAAAATTGTGGATTTGATAAAATTGGAGGATTAAAATTGCGAGAAAAAAATAGAGAGATTAAAATTGTGGGTTTAATAAAATTGGCGATCAAAATTAAAAAAATAAAATAAAAATTTAAAATTGTGAATTTAATAAAATAAGTAGACTAAAAGTATACTATTTAAGGCTTTTTGACATAGGCATAGCTAGTTAGCTACTTGCGTCACAGCAAGATGTTGTGGTTGCATTCAAACAACCGACACTTACATTACCCAAACTAACCTCTCTATTTACTTGACAACTCACCTACTTAGGGGCAACATTGTAATTTCCTATGACACTTTTTCTTTAAATCTCTTCTCCAAATACACTTTCATCTCACTTCCACTTTTTTTCTACTTTCTCCTACTTACTTTTTTCAAATTTCAAAATCTAATCTAATATCTATTTATTCAAACAAACCACACTTACATTACCAAACTAACCTCCCTATTTACTTGACAACTCACCTAACTAAGGGCAACATTCTAATTTCCTATCACACTTTTTTTCAAATCTCTTCTCCCAATACACTTTTATCTCACTCCCACTTTTTTCTACTTTCTCCTACTTACTTTTTTCAAATTTCAACACCCACTTTCTTTTCCCACCATCTACTACAATCTACTAATCAATTAAAATAATCAATTAAAATTACGACATAACTGGACTAATATATAAAAAACATGAGATAATTGCACTGATATATAAATAATACGAGATTAATATCTAAAAATAACAAGAAGACTTAATCAATATTTAAACAACTAAATGATATTTAAAATACATATGTGACAAATATTTGTCACTAATACCTAAAAAAGGATAAATAGTTGTCATAGATATATAATAAAACATGAGATACATATTTCTTATTGATAATCTACTATCTATCTTTTACTATTTACTATAATCTACTAATTAACTAAAATAATCAATTGAAACTATGAGATAACTGCACTGATATAAAAAAAAAGGGGATAACTGCACGGATATATTAAAAAATACGGGATAACTGCAATGATAAATATAAAAACACGGGATAGCTACACTAATATATAAAAAAACACGGGATAACAACACTGATATATAAAAAAAACATTGCACTGATATATAAAAAAAAACACGGGATAACTGCACTTTGTTTTCTCACCATCTACTAAAATCTACTAATCAACTAAAATAATCAATTGAAGCTACCAGATAACTGCACTGAAATATAAAAATGCGGGATAACTGCACCGAAATATAAAAAAACACGAGATTAATACCTAAAAACAAGAAGACTTAATCACTATTTAAACTACTGGTTAATATTTAAAACACATGTATATATATATATATATATATATATATATATATATGTATATATATACTAAAACACGGGATAAATATTTCTTATTGATAGTCTACTATCTATCTTCTACTATCTACTATAATTTACTAATCAACTAAAATAATCAATTGAAACTATGAGATAACTACACTGATATATAAAAAAACACGGGATAACTGCACGAACATATAAAAAAATACGGAATAACTGCAATGATAAATATAAAAACACATGATACCTGCACTGATATATAAACAAACACGGGATAACAACACTGATATAAGAAAATTGCACTGATATATAAAAAAACAGGAGATAACTGCACTTTCTTTTCTCACAATCTACTACAATCTACTAATCAACTAAAATAATCAATTGAAGCTACGAGATAACTACACTGAAATATGAAAAAACACGAGATTTATATATAAAAAACAAAAAGACTTAATCACTATTTAAGCTACTGATTAATAGTTAAAACATATGTGACAAATATTTGTCATTAATACCTAAAAAAGGACATATAATTGTCACACATGTATACTAAAACACGGGATAAATATTTCTTATTGATAATCTACTATCTATCTTTTACTATCTACTATAATCTACTAATCAACTAAAATAATCAATTAAAACTATCAGATAACTGCACTGATATATAGAAAAACATGAGATAACGGTACTGATATAAAAAAAAAATACGGGACAACTGCAATAATATAAATAAAAACACGGGATAGCTACATTGATATATAAAAAACACGAGATAACAATACTGATATATAAAAAACACTGCACTGATAAATAAAAAATTACGGGATAAATGCACAATTGTTTTTAAATGATACTTTTACATTTTTTAGATTTTATTATTTATCTATTTTTTATTTCAGACTACTTTTTTTATCTATTTTAATTATTTATTTATTTTCACGGAGTAATGTTCAGACTATTTAAATTATGTCTAAATTCATTCATAGAAAGAACACGACAGCTCCCGTGCGTATGCACGTGTATCCTACTAGTATAATAATAAAACATGTTGTTGCGCCCCGAAAAATCCGGTTTGGACTTCTCGTTATGCAACTTGGAAAAAGTTTGGAGCCGCCACCAATATTTTAATTTTAAGACCAAAACATTGAAAAAAGGTCTTTTAGTAAGGCGGATGGTCTTTCGAAAACACAGAGATGTAGGTTCGGGGGTCGGTTATGTGTGGGGAAGGTATTAGCACCCCACACATCCTTTCTACCGAAAGGGAACCTTTAACTTGATGTGTGGTTTAGACAAATGTTTGGTTTGAAAACGACTTGTTCTACTTCTTTTTTTTTATTTCTTTTCTTTTTATTTGAAAGGATTTTTGGAAAACGGAGGAGAAAGGAAATCTTTTGTTATCTTTGAAAGGCGGAATAAAACAAAGATTTTTAAAAAAAAGGGGGTGGGAAAGAGAATTCTTTTTATGATTTTTTTGAAAGTGTGCTTGACGGGACATGAACCTGCTCCTACGTATCCCCACTGTGATGAGGAATCAAAGCTACGTAGTTCTCGTCTTTTGCTTTTGAGAATGGTTTGAGAGTTTTTCGCAATTGGGCGAGCGTTTGTGACGACCAAACAACAACGGTTTAGAGTGGTCGCACTACTAACTCTCGGGAAAAATCATCATTAACAATCAAACGGCAACGACGCGAGTGATCATCAATGACAATTGGTTTTTGTTTAACGAAGAAAATGTTTTCGCAAAGAGGTCGAGCGTTCATGGCGACCAAACAACAACAGTTTAGAGTGGTAGTACTACTAACTCTTTGGAAAATGAAATCATCATTAACGATCAAACGGCAACGGCGCGAGTGATCATCAATGACAATTGATTTTTGTTTAACGAAGAAAATGTTTTCGCAAAGAGGTCGAGCGTTCATGGCGACCAAACAACAACGGTTTAGAGTGGCCACACTACTAACTCTCGGGAAAAATCATCATTAACAATCAAAAGGCAACGGCGCGAGTGATCATCAATGACAATTGGTTTATTTGAGGAAGAAAATGTTTTTGGGAATGAGTTTTGGAAAAAACAAAGTAGAACAATTTCAACCAAATTCCAAGTCCATAACCAAATGCAAAATGAATGAATGAAGTTCAAACATATTCAACTAATCAAGCAATCATGAACATGTTGATCATCAACTAAGATTAAGCATGCCAATACAATCAAGAGATTTAATTGTCAAAGATGCAAGATAAAGTTCTCAAAACAATTGTGCGTGTGTGTGAGAATTGCTACAGGACGGGCAACAATCTCAAAGGGTATGCATTTATCTTAATGACTCTATGCTACAACAAGTAAGTAGGCTTACGTCTTCATATAAGAGTACATGCATGGGGGACGAATTGCACACAATTAAATCAAGACATTTAAATGGCATCATGAACGAGAGAATACAATTGATTATAGGCATAGAATGATCTAGGTTAGATGAATGAACATGCAAGCAATGATGTGCATGATTAGGCAAATATGTAAATGCATGAGCATACAAGACTATGCATGAATGAATAAGCATACAAGACTATGCATGAATGAATGCTTGAGCATACAAGACTATGAATGCATGAGCATAGTTATTGTGCAAGGTATGAACATTTGAGTATGCATGAACATGTGAATATGCAAGTTAGAAATGAATGCAAACGAATAAGTTAGAGGATGCATGAAGTATGCGAAATGAAAAGAGACCCAAAATCTCATTTTATTCATGGAAACAACAAAATAATGCAAGCAAACAACATGGATCAAGCTTTTTGGCAAGGATTCACATTATTAAGCAAAAAAATGCATCAAAATCCATGAATCCTAATTTTTCTAAGACATGTGAAATGAACAACAGCACAAATCACCATTTTATTCACGAAAATGCAAGAAAATAGTGAAATAGCACCAACACAATTTATTCCAAAAGGGAGAAACATTTCAAGCATTCAAGCCTCCCAAAGTGCTTGTCAAAATGCTTGAAATTCATTTCACCTTCAACAACAACAATTATACTAACATATTAACATAAGATGTAACCTTAAATGTACTGAAATGCTTGGTATGCAAAAACAAATTGATGATCTACATTTTTTATGCTAAAACTTTGATGATGATGCTAGGATTCAAGAATATACCTTAACTCCAAGCTAAATAAGCAAGAAATAAGATAAATGAATGCTAAACCACTTGAATCTACTCTTTAATCTTCAACTTTGAGCTTGATTCTAGAGATTTGAAGATGAATCTTTGAGGAGAATGCAAGAATGATGAGGGATCTAGTGTAGGAATGGACTTGAAGGTTGATTTGAGATGAAAAATGAAAAAAAAAATGAAGTGAGGGAGTGAGGGGAGAGCTTCGGCCAAGAGGGAGAGAGGGAGAGAGGAGTTATGTGCTAGGATTTTGGAGTGAATTGTGAGGCCAAAGATTGTGAGAGATGGGTTTAACAAGGTATTTATAGAATGCAATTAGGTTTAAGGGCATAATGATCATTGTGCATCACCTATTGTTCTAGGATTTCATTTAAAATTTGAATGGAGGGTGAGGATTGAATCACACTTTGCAAAGGGCAAAAAAAAAAATGAAAACTTGGAGGAGAATGAGAAGGGGTATGCGAAAATGAGAGGAGAGTGGTCCCAAGTTTTCATGAGTTCATCATCTTGACTATCAGACTATTGTGTGAGACCCTTCCAAATCTTTATTGATTATTCTTTTCAAGATAATTGTACAAAAATCTAACCATTTTGAGCCATATACAAGGTATCTTGAAGAATATGCCATTTTGTAGATGAGCATGACCAAAATTATCATAAAAATCTCACCTTGCAATTTTGTAGAATATTCCTTTTTGATGCCTTTTTGAATTTGAAATTTTTTACCATGCATGCATGCGCCACATATATGCATGACCGAAAATATTTTGCCTCAAATAAACTTCTCTAAAATTGCACAATGATTTTTGACGAGAAATTATCCTTTTGTGAAAAATGACCAAAATACCCTTTTGCCCTAAAAACTTTGTTTTTTGCTCAAAAATGCATTTTCACTCTAAAAATGACCCTAAAAACCCTAAAATGACTTTTGAAACCCAAGAATGCATGCAAAATGCTCCTCACACTCTTTAAAAGGATGCCACACTTCACAAATTATTATTTTTTGTGAAAAATTAAGCCAGACAAAATTAAGGTATGACACATGTCACACAAGGCATGACTCACGTGGCCTTTATTTTTATTATTAGAAGAAGACATGTGGCCGTTGTTTTAAAATGAACCAGAGGACCCTGATGAGAGAGAATTTAACAGAAACAAAAGCTCTAGCTTCTTCTACTATGTCCTACTATTTTTTTTAAATAGAGAAGGAGAATTTATCATTAATAAATTAAAGTTATACTAAGTCAACAAGTGTTGGTTTTAGAAGTAATTGAGTTTGGATAAGATCTCATGTTAAAATTTTAAGTGTAGCAAAAATTTTGTTGGGAAGAAAGAACCCCACCAGCCGACAAGTGATTTTAATGGTAATTTTTCAATTGTTCTGAAGGAGATTTGAATTTCATCCTACGTACGAATATTAAGAAATTCCTTAGTAATTTTTACTAAA
This sequence comes from Oxytropis ochrocephala, assembly GCA_020916435.1. Taxonomy (NCBI): domain Eukaryota; kingdom Viridiplantae; phylum Streptophyta; class Magnoliopsida; order Fabales; family Fabaceae; genus Oxytropis; species Oxytropis ochrocephala. The sequence goes on along the minus strand of CM037090.1, from coordinate 25,411,392 downwards.
GGGGTACAATAGTTATTTCCCAATCAATGAAAAAATTCGGTAACCACAGAAACACTAAATTGTGGTTAGTATGTACTAACAACACAAACACTAAATTGTAACCACACAAATACTAAATTGTGATTAGTATGTACTAACCATTGGATAATTGTATAATGGTTTGGGCTTAGCCCGATTTAATAGAATCATTAATGTATGGGTGTTCTTTTTGACCTCCACAGTTACCACTTATACCCCCATTCAATTTTTTTCTTCCAATTTTACCCCTCAATTTTATCCAGAACGGATTTATCTAATAAATACATAAATCTGTTGGCTAAAGTTAACACAACAGATTTATCTATTTGGTAGATAAATCCATTTTGGATAAAAAAAAATTAGCAATTAATTACATATGTAAACCATGAGCCATATTGGAAATCTGTAGGTCATATATTTAAGGCTTAAATATCATTTACCCCCTGCAAATATCAACAAAATCCATTTACCCTGCAAAAAAAAAGTTTTAAAATACCCCTTGTAAATATAAACCGTTTACGATTATCCCCTTGCTGTTAGATTATGTTGACAACGTTAAGTGTATAATTGGTATAAACCGTTTACTGTTACCCCCCTGCAAAACATAAAACGTTTACGGTTACCCCTCTATAGGGGGTAACTAGAAACATTTATCATTTGCAAGGAGCATTATAAAACTTTTATTTTTACGGAGAATAAATGAATTATGGTGGTATTTACATAGGATATAAATGATATTTAAACCTATATTTAAATCCGTAGGTCATTAACCATTGCATCATACGGAAGTATGTTATGACAATGGAATTATTGATAGCTGCAAACACTCTATGTGCTAGTGTAAGAGAGTGGGAACATTTGAATGTATGGCCACCATTATGAATAGAATTCTATCCTTACATTGGCACAATTACAAATACTAACTACCATAGAAGTATTTTATTTAAATAAAAGCACGTGAAGAAAGTGTGGAATTAATAGTGAAATCACATAACCACACACGAAAGTCTTCCTTCCTCTTCCAGCTCTCAAGGCTATAAATAGAACACTGAAGCTACCACAAAGAGCACAACAAAGTTTGGCTTATAAACCATATATAACCCAAAAAAGAGTTCCAATCCACATTGTTTTTTCAAAATAAATATGGCTGGTCTAAACGTGGTGTCCCTTCTTAATCTCAATGGAAATGGCCATAGTCCATTAACCAAATCTGATGAGCAGATTTTAGAGGAGATTTATTCAACACATGTTTACACTAACACCAACTTTGATGCCGACTCTCTTTTCACCCTTGTTGATAACATCCTTAAGTCTTCAACCCGTGTTGTTGATAACATCGTACAAGTAATTAAATATACACACATAGTACAGTAGTACAACTAGCTTATGGTCTTCTAAATACTGGTATTAATTAAATTTGTTTACAGGGAAATCATGGGAGTTTGGAGCTAATAGAGAGAAAAAGACACTCCTCACGCTTCACTTCACCATTGTGTACTTTGAAACAAATTTCTTCCGAGGTCATTACTTCACTTCACCATGTGTCTGCTGTTTGGAGGATTTTGACATTTGTTAAAATTTACAGTAAATCATAAGTATATATACTTTTTATTAAAATAAAATATAAATATAAATAAATAATCAATTCAAAATAACTTACTAAAATTATATTTTTAAATTTATTTTCTCTCATTTTTCACACTTTTCTCTTTATAACATTACATATTGTTGGTATAATTTCATTATTTTTTGATTCTTGATAGAAAACTTTACATTGTCAGAATAATTGTTTTGTATAATTTATCTTTATTATGTCTTTATTTGTTATAAACAAATATTTAGTTGTTGAGTTCAAATGAAGTAACATTATGTGTTGTCAATATAACTATTTATTTATTATATATTGCCGATATAATTATTTTTTATATTTTATCATTATCTATATCTTTAGTTTTTACAAATAATTAATTATTTTGCTATATTAAGTTGCAATGGGAAAATATTTCTTATCTTCAATATAACCATTTTTTATTTTATCTTCATGAATATTTTTAATTTTATAAATGATTCTTTTGTTTTAAAGGCAAACTGAGAATCAAACATAACATGCTTGATATTGATTTTTTAATTAGCTTCTTGGTTAATCATTGATTCAGTCTCAATTTACTTTTAAACATTGACTTATAATTAATAATTAATAAAATATTATTATTACTGTGTGTGTATATCATAATTGTATGATGATGGCAGATGTCATGCAAGCCTCCAGGTGAAGAAGTTGCTCACAAAACAACACTAGCAATCCTCAACAAGTTGTCAAATCATTCGTGGATTGCAAAAGCAGTTCTTACACTTGCAGCTTTTTCTCTTGAATATGGAGAGTTCTGGCTACTTCCTCAACATCTCCCCACGTAACTAGCCTTAATCAAACGAGTTCCTCAACTCACAAATCCACGATGCCCTCATAAAACATCACAATGCTATTTTGAAATCAACAATCTTGTCAAGGCAACTTGGCAAGTCATCAATTTCATGCTCGAGTTTAAAAGACTTTACTTTTAAAACCCAACACGAAAGATATTGCGCCGCTTTGGCACCCGCTTTAGAACAAATCCCGGTTGATGTCTATTGGGCTATCATCACTATTGCATCAATTGTTACTCGATTGATTGCCTCACTACTTGATTCGTAAGTTTCACACTATTTTTGAAACCTTTTACAAATGCTAGCTAAAATACATTAAATTCATTAAATGTCTTATTATTTCTTGTAATTTTAGGAGAAGAAGCAAGACTTATATCAGTTTAATCAAAAGATTAACATCATACTCAACAAATTGAGGAAGCAGATGTCAATATGCAAGCAATGTGATTGGTAATTAATTTGTCACATAAACTTTTATTTTTTTTAACCCCTAAAATAGCATGGAATGAAAAAGCTGTGATGATGAGGAAATTATTTGAATTTTCAGAGGAAGAAGAATTTTACAAGATTCTCAAGAAACTCTTTGAAACCCCAACTGAAATTTTGGAAGTGTTTAAGGTGCTGATTTTTGGAAAAGAATCTCCACATGCACCCATATATGATGGTGCCACCAAAACACTGGTTAGTATCATATCTTGCTTAATGTATGACAATCAATAACTTTTTTTGTCAGTTTAGACGGAATGACAAATAAACACCACACACACAAACACAGTCACACCCGGGTTCAAACCCGATAGCTGCCTTCCAATGTCGCTGAAATTGTCAATGCAAACATCAGTGAGCGACAATCAATAAAAGTGTTTATAGCTGTAAAATATGAAACTATTTTTGTGTCTTCATCTAATAATTGAAGTTTTGGAATAACCTGGTTTATTTCATGTACATTTTTTAAATAGGTTAACATTGAAGTGTTGAAAAACAAGAATGTGTTCTTGTTACTTTCAACTCTGGACATCAGCCAAGAAGAAATCTCTCTTTTCATTCCAATTTATGATCATATAACAAAACTAGGAAACCAATACAAGATTGTGTGGGTTCCTATTGTGGAGGAGTGGAATGATCAATTGAGAACTAAATTTGAGGCTCTAATATCTAAGATGCCTTGGTATGTGTTACACCATTTTGCACCTATAAAAGGCATCAAGTATATAAAGAAGGAATGGGAGTTCAAGAAGGATCCTTTAGTTGTGGTGTTGAACCCTCAAGGAAAGGTTTTGCATTACAATGCATTCCAAATGATTCAAGATTGGGGATTAAAAGGCTTCCCTTTCACTATATCCATTGAAGAATCATTGAGTAAAGTATCTATCCAAGAATCATTGACCCCAGCATCAGTTGAGGTTGCTCCTGTGATGAATGGCATTGACCGAAACATTGATTTGGTAAGTAGTATATATTTTCTTGGTCCAATCTTGTTGAAATGCTTAATATGAAATGAAAAGTGCTAGCAACTCTCTGGTTGAAACTAAATGTTAATCACTTATGAAGTACTGACACATACACAGATATCGGACACGATACTCACATATTCACATGTAATAATTATATTTGAGGAAAAGAAAATAATTGAAGTATCAGTGTCGGTGTTCAATATGACATCAGACACGTCTTCAACCTGAAGTATCATTGCACAGAGTTGATCATTATCAATTATTGGTTTAAATTTATGTGAGTCATATTCTCAATATGAAATGCTTAATATGAAATAAAAAGTGCTAGCAACTCTCTGTTTGAAACTAAATGTTAACCACTTATGAAGTACTGACACAGACACAGATATCGAACACGATACTAACACAAACACATATTTACATAATTTAAGAAAAATAAATAATTGAAGTGTCGGTGTCCACTACAACATCAGACACGTTTCAACCTGAAATGTTAGTGCTACAGAATTGATCATTGTCAATTATTGGTTTAAATTTATGTGAGTCCTATTCTCAAAATTGGAAACAAAAGCTATGTAAAAAGGTTGCAACTAATAGATTTTATGTTTCCTTTGAAAGACATTCAATGAGGAAAAGAACTTCATCACCTATGGAGGTAAAGACAAGGAATGGATCCAACAATTCACAAAGTATGCTAATGAACTTGCAAATGATGTCATTATTAAGGAGGCAAATATTCCAATTGAATTATTTTGCTTAGAGTCTCAAGAGCCAAATATCATTAGCAAATTTTGGAAAGAAGTGGAGAATTTGCTTGTCACAAAGCCAACCAAAGTTGTAACTCAACAACTTGAAAATCTGCTTTCCTACAAAAATGAGTCTGGTTGGGCACTACTTAGCAAGGGTTCTACAGTGGTTTTTGTTGGTCATGGAACTACTCTTTTTGAAGACAGTAGCAGAGTTTGCTAAATGGAAAGAAGAGGTTATGAAGAAGGGATTTGAGATTGCTTTTAAAGAATATTATGAAAAGGTTGATAGCATTAATGCTAGTGTTTACTTGAACAATGAAACTTCTGTTGTTGCACAGAAAATTCCACAAACTATTATTGAGTGTCCACAGTGTCATCGCACAATGGAAGTGTTGATCAGCTACCAGTTTTGCAACAATGGTATCAAGGCAAATGTTGAACGTTAATTAGCTTCATATGTGTTTAGCTTTGTTGAGCTATTTTCTTTATGGTTAATTATTTAAGTGTAGTAATTATAGTTTTATGTGTCATTATGCAATGTAGCCATGAGTCATGCATTATCGTTGATCACAGTAAGATCACGAATGCTATTAGAATAAGGCTTTGTTTAATTATGTTATATGAATAAGAATTGAATAAGTTTGTATAACACGTATCCAATTACTAGTCTTCAAAAATTGTCATTTATTTTATTCGATAAGTAGAATTTATTAATGAGTCTTGCTTTAGCATCACTGTGAGGAAAGCAACGTCTACCTGCTAAGAAGAGTTACAGCGAGCTTACAATATCCTCCTATAGCGGAAAGCAAATTACAATGTACGGTGTTCACTGGTTGTGCTGGTTTGGATTGGATTTGGCTAAATCCGTTGTCTGAATCAATTGAAATAACTCGGTTTGGGTTGCTTTCGATTGAGCTCACATGTCATGCACTAAAATATTAGTTTTCTAAAATATAAAAACCAACACTTTTTTTTGCAATATTCCAACACTTCTATATAGACAAGAAAATCTAGAATTTAAAAATTACATTGAATCAAACTAAAACCATTAATAGTCTTTTAATCTATAGTATTAAAATTTTACAATTTGATTTTAGATTATTAAGGTAAAAAGTCCACAATCATAGATTATTAAAATTTTACAATTTAAAATTTTTACAATTTGATTATAGTATTAAACAACTGATGCTAAATGTAGGCGTGAAAACTAAAAACTTCCATTTGATTACAAAATTGTCATCGCGTCTACATTTAGCATCGGGTGTTCAAACAACCGATCATTAATGTTGTTTTTTAATGTCAAATTTGCACTAGTGTAAGTTTCTAGACCAAAATAATATATGCTAGATCTCGTGTCACTAAATATCAAATGTTTGTTGGTAAGGGTAGATTTGGTATTTTACCACAATCACTCTTTACGTGCATTATGTTTGATGTATAATAATACAATTTTCCATGGGTAATACCTACTTTCAAATACGCGCCCATTTTTTTACTGTCACTATATCTTTTAACTATTGCCCACTACTTTCACTCACGATTTTTTTGACTGTCACTAAAATTGTCCATAGGGATATGTCATTTTTGTTATAGTGAAACCAACAAATGTGCAAACTTTCAACTAGAGAGGATATTAAATCCCTAGTTAGACGTAAAGCTTGGACTACCCTTACTAATGGTTTGGGGCAGTGTTTTAAAAACCGGCTCGGCCCGGCTGGTCGGACCGGGAACTGGAGGTAGGTCACTGGGTCAAGTCAAACTATGGATCGGAAATGCAGCGACCCGGTGGGAACCGGCATGACTCGGCCGGTTTTGGTAAAAACCGGTGACCCGGTTGGTTTTGTAAAACCGGACCCGGTTTTGCGTATTAAAAAAAAAAACCAAAAACGCAAAAATGACGTCGTTTTAAGCAGTTAATTTATTAAAAAAAAGTAAAAATGAAATTAGGAACCTCAGAGAAATGAGAAGAAATGTGTCTCTTTCTCAATCTCATTTCAAAAACTGTGTATAAATAATTTGTAATTTTGTTTTGATCCGGGCCGGATGTGTAATTTTAGGAACCTCAGAGAAATGAGAAGAAATTAAATTAGGCAGGATGTGTAATTTTAGGAAATTATTTACAAGTATCAGGCCGGGTTTTGGTCCTGCTGTCCGGTCCGAGTCACGCGGTCCGAGTTTTGTCATGCGGTTCAATTGTTGACCCTTTGGTCCGACTCTTAACCCCAGTAACCCGTGACCTTCACCGAGTTGGCCACCAGTCCGAGTTTAAAAACTTTGGTATGGGGTTCCTCTTCTAAATGATGGTTTAAAAATAGAGTGCCTTCCTCTTTTCGTTTGCATTTATGCATGTTCTTTTTTCATTGATGTACTTCAACAACCATCACAAATTAATATTAGGTTTGTATCTCTTTTTGTATTTTTTTTAAGCAAATTGTGTTAAATGGAGTATAAAGAGTACTCCTACCATTACAAATACATGATCTATTTTTATATATGTTTGAGATACATTAATGGATCATTCCACCAATCTGCAACCCAACACGCATCCTGAATGACTCCCAACTCTACTAATAAACCACCCACTCGTAAAACATTTAATTCGATTTAGCAGGTTAGTATTTGCAACAACATCTTTGAATAGGACGGCCATTACAAATAGTCTAGGTTATCCACGTGACTCCTAACCAAATCAAACCTCAAACTTTTTAACGGTCTTGCCTAGGGTTGCTCAAAATATTCAGATACAGAAATATATCCAACCCATGTCCAAATAACTGGATATTTGGATTTTTTTGAGTCCAAACCAGATATTTGGATTTGGATATATCCAAATCTATTTTAATTTTTTTAGCCCAGTATTGGATATCCAATATTTTGTAACTGGATAAAAAGTTAAACATTTGAATCCCATATGAATATCCAAATCCATCAAGTCCTGGGTGCATCTTTTGTGCTCTCGATATTTATTAGTTTTTTTACACGTTGTCAGCATGTATCTTTGATATTTTTATAGGCTGCTAAATAACTTAAAATTTTGAATTTTAAATTATAAACGATACCTTTATTTCCAGAAAACCAAAACTAAAAGTAGATTTGATTTTTTTCTTATCAAAATTTGAATTTTTTTCTTATCTAAACGATACCACGTGCAAGCTTCTTCCGTTTATGGTCTCTTCTCTAGTGTCTTCTAAAGTCTTCGTGTCCTGCAGCTTAACCTTTTATAGATATGGTTTATTGGATTTCTCTTTATCAGATTGAATTGATTGTGATTTGAGTATTCAATCAAAATTGAAACGTGACAAAATATTTTCTCAAAAAGGATATAACAAAATATGATTGAGTGGAGTTATACATCATGTCATTGTCATGTATCAAAAACAAAAAGATAATATCAAAGTATTTATCATATTTGTTATTATATTGTATCTGTCACTCTCTCTTATAATTTGCGATGATATAAACTCCTTTTTTTGACAAATAATATGGCACATTTAATGAGATTTTTTTTAGTGTAAACACTTAATGAATAAAGTATAATAAATCGAACACAAAGGCATGACCCGCGTGCCAAATTATCGAAGTATCTTCAATTATTTTTCTACTATGTCTTGACAGGTTTATAAAATCAAGAGTCAGTGGTACCAAGAAGGGACACTTGTTTCATTCTTGAGAGAGGATTGTATGAACACAATCTGAATAACTTATCTTCAACTTGGTTCACAAGACAAGTGACATCATGGAGCTTGAATAAATAAGGTCTAACGGGTTTAGATTTTTTTCCATTTCTTAAAAGATTTTTGGAATGTTTCATTATTTAATTGTATTGTATAAACACAAATATTCAAGCATTTTCCAATGTTCATATCCTGAAAACCAACAAATTTTTCTGTGGCCAGAGTTAGGTAATATTTTATGAGGGGCTAAATACAAAACAAATTTTTTGTAAGCAAATTCATTAAAACCAACAAGTTTCATTAAAATGTAATCAAAAGTGCCAAGAGAATCAAAATAAGTTTTTTTTAGTAAAAAATACGTTTTTAGCAACAAAAAAAATTATGATAGAGAAGAGATAAAAAAATTACTAGATAGTAGAAGGTAACAAGATACTATTAAAATATGGGTATCAATGACTTATTATTATACCATGTTTTAAGTTTTTATTTTATATATAGAAGATTCAATATCTCTTTGGGAAACCCTAGCCGCCGCTCTCTAAACTTTCACTCTACTCTTCTCTTCCTTCTTATTCATCTATTGTTGATTCATTTTTTGTCATGGAATCACCCCCTGCTTTTTCCTCTCTTTTTTGATCCAAATAAATGATTAATTTCCACACAGATCTATTTTTTTGTGTTTTTTCTTAATTTCGTCGTCTAAGTGCAGTGTTGTTTTGTTCGTCATCTTAGTGCGACGTTATTTCATTTCTCGTCTTGTTATGGTTTTGATTTGAAATATTTCAGCATCAATCAACTACAGTTCAATCAATAGGAGAATGATCATTCACTACCATCACTCAAAAAGTGTCTTGCTTTGACTAGTAATTGTTGGACCCGGTTCCTAGCTTGGTTTGGGCTTATCGTTTGTTAGCCCATTCGCTGTCTCTGCTGGCTTGTGGTAGACCTTTTTGACTTGTATTGGTTTGGGTCTTGCCCACTTTTAATCAATGCAGTTTTTAACAAAAAAATATATTATAATATTACAATGAAATCTTTGTAATAGTAAATAGCCTAACCTTAGTTTGTGGTAAAGTCAACTATTATATGGTTAGGTTAGTTTAGTCAAAGTCTGTTAATTGATCCGATTTCTGTTAGCATTCTGTTGTAGCTAACAAACGGTTTCTCTCTTTGTATTCTCATATAAAGGGATTTTCCCTCTCTCTATCAATGTAAGATCAATTCATACAGTTTTACACCTTACAATCTGGCATCAGAGCTCCGTCAAGGGGCCTGAACGTGTTTTCAAAGAAGAAAGAAATTCTTGTTCGTGGAAGAAGCTTGTGAAGATGACAATGGCGAACAACAACAAAGCGAATGAAGGACACTACGCTCAGCCTTCAATTCCACTCTTCAATGGTCACTATGACCATTGGAGCCTATTGATGGAAAATTTCTTGAAATCGAAAGAGTATTGGGGTTTGATCGAGAATGGATTCGGAGAATTGGGGAAAGCAAAAACCCTAAGTGAGACCGAACAGAAGACACTCGATGAATTGAAGCTGAAGGATCTCAAAGTGAAGAACTACCTATTTCAAGCTATTGATAGGACGATCTTGGAGACGATTTTGGAGAAAGGTACTTCAAAGGATATCTGGGAGAGCATCAAGAAGAAGTATTCAGGGACTGCTCGGGTGAGAAAGTCAGTGCTGCAAGGGTTGAGGAAAGAATGGGAAGAAACAGAGATGAAAACAGGTGAGAGTATCACTGATTACATTTCTAGAATCATGAATACTGCAAATAAGATGAGAACGTATGGAGAAAGTTTGCAAGATGGTACGATAGTTGAAAAGATTCTAAGATCCCTCACTGAGAAATGGAACTATGTAGTGTGCTCCATAGAGGAATCTAAAGATACTGAACTAATGACAGTTGATGAAATTCAGAGTTCATTGATTGTTCATTAACAGAAATTCAAGAAAGGCAAGAAAGAGGAAGAACAAGTCTTGAAAACTGTGGTGGAAGATAAGGGTGATAGTGGAGGTAGAGGAAGAGGTAGAGGTAGAGGTAGAGGTAGAGGAAGAGGTAGAGGAAGGCAGCAAGCATGTGCTACGGTAGAATGCTATAAGTGTAAGAAGCTTGGGCATTACAAGAATGAATGTCTGGAATGGGAAAAGGAGGCAAATTATGCAGAACATAAAGAGTATGAAGAAATGTTGTTGATGACAGTAGATGCAGAACATGAAGAGTGTGAAGAAATGTTGTTGATGACAGTAGAAGATAAGAGTGTTGATCTTGAGGACATGGCCTTGATGACTGTGGAAGACAATGGAGAGAAGCCCGAAGATGGCATTGGTGACAGTGGAAGAAATTGACTCCAATAGTGGTGACTGCATGGTACAAATGGTTGTGAAAGATGACAAGGAAGAGGTTAATAGGAGTGACTGGTTTATGGATTCAGGATGCTCAAACCACATGTGTGGGGAGAGATCTTGGTTCTGCAACTTTGATGAAGGATACAAGAAATTTGTAAGACTTGGAAACAATACAAGGCTTGAAGTGAAGGGGAGAGGAGATGTAAAATTCAACTTCAATGGAATAGTTCATGTGGTAACCAATGTATACTATGTACCTGAACTTAAGAATAATCTCTTAAGTGTAGGGCAATTGTTGGAGAAAGGATTAACTGTGCAATTTGAAGGAGAAACGTGTAAATGCAAGGTGTATCATCCGGACAAAGGGCTCATCATTGAATGTAACATGAAGAACAACAGAATGTTCTTGTTGTGTGCTGAAATTATGGAGAAAAATGAAGAATGCTTGCAGGTGACAGAAGAGAATTTGGGGAGGCTATGGCAGACATCTGTGGACCTATCTGTGGACCTATCACGCCTGCATCAAACAGCTCCAAAAGGTACTATCTATGTTTTATAGATGATTATACTAGAAAAGCATGGATATACTTTCTTGTAGAGAAACTAGAAGCATTTAGTCACTTCAAGTTGTTTAGAGCCTATGTTGAAAAGGGAATTGGGATGCATATCAAACGTCTTAGAACTGATAGGGGGGTGAGTTTACATCAGAAGAATTCAATAGTTATTGTAAGAAAGAAGGAATAAGGAGACAAATCACCACAACATACACTCCACAGCAAAATGGAGTGGTGGAGAGGAAAAACAGGACCCTTATGAACATGGTGAGGACTGTTTTAGTTAATAAGAAGCTCCCTAAGACATTTTGACCCGAAGCAGTGAGGTGGACAGTGTATGTGTTGAATAAGTCCCCCCACAGTTGCAGTAGAAGGAAAGACACCTCAAGAGCTGTGGAGTGGTGTAAAACCAAATGTAGAGCATTTTAGAACTTTTGGTTGTATTCACTACAAGAAATTCAAGGTTTTCTGGCGGACAGAAGCCGCCGGTAAAGCCAAAAAACCGCCGGTAAGTGTATGTTTATGGCGGAACTTTCCGGCGGAATTTTCCGCCGGTTAAAACGGCGTACGTAACGCTTACCGGCGGAAAAAGCCGCCGGTAACGACAGAGATATTCCGTGGAAAAAAAGCCCAGAAACAACGAAAAAGCCGCCGGTAATGTTCCTTTTTTTTTTTACAAAGCCGCCGGTAACTACATTAAATCCGCCGGTAATATTTAATTTTTTTTTAAAAAAAAAGCCGCCGGTAATTAATAGATACCGCCGGTAATATTTTCTGAATTTTTTTTTTAAACAAGCCGCCGGTAAAAATTTTCTTTTTTATTTTTTTTTTCAAAAAAATACATATTCCGCCGGTAATTATTAATAATCCGCCGGTAATATATTTTTTTTTTTTAAATTAATTTTAAATTTTTAATATTTAAAATATAAATTAATTTAATAATTTGAAAATAATATTTAGTATATTATTTTGTATCACATAATATTTATTATGTCAAATAATATTTACTATCACATAATATTTATTAACTATATTAATGTTCTTCTCAAAAAATAATCCCAATTAACATTGTTCAAAAAAATAATCATATTAATGTATTACTAAATCATAAACTCCTATTTTATTTTAAATAACATCTAATCTAAATATTATACAAAATATTTAAAATAATAATTTTTGGACCAAAAAAAAGTAATTAATAATTTATTATATAGTCTTTTAACTTTTTTATTTTAACTGAAATATAAAATTCGTATTATATTAAAAAATAAACATTTTTCAATTTAAATTTTTAAACAAACAAAATAATATTAGTTATATCAATAGTAATTTTAAATCTAATTATTTAACTAGTACCAAATCAGCAAATAATAATTATTAGTAACAAATCGAATAGTAAGTACTAACCAGTAATGCCGAGAAGATTCTGACTTTACGTTAATAGCTTTGAGCAATTTGAATCAAGATGAAAAAACTCTCCAACTTCAACCACCACACTAGAGAAGAATCCAACTTCAAGCCATTGCTAAATAAATAACATCAGAATCAATAAGGACTAACTCATATTAATACAAATTGTCAAAATTAACTATATTATGTAAATAACATACCTTTAAAATCTGGACTAATTTCGTAGAAAAAAAAAAAGAGATTATGATACAAACTTTGAAAAACTAGAGAGAATTTGAGAGAAATTCAGAAGAAGAAGAAGAAGAAGAAGAAGAAGAAGAAGAAGAAAAAGAAGAAGAAGAAGAAGAAGAAGAAGTGAGAAGTGAAGAAAGTGAAGAGATGAATCGATTTTGTATAAATAGAGAAATCCCAACGTTCAAATTTTCAAATGCGTTACCGGCGGACTCATTGAAATTACCGGCGGATTTATTGCTAATTTTCAGTTTACCGAGGCTCCAATTACCGGCGGAATTAATTCCATTACCGACGGCTTTTCAATTCTGCATGGCCGTACAATTCTGCAGTGGAATTTACGACATCGACGGCTTATATATTATGCGCCCATACAATTACCGGCGGACATTTACAATTACCGCGCGCCCCTTTTAAAAATTAAAAAATAACGGATATATTTCAAAAACACGCCGGTAATAGACAAGAAGCGCCGGTAAGTTACTGGCGAAAACAAATCCACGGAAAACACCTAAAAGCGCATTGGTAACTTACAAAGGATAAAATCCATGGAAACTTTCTAAAGCCGCCGATAATTTACCGGCGGATACAATCCGCCGGAAAGTTGCCGCCGGTATTTTACATAATTCTGGTAGTGATTGGACATGTACATATTCTTACTGTGAAGAGAACAAAGTTGGATAATAAGAGTCACAAGTGTGTGCTTTTGGGAATGAGTGATGAATCCAAAGGATATAGGTTATATGATCCTATATCTAAGAAAATCATAGTTAGTAGGGATGTTCAATTTGAAGAAAGTGCTCATTGGGACTGGGAGAGCAGTCATGAGGATGAAGTAAAGGTGAATTTGGATTGGGGTAGTATTGATAATGACAGTGATGAAGAGGAAGGGGATAAGGAACCTGCTGTGAACAATGATTCAACTGAAACCACTGTGAATGCAGAAGGAGAGGCAAGTGGTACAATTCAGAGTGATAATGATGCTGAGGTGGCTGACAAAAGAGAGAGGCATCCACCAATTTGGCTAGATGATTTTGTGACAGGTGCAGAACTTGAAGATGCAGTAAACCTGGTCCTTGAATATTCAGACCCTGATACATTTGAAGAGGCTGTAAAGGATCAAAAGTGGAGACTTGCAATGGATGCAGAAATTCAATCAATAGAGAGGAATGGTACGTGAAAACTGACTGAATTACCCACTGGTGCAAAGAAGATAGGGGTAAAATGGATCTTCAAGACTAAGCTAAATGAGAATGGTGAAGTAGAAAAATTTAAAGCAAGACTTGTGGCAAGGGGATACTCTCAAAAGTATGGCATTACAATGAGGTATTTGCTCTAGTGAGTAGAATGGACACCATAAGAATGATTCTTGCCTTGGCTGCACAAAGGGGTTGGATAGTTTATCAACTCGATGTAAAATCAGCTTTTCTCCATGGAACATTGATTAAGGATGTGTATGTGGATCAACCTAAAGGGTATGTGAAGAAAGGGAAGGAACACAAGGTCTACAAGTTGAATAAAGCTCTTTACGAATTAAAGCAGGCACCTAGGGCCTGGTTTAGCAAAATTGAGGCATACTTTCTGGCTGAGGGATTCAAGAGCAGTGACAGTGAACAAACACTGTTCTTGAAACACTCTGAAAATGGTGGAATTTTGGTTGTCATCATATATGTACATGATTTGTTGTATGCTAGCAATGATGAAAAACTGCTTGCTAGTTTCAAGAAGTCCATGAAAGAAGCATTTGAGATGATTGATTTGGGTCAAATGAGATTTTTCCTTGGAATAGAAGTTCTGCAGATGCCTACTAGGATATTCATACATCAAAAGAAATATGCATTGGAGATGCTTGAAAAATTTAAATTGAAGGATTGTAATGCTGTTAAGAACCCGATTGTTCCAAGACATCAACTCACCAAGTTAGATGATGGTGAGAAAGTGGATGAAACTGAATATAAAAGCTTAGTTGGAAGCTTGATTTATATAACTGCTACAAGACTAGACATCATGTTCTGTGTCAGTCTTGTTAGCAGATACATGAGCCACCCTACTCATAACCATCTTGCAGCTGCAAAACGTATATTGAGGTACATTCAAGGTACCAAGGATTATGGAATTATGTACATGAAGGGAAGGAAAGAAGAGCTAGTTGCATACACGGACTCAGATTATGCTGAGGATTTACTAGATAGGAAATCCACTTCGGGTTACTTGTTTACTTTAGCTGGTGGAGCTGTGGCTTGGGCTAGTAAAAAGCAACCAATTGTTACATTATCTAGTACTGAAGCTGAATTTGTTATAGCTACAGGGTGTGCCTGTCAGGCAATATGGATGAGGAAAGTGCTGAAAGAGTTAGCTTTCAAGGACAGTGGAGCTACTGTGATCTTATGTGACAACAACTCAACGATCAAGCTTAGTAAGAAACCTATCATGCACGGTAGGACAAAACATATAGATGTGCGTTATCATTGGCTGCGAGATTTGGTCAAGGAAGGAAGCATCAAGATGGTACATTGTGGAACAACTAGCAAATTTGATGACCAAAGCATTGAGTTTGAGCACTTTTGAGCTGCTAAGGAAGGAACTTGGTGTCTGCAGAATGCCTGCAGAAATTGATACCTAAAAATGTTCTCTGTTTTGTATCTGATATTGTAAACTGAATTCTTTTGTTCTGTAATTTTTGTTCTGTTGTATTCAGTTTAAGGGAGGGAATTGTAATAGTAAATAGCCTAACCTTAGTTTGTGGTAAAGTCAACTATTATATGGTTAGGTTAGTTTAGTCAAAGTCTGTTAATTGATCCGATTTCTGTTAGCATTCTATTGTAGCTAACAAACGGTTTCTCTCTTTGTATTCTCATATAAAAGGATTTTCCCTCTCTATCAATGTAAGATCAATTCATACAGTTTTGCACCTTACAATCTTTAATGAAGTCCTGAATGAACCCTCCACAAGTTTGAGGCTCTAGTGATGGTGTGGTTCGAGCCATCAACGTTTAGCTTGATAGAGGGATCTAACGAAGCTCCTTTTTGTTGGCTTAGAAAAATCTTTGGCTATAAGAGAAGCATCATAGCTAAGCATAGAGCGCATCATCTTCGGACCAAGGTCACTTTTACCTTCAAAAGTGGGTAAATTCTGATCATGCCAAACAAAGCCAGTCATGGCAAAGAAACAAGGTCGGTAAATCCTATGAATCTCGAATGTCATCATAATCATGAAGAGAGTGAATGATGGATTCATCTTGCATACCGTACCTAATACTAAGTCGAATCATGAGTCATATTTCACCTTTTCCTTTCTTCATTTGATAGCTTTTACCATGGCAAAGCTTCCAAAGATGAGCTCAAATATGTCGTGATTCGTGCCACCCCAAGTAAGACTAGAGAGAGGGTCAGAATTACTAAAGAGAAAGGTACTCATAGGCCGATTTGATGTAGAAGGATTAATCACTAGTGAGGGACAATAAGGATAGTCCTAAGTGCCTTGAGTGGGAGCGATATTTGAGTAGATAATTTCTAACATAAGAGACTTTGATCATGTTCCAATTCCAACCCGATTCATTGGCACAACGACTGACATTAAATTCAACTTCTCCATGAGGAATGACAGTAGCAACAAGATCTTTTAAACAACCAAGGCTTTGGATCCAATTATCGTGACAAAAAAATAAATGGTATAACGGCTTTGGACAATCCAAATTAAGTTGGGTACTTGAGTTCCATGTGAGACCAACCCTTTCAAATGCCTTTCCACACAATTGGTGCCTGACTATGGCTAGCCACAATGGACATGATCTGGTCTTGACCCGCATACTTCGCGCTGGAGATTTGAATCCACGACGCATTTGGCTTGCTTCGCGATGTTGACAATTGACAAGACATGAATGCTTGTATGGCGAGTATTGACAAAACACGAATGCTTTCTAACTTAGGATTAAAGCTTACAAGGGACCTTGAGAAGTATCAGTTATTTTTCAGTTAAGTCAGTGTAACAGGTTACTATGAGCTAGTTGGGAAACTCCATAGATAGGAGTTGGAAGGGTGTGTGGCAATGGCCTAGGCCACAAAGCACTAGGAGCTTCTTTTGGCTTGTCTTGAATGGGGGCCTCAAGAGTAATGCCAAGGGACAAAGGTTTTGTATCTGCTTTGCCAATGACTGAAGAAGGGCTGTATCTGCTTTGCCAAACTAGGGAAGAGCGGATATTCACTATGTGCTTGAGTAATGTGTTTTGTGAATATAATAGACCTTTTGATAGGTTGGCCAAACTTGGTAGATCTTATGATATGGGAGTGCATATTTTCCCTTCCCCTCACCAGTGTTGTTTTATGCTAGGATAGATGTTTTTTTTTAGTGGAAAAATAGGGCATAAGCCCAAAGAGCTAAGACAATATCGGCCCAGCGGGTTCAATCCTATCTGAATTGATAACCTGCATCAAAAAGAAGGAACAAAATCATAGATATAAAACATAGGGTCCATGGAAAGACTTTCTGCTAAGATAGGATTGTGTTAGGACCTTGTTCCTGAGATATGTATGTACCAATGTAATGAACTTTTGAATTCATAGAAGAAAAAATAATAATAAGTAAGCCTACCTCTTATGGATGATGGATGTGCGAACTTTGGCGCCAGCCTTAGAATAAATGAATAAATCCAGTTATTCATATTGATTGCTTCACTACCGGTTCCTAAGTTGAAGCTATAAGTGAAACCTTGTACATAAGCTAGAATACAATTAGTTCATTAAATAAATGTTTATGGGACGAATTCCAAATGAAAGCACGAGAAATCTCATCTCAATTAAGACAGACTCGATCCCAGTAATATAAAGAAGTGCAACTCAAGGTCGTATAAGAGCACTGCAAACAAATTTTAGTTTTCATGCACCAAGTCTCCCATATCACCATTAGTTTTGCTGAGGACGTTTCATTTTGAGGAGATGGGAGACTCCTGCTACGACATGTAAACGACTACTTGGGACACCCGACTTAGCCAGGGCCTTTCCTTCGTTGTCAAGAAGCACAAAGCAAGGGACATACCTAACATCATAATTAAGGAGCTGCAAGCAACAGCAAGAATTAAATATAATGAACAGATTGAACACTCTCAGAGAAGACTAGACATATAAATAACATACAGTCAATTATTTATGAACAACAACATCATTCCCCCCTCCAACCAAATACTATGTTAGCCTCTTTGGGTGAGTTTGAAATATGTTAGCCCAACGTTTTCTCCCCCTCCCCCTTTTTCTCAATTTTGTCTCCTACAGATTTATTCATATCGCTATATATCCTACAGATTTAATACACCTAGTCATACATATTATATCAATGTTTACTATTATCAAGCCTTCCAGATACAATAGGGATTTTACAGAAAGCAAGAAGAGTCCTAATTTATAAAGATTCAATCGCTTAATATGTCTTGCGAAGTCACACATAGGAACAACAGAACAACAACAACAACAACAAGCTATAGAACTAAATACATCATCATCATAGAATGAAAAAAGGGAAGCAAAAACAAGCTATGCATTTTGAATGAATAGAGTGCTGCAGAAAATAATAAGATACCTCTGGTAGCCAATTCTCATTCTCAGCATCAGCCATGACAATATTAAGCCAGTCAGAGTTCCTGGTCTCCATCTCTGAAACAAATTTGAGCATTGAATTACAAAGCCTGCATTTAGGTGAGTAGAATTCAAGCAAGGTCGCCTCTTTCCCACTCGCCAGTGCGGCGGCGAATGCTCGCTGCTCCGCCTCCGCCTGCTCAGCGCCACTGCGAGGCATTTTCTTCTTCCCCAATGTCAAATTCACTTTCTTCTTGTGACCAAATTTCGCGTCCGATTCTAAGGAATTAGAACTCTGGGGAGTTGAAGACTTTGAAATAGAGTTGGCGAAATTGAAAGCAATGGATGTGAGATTTTGGAGAGACCTGAATAGCCATGGAGGCTTGAAGTTGCAGGGGTTAGGGTTTTGGGAAATGTTAGGGTTGGGGTTTAAATTATCCCACGGCCATTTTAGACAAAACGGAGATCCGCTACGATTAGAATTAGGATTGGGAATTAAAGCCATCTCATTCCCAGCATCAGTGACAATAGAAAATTATGATCAAATAGAAGCCGAGAGAGAGGACAAAAGTCAAAACTACTTAAACTTCCATTATCTTCCCGGGAAAGTTAAAAAAAATTAGTAGAAAAATATATTTTAAATTTAATAAATTGATAAACTTAATTAAAAGTAATAAAGAAAAAAGGGGAAACCAAAGTAAGATGGTCTACATTTTAAATAGATACATCTATAAAAAAAAAAATAGATACAGATTGGCAATTTTTTTACCCACCCGTATTTAGAAGAAATGGTAGGGGTATTTTCCAATTTAACCAAAATTTTGGGTTCGAATTCTCAATCTCATTGTGGTTCTACTTGACTCGAGGGATTAATCTCTGCAGTTGCGCACAGAGGATACCCTGATTCATACCAAAAAAAAGATCGGCAATTTTTTCATTCTAAAATACACTTTTGAGATATTTTTTGACATCAAATACACTTTTGAGCTAAAATTGATATTCTAAATATTGTTGAATTAAAATGTCAAATTGATTTCCTACAAGTTTAAAGTAGGACAGGTTTAAAGTGACATAAAACTCGTCTTCAAATCAGGAATTGTTAGAGGCCAATTCAAATTATTTTGACGCCATTTTAAATTTTTAAAATATTTATTCAATGTCAGAAACATTTACATGCATTATAAAATTGATGTAGAGTTATATTTTTGGAGTTACTGACTGAATAATATTTTAGTCTAAATCATAGTAGTAGGATTATTCTCGTGAGAACTGAAGAGCTCATCCTCTCATTGAAGCTGATTAGACAAATGGGAAGTAGCAGAGTTAAATCCAGCTTTAATTGTGAAATAATCCTACTATGCGTCACTGAATTTGATGACAGACACACTTCTGGCTAGTATTCTGTACTACTTTTCTGTAGTTGAAGACTATCATGCTTGTTTAATTAAAAATTGGTTGGCTTTGGCTACCTTGCATAGCAAACAAAATCTCCCCTAACCAGACTCCCTGTATGAACAAATAAACAATGTGCAACCAACTTACGTGGAAAAGATTCGATATTCTATGCCAATAGACTCGTGACATGTATATATTGAGTCGCCAAATGAGCCGCTTTAAGAAAGCCCATGCTTATACGCATTGGCTGGCCCACAACACAAGGTGCCCCAATAGGCCAAGAATGAAAGACCCAAACCTATATGAACCATCAAATAAAGTCCTACCACACTAGATAGATTAGAAATGGTCTTTCAGACCCTAAGATGGACCTTTATATAGAATAGGAGAGGGCCAAGAAGGGCCAAGAATTCTTTTTCCATGGTTCATTGGTTCTCGTTGGGGCTTTCTTTACCCAGTATAACAGGATTCATTCACAGCATGCTTTTTATAGTGTAGGTAAGAATGTTTCGGATGTCATGCAATAATCATGGTGGTTCGTGCCATGCAACGCAATAATCCTGGTGAGTCGTGCTCTCTTCTTTGATTATGCATATCTACTTGATGCACTGCACAGAAAACCGAGTTCGACATCCAGCATTCCAACAATAATATGTGGGTCAACAAAGATTGTAAAATCGTTAGAGGAATTTCAATCGTTGGATCACCAAAGGTTTTCTGGTTTGCTTACAGGAAATGAAAGCTGACACTTTACAATCAATTAAAAAGTACATATAACGGGACTCAAATTAAGAGGTTATTAAATATAGAAAGCAGGAAAATTATGTAAACAATGCACAATCAATTAAAAAGGACCAATAACGAGAAGGAACGATAGGGCATATACAGAGCACAAAAGTGATATTTACAGACTAAATCCCACTGCATTAGTTGGTTAAGGGGTTACATGATTTATATCAGGAAAAAGCAAAAGAGATTAGGCCCCACGGCAAAATGTTTGCTAACACTGAGAAACACAACAATGTAACACAACAAGCTACAAGAAAATGTAGCTACATATCAGGAGATGAAATTGGCCCAAGATAATCGCCTTCCAAGCCAACTAATGCCTGAAATTCCCTCTCTGCCTCCATCCACTTTGTACCAATCACTACAACTCGGACCTTGACCTCTTTTCCAATCTTGGGCATTTTCTGATTCATGAAGTATGGGTTTTCACCATGGTAGTACTCGTAACCAGGCATCTTGCTACTAGAGAGATAGGCATTCTCAATTGGACCAATTCTCATGAAAACCCCATGCTTCAGAACCTTGTGTACAACACCCTCTAATACCTCACCCTTGAGAATCTTGAAGGTGATGGCATTAAAAACTACAGGGAAGAGCACGTCCCCAGTATGCTGTCTGACTTTTCCTTCTCCTATTTTCTCCAGTGTGGTCACTGCAAGAAAGTAACCCATATCCTTTGTTGCCTTTTTCACAGCAAAGTCATTCAGAAGACGGAGGAGTATTGCCCGTTGAAGCATCAGACTACCTTTTTGAAGGTGCTCTGCAGCAATTATGACATTCCATGGCAGCTGTACTTTGAGAAACATTGTTTTACTCGATAGTTCTTCCTGGTTAAATCTTTTTCAATGGCATAAAAAGAGTCAGTATATAAACCTTTCAAAGGCACAGCTAAAAATTAAGACGATAAATAGCCAAATTAACTTTGTTCCTAGGAGACTAATGTCACCACAATCAATACTTACAAGGATATCAGAGTTTGCACTTACAGATTATTCAAATATAGATTTACATGAGAAAGTGATGGCTAAACTAGGAATGCAGTTGCAGTCAGTAGCAGTACATGTTAACTGATTTGATAACATTGAGAATGTATATTTTCTCCAACCAGTCAACATGTGAATAGGACTGCAGTTGCATTAAAGGTGATAGCTAATCGACGAAGATGTGTTGAGATTGGATTGGCGTGTTAGGAAAGGTCAAACGACTGTTAAGTCGACAGCAACCATTTGTCGCATTGGCGGCATTAGACGTGTTTTGGAACACATGTCAATGGTGAACCAAATGTATAGCCAAATTATGGACATCAATTGTGCTGTCACCTTTCCAAGACAACATGCACAAGGCAGACAAATCATGTGTGCCTTTGGGAGTTTCCACTTGCCAATTACATGTGCACAGCTGAAATAACCTATAAATTTAAGTGTTTCTCTCCAGCAACTGAATTTGCCAACCATCCCCAAACTCAATGGGGAAGCAGAAAGACAAAGACAGTGTTTGGAAACAGATAATGTGTTTGTGTGTGTGTGTGTGTTTACACGTTTCGAGATGGCAGGAGGTATAAGAGAATACTTGTGGCATCTACAGAGATTTTTAAACATGGATGCACGCCACCGACACTCACACAAACACACTAAGATTGGTTCCAGATTCTTTGTAGTAGGAATTTGCTACTGTCACTGAAGTCAGTTCATCTACACCGCTGGGTAGAGATCTGATGACTCACAATGTGCCTTTGGCAGATTGAGACCTCAAAATCTCAACCATCCAATTTTGATCAACAGTTGAGACCGGTGACTGGCAACTGCAGGAATGAAATCCATTTCCATTTGGATTGGTGATGAACATACTTTAATATGTGTGCAAACCATTAACCAAAAACAGTAACTATTAAATGGTGACCATAATCAGTTGCTGTAGCCAAATCATGGACATCAGATCTTAATGTAACCTATCCAAGACAAAATGCATAAGGCAGTTGAAAAATCATGCAACTCTGTTAGTTCTCACTTGCTAATTAATCCTGCAGAGTTTTGACAACCTACAGATTTTAGGTATTTTAGTTCCTCCAGAAACTGATTTTGCCCACCATCCCCATACAGTTAGATAAAGCTCCAATTAATCTTTTTACACACACAGACACATTCATACTTCACAGAAAAATGGAAAGAAAAAAAAACTAAACCAGAAAGACATGCAGATCGATATCAGTAAGAGAAACAAGTGAATTTGCATGTGGTGTGTGTCAGTCATAGAACCCTCCTAAAGGGGAAATGTTGTTAATTAAGTTCAACAAAGAAACAATTAAACAAGGTCTTCATGTACAACAGAAACGAAGAAAAAACTATCAAATACGGTTGACAAAATTATCTCCAATTCACAAGAATCACAAACCTAACTCAGTGAAGCAAAAAGAAGCTCGTCTACAGCAACGCTGGTTCTTTTCGGCGCTGAGACAGAGACTTCCGATGGAGTTGACGGAGTGCCGGGAGCCAGAGAGGCTGGATCTGGCGGTGGGGCGGAGGCGAGAGAAGAGAGGGAGGCAGCGGGACTGAATAGTGTGAGGGTTTCTTACTCGGTGCCTTTCATCTGGGCCGTGCAAGGAAATAGAATAGGGTTTTTTCTTTTGGACCCCCACCCATTCCCCTAACACCCCCACCCACCGTGTGAAAATACCAAAATACTCCTCACTCTTTACAAAATCACCATTTCTTCACATAATTGGTCATACCTACGTTTGACCACATTCACTCGCATATACGCCAGCTTAGACGTATATACGATCAGCCCAGAAATCAACCAATCGTATATACCCCACCACAGGCCTATATACGATGAGCAAAAATTTACTCACCGTATATACCCTATTCAGGAGTATATACGATTAGCCAGAAATTCATCCAATCGTAAATACGCCAGCAGACCCTATATACGACGAAGAAAAAGTAAGCATCGTATATACACCTGTTTTGATGTAAATACGATGAGCAATTTTTTTTTTTTTTACTAATTTTTTTTTCTTCGCTTGTTGTCCGGCAGAGTATAGAGGAGGCGTGAGGTCTCTCCGATCGAGAGATAGGAGTCATCTATTGCCCGAGCACGAGGACTCGGAGGCATAATCACTCCATGCTTCAAAGCGGAGCGAGAGAGCAGCACGGCTGAGCCGGTGAGTATGAGCACGAGGCGGTGAGTATCGGCTGAGCGAGCCTTCGATGATCGGCCCACTGGAGCTTTCTATCTCGGGGATTACTGCGCAGCAGACGCAGTGGGAGGATTGGCATAGAGGAGGCGGTTTCTCAAGATCATTCCCGGCTACTCCTCGATATCATCCACGATATCCCGAAGACGATCCTCACCCTCCATTACCATCCCCACCTCCCGAGTATCAAGCAGCAGCAGCTCTGCGGCCAGTGATGCTTATTACTCGAACGTCCATGTCCGAGTATCATGAGGTGCCTCTCAGCGAGATCGGGAGGAGCCTCGGGAGGAGCCTCACCTCTCTCTTTCTCGACTTGGCGGATCATGTCTGCGATTCTATACTCATTGACCGGTAAGTTTTGCATTTTTGCTTAAATAATTTATTTAAGTCACATAGTCTGCACTTTTTGCTTACATTATTTATTTATTTTTATTTCGGGAGTATCGTGTTGTCAAAGTATGGGCTCATGGCAACAAAGTCCATACTAGACTACATCTTCATTACCCCGACCTACTTGAGCGCACCTGCGTGGTCGGGGACTCCATTGGCCCCACTTCTCCGGGCCGCCACGCCACGCCACGTGAGACCATGAGTTCTTTGTCGGCTTTTATTGAGAGGTGGCACTCGACACTTCGTTATTTCACTTGCCATTTGGTGAGATGGCGATCACTCTGGATGACATCTCTCGTCTCTGCCGCACCTTCCCATCTAGGGGAACTATGCCACACCTCCCGCCATCACCGTGTGAGCTCGGAGTTTGCCACACGACTTGACGAGACATATCTGGGTGTGTCACGGGTTGAGGTCGCTAACAACACCCGTGTGGGTCCGTATCTGCCTTCAAATGGTGGAGCAGTGTACGAGCGTAACATGGAGGAGGGTGACATCTTTATTCTTTGTGAGGGCTTATCTGCGCCGGCGGCCGACCTACATGATCTTCACTACGAAGACCGGAGATGCAGCCGAGGCTAAGTGGTTGGTCTACTGGATGATCCGAGAGCGGATGTTCTTGGAGACTATGCATGGGGTGCAGTGCACTAGCCGCCATGTATGAGTCCTTGAACAACTGCGTCTTTGAGGACTACGCAGAAGATGTGGAGGGTATGCCACCTATTTCAGTACACATTTTAACTTCTTGTATTTTTTTAAATCGTGACCGACTTTTGGTAAATTCTTGTGAATTAAATATGTTTGTTTATTTCGCATTTCGGGCTTGGATTATGTGGTATTTCCCTCGGATGGCGGAGAGGTTGCCCGGCCATATCCCGGTGCGGAGCCACTCTTTGGCGCTCATGGAAGAAGAAGTCTGACCACCTGAAGCTCAGCCACTACAGGAGGATGCTTGATGAGCTGAGGCCAGAGGATGTCTGCTGGCGACCATTTGAGACCCTTTGAGCAGATCTCCCTCTACAGAGGCTTCATCAGCTGGGCTGACTTCAGAGTTCCGTACATGCCTGATAGGTGCCTGCGTCAGTTTGGGTACACGCAGATCATCCCACGTGACCCTCTTAGTGGCCGTCCGAGTCATACTGACTGCGTGTTTGGGATCGTCCACTTCATGGCATCTGTGGAGGACATCATGCGCACTACTCGGGTTGCTCAGCGGCCGGATCAGACTGTACGTAGGTACTTACAGTGGTACGTCCGGGCTTCTATCCCCAGACTATTACCGGCTCCACCATCACCTAGAGCTCACCGACACACCTCCCCGAGATACGCTACGACGATCATGACCGGATTAGGGAGCTTGTGAGGCTTGTAGAGAGGGATTCGTGGACGGCGACATCGCGCATGGCAACCGGCGCGATCGGACAATCCATAGGATGGTGGGGATGGCAAAGACCGGATGACGTGGGTGGGGAGCTTAGGCGACGGGGCGAGGACGAGGGGACGCCGTTAGAGATTTTTATTTGTTTTTGATGTATTTGATATTATTTTGGCACTTTATTATATTATTAACTTTTTTGGATGTTTTATTTATTTTACGAGTTTCCATGAATTTTTGATTTCATTGATTCGATAAAACAAAGTTACACAAGCGATAAAACATAAACAACTTGAATAAAAATAGAGCAGATAAAATGAAAATACAATAGAAACTATCGAAATGGTGGAGTTAATCGACGAAGGATCTCAAATGACACGATCCTTACCGTTTCGACGCATGCGGATGAATGTAACTCCTCCATTTAATTGTTATATGAATGGACATCATGTCTCGGACGTCATCCTCATTTGTTGACATCCATGGTAGACCAGTAAATACCTCCACTAGTCGTTTGGGTTCCAGATAAACAATACGAATTATCTCATGTTCGCTGCGTTCTCTGGTTGAACCATCTGCAGTAGTTTCTGCTTAAGAGCAGAAAATGATATATCGTGTTTTAACCTACACGAAACAACATCTCTCCCATCGAAACTTATACCATCATCTTTCAAGATGATACCCTGATGATCAACAAACCCCATATTAGAATGAACAAGAGTGAGGAAGAAGGCCTCGTATATGACATTAGCGAAGCCTGCATCATCTTCACTTGTGATGTGTGAGAGAAGGAGGAGTGAGTATTTGAATTTTTGGTGTGAAAATAGTGATGGTGGGAGTGAGTATTTATAGATGAGGTAAAAGATTATCAACCGTTGATTTTGTCGTGCAATCTACACCGTTGATCAACTTTGAACGTTAAATCATGAGCGTTAAATTTTTTTTTACAAATTTAAAAAAACAAAATTTAAAGCGCATCGTATATATGTCAATTGGGACATATATACGATGTGCAATTTAACGCATCGATATATATGCCTCGAAGAAGTATATACGATTGGTCGTGTAACGACCAATCGTATATACTTCTTCGAGGCATATATACGATGCGTTAAATGCACATCGTATATATGTCCCAATTGACATATATACGATGCGCCTTTTTTTAAAAAAAAAATAGATGACAAAGGGCATTTTGGGGATTTCGTTTTGGGTGGGGGTGTTAGAGGAATGGGTGGGGGTATAAAAGAAAAAACCCAATAGAATATAGGGGGATTATATTTTTTGGGTATTTTTTTTTCAATCCCACTACTAACCAAAATACCCCCACCAAATTGCGTATTCCAATTTTACCCCCTCCCCAAAATCCAAAATGGATTTACAACAAGAGGGATATAAATTCGTTTTGACAAAAATTGGCCAACTGATTTATCATAAATATGAGTGAAAAGAAAAAATGGGTGTCGAATTTATCTTTTAAAAAGATAAATCTGTAGTTAAAATATAACAAAACGGATTTATCTTTTTAAAAGATAAATCCGACACCTAAAAATAGACTACGGATTTATCTCTAAAAAAGATAAATCTGTTTTGTTAATTTTTAACTACGGATTTAGCTTTTTTTAAATCTATATAAATCTCTAAAGGAAGCTTTTTTCCAAGCTCTAGGATGCTCCACATCATCTTCATTTAATTTTCAACTTATATCTCAACATTCCTTTTTCCTTAATTAAATATCCACTAAACCTATCATGACATCCAATCCAATATTTAAAATGAAAACTCACTTTACCAAAAATATGACAATATTTTTTCAATTCCTTTTACTGACTCACTATCCATCTATCTATCTATCTATCTATCTATCTATCTATCTATCTATCTATCTATCTATCTATCTATCTATGTAAAGGAATCCCCAATGGAACCTCCACAATTTTTCTCAATAATTTTTATGTATTAAAATATTTAATTATAATCTACACCTAAATAAAACTTTGGTTTATCTATCTATGTAAAGGAATCCCCAATGAAGCCTCCACATTGAATCTCAAGATTTTTGTGTAGTAAAATGTTTATTTTTAATTTAGACATAAAGAAGACTTTTCTTTTACCTATTAATTAGACATAGTGAAAAGACATATACACTAACTTATTAAATGATGATTTAGTGGAGCATTAAGCTTGGATAACTTACTCAATAATATATTTAGAATGGTACTCATTTTTTTCTCTATTTATATATATATATATATTTATATTTAGTGTATTTTTAGGTTTTATTTTCAGAAAGGAAAAAAATCTAAGAGTTAGTTACGTGAGAATAAGTTTGGGCTATTAGTTTAAGTTTTATTTTAATACTTCTCTTATATTTTATTGTGAGTTTTCCTTTTTTTTAATTTTAATTTTTTTTCTCTCTTGGTAGCCTTTTGGTGTCTCTAAATTATTATTATGATTAGTACTAATTATTATAGTTGGTTTTTAATAGAGATGTAGTTACAATCTTTTCATTTTCTT
This sequence comes from Oxytropis ochrocephala, assembly GCA_020916435.1. Classification (NCBI taxonomy): domain Eukaryota; kingdom Viridiplantae; phylum Streptophyta; class Magnoliopsida; order Fabales; family Fabaceae; genus Oxytropis; species Oxytropis ochrocephala. Next base: position 25,383,294 of record CM037090.1, on the reverse strand, counting down.
TCACTTTAAGTCTTCTTTAAGAAATACTATAAATACCTAAGAAGAGAGGTCACCTCACCACATATTTTTTCATTTTTCATGGGACTTTTGTTTGGTTTTTACATCACTTTTGTAAATTTGTAGTTTTTACATCACTAATATTCAAGGTTGAAGAAACCCATTGTAGTAGTTGGAATTCCAAAAAATATTGTGTAAATTTGTTTTTTATTCTTAAGCTTTTATGGATTGTTGATAGTCTTAAGTTTGTTATAGGTTCCAAGTTTAATGTATTCATATAGTGTGTAAACAAAACAACTATCTCTTCTTGGATTGGAGTATATCTTCAACTATTAATCGAAACCTTTTTGATTGAAAGATGGAAGTGTAATTGATATCTTTGTTGTGAATTTTATCTCTCTTTTTCTCTCTCTATACACACACACACACACACATCTATATTTGTATATGAGTCTCCAATGGAGCCCCACATATATGTAAAGGAATCCTCGATAGAGCCTCCACATAAAAAAATGTGCTAAAATTTAAAAATCCAACACATTATAATATTAGCTCATACATATATATATATATATATATATATATATATATATATATATATTTATATATATAAAACATATTTTAATTGCTGGAATATTTACAAAATGTGTGTTTAATGGAAAAGTTAAGAATAACGTTTCTTTATATTTATATATATATATATATATATATGTATGTATTATTTATTATATAATTATGTGATAAAACCAAAAAAATTGAATAGCTCTACGTACATCAAACAAAAATTGGAAAAATTTGAATAGCTTATTTAATATATATAATTATTTGGAAAAATTGTTTAGTTTAGTATGAGAGTGCAAATGAATAATATATTTTAATTGGCCTTTGAAATTCTTTTTGGTGTAACTATTATGCATTGAAAGTGGAGTTTCATATGAATCATTCCTTAGTTGCCAATAAATTCATGAGTTACTAAAATAAAAGTGAAAGATGTATAGTTTTAATCAGTTATGATATGACACAACTATATATTAAATAGTGAGAGAAGTGATTTTGGCAAAAAAATTAGAACAAACAACAAGATGTGCATGTGAGCATTAGAAACAAGTGCTAACACGGGAAGATGCATAGTGTGTATAGAGAAATATTAGAGCGTATAATCAAGGGATGGAAAACTACTTGAAATTCCTTTGATATCTAAAAGTTTTTTATTATTATTTTTAAAGTGAGTGTATGAATCATAGACTATCAATAAGGCACTATAAAGACTATCACTTATTCAAAAGTTATTCTTATATTGTGTATAACTTCAATACAGCAGAAATAAACACGTGAATTAGATTGATACACAAATATCAAATTGTTCTAAACTTTAGTTAGAATGGTTGTATCAACAAAATGGTTAAAACTAAATAAAAATGCTTAATATAGTTAAAAATATTGAGAAACTTTAAGGAGACTCCATTGGGGTTTCCTTTATATATAGATATATAGATTTGCACTAACTTTAATTTTAGCTTATAAGTTACTAATATACTCACTATTCACTAATGACTAAGTTTTTACTTTTCCTATTAGCTATAAAAATATAGTAGTTAACTTTTAAAGCTTTTTCATATTTAAAGAGAAAGTATTAAGAAAATTTATAAATATTAATTTATTACACTACATAAAATGATATTCTTAAAAATTATTCATTTTTTATCATTTACTTTAATAAAATAATATTAAAAAACAATTAATTTATTAAATTATTACCATATATTTATGTTACAAAACACATACACTATATAAGAAAACATCTAAAATTCATATTTGATATAAAATATTTAAACCATATATATATATATATATATATATATATATATATATATATATAAACATGATTTGTATTTTATTTAATATTTTTATACAAATTTTTTTAAAAAAATTAAATTTAAAATATTTTAACAACCGTGCATCGCATACGAGCATTCTAATAAAATATAAATTATTTTATACATTTGACATTCTAATATTTTAAAGAATTATATAAAAATTTGCTTCAAAAATATATATATATATATATATATATATATATATATATATATATATATATATATATATATCGAATTTTTTTCATATTACAGTATTAATGAAGTTTCTAACTTTTGTAAAACTTTATTTCAAAAATTAATCTCATTAAAAATTTGGTCAATTAATTATATCAAAAACTTCATACACTAAATAAGAATGTTGCCTAATTAAAATGAATAATTTTATATATAAATTGCCAGTACATAATACTATATTTTTAATATACGTATACATAATCTATATAAAAATATTATATGTTTTAATATATAAACTTTATGAAATTAAATAAAAAAAATATAACAACCCGTGCATCGCACGGGCATTCACCTAGTAAATATGTTAAAGGAAATGTCCAAATCTAGACTTCTAATCGTTTTTCTTAAAAGATGTGTCAAAATCTTAAACTGCAAACAAAATAAGACAGAGTGAGTATGTGACATTGACCTATAACAAGCTTCAATGCAACAAATCTTTAAGCTTTATTCAATGTTTTTTTTATGGTTCCTCTTATCTAAACACTAAGGCTCTGTTTGGTAAAAAACAGAGCCTTTTTTTGAGATAAATATGTTAAAGAAAATGTTCAAATCTAGACTTCCAATCATTTTTCTTAAAAGATGTGTCAAAATCTTAAACTGCAAACAAAATAAGACAGAGTGAGTACGTGACATTGACCTATAACAAGCTTCAATGCAAAAGATCTTTAAGCTTTATTCAATGTTTTTTTATGGTTCCTCTTATCTAAACACTAAGACTCTGTTTGGTAAAAAGTAGCGGATAAACAAGCGGATAGCAGATGAGCTGGCGGATAGCGGATGAGCTGGCTGATGAATCCCCATCACATGATGGTTTTTAGTATGAAAAAGAGGATTTTATGTGAAGATTTTAATGAATGTAGGGAAAATGGCAACACGAAAAGAGTAAATTGTGCTAGTTGAAATTGATTTGCTTTGCAGTGTTTACGCTTGGTTTTTGTGGTGTTTTTGTGCCCCAGGACTAGGTGAAAGGAAGAACGAAGAAATGCAAGCAAACGGACGAAAAAGTGCCAAGGAATGAGCTTATTGAAGTGAAGTATTTGTACTGAGGCGCCAAATGAGCGCCAAAGTGAGTGCAGAAATAACAAGTCCTCGCCCATTCGCGCCCACTCTCGCATGAGGCGCGAGAGAGCGAGTTCATCGTAGCGCCCTCCAATCGCTTGCGCTTAAGTGGCGCTGAGGCGCGCCAATGAGGCGCAAGTCATTTGAAAACACGATAAAACACGCAAAAAGCTGCGTTTTTGAGGATCTTCTCACTTTTGGACGAATTGGAACCCTAGCACACCGAGAGAGAATTCGTTGCAATTTGCGACCATCGAAGAATCAAGCTTTGGGAACAAGAATTGAGACTTGAATGTCATCATCATCATCGTTATTATCTTGTAATTTCCTCTTTCCCTTATCTTTGATCATGTGTAACTAAACCCTTATGTTGGGGATGAATAGATTTTGATAGAGCACGATGATGTTAATTTGGTTCTTAATCGTGTTAATTTGTTTTTCTCTCGTATTTTGTGGATTGAAATTCGGTTTTAAGTTGTTTACAATTGGAAAATTGTGGAATTATCCTTATTCAATGATTTAATGGAAATTGTTATTGTTGAATGGTAGAATTTCAATTAAATGCAATTCGTAGCTTAGAATATTCCTCGAATTGTTGTATGTGGTGAACTCTATTGTTTAAGGCTTGTAGGTAATTAGGATCACCTAAGGAATCGGGGTTTTAATAATCTATAAAGGACTAGTTACCTAAGGAATTAGGACTTAGTTAATATAACGAGTTCGGTAGCAAAAATAGAGAGAGGTATCCTTGACGTTACGCCGATTATATTGTGCGAAATCAAAAGACGTTCATCCCTAGCACCCATTCTCATCATAGTTCGTCAACGTGTTCTTAGTTTCAATTTATTTAAAAACTCAAAAAATAATTTATTGCTTTACCTTTGTTTGCATAGCTCAACCACTTCAACCAAACCCTTTCAAATCGGTTCTCTTAGCAATTGTTAACGTGATTAGTAAATTAGTTCGATCCTTGAGGGCGATATCCCGGCATTTTACCGTTTTATTACTTGCACGATTTGGTACACTTGCCAAATTAATAACAAGTTTTTGGCGCCGTTTAAGGATCGAAATTAATTTACTAATTAATTCGAAGGCAATCTATTTGGTTCGAACCCGCATACATATTTACATTTACTTTAGTTTTATTTCGTTTATTTTTGTTTATTGTATATATATCACACAATTTGCTTTGACACTTGTCCAAGTTGTAGTTTTCTCAGTGCATGCGCGGAGCCGTTGATCCTAAAGATTTACTTTTCGATCCGGAAATTGAGAAAACCGCTAGAGCTAATAGAAAGGAAGCAAGGTTAAGGAAGCAAAGAGCAACAATAGGAGAATCTTTCGTGCAACAAAGCGTGGATCAAATCATGGGAGAAAATCCACCACCGCTCGCACTCTTGGCGACTTTGGGGAGCAGGAACCAAAGCGCCCAAGCTTACACCTTCCAACTGTGTGGGGCTGTAGCATTTGAGATCAAGTCTTGGATCCTCACTGCCTTGAAATCAGAACAATTCTATGGGTCTGATGCTGAAGATCCAAATCAACACTTATTTCAATTCTATGAAATTTGTGGGTCCACAAATCTCTGGGAGTGATCGACGACCGAGAAAAAGTTGCGTCTCTTTCCATATTCTTTGACCTGGTAGAGCTAAGGATTGGCTAAACACTATCCCAAGAAGCTGGTAACAATTGGGGTGATCTAGAGAGCAAGTACTTAGAAAGATTTTTTCCAATTTCTAAGTTCATCAAGAAGCGGGTGAAATATCAAATTTTGAGCAAGGAGATGGTGAGTCGCTTTATGATGCTTGGGAAAGGTTCAAACTGTTATTCAAAAGATGTCCTGGGCATGGTATTGATGATTTTCTTGATTTGCAAACTTTCTGTCATGGTTTGCGACCTCAAACAAGGATGATGTTAGATGCCTCTTTGGAGGATCTTTGGGAACTAAAAGCTGCAGAGGAAGCAAGGCAGTTAGTGGAGCATATGGCCTCTAATGAGTACAAAATTCAAAATGATAGGGTGCCACAGTGAAGAAAGGGATGTTAGAGTTGGATTCTAATAGTCTTTGTGTTGGCTCAACAAAAGGTAATGTCACTCCAAATTGAAGCTCTTACTAAGCGGCCTAGTCGCTACTCTGCGCTGTGGGGATCTCAACCCCCGCGACTGTTCAAGCGATACACCGTGGTGCATGTAATTATTGTGGCGAAATGCTCATGAAGGTGGATTTGTGCAACTCATGGAGATAACAGTGAATGCAAGTTAATTATATGGGCAACCTTCGAAGCAAGGAGAGGAACCCTATTCTAACACCTACACAATCTCGGGTGGCGAGAATCATCCCAACTTCTCTTGGAAGAATAATGATACCGCAGGTCACATCAAAACAACCTAGTCAAGAACAAAGAAAGCCATCTCCTATGGAGGAAGCGTTGACACAGTTTATGCAAATGACAAAGACAACCTTTCAATCTCAAGACCAAGCTATGAAGAATATGGAAAAGAATCATGAAGCTTCCTGTTATACCCCAAATTTGTCCGTCTTCTTTTTCTTGCTTTAGTCGTCTATTTTTATTAGGGGCGTGTTTCAGAGTCGCATGATTACGAGAATTATTAGTGAAGAATCTCGGTTACCAACCCAAACCAATTCCAGTCACTCGCGTTCGGCTAAATCAAACGCCGTTGTTTAAGTTAGGCACGCACGCGAATGATCGATCTTTTCGTGCGTTCTTCAATTTAATATCTGTATTCGAGTTTGGTCGTACGTGAACAGGTCTACCTAAAGGCATTTTTCTCAAATTTGGTTTAAATTCAGACTTAATAATGCGATTCCGAGTTAATTTTGTGGTTACTTAGTTAACGCGCCCATTTCTCTTATTTTTGGTCTAGTTTTAGCGTATTTGTCGAGTCCGGCCCGTTCTCGTCTTTGTATTTGACCTGACTCCTTTTTCTTATTATTTTTTATTCTTATTTAATTTATTTAAGCATATATGCAATCCAAAAATTCTATTTAGTTTAATTTACAGTTTAAAAGTGTTTAAGAGTCCAAAAATATCAAAAATAATTCTACTTAGTTTAATTTACAAATTAGAAGCACTTAAGAGTCAAATAAGTCCAAAAATACAAAAATAAATAATACTAAAAATGCAAAAAATAACAAATCCGAAAATACAAAAATAAATAGCAAATTAGGGTTTCAAGCAGCATTCCAAGCCGCTACAGCTGCTATCGGGCCTGGGTTCCAACCTGAAATAGGGTCAAAGCCTGGTTAAAAATAATAAATGCCTTAACCTAGTATTATACTATAAATAAGCAGTCTGATAGCAGTAAGAAGACACAGAAATCAAGGCAGAAAGAGACTGCGAAAATCACTAAAAAGTAGGATTAGAGTTTCACATTGAAACCCTTATCCACTAAACACGGTCCTGAAACTTTTTTGAGATCTAAAGAACGAAGCAGTAGCAGCCAGGTAGCTATACAGTAGCAGTTGCAGTGGGTTACAGTTATTCAAACAGACACACAAGGGGGCCAATATGAAGCTGAAATAAAGTCGTTCATCCAACACCGAAGCAAAGGATTGGGGCTCGTTCTGTGCTCCATGTTTGTTCTATCAGGTATGAGCAATACCCTTTTGATGATTAGAGACAATAAAATTGGAGCTAGCTTTGGGGTTTTAAGGTTTCATCATAAAGCCTTGTATGTAAAGCACGTAGATTTTATGTTGGTGAGAAAATACTGGATTTTATTTCTCAATCTCTGATTTGGTGTGTTTTGTTTTAGTACTTATGGTAGAAAGTATGATGATTGATTATATATGTCAAATAAACATGATTTTTCTACATGCTTTTCCTTTTATGGTACACGTCGAACATACAACCCCCATAATGGATCCTGTCTATATACTAATACAAAATAAATTGCATGGTAGCTTTAGTTCCAGCCTTGGATATGGCTTTATTGATGCATAATTTGTGTAGCAAATCAATGATTTTTTTAATCGGTCAACATAGTATTTTTACCTTAATTCTTATGGGAAGTACATCTTCTGTCTTCTATTTTCTTTTCCAATGGGATGAACAAACGAATAAACAAATATGTATTAGTATGTAGCATGGGGAAGGTCAGAAGTTTAGACAATTAGAATTAGTACTTTAGACTTTGTACTTTATAAATCTACTGGAAACCAACTCTATCTATACCCTTGCTTGTGACTTGGATATATATTGGTAATTGATGTTCTCTCGCAGCCGCAGCAAGCTGGGAAGGAAGGGTGAAATGAATTTGGGTTTAGGTTTTTTTTCTGGTTTGGGCCTATGTATTGCATTTCAGTTTTAATTTATTTTTTAATTATCAGAACGCTATTTGCACCCCTCCAATTCATGCGCATGCCTTCCCCCACTTAAGCCCAGTTTCGCATATTGGGCTCTCTTATGCGAACTGGACTTCCTTCTTACACCTACTATTAATTATACAATCCCCTGCGACTAATAAAACCCCAATTTACCATTTTCACCCCCTGTCTTTCTTTTTTTAATTCTTTTTTTAACTCAAATATAAATGATTTCTCTCTCGAAGTCGAATAAACGGCTAAGTCGGTTGTACAACCGGGTTAGTCATCATTTTAGGACCAATGAGTCAGCATGCCAAGTAATCCTACAAACACCTAATAAAATATAAATAAATCATTTTTCCAAAATAAACGGCTAAGTCGGTTGTACAACCAAGGTTAGTCATTATTTTAGGCCAATGAATTTATCTGATTCAAGAACCAGAAAACTTAATAAATACGAATAAACTATTTTCCTAAAAAATAGGGGACTAAGTCGGTTGTACAGGCAACGGGTTAGTCAGCGTTCTAAAACTAATGGGTCACATGCAGTTCGGGAGTTCTAGAATACCTATCTCAAATCAACCCATCTCACAACTCTTTTCAAAAAGTCAAAAATCATTTTCAAAAAGTAGGGGACTAAGTCGGTTGTACAATCGGGTTAGTCAGCATCCTAGGAATCAGTGAGCTGTACAGTTCAAGGAATCCTAGGACCCCTACACTAAAAAACACCAACCCACAAACTTTTTTCAGGAAGAACTACGTAGCTTTGATTCCTCCATTGCATCCGAAGGTACGTAGGAGCAAGACTCAACTCTTGTCAAGCACTAAAAACCAAAAACTTAAATAAGTCTTTTTCTCCATAAATAAAAAGGGTAATTATTAAATAAATCTTAAATAATTAGACAATGGATGTCGTGGGGTGCTATAATACCCTCCCCACACATAACGACTCCCGAACCCTAACAATGTCTTGTCCTAAAACCTAAAGGGATTTTCCGAATTTGCCCTTAAACTAGAATTTTGGTGGCGGCTTCCTAAGAACCTTTCGAAGAATCCATTCCCGGATTTTTCGGTCGCTACAGCTGGCGACTTCACTGGGGACTTATTTATTTTTAGAGAGTCAAAACCTAGTCTAATTAACTTAGGATTAATTCAATTTTTACCCATTTATTTATTTATTTGCTTTTGCATAATTATGCTATTTATTTGTGTAAACCCTAGGATAGAAGACGATATTTGTACATATGTTTGTTTGCCTGTTTGCAGCTTTTGGGTTGTTTTTAAATTGCTCCTACACACACTGCACCTATACACATCACACACTTGTGAGAAAAAGTCCTCTACCCGGACTCGAGTGCAAGCCTAAGTTAGAACGAGATTGTGTAGTGATGGCCTGCGGGACGTACGTCTCGTTGGGTGGTCACGAAAATCTCACCTAGAGTTTGATTCCTTTTGAGGATGTTATCCCTTCTAATAGCTTGCCTATTGTTGGGGTCAGTGTTCTTGACTGGGGTCCTTGGCTCTAGGAACCATGTGTAAGATTCTTTAGAACCATCCCTGTGAGGTTCACTATAAAAGAAACTTTAGACCCACTCTGTAAGATACCTTTCTAGGGTCACAAAGGAGCATCATACCCTTGTATTCAAACAAATATTTATGCATACCGTCTTTGATCAACAAAAATAAAAAATCAAAAAAACCAAAAATCATTATTTACTACTTTTTTAGAAAATATACCACATGCATTTTTTTCTTTTTCTTTGCACTACAAAAAATACAGCAAATAAACATCTACTGTTGCATGCACTTTTATGACCGTCAGAGAATTAAAATCTTTACCTTGGAGAGAAGCCGTGCACACTGAAGTCAAAATTAAATTTTGTACTTTACTCTCCAATGAAAAGTTTATAGTTCCCCAACGTGATAAATAAAATCATATGTTATCATTTCATGCACATACATTATCATTTCATTCACGTTTCATGCACATTCATTTGCATAGTTACATCATGCATCAAAAAGTGAGCATAATTCTTATTCTAAAATAAAAAAACTTTGATGAGAGATGAGGCGCTTGTGAGAAATAAATCATTCTTCTTTGGGATAATTTAGCTTTACTTAGTTGCAAGCTCAAGGTGTTTCAAGGCACTCAATTTTTCAAATTAGCAGCACGTTCACATCAAAGCGTTGCATCTTATCCACCCCATGATAAATGACCGAAATGGTCCGCCAAAATTTTCTTTCATGTTTTAACTCGTGTTAACTCTCTACGAAGCATTCATGTAGTAACTTATGTGTGACATGTGTCTTCATTCTTGTTTGAGTCAGTTAATGTCCCTACCTTACCATCATCCCCTGTCAAACTCTAATCCCACCCCGACCACCCATAAAGTACATACTCCCCACATCAGTACATAGTTGACGTTTCTGGTTGGTTCCCCTAGTGAAATAACACTCTAGGCCCTCCATACTGGGGCAAATGTGTGATCTCTAAAATACCTTGTCAACGTTGTATTCTCTTGGTGCAAGTCCTTTACAAAAAATAAATTCAAAAAGGCCCGTTAGGTTGAAAACTCGTAAGAGCGGCCTAAGCAAAAATTAGGGCATAAAAAAAAGAGAGAAATAAAGAAAAAGAGCAAATATATAAAAGTAAATAAATTATTGTCCTTAAGTTAATTTTTGAGAAAACGAGCAATCATGATTTGAAATGAAGTTTGACCATCTTCCTATACCCTCGAAAAAACCCGTGCTACCCACCTTAAGCCAAAATCTAAAAACCTTTCAATCACCCTAGACAATGATCAATTCCACATCGAAAATGGTGTATCATTTTTATCAAGTCACTCAGCTCGAAAGAAAGAAAAAATCCAAATCAAAAAAGAAAGTGAAATCAAAAAAGAGGATCGAAAAACCACGAAAAAGCAAAAGTGGTACAATTATGAGCTGATACTTCTTACCATTAAATGCATAAGAGATCATTGTCTGAAATAAACCCCCAAACACTTCCCTTGTTCTCAATATCCTATCCTTCATAAACCCTTGGCCAAGTCACATCCCTAAACAGATCCCTTCTACCATGAGGCACATAAGAGGTTCTTATCGCAATAAAACCTCAAACACCTCATTGAGCCTAATAAACCCTTCTTTCATAAACCATTAACCATTAGTCAAATCATACCGCTCAATAAAAAAAATCATCTTCTTTGAGCCCAATTATCCCTTCCTTCATAAACCCTTAACCATCAACCACATTACAACTCCAAAAATCCATTCCGATCAATGATCGATTGCTTTTGTTTTCTCAAAGTTTTTAATCTTAGGACAAATAAGTTTATTTATTTACAATATGTTTGCTAGAAAAAATATATTTCTCAAAAAAAAAAAAAAATCAAAGAGGGCTTGCACCCCAGAGATTCATTCAAGTTCCGTTGATATAAACACAAGGCTTAGTTATCACCAAGTGCAACTTTCATCATAGCAAACTCAAGACTATTATAGTGTGAGAGTCATTCAAAAGATAACCAAAAGTTTATACTAGGATCGTCACCTATATCCTAAAGCGGGGCATCCCTTTCACCACCTGTTCCATTTGAACCCGGGAAAATTGTACAGTGTCGTACCACATCCAGCCTATAGCCATACCAGACAAATTCGAAAAACCCATAACCTTAACTCCGTCACCTTTTCCAATCTCACTAAAGCCAACTATTCGAAATACCATTCCAAGTGGGGCAATCCTGTCGCTCTTCACTCCACCTTCAAATGGGAAAATTTACCCTACACCCATCTCATCCCCTTGCCATATTCACAGCCAAAAAAGCATACCGGGGCAATTTCTCAACTCACTATCCCAAATGTTTCTAGTCGGGGCAATCTTGTCATTACCATAATTAGGGAAACATCAAACTCTATGGGTTGAGACAACATCTCCTACTTGCCACCTTTCATTCCAAAGCCAATGCATTCCCAACTCATCATCTTCTACACCCCTAGCTTGTCACCACTAGACAGGGGCAGACACTCCCCGTCATCAAATCTAAATTGGGGCAATCCTGCATTCCTTGGCTTGGGAAAACCTACCTTTCATGATCTTGACAAAGACCGGTCAGTCATTCACCCCTTCATGTGCCACAAATGTCCACACCCTAGGTCTTTAGAACCCCAAGTTAACTGACTCATTCATCTATATTCACACTACTATACATCTTCACAAAACAATGCTTTAGAGAGAGAAAACACAAGTTGATCATATGATGTTGGAAATCCACTTACTTAGCTGTGTGGGCCAAAACTTCGGTCATCATGGGGCATCAAAATGGAAGAGAAAAATGAGCGAGCTTGCAAATACTTTTTCACATCGATTAATCAGAATAACAACATTGAGATTGCTGAAGTATTGAATCAAAACTATTCTTTTCAAAGAATGATCAATATTCACCTCTGCTTCTCGCATCTAAAGTCTCACATCTCATCATTACCAAAAATGTCTCTATACCCCAATCACTCATATCATATCATATCACATCATATCATATCATATCATATCATATCATATCATATCATCACCTCATGCACCATAGCATTTGCACCCGAGCATTTCATTTGCATCATTTTGACATTTGGCATTCATCATTTTTCAAAAAAAAAAACAAAAACAAAAAACAAAAAAGCGAAAAGCAATAAGCAAAAAGAGAAAAGGAAAAAGTCATTCCACATCCTACCAGATACCAATCATTGCTTGCACCATTAATTGCTTCATCAAACGTAGATTGGTTTTCCCTTTCTCGGTAGATGCATTTGTTAGGTGTGCTCGGATAAACACGATCAGTGTTAGTCCCTATTTTGTTCCTCTAATATCAGTGCTTTAAGCGCTGATCTCATATCATATCACAGATCACCAGGTTGATCTCTCAGACTCCGAGTGGTCCTTCAGAGCACTACGCTCCATCAGTGCCCTAAGTGGCCCAGGTCGCAACGTCGGAGTCGAGCCCGACGGACCTTCGCAGACCCCGAGTGGTCCTTCAGACTAGTTGTGTCAGCCTAAGACACGATGGACGCCCTTCATGGTCAACATATCGATTCTAGACCGATCTTGACCCATCATGGCGCTTTCGAGTATAAAGGCCCCCTCGGGCCGTTTAATTAGCATCGTAGCTAGTTGCGCTCCTTCGGACCACGGTGGTCCTTCAATTAAGGCTTAGCGGCCTTCCGGACCTTAAGTGGTCCTTCAGAGCCTTATCGCTCCTTCAGACCCTGAGTGGTCCTTCAGAGCCTTAGTGCTCCTTCAGGTCCTTGTTGACCCTTCATTCAACTCTCGGTTAATGCGCCAAGTATTAACCACTCCCTCTTATCTCTCAAACTTTCCACTTACCCCTTAAACGGACAAAATTAGCGTCTATCTTATCTTTATTCCTATTTCTACTACGAAAGTTCTAGAGCTCAGCACTTTCTAGTAAAATATTAATAAAGAGGGGCAGCTGTTATACCCCAATTTTGTCCGTCTTCTTTTTCTTGCTTTAGTCGTCTATTTTTATTAGGGGCGTGTTTCAGAGTCGCATGATTACGAGAATTATTAGTGAAGAATCTCGGTTACCAACCCAAACCAATTCCAGTCACTCCGTTCAGCTAAATCGAAACGCCGTTGTTTAAGTTAGGCACGCACGCGAATGATCGATCTTTTCGTGCGTTCTTCAATTTAATATTTGTATTCGAGTTTGGTCGTACGTGAACAGGTCTACCTAAAGGCATTTTTCTCAAATTTGGTTTAAATTCAGACTTAATAATGCGATTTCGAGTTAATTTTGTGGTTACTTAGTTAACGCACCCATTTCTCTTATTTTTGGTCTAGTTTTAGCGTATTTGTCGAGTCCGGCCCGTTCTCGCGTCTTTGTATTTGACCGACTCCTTTTTCTTATTATTTTTATTCTTATTTAATTTATTTAAGCATATATGCAATCCAAAAATTCTATTTAGTTTAATTTCTACAGTTTAAAAGTGTTTAAGAGTCCAAAATATCAAAAATAATTCTACTTAGTTTAATTTACAAATTAGAAGCACTTAAGAGTCAAATAAGTCCAAAAATACAAAAATAAATAATACTAAAAATGCAAAAATAACAAATCCGAAAATACAAAAATAAATAGCAAATTAGGGTTTCAAGCAAACATTCCAAGCCGCACACAATTTGCTATCGGCCTGGTTCCAACTTTGAAATAGGGTCAAAGCCCTGGTTAAAAATAATAAATGCCTTAACCTAGTATTATACTATAAATAAGCAGTCTGATAGCAGGAAGAAGACACAGAAATCAAGGCAGAAAGAGACTGCGAAAATCACTAAAAAGTAGGATTAGAGTTTCACATTGAAACCCTTATCCACTAAACACGGTCCTGAAACTTTTTTGAGATCTAAGAAGCGAAGCGATAGCGTGCCGGTAGCTATACGAAGAGTGATTGCGAGTGGGTTTCTGATTATTCAAACAGACACACAAGGGGGCCAATATGAAGCTGAAATAAAGTCGTTCATCCAACACCGAAGCAAAGGATTGGGGCTCGTTCTGTGCTCCATGTTTGTTCTATCAGGTATGAGCAATACCCTTTTGATGATTAGAGACAATAAAATTGGAGCTAGCTTTGGGGTTTTAAGGTTTCATCATAAAGCCTTGTATGTAAAGCACGTAGATTTTATGTTGACTGAGAAAATACTGGATTTTATTTCTCAATCTCTGATTTGGTGTGTTTTGTTTTAGTACTTATGGTAGAAAGTATGATGATTGATTATATATGTCAAATAAACATGATTTTTCTACATGCTTTTCCTTTTATGGTACACGTCGAACATACAACCCCCATAATGGATCCTGTCTGTATACTAATACAAAATAAATTGCATGGTAGCTTTAGTTCCAGCCTTGGATATGGCTTTATTGATGCATAATTTGTGTAGCAAATCAATGATTATTTTAATCGGTCAACATAGTATTTTTACCTTAATTCTTATGGGAAGTACATCTTCTGTCTTCTATTTTCTTTTCCAATGGGATGAACAAACGAATAAACAAATATGTATTAGTATGTAGCATGGGGAAGGTCAGAAGTTTAGACAATTAGAATTAGTACTTTAGACTTTGTACTTTATAAGTCTACTGGAAACCAACTCTATCTATACCCTTGCTTGTGACTTGGATATATATTGGTAATTGATGTTCTCTCGCACATTGCAGCAAGTTTTGGGAAGGAAGGGTGAAATGAATTTGGGTTTAGGTTTTTTTTCTGGTTTGGGCCTATGTATTGCATTTCAGTTTTAATTTATTTTTTAATTATCAGAACGCTATTTGCACCCCTCCAATTCACGCGCATGCCTTCCCCCACTTAAGCCCAGTTTCGCATATTGGGCTCTCTTATGTGAACTGGACTTCCTTCTTACACCTACTATTAATTATACAATCCCCTGCGACTAATAAAACCCCAATTTACCATTTTCACCCCCTGTCTTTCTTTTTTTAATTCTTTTTTTAACTCAAATATAAATGATTTCTCTCTCGAAGTCGAATAAACGGCTAAGTCGGTTGTACAACCGGGTTAGTCATCATTTTAGGACCAATGAGCTGTACAGTTCAGTAATCCTACAAACACCTAATAAAATATAAATAAATCATTTTTCCAAAAATAAACGGCTAAGTCAGTTGTACAACCGGGTTAGTCATTATTTTAGGGCCAATGAGCTGTACAGTTCAGTAACCCCGAAAACTTAATAAATACGAATAAACTATTTTCCCTAAAAAATAGGGGACTAAGTCGGTTGTACAACCGGGTTAGTCAGCGTTCTAAAACTAATGGGATGTACAGTTCAGGAGTTCTAGAATACCTATTCTGAAATCAACCCATCTCACAACTCTTTTCAAAAAGTCAAAAATCATTTTCAAAAAGTAGGGGACTAAGTCGGTTGTACAATCGGGTTAGTCAGCATCCTAGGAATCAGTGAGCTGTACAGTTCAAGGAATCCTAGGACCCCTACACTAAAAAACACCAACCTACAAACTTTTTTCAGGAAGAACTACGTAGCTTTGATTCCTCCATTGCATCCGGAGGTACGTAGGAGCAAGACTCAACTCTTGTCAAGCACTAAAAACCAAAAACTTAAATAAGTCTTTTTCTCCATAAATAAAAGGGTAATTATTAAATAAATCTTAAATAATTAGACAATGGATGTCGTGGGGTGCTAATACCCTCCCCACACATAACGACTCCCGAACCCTAACAATGTCTTGTCCTAAAACCTAAAGGGATTTTCCGAATTTGCCCTTAAACTAGAATTTCAGTGGCGGCTTCCTAAGAACCTTTCGAAGAATCCATTCCCGGATTTTTCGGTCGCTACACTTCCATAAAGAATCTAGAGACTCAAATTGGGCAGTTATCAAAGCAGCTTGCTGGATCATCTAACAGTGGTTTCTCAGCTAATACCGTTGACAACCCTAGGAATGAAACTGCTAAGGCTATCTCTCTAAGAAGTGGTCGGGAGTTGCCGACTCCTGTGGTGAATTGTGAAAAGAAGGTGTCAGTTGAAAATGAAAGAAAAGAGTTGAGTGAAAAGAATGAAAATGAAAAAAATGGAGAAGTCGAAAATGAGTTGAGTAAGGAAAGTGAAGAAGGTGTGAAGTCTAACCCTAATGAAAACAATTTGTTCTTTGATGTGCAGGTACAAGAGAAACTCAAGACACCTCCTCCTCAAGTGAAGCTTCCATATCCTCATGCTAGCAAGAAACATCAAAAAGATGAGCAGTTTTCTAAGTTCATGGAGGTTTTTAAGCGGCTACAAATCAATATACCCTTCGCAGAAGCTCTAGAACAGATGCCCATATATGCTAAATTCATGAAGGAGCTTTTGACAAAGAAGAGGAAATTTAAAGAGGACGAAACAGTGGCTTTGAATGAGGAGTGCAGTGCTATAATCCAGAGGAAGCTCCCTCAGAAAATGAAAGATCCGGGAAACTTCACCATTCCATGTGCAATTGGCGACATAGCCATTGGCAAAGCTCTTTGTGATCTGGGGGCCAGTATTAATCTTATGCCATTGTCTATGCTGAAGAGACTGGGTGGTGGTGAGGTGAAACCCACTAGAATGTCTCTCGACGACACTCACGATCGATCAAGTAAAATATCCTTATGGAGTGTTGGAAGATGTTGCAGTCGAGTTGATAAATTCCTATTTCCAGGTAGACTTTGTGATACTTGACATGGAGGAAGATGCAGAGGTACCACTTATCTGGGTAGACCATTTTTAGCCACGGGGCGAGCTTTGATTGATGTGCAACAAGGGAAGGCGATCTTGAGGTTCCAAGATGAGAAGATTACTTTTAATGTTTTTGAAGCTATGCGCCATCCCCGATGACAAAGGGCGGTGTTTTAGGGTGGATATGATTGATAACTCTGTGAAAGAGACCTTTAGACAGAAGTACCATCTCCTCCATTGGAGGATGTAATTGTGAATTCTATTGAAGAAGCGGATGAGAACTTGGGAAGTGAGATAGAAGGCGTATTATGCAATTTGAAGCTTCTCGGGTAGAAAGAGTTTTCAAGAAAAAAAAGAAGAGCTAGATAGGGGAGATTCGAGAAAAAGATTCTGAATTGAAACAACTTCCCCTCATTTGAAATATGTTTTCTGGCGGATGATGATCTTCATCCGGCTATCATTAGTAGTTCCTTGACTAGATTGGAAGAGGAGAAGTTAATGAGGTTGCAAGTTTATGAATCTTCAAAGTTGTACAAGCAGAAAGTCAAAGCATACAATGACAAGAAGATCCAAAAAAGAGAATTCAAGCCAGGAGCAATCGGATTGGAGGAACCTTCCTCAAAAAGAAGTTGGATGGTCAATGGGCAGAGGTGGAAGCCATACCTTGGCGAAGTGGTGAAAAGAGAGAAGCGGGCCTTGGTTTTAAGCGACCCTTAAAATTCGAGGTAACGTCAAGCTAGTGACGTTAAAGAAGCGCTTCATGGGAGGCAACCCATGTGAGGTAGTGTTCTATCTCTTCTCATTTATTTCCTTGTCAAGTATTATTTGATTGTGAACTTTGATGTTTTCTTTCAATTAGTTTCCGTTATGTGATTTTATTTTTGTTTTGCTTTGGTTTTTGTAAATAGGCCTTCCCCTAAATCAATCAGTGAGGCCACTGCTGTGTTTAAGTGGGGGGAGGACCTATCGTCAGTTTCATGAATAAAATGCAATCATATGGTGAATTTCCTGTTAAATTTTTTTTTTTTATAAAGGACAGTTGAGCAAACTTCGTGATGATTCGGTGAGAATTGAGCGAATAATACCCCGGTGGTGATCAAATTAGCGCATTCTTGCTTCCACACATAAAACACTAAACCTGTGGAACTTAGTGATCCTAGAAATCTTTGGTAGCTAAGCTAGTTTTGGTGGACCATGGGAGTCGCAAAATTTTTATTAAAAATTTAGGGTAGTTTGTAGACGCTAAGTTGGGGTGCATCAATTGTACTAAGGTTGGGCATGAGGATTGTAGAAACCAGGTGCATTGTGTGTGTGTGTGCAAAGATTTGTAGCGTCTACCCGTAACGCTATAGTGTATGTCGTGTTGTGTGTTAATGCGTGTGTGCAAAGATTTGTGGCGTCCACCCATAACGCTAGAGTGTATGCCGGTGTGTGTGTCGGGGTGTGTGTGTGCAAAGATCAGAGCGCCTACCCGTGTATTGGAGTGTATGCCGTGTTGTGTATTTAAAATAATCATTCTTTGCAATGTCCCGAAGCACATTTTGATCAAATCCAAATGCCAATGTAATAAAAGGGTTGCATGACCCAAAAATAAAGTGGTGTAGTGAAATGCGTGAGTTATAATAGTTAGTGCACTGGTCGAATCTAAAATGTCTTTTTAAGACCCTTTGTTGTGCTTGAAGCCCCTGATCATTTTGTGAAAACGTGAATCTACCCTATGTTTTGAACCATCTTTTGCACTCTCGGAAGAAAACCATCTAGTCTTAGGTAAATGCATTTTGAAACTAGCTAATGTCCAACTGAGTCAAGTGTCACACACGCACTATTGAGCAAGTTTATGCTAGTGAGAGTACCACGTGTGGGTTGGAAATTGAGTAGCCGGTCTGAAAGTTGTTGCTCAACTTGTCCTTTGGATGTTTGTGATTGTCTTGTTTAAAAAGGGATTCATAACTGATTGCATGTTATCTGATGTTGACGATGTTTTGTTTTTGTCTTGCATTGTCTTTGCTTGAGGACAAGCAAATGTCCAAGTTGGGGGTTGTGATGAATCCCCATCACATGATGGTTTTTAGTATGAAAAAGAGGATTTTATGTGAAGATTTTAATGAATGTAGGGAAAATGGCAACACGAAAAGAGTAAATTGTGCTAGTTGAAATTGATTTGCTTTGCAGTGTTTACGCTTCACTTGAGGAGGAGGTGTCTTGAGTTTCTCTTGTACCTGCACTGTTTATCTATATGATTAAACGCTGGTGCTTACCAAACACGTGTACTCTTCGCCCGCTAGTTTCATCCACTACTTTCATCCGCTATCTGCTAGCGGATGGGACGCGCCAAACAGAGCCTAATTTGGGACTCTTAAATTAGAATTTTTTTAAGTGATTAGCACTGTTTATCTATATGATTAAGAGTGTTAGATTCATTATGGATATATCAAGTATCGCAACTCATACCGAAATTCATTGACCACAAATTTAAGTGTGAATAAACACAATTTTTAGGAGTTCAAATATACATATTGTTGAACACCTAATAATTAGGGTTGTTCAAGTGAACCAAAAAACTGAACTGAACTGTTAAACTGAACCAAACTATAAAAAATTGAATTGTTCATTACAATTCGTGAGCTGAACTGTCATTCTAAAACATGGTTTAGTAACTGAACTGTTGAAGCAGTGCAGTCAGTTAACTGACTGAATTGTAAACTGCGAACTAAAACAAGCACTGCTAGTCTGCTACTAAGTACTACCTATTCCAATTTTGCGAACCTGAATATAAATTTTCTTGCACCGTCACTCTGTTCTCACCCAGATTACTTTAAAGATGAGGTGATAACTGATAATAACATATCATATTATATCTCTATTTATAATGCGTATGTCGTGCTGCAGTCACGGATGTGCGCCCAACTTATTTTTTTGTGGTTTTTTTTTATTTTGATTTTTAATCAACTTTTTTACTTTTTATATATTTCAATGTTTTTAAATAATTTATTTTTATTTTTTTAAATTACTATAGTATTAATTTATTACTATTATTTTTTTAGGCAAATTGGTATTAAAAACATTTTTAAGTTTGTGTTCATATTATATGGGAATATTGTGTCTTCAATCGGTACTTCGCACCAAACTTTAATATTTTTTCATTTTTTTTCTTTTTATATGTTTAGGGATGTTTTAGAGCTTGAAAAAATTAGATATTCAAACACGAGAAGTTCATTCTTCAATAACAGGCTTGGTGAAAAAAATTATTTCGTAAGTATCATGTTTTGGTGAACTTTAGAGTTTATAAATGTTCAAAACTCAAAGTTTGTTTCTCAATGACCAGTTTGGTGGAAAATTTTTATCACAAAATACGTAAAATGCAATGCTAAAAGTGTATTTTAGGGTACTTTAGCGATCCAAATTTTTTTAACTATTCAATTACGCGAAGTTTGTTCCTTAATAAGCGATTTGGTGAAAAAATATAGTAATTTCGTTACAAAATACGTAAAGTGAAATGTTAAGCAGTATGTTTTGGTGTACTTTAGAGATAGAATTTTTTTTAACTATTTCATTACGCAAAGTTTGCTACTCAAGGACCAGTTTAATGAAAAACAAATAATTTCGTGAGAAAATACGTAAAGTGTGATGCTAAGTACCATGTTTTTAGGTACTTTAGTGCTAATATTTTAACTATTCAAATACCTGAAGTTTGTTCCTCATATTTTTTTACTAATTTCAACATTTTTAAAAACAATTTCTTTTTGTACTTCTTATCTTTATATTTTTAGGACATATTTTTGTGAACCTTTAAAAAATTTATTTATTTTTATACTTCTTCTCCTTTTATTTTCTTAACCTAAAATCTCTATTGAATCTATTTAATTCGGTCACTACCAAATCACAATTATATTTTTAATTTTTTTAGGACGGTTTATAAGAATAACTCTTCTCTTTTGTGTTTGGTTACATTCATCATTATTGAGAGTTGTTTCTTTGTCTTGCAATATATAATTAATATGTCATAAATTAATGTTTATATTATTAGACGTATACTCAAATTAATGTTTATATTATTATTATTATTATTATTATTATTATTATTATTATTATTATTATTATTATCTTTCTTTTATTTTCGCACGCCGCGTTGCAGCATTGACTCTCGCAGGAACTTCAGCCACATTTACAATAAAATCCCCAATCATCTTCTTTCAACTTTGTATAGCTATTTCTATTTTGTTGGTGGTTTTCATCCAACCCTGTATGATACCCATGTGTTTTATTTTCTAATTGTGTTATCTTCTTTTCTTTCCTAATTATGGATTAACCCGCGAGAACTTCATCCATATTTACAATATAAGCCTCATCATATTTTGTAAACTATATATGAATGCTTCTTATTTAATTGATAGTCGTAAAGTTATTTTTATTCACGGGAACTTCAGTCACATTTACAAAAGAACCACCATCATATTGTTTCACTTTTTAATTATGTTGTCTTCTTTTCTTTCTAAGTGTTAATTTTTATATTTACATTTGATGAATATGAACTATGTTAAACATTCTTTACACTTTTTCTGCTTATTATCTCTATGAATGTTCAATTTCAATGTATTTTTTTTTAGTTTTATAGTCTTCTTATTTAATTGATAGTCATAATGTAATTTTTATTCACGGGAATTTCAATCACATTTACAAAATAACCCCTCATCATATTTTCAACTATCTTTGGATTCTTCTATTTTGTTGATAGTTTTCATCCAACCCTATATGATACACGTGTTTCACTTTCTAACTTTATTGTCTTCTTTGTAGTCATGCAACCACATTTATTGGCAACTGAATCGGTGGCCACATTCCAAGAATAATGAGTCACTTATCTTCAAGTAATTACTCCCGCTAGAACTTCAACTACATTTGCAATAGAACCACATTTCATCTTCTTTTAACTTAGCATCAGTGCTTCTCTTTTTCTGATGGTTTTCATCCAACCCTACTGTTTAACCATTTATTGATTCAGTTATAATTATTAATTATTATGATATTCTCTAAGTTTAACAAACAAAAATGAAGTTTTCTTCAATTATATTTCATTTCCAAATTTGTAAAAAAATAAAATTAAATATCATTATTTAATAAAGGTGAGCCCGTGCGGAGCACGGGTCATAAAACTAGTTATATATAAGCTTGTGCGGTGGTGCCAAGCGATTGAAATTAGTAAACCAATTTGGCAATTTTGCAAGATGTTATGTTAATTAATTGCAGCATTTCAATGATAATTCTAGCGCAGCTTGGATCAAACAGAAAAAAACAATACTTAATTTCTTTTTAGCTGCAATATTTCGACATTTTAATTCGGTTTTACACAATATGCATTTCTGATCAACGCTTTCAATTTAATCAGAAGTGTCATTTTACAATTTATGAAAATTTTAAGTAGACAAAATTAATTCTGACATATTTTAATTTCAAGATAATCAGAATGAGTAAATTAAAAAAACAATTGGACAGTTAAAGCTTAACAGTTCGGGCAGTTTGAGCTCAGTAGTTCAAAAAAAATAGTTCAAAATTTAAACAATTCGGTTCGAACTGAACTATTAAGACAGTTCAGTTCGGTTCATACAACTGCTAACACAATCGGTCCAACTATTTAAATAACTCAGTTCAGTTTGGTGCAGTTTTCCTTGTAAATTGAACTATGAATATGAACCGGCCTACTAAAAATCATAATAAATAACTAGTGTTATCTATTGACTTACGTTAATTTGAAGTCACATATAAATTGCAGTCACTGAGTCACATGTAATGACTGCATTTTTTCAAGCAAAACGAAAAACATACTCTCAGTGTCTTTCCGAAAAGCTAAAGGTTGGAGTTATTCCCTTACCAGTACACTAAAAAAGGAACAAGTTTATTGAAGTTCCAATAAAATCATGCATTCTTCCTAGTACCTCCTAAGGGGTATGTTATGAACACCACCACATCAGTACAGCATGATTCACGTTTGAAGACAGCATCTTTAGAAGCTACCTCTAAAGTTGTCTTGTTACACTATTTAGGACTCTTTTGCCAGTTTGCTGTCAAGTTTACGATGTACTAAAAGTAATTTATTTCATTCTTCCTGCTAGTAGCTTCATTGTATCCAACTTTTGTGTTAGATTATTATGTAAGCTAGCTACCATATTGGCCTAAACTCTCACGCAATCGGGCTTATAAATAAGTTGAGCACCGCCAACTTCTTAAGGCAAGACATCGTACGTTTTTGTTTTCAACAAACACAAGTAATTCTGTAATTGAGTCATCATGTCAATGTCCAAAGCAGCTGCAACTGCAACTGCAACTGCAAGTGCTCCTTTGGTCCAACATGGTAGCAATGGCAATGGCACTAATTTGATGCAACACGACGATGCCATTTCCCCACAACACAAAACTTTCCTCCCAAACCCATTTGATCTTAATGACTCTCAGATCCTTGACAAAGTTTATCTCACCCATGTTAGTGATGATGAAATTTGCGATACCAATATCATTTTCAACCTTGTCTCCAACCTTGTACTTCAGGTAACAATAACATGTCAATCTTCTATCTTAGTGACAAAAAAGTACTGACGGTAGGTAACAAACCGAAAGAGTGGCCGTTGGTAAATATCAAATTCATTTTTTTTTCTTCACATATATTTAATATTTAGTGACAGTTTTTGTTTGTGTGGATAAATATCAAATTTTTTGTAATATAAATTATTAATTACAATTTAGAAGATTGTTTTGATTTCCTTTTAATATATATATATATATATATCCTTAAAAAGAACAACGTAACTAACCTTTTCATTTGTTTTATAGAGTGTTTCACAGATTCCCATCACGAGTTTCAAACCAGAGTTCCCAACTCTGAAGCTGATTTCTTGTCAGGTTGGTTGGTTAATTTATATATATATATATATATATATATATATTAAAGGCAAACATAATATTATTGAGCACAAATAAATGTTACTCAACCCATACAAACATGTTAATTTAATTATATGTTGTGGGGTCAATCAATTTAATTAATTATAACAGTAGATAGAAAGTTGAAGCAATTTATTTAGTAATGCTAATTATAATTAACGGTTGATGGCACAGATGATAAGCACACGTAGTGCTGCGCACTGTGTACACCAAACAACACTATGGATACTTCAAAACCTGAGATCCTATTCATGGGATGCAAAAGCAGTGATAACTCTAGCTGCTTTCTCTTTGGAATATGGGAACTATGTGCACCTTAATCGTGTTACACAAACAGACATACTTGGAAACTCATTGAAACAACTGAATCAAGTTCAAAACCGAAACATCCCTGCTGATGTAACCAAATTGATCACTTACATAGTGCAAGTGTTTCAACACATGAAAGAGTGGGCAACATGGTCAGCTGAAGGTTATGAACCTGAGGATGTTCCTGCTTTAACCGAAGCCTTGCAAGCCATCCCTGTCTTTGTTTATTGGACTATTGCTTCCATTGTTGCTTCTACTAGCAACCTCGTTGGTGTTTCGTAAGTTCTACTTCCCTTTATTTGCTTCATTATTTCATACTTAATATCATAATCTACCATATGATAATATACATATATATATATAACTCCAATTTTTATTTTTCAGGAAATATGCATTATCAGAATATAGAGACAGGCTTTCTGATATTGTTCAGAAGTTGGTTGTGCATCTGACAAATTGCAAACTACAAATAGGTTATTAACTGTTCGGTAGTTGATGTTATAATAAGAGCTTAATTAATTATCTCTATGTTGGAACAACAACCGATAAAAGAAGAAATAAAGAAACAAAAATGCAAGAACAAGTATACGATCTTGATACCGCCGTTTGGCCAAGTATGCCTATGCCTGCGACTATAGAGAAGTTGCAGTTCCACCTTATTTCAGAATAAAAATTAGGATTTCAGTGTTGCAATTGGTACTTATAATTAATTCAGTCCAAAATTTGCATATCAGTCATACTTAACACTATATTTGTCGCATTGCTGCAGGCTACATAGACGATTACTTGATTCGCAGGAAGATCTTTGACAAGCCTAAAGATATTGTAGATTGTTTGAAGGCGCTGATCCACCAAAATGGAGCTGAGGGTACCCAGATATATGAAGGCACCGTTCACGTTAAAACGGTTAGTTAGTTAGTTAGTTTTATTAGAGGAAAAAGCTAGCAACATATTCTCTCTATCACTCTCCTCTCAACACTCTCTTTATGATTGTGTTTATGTCACAAGCAGGGTCTTGAAGTGTTTAGGCAGAAACATGTTCTGGTGTTCATTTCCGGCCTAGACAGCATTGACGATGAGATATTGCTTTTAAACTCAATCTACGATAGATTGCAAGAGAACCCAAAAGAAGTAATAAAAGGTTTCAAGAAAGAAGATCTCAAGATTCTGTGGATTCCCATTGTGAACAGGTGGGACGATGTTCGAAAGGAACATTTTAGGGCTTTGAAGAGTGGCATCAAATGGTACTTAGTAGAGTACTTCCATGAGTTACCAGGCCAAAGGATAATAACAGATACAGAAAGACTAGGCTATGTTGTTGGTGGTAATCCCATTATCCCTGTGTTCAACCCTCAGGGTAACATAACAAATGAAAACGCCATGGACTTGATTTTCCAATGGGGCATAGATGCCTTCCCATTCAGGAAAATCGATGGTATTGACCTTAATCTTAAGTGGAAGTGGCTTTGGGACGTAATAACAAAAGCTACCCCCGGCCTGCAGGTAATTAATAAGCTCGAGCTATTAGCCAATTTAGTCTATGATATTTATTATATATCAAATTAGTATTTGAGTTCTGCAAAAGTGTTTCAATTTTGGAATATGTATGTATCTTCGAAGGAAGATTAGACATGGTTTTTAATCTTAATCCGACACAAATTTCAACTTTGTTCGTTGCCTTTCAATTGGTTTTACGAAATTGACTATTTTATTATGTGACTTAGGTGAAAGGGGACAGATACTTGTTCATTTATGGGGGTAACAACAATACATGGATCCAAGACTTCACAAACGAGATGGAAAAAATCAAAAGGCATGACAATATAAAGCGCGCAGACATTATAATAGAGCACCACCATCTCGGAAAGGATGACCCTAACCTTGTTCCTAGTTTCTGGATTGGCATAGAAAGGAAGAAACAAAACAAGAAACATCAAGAGGTTGTGGACTGTGAGGTTCAAGGGATTGTGAAGAGCTTGTTTTGCCTCAAGCGAGATCCACAAGGATGGGTTATTCTCAGCAAAGGGTATAACATAAAACTTCTGGGTCATGGAGAGCCTGCTTATCAAACTGTTGCTGAGTTTCAGAATTGGAAGGATAAAGTGCTTGAAAAAGAAGGGTTTGATATTGCTTTCAAAGAGTACTATGATATTAAGGCTAAAGAGATATCAGTTCGCCAACCATGTGAAGTTATCAATGTTGATACTTATAGTTCAAATGTCATAGCTACTATTTCGTGCCCAAATCCAATGTGTGGACGTGTGATGGAGGTGACATCTGTTAATTACAAGTGCTGCCACCAAGATGGACCAAACAATTTCAACATTATTTGAGTTTAAGTGGAGAGAAGATCGAAGTGTGTGTGTGTGTCTGCCTCGACTCTGCTTTTGTTATATAATTTGAATTTCTATTCGGTTTTTAGTTTTTGCTTGTTGACAGCATATATGCATGTGTCTGTCAAACAAAATGCAATGTGTGATGTCTTGTCTTGTGATCACCCTTTGAATGGGTGGAAATAAACTAATGACTTCAATATGTATGTCTGTATATGCT
The DNA here is from genome assembly GCA_020916435.1 of Oxytropis ochrocephala. Lineage (NCBI taxonomy): Eukaryota > Viridiplantae > Streptophyta > Magnoliopsida > Fabales > Fabaceae > Oxytropis > Oxytropis ochrocephala. Next base: position 25,356,773 of record CM037090.1, on the reverse strand, counting down.
ATTGAAGTTCATAATCAAATAAAATTAGAATTCTGATATGTAGACAACCTATAATTTTCAATACACATCTAACACTTCTCTTTCTAAACATCTTTCTCAAAACCACTTACATATCACATTTATCACTTTTCTTCCTCTATTTTTCTATCTCTAGGTGTTGGAGGCGTTATATGAGTGTCCTGTTGGTAAAGGTGGGAATAGGCTGGGCCGCGCTAGTCTGAGTCTGGCCTGCGTTAAATGCTATAATTGATTTTCCAAGTCATTAGAAAGTGACGTTGATTAGATATTGAAGGTGATTAGAAAATGATGACCTCCTGTCCTGTATAGTTCAAGAATAAAGTTTGCGACTTCTATTGTTTAAATGATAGAATCATATAAATGTTTCCACAAGTTGTGACTTATGTTGTTTAAATGATAGAATCATATAAAATTTGGGGTGAAGTGAACTCTGGGAATATAGACCTTATTAGTTTGATTTTTTAGAGACAAGGATCTTTATAATTTTAAGTCTTTTTATGTTTGGTTTTCTTTTTTTCTTTTGTTTTTATTATTTCCAAGAGTTTCTTATCAGGAGGGAAAAGCTTTTTAATTCTCAGAGTACTTGGTAATTTAATAGAGAATTAAATATGGATATTTGTTTGTAATGTAGTGTGGACGTACAAATTACCATCTGTTGTTGTCTCAGGTCACCAAGATCATGGAAGTTGAGGCTAAAAGGGCATATAATGTTGTAGGAGTTAATCATAATATGTCTACAGATGATGGAGGAAAGCCTAAGTTATGATATTTGGTGATATGCAGGAACCCGAAAGATTGAGCCCTATTGCTGTAAAATTCTCAGCATTCCATATTCTTTCTCTAATTGATCTCTTTATTGTGCTTATTATGGCTCTATCCAGCATTGAATTATCTCTTTGTTTTCTTATGTAGTTCTTTTGGTTTGACAGACCTTGCAAGGAAAATCCCGCGTGGTCAGGGACGGATCCAAGAATTTCTTAGGGGAGGGGCAATTTTTTTAAAATAATTTGTATTTTTTTAGTGTCGCCGGTATAATGCCACTCGACCTTACTAAAAATGCTTTCAATACAAACCCCTCCTTCATTCCCCCATTTACAATATTTATTTTTTATATTTCATTTGTTATAAATATTTTTTGCTGAATTATCAAACTACATAATGTGTATTTTTGACACATTATTCATGTGATTTTATGCCATAATTTTTCTATAAGGATCCTATTCTTTTTATCTAACTACAACAAAGAAATTGTAAAATTAATATCTCTAGCTAAATATTTGGTTCAAAAAAAATAAAATAAACAGCTAAATATATTAATTATTAAATAAGACGGAAAGCTTAAATAAAAATACATATATTTATATATACGGTTTAAAAAGGCATTCACCAAAAATAATGATTCACCAAAAAAGTATATCATAATATAAATCACAAATCACAAATCACAAATAATATAAATCACAAATTTTGCCACCTAAACGACCAACTAAGATTTTCCACGTAGATCTCTTCTAAAAATGTGGTTTTACACGTCATCCACATGGGCCCCCACGATTGCACGTTGGATGTCAGTCATTGAATAAAATAAAATGAAGAAATGTCTTACATGAGAGTTGAACACTCGACCTTCAAGTGGCAAACAACAACAACAACCAATGCACCTTGCACTACTTTTGATACAAATTTCACACTCACGGTTTATTAACTCAATAAACCCATGCACCATTACGATAAATACACATAATAACAATTCATAAATTATCTTAATCATAATCTTAATTATATACAATTGTAAGTTTTCCAAATAGACTATACACGTGACCATTAAAAAAAGCCACATCATCCGAAGAAAATCCACGCAATGCACCTGATAAATAGGTAGACTCCATGTCAAGTTTGCAATGAATCCAACGATTGCTAACATAATTCTCTCCATTGAAACCAGATTTAGCAGATCTAGTGTAGGTAGGTACATATCGCATTGTATGTATTTTTTTCTCAACAATAAACGGTTCAACAATGATCAACAATGTTCATGAGAAATTCTTTATATCCGACGGTGGATGTTTCAAAAAAATTCGGCTGCAACACATTCAATATATTTTATAACGCATATAAATGACTAATTAAAGCCAAATTAATTCTATTAACAATCAAAACTATCCCTCCAAACTATCCCTATCCCCATATAAAACCCAAATTAATTCTCTTAACAATCAAAACTATCCCTGTCCTCATCCTCAATCTTCACCACAGTGAGTCCCCCCCCCCTCCCACCCATCCCCGTCCACCTTCCCACGGTCCTTACGGGGACCACCGTTAATTTATCAAAAGTTAGCAACCGTGTAAATTAAAATATATAAAAGTTTAAAAAATATATAAAAGAGTATGAATGCAGAACAAAAGTTTAACATTTTAATACAAAAGTCAGTCTTACTTTTATATTTTAAAATATAAAAAGTCACACAATTTAGTATCTTTTTATACATTTAAACACATATAAAAGACCAAAAAATGGATTAGTTAATATATATATATATATATATATATATATATATATATATAAAAGGATATTTATATAAAATATTTAGGATGAGCAGCATGATTCCCGTCCCCATCCTCAAATTTGACGGAGAGGAGAGGGATGTTAAACTGTTGTCAACCTGAATTTGCATTTTACATGTCATTTCTAATAACAAAATCTTTCTTTAAAAATAGTAAATTGCTAAATTATTTGAAATTAATAGACTAATTTTATATTTAATATTTTCAATAGTTAACTATCTATTTCAAAAATAGTAACTTACTTAACTATATATAATAAAAAATATATTTTTATATTTTATAGTTCTATATAGTTAAACATTGATTTAAAAATAGAAAAATATTAAATTAAATAAAAAATATATATTCTATTCTTATATTTTATATGTTATCCAATATCTATATAAGTAGGTTTCTATAGACATATTATATAACATAATGACTTTATAAATGTTGTTTTACAAATGAACGCGTGTGCATCACATAAAACAATTGAAGGCGACAACTAGAAATTTAATAAAGACTCGGTCAACGAATCACAATGTTACGTTTATTTGAAATGTATACTCGTGTTGGCACGGGTGATCATACTAGTACACTTTAAAAAGGTTATATAAATTTAAGGTTGCATATACGAATATGATTTCGAAATCCCACTGCGGTTATCTTCATTTTTTCTCAAAATACCTTCAGCTGGATTCGATCTCGAGACTTGTTGGTATAACAAAAAGTCTTTTACCAACACGCCGAGACTAACAATTGGTTAATTTATAACTTCTTAGTATATTTATTTATATATTTCTCCTAAATAAATCTTCAACCCAATACCGAACCACCGCGGAGGGAGGGGCGGCCACCAATGCTTTCCCTTACCTGAATTCGTCCCTGCGTGTGGTATTGCGTTAGCATTAGGTGGGTCACCAGATGAATTTAAATACCAGAGAGCTAGAGATCTATTTTTGGGTAAAGTCATAGCTACTAAGTATTTAGTTATAACATTTGTAGAATTTTGTGTATGAAACTTGTAGAACTTTTAGGATTAATAACTTGTATTGTAAGATATTAAATTTCAATATACTTTGAAGTATTTTAGATCAATAACTTGTATTGGTCAACTGATATCTATTAATGGTGTCAATTAATTTATTTTTTTAAAATAGACATTTAGAATCGGGTGTTTAAAGAACCGATGCTAAATGTCATTTTTCAGGACATTTAGCATCGGGTGTTTTAAACAACCGATTTAAAACACACTATGCTAAATGTCCTGAAAAATGACATTTTAGCATCGGGTGGTTTAAACAACCGATGCTAAATATCATTTTTCAGACAACAACAACAATGATGAAACACCATTTAGCATCGGGTTCTTAAACACTCGATGCTTAAAGTGACTTTTAGCATCGGTTAAATAACCGATGCTAAATGTCACACATTTAGCATCGGGGGATTTAACATCGTCGAAGAACCGATGCTAAATGTCCTAAATAACCGATGCTAAATGTCTTTTCTGCACTAGTGACTTCAAATAATTTTTCTTAAAAGGTGTGCCAAAACCTTAAACTGTAAACAAAATGAGGCGGAGTATGTGACATTGACCTACCACTACCACATCAGCAGTTTTGTGTGGCACTGACATTTTGTGTAAGCCTCCAGTAAATGGATGTCACGCATAATCAACTATAACATTAATTAAGTGTTTATGATATAAGTGCTTATCGTATAAGAGCTTATGCATAAGCTGTTTTTATAATATAAGATAAAATAATGTTAAATTATTTTTATATAAGCTGTTTTCATAAGCTATATATCCTGAGAAGCTTATGAAAATTAGCTAAAAACAACTTATGAACATATCATTAACTGTTTTTATAAGTTCTCCCAAACAGTCTCACAAGTGTTTATGTCAGTGTAGATAAACCCAAATAAACCAATCCAAACGGACCCTAATACTCAATCAAATAATACAATAAATCTGTGTACGTCAAAACTTTTTTTTCTAAATAATTAAGTTCCTAAAACTTTAAATGATTTGTAGTTTGTTCATATATACTTTGACTATAAATTATTCCCTGCATTCAGATATTTGTAATTGGGTTCTTCTAAATTCATTCTTTTAGTTATGGTTAATTATTTCGCTTTTTTTTTCATCAAACAGAGCGACAATTGTACAAAGTACACTGGCATTATAAACCAGAACTAGTAGGATACTCGTGCATACGCACAGTGGCGAAGCTAGGATTTTTCTAGAGCCTGGGCAAGAAAATTTCCCGCCAATTGACATATGACATAATATATAAATAATCATAAAGTGTGCTAAATAGGAGAGATGAAATCTAACCTGTCAATAGAGTGCTAAATAAAATTAGAGCAAAAACTCTAACTCCAAAATACTACCCAAAGAGAGTGTTGCGCCCGAAAAAGTCCCTGAGGGGATCTTTCTTCGTTTACAACGTTTTAAAACAATGAAGTCGCCACCAATATTTTTATAAGGAAAATATTGAAGAAAACCTTTTTGGAAAGCGAGTGGCCTTTTAGAAACCGGAAAATTTGGGTTCGGGGGTCGGTTAGGCATGGGGAAGGTATTAGCACCCCACGTCTCCTTTCTATCGAAAGGGAACCTTTAATTAAACGTGTGGTTTTAAGTGTTGATTTGGAAGATATTTAAATTTGCCTCTTTATAGAAAAGGGAAGGAGAAGACTTAATGAAATTTTTTATTTTGGCGCTTGACGAGAGTTGGCCTCTCGCTCCTACGTATCTCCTGGTGCGATGGAGAATTCAAAGCTACGTAGTTCTTGGTTGTCATAAAAAGGGTTTTTCTTTTTTAATCTTTTTTAGAGTTTTTCGCAAAGGGGTTGAGCGTTCGCGATGACCAAACAACAACGGTTTAGAGTGGTCATACTCTCGACTCTTTTTTGAAAATGGGATCATCACTAACAATCAAACGGCAACGGCGCGAGTGACTATTGATGACAACCGGTTTTTATTTCGATTATTGAAAAGGTTTTCGCAATTGAAGGGGAGTGTTTGTGAAGACTAAACAACAACGGTTTAGAGTGGCCACACTACTAGCTCCCACGGGAATGAAATTATCACCCACAATCAAACGGCAACGGCGCGAGTGATCATTAGTGATAATTAGTTTTGATTTTGATGTTTGAAAAGATTTGTTTTTGGAAAGTGTTTTCGTTGGTTTGATTTGGAGAGAACGTCGTGATAAAAGGAATTCGCAATTGGATTGAGCGTTCGCGATGACCAAACAACAACGGTTTAGAGTGGTCATACTACTAACTCTTTTAAAAATGAGATTATCATTAACAACCAAACGACAACGGTGCGAGTGATCATTAATGATAATTGGTTTTGTTTTAGGTTCAAGTGTTCGAATGAGTTAACTTGGAATGACTATTTTGAAAATGAATATTGAACATGATATGAGTAAAAGTGGATTTAGGTAGCCACACTTATAACTTGCATTAATTAGAAAAGAGTTTGAAAGATTTTGGGGGAAAAGGGTGAAGTTATTATCAATGATTGGTTACAAACTTCAAACATATTCAACTAATCAAGCAATCATGAACATGTTACTCATCAACTAAGATTAAGCATGCCAATATAATCAAGGGATTCAATTATCAAAGATGCAAGACAAAGTTCTCAAAATAATTGTGAGTGTGTGTGTGTGTGTGAGAGAGGTGCATTTATCTTAATGACTCTATGCTACACAAGTAGTAGGCTTACGTCTTCATATAAGAGTACATGCATGGGGGAGGAATTGCACACAATTAAGTCAAGACATTTAAATGGCATCATGAACAAGAGAGATACAATTAATTATAGGCATAGAATATTCTTAGTTAGATGAATGAACATGCAAGCGATGGTGTGCATGATTAGGCAAATATGCAAATGCATGAGCATACAAGGATATGAATGAAAGATCATATAAGACTATGCATGAATGAATAGGCATACAAGACTATGCACGAATGAATGATTGAACATAGAAGACTATGAATGCATGAGCATAGTTATTGTGCAAGGTATGAACATTTGAGTATGCATGAACATGTGAATGAATGCTAAACATGGGATTAATGAATGCATGAGCATGTGAGAGGGTAAGAGAATGCAATAGGCTTAAGCATGTATGAATGTATGAACATGTGAGCATATGAAAGTATGCAAGTACTAATGTGCAAACATAAGAATGTGTCATACAAGTGATGCAAATAAATGAAATGCAAAAGGGTGAAAAGTTTAATGAGATGAGGTAAAACCAATGATGCAATGTAGTAAAGTAAAAGGGTATGCAAAGTGGTAAAAATTAAATGAGGTGGGGTAAAATGTTTGATTAGGTGGTAAAAGGTTAGAGTAAGAATATGGTAAAAATGTTTGAGTAAAAGGTAAATAAAAAGCAAAAATGTTTTTATGTTTTTTGGTAAATAATTAATGAATGGTAAAGTAAAAAGTAAGTGAGTGGTTAAAAGTGAAAAGTGAAAACACAATTACACAACTTGTATTTACAAACACAAGATCAAATCAACAATTTATGAGCAACAAATTGGTAAAAATTGAGGCCCTTGGCCAAATGCATAGCAAGGCAAAACCAAACACAAATTTCATCATGTTCTTGCCACCAAATCACATCAATGAGCATATGAACATAAACCCTAGGATCTACTCATACATTTGATGCTCAAACAATTGTCATTTCATCATTTATTTCAACTCAAAATCAAAGGAAATGCAAGAACAATAGAAACCCTAATTTCTACTTATGAACCCAAGAGCATAGTTGGCTAGGTCCACCTTTTTATTCAACTTGAACACAAGAAATGGTCAAAGAAATGCATGAACAACCAAAAACACTATATGGCCGAAACATCTTTGAAGGAAAATGAGGTTTTATTTCATGAAATTTAGTGAAAAATGTGTGGAAATTCAAGGGAAATTATTCATGCACAAAAACAAACTCCTTCAAGGCCAAGGACCCATCTCTCAACACCCAAGGCTCCCAATGTCCTTGTCATAATGTTTGAAATGGATCCTCAAAGCAAACAACAACAAGCAATCAAGAAGAAGTTGGGAGTAGAAGAGAAATTACATGGTAAAAGTGAACAAAAACAAAGATCTAAGGCTTACCTTAAGAACTTTCAAAAGAAATGAAGAAGAAGATCAAATAAAAACCAAGAACACTTGAACCTCTTCTTGAAACCCACGAAAATCTCTTGATCTTGAAGAATTATTGTTGAAAGTTTGATGATAATGCAAGATTAGAAGTGGAACTAGTGTAGGAATCAAGAATATTGAAGTTTTGATGGTGAAAAGTTGAATAAATGGAGAAAGGATGAGGGAGAGGTAGCTTTGGTTTTGAGAGAGGGAGGAGAGGAGAGTATTGTGTGCTAGGGTAAAAATGAGAGAGTCCCCTCCTCACGGTCTCTTATTTTGGGTTTTATATGAGATGCAAAATTAAGGGTATATAGGACATTGTGCTTTTGCAAATCATTGAGATTTGAGATAGAATTTAAATGAAGGGCTAGGATTGCAATGCACATGGATTAGGGGCAATGAGAAAACACAAGTGAGGGGGAGAGTTTGTGTGAAAAACTTGTCTTATTGTGGGGTCAAGGGTATAATTGAGATGGAATGTTACCAAAGAGGAAATTTTGTGTTTTCTTGTGAAGAGGTGAGTGTAAATGGGTGGGGTAATTTACAAAAGAGGGCATAACTCTATGAGGGAAGAGAGAGAATTCGAAAATGGGGAAAAATGGGGGGAAAATTGCCTCTCTTTTTGGTCTTTTGTCTTATTGAGGACACTTTGTACTTTTTATTTGAATTTTGAATTTTTGGGCATGCAAATGAGAGTGCACCTATTGAAAATGTGTCCCATATTTTTGGGTCATATCTTAGGAATTTGGGCCCAAAATTCCATGATATCACCATCCCCAAAATTGATTTGTTGACCTCACCTCAAAGGAAATGACCATTTTACCCTTTTATTCAAAAATTTGATTTTCATGCCAAAAGGTTTAATATTTATGCGCAAAAAATCACAATTAAGCACAAATCTTCCTCAAATAATTCATTGATGATTGCTCAGTGATTTTGGGACGAAACCGTTTTTATTGTGAAATGACCAAAATGCCCTTTCACCCTAAAAACCCTAGTTCTTTGCCCAAAGCACATTTTCACTTCAAAAATGACTTTTCACCCTAGGAATGACCTCTAATACCTTGAAATGCATGTTGAATGGCTTGTCCTGAGGAATCGTCCCTTATTTGCGAAATGACTAAAATACCTTTTTGTACTGAAAAACCTTAGTTTGTCCAAAAAGCGCATTCCAACTTCAAAAATGATTATAGAAGCTTTGAAATAACTTTTAGAACCCTGAATGCAATGCAGATGCTATTTTCTCTTCTATTTATTTATTTTTGGGGAAAATTAGGGTTTTGACCCTAAAGCTTAGGACAAAATTGGGGTATGACAATTTGCCTCTTTATCTAGGTTTTAACAAGGAATATGAATTGGCCGAAACATATTCCGAGGCAAAATAGAGATAAAGAATTCAGAAATTATACCGATTTTGTCTACTTAGGGAAAAACCCGAATTTTCTTTTCGTTTTTTATCTTCTAGTTTTCTTTCTTTTTGGGTGAATGGATGCCAGCCAGAAATGACTGTAATGAATGAAGTGTCGACCCTCCGTAAGCCAACAAAAGCAGGAAATAGATTGGTGCCAACCTCAAAGCAGAAAAGCGAGGAATAAATAAAGCGGTAAAGAAAACATTAAAGAAGGTATCGACCGACAGTAAGCGAACAATTGGGCAGGAAATAAAGAAAGTGATAAGGAATGCCTTTGGCGGCCCGTAGTAGCCGACAATCTTTGGAGGAAATAAAGAAAGCAATAAAGAAAGCGATAAAGAGTGTACCCGACCTCACGGTAGGCCGACACAAGCGAGGAAATAGGTTGGTGCCAACCTCGAAACAAAAACAAGAAATAAAGCGATAAAGATGGTATCGACCTCGGTAGGCCCGACACCGCGCGGGAAATAAAGAAAGTGATAAAGAATGCGAGAAAGAAGGAGCGCTTGTGGCTCACGGAAGGAACACTTGGGTTCTAAAGGAGCACTTGTGGCTCTGAAGGAGCAACGGGCTCACGAAGGTTGCCCGTTCGTGCGGCACGAGGTTCAATATCAAGTTGTGGACCGATACATTTTACCTTGATGGACTTACGCTATGCTTTATACGGACACGACTAGTCTGAAGGACACGAAGTCGGGGGCCGATCCGTCATGCTCGGTGATGACTTGGCAAAATGAAGGACACAGAGATCGAGGGTGATCCGTCATGCTCGGTGATGACTTGGCGAAATGAAGGTCGAGTTCAAAGTCATTTGTTTGGGTCGTTGTTTTGAACTAAAGCGAAGGACCCTAAGGTGCGATGATTCGTCGGTGCTCGATAACGACGGGATCCGGGGACGATTGGTAGTCTGAAGGGACACGTGGAGTCTGGGGATTCGCAATCTCGTTGATTGGTGATTGAGATGGCCAATCTTTGGTGTATTGAATTGAGGTACTGCATACGTCGGTTGATGCGAGGATGGTGCATGAAGCACAGGTGCATGTTATGCAAAAGGCATGTTATGCGAGGAGCATGTTATGCGAGTGCATGCAATGCTATGATTTTGGTGTGAGGATGCATGTGGTGGAACACTCTTGAGGATTTCCTTTTGATTTGATTTTTCTTGATCAGCTTTCTTTTTCTGATCATCTGTTTTTCATTTGCTCTTTTTATGAAGTGCAGGTATGCGAATGCAAAATTTTGGTGTTTGATGATATGTAATGCCCTTGTGTTTTGATGAAATGGCAGATGACATACAATGGAAAACTTTTCCTTCTTTGCCTTTTTTCTATGAAATGTGAATATTGCTATTATGTGAAATAAAATGATAAATAACATGAAATGATGAATGACATGGGATGTTTTAGCTTTCTTTTCTTCTATGAGATGCAAGTATTGATGTGATGCAACTGTATTGCTTTAATGTTTGATGGGATGATGAATTTTTGGTTCTTTTTGTTTTATGGAATGCAAACACTACTATGATGTAGACGACACTGAATGTTTTTGTTTTTTTTTTTTTGCATAGGGACCTCAGGATTCTTGGGTGATCATTTCAAGTGTCCTATCGTGATGACCATTTCGAATGTACATTCGACTTAGTCTCCTATTTATTGAAAATGATTTTGCATTTTGAAAATTGATTTTATGTTTGATGCAATGATGATGAATGTTTTTTCTTCTTTACTATTTTCCTCTATGAAATGCAAGTATTAATATGGTGCAACTGACGCAGAACGTTTTTTTCTTTTTGCTATGTGATGAATGCACAAAATGTGAAGATGCAAATGTAATGCTTCGATGCATATGCCATAATGATTAGATTGAAATGCCTAGATGCATGAGGTAAACGTTTTGTGATGATGAGATGCGAGACTTTGGATGCAAGGAATTGAGATGATTATTGACCATTCTGTTGAAAAATTGAATTTGATTCAAACTCCGGTGTTCTCAAGGTTTTTATTTACAAACAACCTCACTTGTTTTCTCTTTCTTTCCATGATGACTGGATTTTAGATATCACGTAAACAACTTGTCTTCTCTCTTTTTGAAGCATTGTCTAGTAAGCATGCATAGGAGTGCAAATGTGAATGAATGAGTCAGTTAACTTGGAATTGGTTTAGGGCATGGACATTTATGGCAAGTGAAGGAATGACAGACATGGTTATTGCCGAAGCTCGTGAGGGATCAAGAGATACAAGATTGCCCCGATTCAGGTCTTTGATGAATAGCTTGCCCCTGTCTAGTGGTGACAACAACTAGGGGTGTAGAAGATGATGAATTGGGAATGCTTCGGCTTTTGAAATGAAGGGTGGAGCAAAAGAGATTTTGTCCCAACCCATAAAGTGTGATGTTGCCCCAGTCATAACAAGGACAAAGCTGCCCCAATTAGGATGATAAGGCCTTGTTTAGGATAGTGAGTTGAGAGATTGCCCTGGTGAGGTTTTATAAGAATGAATGAGGTGGAGGAATGGGAACGCACTTGCCCCACTTTCGAATGACATTTCAAATGGTTTCTTTGAGTGAGGTTGTGAAAGCGTGAGTTATGGTGATGGTTATGGCGAGGGTGATTTATGAATGGGGTGGGCAATGAACAAACCTCTCCAAAGTTGAGTGGAGTGAGAGGTGAAGAGGATGCCCCCTAGTACACACTTTTGGTTCTTTTTAAGAACAGCTCAAATGCAGTGAAAGTTTTGACTTTTTAGTATGAGGAGAGGCTCCACTTGGTGACCGCTAGACCCTGTTTTAATACAACATGAATGCATCTTGGAGTGCAAGTCCTTCTTCTTTTTTACCAACTTTCTTTTTTTTTGATTGTTTGTTTTTTTGAGCGACTTTCTTTTTCTTGCTTGTTTGTTTTTCCTTTTGAGCAAACACGTCGTAGATAGATAAACTTATTTGTCCTAAGATTAAAACTTGAGAAAACGAAAGCAATTAGTCATTGATCGGAATGGACTTTTTAGGGTTGTGATGTGGAGAAGGGGATGATTGAGCCTAATGAAGTGTTTGGGGTTGATGGGGAGGATGGGTCTTGTTCGGTGTTGGCCGATGGTCAATGGTTTATGAAGGAAATGGTTATTAGGTTTGATGAGGTGTTTGGAGGTTTATGAAAGAAAATATGGTTAAACCCACTGAATTGAGGGCCTTTTTGAAAGGGGAAACGATTGAACCCATTGAATTTGAGGGCCTTTTTGAAAGGGAGCTCTTATGCTTCATGGCAAAATGTATTGACTCTTAATTTATACTCCCTTTGTCTTCCTTTCTTTGTTTTTGGGATTCTCCTTTTTGAGACTTTGTTATTCTCCTCCTTTCGTGAATTTCCTTTCCTTTTAACTTGGGTGAAAATGATATACCATCTTTGATGTAGAATTAACCTTCGTCTAGGGTGATGGGGATATCTTGGGCTTTTCTCGGCTTAAGATGGGTAACAAAGGGTATTTTTGTAATTTTGAATCTTTGGCTTAAGAGGGGTAGGAAATAGACTTTTTGGGATTTTAGGTTTTTGAGGGTATGGAGAGATGACCAAATTTCATTTCAAGTCCCGATTGCTTATTTCTGTGGGACAATGATTCATCTATCTTCATGTGTTTGCTCTTTTCCTTTTTTTTTCTTGTTTTTTTTTGTGCCCTAATTTTTGCGTGGACCGCTCTTTGCGAGTTTTCAATCCACCGGGCGCTCTTTTTTGCCTAGGCCGCCATTTGCGGGTTTTCAACCTAGCGAGCTTATTTTATCTTTTTTATTTATTATATATTTTTTTAGAAAGACTTGCACTAAAGGAATATGATATTGACGACAAGGACATTAGTGATCTGCAATTGCCTCAGCATGGAGGACTTAAAGTGTTAGCGAGAATGAACCAAAAAGTCAAGTTATGCACTGATGGGAGAGAATATGCGCTTTAGGGGTGGACGGGGCGAGATTAGACTTGGATGGGGAATGGTGATAAATGAAGGAAATTGACTGACTCAAACAAGAGAAACTGCACATGGCATGCATATTTACTAGAAAAACGCTTCAGAGAGAGTTAACATTGGTTAAAACATGATATAAATTTTTTTTGATGAACTGTTTCAGTCTTTTATCATGGAATGGATGAGATGCAATGCTTTTTTTGACGGAAATACAAATGAGCTATTGATGTGAAAAACTGAGGGCCTTGGAACACCTTGAGTTTGCAAATGAGTGAGGGTAAACTTTTCCAAAAAAGAAAGATTACTTTGTAAGAACATCTCGTCTCTCATCACAACATTTTTGTTGTATGCAATGCATGGATGAAAACATTATGATGTATACATGATGAAAATGAAATGCATGAAAGCATTTTCACTTGAAAAATGTGATTATTCTAAAAGTTTTTTTTCTTTTTGATGTTTTCTTTGTATGCAAGACGAAATATGAAATGCCAATGCATTTTTGGATGATGAATGATGCAAGAATGATGCTTCTTTTCAAAATGATTTTTATAGAGGCAAGACAAGATATGAAATGTCAATGCCCACTTTTCTTTTGAATGATGAAAGATGCAGGAACGATGCTTTTTTCCTAAATGATGATTTTTTTTAGAGGCAAGGCAAAGTATGAAATGCCAATGCCCCTTCCCTTTTCTTTTGAATGATGAAAGATGCAAGAATGGTGATATGAGGCAACTGATTGTCGTTACCCTGAGTAACCTGCATGAAACATTGAGTGGATCCTGACTCAATACTTCACACAATATACTGAAACGTTTCGACAATTAGTTGACTCAACTTAATTTCCTACTTGAAAATAAAACACGTGTGACTGGGTCAAAGTGCCCTGATATCGTAGAGTAACATCTCAAATTTGTAGTCGACAAACAAATTTGAGATATTACCCTTCGTCGTTCAAAGGTGCACTCCTACCCATTAAGCCATCACACGAGGAAATTTTTCTTTGTTTTGAAAGGATGCATGCAAAGAGAAATGATGTATTCGAACAAAGTGATGAGGTTAATGAAATGATGCATGAGTGTCACATTGACGCGATGACTGCATTATTTGATGATGATTTTTTGTACATGCACCCGGATGAATGTGATGCTTATGCAATGTGGATGATAATTGCTTCTTGCTTTATTTTGTTTTTATGCAATGAAATGAAATGCATGATACTCACAATTATTTTTAACGCGTGGAAATGCATGGAAAATGAAACGTTCAAGTGCTTATTTTTTTATGCCATGAAAAAGGGAAAAAAGGGGTACATGCGATGCATTTTCTAAAATCTAGTAGAAAACATACATTTTCGGATTTTTGTCTATTTGTTATGATATGAAAGAGAAAAATAATAATGCATGCAGAAAATGGCGCGTTCGAGCCAAGGCTATATGAATAGCGAAATGATATATGCATGCAATATTGATGTGATGTCCACTTTTATTTGATGGCAGTTTTTGCATAATTAAGGATGAATGAAATGCGATATGGATGATGACTGCTTCTGGTTTTCATTTTTCTTATGCAATGAAATGAAATGTGTGGTGCTTACAATTACTTCCCTAATGCATGAGAGATATTGAATGGAGATGCATGTGAAATGAGACGTTAATGTTTATTTTGATTTGCGACACAGAAAAGTATTAATGCGAATGGACAACGGAATGAGTGGGTGAATGAATGAACGAATGTGCATTTTGAATGAGGAGGCCGTAAATTGCATCATTTGATGACTTTTCATGATTATGAATGAATGAGATACCATAGGGATGATAATTGTTTTTTTTTCTTTAAATTTTGTTTTATGTAATGCGAGGATGTATGCAAATGATGATGATGCTCTATGTGCATGCAGGATAAATGAAAGAGTTTTTATTGGCAATGATTCAAGTTTTTTTTTGGAAAATGCGGGCCGTACGTTATTTCATATGGACCGGTAAGAGAAAGGCTACAGCGGTAACTCTTTCACCCTTTTTTTTTTAAAATAAAGCGGTTCATATGTCATTTCGTACGGGTCGGCAAAAGAAAGGCTACAACGGCAACTCTTTCTCTATTTTCTCTTTTTTTTTTGAAAAATCTCCTTTTCTTTTTGAAAACGTGCCTAATTTACAATGCAACACACAATTTGGTATGCCCCTTGTGTCCTACGAAGGTGGGGACCTAAGTTCTAGGACATCTCAAATGTTCCTCCCATGTGGGTTCTAGTCACTTCCTTACTGTGTTACAGAGCTAATTCTCTCTCACAATAGCACCCACAACGATGGAATGCCATCCGGTGTGAGGCATCATGAAAGAGCATACTCGTTTGAAACTTTCGTGAGAGTCGGAAGGACAACGGTCCAATTGCGATCCACTACTCGTTTCCACTCTCCTAGGTTTTGTCAAACCTTGGGTTTTGAGCCCTCTCAACGCACAATAAGCATAAGATGTGAGTGTGTGTAGCGAGGACATACCGCCTAAAACTACCCACATATATCCCCACTGCGAAGGAAAAGCCGGACCACCTGGACAAAAGCAAGCAACAACATGTTGTCTACACTAGGGTTCAATATCAAATAAGCTAGCCTAGGGTTTTAACAATAATCAAGTGCATTGCTTACCTCAAGAAAGGAGAGCGAGAAGAGGGATCATAACAAGATGGGGGTAGATGCATACAACATGATAAGAAAAGGAAACCGAAAAGGGATAGAAGCAAATAAAGTGTCCAAATCAAATCGATAACAAATTAAACCACACATTTAATTAATTAGGCTTCGACCCACTTAAAAAGAAAAGTCCCGAGTGAAGTCGCCACGGTATTTGCGCGAAAAATCCGGTTTGGGTTTCTCAGTGTACAACGTGGAAAAATTATGAAGCCGCCACCAATATTTTAATTTTAAGACCAAAACATTGAAAAAATGTCTTTTGAAATAAGGCGGATGGTCTTTCGAAAACTAGAGATATGGGCTCGGGGGTCATGATGCGGGAAGGTGTTGTTAGTGTTAGCACACGCGTCCCTCTCTACCGAGAGGGAACCTTTAATTAAGTGTGTGGTTTTGAGTGTTGATTTGGAAAATACTTAAATTTGCCTCTTTATTGAAAAAGGGATGAAAAGACTTAATGAAAATTTTTATTTTTGGCGCTTGACGAGAGTTAGCCTCTCGCTCCTACGTATCTCCCAGTGCGATGGAGAATTCAAAGCTACGTAGTTCTTGTTTGTCCTGAAAAAGGCTTTTGCTTTTTAATCTTTTTAGAGTTTTTCGAAAAGGGGTTGAGCGTTCGCGATGACCAAACAACAACAACGGTTTAGAGTGGCCACGTTACTAACTCTTTTAAAAATGGGATCGTCACTAACAATCAAACGGCAACGGCGCGAGTGACTATTGATGACAACCGGTTTTTTATTCGATTATTGAAAAGGTTTTCGCAATTGAAGGGGAGCGTTTGTGAAGACCAAACAACAACAGTTTAGAGTGGCCACACTACTAGCTCCCACGGGAATGAAATTATCACCCACAATCAAACGGCAACGGCGCGAGTGATCATTAGTGGTAATTAGTTTTGATTTTGATGTTTGAAAAGATTTGTTTTCGAAAAGTGTTTTCGTTGGTTTGAATCGGAGAGAACGTCGTGATAACAGGAATTCGCAATTGGATTTAGCGTTCGCGATGACCAAACAACAACGGTTTAGAGTGTCATACTACTAACTCTTTTGAAAGATGAAATTATCATTAACAACCAAACGGCAACGGCGCGAGTGATCGTTAATGATAATCAGTTTTGCTTTTGATTCGAGTGTTCTCGACGACCAAACAACAACGGTTTAGAGTGGTCGCGCTACTAACTCTTTTGAAAACCAAAGTCGTTACTAACGATGTGACCATTAGCAAGAAATTATTTTTGTGGAGAGTTTGGTTATTCGAAAAGGAATTGTTCGAAGGAGGAGATTAGTAAAAATGGGGTGTTACTTAGCTGCTGGGTGTTATATTAATAAACAGAGGTGTAGTTAGTTGCAGGATGTCGTGTTATTAAACAAGGGGTGCGAATAACGAGCCCAGTATTTGTTTTGGAGCCCAGTCTGCGAGAATGGGCTCACAATGGGGGGTGTGTGCGAATCAAAATATGGGTGTACATAGTAGTCTGAATTAAAAACGAATTAAAAAAAACAAAATTAATCAGAATAAAGAAAGGACATATAACACGTTCTAATTGAGGAAAAACCTAGATCCCCCTTTTCCCTTCATCTTCCAGCCGTTCCATCTTCACCAAAGAGAGAGAGAGAGAGAGAGAGAGAGAGAGAGCGCAGACCAGAGTGAGGGGGAGGAAGAGAGACGTGCGATCTTTGGCGGTGATCGACGGTGGTAGGTAGTAAGGCGAGAGGAGAGAGGGAGGTCGCGACGGTGGCTGCGGTTTTCGCGTCGTCGGAGAGGGAGAAGAAGAACGGAACGGAGAGAAAGGCGACGGCGATGGTGTGGTGGTTTCGGTTCTGTGGTGGGTTTCTTGCTCTCAACTGATTGTTGTTGGCTTGAGGTGGAGGTGAGAATGGTTTTTTGGTGGAGGTTCTGTGGTGGTATTTTGGTGGTTGTGAAGTGGAGATTTTGGTGGCTTACTTGAAGAAGATGAAGGTTGTGCCTCTGTGTTGCTCTGTTTTGTGTTTCTTTTGTTCTCTCCTACAACATCAGTTCTATCTCCCCTTTTCTATCTTCTAATGATGTTGTGTTTGTGTTTGTGTTTTTTTTTTTTGGGTGTTTATGTTGGTTGCTGTGTTTATGTTTGTTGCTGTGTTTTCTCCCCCTCTCTTGCTTCGTATACTCTGTGTTGTGTGTTCTGGTTTCCTGTTGAGTTTTATTATAAAGCCTTCAATTTTGTTTTCTTCCTATAGCCAGCTATGAGGTCCTGAAATGTCACTCTCAATTTCTCAATTCATGATGCTGTGGTCTCTGTTGTTCTGCTATGTTCTACTGATTTCTGCTTCTTTACTTGTTTTACATTTGCAGGCTATTGCATCAAGGAGCAGTGTGTGCAGTGTTGTAATCAAGAGCTGAAAATAGGATAAGCAATGGAGAAGAAGAAAGCACTCTTGGTTTAATTCTCTAAATGTTGAATGTTGCATCTGTTACAACAACAACAATATGGCAGCACGCATGCCTTATTAATTTTGTACATTTTTGCTTTTAATTTTTGTCTATATATGTAACAAAAGTTGATTATTTGTACACTCATATATAAAAACTATTTACAATAACAAAAGCCATTTTTTTTAATCTTATTTTTGTGTAAAGAAAATGATAAATTAATAAACATGTATGGGTAATAATACTGAGTAACGAAACCATTAAGCGTAAATGACGAGACGCGGGCGCGCGCACACAAGAATCAAAAATACGCATACGAATAGAAGTAATACGCGCAAGAACGAGATTAAGTACGAGTGCACGATTCGAAATGATACGCGTGCACAAAGAGAATAAAAAATACTAGATTACTAACGAACGCAACTTGAACACATTTGTGCAATTGAAACCTACAAAACGAGACACATATTTTGGGGTTTTCTGAAAACGAGAAAAATACTCATTAAAATTGGGTGTTTACACAAAATATATTTTTGTTTTTTATAAACTAGTCGGACAAAATTGGGGTATTACAGAGAGGAATGAGTTGGTTTTCCTTAAAATAGAGCTCAAATGTAAATGATTTAAGCTTGGATTGGACTACTTGAAGTGAAAAGAAGAAGAAAAATGGAGGAGGGCATGGTGGAAGAGAAGAGAAGAAAGTGAGAAAAGGAGAGGAGAGTGTCGTGAGAGAGAGAAGAGAGGAAATTGGGGGGTTCATTTAGTTTTTGGGTTTTACTTTTTTTACATCAATTTGGACCAATTGAAGTTATTTGTAAAAATAATTTTAAATTTATTTGATTCTAAATTTAAAATGCTAAAGATATTTTTTTAAAAATCATCAACCATCTATATTCATAATTTCTAGTTCTAATATAAGAGATGTGGTAATATTAAAAATATGAATAAAATTTATACTCCAAAAAATATAGAAAATATCATACATTTATTCTCTATATATATATATATATATATATATATATATATATATATATATATATATATAGTGTTACATATTACCTATACATTTTAATAAAAAAATATGATGACTGTAAAATAAAAGTTACCTATACATTAAGTAAAAAAATATTGTTAGTGCATAAAAACATATTTTGTTAATATATGTTTCTATATTAAAGTTGTAAAAGTAAATTAAATAACAATTGTTGGCTTAGTGGTAAAGTGACATTTAGGTAACTTCTTGGTTGTGGGTTCAACACTCATTGTAAACTTTTTGGCGAAAATAAAAATAAACTAAGCCAGCTTTTATTTAAAGAAGACAAAACGGAAAAAAAATAAATAGAAAACGCCTTCCACAGGAATCGAACACGGATTCAATGAGTTAAAAAAGAGAAATTAAACTGCTTCGCCAAATGTTTAAACAGTATTTAATTGCGAAATGATGTATATATTTAATAACTTATTTTTAAAAACAGGGGTATTATAGTAATTTCATAGGATTTTGAGCCCGGGCGCGTGCCCGGGCTAGCTGGGCCCTAAAATCGCCCCTGCATACGCACGAGTGCTGCCAACGAACTTAGACATAATTTAAATAGTCTGGACAACACCTCGTGAAAAAAAGACAAATTTAAAGTAGTTAAAAAAAGGAGTCTCAAATAAAAAATTAGATAAATATTAAAATCTAAAAAAGTAAAAGTATCATTTAAAAACAATCTGTGCATTTACCCTGTGTTCTTTTATATATTAGTGTCAGTGTTGTTATCCCGTGTTTTTTTATATATCAGTGCAGCCATCTCGTGTTTTTACATACATCATTGCAATTATACCGTGTTTTTTTTTTATATTTCAATAAAGTTATCCCGTGTTTTTTAATATATTAGTGAAGTTATCTCATAGTATCAATTTATTATTTTAGTTGATTAGTAGATTATAGTAGACAGTAACAGATAATTGGTAGATTATCAAATATTTCAGTGAAATGTTTTTTATATATCAGTGCAGTTATCCCGTGTTTTTACACATATCATTGCAGTTATCTCGTTTTGTTTACATATTGGTATAGTTATCTCATGTTTTTTTATATGTCAGTACAGTTATCTCATAGTTTCAATTGATTATATATTTTAGTTGATTAGTTTATTATAGTAGATAGTAAAAGATAGATTGTAGATTATCAAATATATCAGTGCAATTATCTCGTGTTTTTTATATATCAGCATAGTTATCACGTGTTTTTTATATATCAATACAGTTATCCCGTGTTTTATATATTAATCAGTAGTTGAAATAGTCATTAAGTTTTCCTTTCTTTCTCCATATTAATATCGTGTTTTTTTATATATCAGTGAAGTTATCCTGTGTTTTTATACGTTAGTGTAGTTATCTCGTAGTTTAGATTGATTATTTTAGTTTATTAGTAGATTTGATTTGATTTGAATTTCGAAATTTGAAAAAAAAGAGGGGAAAGTTAAAAAAAATGAGAGTGAGAAGAAAGTGCATTGAGAGAAGAAATTTGAAAAAGAATGTGATAGTAAATTACAATGTTGCCCTTAGTTAGATAAAATGTCAAATAAATAGGGAAACTTGTTTGAGTAATTTAAGTATGGTTTGTTTGTATAAATAGATATTAGATTAGATTAGTAGATAGTGGGTAAAGAAAGTTGGTGAGTTTGATTTGAATTTTGAAAGAAAAAAAAAGTAAGAGAAAGTAGTGAAAAAGTGGGAGTGAGAAAAAAATGCATTGAGAGAAGAAATTTAATAAAAGTATGATAGTAAATTACAATGTTGTTTGAGTAATTTTTAGTTAGTTGAACTGTCAGGTAAATAGAGAGGCTTGTTTGAGTAATTTAAATGTGGTTTGTTTGTATAAATAGATTAAGTGTGGTTTGTTGGTATAAATAGATAAATAGATATTAGGTTAGATAGTAAATAGGAGTAAATTGTAGATTATTTAATGTTAATTTAATTATATTAGATTATATAGTGGATTAAAATAAAATTGGGAAAATACATATTTTTAAATAAAGGATGTGGGGGCCACTAATAATAGATGTGTAAGAAGTTAGAAATATTGGGAAATGTGATATTGAAAGAGAGTGAGTGAGAAAGGAAGAAAAAGTAGAATTAAAAAATGATAACTAAAACAAAAGTGGTGATGTGTCAAAAAAAGTAAGTTGTCTAAAATTGTAATTTTGTAAGTTGTTTGTTTGTATAAAAATAAAAAAATATATTAGATAGATAGATTAGATTAGATAAAAAGATATTAGATAGATTAGATAGATATTGAATTAGATTAGATTAGTTATCCCATGTTTTTTTATATATCAGTGCAATTATCTCATAGTTTCAATTGATTATTTTAGTTGATTAGTAGATAGTAAAAGATAGATAATAGATTATCAAATATATTAGTGCAGTTATCCCGTGTTATTTTTATATATCAGTATAGTTATCCCGTGTTTTTTTATATATCAGTACAGTTATTCCGTGTTTTAAATATTAATCAGTAGTTGAAATAGTCATTAAGTTTTCTTTTTTTTTATATATTAATATCGTGTTTTTTATATATCAGTGAAGTTATCCCGTGTTTTTATATATTAGTGAAGTTATCTCATAGTTTAGATTGATTATTTTAGTTTATTAGTAGATTTGATTTGATTTGAATTTCGAAATTTGAAAAAAGAAGAATAGGGGAAACTTAAAAAAAATGGGAGTGAGAAGAAAGTGCGTTGGGAGAATAATAAATTTGAAAAAGAATGTAATAGTAAATTACAATGTTGCCCTTAGTTAGATGAGTTGTCGAATAAATAGGGAAACTTGTTTGAGTAATTTAAGTATGGTTAGTTTGTATAAATAGATATTAGATTATATTAGTAGATATTGAGTAAAGAAAGTTGGTGAGTTTGATTTGAATTTTGAATTTTGAAAAAAAAAAGTAAGAGAAAGTAGGAAAAAAGTGGGAGTAAGAAAAAAATGCATTAAGAGAAGAAATTTGATAAAAGTATGATAGTAAATTACAATGTTATCTTTAGTTAGATGAATTGTCAGGTAAATAGGGGGGAGGCTTGTTTGAGTAATTTAAATGTGATTTGTTTGCATAAATAGATTAAGTGTGGTTTGTTTGTATAAATAGATAAATAGATATTAGGTTAGATAGTAAATGGTAGATTATTTAATATTAATTTAATTATATTAGATTATACAGTGGATTAAAAAATTGGGAAAAGAAATATTTTTAAAGAAAGGGTGTGGGGGCCACTAATAATAGATGTGTAAGAAGTTAGAAATATTGGGAAATGTGAGATTGAAAGAGAATCAGTGAGAAATGAAGAGAAAATAGAATTAAAAAATAATAAATAAAATTAAAGTGATGATGTGTCAAAAAAATAAGATGTCTAAAATTATAATTTTGTAAGTTGTTTATTTGTATAAATAGATATTAGATTATATATAGCGAGCAAACAAACTTGAAGAACACTTGGAAAAAAAAGCTTGTTAATTATAGACATATCAAAATTTGACCGACTACTTATAATAAAGGAAACGTTCTGGATAAAGAAACAAAGATCAAGCTTCAATGCAACAGATCTTTAAGCTTTACTCAATGTTTTTTTATAGGACCTCTTATTTGAACACTAATTTGGAACTCCAAAATTTTAATTTTTTTAAATGATTAGTAAAGTTTATGTATATTATATGATTAATAGAGTGTTAGATTCGACTATGGACATATAAGGTGTTACAACCAGAATTGTCAAGATAGACGGCCGAGCCGACCCAGTTCATTGGGTCAAAACGTAAAAACCTGGGGTTGGGTTAGCCGCCAATTGTCGGCGAAAATTTGTGTTTTGTGTAAATTTTAAATTTCAAACAAAATGATGATGATCGATGGGGCTACTACACGGC
This sequence comes from Oxytropis ochrocephala, assembly GCA_020916435.1. NCBI lineage: Eukaryota > Viridiplantae > Streptophyta > Magnoliopsida > Fabales > Fabaceae > Oxytropis > Oxytropis ochrocephala. The sequence goes on along the minus strand of CM037090.1, from coordinate 25,333,673 downwards.
CAAATCTAACTTTAACAAAGGAAATCATAAAAATTGCTAAAAAACATAAAAAAGTTTTCCCAACTTGGTCCATGGGTCAACTGGTCTGGGCCAAAACAGTCAGAGTTGTTCTTGGGTCTCTATTTAACGAGCCCAGCCCAAAACACTAGGTCTTGGGCCGGCCCGTTGGGCTGGACCAAAATTTACAGCTCTAATCACAACTCATTAATCGTATACTGAACTTCATTAACCACAAATTAACGTGAATGAACACAATTTTTAGAAGTTCAAACCTACATATCGTTGAATACCTAAAAATCATGATAAATAACTAGAGTTCAAACCTACAATTTTTAGCCCGTATGGTCGATACAAGTATATATAATATAGGCTTAAATACGTTTTTACCCCCTGCAAATAGGGAGTGTTTTGCTTTTACCCCCTACAATTTTTTTTTTAAAAAACCCCTTGTAAAATCAACTTTTTTGGTTTTAGTCATTCTGTTAGATGGATGTTAAAAAAACGTTTATGTAGCATTTTTAAATACGTTTTTACCCCTGCAAATAGGGGGTGTTTTGCTTTTACCCCCTGCAAAAAAATCTAAATCCCCTTCTTCCTCCTCAACACCCACCAAACCTCATATCAACTTTTCCATCTCCAACACAAACCAACGCTTCCATATCAAACCAGAACCCATCTTCTCATCTTCTTCGTCTCTCTCTCTCTCACAGAACCAACAAACCATGAGCACAACATGTAATTAACTTTTATTGCGATTCTGATTTTAGGGTTTGTTTCAAGTTTTATGGATTGTTGTTTATGGATTGTTCTTCATCTCAAAATCAAGGTTTTATGGATCATAAGAGTTGAGGTCTTGATTTTTATTCTCCGCTGATCATTGACCCTTGATAAAGAATAAACTTTAATTTTAACATATAAACACACATATCACACATTTAAACATGAAGAAAAAAAATGGAAAACATGCAAAACACATAATCAAATAATTTTAAAAAGTCAGAGATGCTGCATTGTAAATCAAATATTAGCTTGATTTGTTTATTGACTCATTTTTTAAACCACACACATTTATTAAATCCATAAAACCTTGATTTTGAGATGAAGAACAATCCATAAACAACAATCCATAAAACTTGAAACAAACTCTAAAATCGAGAATCGCAATAAAAGCTAATTACATGTTGTCTTTCGTGGTTTCTTTGGTTCGTGAGAGAGAGAGAGAGAGAGAGAGACGAAGAAGATGAGAAGATGAATTCTGGTTTGATATGGAAGCGTTGTGTTGGAGATGGAAAAGTTGATATGAGGTTGGGTGGGTGCTGAGGAAGAAGAAGGGGATTTGGATTTTTTTGCAGGGGGTAAATGCAAAACACCCCTATTTCGCGAGGAAGAAAAGCGTATTTAAAAACGCTACATAAACGCTTTTTTAACGCCCATCTAACATAATGACTAAAACCAAAAAAGTTGATTTTGAGGGTTTTAAAAAAAAAATTTGCATGAAAGAAAAAAAAACACGCCTATTATTCATAGTAAAAACGTATTTAAGTTCTTATATATATATATATATATATATATATATATATATATATATATATGTTTGTGTTTATGCATTGTTTCCTATCCATAATCCACTGTCGTTTGGTGGTGGGAAAAACAAACTATGGATATTAGTTTCCCCAGAACAGAGTACGAAGCCGAAGAATCTACTACTATATTTGTTTCACCCAACTCAACTCTACCCAAAATCATCATCATCACCATATCTCTTTTCTTTTCTCTCCATTCATTCATTCATCTTATTTAATGTAATCAATGGCTTTTGTACCCACTCGCCAGTTTCACCCTCTCTTCGATTCCTTTCACACTTCTTCCAACTTCCATTCTCTCCGCTTCTTCGCATGCACTTCTTCAATCCCCTACGCTTCCCTCCTTTCAACTCGTAACTGGGTCTTGTACCATTCAATTTCAACACTCTCTTCAAATTCCCCTTTTCTTTCTTTAAAAAACCCCATCTTTCCCCGTAAGAGTTTCAGCACCGAAAGCTGGTTGAAACGCTGGAATGAACCCTCTTCCAAACACACCCGTCCAAAACCCCCACGTGCCGTTTTAAATTATCAAGGTTCCGGTAATGGGCATTCATCAAAATCCAATTTTTCAAGCTCTGATGATGACGTGGACGTTGATGGTAGCAGTACCATGGATAGAATTGTTGAGAAATTGAAGAATTTTGGGTATGATGGTGATGAGAATCAGAAGAAAGAGAAAGTAATAGAAAAAGGGTCTGTGGAGGATATATTTTTTGTGGAAGAAGGAATGTTGCCTAATACAAGAGGTGGGTTTTCACCAGATTCTCCTTTTGGGGTTGGAAGTTTTGGAAGTGATGGTAATGGGGAGGTAAGGTTTCCTTGGGAGAAGCCAGTGATGGATGAAGAGGTAGAAGAGAGGAAGACTGTGAAGAAAAAGAGTAAGACATCTCTGGCGGAAATGACTCTTCCTGAATCAGAATTAAGGAGGCTGCTCAAATTGACTTTTCAGAAGAAACATAAGACAAGAATTGGGGGGGGTGGAGTTACTCAAGCTGCCGTGGAAAAGATTCATGAGAGGTGGAAGACATCAGAGATTGTTAGGCTTAAGTTTGAAGGTGATGCTGCACTTAACATGAAGAGAATGCATGAGATGCTGGAGGTTTGTTATTTACTTTTGCCTTTCTTCTATATTTTAAATGTCTTGTTTTCATTGCTTAACTTGTGCTATTTGGGAGATTCATGAAATTCTTGAAAGTAGATACAATACAACACCATGGGATATCATGTCTTACATATATGAAAAAAGGTCTTTTACACTAATACACTGCACTACAGAATAGCATTCCAAAGAATCCTCCATTTTTAATTCTTAATAATGTCATAGCTTGCTCCAAATGGATATCCAATTACAATTATCTAAGGAAATAAGATTGACAGAGTAGGCGATGAATTGTTGATAAGATAACTGTAAGCAAGTTTCTATCATGCTTTTTCAAAATTGGTATGAACGCTTTAGACTCCGTGTCCAAAGCCTATCCTTTCCTTGGAGCTCGGGAATCATATTATGAATTGTATATTGATATTGAACAGGTTTTCTTATGATTGACTCGGGACATGTTCTGATGTTTGTAAATTGTTTTTGTTTATTTGGTATGTGATATTTCAGATACCTATTTCAAAAGTTCTCCAATGTAGTGAAGTGATACATAGTTGGGTCATCTTCTAGAATGTATTTGAAAATATTTTCTTACTTTTTCAAGTACATTATTTTTCAAAAAAGTCCAGACTGTCCATAGGAATTGCCTTGAATGCTATAGACTCTACGATTAGAAATTAGAATGTCTGAAACGCTAATTTTATACGGTGTACAAGTTTCATTTGGAGTCTTCTAATGTTTTTTATATGCCTCCTTCTCTGAACAACAATAACCGTTGCTATATTCTTGCTTATTCTTAATACCACATTCAGAGAAAAACTGGTGGTATGGTGATTTGGAGGTCGGGCAATTCTGTTTCCTTATACAGGGGCGTGAGCTACAAGGATCCTTCAATACAACAGAATAAACAGATGTATAAGAAAATTGAGAATTCTTCTAAATTTTTATCAGCACCTTCCAATAGTTATGCGGTGAAACCTTCTGATTTTACTTCCATTTCTGAGACAAATACACCCTTGGAAAATTTGGAATCTACAAATGATGAGGAAGAAAATGATAATATGCCAAAAGTCAGTTATGAAGATGAAGTAGACAAGTTATTGGATGGTCTAGGTCCGAGATATACAGATTGGCCTGGATGTGAGCCATTGCCTGTCGACGCGGATATGCTTCCTGCAACGATTCCTGGTTACCAACCTCCCTTCAGAGTTCTTCCTTTTGGAGTGAGACCGTCACTTGGTTCAAAAGAGGCCACTGCTCTACGAAGGATTGCTAGGGGACTCCCTCCACATTTTGCATTAGGTTTGTCATTGGTTCCTTTATGCGTGTGAAGTTTAGAATTTCATTGTGGCCATAAATTAATCATGATATTTAGGTAGAAACAGGCAGCTTCAAGGTTTAGCTGCAGCCATTATCAAATTATGGGAAAAAAGTTCTATCGCAAAAGTTGCACTCAAACGAGGTGTGCAGCTCACTACCAGTGAGAGAATGGCAGAAGATATCAAGGTAATTATTCATGCTTTTTCCAGTTCCACTAATATAATTTGTTGACTTTGCCTTTGTAGCTTGTTTTGTTGAACACTCTTTTCATAGTTACATTGATATAGACTACGCTGGTTAGATGGCTCAACACATTTAAAAATTGCTTTTATGTTTTGGTACATCATGAGTAGCTGGAAAGGGTATAACATTGATTCTCTAGTTTCTAAATCTTGGTTAAATTTCTAGTGTTTAAATTCTTTTCCCAGTAGTTATCATGTCAATGAATCAATGAAGGTACTGGAGAAATTATATTCTTTCTGTCTTTTAAACACTGTTTTTGAGTTTAAGCAATAAATGATTTATATGGACCAAAGGTGATTTTCCAGCTATTTGTTGGTAGGCGCCACTCTCTTTTACGCATCCCTAAATGTCAAGTTTTTAGGTGTAGGCCATAAAATGGATTTGTATTTGTATTCTCTTAATATTTTTTTTGACCAAAGTATTCTCTTAACTTTTAGTGGCGGTTTTTAATCACTTTCTTTGACAACCATTCTACATCTGGGGATATTGGAAAATTTGTACTATCAACAATTAGAGTATTAGAATATAACATTATGTTGAACTAAATAATTTAGATTAATACATAAATGTCAGTAAGATGATTTTTGTAATTAGCTTGGTTTAGGATGGACTTCGCTGGTAACCTAAGATATCAGTATCGAGTTATAGGCTTTTACTAAAATAAAAATAATTAGGTCGTTTGTTGCATGCATTTGTACTACACTAGTATGTGATGATCTGTTGATGAATAATTATTTTATTATTGGATGCAGAAATTGACAGGTGGCATACTACTCTCCAGAAATAAAGACTTCTTGGTCTTTTTTCGAGGAAAGAATTTTTTATCAGCAGATGTCACTCAAGCCTTGCTGGAGAGGGAAAGAATGGCAAAAGCAATGCAAGATGAGGAAGAGCAAGCAAGATTGAGAGCGTCGTCATTGCTCATGCCAGCTATTAATACATCGGAGTTGTCAGCAGAGGCTGGGACTCTTGGTGAAACTCTGAATGCAGATGCAAAGTGGGGGAAGACGTTAGATGAGCCTCACAAGCAAAAAGTTATGAGGGAAGTAGAACAACTACGGCATGCCAAACTTGTTAGGAAGTTAGAACTGAAGCTTTCGATCGTAAGTTTTTCAAGTTCCTCAATTATGGATGTCTCTTGGTGCCTTGTTATTGTCTTTCTTAGTTTCATTTTTAATATCTCATATGCAACGTTACATATAGGATGTGAAGGATTAGGGATGTCTCAATGTTTCATGATGAAGCCTTTTCTAGACTATGCTATGAACGATCATGAAGGATTGGTGAAGGAAATAAATTCATAAGGAGGGAAAAAGCTTATTAAATTATGGATATTATATCTGAATTTTTTTTGACAAAGATATTATATCTGAAATTGATCTGCACATTATCCACAAGCCCAAATTTTTTATTATAGCAGTTGGAATTGTTTGATTTTAATGTGTTCAATAAGACTCATATTAACTCGAGACAATCAATTATTTCAAGAGGAGTGCTAGCAACACATTCTCTATAACACACTCTTCTATTGGTTGTAATCCAAATAGGTCCCACTCAATCGTGTGTGTCCTATATAAATTTGGTGGGACTCACACGAGTTTCAACCAATAGAAGAGAGTGTGTTGGGAAGAGTGTTAGAGAGTGCATTGTTAGCGTTTCTCCTATTTTAAATATTATGTATTGTACATAATGTCAGCTGTTCTGGAGGTTTCACACTAGGGTTATTATCCAATTTAGAATTTGTGTCATTGTGATCCCTGGATTTTGTTTACCAGGCTGAAAGAAGGAAAATGAGAGCTGAAAAAGCTCTAATGAAGGTGGAGTCGTCTTTGAAGCCATCAGATAACAGAGCAGACCCCGAAAGCATAACCGATGAAGAGAGATTTATGTTTCGCAAAATAGGATTGAGGATGAAAGCTTTCTTACTTATGGGTAGAGATCTATCTATATAAAAGTGTCCTCACTCTATATTAGGACCACTTTGATTCACTTACTGCTAGCTAAGGGTCATTTAATTATGTGGTGTTAAAATGAATGTAATTCATGGTTTCAGGCAGACGTGGAGTTTTTGATGGTACTATTGAGAACATGCACTTGCACTGGAAATACCGGGAACTAATCAAGATAATTGTAAAGGCTAAAACGTTTGATCGGGTAAAAAAAATTGCACTAGCACTTGAAGCTGAGAGTGGTGGTGTTCTGGTTTCGATTGACAAGGTTTCAAAAGGATATTCTATACTTGTTTACCGGGGAAAGGATTACAAGCGTCCTTCAAGATTGAGACCAAAGAATCTCTTGACAAAGAGAAAGGCTCTGGCACGTTCGATTGAGCTTCAACGACATGAGGTATGGTTACAAACTTATTTTATAATTTGAATCTTCATGTAGATCTGGCGGTAAATATTTTTAATGATCGTTTCGTTTCTTTATTTACTGAACCTCCAAGACCTTAATTTTATGACTACTTAATGTCAGCCGTGCTGAACTACTTGATTAATGACCTATCTATGTTCCTTTTCTTCTATTGTTCCTTGTGCTGAGCTCTCTTTCTGTTGACAAACAGGCCCTCTCAAATCACATTTCAACTTTGCAAACTAAAGTGGAGAAGTTAAAATCCGAAATAGTACGTCTTACTGATCTTTACATTTTTAGCATCTATTATGGCAACCCAAAATGTTTATTAATTTAAAACTTTCTGATCTTGTTTGGCTTGGACCGATTTTTTTAGGAACAAATGGAGAGAGTAAAGGACGAAGGAGATGAAGCCTTTTATGACAAATTAGATTCTGCTTATTCTACTGATGATGATGACTCTGAGGTCTCTCTCTCTCTCTCTCTCTCTGCATTATCATAAAAAAATTAAAAGAAAAAAGAATTTAAGTTATGACACTGCATTTCATTTTATATTTTTGTGTTAAAATCTTACTTATGTACAGGTGGAGGACGGTGAGGAAGGAGATGAATCAGATGAAGTATATCTTGAGAGCTATAATAGTGAGAATGATAGTGAAATTGAAAGTGAAGTTGAAAGTGATAATGTTTATTCTTCAGCCTGAAGAATTTTCTTCAAGAAGTTGAAGGTCAAGGGTCATGTGATTTTGGTGATTCCTGACGCCTGTGTGAATCATTAGTAACATAGTAACTCGTTCAGATCAAACGTCGGAGGAATTCATGCTTAATTTACAGTATTAAAAGATGTACCATGAAAGTGTTCTTATGAAGTTCTCTAGAGTTACCAAGTCAACGGGTCTGTTAATATATGGTTGATTAATAGAACAAATATTAGCTTACAGAAGAAACTTCTGCTGATTTTGAGGACTATGGTTTATTATTGGGCTTGTAAACTGCAAGGAATACTACTAAAGCTTTTGATACAGATTGTTTGGATATTTCATGAAAACTTTGTATATTTAGCAGAAAATCATTCGGGAATTAGACTAGTTAGGAAATGTAGCAACTTGAACTACCATTCATTCATACATTTATATATAGCCCTTTCATGTTTCTATATACAACACAAATCAGAGAGCTAACAAAGGTCATTGCTTCAGTGTAGCTCTTACATTTTTCAAGATAGTAACACTTAGTTTTTACTGCAACAATATTGTTTACAATTTTCTCATGGACTTCTCTATTTTAAGAATGGATTCCCTTAACTCTTTCTGAGCACTTGGCCTTGAAGGTGACATAACAAAGTCATTCCAAACAGTACCAGTTTCCATCATTGGGTTAGGTTCCTTGTGAAGTTCATAGATGGAATCAGCATCAGGATTCAAATTGCCTATCTGTTTCAAGCATTTGATGTCTTCAGGATCTACTAGTAGACTATGATCACCATCCTTCCACCCAATTAGCTGTTTTGTATGACAACCAAATTACCCTCTTCACATTTTAATACTGACAAAGAGTAAAATCAAACATAAAGAGAGAAAAATGTTTACGTTTACCTTTGGTGGAACCCCAACACCATTTGTGCTATAGAGCCTAGCTTTATCAACAAGTTTGCAATATCTTGGAAATGCATTAGCAAATCTTTTGTGAGACTTCAATTGTGTATTCACCCTCACTGCCCTCCCTGTCATTATAGCTCTCCTGTTAAAATTCCAATGGAAAATGTTAACTATGTGATACTGATAACCAATAATCACATCAACAAAGTTGAATCCACAAGAATGTATATACATATATACACCTAATGCCTCTAATAACAGCAAGATAGCCATCACAAACCACACCAACTAGTTCAATTTTATAAGGCATTCGAGTGTGTGGTTCCTTTTTAGGATTTTGTTCTGGTTGATTTGCTTCTTCTGCCTCATTCACTTGCTCCCAGTAATTTTCAATAACTGTCCCATCTTCAGCTACTTTATACCCTACCCCCATTCGATACTGATATTGATGAACATTTCTTGCCATAGCAATAGTCTGCTCCGTGAAAGGTTCCCATGATAATGTACCATCCAGGATCACATCTCGCCCCTGATTTAAAGCCGACACTAGCAGAGATGATGCAGCATCAATGGAACTTTGATGCACCTGTTTAGATTTTGACGAAAGTTTAGAGCATTTGATACAGTGACAATACTACCATGAAGGTTGTTCACACCTATGAAGAACCGACACGTATACAGACACCGGCTGATACGACAGTAACACTGACACATAGATATTAATAGTAATTTGCGAAATTAAAAGTGATTGAAAGAAAGCATATGTGTTGATGTCTGACACCATAACGTGTTGGACACCAAACATGTTTTCAATCTGAAGTGCTGGTGCTACATAAATTCACACAAATGAAGCATACCAGTTCAGCAGTTTGGAGTATGTCATCGTGGTTTCCCAAAGAGTTAAGGGCTTTGTATACGACATCAGTCTCCTTAAAAGCATCTGACTCAACAACCACAGGTTTTGAACCTCCTCCTGACCAGAATGAGCTGCCAAAGACATTTATATTGATACATAATAACAATGTTCTTAACTAGATCAACAAACTTTGCCTGAATATACTAAGAGTTAAACAATGATAAATTAATGTAGAAGAGTAGAATTAGGATGGTTTTTACTCATTAAGAATATTCTTAAGAATAGTGCTCTTTCCAACTCCCGCGCCGCCACCCATTAGCAGCAGAACTGGACTCCTCTCACTGAGGTCTTTGGGGACCATGACTTCTTTAGATTTTGAGTCACCATTGATTGCTTTAATCTCTTCCACCAAAGTAGAGAAAACTCTAGTCACCTTTAGATCCTTGGTTACTTTCTCAAACCTCAATTTCCTGTACACAACACCTTATTGGCTTCAATGAATTTCACCTTAACCGGTAATATTTGAACATATACACTTACATATTTGAATTTCAACATGTTGTCAACTTTCTCTAAATTTTTTTAACTCTATAAATTATAATGACGTAACAATTTGAGGTAAAACTTCTATATTAATTATATGATTGAATTAAAATTATTCGGATAAATGATAAAGAAGATGGAAATTAGAAAGAGAATGTTACCTTGTACCTGCCAAAAGAACTTCCTTCAGCTTTGGTTTCTGCTGAGACTCAGTACTTAATACCTATAATTTAGCCAAGAAAAACGTAATTACTCTCTAAAATGAGTATTGTTTAAGTACCATGGCATGCATGCATGAAATGTACAATTGGACTAAAACTAATTTGACCATAATGTAGGTAGATAGGACATAGGAGGATCTATTATTGCTACAACCACAACAATAAGTAGAACTTGGAAATTTTCTTTTCCTAGAAAAATTGTAAAGGAAAATGAGATGTAGCAAGGAACAAGAAAAGAAAAAAAAAAGACGGAAAAGAGGATGCACCTGACTAGTGACATATGGAGCATGTTTCCAGTGAAATGCAAAATAACTTAGGATGCATCTTTCAAACTCATCAACCAGCTTCACATAGAGAGAATTGGTGTCCTTTTCATTGGCAAGGTATTCAAAGATGCTTTGGTCGCATGCTTTGGATTTTGTTAGATATTCTTGGGCCAGTATGCATAGCTCTGGAACCTCACTAGCATCCTCAAATCCTATTTGCCTAGCTGCCAACACACACCCCAAAATAAAATTATGGATACCAAGCTACAAAAGGTCTTATAATTTAGATTCGGTCGAACTCAATTCTACAAAACCAATTTATCAGGTGAGAGATGTCTCTTTCTTATGAAATCTTTTTCAGATCATATCACATCTATTATGGGACTCTCAACAATATGAGCAAAAACTCAGCTGCTATTCATCTTTATACAGTACTCATTATACGGTAATTAAAAGATGTACCATCTATAAGTTCCTATGAAGTTTCTCTAGAGTTTACCAAGTCAACGGGTCTGTTAATATATGGTTGAAGAATAGAACCAATATAAGCTAATTAGGAAATATCTGTGCTCTTTTTTTTTGACAGCAAATATCGGCTGATTTTGACGATATTTGCTATCAAAATCGACTTTTAAGGTGAGAATTGTCTCACACTTATAAACCCTTTTGAGACCTTATCTCTAGTCAATGTGGGATTTGGGTTTTTCCTAATACTATCCGCTATCAGCTAGCTCATCCATCCACTATCCACTGGCAGCTAGCATCCAAAAAGGTGTTTCTCGAACATGTGCTCCAAGGTTCAATATTTAATTCTATGTACTGTAACTTTTAATATTAAGAGCCTAGTTGAGAACTTAAGCAAGATCTGGAGGCTGATGTGGCCAAAAAATATATTTTTTTGACAAATGGTATTTGGATATCACTTACTCATAGCAATTCCACCTACCCATATAGCTAGCTTGAAATATGAGGCGAAAAGAGCAAAAGTAAGAAACATACCAACATAGTGGGAGAACTTTTCTATCTTTCCAACACGGCCAGATTCAGTTCTAATCTCTAGCTGGGGAATGATTTTCTGATCTACATCCACCTCCGAGACTGGCCTCCTGTAACGTGAGGCTGTCGCAGCGGCAATTAAACCGGCAAAGGAGGCAGCCAAAACATGTGTGAGTCTGAAGACTTTCTCTGGAAAACCAAAATGAAACTTATGAGTGCTTGCTTGCTGTGAATGAATGAGAAAAAACAAGATCTGCAAGAGAGGTTGCTGCTGGTTGGTTTAATTTGCTACTACTACCTTGCTCCATCTTCTTCCACTGACTGACTGACATGATGATACAACTACCATCCTGTTGTTAAATATACTCTCTCTGCTGACGTGGCCGATTTTAATGGGTGGTACAGTATGCCCCCACCCATCTGCTTTCTACTTATAAAATTGTTTTCATCAGCACGTTTATGTCTCCATTGTACTATTAGCATGTGTGATCATTATCATTTTTTTTTTGGCCCCAACTTCTTACAACCCCCTCCATGCTCAAGAGACACCCCCTTCCCTTATGAAAAGACAAAAATACCCCTACCAATATTTTGAAACCCAATCCTATCCTTCTTCTTTCTTCTTCACCTCTCCTCTAACACCCCTTCTCCTAAACTCCTAAACCTCTCATCATTCTCACTCCACACCCTCTCATCTTTCTCACCTAATTTGCTCAAATCGGCCTCCCATTGTGAAGTATATTACGGTATGTCGCATATTCCTTCATCCTTTTCCTTTATTTTCACACATTTGGTTCGTTTGTTTTTTTTTCTCCTGAAATCACGCTCAGTTCCGATCTAAAAGTCTGAACTAGTTCGAATCTTTAAGTCCGAACCTGTTAAGGGGGGTGTCTGTTGAAGAGTGGTTCGGCTCTGAAGTTCCGAACTGGTTCGATATTTTGGGGCCGAACTGTGTTGTTTGACAGATTATGATAGATTAATCAGAAATTCGGTTTTTGACTTTTTAAGGTCCTAAAATGGCTGAAAGTGGTTCTCAAACAGATTTAATGATTATGGATCATAAGAGTTCGTTCCAAGCCGATCAAGTCTTTGCTTCTCGTGATGACTTGCTCGTATATGTACGTTCTATTGCAGGGACTCTTGGGATGGTGATTGTCATATCCCGATCTGACAACGGATGGAGGTCAGACAAAGAATACTGTGCATTGGTTTGTAAAAAGGCAGGAAAATACAAGGATACCCATTTGGTTCCAACCGAGAATAGAAAATGTTGTTGCAAGTTTAGGCTAAAAGGAAAGTTGATCAAAAACGTGGTGGATGGATAATGAATGTGATGTGTGGAATACATAACCACACATTAATGTCTTACGGTGAAGGTCATCAATTCAATAACAAATTAACAGTGGATCAAAAGGACATTTATCCAAAAAAATACACAATGCACGTTCAGTAATTTATGTGACACATTTTTGACATTTATTTGCATTAATATACTAGGAACTTCAGTAATTGACACTAAGAGGACCTTTATCCAAAGTAAGTTAATAAATTTAATAAATAATAGGCTAAATAACACTTTTGGTTCTTTATCTTTGATTAAAATTTTATTTTGGTCATTTATCTTTTTTTTCTCTTTCTCATTTTGGACCTTTACCCTAATCTCCATTGTGTAAACATACAATGTGAAAAACCGAAACTTTCATTCGCGTTTCTTTTTTTACATCGTTCTCGAATTTGCATAGTTTTAGTTGAAATCGTTTGCCATAGTTTAATTTCTGCACTCAATACGAGTTGAATGCAAATGGTTTGACGCAAATTGGTTGAGAAATGAGCAAATAAGATTTAAAACACGTTGTTTTAGGGATGCAAATTGATTTTTCCTGATATTTCGCATGTTAGCGCTTTTCTGAACAAAATACTTGTCATATTCTGATTCCTTGTTGAATTTGAGCATTTTTGGCTCAAGAGTCATTTAATTTAATGCTTTATAGAAGAAAAATCACCATTGTTGAGATTGGAGGTTTTTAGATCTTCACATTCAAGATTTCGGTTCTAGAAGTGATTTTGCGCTTAAGCACTTTTCTAAGCTTAATTTTGGTTCCATTGAATTTCTTTTGAAATTTTATTTAAGCAAGAGTCTAGTTTCATTCATTTTGGCCGTGTATTGCATGAGTTATTGAAGAAACAATAAATCAAATGAATCTTAGAGTGTTTTGAAGACATTCATAATATTCTTCACTTTTCTGAATTTTTTGCTTAATTAAAATGACCAAACTGAAACATATATGAAAGATAAATGACCAAATTGATACAAATATGAAAGATAAATGACCAAAACGAGGAAAAAAAATAAAGGACCAAAAGTGCTATTTAACCTAAAAAATAAATACAAGTCACTAGTTGGATTGTCAACTTGAATAAATTAAATATTATATTTTTACTTGATCATTGAATAATTTGTGCTTCCGTTGATATCATAGTTATAGGTTTGATTTGAGAATATCTTCAATCGAAGGTTTTCTTCCAGCCAATTCGTAGTAATATTTAAAAGAAAGACTTTTTTTTTTTTTTTAAATATTTTACCAAAAGAAAAGATGTATGTTATTGTTCCCTCTTTAATTAGTTTTTGATCAATTTCTATTTTACACTACTTGAGTTTTGAGGCTATTATAGAGAAATGGAGAAGAAGATGAAATTGATCAAACTGATTTTGTTAATTCTGTTTCTTGATCTGAGATTAGTTATACAACTTGTATTTATACACAGTTATATGATGCCACATCTAGTGCCATGTCAGCACAGTTTGTTACACGCTAGATATACAGGCAAAGACAATTCTGCCCTTTTAATGTATAAAGACTAAACTATCCCTATTGAAATGATATGAGCGCTGTGTGAGTGAATCTGGACCATTTATTCCTTTTAATAAGAGATTAATGGATAAAATTACAAGAATTAAATAAATGGTTTTTTTCACCAGAAACGAAACACTCTTTCTCCTTCTGATAACATTTATCCCTATGTGTTGTTGTGTTGTAAACATGTGCAACGAGAAAAGGATAGGTTGAAATAATATGAGTCCAAAAAGGCAAAAGTAACATACCAACATAGTGGGAGAACTTTTCAATCTTTCTAACACGACCGGATTCTGTTCTACTCTCTAGCTGGGGAATGATTTTCTGGTCTACATCCACCTTGGAGGCTGGCCTCCGGTAATGTGAGGCGGCCGCGGCGGCAATTAAACCGGCAAAGGAGACAGCCAAAACATGTGTGAGTCTGAAGACTTTCTCTGAAAAACAAAAGTGAAACTTATGAGTGCTAGCTGTGAATGAAAAAAAAAAAAAGAGCATAGAGAGGTTGTTGGTTTAATTTGCTAATACTACTACCTTGCTCCATTTTGTTGAACAATGTGGCTGATTGGTACGATGATAAAACTCCCATCCAGTTGTTAAATATATTCCCTCAGGTGATCAAATGGGTAATGTATATAATAATATTAAACTGGATCAGCCTGATTAATTAAATTTAAAGTTAAACCACTCCCCAAGTCTGCTTTTTATAAAAAATTGTTTTCATCAGCACGTTTATGTTTCTGCATCGCTTTAGCATGTGTGACTACAATTATTATCCAGCTCTATAATTACACTATCCACTTTATGCACAACTTTGAGCGGCAACTTAAGATTAACCCTTTGGACACTACATGGATGTATGGTCACTACAACATTTTTACTCTATGGCAACGGTCAAAAAGCGTTCCCTAAAGAAGAAAAACTGTTGCCGTAACCTTAGGCAACGGTTTAGAAACCGTTGTACCCGCGGTCGTTGCCTATACCATAGGCAACGGTTTTTTGGTCCAAAGGCAACACTTACATAAAACTGTTGCCACTGATAGATGAAACGCAACGGTTTTGGTTTTCAGGCTATGGCAACGGTTTAAAAGCGTCCTCTCTTTTGGCAACGTTTAATAACCGTTGCCATGTATAGCAACGCGCAGAATTCGTTGCCGTTTTTGGCAACATTCGTGAACCGTTGCCATATATGTTCAAATGTTACACTTTAAAACTGTTTCCATTGATTTAGTAAAACTGTTGCCGTCTTTGGCAACACGAAAAAACCGTTCCCTCTTTATTTAATGTCCACGACAACAGTTTAAAACCGGTGCTATAGATGACAACCACAAAAAACTAGCATTATTATATATGATGTGAAATTGTACGCATCTCAATCGGATCACATACTTCTTAATATAATTTCAATGGAGAAACTAAAGTTGTACCTAAAATGTAACAATTTAGAAGACATAATGTATCCTTATATTGATACTTCAAGGATATAATTAATGTTATATCATAAACGGTATAATTTTGTTACTTCAATAAGTACAAAAAAACACAACAAAAGTTATATTGCAACAAAAGATGTCTCCAACACATGTCTTTCAAGAAGAGTTCCACTTCCGACTCAAGTCAACATGTCTTCACACTCTTCATCATCCAAGCCATCAAACACCTTGATCTATACCTTCATTTTCCTACAAAATATACAACAGTTAAAATACAATACTTTCATAGTGAATTAAAGTACAACAACAGAACAACCATAAGAATTGAAACTAGTATGTCTGATAAATTATATATACTTGGTGTGTAGGAGTAACATTTAAGGGAATAGGGTACTGGATTTATAGAGTGATTAAATGCTTTGAATATTTTCAGCTAAGTTTTAAGGCCTCACAAAACACAGTGACACAGTTACATTAGATTACTGCTTAGAGAGTGTTACAATCTATAGAATTTGACATTTGAAAGTTGAATAGAATTTGTTATTCATTGATTGATAGAGTGTACACATTAAATTGAGACTCTTATATGTTTACCAGACAACAGACACAAAATACATATAGATACACAAGTTACAAATATGTCTGAACAAGAGAGAATTTATAAAGCACAACATACTAATATTATAAATTCTCTCTTAGCTATTAACATGCCAAGTATTATATAAGAGAGAATTTATAAAGCTGAACATACATACAGCTATAGTTAAGGTTTAAAATCTCAGCCGCATCATGCCCCTTCATATTGTGAAGAATCACGATCTAATATGGCTGAGATGGTCCCAAATGTAGCTGCTTCGCGGTCGTAGGTAATGAAAAAATATAATATCATGACCACAATTGTGGTCGTAGACCTTTCTTCAAAAAACCTTGGTTATAGGTACTAAAGCCATAGTTTGCTTATTTAATAGGTTATGTTATGTCATTAACTTATCACTCACTTCAATAACAAACAAGTTTATAGTTGAGAGCAAAATCATGGTATCATAAAGTGTAAACTGTATACATTATTACTTAACATGCAGACAGTAAGGTTATAAAACAGTGGACATAACACCAGTTGACAGCAAAAGAGCTTACAAAGTAAAGAGCAGAAAATATTGCCACAGTTATGAGGATCAACGGTCCAAATGCCAAGAAGAATGTTTCTCCAAGTGTCAACAGAAGTTTAGCTCGAGGTACCAAGTTCTGAAATGAAAGTATAAATAAGTAAATACAAAACCTTCAAACCACATCACTGATTTTTGATATATTTCTTATCTTCATCAATTTTGACTGTAGGCTATTGGAAGTATAAGCCCTGAAATGATACACACAGTGACTCTTGTCATGTGGCCAAATACCCTATAGTAATTGTCTAAATCCATCCCCAAGTAACACTGCTAATTCAATATTTTCCCCTTTATCTGTTAAGTGGGGAATTACAGGATAGATGATTCTCTATCTAAATAAGTATATACTTTAATATTGAATGATATCTCAGGCCTTGACAAATTAACTGATAAAAAACCATTGTTAACAAACAACGAATGGTCGAACGACCATAACTATTCCTTTAATAACATTGCTGTAATTCTATCTGATTGACAACAAAAAATAGCTAAAATTGATTCTGCACATTTTATTCTTATTCACATCAATAACAAAAAATCAAAAAGAATAACATAATAGCAGCAATAAATAGTCTCTGGAGATCATATTGGACTGAGAAGAAAATAGAACAGTTTGATAACAATTAGCCAAAAAGCAATCCAATAAAACAAAAGAGTCCAGAGACCCAAATATTACCTCTTATATCGTGACTTCTTCCTCGAGGAGATCTATTCTTCGGTGAGACCACAACTTTCAGCTCCAACAGAGTCACCTAATTCAAGTAGTTCCTACATCCATGAGAACACAAATGTTTGAGATCACACTACCAATAACCAATAGCCACTTTCAATTGAAGAAACTAAAAACTCAGATTGTGGCTTATTTGACTTAAGAGCAAGATCTGATCTTACTAAAGTATCTTTATCAAACTACACAGTAAATAAAATAACAATTATTAAAACAGATCACAAAAAGTAATCAGAACAAAAATTAGAGTAATTAATTAATAATTAATAATCAATAATTCATTCTTACCGAAGGCACAGGTTGTAGTGTCATCTGTGCATAAACTTCATCTGTTTCTGGATCAGCCTATCCAAAAAAAATCAAAAAATCAAATAAAAAAAGTGAAAGGTACTTGAACCGTCTAACAGATTCGATGATTCAAGATCCTACTTGCATTAAAGCTAAAATGTAAGCAATTCTCTAAATCCAATATTATGTGTTCAACAAAAAACAAATAGAAATAATTAATTATAAGAACCCTAACCTAGTGCTTTAACCAGTACCCCCAAAAGAGAGAAAAACTTCACGCATAGGTCAACCAATACCCCCAAACCCCCAAAAAAAAACCTAAATTGAAGATAAAGAAGATAGATGTCAAGAAAACCCTAAATCGAAGAAGAATATAGATGCAGTAAATCGAACCAGGAGAGGGACGAATAAGAGAGAGGGAAACGAACCTGAAGCTTGAAATCGTTGAACCAGGAGAGGGATGAACAAGAGGAAGGAACCGATTTATGAGAGGGTTTGCGTTTCTGAGTGTTTTGCGTTTGAGGGTTTGCGTTTCTGAGAGGGTTGATCGATTGAGGGTTTGCGTTTCAGAGGGTTGAACGATTGAGGTTTGTGTTTTGAGTGAGTGAGGGAGACGAAGTGTTTTGAGTGAGTGAGGGAGACGAAGTGTTTTTGGTTTAAGTTTTTTTTTTTGTTTGAATTTTTTTTGGTTTCGCACCCAAAATTTAGGCAATCTGAAAACGCGCTATTATTTAGCGATCAATTTTTTTTTTTTTTAATACTTCTTCTACGACAACGTTTTTGAGCCGTTGCCTAAAGCATAAACAAAAACCATTGCGATAGACTTTATGGGAAAAGTTTTAAGACGTTGCCTAAAGCATAAACAAAAAACCGTTGCGATAGACTTTATGGGAACGGTTTTGAGCCGTTGTCATTAAAAAAAAATTAAAAAAAAAATGAAAGGGCAACGGTTTCAAAAAACCGTTGCCATTGTTGGCTAAGGCAACGGTTTTTTGAAGTTGCAATTTTGGGCATTGCCATAGGGCCCAAATGTTGTAGTGGGTATAAGGACTTTTTAAGCAAGCTAATACATGTATGTGTGTTAAATGATGCATGGGAATGAAACTGTGTTTGAGGCAGCATTATGTGGGTCTCAGAATGGATGTATATGGCGTTTTATGTGGTCATGTATGTGTAGGTTGTATCGTTTGGTTGTTCAAACCTTTATTGAATGTGATTATCTCACACTCTAGAAAGATATATCACGTGCTATGTTAGGTCTGAGCTATGAGCTGTATTTTGTAGCTGAAAGTATGCGGATTTGCAGAGTGATTGCTGACAAGTGAGGCAGGCAGAAATGTTGTCAGAAAAATCTCTCAAGAAGAAACTCATGACACGTGTTAGTAAACAAATCCAACGATAAAGGTTGAAAGTTAAAAACAAGTTAAAAAAATCTCATCTCATCATCTTCTCCAAACTCCCCATCCAACGCCCCACTGACGCGTCTCTTTAAAACCGCGCCGTCTGTCTCTGCGCCTGACCGCCCCTTCGTAATTCTTCCGCCATGAAGCAGTGTTGTATGTAAATTAGATAAATCCCCAATTTTCAACTAACATCAACAGTACCATTGCATACTGAAGTTCGTTTCCAATGTGTTTCAAATTTGAATTCATGTATCAAATAGTTTCTACTTTCTCAAGAAGAAACTCAAAGAACTTGACAGTTCAGAAATGATAAATATTCATTACTCATTTGATCCATATCAAGCTTTCTACATATCTGTATTATCCCTTGAATTATAATATTTAAAAATGGAATTAAATGTTACAAAGAGATGAATGTCCATTGAAGAAGTATCTGGAAGATGATTCAATATGGGAAATGCCTCTGACTAGGTTAGACCCACTTCTGATAATAAAAAAAAATCACGAAGGAAGATGGAAAGTTTTTAGGCTATATCGCTGAACAAAATTTGAAAAATGCTTCCCACATCTAATTTTAGTGTAAATAAATTGAAGGGGGAGACAGAAAGATGAAGACGAGGCAAGCACACGATGACACGCGCGGCGAGAGAGCAACGGCGGCGGCCGTGGGTGGTGTTCAGAGAGATGGGGTTCAGGATCTTGACGTCTAGAGATTGTTCGATGTTTGTTTCTCAAAAAAAAAATTGATTTAACAAGAAACAATCCAAACCGTTAGATTTGTCTACCATCACGTGTCATGTGTATGTTAAAAGGAATGGAGATTGTCATTTCCTCTCCAAATGGAGAGGATCCGGACTCAACCTTGAGTATTTTTAACTTGTGTAAAGGGGGGAACTATGGAACACAATACTCACACACGCCATCAAAAACCAAAACCACATATTCCCTCCGTCTCATATTAAGTGTTCTGTTTGTCACTTTAGAATCAATACAACATTTATTATTACTTTTGAACAATACTCTTACTTTACAATATCAATAACTGTGCATTTTCTCCAATCGAGAAAGTGAAAGGGTATTTTATTTTTTTACCATACAAGTTAGCATTGCTAATCATTTTCTTAATACCCGTGCATAATCTTAAACGACACTTAATATGAGACGGAGGGAGTACGACTTAAAGCGGTATCATTCTCACACCTTTCATTTCACTACACCCTCAGTTTTTATTTTCCCTCTGAACAACATCTCAAGCGATTTTAATGGCGATCACCAGTGGCACAAACTGTAACCCGTATGGTGATGTTATTTTTGTTGATTTCTCACCAGATGAGGTATGCGATTACTGTTTCCTCATTGCTGGGTTTGTTTTCATCATTAATATAGCATTAGTGTATAGTTAACTTATTCAAGTTATTTTCATGGTTTTCAAGAGCCTTTCGGTAAGTTTCCTCCGTTTTTCTCCCGATTGTATCCTAACGATATTCCTATGAACACCGTGCTGATAGATCCGGTAGGCAACCTTAACACCATTGTTGTTGAGAAAATCGATAACCAACTTTTATGGAATCCGGTTTGGGACTTGGGTTCGTTTGGTTTATACCCATATAGGGACCTTTGAGATTACCATCAAAGATTATAAATGGGTTGAATGGATATACTCTCCAATGCTTGAACCTCTGGTAGGTGGAGTTGGAATCGGGGTATAAAACTATGAAACAACAAAATATTGGTTACACTATCCACCTTTTTAAGATTTTTTCATGGCCGCCCCGTGCGTATGCACAGGTGTGTGTCCTAGTAGAACGAATGCCACAATGTGTTGTTATGTGTGTAAATGACCGTATATTATTTTTAAAGATGTTTGGAGCAAAAAAAGTTAATTTCACACGGAATAAAAAAATTGGTTATGCTCATTTAATATTACCGATTTCATATAAAGCAATTTCTTGTATAAACAACTTATGATCTCATTTTTGTAATTGTGGTTTAGAACATCTCTAATGCTCCTTTCAATACATCATTACTTGTCGGGAAAAAACTAACTTTATTAATTTATCTTTATTTTCTTGAGAATGTGCAAGATTTCTAATAATAAAAGTATAATTAAATAAGAGTATTTTTAAAATACTACTATTAGAAATTAGAATATCTGCAAGTTGTAATTCAATTTTTGTTCTAGTATGTTAAGCTAACTCATAACTTGCAGGGAATAAATCAATTGCGCCTTCTTTTGTCTTCTGTTTACTGGTTTATGAGTTAACTCATGTAGATGTTGTTCTGTTTACTGGTTTATGTACCAGTCCAATTTGCAAAGCAAATTGCATCAACTTTGTGCAGGATTGCTTATTAAAAAAAACTTTGTGCACGAACTCAAATACAGAAACAGAGCAAATAATCAACAATTTTTAATTTGATATTTATCCTGTATTTGAGTCGAGTGTGGAGTTTATAAGAGTGTAATTTTTTCTTGTTTTTTTTCCTTTTTTGGTTCGCTTTCAAGTTGTACTCTACAAATTTTTTTTTGATGTGTCTCATAAAAATCACTTGGTAGCTATATGTGTTACTACCACGTCATTTGATGTCCACATAAAGAAAAAAAATGAAAACTCCCATTTTGGACTAATTTTCTAAGTTTTTTAAAATAGTAGAACTAAATATTTGAATTTGTTAAAATAGAGAACAAAACTATAATTTAGCCTTTAAAAAAAGCATCATGCTATTTCTTGATTCTTTTTTGAAAAATTATATTTAAATTAATTATTTGTATTAGTTTAAAATTTTAAGCATTTACCAATTACCATTCATTCATACATTTATATTTATTTATTTATTTGCTATATAGCTCTTTCATGCATGTTTCAAGATACAACTCAAATCAGAGGGATAACAAATGTCATGGCATCTGTGTAGGTCGTTCCATCTCAAGATAGTAACACTTGGTTTTGGCTGCAACAATATTGTTTATGATTTTCTCATGGATTTCTCTATTTTACAAATGGATTCCCTTAACTCTTTCTGAACACTTGGCCTTGAAGGTGACATAACAAAGTCATTCCAAACAGTACCAGTTTCCATCATTGGGTTAGGTTCCTTGTGAAGTTCATAGATGGAATCAGCTTCAGCATTCAAACCACCTATCTGTTTCAAGCATTTGATGTCTTCAGGATCTACTAGTAGACTGTTATCACCATCTTTCCACCCAATTAGCTGTTTTGCCCTATTCACATATTAATGTTGGCTACGTGCAAAAATCAAACCTAAAGAAAGAAAAAAAAATGCTTCTGTTTACCTTTGGTGGAACGCTAACACCATTTGTGCAATAGAGTCTGGCTTTATCAACAAGTTTGCAATATCTTGGAAATGCATTTGCAAATCTTTTGTGAGACTTCAACTGTGAATTCACCCTCACTGCCCTCCCTGTCATTATAGCTCTCCTGTTAAAATTCCAATGAGAAATGTTAACTATGTGATAACCTTAATAATCATATCACCAAAGTTGAATCCACAATATATATATATATATATATACACCTTATGCCTCTAATAACAGCAAGATAGCCATCACAAACCACACCAACTAGCTCAATTCTATAAGGCATTTGAGTGTGTGGTTCTTTTTCATATGGTTGAGGGGCTTCTGTTGCCTCATTCACTTGCTCCCAGTAATTTTCAGTAATTGTCCCATCTTCAGCTACTTTATACCCTACCCCCATCCGGTACTGATGTTCATGAACATTTCTTGCCATTGCAATAGTTTGTTCCACAAAAGGTTCCCATGATAATGTACCATCCATGACCACATCTAGTCCCTTATTTAAAGCCGCCACTAGCAGAGATGATGCAGCATCAGTGGAAGTTTGATGCACCTATTTAGATTTTGACAAAAGTTTAGATCATATGATACAGTGACAATAGTAGCATGGAGTATGAAGAAGTGACACATACACATACACATACACAGACACAGACACCAGACATGACATTAACACTAACACATAGATACCAATCTTAATTTGAGAAAATGGAAGTGATTGAATGTAGCCATATGTATTGGTATCTGACACCATAACGCATCAAACACTGAACATATTTTCAACTGCAAAGATTCACACAAATTAATGAAGCATACCAGTTCGGCAGTTTGGAGCATGTCATGATGGTGTCCCCTAGAGTTAAGGGCTCTATATATGACATCACTCTCCTTGAAAGCATCTGCCTTCAACAACCACAGGTTTTGAAGCTGCTCCTGACCAGAATGATCTATCAAAGCCATTTGATACAATAACAATGCTTTTTCATTAGATCAACATGTTTGAATATATAGTTACAATTAAACAATGATAAACTAGTAGAATTGAGATGGTTTTACTCATTAAGAATATTTTTAAGAACAGTGCTCTTTCCAGCTCCCATGCCACCACCCATTAGCAGTAGAACTGGACTCCTCTCACTGAGGACCTTGGGAACCATAACGTCTTTAGATTTTGAGTCACCACCATTGATTGCTTTAATCTCTTTCACCAAAGTAGAGAAAACTCTAGTCACCTTTAGATCCTTCGTTACTTTCTCAAACCTCAGTTTCCTGTACACAATACCTTCTTAGCTTCAATGAATTTCACCTTAATTTACATATTTGCTTATCTAAAAAAAAAAAAAACCTTAATTTACATATTTGAATATACATTATAATTATATATACTTACATATTTGAATTTCAACATGTTGTCAACTTTCTCTCAATTTTTTTAACTCTATAATGATGTAATATTTTAGGGTAAAACTTCTACATTAAAAAGTTGAATTAATTTTTTTCTGATAAATGATACAGTAGATGGAAATTAGAAAGAGAATGTTACCTTGTAGCTGCAAAAAAATTCCTTCAGCTTTGTTTTCTGTTGAGACTCAGTACTCAATATCTACAATTTAGCCAATAAAAACGTAAAGAGTCTCTAAAAATTAGAGTATTATTTCAGTACCATGCATGCATGAACTCTACAATCGGACTAAAACTAATTTGACCATATATAATAGTCAACAATAAGTTCAACTTGGAAATTTTCTTTTCCTAGAGAAATTATGTAGGAGTGAACTAGAAAAGAAAAAGAATTTAATTTGAATAAGTGAAGGAAGAGAAAAGAAAAACAAATGAATGGAAAATATATATTAGCACCTGACTAATGACATATGGAGCATGGTTCCAGTGAAATGCAAAATAACTGAGAATGCATCTCTCAAACTCATCAACCAACTTCACATAGAGAGAATTGGTGTCTTTTTCATTGGCAAGGTATTCATATATGCTTTGATCGCACGCTTTGGATTTTCTAAGATATTCTTGGGCCAGTATGCATAGCTCTGGAACCTCACTAGCATCTTCAAATCCTATTTGCCTAGCTGCCAACACACACAATTAAAATTATGGATATCAAGCTGCACCACCAAAAAATCAGCTGCAATTCATCTTTATAAATTTCTAGCATATGGATTATGGAATATTATTTAATATATCACTGAAATTTTTTGTTGACCATATATATATATATAATCAAGTAAGAGTTACTCCACTGAATATTTCTTCGCACACTTTAAATTTCACCGATCTAACCGTCAAATTAATAGTTCTAATTGAGTAGATCAAATATGTAAATTTACATTAAATTTTAAAAATATTTGTTATTTGATCAAATAACTTAATTTAAAGTATATTATGCTTTTTAAAATACAAGTAAACTATAAGATTCTGTAGCTACTTATATTTAAGGTTTAAATATCATTTACCCCCTGCAAATATCACTATAATCCATTTACCCCCTGTAAAATAAAAAGTTTTAAGATGTCCCTTGCAAATATAATAAAGCATTTACACTTTTCACAAGTGAGAATCAGTAAACAATTTATATTTGCAGATGAGTAACCAAAAACGGTTTATACCCATTATACACTTAACTTTGTCAATATAATCCAACAAAGAAGGGTAGCAGTAAGCGATTTATATTTACAAGGGCATTTTAAAACTTTTATTTTACAAGGGGGTAAATGGATTATGGTGATATTTGCAGGGGAGTAAATGATATTTAAGTCTATATTTAATTGCTAAAATTTTTGATATACATGATTATCACAATAATATAAAACTATTAATTCAACGATTGGATCGATAAAATTTAGGGTCAGTTTAATACCAGTGAAAAAGACCGAAAAAGAAAGGAAATGATAGAAAACACGTTCACCAATATTTTTTCAACTGTTTGATGTAGCCATGGAAAAAGGAAGGAATGAAGCCTCTCACATTTACCAAGACAAAAACCTTTTCTTCTCAAATTGATGGGTTTTGACGTTATCCATTCAGTGTCCCTGTTGCATCTCATTTTTTTAGAGTATCTAATTCTATCTATACATATGTAAACTAGGACGATTACCCGTGCGATGTACGGAGAGGTGATTAACAGGCTTAAAGATGTAGTTTCGAAAAAACATCAACATTTTATAAGGGGGATATAAAAATACGCAACACATATATATAAGACGAAGAGGCAACAATAGCCTTTGGTGGGATGAGACAACAATGTCGGTCCAAAATATAGAGTGGGATATATTGGTAAACAAGTACAAAGTACAAAATGAAGTACATTTTGATAATAAAAAAATTGTTGGACAAAAAAAAATTGTCAGTCCAAAAATATAGAGTGGGGGTATATTGGTAAACAAGGAGGTACAAAATGAGGGGTATATTGGTAAATGGTGGGGGTACAAAATATAGAGTGAGGGTATGTCGGTCCAAAAATATAGAGTGGGGGCATATTGATAAACAATGGGGTACAAATGAGGGGTATATTGGTAAATGATGGGAATAAAATTTTCCCACCAAAAGTGGATGAAAAAAAAAAGAGTGTCGGACAAAAAAATAATTGTCAGGGGTATGTCGGTCCAAAAATATAGAGTGAGGGTATATTGGAGTGGGGTACAAAATGAGGGGTATATTGGTAAATGGTGGGAATAAAATTTTCCCACCAAAAGTGGATAAAAAAGAGTGTTGGACAAATAAAAAATTTGTCAGGGTATGTCATCCAAAAATATAGAGTGGGGTATATTGGTAAAAATGTGAGGTACAAAATGAGGGTATATTGGTAAATGGTGGGGTACAAAATATAGAGTGGGGGTATGTCATCAAAAAAATATAAAGTGGGAGTATATTTAGTAACAAAGTGGAAGTACAAAAATGAAAGTATATTGGTAAATGGTGGGAATAAAATTTTCCCACCAAATAGCTAAAAGATGCTTAAAAGATGCGATCTTCTCTTTATAGTTCTCGATATGTAATATGTTTAGACAAAAACAAATAAATAAAAACAAAAATACTTATTTATATTTTTGTATATATATAATAGAAATATATTAAAAACATAAATTAAAATTAATAAATTAAGCAATGAATTTAATTTAATTACTATTTTTACATTAGGGGTAGTTATGTCATATGCTAAATATATCTCTTTCTTTCCTCTCATTTTCTATTCACTTTCACCTCTACCAAATAACATAAAAATCATCTCATTTTCTACTCACTTTCTACTCTCTTTTATTCCTTCAACATTCATTCCTCTCACTTTCTTTTCTTCAACTTTCCTTTCTCATCCAAACACACCCTTAATATATCTACAAAGAGATATTAAGTAAAGTAACTCTACAAATATATATATATATATATATATATATATATAAAAGACATTCATCCATTTCTAATCCTCTAAAAAAATCACCTAAAAAAGGTCTCCCTTAAAACATAAAAATCGCAGGTCTGAATAGAAAGGTGCTTCTCGAATATGTGTTCAATATTTAAATGTGTGTTTTGTTTTAAAAAGTAAATATTAAAATATTACTCCCCCCATCCCATATTAAATGTCTTTCTACCCAAAAACATTTGTCCCATATTACATGTCTTTTTCGAATACCAATAATGTCTAAATTATGTTTTTCCTATTATACCCTCAAACTTAAAATGTTTGTTGTGAATTATAAAATGCATCCAAAGCAAAAAGTACAAGGGCATATTGGGAAAATTGTAAATTTTACTTACAAATTTTGTATTAATAATTGTATTCCTTAGTTCCCATATCATAACCTTAAATGACATCTATCGAGGGACTGAGGGAATAGTTGTTAATTAGTTAGGCGGGAGGAAATGTTAAATAGATAGTTAATGAACAAAATACCTAATTTTAACAATTGGAGGTCAAGTTGATTTAATTGATTGATTTGATTTTTTTTATTCCTTTTAAAATCCAACTTGACCCGAATACAGGCTGTGTGTAGCCCCCAACAATTCACTCACTCCGTGGAAAACCAAGCAATGAAAAAGAAAATTTGACGTCGGAAATTATTTAAGTAGTTACTCCCTCCGGATTCATATATAAGCAATAAATGATTTTTTAGATTCATTGAAAAAGTGATGTATCTGGACTATATGTAGTCCAGATACATCACTTTTTCAATGAATCAAAAAAGTAACTTATTGCTTATATACGAGTCTAGAAGGAGTAATCATGTTCATAAATTTAATAAATAAATTGCGTCAAATTTTGTTTTAATAAATAAATAAATAGAAGTCACTAGTTGGATATTTTAATTGAATAAATGAAATATTATATATTTTGTCTTGATCAATCAATGATTGTTCCTTCCCTTGATATCATAGTTATAGGTTTGATTTGATAATCTCTTCAATTGAGTTTTTTTTTCAAAAGCCAATTCTTAATTATATTTAAAAGGAACATTTTTTTTACTAAAGATTTGTATATTTCCTCTTAATTAAGTTTTTGATCAATTTTTTCTTTACACTTGTTTATAACAAGATTTAAGTTAAAAAGTCTATCTATCCTATTTGAACTAAAAATATACAGATTCTAGTTCAGTTGATGATTTAAAAATATGAAGGAGTAAAAGAAGTAGTTCCAAGACTCGAACTCTCTAGAAACTAACATTTCTCATCCTAACAATTTTGCTATTAAAAAACTAAAAATATATAGACTTTTTTTTTTGCTTATATTTCATAAGTTATTATAGCATAACTTTGCTAAAGCCTGTGTTATGTTGTGTAGTGTTTTGCAGCAGCATAATAATCCTGTTTGTGTTGTAAACATGTGTAACTCGCCTAGAGAGTGCAACGAGAAAAGGATAGGTTGAAATAATATAAGATCAAAAAAGCAAAAGTAATAATTAACATACCGACATAGTGGGAGAAGTTTTCTATCTTTCCAACACGGCCGGATTCTGTTCTACTCTCTAGTTGGGGAATTATTTCCTGCTCTACCACCACCACCTCTGAGGCTGGTCTCCGGTAACGAGACGCAGCCGCAGCGGCAATTAAACCGGCAAAGGAAGCAGCCAGAAGATGCGTGAGTCTGAAGATTTTATCTTCTGAGAAACCAAAATGAAACTTATGAATTATGAGTGTTGTGAATGAAAAGAAAAGAAAAGAAAAGAATTAAGAACATAGAAATTAAGGTTGATGGTTAATAGTACCTTGCTCCATCTTGTTGGACAAATTGGCTGACTGGCATGATGATACAACTCCCATATCCTGCTGTTAAATTAAATATATACATACACTGATCAGCTGATCAAATGGATATTATTATAATTATATAAATATAAAAGTGGGTCAGCAGCTTGACTAAATTAAAGTTACACCACGATGCCAGTCTGCTTTCTACTTATTTTAATCAGCACGTTTATATCTGCATCGCTTTTCTTGTGTGATCGTAATCATATATATGAAGAACCCCACAATCTGTCTAGATAAGTGCAGATTATTTTTAAAGACACGCACTCTCCTGAGACTTATTAGTATTTATAACCCTTAATTTATTCTTAGATTAGAGTAATGATATTTAGACAAAAAAATTCAGACAAATATAGGCAAAAATCAATTCACAACATCAATTAACCAAGTTTTTTAGACTATTAATCATGTGACCAATTAATCAAGTTTTTAGTTAATGATTTAAAAACTCTGAAAAGACAAGTTAATTAATGATAAGCTTAATTACATGCTGCGAAAAGAAATTAAAAATTAATTTTGGTGGCACATACTTTTGTTTTATAGAATATACGTCTTTGAAATGATCAGCGCTAGCTTCATTGGCTTCCTCATACAAAAGCTATCAAAATTGCTAATTAATCAAGATTAATGATATTTGGACAAAAAAATTCAGATAAATATATACAAAAACCAATTCACAACACTAATTAACCAAGTTTTTTAGACTATTAACCAAGTTTTTAGTTAATGACTTAAAAAACTCTGAAAATGCAGGTTGGTTAATAGCCTAAAAAACTTGGTTAATTGATGTTGTAAATTGGTTTTTGGCTATATTTGTTAGAAACTTTTTGTCCATATAACATTACTCGATAATGATTAGGTCCTTAACTTTTTTTTGTTTGTAACGATTAGGTACTTTATTAAGTTTTAAAGACGTTGTGTGGTTGCCATCACCGTTAAACAATATCTTAGTTGACTGTTTGACTACTGAGTTGACATGACACATGGATTAAATTATTATTTTTCTATTCTATTAAAAATAATAAAAATCTGAATGTTCATCATCTTCGGGCAAGAAAACCACTTTGTTGCAAAAAAAAATTACCAAAATAGTACACATTTTGGGTTATTTACAAAAGTAGTACACTTTTTTTAAAGCTAGAAGTCGTCCCCCACTACTAGGACATCCAAACATCAAATTTGCAAATTATTTTGTTTTGCAGTGCAAAAGTCGCCCCCACCAAGGTGATTTCTGAACTATGTTTTTTTTATTTTTTTAATTTATCTACTCTTATATATGCATAATTTGGCAGCAACTTTGCGCCAAAAGAATTAAAAGTTTGTTTTTTTTTTCATGCCACACAAAGTTTTTTGTTTTCTTTTTGTTTTTTTGTTTTGTCTTTTTTTCTTTTTTCTTTTTCAGTTTTTTGTTCTTTTTTTTCCTTTTTTATCTTTTATTTTTTAATGTTTTGTATTTTTTTTATATTTTGTAAATCAATGTATCTTCCAGGTGATTGTGAAAACTAATCTATTTGAGGTATCAGAGATCCATTTAAGGGGTTGAGCTCTCTCAAAAAATGTTTTTTCATACGTATCAGTCAGTGATCGAATCCATGACCAAATGGTTAAGGGACCCTCTTTTTTATATTTTAAGGAGTACATTGCAGTCCCAAAAAAATTAAGATATTTTAATATGTGATGTTTATTCTTCAATAATCAATTGGATAAATTTATTAAATTTATAGTTATAATTTAATTTTTATTCACGGTTATTTGACTATATATTTTACAAATCAACACCATTGTTCCATTAGCATAAGGTACTCGGAAAAGCGAAGTCGACTTAGTCTTTCCCGAATTCAATTTCATGATGGAAATCTAAAAGTTCAGAATAAAGTTTTTTTTTTCGTTTCCTTTTTTTGTTTCCTTTTTTCTTTCTTCTTTTATATTTTAATGTTTTCTCTTTTTTCTTATTTATATTTTAAAGAGTATTTTAACGTCCCTAAAATTTAATTTTTTTCGGTGTCATCGGGATGCGCAACTGTAGAGACTAATTTCTTGAGTTAGGCTGTAAAACTCTCCCTCAAGAGATTTAACACTGTTGTGTGCCTAAGGCTGGATTTGATCCCAAGACCTTGGTTAAGTTGGAAGAGACCCCTACCATCTCATCCAAGTACTCTTGGGCCTCTAAAATTTAATATGTTTAAATATGTGAAGTTTTTCTTAAATAATTAATTGGATAAAAAATGCTAAACAGAGTGTTTTTGGGTACTTTAGTGTTTATAATTTTTTTAACTATACAAATACTAAAAGTTCGTTTCTCTATAACTGATTTAGTGAGAAAAAAAATATACTTTGTGAGACTAACCTGTGCAACTCACCATTTTACTAATTTCCACTTTAAAAAATCAATTTCTTTTTATACTTTTTCTTTTTGTATTTTTTAGAACTGTATTTTTATGAACTTTTTAAAAATTAATTTTTTTTATACTTCTTCTATTTATATTTTTTAGAACCATATTCTTTTGAAGTTGAAATATATTTTGAATCCATTTAGTTCGGTTACTATCAACTATGGATGTTTAATTTCAACGTTTTTGTTAATATTCTTATTAAATTTTATAATCTTATTTAATTCATGAGTTATAAATTTTTCTTATTCACAGTTATTTGACTATATATTTTACAAACTAACACCATTAGTCCACTGACATAAGCTACCCTCTCAATGCTCCCAAGTTTGATTCCCGCAGTGGACAAGCTTTGTACAGTTAAAAAAATCAAGCATGAACATTTTAAAAGAGGCTTTTGCTAATAAGTTTTTATTTTTGCATTTGATAAATATGAATTATCTTATTAAATTTTTAGACATTTTCTTCTTACTATCTATGGATGGTTAATTTCAACGTCTTTGTTAGTGTTCTTTTTTAATTTATAATCTTCTTATTTATTTTATAGTCATAATTTCATTTTCTTCACAGTTATTTGACTATATATTTTACAAACCAACACCATTGGTCCACTGACATAAGCTACCCTAGGACACAGGGTCGACTTAGTGCTCTCGAGTTCGAATATTCCCGCAGCGGATTAGCTCTGTATAGTTAAAAAAAGAAACCAAGTATGAATGTTTAAGAGGTGATTTGTTAATAAATGCGTAAAAAATTTATCACTCATTTCCACGAAAGAATTTAGTCAATCCCGTGCATCGCACGGGTTATGCGGCTAGTTGATATTAATTTGATAAAAATGTAAATTAATTTAATTTAAATAAAATAATTAATTTATTTAGAAAATTAATATTGTTAATTCAAAATTACTAATAAAATTTGGTTTTTTTTGGTACCCCGCTACTTCCCCACTTAGATACATACAACTTGTATGTTGTAAAATCGTATATATGTTAAAAAAAAGTTACTAAAAAGCCGTTAAAGAGTCAAAACTAATACAAAAATTATAAAAACACCACTAAAAATCTAACAAAACCAAAATAAGTCAATGCAAATTTTTTAGATTTTTTTGGGGACTATGAAAAATTAAAAAAAATTAATAAAAAAATAGTAAACGATGGAATTTGGGATTTTGAGCCCGTTGTCCCGTTAGAAGTCCCTTGATTTTTTTTTTTTCGGATTTAATGGTTGTGGTTTAATTACAATCGGAGTAGGTTGCCCGAAAACCAATTTTTTAGCCTAAATTATTCGTTTGACGTATAACATCGTCACGTGTTAACGAACTACACTAATAATGTACATAGTCGTATATACCAAATGTGTTGCATCTTTTAAGTTATTGTAGAACGTTTTGTATTATGTTTTTCTCTCGTTTTGTTTTGTATTTTCTATTGGTTTATTTCTGCAAACTGTGTTATTTATTTAAGTCTTCTTCCTATATTATATTATGTTCGAATTATTTATCTCGTAAATTTTTTTTACTCATTTTTAATCTTATAAAATTAGAAATAACAATAATATTGTTTAAATTATTTTTTACCAATTAATTATATATATATATATATATATATATATATATATATATATTAATACATAATTAATTGAAATAAAAAAACACAGTTCAAAACTCACCTTGGTGGGGGGCGACTTCTGCACTAGTTTTCAAAAAAAAATTGCAATTTTTAAATGTAGAAGTCTAGCTGGTGGGGGGCGACTTCTACACTTAAAAAAAGTGTACTACTTTTGTAAATAACCCAAAATGTGTGTTATTTTGGTATTTTTTTTTGTTTGTAATAAAGTGGTTTTTTTGCCTTATCTTCAAGACTTCAACCTTCTTCGAAATGATTTGGGATCTTTCTTTCTAACCCATTTTACTGATTTTTGTTGAAAAAATCTGGGTTTGAATCAAAAGAAAATGGAAATTGAAATCCAACTCTCTCGATTTGGGACGAAATGAAATCAAAATCTGGGTTTGCAAAATCGATTTGGAAAATTTAGAAACTCAGGTTTGTGAAATTTGGGAATCCTATGATGCAAAAAATCGATTTTCTTTCTGCTATAGTGATTAGTCTATTTTAGTCACTTTTTTTATTATTTGTTTTAAGTAGATTGTTTGATATTTAAGTTGCATTCTAGAGCTATTTTACTACCTTTTGCTTTATTTTTGTTTTCAGAACAAGTTATGAGTAAGAGAAGGAATCTAAGAGCTAAAAGAGCATGGTGATGAAGTCCCAAGGCAAGAAATTGAAGAAAGAACCAAGAAGGGCTATCAAAACCAAGAAAAGGCAAAAATCTAGAGACTAACATGGGATCCCGTGTCTTAAAGGTGAGATTCTATGTTTGATCTATGAAATTAGACAAGAGATTAAGATACGAGTATAATCTTAATTAATTCCCTTGAGGTAATAGGAAATGTATAGGATTGAAGGTTAGATTAAAACACATTATTGTATTCTGAAAGGAACCAATAATTATGTTTGTTACCTTGCCTTTGAAACACAATAATATTGTCATTAGAGGATAGTTAAAGAATATATGGGGTCCTCATCATTGTGATGAAACTAATGACTCGAGATTCTTTATATTCCTGAATTACAATTCATCAAAAATCTCTTCAACAAATCATTCCTTTTAACTAATCACAACTGAAATTGAAATTGATAATCACATAAGTCCCTGTGCATATCGATTTTTACTACGAGATAAAACTGTGCACTTACGACCTATCATATAGTTTTTGTTTCATTTTTGCGGGTTTCGTTTCTGAAATTTGAAGATGGATTTCGTTGTTGGGTGAAGAAGAAGCATTGTTGGAAGAAGAATGAAGAGGAAGGGAGGTAGACAAGGACAAAAAAGACAATTCATATTTTTTTAAAATTATTAATTAAAAATAATTATAAAATAATGAAATTATCCTATGTGGCATGTCAAGTCAGCAGTCTAACAAAAGTCAAATAGCCACATAATCAGTCTATTAAAGAGCCTATTCATTATCTGAAAATAAGTTAAGGGATCTCAGGAGATATTTTGCCTATTTATAAACAAAAACACTAACTTTACACAAATCAAGAAAGTTGGTTATGTTATGTCCCGTCAAATAAAAGTTGGTTATGCTCATTTTGATTTGATTTCAGTAAAAAAAATTACTGCTGTATTTTCATTATCTTGAGGATGTGTTAGTACTAAAAATAGAATTAAATAGAGTTGACTTCGTTGACATTTTACTTTTTAAAAATATATGGTGCTTTTCTACTACAATTGAGTCTAGAGATAGTATTTTGTTAAAATCATTAATTATTGAAAAGATATTGGAAAGTAATTATTTTAAAGAAATGAATTAATTCAAGCATAAGTTAATATAAAATATAAAGTTAATTATATTTACGTAAATCAATTATAATGCAAGTTTAATTAATACTACCTCTCATCTACAATATAAGAAAAAAACTCTTACATCACACACACAAACCAATAAATGATACTGAAATCAAAGGGATATGAAGGCTTGTTTCATAAAGTTAAAAGTTTAACCTCTTTCTAAGATTTACATTTTCATTAAACGATGATTTATGTTTTTAATTAATAACACCACATTTAGTTACACCACTTAAATAAGTGTAAAGTTGATATTGATCATTTATATATTAGAAATAGAGTTTTTTTTTATATAACAAAAAAACCATTTATTTCTTATATTGTCCATCGGAGTAGTTACCTTATTGTTAAGTTGCAATGTTATGTATCTAATAGTTCCCTTAATCTCATTGCTTTTGAAGTTGTCTTGACCAATGAAAGAGATTCACGTCCA
This sequence comes from Oxytropis ochrocephala, assembly GCA_020916435.1. Lineage (NCBI taxonomy): Eukaryota > Viridiplantae > Streptophyta > Magnoliopsida > Fabales > Fabaceae > Oxytropis > Oxytropis ochrocephala. Next base: position 25,298,925 of record CM037090.1, on the reverse strand, counting down.
CTTTCTATTTGTCACTTGTCAGAAGCAATTTAGAACAAACTTAAGAAACCTGATTATGTTTAGCATATTTTTATTAACAATCAAATGCATGAAATAGCCTAGTCCGATACAACTTCAACCGTCCACCTCTAAACAAAGGAAAAATAAAAGGTGCATCAAAAGGTTGTAAGGTGACGGATGCCTCCTACTTATATACTCTTCACAATCGAAATAAATCAAAAAAGTATATATGGTGGGACGTCGAAACTATTTGATGTTTTCTCTCCGGTGGCAAGGATTAGAAACTATGAGATTAGTAGTGACACTTGCAATATACGAAGGTTGGAATCTCTACCAACTTGACGATCGAAAAATCTAGTTTTTAGAAATGGTCCGCTTGAAGAGGAAGTTTCTTGTGGGTTTGAATAAAAAGGCGGGTGGAGAAAGTACGCAAGCTGAAGAAAGCCGTCGATCTATATGGGCTTAAACAAGCACCTAGTGCCTGAAATAAACACGCAGACAGTTTCTTTGTGCAGCAGAAACATAACTAAACATGGAATGCCGCATTGTATCAAAACTGAATTGAGACTTGAGAAGGGTGGAAGTGATAAAATGGTGATATATTGTCTATAGTGTTGGACTACAGTGAGCAGATTTATAAAGAGCCAAAGACATCATCAAACATGGCTGCAGAAAAAAGGATACTTCCATTTCCATACATATCATCTAAGCATAAAATGCTCAAATGTACCTTTCACTAAATTTACATACATATATACTTTTACATGGTAGACTTGATGCCAAGAAAACTATTTCAACACAATTCTTCTCCTGCATGCTTTTCTGTTGTTAAACCATAAAAGTAGTACGTAGATGGAATAGAAAGTTTGATAACTCAAACTGTTATATACATGGTGTCAACATATATATTGGTTACCGTCTTCTGATTGATTTTTCTATTTTTTGAATGGATTCTCTTAACTCTTCCTGATCATTTGATCTTGAAGGTGAATGAACAATATCAATCCAAATAGAACCAGGTTTTATAACAAGGACATGTTCCTTGTAAAGTTCATAGATGGAATCAGCTTCAGTATTCATACTTCCTATCATATTCAAACATTTGATAACTCTAGGATCCAATGGTAGATTGCGACCATCATTCTTCCACTCTATGATCTGTAATTAATGTAGTACAACTAAGTTACAGTTCTGAGGTATTAATACTAGTAAAGTATAGCATTGTCAAATTAATTAATGTACCTTTGGTGGACCAGAAATAACATTTGTGCAATAAAGTCTAGCATTGTCAACAAGTTTGCAATATCTTGGAAATGAATTAGCAAATCTTTTATGAGATTCCAATTGTGAATTCACCCTCACAGCCCTCTTTGTAGTTATAGCTCTCCTGTCAACATTTCAAAGAAAACTATATATATTCACTATCATGTCCATAAAACTATATATATTAACTATATAGAATACTCAGAAGCAAATTAATATTACGTACCTAATTCCTCTAACAACAGCAAGATAACTATCACAAACCACACCAACTAAGTCAATTATATAAGGCTTTCGAGTGTGTGTCTCATTCACTTGCTCCCAATAATTTTCAGTAATAGTTCCATCTTTATCTACTTTATACCCTGTCCCCATTCGATACTTATATTTGTGAACATTTCTTGCCATAGCAATAGTTTGCTCCACAAAAGGTTCCCATGATAATGTACCATCCATGATCACATCTCTTCCCTCATTTAAAGCTGTCACTAGCAGAGATGATGCAGCATTAGTGGAAGATTGATGCACCTGTTTAGATTTTTACAAGTTTAATTAGAGCATACATTGATAATAAGTATACCAATTCATAAAGGTGTTAAGGTTACGTAGAAGCATACCAATTCAGCATTTTGGAGCATGTCATCATAGTGACCCCTAGAGTTTAAGGCTCTATATATTAAATCACTCTCCTTGAAAGCATCTGCTTCAATGACCACAACATTTGAACCTACTTCTGACCAAATTGAACTGCCAAAACTATTATTTGTCAGATAAAAACAATCATTTTGTACAACTAACACATTCATCATGTTAACAATTTTCAGCGATATAGAGACGTCTACTTTAGAGTTTGAATCCAGGTGTGTTTGATAGTGTGTGGTGTTTATTTCGTCTAAATTGACAAAAGAAGACTCTTAGGATTGAACAATTAATGATAGTAAATTAAGCAGTAGAGAGTAAGGATGATAATTACTGTTTAAGAATGTCTTTAAGAACAGTGCTTTTTCCAGCTCCCATGCCTCCACCCATAAATAGAAGCCTTGGACTCCTCCTGTCATTGGGGACAATGGCTACATTGACGCCACAACTTTGAGAGTCACTATTTATTGCTTTAATCTCTTCCACTAGTGTAGAGAACACTCTTGCTACCTTCAGTTTTTTGGTTACTATCTCAAACCTCTGTTCCCTGAAATAATGTATAGCACCATCAATACAACAACAATAATAATAATATTTTATTAGATCACCCAAGTTTTCTCAAAAAATTATTTCAAACAAAATGTAAATTCTATATAGAAATTTACCTTGTAGCTGCCAAAAAAATATTTTTGAGCATTCTTTTCCGCTGAGACTCAGTGCTCAATACCTATGATTTAAACAATAAAAACATGAAAAACTTTCACAAAAATAACTTAATGTTCTCCACCACACAGTAAATACAAAGTAATGTAGTAATATTTATTATCAACTTAATATACATTCTCCACCACACAAAAATAATCTTAATATGTATACCTGACTAATGAGACAAGAAGCTTGGTTCCAATGAAATGCGAAATAACTAAGAATGCATCTGTCAAACTCTTCAATCAATTTTGCATAGAGAGATTTTGGGTGTTTTTCATTTGCAAGATATTGATAGATAGTTTCCTCACACCCTTCAGATTTTCTCAGGTAGTCATGTGCTAATCTGCATAACTCTGGAACCTTACTGGCATCCTCAAATCCCATTTGTCTAGCTGCAAATACACATACACATAACTTCAATTCAACAAAAAATATGTGTAATGGAAATACTCGATCAAAGAGACTCCAGACAGAGTAATAGTGTTTAATTAAAAGTCAAAAGTAGCAGCAGGAGAAAGGGTGAAGAAGACACACTTACCAACATAGTGAGAGAAATTTTCAAGTTTTAGAACATGGCCAGATTGTGTTTTATCTAGGTAGGGAATGATCTTGTTATCACCAACAAAGGAGGGTCCTGATAGAACACGTTTGAGGCCTATCACTGAATTACCTGAGACAAACAAAAACAAGTGACTGTAATTTAATCTTTAATTTGTATATAATAATATAGTATGTTTTATCATAAACAGATGCATGAGTTGCAAATGAAAAGAATTCAGAGGTGGGGGTTTAGCTTTGCTTGAGTACCTTGTTGCTGCTGCATCTTCTTTTCTCTAAATTTTGGGGTGTTGGACTTTGCTTTGGATTACAACCTCTGCTTTTATTTCTAATAATTGATGAAATTTATCTTGAGTGATTATTATTATTATTATTATATATAAATAAAAACAAATTACACGTGTTTCACACTACTTCTTCTAGTCTAGGACTAGGAAAAAAGGTCAGAGAGAGACTGGGAGTGGGAATAAAACTCCAAATAAACAATGAAGACCACTTGCGCGTTTTGAATTATTTAACTTGCTCCAATTCTTCTCATGACATATTTTATTGATCAAGGAATTGACATTATATTTATTCTACAATTTCTGGTGTGTTTCCACTTAACTTTATATCCAGTTGTTGTTTTAGCAACAACTAACTTTAAACTTTATTATATTAAATTTTATATTCAATATTATTATTATTATTATTGCTCAACTATCATATGTATACACCTCCTCTATTTCAATTCTCCTGTGTGTTGACGTTGAATATTGCATTTGGGTGGAGGCAGCACCTCTGTCTCTCTCTCTCTCTTTCTCTCTCTCTAAATGTATATATATAAGCAAATTCCAATTGTCTATTTAGATGTTTCCAATTGTAGCCCTTCCATCTATGAGACTGAGGATTAAAAAGAAGATAAACATTACAAAACAAATTGTTAACCAAATTGTTAAAGAGTCCAAATATTGTCACTTGTACTATACCATGTTGGTTATTCTTTTATTTAAGTAAATTAATTTGTTTTGTAATGTTTCTTTTTCCCGGGTTATCTTGTTGGGCAAGGAACTCTCATCCAAGTATGGTTGTTATATACTGCGAGTTAATTTAGTTAAATAACAACCATACTTGGATGAGAGTTCCTTGCCCAACGAGATCAACAACCCAGGAAAAAGAAACATTACAAAACAAATTAATTTAGTTAAATAAAAGAATAACCAACATGGTAAAACACAAGTGACAATATTTGGACTCTTTAACAGTTTGGTTAAGAGTTCGATCCTTATTAGCCGGTGCATATAGAAAAACATCGGTCAACTCCTTGAATGAATCTCAATACGTCGATGAATCAATTTCCGCAGTTTCACACGGGAGATACTTGGAGCTTCAAACAAATGATACTAGCTCCAAGTTTAATGCGTTTCTAAAGGGCAAAATGGTTTTCACGCTGACTTCAATTATGTTATCAATCGAGTCAATGCCCCAACACCAGTAACATAATTAAAATTTGGATTAAGTTTTCAAAAGCACCTATATAAAAGAACTTGAACAAGAAACAGGAATCAAACTCAAAGGATACAAGAATTATGTTATATGAGATCATTGAATGGCTATAGTATACTACCCTTTACTACTACTGTGTAGAGAACAATTGCCAAGACAAGTTTCGTTAGAGCTACAAATTTTTATCAACTCAGGATACAAGAATTAAAATCCACTTGAAGTTATCTGTGTCTCATTCACACATGTAACCTATAAATTAAAGTACAAACTTCAACAAATCAAGGTATTTCTCAAAAAAAAAAAAACTGGAAAGTAATGTAGAAGTATCAATTGTAATGTATTGCCGTTGCATGCCATTATTTGTTTCTAAATGTATTTTTTTTGGGGAATAGTACTGATGTCTTTTCTGGATGATGATGCACATTGGATGGGTACAAGTACAACATATATATCTTCAAGCTAATTCCTTTCTTATACAAAAAGATAGAATAAACTGATGATGCTTTCAATTATTGATATTTTGTGTCAGATCGATCTTCAGTTGGAATAACGGCACCAACATTAGTTGAGGTTGTGCACTATCATCCCATGATGTCTCCCTGTCCCTGTAATACAATAGAGAGGTTGTTAAAACATGAAATATAGATAGTATGAGGTTGTTATTTTATAACCAATGTGACAGACATATTTCATATCCACACAGACAGACTGACTTCAAAATAAAGTAATAATTGATTGACTTTAATTGTTTTCGATTAATCTAAACAATATCTGTCCTAACCCTGCTGCAAGCAAGATTACATATTATTACCAAATACGAAAGCTGCATCTCCGTTAGATTTAAAAAGAGAATGTTTCTTTCTTTAGATCTAACAGCTCAACAGGTTGCTGCACCATACAACGGCGGTAGAGGATCCTTACCCCAATAATATTCTACCAACTCTAGAGTATGTGCTATCCATGTTACACCGATCAATCACATATATAGGAAAATTTCTTCCATTTTGTACAATAAAAATGTGATAAATATATATATATTCTAACAAGATCTAGCTTGGAGTTACTATGTAGATTTTAACACCATCAAATGTATCAGATCCTACTCTTTAGCCAGTAAACTTTGCTTTATTGAATTAATAATGGTGTTATGAAACTGCAAGTAAGCATGATGAAACAAGTCATATTTATTTACCTGATCAACAGGTAGACTAGTCTGTTTGTTGGCATTGTTTGATGGCCACTAATCTCCTTGCAAACATGGAAACCAATGGCTCTGAATCTCTAAATCTTGGAAAACGCGTGATACGTTTGAACTTATGCTTAGAACTATGATCATCTTTAATACTAGTGGAAGCTGCCTCTTTGTTGATACAAGTCTGTAATGTTTTAGGCTCACTGAGCAATTGTATATCAGCAAATTGTTCTCTGGTCTCTTCAACATTGCAGTTGTTCAGATGAGAAATGTCTTTATGGTTATGTGGAAGCTCCTCATCTTGAGTACTTGATTGTGAGTATCCTTTCATCATGTTTGAGATCAAGTTCATGAATGAGCTATCCCTTTTAACAAGGGATTTAGAATATGAATTTTCTTGAGTTTGCTTTTGCTTTTTTGCTTTTTTACTTCCAATCATCACTTCTTGTTTGCATCTTTTCCTACATGACAAAAACAACTTATTACTGTGGTAGGTTTCACAACATATATAGCTATCATTTTCCTCCTCTGACAATCTTAAATTTGAATACCTATCTGATAAGCACTTTTCCTCACTTTCATTTCTTGTCATATGGAATCTCAAATTACTTGGAGACTGCATCATTTCATTCACCTGAGATTTGTTTTTATTCTTTTTCGATTTTGAAACAAGAATTCGACTTGTTGCGGCAGAAGTAGCTTCAAAGTTGAAAATTTGTAAATCATTTTCTGAGTTTAGTTCCAGTTTTTTTGAATGACTAATCCTAGATGATATTAAATTTGTTCCTGAAGCACCAGCACCTTTTTCTTCAATCATATTTTCAGGTTCATTCCTAGTTAATGAGATATCCTCTTTTTCAAACACTTGGTTGCAATTGCAAAAACTAGTATCCATGACTTCTTTGCAATGTTTCCTTGGTGAAGATTTTTGGTCCATGCTAGCTTTTGATTCATCTGGTTGAAGTAGTAAATTAGTAACTGGCCTTTGGTCAACCTGACCTGAAGTGAAGTCATGATACAGATTATATTTTAGACATTCACAAGAGAATGAACTTGTTTTTTTTTTTTTACTTTTAACAGATAAAAATTTCATCAAGTGTCCTTTAAACTTGAACAATCTTACTGGAATAAAGGATTTATCTTCTATGATACAGGAAAATTTATATAATTTGTTAGTAAATATCAATAATTTTAGAACTTGTTTCAAACATTAGTAACCAAAGTTTCATAAAATTCCAAGATCCTTATCATGTTAGTACCATAGAAGCAATGATGACATCACATACATACCTGAAATAGTAGAAGATTTGTTGTCCATTATCCCAAATACTTTAGCTGTTTCAATATTGGCTTGAGCACAAATATTGTTCTCCCAATGGTTCATTAAAATCTCCTTCTGACCGTTTGGAAAATCAGGTATTCCTCTTGCAGTGTCTGTTTTCTCCATCTTATCACCAGATCCTGCCAGACCAAGATTCTATGAGTAAAAATGGTTTCCAGGTAATAAGTGACAAGAGTGAAACCAAGGAAAATTCTAGGATGGACTCATACATGAAAGATTCTCAGAAACTCGACAACGACCGATGCCACCTCGAAAATAGAAGCTCACATTCCTCCTTGTCCTCAGAGTGTTTCTTCAACTGTGAGGACGCGGAGGGTCGTAAGCTTCTGCTTCCAAAGGCGGTATCGGTTGTCTTCAGAGTTTCAGATGATTTTTCAAGTACCGGTCCACTTGCATTAGAACCCACCGCATTTAACGAATTTGGAGAGCTGTTATTTTTACCTGTATCATATTCTTCACATGCTTTAGACTCTGGAATCATGACAACTGAATCAGTTGATGGATGTCTAGCAGGAGTATCCGTGGAACAAACATCACTCTTTGTGCAAATGACAGCAAGAGGTTCAACAAAAACATCATCTATAGGTTTATCTGGGGTAGAACTTCCACTAGTAACACTTTGTAGCAGAGCAAGAACCATATTGCTTGGTTCAACATCCGGGAAAAGAGAGGTAGTTTTACCAGTAAAACTTGAATCAACACATTTAAGACAGAAACCTTTATCTGGAGCCCAAACTATTTCAGATAAGGGCTCAGTTGCAGAAAATCTTATGTCTGCTACTTTAGAAGCTGCATTTGCACCTGCACCTGACTCATTTTCTTCCAATTTTTTCCAATTACATTCATTAGAATAATTCAGAATGAGTTCCAAATCAGTCTTTGGTTTCATTTTGTTGCTCTCTGAACTCATCATCACTATTTATTAAGCAGAAGGTCCTGAAAGATTGTTACAATCAAAATTAGCCTTCAGTGTTAGTTCAAATTACTTGATCACATTATTCATACTGTGATCATATGCATAATTAGGATAAGACCAAAAAATCTGAAACTTACTTAGGTGAAATAAGACAAAATATTATTATGCTTTTAAAAACTTGTAGTTAATTGCATGAAAAAGAACATGATCACGTGAAATCAACATATAGAATACAAAAGATAGATATATACACTATAATCGAATACTTTCAGCAACAGTTCATTCTATGAATCAATCAACAATATACATACAAGTAATAAAGCACAAGAATAAAGAGTAAACTGACAAAGGGTAATTGAAAATCGAAAGAAACATACCTGTTTGTTTTGATTATAAAACAGAGAAAGGAAGGATTATAGTATGGTGTTACTGTGTGTTGTGTTATGTTGGAGAGAGATGAGATAGTGAGTAGTCGACTTGGAGTTTGTTTGTTTGTTTTGTTTTGTTTTGTTGCCATACATTCTGCTATAGCATTAGCTGTCACAAGAAGCTGTTTGTGCTAGGGTGAGGATCTGCCACGTGGACCAGTGTCATCCCACTAAAACTCCCCAGTTACATCATCTACTACTTCACTGGATTCTTGATATTGTTTTTATTATTATTTTGACTCAATGCACTGCACTGCACAACCCTTTTTTCCTACTTTCAGACATATTGCTATATTTTCGTGGGGTCAACCATCTCCCCTAAAGATTCTTACTGTTTTTAGCTACAATTTCTTTATCCATTGATTCCTCCCGGGGACCGAATAACCTTACACGTAAATAAACGAATATCAATGCACCACAAATAGAATACAAAATTTTAATTAACTGGTTTGGTTAGTACATAATATAGCAAATAAGATTACCGTAATTTGTAACCCAACTATATGTGTATCATCTCTACAATACAATATTGCCACTCTAAGAGTTACAACTTACAAGAACATGGTTGGGGATGTTTCACTTGTTCTTGGAGATGTTTCACCCCTCCATATAATCATTCTTTCGGATTGGATCTCGGCCAAGTTCGGTTACGGGCCGGCCAAAAGGCCTAGTTCCTCTCAAAGCGCGAGATTCACGCACCCCAACAATAGGCAACAATGGAGGTTGCTCAGGATCTCATCGCATGGTCGGGGGCAATCTCGACCACAAAGCCTAGTACATAATCACGCTGGATACGTCACCCGCTCACACGCACTTGGTACTTAAATCCACGTAATTGGCACAATTCCTTATATATAAACTGTCAAATAAAAGCATCATGTTCGCATTTATTACCGTCACATTCTCATTCGTCTGTGTTGACTTAAACATTAAAGTGTGTGCAAGTGTCACAAACCATCTCGGCATTTCGTAAAATCTACATCAACTTGGTTTCTAGGACCAATCAATCATCTAAAGTGGAGATTCTTCCAACTCTTAACACAAGTTTCTCTATACAGGAGAGAACATGACTTTACAAATGAAATCAAAATATTATTATTATTATTATTATTATTATTATTATTATTATTATTATTATTATCAGGGTGATTTTAGGGTGAAAGAGCAAATTAAATCTTTCACCGGTGAACCACTAAAATTGACCGTTGGATATAGTTTAAAAATTCATCAATGGTTGAGATTTAATATTGGTTGATTCAATCTTAACCATTCATAGCATTTTAAACAATATCCAACGGTCAATTTTAGTGGTTCACCGGTGAAAGATTTAATTTGCTCTTTCACCCTAGAATCACCCTTATTATTATTATTATTATTATTATTATTATTATTATTATTATTGTTGTTGTTGTTATTACAATTGAATGTCGTTGTTGTAGTTACTATTTAAATTTGTATATATTTGGATGAACATTTATACTTTTAATTTTAGAAAATTAAATATAAATTTAACATGTTTAATTAAGGGTTTATCTTAAAAACTTGTTTTTTTAGATAAGCAATAATTTCATTGAAGGGATCACAAGGGTTGTCCAACCCTTACACTGGAAAGCAGGAAAGGGGAGGGCCTCCTCAAAACCTCCCTGAGCCAAAACCTATTGGGAAAAAGACTCGGACAGGAAAAAGAGTATCTCGCACAAACTGCACTACAGTGAGGATAATCAACCTAACCAACTGTTTCTCCCCCATTTAGATTACATATATTGTTTAGGCATTGCAGTGGGATAGTCCACCACATTGAGATAGAAATAGAGGAATTACAATTCAGTTTATAAATACACAAACTTCAAATATAGCCTTTTATACCACAACCGAATCGACACTTGGTTCCTCGTTCTTGAAAATAGCTTCGTTTCTTGCGATCCATATGCTCCAACAAGTCGTCACCCATATAAGATGTTTCTTTCTCTTAAAAAGTTGTTGTAAAATTAATATTGAAATTCTTAAATTTTATTGTAAAATTTGTATGTCTTTTTGTATTAAATTTATTTGTTTTTCAATTTCTAGTTAAACATGATTTCAATGGAAAATGGTTGTCAAAAAAAGAATGATTTAAACGGAAAATATTAATTACGTGTGAAACGATCGACATCGTGTTTGTAAAAAAAAAAAATGGCCGACATCATTTTTCATAAACAATCCTTTCTTTATTGAAAGGTGATTTTAAATTGGTTTTTTTTTCACCCCTCTTTCTCTCCCATACCCCCATAAACTCATAAAACCCAGAAATACTCCTGAAATTTTAAAAAATAAAATAAAATAAAATTAAGATTCCCGGATTTACCTCAATTTATGGTAAATCCGGTTCAAAAAAGGGGTTTTGATTTTACGTTTGGGATTTCCGGATTTACCTCAAACGCAGGTAAATCCGGTTCATACTGTGTTTGAGATAAATCTGGAATTTTTTAAAAAAATTTTTTAAAAAAAAATTGTGTATTAAAATACGATAAAACGCTTTACGATTTAAATAACAAAACAAAAGCATTACGATATACGATTAAAGAGACATCCTATATGATCTAAAATACGTCAAAATATATTAAAAAAAAATCCGAATATGAAATACGAGTACAAATACAAATAAGTCAAATATAACTATGGGTCCAAAATGTCTAAAAATGACTGAAAATAACGACGTGAAGTAGCACGTGAACGATCGACATCTAGCGCATCCCGGGCCAATGCAACTGCTCTCTGAACCCTCTCCTCTAAAGTCTATGGGACAACGGGCTCCTCATCTACAACTGGCTCTGGCTGTGGCTCTGGCACCGGAGTAAGACGCACCCTGGTTACCTGACTGTACCAAGGTAGGTAATCAGGATCGCACTCGTCGTGGTAGGCTGCCTCTCTACCACCCCGCCAAAACGTCTGCACCCAAATCTGATACATCACCAACCCCCGTATAATCCTGTCCGCAGATGGAGCTTTACCCGAAATGGGTGGAGAAGGGATCGTCTGGACGTGCCCGAACTGCCAACGCACCATGTCTGGCATGTAGGGGACCGACTCACCGGCCCAACTCAACCAGCCTCTGTAAACAGATATGTTCAATAGAGGAACATACTGCCCGTGGTCTGCATAAGGGGTGAGAATGACATCCTCCAGCTGCAAGTTATCGATCCGCTCCCTAAAGTCTACCAACTTTATTTTATCCAGCTTCTTGTTCCCCCAGCTGGTGGCACGTGGCTGATGCGTCCTAGCAAACACTTTCCGACCAACGATGGTGGGAAAATGCTCATATATGCAGCACTGAAAATAAATAATTAAATTAATAAATAACCAATTATTAACATAAGAGTAATTTAATTAAAAGCTTAAATTTAAAAAATAAATACTTGATTACCTGGAGCAGTCTCGCGTATCCGCCAAACTGTTTGGTCGTATGAAAGACCGCTTCCGTCAACTCAGTGTAGAGGACACTGAGAGCAGCTATACCCCAAGACCATTGGCCACACCGCTGAAGATCCTGAATCAGACACATCCACTTCACTGGCAATAATGTGTGACTCTTGTCGGCCAGAATGGTGGTGCCTAGCAAGTAGAGCATGTAGCACCGTGCAACCTCCTCATAAGCACCATGTGCCACGTTCTCTCTAAAAGCGTCCTCTACAAAGGCGATCCTCAAATACTGCCCCCTGTTATCATGAAGCTCATCGGTGACAGCTGCCTGATGCATGCCCAAATACTGGACAACCAAGTGAAAAGCCTCAACAGAATCAACATGGGGCTTGTGGTCCAATATGGGGCCCTCCAGCGGCAAGTGGAGCAACGCGGACACATCGTCCAGGGTGACAGTCATCTCCCCAAAGGGCATGTGGAATGAGCTAGTGGTGCATGGAAAACACATACACTTGTGTGCAAGTATACACTGTCCAAAAACAAGTAGTAAAAAGATCGAACCCACAGAGATTGAAAAACTCACTTTTAAAATCAATATAAAGTAATAAAGTGTAAAGTAACTAAGTAACAAAATAATTTTGGATTTTGTTTGATGATCACAACTAAGTTAGAAAGCAAAGTAAAAATGTTGATAGTGTAAAAGAGAAAAGCTAGTTGGAATGTCTTCATCAAGTAATTTACTTATAAGTGTTTGATGCGATTATGTGATGCGATTTGCTTGCTTGAATGTTTGTTGCATTAGCTATGTGCCTTTCGGTCACTTTCTTGAGTATCATTACCAAACTCTTATGATCATTGTTCTATCACGAAAGAAAGAAAGGGTTGTCAATGCCTATCTTGCCTCCTAACAATTATCCAATTTGCTTAAATAAATTCACTCTTGTATTTTAAGTACCAACAATTTATCCTATGGACTATACTATCCTATCTCTAGGACTTAGCATGGTTTTCACAAAGTTTTCTTTATGTAAAACACTCACCCATATTAGTTCTTGAGTTCTTAATTGTAAGTCATTTCTGGTCATTTACAAATCTTACTTATTCTAAGTGATCAAGTTCAAAATAAGTATTGAAAAGATTATCAAGCAAGAACTAAAGTACAAACATACATACATGCATCATACTTACTTAAAAGCTCATTAAATGATTAGAACATTCCAACTAAGAAAGGTTTAGCTAACAAGAGACATTGCAAGATATATATAAACTGAATAGACCATGTTTATATATATAGAAGTCACAAAAGAGAACAACAAGAGAAAAGTTACAAATGTTGAAACACTTTGTATGAAATCTTCTAGCAATGCACTAGCATTACTCCTTAGCACTATACAAACACTATGAAAACGAGTTAAGGAGGATTTGTCACTTCCTTTCTCTTCCTCTATAAATATAAAAACTAACTATGTATATTGAAATTTTGATCTAACTTATGGATTGTGATAGATTTCCAAATGAAGATGTGGGGTCCTTTTATAGCCTTCAAGAAAGGTGCTTCCTTCCTTCATGTTGAAGTAATCTTGAGTGGATCATAGCTGTAGTTGCTTTTCAGAGGTTAATCCCAAGTTGAAATCTTTGACTAATGACATAGGGTGGTTCCATGGTGATAGAACATGTGTCCCTATGTTGGTGACTCTTCAAAGCTATGCCTATAGCTATGTGTGAATGGTAGGCGCCTACTATACAAGGTGGGATGGCATCAGAGAACCAGGCATGAGGTCATCAATTGCAAGTGGATGCATATGAAACAGACTGCTCATTCACCAAGTAGTGCAGATTTGATGCAGGATCAGTGTAGGAGCATTTGATGCAGTTAGCATTGAGACTGCACTGAACAAAAACATCAAACATACCACAATATATCCAAAATGGCCTAATAATAACTATAACCATTCAAATCACTCAAGTTATCATATATCACACTAAATACTATATAAACTCTTTATTATTACTTGAAAGAGAGCAAATACTAAGTTTAAACATATGAAATACTCTATATAAAATAGAGTTATCACACTCCCAAACTTAAACCATTGCTTGTCCGCAAGTAATGACAAAGACAAACTATAAAAACTAATATTTCTAGAAGATAGATCAGTTTGATATTTTTTGATTTTTATGAGGAGTTCCCTATGAACTTCATTTCTCAACAATTTTCTTGTGCCTTTATTTCTTCAAAACTACCAAAGCTATTCAAACTTTTTTGTGTGTGTATGAACCCACTGAGTTGAGATTGGTTCCAAGACTAAGTGAAAAATTTCTCCTAGCCTTTGAAAGGATTGGTTCATCTTTGGTCACACCAAAATATTTTTCAAAAGAGAGATTAGACTCACAAAATTTTCTCAAGTGTTGGGGAGTTCTAAAATCAAAGGGCTTGGTTGAATCTTTCAAAGCTTTTTGAGCCAATGCATTTTTCTATTTTTTTGTGTGGATCTTTTGAGCAGATGCAATACTTCTTTGAAGTGATTTGTGCATTGATTTTTTTTCTGCATTTTGCTTTTTCTTCAGTGCAGTTTGCATTGATGCTTCTGCATTGATGATGCTTTTCTTTTTCTAGCTCATATTACCTTCCTCACTGACCTCCAGATGCAAATGCACTTTGGCACAGATCTTTGACCTCCAGATGCATATATTTTTTCTTTGCACTTTGGTTTGAGTTCGTTTTTTGAACTATCCTCCAGATACATTTATTCTGCATAGCACAGTCTTTGACCTCGGATGCATTCATGTACTTAGCACAGTATAGTTTCAAAAGATTCAAGATATGGCTTTGTCCACTTTTTTTTGTATTCTTTTTGTGCATTGTTTACTCTTATACTTTTGAAATTCAGCCTTTGTTTTCATAAAACACCCCCAAACTTAATTCTTTAAGCTTTTCTTTCTTTTTAGTAAAGCTTTGTTTTGACCTAAGCTTATCAAAAATTCCCTTGCATCATCATTGATCTTTTTAAATAGCAAGAGTTCTTTTCACAAACTCAGTTTTGAAGTGTTGAAGTAAAAATAATTTTGGTTTTTCTGAGAAATAAGGCTTCTTTTTCTCTTTTTCATCATAAAAATTCCATCCATAGGGCTTTCACCATATTTTTTGAAAAACTGATCTTTTCTACTAAAATACTTAGATACTACTTTGTTAAGTACATCTAATATTTAAACAAATTATAAACTACTTTAAAACATATATATTTACTATATAAAACATATTTAATTAAACACACAACATATTTAGATAAAAACAAACATAATTAAACATAACATGCAAATCCCCCCAAACTTAAGGGCAGTGGCGGATCTTTTTGGGAGCCGGGGGGAGCCACGGTACCCCCCGGCTCCCATTAAGTTAATATATACATAGATATATTTTATACTCAAAGTTAGAATATATAGAACCAAATGAACACTAAGCAATGAAGGTATCAGTAGCCAAACGGTTAAGAGCATTATTTGTGTATTTAGGTTCCCCAGTTCAATTCTTGTGATGGTCAAACCTCTTTTTTGTAGTTATTTGTATATTTTTCTCACAAATTAATATAAAAAACTGCACTAAGCAATATTTGAACTTAGGACATTAAAATTGACATAGATAATTTTGACCACTAAACCAAACAAACTATTATAAATACACCATTAATTTTGTTTTATATATTTGTTACTATTTTGGCTCCCTCCAATTTTTTTTACAAGATCCGCCACTGCTTAAGGGGTAGCAGTGTCCCCACGGCTAATTTGTTCAGAAATACAAACCATATTTTGTTCAAAATAGGGGAGAGGGATTAAATACAACCAGGGAAATAGTTCAGATAAAAACACAACAAGCTATAGCAGTTTATGTGAAAACTTGTAAATGATACTCATTTCTTTGCTCCACTCCTGATTCTGGTGCTTTGCCTGGATGGAGGAGTGTGTTTCACCTTCTGCTTCTTCTCCTTGGGTTGCTTGATTGGTGTTTCTTCTGTAGGTGCAGAAGCACCTCCTTCTTCTGGTGTATTTGCAGGAATTGTTTCTTGAACTGATGCAGGTGCATCAGTGCTGAATGCATCAGGTTTCTTCCTCTTTGGTGTTAATTTTGCCTGCCTGCCTGCAGGTTTCTTGAAGAACTTCTGTGTGTTGTGCAAAGCATCCCTCTTCTGTTGAGCCATTTGTTCCAGAACAAGCTTGATTGTTGCTTCATCATGCATAGTTGTTGCCTGTTGTGATGCAGCAGCAAGTGATCTTGAGAGCATCACTGCATCTCAACGATTTGAGCTACTGTGAGCTCTGTGCAGATGATTCTTTTCCTTTGTCTTGCTTGTCAAGTCCTTCTTCTTCTCTTTCCTGCAAAATCTCTTTCTCAAGAGCAGAAATAACATTAGAAGAAATGTTGCTTGGGTCAGAAGGCACTTGTTGTTCTGTTGGCATAACAGGGGTTGTTTCTGAGATGGTTTGTTCTGTGTGAGTTGTTTTCTCTGGTTCATTTCTTGGAGAGGGTGGTGGAGGGGTTGTTTGTGGTGGTGATAAGACTGGTGGATCATTGAGTGAGGGTAATGGTGATTTTGGAATGGAAGATGATTCTTGGTTTGGTGAAATGATGGGTGTTTTGGTAACTGGTGATGTGATAGGGGTTTCTTGTTGGGCTTGTGATGTTTGTTTGGCATATTTCTGCCTAGCAATTTCTTCTAGGATTACACCCCTAGCATGTTCTTCCTCTTCTACATCAACTTCCTCATCACTCTCTTCTTCTTCTTCTTCAACTTCTTCTATTTCCTCATCCATTTGTTTCTCTAACTCCTCATCCTCAGAGTCAGAATCATATAAATCTTCAACCACAGGTTCTACCACAACCTTCTTCTTACCTTTTGATTGTTTCATAGATACCTTCTTCTTGGTACTAGGCTCTTCCTCTACCTTCTCTTTACCTTTCCCTTCTTCTTCAGCCTCTTTCTCTTCTTCTTCCTCTCCTTCAGCTCTTAATACCCAACTTGGAAATTCAGGGGCATTCACTTGGCCCACAAGATCAAATATCTTGTCAAACACCAATTGAAGCCAATCATGTTGGTCATTCATAAATTTCCACACTGCCCTCTGCTTCTGCATGTAATGCTCTTGCATTGCAGGTGCAGGGCCTCTTACATTTCTCAATTTCTCCTTCAATTCAGCACTCAAATTACCAGGGGGAAATTTTCTTTGTTCATTAGCAGCTATTGGGACACCTTCTTTCATGCATAATTCAGTAATAAGACAAGGGAAAAACAGAAATTCTTTTGATTTTGTTGAGCATGCAAGAATTTCCCTAGCTATCAATCTACCTATGTCAACATGTCCCTCGGAGAGAATTGTATCTAGCAAGATCAATCTCTCTTTGGTCATTGCATATGTGTGTGATGTAGGCAGAATTGAAGTGGCTATGAACAAATGCCAATTACCTAATGCATCTATCAAATAATTACTTCTAAGCTTGATTTCATTAGGTGTAATTTTTCCCAAACAGACCCTGGTATAGCAATCCTATTTCTCAGTTCTTCCATTTCTTTCTTAAAGGCCTTGGCCACTTTGTTCTCAAATTCATTTCCATTATATTTCAGCATATAATGTTCATTCAATTTCTTTGCATGAAAGTGCACAAGTTTACCTCTCACCATGGAAGTGTAGGAATGCTCTGTTCCTTCTTGTGGCGTGATACCAGCATAGAATTCTCTCACTATGTCTTCAATGTAGCCTCCTCTTGGTAGCACAAAGTGGTCCCAATTGAGATTGGCCACTGTTGACATGAATGATGGGCCAGCCTTCTTCAAATCATACCCTCTCTCGGGTAGTAGATGCATGTTCCAGAATTGAACATTGTCATCGGTTCTTGCTGTTGATTCCTTGGCTTTGCCTTTCTTTGTTGATGATGATCCTACATGCATGACTTTCTTCTCTTTCTGGGGAGTTTTGGTCTGCTTGCCTGATGATTTCTGTGCTGATTGCTTCTTCACCATTTTGATTGCTTTGAATTTCTAGGTTTTTTGATTGTTTTTGTGATTGAGAAAAATTTGAGATGAGAATGTGAAGGGTAGTTTGTGTTTCAGATGAGAGAAATCTGTGAGATTTGCGAATGAAGGGGTAACGGTAACAAGCTTAAGGCTTTATGTTTCAGGAAGAAGGAAGTTAGTGGATTTATTAGGTAGCTGTTAGCAATGCGTGTTGCGCATGCATCTTGCCATGTGTCATCATTGGCTACCAATGCTTCATTAACCTTGCTTAACTTCCCTTTGATCTTCCTGAAGCCTTAAGAATCACACTTAATTAATTTCTTCAAGTTTCTGAAATTTTTGATGCAGGGCACATTTTCCTTCAATGCAGGTGCATTTGATGCAGCTGCATTAGTTTCCTGCATTTCTGCAAAACAACTAAAAACATAAAATTGCACAAAATAATTAAAAACAATGGGTTGCCTCCCATTAAGCGCTTGTTTTAAGAGTCTTGTCAGCCTGACTATCTCTTTTTACTTAGAGATTTTGAAAATGTGTGGTGGTTTTGTCTCTCACCACATGTTCACCATAGTACATTTTAACTCTCTGACCATTCACCTTGAAGACAGTATTTGAGGTTTTATCAAATAAGTCTACTGCTCCATGTGGATAAACTTTTATCAACTTATATGGTCCTGACCACCTTGATCTAAGTTTACCAGGAAATAGCTTCAACCTAGAGTTGTATAGCAGAACTAGTCCTCCTTCTCTTAGTTCTCTTCTGTGAATTTTCTTGTCATGCCATTTCTTAGTCTTAGCTTTGTAGATTTCAGCATTCTCATAAGAGGTTTGCCTAATTTCTTCTAGCTCATCAAGCTCTAACATTCTCTTTTTACCTGCCTTGTTCAGATTGAAATTGAGCTTCTTGATAGCCCAATAGGATTTGTTTTCTAATTCCACAGGTAAATGGCATGCTTTTCCATAGACTAATTTGTAAGGGGACATTCCTAAGGGTGTTTTGAATGATGTTCTATATGCCCATAAAGCATCATCCAAATGTAAAGACCAATCTTTTCTATTTGGACTCACCATTTTTTCTAGCATTCTCTTAATTTCCCTATTGGATAATTCTGCTTGTCCACTAGTTTGAGGATGGTAGGCTGTAGCTATCTTATGCTTAACTCCATACTTAGCTAGAAGGTTTTCTATGATCTTATTGCAAAAGTGTGAACCTTCATCATTAATAATAGCTCTAGGAGTTCCAAATCTAGTGAATATATTTATTTGCAGAAACTTACTCACTGATTTAGCATCATTATTAGGTAATGCTACTGCCTCTACCCATTTGGACACATAATCAACAGCTACTAAGATATATAAATTGCCAAAAGAAGGTGGAAAAGGTCCCATGAAATCCATGCCCCAAACATCAAATAATTCAATTTCTAAAATATTAGTTCTAGGCATTTCATGCTTATCAGAGATATTTCCTGCTCTTTGAAATTTATCACAGTATTTGACCATAAAATAAGCATCTTTAAATAAAGTAGGCCAAAATAACTTGGTGTAATACCTTAGCTCTTTGTTCTAGTGCTTCCAAAGTGTCCTCCATAAGGTGCTTGAGAATGGCAATCTGAAGCACTTTGCTTGTTGCTCCTCTTCGGTATGCATTTCCTCATTAATTGATCGGGGCACATCTTGTAAAGGAATGGATCATCCCAATAGTATTGCTTAACTATGTGGAAGAATTTTCTCCTTTTTGATATGTCATATTCATGGTACTACTTTGCTTGCAAGGAAATTTACAATATCGCCAAACCATGGTGCGAGATGCATTAGATGCTCTGCATTGCTTATAGCAAATGCGTTTCATGTTTTGCATTGATTGTGATTGCCAATAGTTTCTCATCCGGAAAGCTCTCCTTGATTTCTTCTCCTTGTGTACCAAGTGATTCTCCTTCAATCCTTGATAAATGGTGCGCTACTTGATTTTCTACTCCTTTCTTATCTCTTATTTCTAAATCAAATTCTTGTAGGAGTAAAATCCACCTTATCAGCCTTGGTTTTGCATCCTTCTTTGAAATTAGATACTTAATGGCAGAGTGATCAGTATAGACAATAATTTTAGTGCCAACTAAGTAAGATCTGAATTTTTCAAATGCAAATACCACAACTAATAATTCCTTTTCGATGAATCGTGTAGTTCACTGAGCTTCAATTAATGTCTTGCTAGCATAATAAATGGAATGAAAAACCTTGTCATACCTTTGCCCTAGGACTGCTCCTACTGCAAAGTCACTAGCATCACACATTAATTCAAATGGCCTGCTCCAATCTGGAGTTACTATAATTGGTGCTGTCACCAATGCTTTTCTAAGCTTGTCAAAAGCTTCTATACAAGACTCATCAAAGTTGAATTCTACATCATGTTGCAGAAGCATACATAATGGTTTTGAGATTTTTGAAAAATCTTTGATAAACCTTCTATAAAAACCAGCATGGCCTAAGAAGCTCCTGATACCTTTAACTGTATTTGGTGGTGGTAGATTCTCAATGACATCAACCTTAGCTTTGTCTACCTCTAGACCTTTCTTTGAAATTCTATGTCCTAGCACAATGCCCTCTTGTACCATGAAATGACACTTTTCCCAGTTTAAGACTAAATTTGTTTCTTCACATCTCTTGAGAATTTGTTCCAAGTTTGTTAAGCAAACTTGAAATGTTTCTCCAAAGATAGAGAAATCATCCATGAATACCTCCATTGATTGCTCAATGAAATCTGAGAATATAGACATCATGCATCTTTGGAATGTAGCAGGTGCATTACATAAGCCAAATGGCATCCTTCTAAAAGCAAAGGTTCCATAAGGGCATGTAAAGGTGGTTTTGTGTTGATCCTTAGGCTCAATGGCTATTTGATTATAGCCTGAATAGCCATCTAGGAAACAATAAAATTCTTTTCCTGCTAGTCTGTCTAACATTTGGTCTATGAATGGTAAAGGAAAGTGATCCTTTTTGGTAGCTTTGTTGAGTTTTCTGTAATCCATACAGATTCTCCACCCTGTGACAGTTCTAGTTGGTATCAACTCATTCTTTCCATTAGCTATTACTGTCACACCCCCTTTCTTTGGTACACATTGGACAGGGCTTACCCAAGCACTGTCTGATATGGGGTATATGATTCCAGCATCTAGCCATTTTATGATTTCCTTTTTCACAACCTCTTTCATAATAGGATTTAGTCTTCTTTGACTCTCTATGCTGTTTTTGGAATTTTCTTCCAAAATAACTCTATGCATGCATATAGAAGGACTAATTCCTTTAATATCTGCCATTTGCCAACCTATAGCTTTGGTATGCTTCTTTAGAGTACTAATGAAATGACTCTCCTGTTTTGATGTTAAATCAGAAGCAATGATAACAAGTAAAGTCTCATTTGTTCCTAAGAAAGCATACTTAAGGTGTTCAGGCAGTATCTTCAATTCTAACTTAGGAGGTTGTTCTATTGAGGGTAAGTTCTTCTTGAGAATTGGATCCTCAAGATTGAGTGGTTCATAAGTCCTAGCCCATACTTCCTTACAAGAGTTTTCTATTGGCAGATTTTCTTTTTCTAGTATTTCATCATCTAGCAATGCAGCTGCATCTAATGCATCTGCATTGGCTAAGTGATCATACTGCTTGTAAAACTATTTTTCTACCAATTGATCTAGAGAGAATAAGGATGAACACTCTTCTGTATCCTCTGAAGGATACTTCATAGCATTCATTACATTGAATTTTATCTCTTGATCATTCACTCTCATAGTGAGTTCACCTTTGTGCACATCAATTATGGTTTTACCAGTTGCTAAAAATGGTCTACCTAGGATAATAGGCACTTCCTTATCTGCATCAAAGTCAAGGATAACAAAGTCTACAGGGAATACAAATTTATCTACCTTAACTAAGATGTCTTCTATGATACCTTCAGGATAGACTATTGATCTGTCAGCTAATTGAAGTGTCACAGTGGTTGGTTTTGCATTTCCAATTTCTAACTGGTCAAAAATAGATTTAGGCATCAAGTTGATACTTGCACCTAAAACACATAAAGCTTTACCAGTATAGGATTTTCCTATAGAAAATGGAATTGTAAAACTACCTGGATCTTTCAATTTCCTAGGAATCTTATTTTGCATAAGCAAACTACAATCTTCTGTCATGGCAACTGTTTCAAACTCTCCTAATCTTCTTCTCTTAGTAAGCACATCCTTCATAAACTTTGCATAGTTTGGAATTTGTTGGAGTGCTTCTACTAAGGGAACATTGACGTGTAATTGTTTTAGTACCTCTAAGAATTTACCAAACTGCTTCTCCTCATGTGCTTTTTTCAGTCTTTGAGGATAAGGAGGAGGAGGGTATTCAGGTACTAACTTAGGTAGTGGACTTTGAACTTCTTGTAATGCAGGAGCATTAGATGCTTCTGCATTTGTTTCTTTTTGATTTTTGGTTTTTTCTCCCTTTCTACACTTTCCTTCTCATTTAACTCTACCAGATCTTTACCACTTCTTAATGAAATAGCCTTCACCTGCTCCTTTCCTTTGGTTTGGGAAGGAGTAGCTTCTGTATTTGAAGGTAAGGCACCTTGTGGCCTTTGATACAGAGTTGTGGCTAATTGACCAACTTGATTCTCTAAGTTCTTAATGGAAGCATCTTGAGTTTGTCTAGCAGTTCTAGATTCACCTATAAATGCTTTAAGCATGGATTCTAGAGAATTCTCAGTGGTAGGTTGAGAGTTTCTTTGGTTATTTTGAGCTGGGAATCCTGGTGGTGTAGTTGGTGTAGTTGGTGCAGTTCTAGGTGCAGGTGCACTATTGTTGCTCCATCTAAAATTTGGGTGGTCTTTCCAACCAGGATTATAAGTGTTGGAATAAGGGTTGTTATTTCTATTATAACCTACATAATTTACAGAGATAGGGTTGCTAGAACACTCCTCATACAAGTGACCTCCTCCACAGTACACACAACTAGGTGTGCCTGGAGGTACTTGTTCTCATCTTTGCAACAGATGATGTCTGGTGATGTTTGCATTAGATGCAGGAGCATTGCCAGAAGTGAAGTTTTTCATCAAATTAGCTAGAGTGGCTACTTGAGCAGATAGGGCAGATATATCATTAACTTCATGTACCCCTAATGGTTTCTTTTGGGCACTCACCCTCTCAGTAGGCCAACTAGAGCTATTAGCTGCTATTCTATCAATTAATTCACATGCTTCATTGTATGACAGACTTAATAACACTCCACCAGATGATGCATCAAGCATTATTCTGGTTTGAGGTTCTAAACCATTATAAAATGTTTCCATTTGAATAATAACAGGTAAACCATGATGAAGACATTTTCTTAAAAGTTCCTTCCATCTTTCCCATGCTTCAAATAAAGACTCAAACTCTTTTTGTCTAAAAGATGTAATATCATTTCTTAACCTGGCATTTTTGATAGGTGGGAAATATTTTCCTAAAAATTTTTCAGCCATTTCATTCCATGAATGAATAGAGTTAGGCTCTAAAGAATTTAGCCAAGCCTTGGCTCTATCTTTCAAATAATATGGAAATAACCTTAATCTAAATGCATTTTCACTAACACCAAGTATAATAAAATTACTACATACTTCTAGAAATTGCCTTAAATGCAAATGAGGATCTTCATGAGGAGATCCTCCAAATTGACCAATAGTTTGAAGCATTTGAAACATCATAGGTTTAAATTCAAAATGCATGGCATCATATGAGGTCTATTTATACTAGTTTGCATGTTTTGATGATCAAACTGACCATAATCCCTCATAGGTCTATCTCTATCATTAATCATACCTATGTGATCCATATGGATGAGATTTTCTCTATGAACTTCTTCTTGATGAGCATGTTTGTGAACGGGGCCTCCTCTCACTGAGTGTGGCCTTGAGCTTTGTTCTTCACTGAATGACATGTTGCAAACTTGTTGATTTTGCTTCTGGAAGTCTTAGCAATCTCCTGAATCTTCTTTCTATTTCTGGATCTAGACTATATTCTGGTGTTCTGCTTTTTCAGTTACGTACATATACTAAGTACCATGTAATTGTTGTGTTGTGAAACTACAAATACCAGAATTTATATACAACACTAAATTACTATATATCAGAATTTTAAAAAGAATTTACTTCAATCCCCGGCAACGGCGCCAAAAACTTGGTGCATGGAAAACACATACACTTGTGTGCAAGTATACACTGTTCAAAAACAAGTAGTAAAAAGATCGAACCCACATAGATTGAAAAACTCACTTTTAAAATCAATATAAAGTAATAAAGTGTAAAGTAACTAAGTAACAAAATAATTTTGGATTTTGTTTGATGATCACAACTAAGTTAGAAAGCAAAGTAAAAATGTTGATAGTGTAAAAGAGAAAAGCTAGTTGGAATGTCTTCATCAAGTAATTTACTTATAAGTGTTTGATGCAGTATGTGATGCAGCTGCACTGAATGTTGTTGCATTAGCTATGTGCCGCCTTTCGGTCACTTTCTTCAGAGTATCATTACCAGCTCTTATGATCCTTGTTCTATGCAGTAAAGAAAGGGTTGTCAATGCCTATCTTGCCTCCTAACAATTATCCAATTTGCTTAAATAAATTCACTCTTGTATTTTAAGTACCAACAATTTATCCTATGGACTATACTATCCTATCTCTAGAACTTAGCATGGTTTTCACAAAGTTTTCTTATGTAAAACACTCACCCATATTAGTTCTTGAGTTCTTAATTGTAAGCCATTTCTGGTCATTTACAAATCTTACTTATTCTAAGTGATCAAGTTCAAAATAAGTATTGAAAAGATTATCAAGCAAGAACTAAAGTACAAACATACATACATGCATCATACTTACTTAAAAGCTCATTAAATGATTAGAAACATTCCAACTAAGAAATGTTTAGCTAACAAGAGACATTGCAAGATATATATAAACTGAATAGACCATGTTTATATATATATAGAAGTCACAAAAGAGAACAACAAGAGAAAAGTTACAAATGTTGAAACACTTTGTATGAAATCTTCTAGCAATACACTAGCATTACTCCTTAGCACTATACAAACACTATGAAAACGAGTTAAGGAGGATTTGTCACTTCCTTCCTCTTCCTCTAAAAATATAAAAACTAACTATGTATATTGAAATTTTGATCTAACTTATGGATTGTGATATATTTCCAAATGAAGATGTGAGGTCCTTTTATAGCCTTCAAGAGAGGTGCTTCCTTCCTTCATGTTGAAGTAATATTGAGTGGATCATAGCTGTAGTTGCTTTTCAGAGGTTAATCCCAAGTTGAAATCTTTGACTAATGACATAGGGCGGTTCCATGGTGATAGAACATGTGTCCCTATGTTGGTGACTCTTCAAAGTTATGCCTATAGCTATGTGTGAATGGTAGGCGCCTACTATACAAGGTGGGATAGCATCAGAGAACCAGACATGAGGTCATCAATTGCAAGTGGATGCATATGAAACAGACTGCTCATTCACCAAGTAGTGCAGATTTGATGCAGGAGCATTTGATGCAGTTAGCATTGAGACTGCACTGAACAAAAACATCAAACATACCACAATATATCCAAAATGGCCTAATAATAACTATAACCATTCAAATCACTCAAGTTATCATATATCACACTAAATACTATATAAACTCTTTATTATTACTTGAAAGAGAGCAAATACTAAGTTTAAACATATGAAATACTCTATATAAAATAGAGTTATCAGCTAGTCTCAGGATGCCACCTCTCCACAAAAGCAGATATCAACTCATGGTTGATTGCGCCGAGAGGTGTGATGTCCAGCTCAAATAGCTTAGCCTGGCGCAACCAGTGGGCTACATCTGGGTGGTGCTCGGCAGGTCTAAACCCAATATACTTCTGGCCGTGAGATACAATCTTTAGTTTCCGGCTCTGAAAAAATTAAAATTAAACCATACGTTATTAAAAATAAATAATTAATTGTTGTTTAGTAAAATTAAAAGAAAGAATTAAAATATTACCTGGCCTCTATCTATCGAGGGCCAGCAAAGGCGTATCCCGGTGTAACAATAATGGTGGGTGAACCACAGTTGGGGCAGCCTGAACCTCCTCCTGAACCTCCGCCGGGACCTCCTCCTGAACCTCATCCTTCTGATGCTGACCCTCATCCTCCTGCCGTTGATACTCCCGTTCCCAAGCCTCCCAACCGTCAGCAAGAGGGTCCTGATACAGCTTTGGGTGCTCTTCGTAGTGCCGCGTATAGTACTCATAACACGGGTGGTCACAGACGGCCGCTCATACTTGGGTGAGGCCGCCGAGGTTCTTTGCCTCTCAAAATCTCGGGTCGTGGGCGATCTGCGACCATCTCTATGAGTCCGGGCGCGGGCTCTCTGGCGCTATCACGCTCGAAGCATGTCCAGTGACTACGAGCCTCTGTAGAGTGTCGGAGGAGAAGGAGTAGCACTCCTACTGGGACATATCTTGCTACTCGGACTCCCAAAGCATGTTGTGGTCGTCGTTGGATGCGGTCTTTGCTCGAAGACTCTGCCGCGCGCTACATTGCACAGTCGATCTACTCGCCATCTGTAAAAAAAAAAAAGGAAAATGTAAATAAAAAAATTAATAATTGAAAAAAAAAAAAAATATTTCGAATTTATCGATAAATCAGGAAAGAATTTTGAATTACCTCACATGTGAGGTAATTAGATTTCTCATTAATGAGAACGGAATTACCTCACGTGTGAAGGTAATTCAAAATTTTTCCGGATTTCTCGATAAATTCGTAAATCTAATCTCTTAAACACTCACTTTTTTCCGGAAATATGAATTGTGATTTGTGAAATGTGATTTTTGTAAGTTTTCAGAGGTATTTTTGTCCGTTACGGTAATTATGGGGGTCTGGGAGAGAAGGAGGGGGTGAAAAGAAAAACCCTTTTAAATTTTCAAACGCTTATCGGTCCATCATTTTATGGTAGCTTTCTTTCATTTTCAACTTTTATTATGAAAACGAATGTTAAAGATTATTTAAATTTCTTTACAATATTTTATAGAATTAATAATTTGATATATTTAAATGAGAAAAAAATAAAACAGTAGCATATAATTTGATAGGCTTTATTAGTAGTTTATTTTTACTATATTTTAATAGGCTTTATTAGTAGTTTATTTTTACTATATTTTAAAATACAACAGTAGCATATTAAAATACAACAGTAGCATATTTTAATATGTCCACTTATTAGTAGTTTATTTTACTATATTTTACCCATATATGCTACTGTTCTAAAAAAAACAGTAGCATATTAATCTAAAAAAAACAGTAGCATATTAAAATATAGTAAAATAAGTGAGAATCTTGTCCAAAATATATGCTACTGTTGTATATAATGTGATATATTTAAGTGAGAATCTATATTGTATTTTACTATATTTTAATAGACTTTATTAGTAGTTTATTTTTATTTTGTTTTATTTCTCCGTTTGGTTTATGTTTTGTGTGATAGGGAATGAAGTTGAAGAGTTGAAGAGTTGATGAGTTAAGCGGAAAAGGGGATAATGTTCAAAAATTATTGTCATTATTCATGGGAAGCAAGTGGAAGACTAAAGGAGCAATCTGGACCTTTTATGGATCTTTAGGAGATGTAAGTGGACTTAATTAGGGTGGAATTAAGCTAAATAGAGGCCTAAAAGGCCACGAAATTCATCATCTTCCTCTTCGCAAAAATTTGTCTTTCTTTAGCTTTTGTTCAAGTAGCTTTAGTTTATGGATAAATTTAATTTAGTTTTCCCCTTCCATTTCTCTTCATCTTCTAATATTTATTTATAGAATGTTTAATTTGAGTTTTGTTGTTTACATTTCAATCATGAGTGAGTAGATTCTTTAGTCTTGGGATTATAAGGGATCTATCATTCGATTATTTAAAGAGATCAGTTGAATGAATTGTGATTGTCTCATATTGACCAACGGACTAAATAATGTGAACTAGAAGTTCAAAAATAATTCATATGCAAAGCTTAGCAAATCAGCTACCAAATGCATTCACTGATCCAAAAGGTGTGACCAAATCATATATATCAGCTGCTGATACTCAAATGAAATGGATGTCCCTGTTGTTCAATCTAATGTTGCAAATGGCTTGAAGCGTGATAGATCAACCAATTCTAAAGATAAAAATATTCGAACAAGAAAATGAGCTAAAAAGAAAGATGGTCCAAGCGAGGATATAGAAACTCTGAGAGAGACTTCAGACAAGATTGACATTTCAGTTCCAAAAGAGTTGATTAGGTACTTGAAAAATTCTAAAATTAGATAGATCTCAATGAATTATGTCAAGAATGAAATATGATGGAACGAAACGAAGTCGTCAATATTGGCCATGTTTTAACATATAATATAACCCTAAATGTGATGAATGATAGTGAGCATCATGAACCAAAGTCAATTAATGATTGTATGTACTGGTCAAGAGCAAGTCGCCCACAAGACACACAAACAAGTGGGCCCTTTACAAGGACTTGTGCTTGAGGAGCTATGTACTGGTCAAGAGTAAGTCGTTCCACTACACACTGGACATGAGTAAGTCGCCCGTGGTAGGTTTAACAGTCCAGATACATCAAACTCAACACTTTGGACCGAGGCTGATGAAAGTCGCCCATTATACAGACTTGGTAGTTGCCATAATGCCCGACTCAGCATGTCGCCCTTATGGGCCAATACATATTACGTTGACACAACACAACTAGCCCGACCCGTTAGAGGTCTAACCCGACTTAAGTGACTCTCAGGCACAAGAGGATGGACTTCACACAAACCCATATATGGGGGGAGATCTAACTTGGGCGTCGAAGTGGCTTTGCAGGTACCCCCTGGCGGCGCTCCACCTTCGAACGACAAAGTCCTCCCCATCAACTCTCAACTGATGTGTATCCTAGAGTTCTAGACAAGAACATAGAAAAAGTGGGAATTGGTCAAATTAGAAAGATGCAATTGAAGTAGAGTTAAACTTGTTTTACAAGCAAAAAGTTTTTAGACATGCAGTCCAAACACCTGAAAGTGTTAAACCAGTTGGATACAAATTGATTTTTTTGCAAAAACGGAATGAGAATGAAAAAATTGTGAGATACAAAACTCAACTTGTTGCTCAAGGGTTTTTGCAAAGTCCTAAAATTGATTTTGAGGAGACATATTCACCTGTAGTAGATGCAAGTACTTTTCGGTACTTAGTTAGCCTTGTAGCACATGAAGTGCTCAATTTGCACATGATGAATGTTGTTACGACTTATTTGCTTGGCCCATTTGATATTGGTAATTACTTGAAGATCTCCGAAGGATTTCATATTTTGAGACATACTTTTCGGACTCTCGAGATTGTTACTCAAATTATAGTAGTCTCTCCATAAGATAATATAATTTAAACGCACGAGGTATAATAAAAGCACGTTCCAATACATTTTATTTATCTATTTTCTGAAACCATGGGTGAAGACACTACTGTAATGTGGGTAGTGTGTAAAAATAATGTTGCTTCAGCAATTTAATGCTATCATATTTTGCAAGATTTGTGTAAAGCAGAAAAGATGGAATTAATTTTTAAATAAAAAACAGTGAAATAATTTACATTGATTTTTTTTGACACAGAATAATTTACATTGATTGAGGATTGTATAGTATAAAAATTGGGGCTCAGAATAAGATCCAACTAGAACATACCATATTGTATGATGGGGATTGGGGATTCATGGATCATGCATAGCCATCAGCTGACCCATATTGTATTATGGAGTTTTCATGCATAATCTCTAACTCACATGGCATTAATAGTAAGGAGTGGGCTAAGAGTAGAGATTGCCAACTTGCTATGATGGCATTTAGTCTTGAGCTTGAAAAAAGAGTAAAATCCAAAGCTTCACTTTGATGAGTTTGGTACCCCAAAAGAAGTTCTACCCTACTCTTGTAACAAATAAAGTGAAAGCTCTAACCTTATATTCTTTGTAATTCTCCACAAGCAAAGTCAATTGACAAAAATTCAACTACAAAAAGATAAGCTACAACTTCTTTTAAGATTTCCCTTCTCGGTCTTAATTTCACACCCACAACTCTACTTTTCAATAGTTGTTGTATTGCATTAAAATACATACCCCTTATATTCAAAGAGGTTTAATATTTCACAAAACTCTGTTTTTCACCTAACAAAGTTTGGATAAGATGGATCGAGTCTTTTGCAGTTTAACTAATGTTTTAGGTTCAAATAGAGAATGCAACGGCATTAAAACTTTTAGGGAGAGCTTTGCCTCTCATTGTAATCCTACTCGGCTCGAGGGATTAATCTCTATAGTTGCACGGAGAGGATATCCGATTCAAAAAAACTCTACTTTTCTACAATTTTGGTAAGAAGAGTAAAAAGTAACTAGGAAATCAGAGTTTCACAACCAACTTCAAAGAAATGCTCAGTGTTTTGTGCAATTTAACTACATTATGAAATTTATACATAGCCAAACAAAACTAGAACATAGTATTCTATCTCTGTCCTTTCTGATATATTATTATTTGCTCCAAACAAGAAAACTATATATTATACACAGGAAACATATATTTGAGACAGAGAATTCTTCTGTTTTACCAAAGCAATTATGTGACATGCTGGACAACCAAGTTTTAATGAGACAAGAAAAACAAAGTCATCTTTGAGATTTCCAGAGGATTATACTAATAATCTGGTTCCACATTTTTCATTAGAGTTTTATTTTTGATATCAATTTAAAAGTAAAAAACACATAAATTTTCATGAAAAGATCAAGAGAATATATCTTTAAACTTACACGTTAGTTGGTCATTAGACTGTCTTGGAGATGAAAAATACGAACTGAATTGTCAGTAACAAGACCACGCAAGATACTTTGAGTTAGGGGGAATGAAGCCTGGTCCGAGGTCATCCTCAACGTTGTTCTTTATTAGTGGAGGATGGGCTCGAACCAGTCATCATTACCCTCAACTCCTTCATATGGAAGAGAAAGGACTGATTTGAGAGAGAGAGAGAGAGGCAGAGAAGACTGTTTGATCTTGATTTGGCCATGCATAGCTTTTCATGGGCCATTATATATACGTGAAGAGGGAGAATGTGTGGGTGAGAGATAACACGGTACCCCACTTGGTATGGCTGTCATGCTTTTCACACAGATGTTTAGTATCTCCTACAAAATATTTGACCTTATATTTTTGTTCAAGTTATCTATGTTAAAACTATGTCCCCTCTTGGCAAGAGACTTTTTCTCCTTTCCTTTAGTTTTGCTTGCTTTGTTAATTAATAAAAGAAAATTTAAAAAGTTTTTTTTTCTCAATCAAGCAATATTTCATTTATACTGGGCAAAGCCACAGAAACATTATAAAGCGTGTAAACAACAAGCTTACACAAGAAGCACTCACAGGTTCTCTGTGGGACAAATACATCAGGTATAGCTGAACTCTAAAGATAACAATTAAGCATATGAGTAGCACCTGAAACATACTAGATCCTAATGAACTAACTTAATTAAAACCGATAATCAAACCCTAATGCAAATTATTACAGAATGCAAACAACCAAAACTTCACAGCAAGACTGAAACCATAACCCAATCCACACAACACTGCAATCCAGCAACCACCACTGAGGAGAGCAGAGGCACCACCAAGAATGTCAAAATAACCACCAAGTTGGAATGGGGAAAGACGGAAAGTCCAGAGTTTCCCCATATTTGAAGGCCAATTGGCCCCAGGCTCAAATGAACATAAACAGAAGGCCAAAAAGAAGAAGCGGAAACAAGATGTAGTGACAGCATAACCAAAGTTAGTAGTAACAATGAGTGACAGTGAAGAGAAACAATCGAACCATAGAAGCTAAGGAAGGGTTATTAGTACCAGATTTGAAGGGATGAGGGGGTCTGGTGGCTCAAGGGGAGGAAGGCGAGAGGAAACTAAATCAGAAGGGGAGAAAGAGGCTGGATCCGGCGGTTGGAGGGAGGACGAGTGGGTGGAGAGAGGCTAACATGGAGAGCGACATATTGGCGAGATGGAGTTGGTGGACAACAACGCCGTGGAGTAGATCGGCGAGACATGCGTGAGAGACCGCATCATTGAGAGGAGCCAGAACAAGATGAGAAGGTGAGCCGGTGAGCGAGGAACCGTAGCTGCAGAGAGCAGCAACCACACCTAGCCGGACTAGGAAGCACAGTGTCGCCGGCGCAACCAAACCCTTGTAGAGCTAGGGAACAACAAGAGTCTCTTACTAATGAATTACGAAAATATAAAAAGTTAAATGTATGGGTCAGGTATCGAGTTTTGGGTTGGGTCGGATTTCTTGGGAATTCAAGTGTGAATGACTAGTCTCACATCGACTAAGAATGAGCTTAATGAAAAATATATAAGAGAGGTAACCAGTTTACCCACGGCCTCAAGAATTTGGGTGGAGATGTGATATCCAAACTTCTTGGTGATTCTGGTCAATGGGGTAACCCACACTTGAGGGAGAGATTGTTGAGAACTCAAATGTGAGTGGCTAGCAACACATCAATTAGAAATGAACTTAGTGGAGGATATATAAAAGACTTGACCCATATACTCATTGCCTTTGGGCTTGTTTGAAAGTTTGGAGGGGAATGGAGGGCTTGAAAAAAAAAAGGATGGAAGACAAATTGAAGGAATGATGTGCCACGAACTTCAATTCAGAGTTTATTTTTCATCATAGAACCGAATTCCCCTAAATTGGAGGAACTCAAAATATGTATTGGAGTAAGGTTTGGAAGGATTTAGGCAAATTCTCCAAATCATTTACATCTTTTTATAATAGTCTTAAAATTAAATATATATTAATCATAATATTCTCTTATCATTGTCTATAAAATTACTCTCTCAACTAAGGTGAAAGATTTCTATATTGTTCTCTCTCCTCCACCCCCTCCAAAGCCCTCCCCTTCCTCTTCCCTCCAAACTCCCAAACAGGTCCTTAAATTTTAGGTGGAGATGGAGGGTCTAAGTCTCTTGGTAATCTTGGTCATTAGCTCGTTGTTGCTCTCAGTGCTCCTTCGCACTCTGTGATAAGGTTTAACCGAATGGCTGAACACCTCTGGCCTGAATGATTGTTCTCTTCCATTATTATTTGTCATTTTGCATTTATATTAGTGCCAAAGTTATAAAACTGAATTGTCATTCATTTCTGAAAAGAAAAAAAAAATATACTAAAGTAAGCCTTAGAAAATGAAAAGGAAACAGAGAATAAGGACCATTTCCCCCATTAATGGTTAAATGGTTTCAAATCAATAAAAGATTGGTGGATTAGTGATGCAAAAGTAAACAACCTCTTTAAAGGCCTGACAAAGTTTCCTTTAAGTCCTACCTAACTTGCCAACCCCTTGCTGTTACATAAGTAGGTCCTCCTAAATTCATATTATCACAAAATTTTCCCATTTAAACTTAGATCACTACATGTACATTATTGCAAAATTGTGACAGCAGGGACTTGGTGCTTCAAAAATTGTTCAGATGCATCCAGTTATCAAGTATTGTATAATATGTTCGGTACCTTACCCGAACCCGATTGATGCCGGCTTGGTAAGTCGGTAATACTCTTGTGGAAAGTTGTCCTTCGTATCCTAGAGTCAGGAGTGGTACCTGCAAACACTTCAACACTCAAGTCAGTGAAGTGGAAGTCAGTATGAGGTAAGAGAGAGAATGCGTACCTGCTGCAATAAATGCGTGAGTATTTATAGGCGTCACATGGTGTTAGGCATGCTTCGGGCGCGTGGGAGAGAGGGCAAGTTCTGCACTTTTGGATTCGGGTGCGTGATCTCTGCCGTTGATAAGCTGCAGCACACGAATCGCCAGATGCGACTCCGCTGCGCGCGCTTGGGCCAATGTTGGGCCCAAATTCAACCTGTTGTGGCCCCGTCCAGAACATATACAATGGTGACTTTGGTTGTATACATTTCATAATATTTCTTTATACAATGGTGACTTTGGTTGTATACATTTCATAATATTATTTGATTGATGTTATCATAGTGACATATGCAGTGAGTAATAAAATAAAAGTGATAAAAGACAAATCAGTTTGTGTATCATGATATTGAAATTGGTGTTTAAAGGAGTTCTCTTTTGCTTTGCTTTCCACTTGAAAAAGGGACAAATGAAGAGTTGAATAGGAAACTCTCATTGATGAATGATACTCCCAAATGGCATAAAATCCAACCTTTAAATGGAAAGAAATATTGTTTGTCCTATTTTTAGCTCAAGCAGAGGTATAGCATAAAGTAGTTAGTGGACACCAAAATAGAATATCTATTAAAAAATCAAAAATTATAGAAACAAATAGCTTACCATATTATATGGTGACATTAAATTAAATAGGTTGATATAATTTCAATATCTAACCATATTCATAAAGAGTGCTTCCTACTTGGAGAATTAATGTTGCAGCTATAGAATTATATGTCACACTTGCATCACCCAAAAACTGGTCTAAAATGAAAGAAGTGAACAATAGAAGAGGAAACTGATGAGTCATAAACAAAGGAAATGTAATCATACAACTAATCACAAGGATGGTCAAAAAGAAAAACGATAATAATGAGTAAAATCGTTGCTTGCATGATGCACATTCACATTGGTTCAAATGAAGAATAACAATAGAAGTGATAAAAACAGGCACAACAAAACAAGTTGAACAACTGTGGAAAAGATAAAAGGAAATAAAGAAGTCGCATGCAAAATGTAATAATGAAAGGTGAATGAAAGGATGTGCGTGGAAGCAACATGAGAAGGCCCACCATGAAGAAATTGATGACTCTCATAACTTACGTCACACTTTTTTGGTTACCTGTGTTATGAGTACACAGTATCTATTAGTTTTATCGGTGATTAATTTACGCCAGAAAATCCGACCGGCCACAAGTATCTGACTTTGTCGGCCCGGTGACTAATCTTATGTCATACAATACTAAATTTTTTGATAAAAAAAGAAGAAGAAAAGTACATAACTAAATCCTATACATAAAACATGGAGCACTAAAATAAATCATCTGTTATCACAGCATTTCTTCCAGATCCATCACTTTATTGAAGATATTTTGTTACTCCAAAAGTGACTTACCTGAGAATGATCATGTGGATTCCTCAGACCATCCAATCACCTCAAGCTAATAACAAATAATTGGTGTTGTCCATAATTGATGATTATGTTCCCTGAAAAGATAATTTATGTGTTTTACAGCGAAAATAAAATATGTAGCGATTATTATTCTATTCTATATTGGGCCTAATAATTCAATAGAATCAAAAACCTACGTTCCTAACTAACTAGCGTGGCGATTTCATTCAACGGAACTTGATTTTACTTACTATTCAGTACCTGAGGTCGGTTTCTGGATCTGAATTCAGGATTGCTGCTGTAGAGTCGTCTGGGATCTAAGTGATCCGAGTCTGTGATGATCCTTCGAGGTTAGGGTTGTCGGGGGTACGTACCTGCAAACACTCTGATGACTAAGTCAGCAAACAGAAGTGGTGGAGAGGTACAAATGAATAAAGCGTACCTGATTTGAGGGGTGGTGGTCTATTTATAGACGCGGGGTCTGGCGCGGAGCCAATGGATGAGGCTGCGTTAATCCTGCTTCTAATCCTGCTTCTGCCTTTGGGGCTAGCACCTGGGTCGGAGCCTGCGTCGAATTGGGTGTAGCTTCGCCTCGGACTGGTTGGAACACTTACTATCTTTTCCTCAAGAAATCAAACAAGATTGACAAATTGAAGGATGCAGAGGGTGTCATGGTTGAATCGCATCAATATATTTGAAACCAAGATAACCGATGAATATGAAGAGTTTAAGGCTATGTTTGGCAAACAGAAATAAAAAAACAAATGATTAATAAGAACAATCAACAAAAATAGCATATAAACATGAATCAAAATCAAATCTTCACATAAATATGGTGTTGGTTCACTTGTGTCTGAGCTTTGTTTTTCTTCTTCACGTCTGTTTCTAGTTTCTGATTTTCTAAAAACTAGTTGTGTTGATTTTGAAGGAGGGACTAAAATGTCCCAAAAATACAGGGATTAAACCATTTGTTTTTCTATTTTTGAAAGACCAGTTTTAGCATGGACCAATTTGGCAAAAAAATTACACGTATAACGTGACACCTTCTTCTATAAAGAGTTGCAGAGAGCACGAAAAATCATTTGCTAGTCGAGCTTGACTAACCTAAGTACAACATTCAAAGTAATACACGCTCCCAAATCATTTGTTATCAAACATATATTAGTTTCGGACCTCAAGAAAGATCATTTCCTAGATCAAAAATACCTAATGAAACCTGAAGTGAAAAAACTACAAAACTAGTGATCTTTCTTCTTTGTACCCTAACTACTAGACATTAAAGCCCCACCCAAAGACAGGACAGGTATTTGCCACTAAGAAAATGACCACCTAAATGGGTCCTCTTCATTTTTATATTTCATACATTATACAAGGTTACATCATGCTGCTGGTGTCTACAATCCAAAGTAAGTAGTAAAGCATACGAAAATCAAGGACCGGTTTATTATGCATGTACATTAGTACATACAATATCAACCCTAAAATGAATTGCTCTCTTTAGAGGATCCAAATCACAAAATGCCACAAAGTTGGAGATCACAATCAACTATGCGCTATTTTTTATTTTCATACACTCTTAGAAGCCCGCGTATGTTGAGAGTCTCACTTTAGATGGGATATAGCTTGATAAAAAGTCTATAAGTAGAAGACATTTCTCACTCTACAAGCCGTTTTGTATGAATGAGTAGCAAATGAAATGAAAGAGTAAAGCATAATTACACTGTTATAATCAACATTATTTACCAATAACTTCAAACAGATCGCTGATTCTGGAGTTCAGGCTGACAGACAAAAGCTTAAATAGCTCCTATGAGCAATAGGATTTCCTTTTTACAAATAAGTTGAAATAAATTACAAATAAACATTTTCACCAATCACACAGCAGCCAAGTGCTTATAAGTTAAAGGAAATAAAGTGATCAACACACCTCAGAAAATTGCGAGAAACAAGACCCCATTCCCCAGATACTCATAAATTAGAAGTGAAAAACTAATCTCATTGAAAACTTGACGGGCTGCTGATCTCCAAGTCAGCTTGTCCAGTCATTTTGGTCATATTAATTTCTTCAGTATGCTTGGTCTTGTTTATGATGCCATCGATGCCGCTATCACTCTTGTTACAGTTGTTGCTCTTACTTGTGCGATGCTTTCTCTGAGTTGCAGCTCCTTCTTTCTCCTCGACCACTTCAGATATATTAACTGCACCGCTGTTGCTCTTTCGCCGGCCCAGCTTTGGAGATTTTGCACGTGTTGGTGGTAACTAACCCAAACATGTTAACTCAACTTTAGTCATCAACACAAGTTGAAAAATGTAGTACAACTTGATCATAATGTACTATTTTTAAGTGACAGTGACAGATGATGAAATTTGCTTTGAGAGATTAACATGAACTCCGCATTGTTTTTGCTGTTAAAACTGAACCTCGTATATCATACCGTTAAAATTAAAGTACAAGAACATTGCATACCTTCTTCAGTTCAACCTTAGGTGGAGGTCCCTCATGATAAAAGGTTGGCATAGGGCTTGCTTTAAACATTAAACTCCTCCTCAGCTGTTTGAGAGCTTCCTCCTTCTCCTCCTTAAATGTTCAGAAATTTATAAAGAAATTAGAGTGAGGACTATTTTATAAGATTATATTTATAATAAGGAGAAAATTCTGTACCTTGTTCCTTGCTTCAGTTTGACTCTTTTCAGCTTCCATTGCTTGTTGCTTTTCCTCTAATTTTGAATAAAACTGTGGTACAAAAAAAGTGGGTCAATTTTTGGGACTTTTGAGTAGAAAAAACTAAACTATCCAAACAAAGCTAAACTAATCCACAGATTTTAACCTCCTTCCTTCTTTCTGCACGTTGAGACGATCTAAACACTGGAGCAGAAGCGATGGTTGCCCTGGACTTGAATGACCGCACAGAACCAACTGAACAAGAATCATCCTCATCAGAATGCTTCATGTTATCTGGTTGCAATGGCTTTCTTGGGACTGAAGGAGATTTCAACTTCAAGGTGCAAGAAATCAAAGCATAAGCTTCAAGACTAACTTCAAGAAATCAAAGCATCAAAATCACTAAAGGAGAAAGTAGATTAAACATCAGCATATACCTGATTCTGTTTAAGCATATTGGAAGATAGCACATTTTTCTTATTTGAGGTTTTTCTCTGATTACTTCCCTTCCTATCTTCTTCAGAAGTAGGACGTGTCACAATTGTAGCACGCTTCTCAGTTGCCAGGGAAAATGGTTGTGGAACTGTAGACTTCATATGGAGATTCCCAACAGAAGGTCTTGATCCATGCTTCACAGTCTCTTGTGGCTGGTGATTATCCCTAGTTTTATGGGATTTTGAACTTTTCTCATTGACGACGCCCTCAAAATCTGAGGTTAACTTCTCCTCGCTTTTTCTATTGTTAGAGATATCAGAGGTCTTAAGAGAAACCTCTGTTGTACATTCCTTCACCTCATATTCCTTTGTGCTCTCTTCTGAACTATGATGTTCAGTAGTCTCGTTGATATGCTCATAAGACTCTGTAATGTTGACATGATCAGTTTCAGTTCCGTGGCCCGAATCATGGGAAATGCCATCGGAATAGACTATGACCCTATCTGGCTCCTTGATGATACAAATGTCTGAGTCTTCTATTCCCATTGCACTATAATAAAGAAATGTCAGATCAAAATAAATTGAATTGAATTTATTGAAATGCCTCCAATCATCTTTGGCCAAAACTTAGCCTGGTTAGTTTTACACACTCTTTCACAAATAAGTACATGATGAATGACAAGGTGAAGTCATGAATTATGTATGAATTTGTAGCACCGACACTTCCGATTAAAGACGTGTTCGTATCAGACACTGACACTAACACTTTAATTACTTGTATTTTTCAAATTAAAACCGGTGCCTGTGTCGGTGCTTCATAGTGCATGATATTCTAAATGGTTCCACCATTTAATCTATAATTATGGATTCCTTTGCAACTCTAAGTTTGACATTTATCTAGGTGATATTGTTGAAAACATGAAATTATTGACTTTTCCAACTTCACCAATCTTTGTATCTTAGAATAACCACAGCTGATTCTGATACATATAAATAGTCTTTCACCAAGCATGACCATAATAGTTGTATTCAAACAAAAAGTGGCAAAAGATGAATAAACAACTAAGTAACGAGCCAGACAAATCAATTGTGTACCCGATTGAAGAAAAAACTAAAAGATATAAACGGAAAGCAATCCAATTGGTTGGCACACATCTGATCTCCAATCAATGATTAAGACTTCAATAATTCAAAATCAACAACTCATCTACATGACTACACAACAAGGCCTCATATACTAAAGAAATAAGAAAAAAACAAGAGTAGTAAGTAAACGATGAGAAGAAGAAAAGCCCTTCATCTCAGAATGCATAACTACTGTAATAAAGACAGACTCTAAAGAGTAACCCAAGTAACAAATGATAAGTGTTTTATACAAATTCAAACACGTTGAACTTTCTCAAGCTCCAAAATCGCTTTAGAAAATACTAGCTTCTCAGTAAAGATTGTGAATTACAAATCCCCAAAATTGGAATTGAACATGCAAAAAGAAAAGTGTTCTTCCTCGACTCCATAACATAGCAAGTAACCAGACCTTCACTTCTAGATTTTTCCCAGAACCAAACAGAACCACATTGCAAAAAATAAACAACAAAAGTAATACTATACTTGAAGAGGCCATTACATTAAGCAATAAAAAAAAATTGATTTGATTTGATTGCAGCAAGGAAGCACACAAACAAGGAGACAGAAACAAATTAGGAGAGATCTGACAAAAAATTGATGGATGAAAATGCAAATGGAGAGTGGAGAGAAAGACTGACATGTTGAGTTGGATCTGGAATGGAACGAAATAATTCAACTGTGTTGTGCTGTTGTGTTGTGTTGTGTTTGAGTTTTGTGTTTGGAGTTTCGAGCTTTTGTTTTGTTTTGTTTTGTTTCGTACGCATTATATATGTGCCTCGTCGGTCACGCGCCGTTACTTCACGCTGTTAACTTAAATTAAAGTGCACCTTTCTATATCGTTTGAGTTTTGAATTTGAATATCATCATCTTCATCCACGTTTCTAATTTCTAATTCAAAAAAAAAGACCCCCTATGCTGGCATAACTCACTTTCTTTTTTCTATAATTGACTATATATATTTAGCTATGGTAAAGTTATTTTCAAAAAGGCAATTCGTACCCCCCTAATTATCGACCACACCCCATAAGTATCAAAATGCCTAAAATGCCCCTGGCATTTAAAAAAAAGCAAACAGGACCTACTTAAAAAAAAAATTAGGAATTACCAAAAAAAGAGGTATTTAGAAATATTGGAGGTGATTTTTAGGAATTAAGCAGAGAAAATTGGTATTCAGGTTCACAATTTTTGAACAGGAATTATCTCCGAGAAAAGGTAATTCAAATTTTTGTGTTTTTAAATAAGATTTTTTTGAATACCTTTTTAATAGGTATTTCAGGTTCATAATTATGACCAGGAAATACCTATTAAAAAGGTATTCAATTTTTTTTTTTTTTTTAATTTTAATTTTAATTTTTTTAAATAGATGGTTATTACAGATTTTTAGGTGCCTTTACTACATCCGAGATATTTCCCACTCGTGATGCAATGACACGTTGGGTTAGAATCTTTGGGAAAGCGAACGGAGTCATTGTGGTTATTGTTCGATCGATCGAGACGATCGAGAATGGGAAAGGGAAAAAGAACAAGGTTCTTTATGGTTTGTGAGAGGCAGGGCACATACTGATCGAGTAGATGTTGGGTGTTCTGCGGGTAGACACAAGAGTTCGAAAAGATGTGGTTGTAGGTTTCGATTGAAAGCTAAACCAATGTTGCCTCCTAATTCTGATTGGATGGTCAGAGTGGTGGATGGGATTCACAATCATGAGCCTCATAAGACTTTGTTTGGAGCAAACTATATTTGGTAAGTTTAGCAAGGACGAGCGATCAATTGTTGGGAGCATCGTCGTCGCGGGAGTGAAAGCATCCAAAAGTCTTGAAGCATTAAAGAACAAATTTAAGAACAACTTGAGCAACATTACTCAATTTCATGTATTGTATCGTTTCGTGATCGAAAACGCGTCTTTAATTAATTTTAATTGGTTTTTAATTAAATAATTTTTTTTTTCGGAAATACTTTCAAAACTAGGTAATTAGGAAGAAGATAAAAGATTTAGGAATTACCAAAATTGAGGTAATTAGGTTCTAAATTTTTGAACAGGAATTACCTCAATTTTTGGTGATTTCAAAATCTTTTATCTTCTTCCGAATTACCAATTCACTCGAGTAATTCGAAATTTTATATATTCCTAGGGGCATTTTTGTCCAAAACGTATAATATGGGGGTGTCGTAGGGGATTAGGGGGGTACGAAAAATAACTGCCTTTCAAAAATATGGTACTATGGACCATGGTCAAGTTGATTTTACTTAATTACCCTTTTTTATTTACAATTGGTCATTTCTGATGTGAATAAACATAAGGCAATTATTTTTCGTACCCCCCTAATCATCAATCTCACCCCATAATATACGTTTTGGACAAAAATGCCCCCAGAATATATAAAATTTCGAATTACTCGAAGCGAATTGGTAATTCGGTAGAGTTAAAAGATTTAGGAATTACCAAAAATTGAGGTAATTAGGTTCAAAAATGTGAACCGGAATTACCTCAATTTTTGGTAATTCCGGAAATCTTTTAAACTCTACCGGAATTACCTAGTTTTGAAGGTATTTCCGAAAAAAAAAATTAATTAAAAACAGATTAAAATTAATTAAAGACGCGTTTTCGATCACGAAACGATACAATACATGAAATTGATGAAAAAAAATAACATAACGCAACAACAAACGAACTAAAAACACGGTACAAACTAGTGAGATGGTGGTTGGAGACGTCGAAGGACCTCAAGAAGCGGTCCTTACGGTTTTTTTATCTGGTGAATAGGACTCCGCATCTGAAATATGTCAAAAGTGTCCATCATCACTCGAACGTCATCGTTGTTCTTCACATCCATGGTGGACCACTGAACACGATTATTATCGCCCATAGTCGGGTAGCGATAAATGATCCGGGTGACTTCTTGCTCGTCACCCTCCAGCTGCACCTTCGTTGTTATTTTTTCTTTCAGAGCTTCAAAGGTGATGTCGTCCTTAAGCCTGCATAAAATGGGGTTTGGACTCTCGAAATAGACACAAGTAATGGTTCGCCTGAATCAGTGTCATAAGCTGCTGCATCTCAGTCATATTACCTCTCTTTCCCTTCCGAATATTGGCGCGGGTTCTATACAACTGAGTAATGTTGCTCAAGTTGTTCTAATTTGTTCTTTAATGCTTCAAGACTTTTGGATGTTTTCACTCCCAAGGACAGATGCTCCCCAACAATTGACCGCTCGTCCTTGCTAAACTTACCAAATATAGCTGCTCCAAACAAAGTCTTATGAGGCTCATGATTGTGAATCCCATCAACCACTCTCACCTTCCAATCAGAACTAGGAGGTAACATTGGTTTAGCTTTCAATCGAAACCTACAACCACATCTTTTCGACTCTTGTGTCTACCAGCAGAATACCCAACATCTACTCGACTGTATGTGCCCCGTCTCTCACAGCCATAAACAACTTTGTTCTTTTTCCCTTTCTCATTCTCCGTCGTCTCTGATCGAACAATAACCACAATGACTCCATTCGCTTTCCCAGTATCTCTAACCCAACGTGTCATTGCATCACGAGTGGGAAATATCTCAGATGTAGTAAAGGCACCGGTTAAATCCGTAATACCCATCTATTTAAAAAAATTAAAATGTTAAAAAAAAAAAATATTTCGGAAATACCTTTTTAAAAGGTATTTTAGGTTCTATTTACGAATCGGAATTACCTCGAAAAGGTATTTAGAAAAAATTTAATTTAAAAATACAAAATTTTGAATTACCTTTTCGGAGATAATTACGGTTCAAAAATTGTGAACAGAAATACCACCAATTTCTGCGCTTAATTAGGAAAAATCACCTCCAAAATTTCGGAAATACCTTTTTTTTTTGCTAATTTCGGATTTTTTTTTTTATGTAGGTCCGGTTCGTTTTTTTTTTAAAATGCCAGGGGCATTTTAGGCATATTGGTACTTATGGGGGTGGGATAGATGATTAGGGGGTCTGAAAAATAATAGCCTAAACATAATTGTATGTTTTGGGTTCTTTTCTCTTCACTTATTTCCTTTTACAACAATTTATTAGAACTAAAATACTCCATGGAAATGCTTTTTTTGGAGTGACCAGTCATGTAACTTAGGAACCAATCTTTTTCCAATACGACAAATGGAGTTCACACCTTTTCAAAGGCAAATATCTATCTTCTATGCAAATGGGAATACAGTGAGTGTCCTCACTTGTAAACAGAGGCGGATCTTCTTGGGAGCGGGGATGCCACGGCACCCCCGGTTTTTTAAAAATTTACTATATATACACATATAATTTATACACAATAATGTTATATATAAACAAACGACGAAGATTATCAGTATTGTTGAGCGTTGCAGTGGTTAAGCGTGTCGCTAGCGAAGTTGTAGTCCCGGGTTCGATTCATGCGGCACCAGTTTTTGTGTTTTGCTATATTTTGTTTATTTTTCTTAAAATTTAAAACAAAAAAGTACTCTCTCAGGATTTGAACTGCGGGCATTGATGTTGTGATAGTCAAAATGTACCACTGAACCAAATGAATATACTTAATTAAAAAGCGAAAAACGGTTTATATAATTGTTACAAATCCTGCTTGTAAATAACAACACTACTCCTAAATCCTAATAAGTGCTTGTTTGGATCTGCGTCCACCTCCCCCAAACGTGCGTTTTCCTTCATTCACCGTGATTCTACCATAAATTTTGATGTTTGGATCCAGCATAGAAGAATCGATTATGGTCCCAAACTCAAGTTTACTTTGAAGCTAGGATTACAAGCTTCTGCGTCAGACTAAAATCGATTCTGAAACATTGTTGCAGATGAGTCCATTTTGCCCTCTTGATATTTCAGACCTGACCCATTTGTTTCTCTCTGTTGCAACTTGGGTTTCTCCCTGTTATTACATATCTCATAATTGTGAACAGAAACGAGACGATTCCGCGAGGAGGGGGGAGATGATCAACCATTTGAAATGAAGCGGTGTGTGATTCATGGAGGAATTGAAAAATGAATGCAATTTTTTTTTATCAAAAAAACTAGAAGAATGGGCACCGAGAGTAACTCATCAAGTGGAAAGATGATTTCTCTTAACTGTAAAAAAAATACTCTTCTCTTAAATTACTTTTTATTTTCAGTAAAATTGGTTTAATACTTTTAGAATTTTATAACATATTTTTTCGGTACATAGAATTTTTTAATATCTGATTGTCAATGATGAATATAATATATTTCTTAATATAATCTAATAA
This sequence comes from Oxytropis ochrocephala, assembly GCA_020916435.1. Taxonomy (NCBI): domain Eukaryota; kingdom Viridiplantae; phylum Streptophyta; class Magnoliopsida; order Fabales; family Fabaceae; genus Oxytropis; species Oxytropis ochrocephala. Next base: position 25,254,396 of record CM037090.1, on the reverse strand, counting down.
TGAGATCCATTTTAGTAAAATAATTAGTCCTTATTAAAATTTAGTATTACATTTACCAAAAAAAAATTAGTATTATATTGCACTTTAAATTATATTCTCTAATATAATTTTAGTTTAGATATTTTATATGTTTATTTAGTATTTTTTGTTGTCTATTTTATCAAGCTTTAAATTTCTAATTTAATTTTAAGCTCCTACCCATTTTGGTAATTTCACACCTAAAAGCACTTTTGATCTAATCTATCCAAACAACAATGATTGGTGAAAATCACTTTTCGGTAAATGTATCCAAACAAAAATCACGTTACATTCAACTCAATTTTGCAAACTCAATTCTGTCAAACTCAATTCTCATCACCGCAGAACCAAACACACGCTAAGTTTGGTGGACTCGAAATTCAGAATCTTATCACTTTTAATTCAGCTTGTTCTATGAAGCTTGGGTGGGCTCTTCGACTAGGAAATGATAAATTATGGTGTCAAGTTCTTCGTAGTAAGTATGATAGAGATGACTCAAATGATAATGGGTTAAGTGTTAAACTCTCGTATTCACCTATTTGGAAGCAGATGGCTAGAGTATGGGCTCAGATTAATGAGCTTTGTTTCTGGACCATAGGAAATGGGGTGAAAATCTCACTTTGGGGTGATTCTTGGATAATGCCTAGATGTAAGCTTGCAAATGTGATTCAACATACATATCCCTCCTAGGCTTACTAGCTTGAATATGTGCGACTTAGTGGGTGTTGAAGGTTCTTGCAATTTGCAAGATATAAAAGCTTATATTCCATCGGATTTGTTGTCCAGAATTCGTGCCATATTGCCTCCAAGGCTTAACTATGGTGATGATTTGGCACTGTGGCTTGGCAACAACCTTGGACTTAGTAGTTATGTTTTACTATCGAGCCTTGCTGCCTCCGAACCTAGTTCTCTGGAGAGGGTACGTACTTTCATTTAGCTGCTTGTTCATGACAGGTTATTGACAAATAGCAGAAAGAGTGTTATGGGATTAGGGAATGCAAATTGTATTCACTGTGGTTCAGTTTAAGAAACTAATTTACATGTTTTACGTGATTGTCCTCGTGCAGCTACTATGTGGTTAGGCTTGGTTAGAGTGGAGATGCGCGACTTTTTTTTTGTTGACCATTGGCTTCAGTTCAACCTCGTAGAAGCTAATTGGAAGAGAGATGATATTGATTGGTTTGTTTGGTGGGCCATTGTGTCACATCTCTTACGAGGCTAGAAAAATAAAGAGGAACATGACATAACTTTCACTAGGCCATGTAGTCCTTGGACTATGGTTAGTGCTTGTGTGCAGGATTACTCGGTTGATAATGGTGTGTTTCGTTCATCATAACATCGTGATGTGGAGAATGATGAAGTTAAGTGGGATCCTCCAGGGGCTAGGTGGATTTGCTTTAATTGTGATGGAGTTGTAAACACTTCAGACAAGGTCGCATTCTGAGGCGAGTTAATGGGAAATTCGAATGATCTATGGCTTTCAGGCTTTTCTAAGCAGATTGTGTACTGTGATCCTATGGGTGTTGAGATCTGGGAAGTTTTCATAGGTTTGCATCTTTGTAGTTCTAGAGGACGGGGCAAAGTGATTGTCCATATTGATGCGCTTTACCTAACTTTAGAGAATATTTTATCTAGAGACATCAACACAAGCATTGTTGGTTCAAATGATCAATTAGCATATGTTAAAATATATAATTTACAAGCATGGTACGTATTATCTTTTTGAGGGGGTATTAGAAATGATATAAAATACTAATTAGTATAGTTAGGGTCGGTTGTCATTATATATATGTTGACACTTATCTCAGTTGTACAATTCACAATTCAGTGAGTAATAGTGTCTCCCTCAATCCAGGTAAGCACGCTTACCTCACTAATGACAGTTTTAGTGTATCTTAAGACTACTTCATGGTGATTAGTGAGGATCACCAAATCATTAAGCCCATGTCTTCGTATAAAAGCAATTAAAGAAAAGACACACTATCTAAAGCATTGCTTAGACCCTATCCTTGACTGCTCTTGCTTAACCCCCTTGATAAATGCCTAACACCGTCTTACAATTTATAATATCATTAATATATAATTAATATATGATTCATTCAAACTCCATTACATACGTCCATATTGACCATTTTATAAGTTAGTATGGGTTTGAAGTTAAAGGTGTTGATTGTTATATTTGGAGAGAATTCGACCAACATGATGCGACATAAATGATAGATATTTGGATTCCTTAACAACTTGGTCTTGGGTTCAATCCTTCGACAATGCGTATAGAAAAACATATGTTAGAAGAGACCAGCCTCTTAAATCGATCTCGGATGTCTAACGTATATAACAGACACAATTTGAATTTCATGATATGGATTTTTCTTTTTCCAAACAAAGCTATCTATAAATTTCCAATAACTTGAATTCTATATTTTGTATATGGACAATTCCGAATTAGTCTGAGCCCATTCTCTCGACACCGAAAGTAGGTCAAAGATCTCTAGACCAAAAGAGTTTGAAGGTTTTCTCTACTCAATTACGTGGGAATAATAGGTTAGCACCATCCCCTCATCCTAAAATTTTTGTTAAAAAAAAAACAGGGAATAATAGGTCAAACAAAGCACAAGCTCAATTATGTGGGAATAATAGGTCAAGTATTTTAGAAGACAATTATTTATAGGTCAAACAGATCACAAGCTCAATCATGTGGGAATGATAGAATTTGGCTTACAAAGACATCGAGTGAGGTTGTAATTTGAAAGCAAGACAAGATTCAGCTGGTATATTCTCTTGGTTGAATCTCCACTAGCTGAAGGAATAGATATGCAATATTTAAACTGAAAACCTATAGCATGCCAGCTTTAATCTTCTTCCTAACTTCAACTTTTTTTTTCCAAGTCTCTTCAATCCTCAATTTCATTCTCCTACTCAAAAGCATCCATAAAAGGGAAATTCCAACCACCAAACTAAAATATAAGTATTATTCCTTCTTAATTTAAAATTAACTCTATTAATTGAATCCAGCTATTATAGAATCTAACCCAGACAATGGATGATTAAGAAAGGTGAGATGTCTTTTGTCTCCGTACAGAGTAGTCAAACTACAAGGATAATAATAATAATAATAATAATAATAATAATAATAATAATAATAATAATAATAATAATAATAATAATAATGTCACTATGTCAGTAGTTCCTTTATCTATTCTGCTTGTCTAGTGAAGTAGTAAAACTCAGTGCTGCTAGTCCTATCTATATAGGCAATTAACATTATCCTCCAGTAAAAATCTTCCTTGTAGAACCACTTTTCACATAAGATGGTTCAGTCAGCCCCTCACTTTGATAGACAAAAGGGGTATTCATAAAATTTGATATTATTTATTTACTAAGCTGTAACAGAAGCGAATTACATGTCCTTGTTTTACAATGAGAGTCAACACTAAAATCATTACAGAAGATATCATATTACTGAAGGGACAATTTGGCTAAGGTGAGAGCCAATACTTTTACACCATTTGACATATCTTCAATGCTAGCAAACTCCTCAGGCTTATGGCTGTATCCTGCAAAAATCAAGAACAGTAACATTTTCCATTATTAGTTAGGAAAATAAGTTATTTTGGCTTATCAATATTCAGCTTGATCAAACAAGGAACTAGAAAGCATGTCCACATACATGTGAAATGCATCTAATTATAAGTTCAGTAGTTGGATGTATATTTACTTAAGATTAGAGTTCTAGTTTCGCTTGACAAAAAGTAAAAAAAGTAGCATCAGATTGTTGCACATAACACAAAGAAAACAGCAAATACCTTTGTAACATGGAATAAAAATCATGCCCATCGGAGACACCCTGCAATTACATAACGTACATGAGCAACAGATATTTCAGGGTATGGAATGTATGTCAATAGTGCATTATCCCAATTAATGTCAATTACAAAACCTTTTAATGAACATTTTTCATGCTTAGGTCCTATCCAAATCTATTTGAACATTAGAAATTTCAAGACCAGATGTTTCAAGACACATCATAAGAAAATAAATTTCGCCCTTCTAAAAACACCTGAACTTGTCACTGTGTAATTACCTGGCCATAAACAATGAATCATGATAGGCTCTACTAATCATCAACTTGCTCGTCAAGTTTAGCTCTCTTGTTGCAGTTTCCATTGCCTTGATGACTGCTTCATCTGAAAGGGCTGGTGGATCCTGATTGATGATATGAAACTCAGAGAGCTTGACACCTCGGGTTTTAGTTATTCTAATTGCTGATTGGTGGATTTTCTCGATCACTTTGTTTCTTCTTTCCTCATCAATATCTCTAGTATCTGCAACAACACACAAAAATTACAATGTAAGTAGGTAATTAAATTAAACACTGTAAGAATGCCAGCTATGACGTTTTCTTGTAAACACATACCAATTTCTATGTGTGATTTGCTAGGGATGCTGTTGATTGCTCCAGGATGCAGTTCCAGAATACCTTGTAAAGTGAGAGGTTATTTTAAATGAAACTTTTAGACTAATCATGTCAATGTACCGAAATAATAACTTACCAACAGTGCCAACAGTATCAATTGACCCAGATTCCAACACATGTTTTTCAACAGCCAGGGCTAATTCAGCAGCTGCCAGACCAGCATCATTTCTGTTCCATATGATTTACAAATTATACTTGGAATATTAGTGTTCATTAATTAAGAATTTTCAATTTCAGAATGAAACAAAGTAGTGGACTGGTGTGATGCAATTAAGAGCTAGTATGCTACTTGATGCTACCATTCCTTCACTCAAAATTATGAGGAGATGGTGAATAACATCAAAAAGGAGCAACAACTAACAACGAAGATCTGAACTCTCTAGAAAGAAGAATATCCAGGTGTTTCGGTTCAAGTTACTGCAACAATAGGAAAGGATAAGGGTGCAATCCACAAACGAAAAGATTATCTTTTTAAGATATCAGCCACCTGTTAGGCATAAGGACAGCACCTGCATGGCCACCATTGCCTTCAAATTCAACCTTTAGACTTGCTGGAGCTGCAATGGCAGTTACTATGCCTATAGATATACCTGGGTCGACAAACGAAATTGCATATGATATGATCATTAAAGTTATGGCTAATACAAAGATTGTAAGCCCAGAGATGTCTACCTTCATCTTCCAGAGTAGGCCCTTGTTCTATGTGCAGTTCTATAAAAGCAGAATATGCTCCTTTCTTTAAAAATACACTGGATAAGCCGTATTCATCTTTTGCATACCCAGCAGATCTTGCAGCGTCTAAAAAGGATATGTTTTGACTATCAGTTATTGTCTTCAGATCATTTGCAAGGTTCTCACTCCCAGCCAATAAGCGGCTGCACATAAGTAACAAATAATGAAATTTTAAGTAAAACACGGAGTGTAATTTAGTCGATGTGAGAATTAGTTGAGAGGATAAACGTGAATTGCTTTGTTGATAATTGATGGGATACCTAATGGAAGGCTGTTATGTTTGTTAGTAGGTAGTTATAAGTGAAAGTTAGTTAGGAATTTATAAGTGGTAGTTAGTTAGGAATTCTGTTTTGGGATTTGTGTATATAGGTAGTCTCATTGTAAGAGTTAGGGGATTCATATATTCAGTCAGTTTTACATTTGGAGATTGGACAGAGAATTATGTCTCTGTAGGAGCTTGGCTCTGGGACAGTTCAAGGATATTCCCTTCCTGTATTGTTTCTCAATTCAAATAAATAAAGATCATACTATCTTTCCTCCTCAAAATCATTCTGTTAACGGTCAGTTCACTGTTTCTCTATCAATAACAAAGCCACACGTAGGAGTTACATCCTGAGACAGTATGCGAATAATGTGTCTGACCTTCCCAAGCAACTTATTCCAAAGCGTGTGGGTTCTTCTGATGTGAATAGTATGACTTCCAATGGTCTTCTAGGTTGAAAGCCAGACCTGTGAAGGTTCCGGTCAGTATCACAAACATGACTATTTACAAAAGCGGGTAATGATTGAATGATGGAAGTCACATTTTCTGAATATGGACCCTTTTACATATAAGTAATTGCAACTTACAAGGAATTAGTTATGTGTGGAACTTTTCAATTCCATATAGTTAAACAAATTGATAGTGTATTTGCAGAGCATGGAAAGCATACTCATTGTGTTCATAAAACAGTTTGTTGGTTAAATATTAATAGCCTGTTTGATTTTGCATTTGGAAACCTCAAACCATGGTTTAAGTAAAAGTAACAAGAGAAAAGATTTTTCCAAAGCCATGGTTTGAGGATTTCCAAATTGAGAACCAAACATACATTAAGCCATAAAAAACTCATTGATTTTGTTCTAATCAAACATCAAAATTCTGACAATAGGGATAGTTTGATTTTAATAACTTAGAATTAAATGGATAGAAAGTGATTGGCTTTCTCTAGAAACACTATCTCTAAGAGTGTAGAAAGTATTACACTGAGATATATACAACTTTCTCCATTTTCCCTTGACTAAGCCACTATAATAGTTCCATATCCTAAATTCTTTATTTGAAATAATTTGTGCAGAAATTAATGGAGAAAAATGAAAGATTGTAATAATTCAAGATGATGGAACTTCCAGGCTTATTTGCTAATTATAAGAAGATACTACTTAAACTTTTTTGTATTATGAACATTCAATCAAGTCCTACTTCAGCAATATTAAGAAAAGAAAGTCAAAAACCTTCTAAGGGCATTGATGGCTTCAATGGCACCTAAAACACCAACAACTCCATCATATTTTCCGGAGTAAGGTATAGCATCAATGTGGGAACCAGTTGCAACTGCAGCAAGCTCAGGTTCATGACCATCCCTACAAAAAAAAAAAACAAACCAAGATAAAGCCATGGATGTTGATAAATTACAGGCATTCTGTAAACAAGATATGGAAAATTATGATGTTAGTATGAGCATGAAGACCCAAACAACGGAAAACTGATAGTAGTTTAGATATCAGAGAGAGATACTAAGAAATGTAAATATTGAGTTAGAAGATTGCGGAATGGACTTTCATTCGGAGAGCTTTTGGAGACAGGTACAGGCACTAACCATCGACCAAATATGTTTCCAACAGCATCCTCTCTCACAGATAGACCAGCAATTGCCATGAGGTTTTTTACATACCTACAGATGGAAGAGAAAAGTAAAGCCTATAAAGGTGATCACATGTGACATTCTAAAGAGAAATATGGTCAAGCACATAAGTGTAGCAGATTGAATAGTTTACTTATAGGTAATGCCTTACATAACTAAGTTAGAAAAACAAAGCTTACACCTCCTTTCTGCATCATTAAATTCACATTTGCACCTATGCAGTGTTACATCAACACTGCTCTTTTGCACAGAACCACAACTAATTTTACAGCTTAACACGCTAATTATCTATTTTAGTCTATTTATTTAGCATTTACTGATTGAATGGTTTTTACATGCACCAATTTCATAAAAGGGCAGAAAATATAACAACAGATGCCATGCCACCCTTGTTTTACTCATTCTTTATTATATATGTTACTGTTTTCACCACCAAAGGTTAAGTTTTGAGATTAAGAGAGATTTATTTACTACTAGGGGAAAATAAAATTAAAATTAGAAGTTGTGGGCATGACAATTTGAGTAGCAGAACCTAATATCCACATTCCTCATCATCCTAAAATTCCCAAAAAGTGAAACTTTATTTACACACATGCATTGCATATATACCTGCGAGCTAAAACGTCCTTGTCAGTATACAAAACCCTGGTAACTGACGGAGCAGGAGAGTCAGAAAATGCTGAGAGTTCATCAATCTAAGGTTCACGATGTCAAAAACGATAGTCACAAACCAATTAAAGATTTTGTAACAGAACAGAACAGTGATACACGCTGGAAAAGGTTGACTACCTACCTGGTTCTGGAGACCCTGAGCATCAACGGATAGTGAAGAGATGGGAGTGGGTTTGAAAGAGTGAGGTTCATGGATTGAGTAACCGGAAAATTGCTCCATGGTTGCGGTGATTGAAGGGTCGTCGTGTTCATGTTGGTGAGCTGAAATTGCTGAGAAGGACAGCAAGAGAAGCAAGGCGCAGTGAACCATTTTTTTTTTTGGAGTTGTAGTATTGTTTTGTTGGACTAATTCGTCAGCCAGCCAGCCACTCACTTCGATACTCATCATCGCCAGATTCAGTCACCAGAGAGTGAGACAAACATATAGGATGTCTTTTTGCGTGGCGCCCTTCCCGTCCAATGCAAAAAACACTAAAGAACACCGTCCGTCCGGTTTATAAAAGAAAAATAGTTTTTTAGTCTCTTTCAATAAATTATGTTTATTTGATATTTCTCTCTTCACAATAAGTAACTATATATTAAAAAGCCTATAAAAAAACTATATATTAAAAAATAAATAATCAAGGTAACATTTGAGTCAATGTTCTATTAGGAAGACAGTCTACATCGTTGGGTGAGAAGGAACATTGATAGTAAAAATATATATTCTTATTCGTGTATGCTATTTAGTGGTTGTGGAGAATTAGGAACAATCTGTGTTTTGCAAATGAAACTGTCAACCATTATTCTTTCACAATGACAACAATGAACTATGCTACTCTCTTTTCTAGTTGCTTCCTAAAGTATATAATTCCATCATCTCCTATGTTTGTAACTTGGAATGCTAATAGAGGACGAAAAATCATTCGAATGTTGAGGGAGCAGTAGCCGTGGCAACCCTAGTATATCTAGTTTTGGTGGTCTTTTTAAAAATCCTGATGGTGTTTGGATTCGTGGTTATGTAGGTAGTATTGGATTCTCTAATATACTCCATGCTGAGTTGTTAGCAATTTACCATGGTTTGAGATTGGGATGGGACGTTGGCTACAAGGATGTGTGCTACTCGGACTCATTGCTAGCCCAAAAGTTAATTGTTGAACCGATCGATGATTGACATCACTTTGCAGTTGTGCTTCACAATATTAAGGAACTCTTATCAAGAGATTGGAGGGTCCACCTAACTCACACATTGAGGGAGGGGAATTCTGATGCTGACTTCTTGGCTAAAGTAAGGGCTGGTGATGAGGGGTTCAAACTGGTTGTTGATCCTCCTGCTGGAATCCTCAACTTACTGCTAGCGGATGCTAGTGGAGTTGTTTTTACTATATAATTTGTTTTTGACTTTGGTTGTTTCTTTTCTATTTTCTTTCACCTCTTGTACCAAAAAAAAATCAAAATAATTTTAAAATAAATAGGTTTCTTCTAAAAAAAAAACCAACACCTAATATGAAACTCTGAAATACTTATTAAAAAGTTGTCCTAAAATAAAAGAATGATTTTCTCTCAATTGGGTTGTTTATGACGTACAAACTATTTAAAAGTTTTCAAATAATTCATGACTTTTTTGACAAAAAATAATTTATTTTGACCATACAAAAAATAATTCATGACCTTGAAAATGATTAAATTTTTTTATGGTAAAATTCTACCAAAAAATTTTTACCATAAAATATTTTTTATGGTAAATTCTACCATACTTATTGAAAGTTTGGTGAGTATGATATCTTCTAGGCAAAATTAGTTTCAATATTTAATTTGATTTTAAAATATTTAAATAGAAAAAAATGAGATATTATCGATTGATTAGATGTTGGGTATGATACCTTTCAAACCTCAATAAGTACGGGAATGTTCACTTTTTTTTAATACCAAAGGAGACCTTAAAGTCGAAGTTAATCAACGTTCTAATCGGCGTTAATTTTCTGATTTTGGTTTTATTATTTCCCATTGTATCAATGTTCTTTCTCATAATTCAAGCTATAAGATTATCTACATTAAGAGACAAGTGAATCTTGTTGCTCATACATTGACAAAGGCATTAAGACTCTATGCTAGCTCCGAAATCCATTATGGTGCTGCTATGTGTGTAATAGAAATTAGTGATATTGAATATAAGTTTATTCGAGTAAAAAAAATCAAATTGGCTTAAATATGTTTTAGGCCCCTGCAAATATAGTGTGTTTTGGTTTAAGTCTCTGCAAAATTTTTTTAGTAAAACTTCCTGCAAAAGCAACATTTTTGAAATAAGCCATTCTGTTAAATGGACGTTACAAAAATAGCATACGTGTCTAACAGATTGCTGATTTGGCATTTTTATTTCGTTTTCTTTTATTTTAAATGTTGATTGTATATGTCATGTCATTAGTGAATCCCATTTAATTTGAAAACCCTAAATCCTCTTTCTTCTTCATACATTTTTGTTCTTCCATTCTCAATATGAACAATCCCCAAATTCAAAAAATCCCTAAAACCCAAATATGAACAATCGCCAAATCCAAAAAATCTCCAAATCCAAAAAATCCTCTTTCTCTTCATTCTCAATATGAACAATCCCCAAATCCAAAAAATCCCTAAAACCCAAATTTAGAAAACCCCAAATTAGATAAGATGTGCAGGTCTGATTTTGATACCTTCCTTCAACCCATTGAACAATCATTTGCTTTAGGATCCAACAATGAAAAATCAAGAGTTCCATTTTTTTTTTGACAAAAAGAGTTCCATTTCTTGGTAACCTAAAAACAACATTGAAGATGGGAGAGGAAGAATAAGATTAGGGTGCTCGATGGGTTCAAACATGTTTTTGAGATCTGAGAACGAAGATGAAGAACAATTTGTTCCCTCTCAATTCAAGTTTCTCTCTACTGTGTTGTTGTTGGAGATGTAGAAAATATGGGGAAAGGAGAGTGATTTGGAAAAGATAAGTAAAATGAAATTACTTCATATAATTTGCAAATCAAGTCATATTTTTATATCAAATAAAAAATATTTGGGAGTTTTACTAAAATTTTTTTGCAAACAATTTAAACCAAAACACGTTATGGGTTATATCAATTAAATTTATTTTTAAAAAAATTTACTTTTTTTTTTGCAAATTTTTAAAAAAATAATCGTTATATAATGCAAGTTGTCGTTTATTAAAAAAAATCACTTATTAAAAAAATGAAAATTCTGATTATTAAAAAAATAAAATCGAAAAAATCTAACTTCGTTTCATATGGAAAGTTCATTTAGAAGTAGATTATCATAAAAAAACAATTTTTAAGAATGATTTTTTTAAAATAAGTGATTTTCAGTATGTTACACAAACACAAAACAACTTCTCATTTTCTTAAAAATCTCTAAAAACTAATCTCTAAATTATTTTACTACAAAATCACTTATTTTTTTAATCTATAAACATATTTAAGCCAATAAAATTCAAACAAAAACAATACATACTTCTTTCTCGTTGTTCAGAAGATTGATGGAGGAGACAAAGAGGCACACTTGCTTGAAGCTACACTTTTCAAACAACAACACTGGAGAAGCTATATTCGTGAAAGGCACTTGGTTTGACACCCACTTCGACCTCTCCATCACCGATGGCCTAACTGCCTGGTACTGCCACGGTATTCCACTTCCATTTTCATTTTCATTTTCATTTTCATACCAAAACAATCATCAAGTTTTGATTTTTATTTATATTATATATCAATATTTTTGGGGTGATTGAATTGAATTTGTAAGCATCGGAGGAAGAGGTGAAGCAGCGTGCCGCTCAGTGGGACCAGCCAGTTTTAGAGTACGTGCAGTTGTCTGAGCGCTATTTGGGGTTTCAGCAACCTTCTTCTCTCTATGCTTTTGCCGATGCTGGTGATGCCCACAAGCGGGTAAACACTATAACTAACTCTTCTTCACTTCACTTCACTTCACAATTGCCGATTGCTTTCAAACTATTTGTTATTTTGAACTTTGAAGTGGTACAACATAATGGAAGGGGATCCACTTTTCAATTGCTGAAAACACACACTATTCATACAAGTTTAAGCGGCAAACTCCTCTATCTTTCCTAATATCAAGGGGATGAGATAAAAGGGTAGTTAATTCTTATAGTTACTATATCTTAAATATATAGTCACACATCAATTTTATACTCAACTCCTCCCCCTTCAAAATATATATTACCGTTTTATCCCTCTGTTAACCCCTATATAAAGACTTCTATCTGAAACATAATCAAACCACCTTCAAACTTATCTTCATTACAACAGTTGCCTTCTAAACTTGCTGAATCAATTGTGTGTATGTGTTTTTAAACTTTATTCCTATTCTCTTTCTTTTATTTTATGTTTCAAGTTTCCCTTTATGGTCACCTTTTTTTGAGTAATGACTATATATATATGTTACACTTTCACATATGTCTCAAATCACAGGTTTATGAAGTTCACTATTTGAGTTCTTCAATTATCCTCCTTTGGCTGTCCTCAATCATTTCTCCTAAGACTTATATGAAGCAGCTTTTGTAACCTTTTCTCATACTTTCCTGTTACTATATGCTACTTACTTATTTACTTAATGTCATTTCCTCTATTAGTAGCTTTAAAATGTTGAAAGGCATTATTTATATCTAACTTATCAGACTTTGTAATGGAAGATATATTCGACTGTTGTTAATTACAGATATATTGTCACCCATGCTTTCTTTTGATATCTCCATCAATTATGTTCTACTTGAACTTCTCATTTTGTTGTCCACTAAGACTAATTTGCCTCCCTTAATTAAACCGACTACAATCTCTTTGATCACAACATATTTCTACAATACATGCGCATCTTCACTTCATAAACACTTTCCTGTGCGTAGCATGGGTGTTTGCCCTAGTGGAATGGAACTAGTGCTGATTTTTTTGAATTATTTAAATTAGGATAACAAAAATGGAGCATCTAGAAACATATTCCATTCCATTCAATCCAATACTTTTGCTTTTTTCCTTTTCCTTCAATAGTTCAATGTGAGGTTTTGGGGGTAGATATTCCATTCCAAGAGTATCTAATCAATGGCATGCTGATTTTATCATATAATTCATATTCCATTTCATTCCATACTAATTTGGTTTAATTTCATTTCATTGCATTTGCATTTCACTCTCCTTTCACTATTAGCTATTTGTTTATGTGATCGATATGAATGTTGCAGTTGTCGTGGACATTTGAGAAGGAAGGAATGACTCTGCAATGGAGATGGAAATGCATGCAGTCTCCTGATTGTAAGAAAACTACTGCAGAAATATTGGACTTTCTCATGGATGCAAACATAAGGCTTAGTGTAAGATAACATTCACTTAATTTTAAGACTCTCTTCCAGTGCATTTCCTCACTCACTTGACTTGTATGTTTTTTGTTTCTCTGTTTGTTCATACTGGACATTCTGTTGGAGATTTCATGCCAGTTTGGGATGATGACTGATAAATTTTTTCATTTGTTCAATGCTATGAAATTGAAGTTCAAAGAGATGCATTATCATCTCCGTTCTACCAAATATTATGAGACATGGTGTGACATGTTAAGTGGTAAAATTGTAAATTAAAAATCCTGCATGTCATTGTTCCATTGCCTATTTGCCATTGCCATTGTATTGATTCATTCAATTATTATCTTCTGCTGTGTGAAAAATCATTGTTAGAGAAAGACTGATAACCGTTGTTATTACTCAAGTTCTGAATTCCAATCTCAGAGAGAAGGTGCAGAAGGGCCAAACTAAATTGGGAAAAATATTAATTCTTCTTTAATCTTTTTTTCTTTCTTTCAAATTCTACCATTTAGTTGTCACCTGTGATTGAGATTTGATCTTTTTATCTTTCATTTGCTAAATGAGCTTCACCAAGATTTTAAATGAGATGTGTTGAGCTGCGCGTTATGGAACTTAAGTTTGACCGACTTACTAGTTCTTTAATATAGTCTATTTTCACCTTGACACTTAAATCTGCACTCTGGTTATCTTCTCACTAGAACAAGTGCTGGCTCACATGTCACAAACCTGGCACAATAAGTTTTGATGATCATTTGGTAATTGGTATTAATATTTGAGTAGAGAATGTATGCTATTTGTTACAATTTTTGCATGTGTTATAAATTTTAGAAGCACTGTGCAAATTCCATTTACAGCTAGGCTAAACATAACCCGATGCCTCGTACATTAAATTACTTGAAGTTAGTGTTCTTCCTGAAAATTGACATTTTCACCGCTATATTATACCATCAAGGATCTTGTGAGTGGGCAGGCATATTTATTCTCCCTTTTGTATATCATATGCCTTGTCTGGTTATATTTTTGACGCAACACACAAATAAGTTGGCCATTATAAGTTATATCAAGTTATCAACAGAATAATACAATTATTCTAAAGTATCATCCTTTTAATGTTCAGAAAATTACCAAAGATGGAAAGTTAAACTTCTTTCCTCAGTGAATGTATCTTTTTGACAGAAAATGATCTATTTTTTTTTTTTAATTTCACCTCATCATAAACTCAAATATTAAATCCAAGGCAATCAATTTCGGCTTGAATGAACATGTGGATTTTAATATGACATTCTTTTCATATGAATGAGAGCAGGGAAATAATCTTTCATATTTGTTCAAATCCTGTTGAATGTATTTGCAATGCACTAGTGAATAGTATTGGAATTCAGAATATCAGTACATATAGCCCTCTTCCCTTTTCCGTTGTTTTGAACATCATATTTGGGCGTGTTTGTTTATATGCATTTACAGGAAGAAGTTGTTAGCAAAGCTGAGTTGTTTGAGAAGATGAAAGCAGAATCTGAGAAGTGCTTGGCTCAGAGTGAGAGAATTGCCAATGATAGGGTGGAATTTGAATCTGAGATCTATGCAAAGGTAACTTTTTAACTTTAACTTTATGGTTGTTTTTTGTAATCTCTCTTTGTCCATTGAATTACCAATGATTATTGTGTTAGATTACCTTTTATTTTTAGGGATGCTTGTTTTTCTTGTACAATTCTATTGCATTTTACAAATATTGAATTTTTTCTGCTATGCCTATACTGTTTCCAAACTTTCTGTCATCAAGACTGAACTTGCATATGTTTATCTTGTTCTAGTTTCTGGGGGTCTTAAATTCTAAGAAAGCAAAACTGAGAGAGCTTCGAGATCAGCTGTCAAAACAAGAGAATGCTGAGAAATCTCCTCAAGAGGAAGACACGGATAAAACCGAGAGTTTTGACGAAGAAAGTGATTTCGACAAAAGCGATGAAGAATCTCTCAAATGTATTACTAGTTCTTCAAAGGATGTTAAAGCAACTAAGCCTTCCCGTTCAAGGAGAACTAGACACAAATGATATATTATATTCATGTCCTATAATCCATATTGCTGTGAGAAGTATAAAGTCAACTCAAGTGGGAAAACGTTTGGCACCGAGTCTGATTTTCACACATTTATTTATCAATTACTGATTATAGTTTGTGCTAATCTATGTATTTGTCTCAACTATGTGAACAGCGAATTCAAGTTCACAATTAATTAACAGAATCCCTTGTTTGAAAGTCATGCAAAGATATTATCTTTTGACTTGTATTATACTAGTATATTTTGTTCATGATCTATCTAATCGCTTCTGCAATTGAAATTGATAGATTGCATTTAACATCTAGCCTGATATGTATGTGGTGCAAGTTTAATGAATCCTTATCTTTATCCACGTGTCTTTGTTATATACATATACATGTAAAATAATTCAAAGAAGATGCCTTAAAATCCAAAAAGGCTGCACGAATAGTATCAAATTGCTGGTGTAATTCATTTCAGGTTGCCTCCATACTACCAATTTTATTGAAAAGAAATTGTCAACATGCTTCATGAACAAGAATACTGATCGATTGCGTGACATTGTAAAATTTGACAATGACTCCGTTTGGTAAAAAGTAGCGGATCAACTAGCGGATAGCGGATGAAACTATAAGCGGATAAGCGGATAAATTGTATTTGATAGCGGATAAGGCGATATGAGATAAAATTTATCGGATGGCGAATGATGTGTTTAGAAACTAAATGATTCAATTAAATTGATAAATGTAAAATGACATAAAATAACATGTTTAATGAATGACTAGATTTATTTATTCAATATAAAATATGTATAAATTATTTTGCTATAAATTCAAATAATTAAAATATTTAGAAAAAAATATTTAAAACCATATTTTAATAGTCTTATTTATATATGAATTTAAAAATCTAATTTAAAATACAATTAAACTAAAAAAATATATAATTTATGCATACAAATTAAAAAAGTCTAACTTTAATCAAAGGGGGATGGTGTGTTCTCGTTGGCACATACATTTTTAAAATAAATTCCCTTTCTAGTTGTAGCCACGGTTGCGTGTTAAATATATTTTTTTTAATTTATTGAGGACAAAAAGGGTTTATTATTAAAATGTGTAAGGGAAAAAAGGTCTAAAAAGATAAAACATTTATAAGTTATAATTTAAAAACTTATTTATTTGAAGTAGCGTTTCAAAAACACAATAAACTATCTCGTAAACGCTATCCGCTCATCGTCACAAACACTCTCAATTTTTTCCATCCGATTATATGTTTCAATGGCGGATTTGGTTTGGCAAACAGATCCAAAATGTTTTGAGGATATTATAGTCTAGTCAAATGATGCACCCACCATCGTTCAGCATCGATCTCATAACCAAAAACTAGTATAAATACCCCCCAACATATTGCAGTAGATATACAAAGCCATAATATACAGATTGAAGGATCCATTGATTGAAAAGGAGAAAGAAAAATGTCTGACGATTGCAAAGGTAAAAAGAGTTTTGTTTGCATGCATGCATATCATATAATATAATATAATAATTTGAGGGTTGAGTTTGTTTGTTTGTTGTGGTGTGGTGTGCAGGAAAGAGCTCATGGCCGGAGTTGGTTGGAGTGGAAGGAAGGGTGGCAGAGGCTACAATTGAGAGGGAGAATGATTTGGTTGATGCTATCATTGTTCCTGAAGGAAGTTCAGTCCCTTTGGACTTCCGTTGTGATAGGGTTTGGGTTTGGGTTGATAAGAATGGACTTGTTAAGCAGGTTCCAACCATTGGATAGAAACTCTTTCTTAATTTACACTAAAGGAATCCATCATATGCTAGCTCCAAGACATATATATATATATATATATATATATATATATATATATATATATATATATATATATATATATATATATATATATATATGTCATATGTAATAATCTTTGAATAAGGAGCTACCTAGTTTCCTTCCAACTCGATCGATCTATATATGTTATTTGACTTGATTTCATAGGAAATAATAAAGGTCCAAAGATTATATGTATTATAAGAAATAATTAAGAAACTTCCTTTTACTATTTCAAATTCTTCTCTTTTAAACATGTTCTGCACTGCAAATGAGTAAATAATCATTATTTATCTCCTTTGATAAATTATTTTCCCTTTTGTTTCCCAGAGAAGTAACCATATTCATTCACGTTTTCTTAACTAAATAAGCTACCAGATCTCGGTTTTTAGTTTTTACAATAAAAAAATAAAAAACCTTTATATTTTCTCATTTTGTATAGGACACCTGTTGACCACACTTTCTCTTTTTTAAACAAAAGGTTTTAATTTACGTACCCCCCTCATTCCCTCCCACACCCCCATAATCCAAAAAATTCCAAGAATACCCCTGCCTTTTTAAAAAAAAAAAAAAAAAATTCAAATTTTTGAATTACCTCAAAATAAGGTAATTCCGGTTCAAAAAAATTGATAATTTTGAATTACCTTTAAAAGCAAGTATTTAGGTTCATAAACATAAAAATTTCTAATTACCTCTAAAAAGGTAATTCGAAATTTTTAGTTTTTTTAATTTTTTTAAACTTTGTATATTGAATTAATATTTAAACGCGTTATAATTTGGAACTATGATACGAACGGTTTACGATTTAAATAACAATACGTCAAAATATATAAAATGAGCAACATAAAAAAATAATATAATGTACAAATACAACTACTATGGGTCCAAAATGTTTAACAATGACTGAAAATAAGCACGTGAAGTGGGTGAACGTCGCGACATCTAAGGCATCCCGGTCTGTGTTTGCTTCTCTCTGCACCCTCTCCTCATATGTCTCTGGGACAGCAGGCTCCTGATGATATGGTGGATCCCGAGTGTGGCCGTGGCTCGCTCGGCTCTGCTGTGGGTGCGCACCGGAGTAAGACGCACTCGTTACCCGATCGTACAAGGAAGGTAATCAGGATCGCACTCGCCGTGGTAGCCCGCCAATCTACTAGCCCGCCAAAATGTCCGCGCGCGAATCGATACATCAAGAACCTCGTATGATCTGTCCGCAGAGGAGCATTACCGAAATGGGTGCTCTAGTGGATCCTCTCAGTTTGCCCGAATCGCCAACGCACATGCTCGCATGTAGGAACACCGTCATCGACCCCAAAAGCAACGACCCGGCAATGAGATATGTTCGACAAAGGAACATACCGCTGTGGTCATCATAAGGGTGAGGATGACATCCCCACCGCAGAGCATCTATCCGCGCCTAAAGTCCACCAACTTGACATTATCCGACCTTTCGTTCCCCATTTGGTGGCACGTGGTCGATGCGCGTCCTAGGTAACACTTTCAGACCAACGATCGTGGGAAAGTGCTCGTGAGATCCAAAGATCGAAATATTTAAATTAAAAATAATCGGTTATTAATATATGTTAAATTTAATTAAAAGTTTTAAATTAAAAAAATAAATAAATGATTACCGGAGGAGTGTCGAGTATCCGCCGAACCGCAGTCGTATAAAAGACCGCGCGTCACCGGGTGTGAGGTAAGTAAGAGCGGCTATACCCCAAGACCATCGCCACACTGGCTTTGAAGATCCTGAAGCGGATACATCCACCTCACCGCACTAATGTGTGACTCTTGTCGGCCCAGAATGGTGGTGTTTATCGAGAAAGAGCATGTAGCACGTGCGGCACCGCTTCATAAGCACCCGTGCCATGTTCGCCTTGTAAGCGTCCTCTACTGAGAGATCCTCGAGATCGCCCCTGTTATCCCCTAAGCTCACGGATGACGATGCTTTGATCCATGCCCAAGCGATCCACGGCCATGTGAAGAGCCTCAGCAGAATTAAAATCGGCTCGTGGTCCAATGGGGTGCCATCCGGTGGCAAGTGGAGCAAAGACGGCCACATCATCCAAGGTGATCGTCATCTCCCCCAAAGGGCATGTGGAATGAGCAGGTCTCGGGATGCCACCTCTCTCCACAAAAGCAGATATCAACTCATGGTTGATTCCTCGAGAGTGTGATGTCCAACTCGAAAGCTTAGCCACACGCAACCAAATTGCTCTACGTGGGTGATGCTCAGAGGTCTAATCCTAGAAAACTTCGCCGTGAGATACAACCTTCAGTTTCCGAGGCTGAAAAAATTAAAATTAAACCATACGTTATTAAAAATAAGTAATTAATTGTTGTTAAGTAAAATTAAAAAAAAATTAAAATTAAACCATACGTTATCTATCCAGGACGCGCAGTGCGTATCCCAGTGTATAATCAATGGTGGGTGATCCACAGCTGGGGCAGGCTGAACCTCCTCCTCCTCAACCTCCTCCTGAACCTCCTCCTCCCTCCTCCTCCTCCCCGATGTCGACCCTCATCCTCCCTGCTCCTCCCAAGCCTCCCAACCTCCTCCCGAACCGTCATGATGACATCTCTGGGTGCTCTGTTGGTGCCGCATATGGTACTCATAATCAGGGTGGTCTTCTATCCGCTGCTCATACCGGGGCTGAGGCTGCTGAGGCTGAGGCTCAGGCTCAACCATCTCTACCACTCTGGCACGGGCTCTCTCGCGCCTCTGACGCTCAGAAGCATGCCCAGTAGCTCTGAGCCTCTGTAAAGTGTCTGGAGAAGGAGTACTGCTACTACTCGCCTCCCCGAATCATCGTGCTCGCCGCCTACATTTGCGTGGTCCGCTCAGGAAGACTCGCCGCTTCTACGTTGTCCGATCGTCTACTCGCCATCGTTAAAAAAATAAATGTAATTAGAAAATATTTAAAATTGAAAAAAAAAAAAAAAAAAAAAAAATGGGATTTTTGAATTACTAGGTAATTAGAGAATTTGAAATACCTCGGAAGGAGGTAATTAGGTCAAATTACGAACCGGAATTACCTCCTTCGAGGTATTTCGAATTTTTTCGAATTACCTAGTAATTCAAAATCCTTACTTAATTTACTTACTTATTTCGAAATTATGTTTTGTGAAATGTGAAATGTGATTTTGTAAATTTCCAGGGGTATTTTTGTCCATTTTGGACATTATGGGGGTGTGGGAGGGAATGAGGGGGGTACCAAAATTAACTACCTAAACAAAATTTGTCTATGTATAAATGAAAAAGGACTATAGGAACTCTTTTTAAAAAATAAAAATAAAACTACAAGAAGGGTTGCTTCAACAAGGGAAACATCAACCCAGACAAAAGGGATGAAGATCCTCTCTGGTTACTAGATAGTTTCACTAAAAGAGAAAAATATTCATTTAATAAAACATTATTATTTTATTTGATATGTCCTTTCTCTTTTCTATTAAAACTATGAGTAATGATATTCAGACAAAAAAATTCAGACAAATTTAGACAAAAATTAATTCACAATATCAATTAACTAAGTTTTTTAGGCTAATAACCAAGTGACCAATTAACCAAGTTTTTAGTTAATGACTTAAAAAACTCTGAAAAGGCAGATTGGTTAATAGTCTAAAAAACTTGGTTAATTGATGTTGTGAATTGGTTTTTGTCTATATTTGTCTCAAACTTTTTGTCCATATAACATTACTCTAAAACTATTTAGTAATTGGAGAGAATTTTAAACTCAAACAAAAGAGACCAAAATTAAAAGGCCACTGCTTTTCCCACACCCCTCTTTACTCAACGCACACCCTATAACCCTGCAAAATGACCAAAATACCATTAATAAACAAAATAATTCCAAGTGTGTTCCTATTTTTTTCCCAAATTTTAAAGGGTTCGGGGATGGGCTACCGAACCAGTTCGGCCGGGGACAAGCAACCGAACTTGTTAAAATTGCAATTTTTGCCAAACACCCCCCCTTTTCACATTTTTAACAGGTTCAGTTGTCTGTCCACGAACTGGTTCGGTAGCCCATACCCGAACTCTTTAAAATTTGATATGAATGATACATGTAGCACAATTGTGAGAAGCATAATAGATACCCATCACAATTTTAAACGTTCGATTTTTAACCACCGAACCGGTTTAGAGGCTGGCAACCGATCCAGTCCAGAGGTTCACTGCCGAACCATTCTAAAATACAGCGTGAGAGGGTTTCCATGCGTATTCCACATGAGGGTAATTTTAGAATATTTTAGGTTTGGGGGTGTGTGGTGAGTAACAGGGAGTGTGGTAAAAGCAATGACCAACTAAAAAGGAAGAATGACTTGAAGACAACCACCAAACCACCCATGACCCTAACAGTACATCTACCTATATACTAATTAATACATCTAAAGGGCTTAGCAAACTGCTCATAATAGAGGCATGCACTAATTTATCTTAGATAAAAACTCTTAGAACGTGGTTTAGGCATAACTCAATCCTAAAAAATCGGTTTGTAAGGTGAGGGATGCCCTTTCATTATATACTCTTTTGGGACACTACAAAAAAAAATGTCATTTAGCGACGCAGGATTCCCTCGCTAATGTATTTAGCGAGGACCCAAATCCCTCGCTAAAATGCTCCTCGCTAAATTTAGCGAGGGTATTAGCGAGGGATTTTAGCGAGGGATTTAGCGAGGGATTTTAGCGAGGGATTTAGCGAGGGATTTTAGCGAGGGATTTAGCGAGGGATTTTAGCGAGAGATTTAGTGAGGATTTAGCGATGGATTTAGTTAGCGAGGGATTTAGCGACAGAAAAATCTCTCGCTAACCTAGTTTTTTTTTTTTAAAAAAATGCACCCCATATAAGACAACATTTACCACCCTGTCAGTCCACAAATATGGATATGAAAAAAAACCATTATAGTGACTCCATACATTTATCATTTTATCACACACAATCATTTGGAAATATATTAAACAAACAATATAAATTCATTAATAGAAGAGTGGCACAGTCACACAATCAACGTTTTAAGTAGCAATTGATTACAAGCTAAAATTTAATAAAACATCTACATAACATAGCAAAGCGTAGTAGAAAATGCAAACAGATGGTGTGCCTCCATACTCCAACCTTCAAATTCCATTTGTATTTCCCAAGCTTATCAGTAGCCTTAGTTTCACCACTACAATAAGCAAGATATAACCAATTATAGTGCACTTAAAAGGAATGTATAATTCTAATATAAATAAGAATCTACTTTGACATCAACTCATGGAAAATCTAAATATCTGGATAACACTTACAGAACTTGCAGTGAAGCAACACAACATGAGAATGACTCCAGTCAAGCTGTTATTTCTGAGACCCCTGTTTTGGAGAGCAAAATAAATTAGTTCATGCTCCTTGGAGATGAATGCAAGTAATGGGGATCACTTATTGTCATCAAAAAGTAAACGGAATCATTTCTATTCATCCAATTAAAAAAACCTTGAAACAGTTATAACATATACCTGCAAGTCTAACACATTAAGGCAACCAACATTTTTATGATCAGAGTAACCAACTTCAGTCCTCAAAGTCTGATCACCACCACTACAAAATGCCCTGGATTCCCTACAACATCAATTCCACACTAATTTGTACCAAAACTTGAACATTATTACAATTTACGTTCTAACGAAGTTCAGTTGTCTCATAGTGACAAAACATGGTTATATCTCAGATGTGTGTATATAGTTGTAGACAATATCATTAATTGGTCTAGCGTGTTTTCTAATTTGCTACTTGTAAAAGCTAGGGATATCTAGCATGTTAAAGAATGAAGCGTTTTAAAAAAAAACGCTACTAATGGTGTAGCGTGTTATTAGCGTTTTTATAAACGCTACTAAAGGTGGCGATCTCTTTTTACAATTCTGGCGTAGTGATATGACAAACTTGTAAAGCTACATCAAAAGAATGAATATAGGAAATTACCTCTTAAATGTTATAAACCATTTTGATTTCATGTTGCTAGTGTCTCATACTGGTTTAGCAAGGAAAACAAATTCAAGGAGGAAGGAGAAAGGATCGTTCTGGTAAAAGAAGAAAATCTTTAGTTTTACTAACACCCACAACAATGTGCAAAAGGCTAAGATTAAACATTCATAACTTAAGCAAACTGTTTGTTCAAAGGATGCTAAGGTACCTTGTATTATGGATCATCTTGTGTACGAAGTAGCTCCATACCAAAAGCCTAAACAACAAGCAATCACAAAAATTGATGTTCTTTAAAGGAAACCGTAAGACTATAAAAGAACACAAAGTTGCATTGACCCCCCACTATAAAATAACACAAACTAGAACTACTTGAAGCCCCTAAGTCAAAATTTGAAAGTCGTTCTCCATGGTCCCAAATAAAATAATTTGGCTTAAACCCGTTACGATACAAGTGCTCCCTAATTTCATCATCAGTACTAATAGGTACATCGTTGCAATTAAGGCATGGACATCTAACCCCTCCTTCATTTTTAGCCTTCTCATGTTGCCACGCTACCCATAAAAACTCTTCAACCCCTTTAACAAAAGTTTCTTTCAAAAAAGATCTTCCCAGATATAACCTATCATACACCCAACCACGATTTAATTGATTCCAATTCATCTACACGCATTTAAAAAAGCGAGTTAGATTCCCATAAAAATTCCCAACATATAACATATCAAGTTAGTGGCATCGGTATCACTACAAGAAAATCACTGATTTGCCACGGACATTTCCATGGCAAATGCACAAATTTCTGTGGCAAAACAACATTTGCCACGGACAAAAATTGGTGGCAAAAAATTGGTGGCAAAATCGTTTGCCACGGAATTTCCGTGGCAAATTTTTTTCGCAAATGGCAAATTTTTCCGTCATAAAGCCGTGGCAAATTTTCATCGCAATGCGTGGCAAATTTCATCGCAAATCCGTGGCAAACCCGTCGCAAATTTAAAAAAAAATTAAAAAAAAATGTAGCAGTAGTTTCCTACTACTACAACTTCTTCACAAGTTCTATCACAAGTTCAGTGATATTACTCACTCTTTGGGGTGCAAGTGTATTCTTGAAATACATATAATAGACTTACATCTAAAGTATAGCATATAGCTTATGAGTTTAATAACTATATGCTAATGATATAAACAAATTTAACATAAACATTTAATCATAGTTCATCATATTGACACACCATAACATAATATAACTTCATATGACTTATTGTTGCTTGTTGAATGATTAATCTACACTAGATATTACATACCCTTTCTTCTCGTCTCTATCATACATGAATCGCAACCTGGTTTCTTACGATCCATGAACCACTAATGAACACCTTCTACGGGGTATAACTTTCTTGACAATGTCGTCTTCATCATTCTCGGTTTGAGTAAGTTCTTGTTTTCCATTCTCTACATCATGCATGTTGTTGATGCTAAATTTCACCGCAAACCTATCGATTCGTTACTTAAGATCCTCGCATGAAAGGATTTAATTAGAATAAATTGTCCTTTAGTTCAAACCACTCATGCATTATCAACTATTACATAACAATTCGGTATATCTGAGAATTAAAAAAAAACACTATGCTCAAGAGTCTATCCTAATATGCAACAATTACTGTGATTTCATATCACATACAAGGATATGTATAATAAGTGCAGAAAAACAATTCTAAGGAACATATAAAGTGAAGGGAGCGACAACAAGTAGAAGTTGCTCATCGAATCATGCGATGCAAAGATGACAGATCCTTTTTTTCCTCATTTACACAATGATGCAAGCTATAATGATATATATACAAACACCATTTAATGAATTTAAATATTTTTTCCTTATTTACATTGCACTTATAATTTGAAGAAGAGGAATGGAAAGAAAGTGAATGGAAATTTGCCAAAGTTGTGAAAACTAATCCTAAGCCAGAAACTAAGTTGATCCGGAGGAAAAATGTGATGTGCAACAGAGACCTACCAATATTGTAGTGGATCATCTCGATGATTTAGTTGTTCTGAACAACAAAGTACCTCTCATTCAGCTCCTCTTGTCAACTCGGCTAGCATTGGTACAAGTCTTGCCGATCGGAAGGTTAGATGCCTCCTAGGAGGTGTTCGCGCTTGTGTAGTAGTATGAATTTTCGCAATTATAGTGCAAGTATACACATCGTACAAGTAATAAAGTGGATGAGAGTAAGAGATCGTTCCCACGAGGATTGGTTATACTTTCAAAGTTCAAGATCAAAACATAAGAGAAACAAGTAACAAATCGGCAATAAGAGTTGATTGTAAAGCTAAAGATGTAATTAAAACAAGGAAATTAAAGTTGGTCGTGAAAATGGATGAGAAATGAGTTGAGTTGTTGCATGCAAATAAATCATTCCTAGCGGACGTCATAACGTCTAGGCGTTATGGCGTTCAAATGTTAATCTGTGTGAACGTGGCCACGCGTCAACGCATTTGTTGCAAAAGAGCTATGCTTTTCAAAGGCAAAAAGCGTCGAGTTTCAAGTACAAGAAATCCTATGTCTAGGTTCTAAATAGGCCCACTCCACGTATTTTAAGTACCCACAAAGAATGTTCCATGAACTATTATCCATTCTATGTCTAGACTTAGATAAAGATGCCTAAATGTCTTTAGTGCATTGTTCATTCATGTAAATCTTTGATTTCTTTTCATAGACCATGTATGCGTCTATGAATCTACCTATTTTAAGAGGCCAACCTCAAAACAAGTTTGGAAATATTATTGCACAAAGATTTAAAGCGGGCAACGTAAACACTTCATGACATTAACTAGAAATTCATTAAAAAGCAAAACAACAACTCAACTACAAAGTGTTTAGCTCATGCTTTGAGCATCTTTACGAGAATGAAGTGGATTTAGAATCCAAATACCATACATTACGTAAAAGGAACTAAGTGCACAAGATGCAACTAAGTAGCTCTTGGCATGTCTGTTTGTATAGGCGTTACAACGTCTCGAGCCTTTACACTACTGCGAGAAAATAAACTAAGTTCGTAAGTCCATTTCGGATCTTCTTTACAAACAAATTCCGAGTTTAATGGTGGAGATGGTGAGATGATGAAGTGATGCAGAAAATAGGTGAAAGAGATGATGATCGTGAGTGTGGTTGGTGATGCCTCGAGAGAGTCTTTGAACCTTCATTAAATAGCCACCTTGCTTACATGTGCCGATGTCACTTGCTCACCTACCACTGCTTTCCTATCTTTTCCACGACATCTGTTCATCGCTCTGATTGCTTTCGCGTGTCACCTCGTGGGAAACCGAAGATCTTCGACTTTTATATCTTTGACTATCATTGCTCGGTAGCGCCAAAATTAAGATCCTTCGCTCTTGCTTCTCTGCTGCACTTTTGTAGACGTGGTGAGGACGTGGTAACGTTCAAAGACTCAATTTTCTGCACATGCACAAAAAGCATCAAACGCGCTCTCGAGGGCACCAATTGGTGCCTAAATGCCTGATTTATCTTTATAACTCTTATTCACCTAAAACTTCGAGAAATCATTATAAAACTAATTAATTAAACCTTGTATTGCTCAAGAACTTGCATGATTTATTCGTGAGTGAGTATAAATAACTCATATAAATACGAGTTATCACACCCCCAAACTTAAATCATTGCTTGTCCTCAAGCAATCAAGACAACAAAACAATTAAGAATATGAAATCAACTACACTAGCAGGTTCTGTGTTACTCAGCCAGCAGGTCAAAATTCATTCTCAATGGGCTATTTCTTCACATACTCACATACCAATGCATAATTAAATTCCAGATTCATTAAAGCTCAAAGTGAGTGTGTGACCTCTGTATTAATTCTTCCTCTAGTTAGTTTAAACTACCTTAGCTAATGAGAGAGTGGTTCCCAAATGGTGACAAAGACAAAATATTTTTCAAAACAAAGAATAGGCTAACATTTTCACATAAGAAATGGGGATTCATTTAAAGCATGACAAAGGGTCTTAATTGGGTGCTAGGACTAGGTTAGTGCTACTAATTCATTGACTCACACACACAAAAAGGACTGTAACCCCCTCATTACTGAGCAACTCCTCTTTATTTTGCTCCATTTTTGGAGTTCTTTCTTTTTTTTTTTTTTTTTTTTTCACATTGGAGTGCTCAAAGCATTTGTTTGTGGTATTACAGGAACACATGTGGATTTTCCACTTATTTGTATCAACACACTCTTTTTGGTATTTTTGGGAATAGGCGTTACAACGTTTATGGGTGAGACGTTGCAACGTCTGTACACACACAACACAACACACGCTGGCAGGCGTTATAACGTTACGGGTAGACGTTACAACGTTGCACTCACACTACACCGCACTTAACCATCCTATAGTCTTTGCACCCGCCTTTAGTGCGACTTGATTCACCCCCAAACTTAGCTTCTCATCGCTATCCTAGGTTTTTAATCAAGTTTTACTCTCACCATAATTCACCAAAACTAACTTTAGCACAAAATATTCCCTAGCTAACTAGATTCTTTCTTAAAACAGAGTTTGTGTAGGAGCAACAATCAATTCTTTTTTTCTAATCATGCATAGGCTACTCACACACACTTTTTTTTTTTTTTTTTTTTCATTATTCTTAGCCCAAAGAAAATTATTTTCATGCTTGTCAGAGTAAGAACAGAAATTACTTTTACATTTGATTTCATACACAAAACAGAATTTAAAACATTGAGATCCCTCCCCCACACTTAAAGTTGAGCAGTGTCCTCACCTTTGCAAAGATATCTGACATGTTTTTTTTTTTTTTTTTTTTTTTTTTTTTTTTTTTTAGGGGGGTCTCATTCAGAACATAACAAATAAAAGCTACTAAACTTGACTAAAAATAATAAAAACTACAACTATTATTGAGATTAATTGGGGAACTTACTTGTTTGCTGCACCAGACCTAAGCCTTCCGCTTTGTCTGGTGGATACTCCTGCCTGACTTTCACCTTTCTTCTTTTCCTTCTTCTCTTTCTTGACCTTCACTCCTCCTTGCTCAGTTGTGGTTGCTGTTGTTGTCTCATCAGATTCTTTCTCACCCACACTTGCAGCAGCAACGCTTGAGGCTTCTGAAATCCTCTTTTTGGCCTCCTCCCACATCCTCATTGCTAGATCGTGAGGTGGACTTGCATTGGTTCACCGGGGATCACCGGGCTTTTTCCACCTGCGGTTCTTTAGACGTCGCCCGCGTCGATGATGATCCTCAGTTCCGGCAAGAATTCCTCGAGCTTGCTTCAACAGTGCTCTGCCCGGCTTCACGAGTGGCCTCTCCATTGCTTCTTTGTCTAACTTTCTCCATGGCAGCTTCTCTTTCATTAGTGACTTGCATTTACGCAAGTTTGGTGCGCAACCTCTTTTTGTGACGTTACGACGTCTGCGAGCAATTCTTCAAAGCAATAGCAGAGAAGTGGCTTCTCGAAACACTAGTGGCTACGAATGCAAAGACTAGTAGCGATGTGAGTTTCCTGCAACACCTTGAGTTTTTCTCTTTCTTGGTAGCTTTGGCCTTAAGGTTGTGGGGGTCAGTAACTTCCTCTTTCTCTCCACTCCCTTGAGCTTGTTTTGACTCAAAGTGACTATTTCTTGTCTTTTCTTCCTTCCAAATGGATTGTATGCGGTCTGATTTTGACTCTGGTCTTTTTGGGTGGGGAAATGGTTTGGGATTGTGGGTTGCTTTACTGATCGTTGGCTCGAGACGTCGCGCACGCTTCTTACGGTGTGGTGGTTGTTTTGAGGTTCGAGGTTGGGGTGGGGGTGGTTGTGGAATGGTTTGGTCCTCGCTTTGGATTGTGGGGTCTTTGGTGTGTTTTGGTCATGGGTGGAGGTTTCTTTTGGTGAAGGTGGTGGTTGTGTCGCTTGTGGGGATGATGGTTTGGGGCTAGCTTCTTTGGATTTTGTTGGGGTTGGCTCTTTGTTTGTTTGATTGGTTGGGGACTCACTTACAGTCTTCTCACTAGAGCTCCCCTTTTCCTCGGGCTCTCCTCCTCTTCTTCTTCACTAATTACTTCCATACTTGCTTTCTTTGTTTCCTCTGCATCAAAATCGAAATATCATCCAATTCATCAATTAAAATCTTCTTCACTACTTACCTTCTTTTGTTTCTTTTTTGGGCTCTTCCTCTCTTAGGTGGGCTTCTTGCTCTCTTTGCTCTTTCCTTCTTCACATGACCCTTCTTTGAATTGTAGATAGGGGGCACTTCATCATCATCTTCTTCCTGCATCCAACTGCAATCTGAGTTCTTCAATCACTTTCTTACCCTTGGACACTTTGGGCAAACACCTTCTTTTGCCATTCAAATTGCTCTTTGATAAACTTGGCGAGGAATGCGCTTTCCTCCGGACGTTGCAACGTCGAGCATCAACGAAACTGCAGTCTTCACTCTAGGTGAAATTTTGTTGAGAAGGGGCCTTGAGGTTGCTCCACAAGCTCAAGCCTCTATCTCCACTCCGCCTCCATGCAGTCGGTTATCAAACAAGGGAAGTATAAATAGCCGTCCTTCTGTTCTTCCATTTGTTGAGCTCACGGTTGATTAGCTTCCCAACCTCCACTTTATCTCTGCGGACATGATTGCATCAATTACAATCATTCTCTCCTTGTCAACCCATGATGTGTGAGATGTAGGGATTAAGCAAATTGCCTTATAAAATGGAACTGTGTATTGGCTTCATCACAAAGGTATTTCTTCATTATCTTGAATTCGCTCCCATGCTCGCCTCTTCTTTTCCTGCAGACAAACACCTTCTACACATATCCTTTCTTTAATGGCATCCATTTCAGCCAACCCATAACTCTTCTGTTTGGTCTCCACAGCTTTGCCATAGTATCCTAACCCAAAATAGTCATTGATGACTCTTACTCCAAACTTCACTTCCTCACCTCGCACCTTTGATACAATGGATGGCTCTCCTTCAGGCCTCTCAACGATCCCCTTGTAGAAATCATGGACCAGAGTAGCTATGTATTCTTTTCTGTGCACAACAAATTTCTGCCAACCTAACGCTGCGACGGTTGCGAGGAAATCAGGATTGGGGCTTTCTTGACTAAAGCCCCTCTCAGGAAGTAGGGCTTTTTTCTTGGATGGGTTAGGTGTTTCAGAATGGAAGTGAGGATGAACTCAGTCGACATGCTTTCCTTTTCAGAGGATTTGGTGGCGGATTGCTTCACTTTTGTCATAGTGTTTCACTTGCAGAAAATTGCTTGGAAGGTAATGGGAATTTTCGGAAATTTAGGTTTTACGAGGAAGAGAGGAAGATTTTGGTTAGAGAGAGAGAGGATTAGAAATAAGTTGCGGGAGGTGGAATGATGGTGAATGGTGAGATTTTTATGGGGAAATGGTTATGGGAGTTGAGAAATGGAAGAGTGGAGTAATGGGTAAAGTAACCGTTGATTAGACAAGCTAGGGAAGGGAAGTGACGTCGTGGTCAGTTACCACGTTCAGGGTCAGAGAGAAATCATTTCTGACACGTCATCACTTACACTCTTGACTTAATTTAAATTTTTGCCCGATCGCCCGGACGTGCCACGTCTAGTGAATACTGAGACGTTACAACGTCTACTACCTTACTCCACATTTCTTCAACACTTATTCCTGCAAAACGAAAATTAAAAAGACACAAAAAATTTGTTAATTTAAAAATCATTGGGTTGCCTCCCAAGAGCGCTTGCTTTAAGAGTCTTCAGCCAGACTATTGTTTCTTTTATTCAAGAATTGTTGAAGGACATTTGGATCTTGTCCCTTTCCACATGCTCTCCATGGTATTGTTTCACACGTTGGCCATTAACTTTGAACATGGTGTTAGTCTTTTCATCAAATAAATCCACGACACCATGAGGATAGATCTTCATTAATCTGAATGGACCTGACCACCTTGACTTCAATTTTCCGAAACAACTTAAGCCTTGAATTGAATAGCAACACTGCCTTTGTCATACGGTAGCTCTCTCCTTTGGATTCTCGATCATGCCACTTCTTGGTCTTTTCTTTATACATTCTTTGAGCTTTCATAGGCATGGTGTCTAAACTCTTCTAGCTCATTCAATTGCAACAATCTTGCTTCACCCGACCTTTGCATGATCTAGATTCAATTGTTTTATTGCCCAATAAGCCTTGTGTTGGAGCTCAATTGGCGAGTGCAAGCTTTACCATAAACTAGCTTGTAAGGAGACATACCCAATGGTGTTTTGTATCTTTGTTCTATAGCCCAAAGTGCATCATCTAGGTGTAATGACCACTCTTTTTCTGTTGGGACCAACCATCTTTTCAAGTATTCTTTTGATCTCCTGTTGGATATTTCTGCTGCTGCCACTTTGGTTTGAGGTGATAAGTTGTAGCAGTCGTGTTTCACTCCATACTTAGCCGGGAGGTTCTCAATTAACTTATTGCGAGAAATGAGAGCCTTCATCACACGATTATGGCTCTTGGAGTACCAAACCTTGTGAATATGTTTTTTCGGGAACTTGCTAAGCGATTTAGCTTCATTGTTTGGTAATGCCACCGCTTCAACCCACTTTGACACGTAGTCCACGGCTACGAGAATATATAGATTCCCATGGGACATAGGAAATGGCCCCATGAAATCCATTCCCGGACATCAAACAATTCAACTTCCGAATGTTTGTGAGAGGCATCTCCCTGCTTGCTTGATATATTCCCCGCTCTTTGGCACTTGTCACATCTTCTAACCAACTCATGTGCATCTCTCGAATAATGTTGGCGATGTGCTTTGATTGTAGGACCTTTGCAAATGTCCTAGTACCTCCAAAATGTCCACCATAAGGTCTTTGAATGACATTGTTGTAGCACATGGAGTTGTTCTTCCTCGACTAAACACCTTCTTAGTAATTGATCGGGCACACTTTGTACAAGTATGGCTCATCCCGAAATATTGCTTTGTAGTGTGGAAGAATCTCTTCTTTTGTTGGTGGTTGAATCCTACAGGCACAATCTTGCTAACAAGGAAGTTAACTATGTCAAGATACCATGGTGCAAAGAGTATCGAGCGTTATGACGTTTGACGAAAATGTCATAGGCGTGGCCACGTCTTCAACTACCGAGGTTACTAACAATAGTCTCTCATCAGAAATTTTTCTTGTATATCTTTTTCACCGCACTGCATCAACATTCTCAAGCCTAGAAAGATGATCAAGAACTTGGTTCTCCACCCCCTTTTTGTCACGGATTTTCGTGTCAAATTCTTGGAGGAGGAGAACCCATCTAATAAGCCTTGGCTTTGCATCTTTTTAGAAATTAAGTACTTAATGGTGAGTGATCATAAAAACAATAACTTTTGCACCAACTAAGTATGATCTAAATTTATCAAATGCAAACACAACAATGACCAAGAGTTCTTTCTCGATCCACAGTATAATTTAATTGGGCATCATCTAAGGTTTTCTTGGCATAATAGATAGAATGAAAAATTTTTCCATACCTTTGCCCCAACACGGCTCCTCAAAGATAATCACTTGCATCACACATTAACTCAAATGGTTTTGACCAATGCGGAGTGACTATTACACAGAGCGATCACAAAAGCGATCTTGATTTGTTGAAAGCTTCATGACATTGCTCATCAAAGTTGAAGGCGTGGTCACGTTGCAACAATGAACACAAGGGTTTTGAAATTTTTGAGAAATCCTTGATGAATCTTCTGTAAAACCCCGCATGTCCTAAGAAACTTCGACTCCTTTGATAGTTGTGGGTGGAGGTAGCTTGTCAATAACCTCAATCTTTGCTCTGTCCACCTCTAACCCTTTCTTTGATATTCTCGTGTCCCAATACTATTCCTTCTTGTACCATGAAATGGCATTTTTCCCAATTGAGCACTAGGTTGGTCTCTTCACACCTTATCGAACTCCTTCCAAATTATCCAAGCATGCCTTGTATGAATCTCCATAGATCGAGAAATCGTCCATAAAGACTTCCATGGAATTTTCAATGAAATCGAGAAAACAAGGCCATCATGCACCTCGAAATGTTGCAGAGCATTACACACCCCAAATGGCATCCTACGAAAGCAAAGGTACCATAGGGGCAAGTGAATGTTGTCTTCTCTTGATCTTCAGTGCTATGGCTATCTCCGGTTGCTTTGAATAACCATCAAGGAAGCAGTAAAAATCCTTTCTGCCAAAATTTGTCTAGCATTTGATCAATGAATGGAAGAGGAAATGATCCTTCTTTGTTGCTTTGTTTAGCTTTTCGTAGTCCATGCATATCCTCCACTATTCATCGTCCTTGTTGGAATTAATTCATTTTTATCATTTGTTACCACAGTAACTCCACCCTTCTTTGGCACACATTGTACTGGACTTACCCAGGAGCTATCACTAATAGGGTAGATGATTCCTGCATCCAACCATTTGATGATTTCTTTCTTCACCACCTCCTTCATTATGGGGTTCAATCTCCTCTGCCCTTCAATGCTATTCTTGGCATTTTCCTCCAAGACTATTCTATGCATGCAGATTGTGGGACTGATACCTTTAATGTCTGCCATTTGCCAACCAATTGCTTTTTTATGTCTCTTTAGGGTAGTAATGAGATCATTTTCCTGCTCTAGAGTGAGCTTGGAAGAAATGATCACTGGCAAAGAATCATTTTCCCCTAAGAAGACATACTTTAAATGATCAGTAACACCTTTAGCTCTAAGGTGGGTGGCTCTTTAATGGAAGGCACATTCTTCTTTGATTTGACTCCTCTTGCCCTAAAGATTCATACTTCTTTGTCCAAGATTTTGGTGTGAGAGGGTTCAGACGTACACGCGTCGATGTGAATGCACGTTACGACGTCCAGAGGATAACTTCTTCCGCTAACGATTCCGTATTTCATTGTTGCCCGAGATACTTCTCCGGTGATCATTGTCCTTGTTGAAGCGCTTTTGGACCATTTGATCAATGGCAACGACATCTGAACATTCCTCGGTGTTTGGATGCGGATATTTGAGTGCATTGAGGGCGTTGAACTTGACTTCTTGGTCATTGACTCTCATGATTAATTCTCCTTTCTCGCACATCAATGATTGTCCTTCCGGTTGCTAAGAATGGTCTCCCCTGAATGATGGGAACTTCTTTATCTCGCATCAAAGTCTAAAATAACAAAATCCACTTTGGAAACACAAACTTGTCAACTTTAATCAAAACATCTTCTAATATTCCTTCAGGATAAACCCTACTTTTATCGGCTAAAGTTAAGCTTAAAGAAGTAGGTCTAGCAGATTCTATACCAAGTTTATCATAAATGGACTTGGGCATCAAGTTGATACTTGCTCCCAAGTCACACAAAGCTTTTCCAATGTAAAAATCTCCAATGGAGCATGGTATAGTGAAACCGCCAGATCCTTGAGTTTTCTAGGAAGCTTATTCTCGCATAATTAAGCTACATTCTTGATTAAGGCAACGATTTCAAATTCTCCTAGCCTTCTTCTTTTGGTGATGATGTCTTTCAAGAACTTGGCATAGTTAGGCATCTGTTGTAAAGCGCCAACTAAAGGAAGGTTGATGTGTAGTCGCTTTAACATTTCCATGAACTTCTTTGAATCGCTTGTCTTCATGAGCCTTTTTCAATCTTTGAGGAATGGTGGAGGAGGATACTCGGGTACAATTGCAGGTGCAGTTTTGATTCTGGTTCAAAGTTAGACGTCGTAACGTCGGGTTGGACATCACAATGTCCGGAGTATCCTTCTCACCACTTGAGCTTGTCTCTTTTCCTTTCTTTTCTCTCGATATTTCTTTTTGCTTATCCTGCATTTCTTCATTCACGGTATAGGTGGTTCGGGATATTCAAGTACCACTTCTTAAAGAAATTGCATTTACACCGTCCATTTACCCCATTATTACCATTAGGGTTGGATGATGGAGGTGGTGTTTCTGTTGTAGAAGGAATAGTTCCATTCGCTCTCGAGTAAGAGTCGAAAATTTATCTGTCCAACTGGTTTTCGAGTTTTGATTGAAGACTCATGAGTTTGCAAAGTAGTCTTACAGATCACTTATGAAGCTCTTCATCATGGCCTCCAAGTTGCTATTGTTGTTATTCTCGCACATCGCCTCTGTTGTTGAGGAGGAAATCTCGTGGTATTGCAGAGCGAGATTGTTGGCATTCAATGCATTGTTGTTTCTCCAATGAAGTTTGGATGATTTCTCCAATTTGAATTGTAGGAGTTGGAATAGGGACCATTCCCTTATTCTCGAGATACAAAGTTCACCGATCGAGGTTGTAGGGACACTCCTCATACACATGCCCTTCTTCACAAGAAACACAAACTACTCCACCGAGAATGAGTAGGTTCAATCTGGCTGCAACGATCGCTTCTCGGACGTGGCCACGTTTGAAGTATTCAAAGTTTTGATCATGTTGGTCGGTGTAGCCACTTGAGCGTAAAGAGCGATCCACTTCACTTATCTCATGCACACCGCCTTCTTTCCGAGGAGTAAATCTATCGATGGCCAATGAGAGTTATGGGTGGCTATGTCATCAATGAGCTTGCATGCCTCGAGAGAAGGACATGTTCGAATGACACCACTGATGAAGCATCAAGTATCAACCTTGTGGGGTGATCTAGACCATTATAGAAAGTCTCCATTTGAATAACCACGGGAATGCCATGGTGTGGGCACATTCTTAGTAATTCCTTCCACCTTTCCCACGCTTCAAATAATGATTCCCCTTCCCTTTGTTTGAAGGAAGTGATATCATTTCTCAACTTAGCATTTTTGTTGGGAGGAAGTATTTTGCAAGGAATTTCTCACCTAGCTCATCCCAAGTGTGAATGGAATTTGGTTCTAAGGAGTTCAGCCAATTTTTAGCCTTATCCTTGAGTGAGTATGGGAAGAGCTTCAATCTAAAGGCGCCCTCCGAAACTCGGGGATGATAAAGTTGCTTTGCACACATCCGTAAATTGTCTCGGTGAGAGTATGGATCTTCTTGAGGAAACCTCCAAATTGGCTGCAGATTTGCGAGCATTTGGAACATCATTGGCTTGAACTCAAAGTGACCAAAGTATGAAGGGTTGGTCTTGCAATGCCCTGTTTGTAGATGAGCGAGGGTTGAGCGCGGCATAATCACGCATAGGCTGTCCCTCATTGACCATGTCTTGTGGTCCTGCATTGATGAGTTGCTGCCTTTGATAGTGCTCATCGTCAACAATGATTGTTTCTGTATGAGTTTGTGGTCCTCTACCATGTCCTCTACCTCCTCTTGGTGTATGTCCACCTCTAGAACCGGTGTTATGCTCAGACATAGTTGGGAGTTGATGTTGTTGCCTCCTTCTTAACCTTTGTTGTCTCCTTAGTTGTCTGAAAGTTCTTTCAGGTTCTGGATCAAACTCAGGTTCCGATTCACTCCTTGGTTCAGTTGAACTAGAGCTAGAGTTAGAACTAAGCATACGCTGTAATGTCTACCTGTTCAAACACAGAAACAACAAACAACACAGTAAAATCCTTTCAACTTATGCTTTAATACTTTTGAACAATAAAAGTTTTACAATCCCCGGCAACGGCGCCAAAAACTTGTTCGCGCTTGTGTAGTAGTATGAATTTTCGCAATTATAGTGCAAGTATACACATCGTACAAGTAATAAAGTGGATGAGAGTAAGAGATCGTTCCCACGAGGATTGGTTATACTTTCAAAGTTCAAGATCAAAACATAAGAGAAACAAGTAACAAATCGGCAATAAGAGTTGATTGTAAAGCTAAAGATGTAATTAAAACAAGGAAATTAAAGTTGGTCGTGAAAATGGATGAGAAATGAGTTGAGTTGTTGCATGCAAATAAATCATTCCTAGCCAGACGTCATAACGTCTAGACGTTATGACGTTCAAATGTTAATCTGTGTGAACGTGGCCACGTCTGAACGCTGTTGCAAAAGAGCTATGCTTTTCAGCATAAAACGTCAGAGTTTCAAGTACAAGAAATCCTATGTCTAGGTTCTAAATAGGCCCACTCTCGTATTTTAAGTACCCACAAAGAATGTTCCATGAACTATTATCCATTCTATGTCTAGACTTAGATAAAGATGCCTAAATGTCTTTAGTGCATTGTTCATTCATGTAAATCTTTGATTTCTTTTCATAGACCATGTCTGTACCTATGAATCTACCTATTTTAAGAGGCCAACCTCAAAACAAGTTTGGAAATATTATTGCACAAAGATTTAAAACGGGCAACGTAAACACTTCATGACATTAACTAGAAATTCATTAAAAAGCAAAACAACAACTCAACTACAAAGTGTTTAGCTCATCTTTGAGCATCTTTCTGAGAATGAAGTGGATTTAGAATCCAAATACCATACATTACGAGAGAAAAGGAACTAAGTGCACAAGATGCAACTAAGTAGCTCTTCATGATGTATTTGTATAGGCGTTACAACGTCCCGAGCCTTACACTCACTCTGCAGAGAAAATAAACTAAGTTCGTAAGTGCATTTCCGGATCTTCTTTACAAACAAATTACGAGTTTAATGGTGGAGATGGTGAGATGATGAAGTGATGCAGAAAATAGGTGAAAGAGATGATGATCGTGAGTGTGGTTGGTGATGCCTTGAGAGAGTGCTGAACCTTCATTAAATAGCCACCTTGCTTACATGTGCTGATGTCACTTGCTCACCTACCAGCCTGCTTTCCTATCTTTTCACGATAATTGTTCATCGCTCTGAGTGCTTTCGCGTGTCACCATGGGGAAACCGAAGATCTTCTGACTTTTATATCTTTGACTATCATTGCTCAGCGCGCCAAAATTAAGATCCTTCGCTCTTGCTCTGCTGCACTTTTGTAGACGTGGTGAGGGACGTGGTAACGTTCAGAGACTAAATTTCTGCACATGCACAAAAAGCATCAAAACGCTCTCAAGGGCACCAATTGGTGCCTAAATGCACAGATTTATCTTTATAACTCTTATTCACCTAAAACTCAGAAATCATTATAAAACTAATTAATTAAACCTTGTATTGCTCAAGAACTTGCATGATTTATTCGTGAGTGAGTATAAATAACTCATATAAATACGAGTTATCAGGAGGCAAAAACCCTAAAGTCCAAACTAGGGGAAGAGGCATTTCCAAACCTGGAAAAGGAGTTAACAAGAAAGATAGAAATGTGTTAGTCAAAGAAAACTCAAAAGGTAAGAAAGAATTAAAGAAGACTGTTGTAGTTAAAAACATGGCTATTGATAAGGAAAATACTCCTTCTACAAGTCATCAATCTGAGTTGGAAATTCAGAAAAAGAAAGAAGAAGATTACATAATGGACTACATGAAGATTATGTACAAAACTCATGGAGAGAACCTTATCAATAAATTTATAAGTACAGAACCTATAAGAACAGCTTTGGGGTCAGTTGATGGCCAAGATAGCTTGAGGGCCGCAGATTTGAAAAATGGAGCTACTGAGGTAAAATTAAATGGAAAGCAATTTCTTTGTCTTTGGAGGTATTGAGATACCAATTGAGGTTCTTTGAGGAGGTAAGTACTCTGCTTCATTTGTTGCTTTAATTGAGATCCATACTAGTGGTTACGTATGCTAGAATTATCAAAAGGATTGGTTTTGAAAACAAATTCATTAAGGAGGCTAGAGGTCAAGCTGGAGGTATATGGTTGCTTTGGGATTCCAATTTTGGTGATGTAAAAATTATTCATCATTCTAATCAAATGGTGCATGTTGAGGTTAGTCAAAATAACAATAGACCTTGGCAATGTGGTTGTCCCATCCTACCTTCAATAAGGTGATTAAGGACAACCTGGAGAGAGCTAACATGGCTAATATTCCTATTCAAATTTCAAAGAATTACAAGGTATTC
Organism: Oxytropis ochrocephala; assembly: GCA_020916435.1. Classification (NCBI taxonomy): domain Eukaryota; kingdom Viridiplantae; phylum Streptophyta; class Magnoliopsida; order Fabales; family Fabaceae; genus Oxytropis; species Oxytropis ochrocephala. The sequence goes on along the minus strand of CM037090.1, from coordinate 25,215,598 downwards.
TTAGAGAGTGGAATGTGGATGTGTTTGGTAACATTTTTACTCAAAAGAGAAACTTAATTAAGAAGCTTAAGAATATTGATAGAGTCTGCAACACAATTGGAATGATAATATCTTTGAAAATCCAGAAGCAAACTTGGATTGAAACAGACTTCAAAAAATATTTTACCTCTTCTTCACTTGGTGCATTTATTCGTACATTAAGACAACGAGCGGATTGCTTCTGTGACTCTTGAAGAACTATTGCAACATAGAATTAATCTGCAATAAGGCTATTTTTCTCCATCGTTCTGCGGAGAGAGTTTGTCAACATCATTGAGCACAAGTACTGATACAGAATAAAATTAAACAGCAGCTAACAAAAACTTAAGCAAACTGAAAAAACAAGATAACATGAATGCTTGTAAATTAGACATGAGCATAAAGAAACAGAGATCAAAAACATTAGACAAGTAAAGGTTAAGAACAAAAAAAAGGAACATTGTGTAAAAGAATGAAGCTTACATCCAAGAACTTCATTTTCAGAATTGTATCTCACAATATAATAAGGGTTTTTGACTGGTCCAAAAATTTCATCAACTAAACCAAGTGGTTTTCGGCTTTCAGTCAACCAGATAATAGAACCCTCATTAAGATAATAGAATTCATAATTACATGAAGAAGAGTCGACTAAAAGTGCTAGAACACTCCATGAGTGTGAGCAACAGCCACAGCCAAATATTACAAACATGTAAATCTTCCATTTTTAAGGCATAGCATAGCATGTAATCTTCCAACAATCACCGGTAATTTGTGTCAGTAAATTCTTTTCAGCTCTACCATGCTTAACATAATATTGAAGACAAACTTAGTCAATAAAATAAATCAAACATTTTGATACTTTAAAAATAATTGTGCATGCAACCTAACTTGTATTTTCCTGTTTGTAGATACAAAAATTACAATCCTTTCCCTGCACAAAATCAAAAAGTGTGCAATCAGTTGCAAAATCAACCTTACATTCAAATTAGGACTAAAGCATAAGAACTACAAATGGTTGGTGTGCTACCATTTTATATTCTATATCTAATTTCAATAAATCTTGCCTAGTTTCAAGCTGTTGGTAAATATATGCTTATATCATGTAATTAATGGTTTGGTTTCCTATGACATAATGAAAGAAAGCATAAATAATCAGGAAAAGGCATAACTCATTGATCGATTCAAAAGAAGCAGAAACATAACAAACGAAAAAGAAGTTATTTGCTAGAACAAAACTAACATTAAAATGCAGATGTGGTAGAAAAGACATGGTTACAGAAGGAATAATAAAACTAAACAATCAAACTCCCTCCACAGAATATAGCAAAGGAAAATTAACAGAGAAAAGAAAAATAAGGATAACATGAGTACTAAGAAGAAAAAATAAAGGAAGTAAAAGCAAACTTCTATACCAAAATCGATGGGTTCATCATAGACACTCCTTCAACAATACTTCCTTTTCTGTTATACGGGAACAAAAAAAATAGACATTAATGCATGTTATCAGAAATAGCTAACATTCGGTCAACACTTTGACTTCCACAAGTAGTCGTGATAGACAACCAAGCATTTCATCGCAAAGTTGAAATAGCAAAGAAACCCCATTGCACCTCCACCTCCCACTACTAATATCCTTTGCTGTTTGAGATAAGCTAAAAGATATAAGTGAGTGAAACAAGAGTGTGATTATCAAGTGAACATTTAGTGGGAGATAAAAGTACAAAAATGAAAACTTTAAATGACAGAGAAAATGATATATAATGAAAGAAAAGTAATTTTCGCTAATGGAAATCATAATCTCGACAATAAAAACATACCCCTCACTTAATCTAGCGGTAGATTTTAGAGCACGCCAAAGTGTCGGTCTGCAAAGAAAAGGAATGGCACTTGCTTCCTACAAGATAAAGAAATAACATAAAGCGTTCCTTCAATGGTCCAAAGTAAACAAAGGGGAAAATGCTCATATGGTCAATTGTTCAATTAGAAAGCAATAATAATATCCTAACGAGTAATTATGCGAGTGATGGCAAAAACCAAAGAATTCGACATAACTAGACAAATATTATAGTCATATCTCTCACTTGTTCTGAGAGTAAAATGGGTGAGCAAGGAATAAGCATAAATTCAGACAATATGCAGTTGAAGGATATCCTAGAACTCAGATATATTCTCACATTTGTATCAACCATTGGTTCTTCATCTTTAACCAACAAACATTTCATTCCCTCATACTTCATTCAACCCAACCCCAGAGTAATGGCACAAAAAAACTAATATATACAGTGATTTACAGAAAAGATTTAAGAGAGCAATAGCTTTCACAATGACTCATTTGAAATATACTTAATATATAGTGTCCTAACTAATCCTGACTACCAAATTGAGAGGATTAGGACTTCAAAGTTCAAACATCAAACTCAATACACCGAAGCCCAACCTATTTTGGATAAACTTCTCTAGAAGTACTTATGAACAAATAAATTTAAATATCTTACAATAATTATAAGCTTGTTAAGCAAAGACATTTTGGTATAAACCAACATCAACTTATGTATCTCGGTTTTTACAAGCTCTACTATTTAACCTATCCATAAACAACTAGAACCTCATAAGGATTGTCGGATAAGTGAAGAGTTTTAAACATGTATTAGTTGAGAAACATCCAAACTCATGATTAGCCAACTTCTCAACCGATTCTAAACTTAAAAAGTCTTACAAAGTTTACTGATTGATGGAAATGTTTATCAAGCAAGTTTCTAAAGCGAAGAATTGAATTCTGATCACTAAACTAGTAATTTCAACTTATACAAAAGATCTGTTAGCAATTGCGAGATACTTTCAACTCTTCTTTCTCTACAATCACAAAATAACAAAGCATGAAATCGAACCTTTCAAAACACATACCACATGAGAAAGTGAATCTGGTTTCAAAGTAACCTCATCTTGTGAAAGAATTGAATAATCAGCATAAAACCTGTTGACCCACACTCACCGACCGCACAGAATCTCCAACCGCCGCCACCTCTCCGCCGACGCCACGACCCAAAAATAAGTGGCGAAGCGGTTCAAAAATCGAACGCCCATAACCAGCACGCATCTGAAAAGGAAAAAAAACACCGTTAGAAAACACAAATTCAGAAACCCCATTATGCAAGAACCAAATTTGATGAGAGAATCTCACTCTAGTGTCTAAAGGGTTAATAGAAACGGCGTGAGAGCGAACGAGGACTTCGTGGGGTTTGAGAGGAGGGACATGAACGTTGGGGTGAAGCTGGAGTTTATCGGGTCCACCGAAAGAGGGAAGAAGAACGTTGCAGTGTAGGTAGAGTTAGGGTTATCAGGGATCAATGGTGAGTTAGGGTTTTTTTGCTTTTGCAACAAATTGGAAGAACAATCAACACCACCACAGAGTTAGGGTTTCGGAACAATCAACACCATGGTGTATCACTTGCGAGAAGCAGAGATGGTGCCGGAACAGAGCAGAGCAAGAGAAGCAGCGATGGCGAGTGGGTTGAAGGCGGAGCGGTGAAGGGCGGAGGCCGAAGGAAGGAGGGTGAGTTGAGTGAGAGAACGAGAGTGATGAGAGTGATGAGAGTGAAGAGAATGAGAGGAGCGGTGAAGGGCGGAGGGCAGAGGCAGAAGGGTGAGTTGAGTGAGAGAACGAGAGTGATGAGAGTGAAGAGAACGAGAGGGCTGAGAAAGAGATCTGAGAGAGTGATTGAGAACGCGAGAGTGAAAAAAAATAAAAGTGACTTTTACTATCGGTTGCCACGGACTTGCCACGGCATGTCCGTCACAAATTTTTGTCCTTTCACATGTCCGTGGCAAACCCGTGGCAAACACCAGCGGGAAATTTCGCGCTCACATATTTTGCACTTGCCGTCGCAAATCCGTGGCAAATTACTGACGGAATAAGCTCCATGGCAACTGACTGGTGGCTAAAACAAGGTTTTCTTGTAGTGTATTATCTCGGTGGAAATGATTTCGACCCGAATATGGGGGTCAAGGACAACACAAAACCCTTTTCCATCCAAGTAGTGAAGGAAGTTATTTTGAACTCCCAACCTTACCGTTGTTAGAATTGTCTCGCAATTATCTCAATGGAGATGATTTCGAGCAAAATATATAAAGTGAGGACACCACCTCGCCCTTTTCCATCAACAACACACAATAAAAACATCCGATATAGTCATCTAACCTAGGGTTCATCAAACATCAAAACAACTATTTAACACAATTTCAATTTCAAAATTAACGTACACTTGTCAACAATTATTAATTCCAATTTAACAAATATACACTTCTCATTTAACATCTCCAATAACATACACTTTTCATACATTATTATTCAATATAATAACAATCCTAAACACTAATATCAATCAACTTTATAAACAAAAATAATATTTCAATCAACTTCCAATCAAATTTCAGTCAAATTCCTAAACACTATTATTACTTTCTAAATAAAAATCATTCTTAAACACTAATACGAATCAAATCAATTTCTAAACATTTCAAAAATCATTCCTAAACACAAATGTCAATATCTATCCTAATCAATCCTAAATACACTAAAATCAAATCAATTTCTAAACATTCTAAAAACAAATCCTATACACTAAAATCAAAAATAAAGAAACTAACCGTTTTGAGTCAAGAATCCAACGGTCTTTTGGAGTTTTGGTGACGATGTGCGCTCCGGTGCAGTGGTGAGAAACAAATCGTGGTTGTGGGTGAGGAAAAAAATAAAAACCATTAGAGATAAATAGAGAGGAATTTCGGAGAAGAGAGAAAGAGAGAGAGAAGAGTGAGAAAAAACAAACCTTTGTGATGGTGGTGGTGGCGTGGACGGTGGTGGAGGAAAAATGAGAAGATATGGGTGGTGATATGGTGAGCCGTAGAGGGGGAAGAGGAAGAAAGGAAAGAAATGAGTTAGAGAAGAGAAATGAGAGGGAAGAGGAAGAAATGGATCGGTTACTTTAATTAAAGTTAGCGAGGGAATTGTGGTTTTAGCGAGGGAATTTATTAGCGAGGGAATTTGTCAGAATTAGCGACAAAATTTAAAATCTAACTGTTGTGGGTTACAACTGTTCCATTTTAGCGAGGGAATTCTGTCTTTTAGCGACGGAAATGTTTAAAAATAAATAAATTCAGCACCTCTTTAGCGACGACCTTGTCCGTCGCTAATTTCCTCGGTATTGATTTTTTAGCGACACTCCAAATTCCCTCGCTAATTTTCCTCGCTAATATTGTTTTTTTAAGTTTGGCCAATCAAGAACCCCTTGTATTTTGGTAGAATCAAGCGCTACGGTACCAGCACAAACAATGTGGCCCAAATAAGCAATGTGTGACTGACAGAAGGAACATTTGGATAGATTCAAGTGAAAATTATGAGTCTCTAGAATAGAAAATACCTGGGCTAGATGGTCATAATGTGCCTCCAAGGTTGAGCTGAATACCTTGATGTCGTCGAAGAAGACAATGACTATTTTGGAGTAGAGCACAGAAGATGTCATTCATGGTGGCTTGAAATGTAGAAGAGGGGGGGGGGGTTGCATAGCCCAAATGGCATCACACAACACTCACATAACGATCGTCGTGTGTGCAAAACACTGTCTTCGGAATATCCTGGGGTGACACATGGATTCGATGAAATCCAGAAGTGAGATCCAACTTGGAAAAGACACGAGCGTGGACCAACTCGTCGAATATTATCCAACCCAATCGGGTTTTTTTTTCTAGAGATCTTTGGCCTTGCTTCGGAGTTCATGAGAAAGATGTTCTGATAATCTGGAATTCGGCTGAGAGATATAAGTAAAATCTCATACCAATTTATTTCATCGCTCGATTGAACGAGGGTACTAGTCAAGCCAGTCTCTTTCGATGGAGTGCGTTACCAACTCCCACCCAAACTTAGAGGTAACCCAGTTGAATCGGATTGAGGGAGTTAAACCTATTGGGGTTTAATATAAAAACCCTATACAAAAATATAGCCGTTGGGTATACAACTTACAAACTAACAAACAAATTTAAAAATCAAGAGTTTGTTAAGTTGGAAAGCCTAAGTGGTTTATTTAGTTAGGGCAGTTAGAATTTCTAACTAACCCTAACTAACATGTCCACATTTGTGCCTAAGTGTGGTGTATATATACACTTGTAAATAGCATACAATGTATATACATAGAAAAACAGATTTAATAAAAAGTTTACTGCATTTTTCTATTCCTATTGCAAGCATCTTCTTCTCTAAATTCTGTTACGTTCAAGGGTGCTTCAAGAACTCAATTTCTGGGTTTGTCAAGTTGCAACAGGGGTTGTACCTTGCAAACAAGTGAAAAAGGAGTGATTAGAAGTGAGGTTTCTGTGACTGAAACCGTAAACCAGAAAGTACACAGAGAGTGAAGAGAGGAAAATACCTTAAACAATTCTGAATTCTGAGCAAGGGAAAAGTTTGTGTTCATCTCAAGAACACATTTGAGGGTTCATGCAACAGTACAGATACAGAAATTAGGGTTTTGTTTCAGTTAACAGAAAGGAAATCAAGAGCACAAAGAAAGTGTGAGATTATACCTCTCTTAAGTACTAAGAAACCAATTTGTAGCTTGTACCTGCAAGAATCATACAAACCAGAAGTTAGGGTTTCAGATTAGGATTTCTGGAATCAAGCAAATCAAACAACAAAACCGTAAAGGAAGAAGGCTATTACCTTAATAAGAGTTCTGAAGGTTTGATTAGAAGAATCAAACCTATCAGAATCAGATTAGGGTTTCAGAAGGTGAAACTCATCGCGAAGGTGAGAAGACAAATTTATGGGCTTCAGGTTGCAAGATTCAACATAAAACCAGAGGGGTTTTTGTTGAATCATCATCAACAATCATCACAAGCCAACACCAAGATCAATCCAAGCTTCAATCACAGCGTGAGAGCTCAAATTGATCTAGGGTTTCTGAGAAAGTTAGAGAGAAGAAGAAGAGAGAGAGGCGCCGGAGAATCAAGAGAGAGTGAGAGGTTCTTGCATTTCTGAGCGAAGAGAGTAATAGAAAGCATATATACGCCGGGTCAAAAATAACCCGCGTATATCCACACACAAACGGGTCCGGGTGCGCAGGATCCAACAAAAAAGATTGTTTTTGGCTGATTAAGTGAAACTGGGCTGGAACAATTGTGAAGCTTGGAGCAATTGTGAAGCTTGGGCTTTACACATTGCACCCTCCATCAGTTAATACTACAACCTGAAAACAAGTAAAATTAGCGAAAAAAATCCAATAAAACCAAACCCATGAATACACCTGCATACGGTAAACACGTATTATTAATGTAACTGCAAGCTGTAGAAAGCAGTACTCATGTTGTTGTCAGTATACACACTATACACCACCTCAATTTTCATTCAGTCCCCCAATTATGTTAATTATGCTCTTTAGAATTGAATTATTAGTCACCTAGTCTTTATCATATACAGAATAACGTACGTCACTAAAACTTTGAATGATTGATTAATTAGCAATTTAGTTAAGCGCTGATCATTAATTCAAAGACGTATGTTCTATAAAACAAAAGTATGTGCCTCCAAAATGAATTTTTAATTTCTTTTCGCGGCATGTAATTAAGTTTATCATTGACAATGAACCAGCTATGGAACTAGACATTTGGTCTTGTATAGAGATTTCTCTTTTAAATAACTAAATAGGTTGCCATCAGTATTATTCCTCTGAACTGGCTTCACTCTCTTCCTTTCGATGAATTCAATTATTTAATTCCATCTACCTTTTTCTTAAAACCCAATGTTTTTTTTTTTAACAAAAAGCAAATGTAGATTATATTTATGGTATTTTGAATACTAGGGGCCCTCAAAGCCTATACATTGTAAGAGAAAGAAGACAAAAAATTAAGTGATACACCATGAAGATCTGAATTCAATTAATTGGGCATAATTTTACTTCTTAGTTTTCAGCCCCACAATAAGATGCCTTTACAAGAATTCAAACTCAGAATCCACAAATACTATCCTAATTATGGGGTGAGCTGCTTGCACTATATACGGTTAGTTTCATCTATTTAATTGAATATGTAAATAATTAAGGTTGCTTGGGATTCAAGTTAGGGTGCAGCCTAACTAGCTAGTTACTACACTAGATGGGGATACTAATTGTTCACATGTCTCTTCCTTTTGAAGAAGGGCTAGAAAGGCAGTTAAATGCAAGTAAATTACTAGCGAAATTCTATATAAATCAAAACTTACTTTCTATGAATACGATAAAGACATATATGGATGGATGTACATGCATTTATACTTCCACGCGCTTTCTATATTTACATGTTCACATTGCGTATCGTATATCCTTGAATTGAAGCCCCTCTCATTTGCAAAAATTTGCATTCACATGCAATGCAATAGGTGAATATTTATATTAATTACAGGAATATACCTTCGAAGCATAATTAATTTACGCCTTAAAAATGGGATCATACAAAATAGTGACATTCATGATGCCATTTTCTATTTTTTAAAAATTTATCCAATTTTAATTTACGTTACCCTTCGATGCATAGATAACCAAGGGTCGGGGGCCTATCCCACGATGATTCATCGAAAAATTGACAGTTCTTGGCCTTTGATTATTATTGATAAAATTTAGTTAACTTATAGTGTAAGTCTTTTTTGGGTAACTTATTTTTTTTTGATAAGTCAACTTTTGGGTAACTAGTGGTCTCGAGGTTCGAATTAAACCCTTAGATGCATCAACATTAAAAACTTTGAGGAAGAGTTTTGTCACTTATGCGGTTCAACCCATATCAGGAATTAGTCTATGATCTAATTGCGATCAGAGATAATACCTTGTATATACAAAAAATAATACAATGTAATTAATACTCAAATTTGAGTATAGAAATCAAGAAAAAAGAAGTAAACCTATATTGTATAAATAAAAAATATTGCGATGAATGGACATACAAAATAAAACGAGATAAAGAATGAAAATATTAGAGAGAAAGGTTGAGATCAAGAAGATGTAATATTTGACCTTATTATGACTTGGGCAGGTGTGATCATCGCGTGAGTTTATATGCATGCATGATGGATATATATCTATCAAAGACTTTGCATTGTTATTTATAATTGGAAATATGGATTTTGATGAAAAAGGAAAAAGTAAATGAGAATATGCAGGATGTGCATGTGCATTCTGTTTGGCATTGTATAATCATATTTAGCAAGCTAGATAATTGACAGGCAGAGAATAGAAGAATACAAGTGTGAAAACACAAAGAAATGGTCCATTTCTTTGCATTTGTGAGTAGACAGACGTTTCGAGAGAATCAGTCACATTGACGTGTATGTAATAATATATATATATATATATATATATATATATATATATATATATATATATATATATATATATATATATATATATAGCAAAAGAAAACCAACCACGTCATGAAAGCAACATAAGCAGAAAGAGGTATAATATAAGTAATAGAAATACCAAAGTTTAGACTCATAAATACATACTTATAGGGCCGGCTAAATCAAAAATAATCCCTTATTGATGAAATTGTAATCATAAAACGCCAAAAAGGTAATAGAAATGAATTAAAACCGCGACTGCCACATAGACTTAACCAATCTCTTCTTCTTGTCCCTTTTCTTACATGTCTTCTACTCAATATAAATTAAGCTTTTCCATCCTTCACATTTTTAATCTTATTCTACACATAATTTAAAACACTTTCTCTTTCTCTCTCGTACACACAAATATATTAATTGTTAATTTGTTGATATCATGAATTCAGAGAATTACATGATGAACAGTGAGATTTCAAGTGATCAAGAAGGTGATCAAGATGGAGGAAGCAAGAGGTCTTATAATTGCACATTCTGCAAAAGAGGTTTCACAAATGCACAAGCTTTAGGAGGTCACATGAATATCCATAGAAAAGATAGAGCCAAGACCAAACAACAACTCATGAATATGCCAACCTCAACCTCTTCTTCAAATTACAGATTTGCCACCACTGATGAATCCATGCCCTTTCCTTTTCTTTATCATGAACCATCAGCTGCACCATCAAACCCTATAATTAGAAACCCAAACCAACCTTCTGCACCTGAGCATGCCTTTCCATATGAGCCAAGATCGATGAACCAAGAGCTTAGTGGTCCCAATTTGAGTCTCCAAATTGGTCCAACAACTCATCATGTGGATAATACTAACCAAATTAGGCACAAGGAAAATGAAGTGGACTTGGAGCTCAGGCTTGGCTATGATCCATGATTATTGATCAAACAAAACAACTATTTCATCTTTTTAAGGTATCTTCACATTTCTTTTCATGTGGTTTTTATTTGTGACAACTAAACCTAAATTGAATTAAGGTAAGAATTTGATGGCCGATCAGCTCGATTTCTCCATATAGCAGGTTAATTTGATGCCTATATACAATGGTGCAAGAAATATCGGAATTACTAACACTGAGGTACATAAATTATACTATACTAGTTTCGTATATAAGAGGAAGTACTAGTAGGAAAACAGACATTTGACAGTTGAAATTATGGATATATATATATATATATATATATATATATATATATATATTGAAGCAGCAGTAACCTAGCTAGGTTTTTCTTCTTTTGCTTGCAATTTGTATATGCTTCAGATTCTCATTATAATATACAAATTAATTGTGCTTATTTTACTTATACCAGCCTTGCGTTCTTATGTATTTCTGTTTACGCAATTAATCTTCAAAACTCACTTTTTAGAACGATGTTGTTTCATATGTATTACATTGAGCAGTGGGAATTAGTTAGTTGAAATGTGAGATAGAAATTAAGTGCCTTTTCTTTAATTATAGTGTATCCAAATGATCATGATATTATTTCATACTCGTCTTTTGATAAGAAATAATATCACTCTCTCTCACACACACACACATATGGCTATCATATACGGTATGAGATTCTATCCATTGAACTTTTCACTTGACAAGTGTTAAATCTGCACCATTCAATCTTCTCTCTCGCTTCTTTTAATATTTCTCTCAAATTTTTTGTCTTATTCAATGGGTAGTTCAGATTTCACTACATCATAATATCATGGGAGAGAATCCATTCCCATCATATACTTGGTTTTGAATTTATTATGGTAATTAAGTGTTTCAGGAATTTTAATGAGTCAATCTTCTCCATTTTGTATCTCAAATTTACCTATATCAAAGCTTTAGGTTTTTTTTGGTATAAACCGGATATTATCTACGGTCAACTGTAGAGACCAATTAATCCCCCGAGTCGGATAAAACCACAAATGAGCGGCAAACTCCCTCAAGAGATTTAACACTAGCTGCATTTAGTTACATATATAAAAGATATTTGGACTTCACTTAATATCATAATGTAAATTTTAATTTCCCAATTTTGTAAATTATACTCCATTCATTTCACAATACATGTCATTTTTAAAGTTTTTTTTTGTTTTATTTTAATCGTCATTTTCAAAGTCTAGTATTAATTATTGTTTTGTCAATAATACCCTTAGCTATTTATTGCAGAGAGAGAAATATGTAGAGTGAAAGAATCAATAGTGAGTATTCTAGAAGAAAGATAAAAATTTCCATCAAAAGTAGCAATATTTATGGGTCTTCTTAGTATGTCTTACCTGAAAATGATATGTATTGTGAAACAGAAAGAGTACATAATAGAGAAAACTAAGAACCAGGGAACTAATATATATAGCCCATATATGAATGACAATGCATCCCGTACAATCATCAATGTCATTTTTTTATATTAATTTCTGGCACTTTATGGTAGAATTTATCTTGTGTTTTAATGAGATTATGTTTTTGAGTTGATTAAAAGAAACCAAGTGTGTTTAGACTTTGGATGAGATGATTCAGGTATTTTTCAGCTTAATGAAGATCCTAGATTCGAATCTAACATTGGAAATACATCGGCGTTAAAACTCTTAATGAAGAGTTTTGTTGCAATTGTTGTTCTATCCAACTCGAGGCGATTAATCTCTGCAGTGGGCTAAAGGATACTCGATTTACATAAAAAAAGTGTTGCAATGATACCAATTACCAATGCATTAAATCTTATCTAGACTTTGAAGTAAATTACGATGGACAACCTCTTGAGAAGTTTTGGTGTTACACTCTTTCCTCTCTAAAAAAATTAATTAAAGAAAAGGAAAAAATAAGATTACTTTTTAGTAGGAAGAACTGAAATATTATTTAAATTGCTGTTAGTTTTTTTTGGGTACATAATTGCTATTAGTTTTAAGAAATTGTCGTTTGGACAAATTATTGGATAAGAAAAAGAAAATATAAAATTTTAAATGCTTCTTAATCCATATTACTTATTGGGTGACAATTTTTTATCTTAAAGTTTTGCTAGGTATATACTCAATATCTAATCTTTTCTCCTTGGGTTCTGTGTTACTGATGTGTTGTATCCTCTGTGAATACTCAAATTTTTTCCGTTCGCGTGGTTCTTTTTTCTCAACAGAATTTTTGCTACACACAAAATTCAAACCCGAGAGACATTAGAGTGCGATTCGAACCCAGTTGTCACTCGGACCAACCCATTAAGGTGGGGTTTGAGCCCATTTAATGACATATCATTTTTTTAAATAAATTCGATTTTGAATTACTTTTACCTATAGAGTACGAGTACCCAACGAAAATCAAGGATACTTAAGAATTTTCAATTTTTCCTGATAAGCAAAAATTGTACACTACAAAAAAAACAGGAATTAGCGAGAGACTTTGCGAGGGAAAATTAAGTCACTCGCAAAAGCAAATATTAGCGACAAAATTAGTCAAGGAAAAAGAGTCCTCGCAAAATTGGCAATTAGCAACGGACATGTGGCAATTAGCGACGGAATATCAGTCGCTAAATGCAAGGCGCTAATTTCAAACTGAGCTTCACGTTTTTCAAAGCACTTAACGACAGAAATCTTCATGTCCCTCGCTAATTGACTGACATTGACAGTATACTTTGCAGGATTCTGACAATGGCAGGTGGGCTTGGGAAACGCGAGGATTAGCAAGGGATAGTCCCTCGCTAAATCCGTCGCAAACTGTCATATTTTTTTTATAATAATCCGAACCAAACACACTCTCTCTCATTTACTCTCTTCTTCTCTCCCCTCTTAACTCTTCTCTCTTCTTCTCTTCCACTCTCTTCTTCTCTTTTCTTCTCTTCCACCACCACACCACCACCACCACCACATAGATCTCACTCTCTTTCTCCCTTACTCTTGTCCTTCTCTCTCTACGAAAACCACCACCACCATTTACCACCACATAGATCTTACTCTCTTTAATTTCTCCCTTACTCTTCTCCTTCTCCTCCTCTCTCTACGACACCACCACCACCACCACTTCTCCTTCTCCTTATGATAATAATAACAATATATAATAATAATAATAATAACAATAGTAATAACAATAGTAATAATAATAATACTACTAATAATAATACTAATAATAATACACTTAGATTGAAAAGTGTGCCGGTCAGAATTGGGAAGCGTGCTGTCAGAATTAGCGAGGGAATTAGCCACAAAATAGTCCCTAGCTAATTAGCGACTGACACAATTTCCCACGCTAAAGGGAATTAGCGAGGAGGATATTAGCGACCGATATGTCCCTCGCTAATTCCCTCACAAATGGACATTAGCGAGGGAATTTGGCCTGTTAGCAACTGATAATCCCCGTGTTTTTGGTAGTGGTATTGAAGAGAGTACAAGGGGTACTCTATTCATGGTACAAGTCAATATGCAGTTTAAATAAAACACATGACTAATCCACCCTTCAATACAAAGCACTACCGAAAAAAACCTCCCACCCCATTATTAGAACCTAACATATTCCATAGACCAATCCAAGACAAGTCGCCACCCTACCTCCCCTAGGGCCGAGCTATTACTCCATCAAGTGAGGAACACCCGAGACACACCCGGAGTCACCCATCCACCAACTGATATCGCATGATCGCCAATCCCCCTCGTCGAATCCACCAACAGTGTTGTTCTACATTTTGATTTGAGAACTCCAGCAAACAAAGTTACCACTTTGAGTGAGCTCCTTCACTCTCCTACTCCTGGCACAATGGCCAATCCCCCTCACTTATACATTTGAGGGCTTCATTTAGCTAATTATTGTTATTCTTTAAATTTAGAGTGTGCTTTAGGGTACAAAATAAAAAGAACTCAAGATTTGAGTCGGTTTGCTTTAGATATAATATAGAATTGATTTTTAGGAATTGATTTTAAAATTTCTGAAAATTTGATTTGTGTTTGGTATGATATTTTAAAAGTGGGTTGAGAAGAATTTATTTAGTTTGGATGATAAAAATAGAATCAATTTTCATATGCAAAATTAAAGAGTTTTTGGAACTCACTCAAATGATTTTATTTAATGCAGAAGCTCAGAATTTCTCAATTGTATATAGATTAAGTATCTCTTGTGTTCACCCAAGAGCATTTGGATGAGATGGTAAGAGTCTCTTCCACTTAAACCAAGTCCCAGGATCGAATCCACTGGCTGGCGCTGTGATGTTAAATCTCTTGAGGATAGCTTTGCCGCCAATTGTGGTCCCACCCGACTCGAGGATTAGTCTCTCAATTTACTTATGAGAGGATCTCGATTTATACCAAAAAAAGTATCTCTGGTATTCAACTATATATTTATATCGGGATTGATTATGGATTACTCAAAATCTAATATACACATGCACTTGATTGACCTATATTGCTTATTTAAAAATAAGTTTTAAAAGAATGATTGAATAAAATAATTATTCATTCGCTATATAACATATAAAGCATTATAGACCAGAATTTGTTTTTTTGGTGAAATGGGAAAACTAGAGAGGATATAGTCTATAGATAGGACAATGATTAATTGGTGAATACAACTTGGTAAATCAAAACACGATCAGTTCACGTGGGTTTTATTGTCTTGTTACCAAAACTTTTCGTGGTAAAAATTACAAAGACAAACTAGTGGGGCGACTTGCTAAAAAGTAACAAGAAAAATTGAAGTTTTGAATCGTTGATCTTTTATACTATATGATTTAATTTAGGCTAAATTATTATTTTGGCCATTTATCTTTGGCCTTAATTTCGTTTTGGTCATTTATCTTTTTTTTTCTCGTTTTGGTCCTTTATCTTTTTTTTTTTCGTTTTGGTCCCTCATGTTTCATTTTTGTGTCAATTTGGTCCTTTTTTGTAATTTTCCATCCATTAACTTGACGGATGCCACGCTGGCAGTTAACTGCTGACGTGGCGTCCATGTGACGTGTAATAATTAAATGACATGGCCAATGGAGGATCAAATTGAAACAAAAAAGAAACATAGGGGACCAAATTGAAACAAACACAAAACATCGATCACTCTCCATCTTCTTCCTCCTTCTTCATATTCTTCTTTTCCGGCAGCCACCACTACTCTCCGGCGAGCCGCCACCACCACCACCACCACAAATCAATTACTCTTCAACTGATCTTCTTTCACGACATCTCTTCAAAATTAAAAACCCCCAATTTCTCAAATCCCTAAATTTGAGACAAAACACCCAATTTCTCAAATCACCCACCCTGCTAACTCACTGTCTGCAGAAGCATAATGTTGTTGTGCATTCGAGCTTAGTGAGGGAATGATAGGTGTGGTGTGTTCTCAATGGTGTAGTGTGATACGCCATTGGAGGAAAGAAAAAATTTCAATTTGATAAATTCAACTCTGTTGTCTAAAGTATTACACACGCATATGGGCAGATTAAAATATTTTTCACCAATGCTTTTGAATTGAGGAAAGATAACCATCCAAAGACTTAATAGGAGCAGGGCCCAAACATCTGAATAAATTATTTGAAGAGGTGAATGGAAACTTGTGGCTCCTGGAACTATTGCAGGAGATGCAAGATTAGGTATGGCTTCTTTATTTGATGCATGGTTGCAATATGTCTCAATTTAGGGAAACTGAGCTTATAAGGCGTCTTCTGCTTCTGCAGAATGGGTTATTGGTGGGTGGGGGATTTGAGAAATTAGGTGTTTTTGACTCAAATTTAGGGATTTGAAAAATTGAGGTTTTTTAATTTTGAAGAGATGTCATGAAAGAAGAGTTGAAGAGTGATTGATTTGTGGTGGTGGTGGTGGTGAGTGCTCGCCGGAGATAGTGGTGGTTGCCGGAATAGAAGAAGATGAAGAAGGAGGAAGAAGATGGAGAGTGATTAATGTATTGAATTTGTTTCAATTTGGTCCCTATGTTTCTTTTTTGTTTCAATTTGGTCCTCCATTGGCAATGTCATTTAATTATTACACGTTAGTTGGACGCCACGTCAGCAGTTAACTGCCAGCATGGCGTCCGTTAAGTTGATTGATGGAAAATTACAAAAAGGACCAAATTGACACAAAAATGAAACATGAAGGTCTAAAACGAGAAAAAAAAAAGATAAAGGACCAAAACGAAATTAAGGCCAAAGATAAAAGACCAAAACAGTAATTTAGCCTTTAATTTATATGTCTGTGCGACACTTCACTAAAAATGCTTGGAATGTTGTGGCTCTTAGAATGTGTATTAGGCCTAATCCAACCCCACAAAACCGGCTTGTAAGGTGAGGGATGTCACCCACTTATAAACTCTTTTTCAGGCCATATCCCATCCGATGTGGGACTCTTAACACCCCCCTCACGCCCAGGACTGGACAACTGGAGCGTGACCCGAGTGGCCCGATAGCAGGTGGCCCAACGGATCTTGGGTTGACTCTGATACCATCTTAGAATGTGGTTTAGGCCTAACTCAACCCCACAAAATCGGCTTGTAAGGTTAGGGATGCCACCCACTTATAAACTCTTTTTCAGGTCATATCCCATCTGATGTGGAACTCTTAACAGTGGCAGATGTTATGTTATGATGCACTGGCTATCGGTATACTCTTCGAGTCAACTCACTTTACAAGATATAGGAGCAATATTGGAGATAGAATATCAACATGTTTTGCTCTTAGGTAGAGAGTTATAAATTATTCTACCCACCAGAAGGATTCTAGTGTAGGGGAGATAGTAAAGTGGGTAGATAGATTTATGAAGTGGGGTCTGCATTGGAGGAGAGATTTTTTTGTCTGGGAGGAGGGCTTATTAGATGAACTCTTACTTAGCATTCCATGTCTCCTTTCTTCTCTGGAATCCGATGTGTGGCTTTGGAGGAGGCAGCCCGATGGTATTTACTCAGTTAAATCAACCTATTCCTTCTTATCAGCTGACCCCATTTGGGTCTTCGGCCTTTCAGTTCACCAGACATTGGTGTTTCGTCCTCTATGGTAGAGCTTGGCTCCTCTATAAGGCAATTGCCTTCTCATGGCAATTGATTCTTAATAGGATCCCCTTTAGGGAGAATCTGTTTAGGAGGAGGGTTATTAATGATGATAGTGTTACTACATGTGTCTTTTGTGGTGAGTATCATGAGTCTTCTATACACTTATTCCTCACTTGTCATTTTCCCCTCTCGATTTGGTATGCAATTGCAAAATGGGTGGGGTGGGTTTGGGTTGTACCTCGTGATCTCTCTCAACTTTTTGCTCTTTTGGTTATGGGACCAAGTGCAAACAACGACTGGCTTTGATCTGGCATGCAATTATCTAGGTCCTTTGGGAGGAGCAGAACAATTATATTTTTGCAGGCACACCAGCCGATGGTGTCCGCCGGGCTCTAGAGAGGATTAAAGTTTTGTCTTAGAGATGGTTTCTAGCGATGCAAAGTTGCTCCTTGCCTTTACTATAAGTGGTGTGGGCAGAGGTTTTTTTTGTGTATTTCAAAGTAGTTATCTTCGTTAGTTGTTTCTATTTTTTCGATTTTTTCTGTATCTTGGATATTTTGTATGGATTCCGGTACTTCTTGTACCACTATTTTAATATTATATATTTGCCATTAAAAAAAACTCAAGTTGTAACTTGTCCATACTCTTCTGGCCAACTTAACTTACTATATAATAAAAGATAGTAGCTTTGAAATGAAACTTTGATACACTTTTATCTCGACCTAAGCTAATAGCACTAGTGGAAAATTGACATTAAAAAGCATCATTTATCAAGTTGTAACTTGTGTTGTATGTTGTTATGGTTTTATCACAACCTTATGACAAATCGTTTCGGATTTTGTGTGTTAAAATCCATATTTTTGGCGGCGTATTTCTCTGAATTTGGTAAAATGAGTCACGTTCTAAATTTTGGTGACGAATGAAAGTTAGGGTGTTACAGATATGGTCCAAGCCTCTTATTACACATTGTACAAACATATAAAAACAACATTTCTCTCCGTCGAAACTTTTTGTTGGGAAAGCTAACATAGAGAAATAAAATGAGTACAATCGAAACACAATGATTTAACGTGGAAAACTCCAAAATCGAAGAAAACCCACGAACCGTTGTCTAATGACAGCCAGAGAATAACACTACGTGAAAATTGTTACAAAACATAAACTTCTCTCAAACACCCAATGGCTCCAGTACACCCACAGTCTCACACCCTTCAAAGAAAATATTTAACTGCATCTCACAACACTCTAAAACAAGAGTATAAGAGAAAGTAAAAAAGTCAAATACAAATTTAAGGTGTTTTTGAGTGGTGCATTTTGTAGAGGGGGAGAACTTGAGCTCATATATATATATTACATTGGTCTCCCCCTTCCTTCACAAAACTAAGAAATGTGAGGCTTCTTCAAGATCCTAAATTCCAATCAACTCCAACACTTCTCCTACAAATTGTCCCAAGCCAATTTTGTATTGTTAAGAGTTTAGATCCTGATAAATATATCAGGTGTTTAATGGTTTTTATGGAGATTTTCTTGGTCATTTTCTCTACAACAAAGTTTCTCACTGGCTTTTGACTTTTTCTTTCCCTCAAATCTTCAAGATCAATGAAGCTCTAGACAGAAAAAATTAGCAGAGTAGGAGAGTTTTATTGTATTACTTGAATTGAATGTACAATACAAAATAAATATACATATTATGCCATAAGCCATTGGTACTTGTACTGAAATAAAATTTAAAGCAAACCTGCACAAAACATTTGTACTTTTGTAGCCCTAAGCCATTATTACTTTTTGGATACTCTGCTAACCTTAGATCAATTGGTCTAATCAGGAACATATATAGGAACAAAAAAAATATACTGTAAACCCATTTTTCTCTAAGATGATGATATGCCTTGCTCTAACAAAATTGATAATGAGACATCAGAAAAGGGGTCACGGTGACAACTATAGTACAAACCACATGAAGAATGAGCACCATAGGGTGAGGGAAAGTGAGGCGCAGACATAAGTTGCAAGCATGATGACTGAGCATTCACTCTCACCTACTCCAAATAATTGAGTAATCGTACCTGAAATTGAAGATACATAATAAAACAAGTACTATATCAATATACCAATCAGTTAAATTTCTGGAAGTGTACTTATACTAATTACCTATGTTTATTGCAGGTGGAAGGGCAAACTGAAGGAGTAAAACAAAGTGATATAAAGGATCATGGTGCACAAAGCCATAATAGATAGCAGCTTTAACAATCCCAACACCTAACACTGGCAAGGCAATATACTTCACCACAATGATCCCACCAATAAGTGTAAGTGGCATGTTTGACTTTCTCAAACCTGGAAAATATTACCAGAACTCACTCAATTGTTAATTAAGGAAATAATTGTAAAAAAATAATGTGATTTTACCCTTGAGAAGATTTGCCCCAACAATCAAGGTGATAGATGGAATTGCTGCATCACTGCAAACCAGAAAAAACAAATGATTACTTAAATATATTGTTAATAAGTCTTTGTGCCTTGATAATATCATGATTAATACTACCTCCGGTCCACTTTACAAGAGAAGGTGTATTTTTTGGTTAATAACTACATCAGTTATTCAATGAACCAAAAACTCACACCGAAGGTAGTAATTAATCAAACAAGTTGGCAAAGGGTAGTTACCCGATCATTGATGCGGAGTCTTGAACCACGTGAAGAGGAGCATTATTACCAACTAGTAGCCTTCGAAGTTGAGGGACAGTTCCAATTATTAAACCAGCAACCGAGCCAATGGTTGATGGTGCCAAGAGTGCCTTCATCAGTTTGAGCTTTCCTGTCAATGCTTTTATTTGTTTCATAATCTTCTTTACATCTTTTTCACCTGTAAATAAAACTTTGGAAGACATGTAAGATAGTTGATCCTAACATATTGAAGAAGAGATCAAATATACTATCAAAAATTTTAGTTACAACCTTGTCTCCTTTCAGGTACTGTACTACTACTACTACTACTACATTCAATTTCAAGTTGATTCACATGAGTGTTGACCTCAGAGCTTTCCTCAGGAGTGAGAAGTGGTCCTTGGGAACATTTTAAAAGGTTGTCAGGATTCATTTGTGGCTCAGACATAACATCAGGAGGACTCTTGCTTGAGTATATGCGGACAATGTTGTACACATAAGTCCACAAGTAAATGGCTCCTATCTAGGGAAAAAAAAAAGTGAGATAATTCAGTAAGTTCAGAACTTAATTAGGTGTCTGAAATGAATAGATTGATTGACATAATGTAGAAATTTCTGAAATAACATACTGCCATTGAGAGAGAAGCATAGGCTAGCCCATTTTTGTAACAAACATCAGCAGCTCCAAATGGTCTGCTGCTTTCTTTACAGACAGCAAGAACTATTATGTAAACTAAATTGCCCAGATTCCCTGCCAACACAAATACAAATTATTAACAGAAAAACATTTTTATCATTGAACATTGAGTTAACTAATATATAAATAGGTAAATGTGAGTGTAAGTGAACATGCCTGCAGAGCAGCAACCCAACACAAGGCCTTGCATATCAGGTGGGGCTCTAGTTATTTTAATAAGCAACCATCCAAGTGTTGTCCCAATCACAAATGTGAGAAGAATATTTAAGGGCATAAACCACCTATATAATTCACAAAATAACCACTATAAGATAGGAAAGGGGAATAAAATTGAAAAAGTGAAGGGATACTGGAAAAGAAAATGCGGAGAGAACCATACATACAGAGAAAGCATGCTTCTAAATGTTATGCTTTCAGCCAGGTTGCTACAAACAAGTGCTGGACTGAAGACAAAATATACCATCTGATCAAAAAGGGGGGCTCAGCTTAGTTGTAAGTCATCAAATGAAATTCCTCAAGAGGCAAGAGAGTTGGGAACAAAACTCGCTACTAGAAAAACTTTAATTACCAATGAAAATTAGTGACAGAAAAAATGAATCTGCTTTCCAATTTTGACGTCTCTAACACTTAGCAACGGGGTTAGAGACGGATATCAGTTTTTGTCTTTAATTTCAGTCAGTAATTATATTTTTTCTAGAAGTGACTAAGAATGATTAGGTGTTTAAACCATATTATTTGCTTGAATCTATACATGAAAAGAGTGAGCACAAAAGGAAAAAAGAGGCTTTTCTTGAATTTTCCTTTCTATATTTAGAGAACTGATGACAAAATCCTAAGGTGAAAAAAACTATACTCATAGGATTGTCAGCAAGCATATATAGCAACTGAACTGAATTCTCAAATACAATATTTAATCAAAAAGTATTTTGATACTTGCTTCTATATTCTTATCAGTTCTCATGCAATGTGCATCGTTGCCTAAAGTTCCAATCATGTAGTTGCTTTTGATAGTTTCATGACAGATATTATTATATGGGGAAAATATTTCATGAATCAATACTAGTACATGCATCATAACAAGGCTATATATCCTTCCTTTAATTCTTCAATAAAACAGAGAACTACTGACATATTAGGACAAATCTTTTAACTATTTACAACAATATATTATCATTTGAATTGATAACTGTGGAAGATCATTAAAAAAGGGAATCTTACAGTATTTAAGTGCTTCCTTTCTTTGTCCTTTAGTACAGCAAAGCGGATCGAGTGCAAGAATTGTCCCAACAGAAGTAAGCAAGAGCACCTTAAGAACTGGCATTAATGCAGTAACAAAGAGCTCCCAGAAATCCATAGCGTCTTGTTTATGATTAAAATGGAGATACTTGTCTTCTACAATTCCAAATTAACGTGCATTATACATCAAAATATTGGTATCAAACCAAAAAAAACAAATATATCAAGAGAAAATGGACTATGCACCAAAAGTATAAAGTCCTTCAATCAGATTTCATCATGATATCAGCTTGTCATATTTTTTCTTAAATAATAGTATTACACTTTCAGTGCATAGTCCTTATAACTCATATCAAATCGTTGCAGAAAATATTATTTTCGTACCAGCAAGTTCTATAACAAGTTGATATTCCTGTTAGCATGATTTGCTTATTGGATACTGGAAAGTCCCCACATCAGATTCGAAACACTCTGGCACTATAGTATACAATGATTACAAATTAATTACACAGACAAATAATGCTAACGAAAACTGAGCATGAAATTTGTGCATTCACATTATTTTTGGGACTTCAAACCATGAAATCTACAACTAATTAATTAGGTACCACAAATTAAAAGAGCGCATTATCGTAGTTATATATTATATATATATATATTTTCCACATGCAAGAAAATAGAAGCAGAATTTTTTAATGTGAAAGAATAATAATTTGAAGCCAAAGCAGAAACGTGTGTGTATATATGCATGAATCATATGCATTAAAGAACTATCCATACGTAACCAAATCTCAGACAAATAGCGTTCGGTTTTCAGGAATATATATAATGCCGTAACTTTAAATCAAGTGAGTCACAAAATTTATTTATAGAATAGCGATATGTGAAAACATGCCACATCCCATTTACGAATATATGGATTCCACAATCATACATATTTTGTTCAACAAAGCTACCAACCACATAAATCATCCATCCATAACATACACTAACACATAAATGTACATATGGGAGAGAGAGTGATGAATTACCTGATGATGGCGATGCATAGAATTATATATTATTTTGTTGAAAAAGAAGATCCCCTAAAAAGATACAGAAGTGACATTTGCAGTGCTAAAGCGCTAGTTAATGAGAAATGTGTAGTTGCTTGCCTTTGGATTTTTTTTCTTTGACAAATGAATGTGTAGTTGCTTAATTAAAAGCCATTAATATCATATAAGTGGGAAAAATGGAGAGGGAAGCGTATATGAAAGAAACGTGTGGTTAAAATGGCAATTTGGAACTGTTCTGCCAGTTGCATGAGATATGGGCTTAAGTTGTAGCATAAAAGGGTTACTATTAGCACCTCTCTTTTCATAACACACCCGATCTATTGATGTTTATGCTTTTTCTCCGTAAGTTAACTTTTATCATGTTATCTACTAAATTCGGGACTAAAATTTCTCAAGTTTTAACTTTCAAACAATTTACATATTTAGAAGTCAATTAACATATCCACACAATATGTCAAGTGTTGTGTTGTTCTTCTTAATAATTACACTTTGCTTCACTTCGGATAATATCTACCACGTGATGTAGTAGAATAGGTTAATTCATAGTTAAGTGTATGAGTTGAATAAATGGCTAGAAGGGTATTGTTGTAATTTTGCTTTCATTAGTGAGGGTACATTTGTCATTGTACTGTACCTACTTCACATAAATATTGTAAAACAGTTTCAGTTGAATATAACGATTTCCGTTAATCATCTTCATCACTCTCTCTCTCTCTCTCTCTCTCTCTAACAGAATCTTGAGTGTGTGTGTGTGTGAGACAATGGCTAGTGTGCTATGCCTCCATTGACATGGTATCTAGAGCCTTGTTCTAAAGGGGATCCAAGGGAAACACGAGTGTGAGATTGTGTGAATCTCAAGTGAGAAGTGTGTGCGAAATTTTGTATTTGTAGTTCACATTGAATTGCAATTCGGAATTGAGTGAAATCGTGATTTTTCGATTTCAAGGGTTTAGGGAAACACGAGTTTGTGAGTTGTGAGATCTAATTCTTGAGAGAGAGAAGATGAACGGTGGCAATGGCGGTCTGAACACGAAGCTTCCGGTGTTCGACGGAAAGAATTGAAATCAGTGGTCGATCCAGATGAGAGTTCTCTTTGGAGCGCAAGATGTGAGTGAATTGGTGAACGAGGGATACACTCCGGTGGGGGAAAACGCTACTGAAGCACAGAGGAACGCTCAACGTGAAACGAGGAAGAAAGATCAGAAAGTGTTGTTCTACATTCATCAATGTGTAGACAACAAGGTGTTTGAGAAAATCTCTGAGGCGACTACTGCAAAGGCAGCGTGGGATATTCTGGTTCGAAGTTATGGTGGAGATGTTACGGTGAAGGAGGTGAAGACGTGAAGTTGCAATCGCTACGAAAACAGTATGAAAATCTACAGATGAAGAGACGAGAAGGTTGCAGATTACATCACGCGTGTGGTCACAGTCACGAATGAGATGAAACAAAATGGTGAAGCAGTAACTGAGGAAATGATTGTGAAAAAGGTACTTCGTTCTTTAACTCCAAAATTTGATATTATCATGGTAGTGATTCAACAATCCAAAAACACTAGTGTAATGAAGATAGATGAATTACAATGTAGTTTAGAAGCACATGAAACACTTGTAGTTGATAGGGGAGTTGAACTGGAAAATGAATAAAAGGCACTACAAGCACAGGTCTTTAATAAAGGTGGTGGAAACAAATCTAATTGGAAAGAAAATAAGTGGAAACAAAATAAACAAGAGTGGCTTGACAAGAACAATAAGAAAGGAAATAGTAGTAGTAACAGTAATAGAGATAAGGGAGGGTCATCTAATTACCATGGAAAGAACTCTAAGAATCCAAATAAGAAAGAAAAGAAAGAAAGTTGGCTTTTTAATTGTGATAAATGATCTTTGAGAACTTGTTTACAATAGAAAGAAGCTAATATAGCTTTGAATTGTAACCTGTGATCTTGATGGTGATAATAACTGATGAGGAGTGGATGGTGTAGTAGAACAGGTTAATTCATAGTTAGAGGTGGTGATGAGTTGAATAAATTAAGAGAACAAGAATTATTATTGTAGTTTTGCTTGGAAGGAATGGGCGATATCATTGGTACAAATGAGTGATGGCTACAGGTGGTCATTGAGGATGTTTGGTACCTACGGGGACAAAAATACTTAAAAGTGTTGGTCAATTGTTAGATTGAATATGAAATGGAGGATAATGTGATGACCTTAATCATCAAGAAAATGATCTTCAAGTCTCTCTAACATAACCTTGAGAGTGTGTGTGGTGAAGCAATGCTTTAGTGTGCTATGAGCCTCCATTGACACGTGATTCAGAGGTATTAGTCATCTCGATTATAAGAGTTTTTCCATATTAAATCTCAAACTAAATCTATTAAAGGTTTAATTACTGAAGTGTGCATGAAGAGTAAACAAGAAACTATTTGAGAATTTTTAAATAGACTTGCCTGGGTGTGGTACAATAAAAATTGTAATCAAGTCTCTTGGGTGGTAATGTATATTTTTCAACTATTCACTCTTGACAAAATGCACACATAGTCACTTTTTTATTTGTAACAACAGAGAAAGAGAAAAGCAAAAAGACAAACAAGAAAAACAACTAGGGCCTAATAAAGTGAAGATATTGATGTGATGGTGGAGAGAAATGCGATTCAACGAGTTTAAGAAATTTTGTGATGAATAGGGCATAGAGCATGAGGTTACACCACCATATACACCCCAACACAATGGTGTTGCTGAGAAGAAATCTGCACACATAGTCACTAAACTCAAAATAAATTACCTTTTTTCAAAAGATCATTCGAAAATATCTGCCAAAAAAAAGATCATTCTTTTATTAGCTTTTTTTTTTTTGACCAATTTTATTAACTTTCCTAGTTTTTATGTTTTTGAGTAGTTTCGAATTGGTCCCTTATTATTTTAGTAAGTTTTAAGTTGGTCTCTTATCATTTAAATGATTAAATATGATGGTCTCAACTAACTCAATTTAGTTTGTTACAAATTTGACACGAACATGACTAAAGTGAGAAAATAAAACGTAAACGATGAAACTGAAATTTTGGATAAACATAAAAGACAAAGTGTACATTTTTGCCTGACTAAAACTTGATTAGATTCTTTTCTAAAGTGACTTCTATTCACCTAAACCATACATACCATGGTCTATCCAAACACACACATATCTAGTTCTTTGGCCTTCCAAATTTGTAGTACATATAGCATATTTGGCATTTTTGGATCATAAATATTCTTCGTATCTATAGAGAGATCCAATCAATTATTCTTTCAGATTCACATATTGTTGGACACTGTGTTTTCCTTCAGTTCATTGGCAAGCACTTCTATGGAATCCGAAACTTCAACCCTATACACATAAAACCTTGTGACAATAATGAAGAAGACGAAGTTCAACAAGTTTAGTACAGCAAAAAATGCATAGTAGTAATCAAGATGAGACTCATTAAGATTGTTCAAAATCCACCCTTTGTGACCATGTTCCTTAGTGATGTGTGAGACTGTTGAGAGTAAGAAGGAACTGATGAAATTTCCAACACCTATGGTAGTTGTGGAATATGAAGTCCCAATACTCTTCATGCTTTCAGGGGCTTGATCATAGAAAAACTCAATTTTTGCAACCTCTAAGAATGCATCAGCTGTTCCCATTAGTATAAACTGAGGAAGCAAAATGAATATGGTTAGAGGAACCTGTCCTCCACTTTCAACTACTCCATGTTCTTTAGCCATTTTAAGTCTATATCTTTCTATTCCAGATGCAATGACCATAATCAATGTGTGGATAACAAGACCAATTCCCATTCTTTGAAGAAGGGTAATCCCTCTTGGATTCTTAGTGAACTTTTGCATGATTTTTACAAAGAAACAGTCATAGAGCACAACACAGATAAGTAAAGACAATGTGACAAATGCAGTTAAACTTGCTGGTGGGATTTTGAAGCTTCCCATGTGTCTGTCAAGAGTTGTTCCTTGTTTTACAAAAAGGGTGTTTATCTGAGCCAACATTGTACTAGGAACAAATGTAGCAACCAAAATAGGAATCATCCTTAACATCTGTTTTGTCTCCTCTACTTGTGTAACAGTACATAACATCCATGGACTAATTGAACCTGTTTTGACACATGCCTTGTCGAGGAACCTATACAAATATATGTTTTTAATTATTATTTTTTAAACACTGATCATCATTGAGTGTATTAATAGTACAATTAACTGAATTTAGTTTATACCTTAAAGTTGGAGTGGAATCAATTCTGTAACTCCCTTTCTTTGCATATTGTTCCTTGTGAAGCTCATATAGTTCTTTAGGGTCACGAGGGATAGGCACTTTCCATTTTCTTATAGCAGCCACTATGACCCTAGCCATTCTAGTAAAGGTACTACCTGCAGGCAATTTGTGTCTATAGAAGGGTGTTCCTGCCAAGAATATAACGATTGATGTTGCTAGTCCTAGTGCTGGTAGAGCATATCCAAGAGTCCATCCCACATTATCTTGGATATATACTAGAACTGTGTTTGCAAAAAGGGTTCCAAAGAAGATGCTGAACATCCACCAATTGAAAAAGGAGAGCTTGTGTGATTTTTCTTTAGGGTGAAAATCATCAAATTGGTCAGCTCCAATGG
This sequence comes from Oxytropis ochrocephala, assembly GCA_020916435.1. Lineage (NCBI taxonomy): Eukaryota > Viridiplantae > Streptophyta > Magnoliopsida > Fabales > Fabaceae > Oxytropis > Oxytropis ochrocephala. Next base: position 25,187,959 of record CM037090.1, on the reverse strand, counting down.
TGGAGATGTTGGGTTTGGTTCCACCTGTTCCTATTGCTAGAGTGTAAAGTGCACCATAGAACACAGCTAATTGTAATGTGGAGGCTTTCTTGCATTTTGTCACATCTGTTTCAAAGCATGCTGGTGGCTTTAGGCTAGTGAGGGACACTGCTAGTGTAAGTAGACACATACCCTGCCCATAACCAACATGTACAGATATTAAACAATTAATTAAATTTCTTGTCCAAAAAGTTGATTTAAGATTCAGAGTGATAGATATATACATTAATTCAAGTATATTAAAAACAGGTATATATCCAATCTTTTTCGCTTTGTTATCCATCCTTTCGCTTCTAACTTAAAAACTATCCAAGTCAACAAAGATTACTAGACAAAATTTGTCATTGCTATTAGATTCTTTAACTTATATACTAATTTAAACTTTTCTTTATTGTGGCTGAACCCACTAGGCCCACCACAAACACAACATGATCTTAATTATTATATAGAGTAGTTGTGAACTTTTAGTGGTGTTTATAACTTGAGTTATTCTGTATATATGTAGATACAAAAACATGCATGCTAGCCTGTCTGTCTATATTATTATATTGACCTTAAGAACCAAATATACTTGGCCAGACGGCATATATAATATGACAACCATGAAAACCGCGGTCCAGTCCACTAGCGCGAGTCATTATCAATATACTGCGTGTTTTCAACCAAACTCACTCCCTATGACTTACTGGGACAGTTTTCTACTACCTACTATGTTCGTTTTAGATGTATTATTAGTATTGGACTTGATTAAATTAGTGTTGTACAGAAGATCAATTTTAATCTATAGGAGTGTTTATAACATTATTTAATTATTAATTTTGTATTATTAGATGTATACATCGATCATGCATGCATGCCCTTGAATGGTTTGCTTGATGCAAGATTCCTTTGTTTGGTACCAATCAAATGCGATAATTATGGTCGACCGATAGCTACTAGGTAGATTGACTATTGAGGTCAAAAAGGTATGAACGAGATCTTCCATTCCATCCATAATAATGGTGAAAGTAACAGCCACTTTTAGCGAACTAGCTTGAGTCGGTTTCATGATACATATCTCATATTTTAATGTGTTTTGATATATACAAATAATAATAATATGCTTAAAGATTCGAGTTTTTCTCTTACTCATACAAGTTCACAAGTACTGTGACAAAATTGAATATGGTCAAAATACGCGGACTTAAATATTGCGGGAGTGATTAGGTGCCTTTAGGATGGGAGAGAAATTCATATCTTTAGCTATTTGATTCTATCTCACTCTTCAATTATTTTTTCTCATATTATCTAATATTCTCTTTCATTTTTTTCCCTCCAAAATAGGTCTAAAGTTACCAAAAATACATATGACTAAAGGCACTCGATCCAAATCCTAAATATACGGAGATCAAAACTTATATATATATATATATCTTTGCCTTTGCGGCTAGCTATTTAAGTTGTTATATGCAGAACCAACTGGCTATATGTGCCAAAGATCTTGGCCGAATATTATCCCACCCTTTCTAGCTAACATGTGGGAGTTAATTAATAATTGAACTCAATCAATTATTGGCACTATAATCTTTGGAAGAAATTAAAGCCACAGTATGGTCTATGTAGACACTCTAGATATATCCTCAGTACTTATTGTGATTGAAATCAATGCCTGCCGTGATTTCAACTACTCATTTGGACAGATTATTATTATTAAAAAAAATGATTATGATAAGTCAAACTGAATAATGTCACAAAATCAAGCTTCTGGATGATGATTATTATATATTAAAAAAGAAGACTAAAAAAGAAAGATCGAATTGAAATTAAACTCTGTTAAAAGAAACATATAGATAGTTTGAGAGTTAATTACCGAGAGATAAATAGTGGAGGCAATGAGAAAAGTCCAATAGCGACCAAGATGAGCATCAGCAACGTAAGCGCCTAATATGGGTGTTATCCAAATGGTCCCAACCCAATTGGTAACATTGTTTGCAGAAGCCACAGTGCCTTGGTGAAGCTTCTTTGTTAGGTACAGAATCAAATTTGATGATATTCCATAATAAGCCATTCTTTCAAATACCTCATACACTGCAATATTTCAATGCAGCCAAAAGTAACAGCCTGTCGTTTATGAGTGTATATCCCTATGAAATTTGTAGAAAGTAGGTAGACTATTTTTTTACATGAAAAAGGAGACTATATATTTTTCATCCAGAGTGAGTGTAAACTCGTGTATTTGGATAACATCGCAGGCAAAAAAATTTAAAATATTGCTACGATAAATGGGCTCATGCATTAAATAACCAAACCTAATGTACGATTGATTAAAATATTTGTTATAAAAATTGAAGCGCGCTCATACATTAATTAAGCAAGTGAGATTAAACTCATGAATTTAATTATGTGATGCGTTCAAAACAAAGGAAGAATATATTTATGTAGCCAATGGGGTTCCAACACAAGTGGTATTCACATCACTGCTTGTTTGTAGTTGCAAAGAGCTGTGGAACAGGGGAAAAAAGTCGCAGATCAAAATAACTTGTTAAGTAATGGTTTTGTTTTGAAAACGTACGAACTAACGAGCTAATTAATATGATATGACTGGTCTGGCAGGCACTAAGCAAAGAGGCCAAATCAATTATCCATGGAAGCGAGAGTTAAGCTAAAGTCTTAAGTCAACCACAGTGAAAGACACGATTATTTGTGTTTACTTACTTTAAAGAGGCCAAATAAATTTGTGTTTCAACAAAATCAAACACACAGTTATAAGACTAATTTAAGGAGGAGAGAGAGTGAGAGCTAGCTAGGGAGGTTACCAACAACAAAGGAGCAAGCTTTCCAACCACCAGTTTTGGATCTAAGAACAGGTTTCCCTTTAAGACTTACGGTTCCATCTTCAGTGTACTCCTCCTCAGCATTCACCACCCTCCCCTCTTCCATCCTCATCTTTATTTTTTATATATATATATATACTTCCTTTGCTCTTTTAATTGGAACGCGCGCAGATGAGGATGAGACACCTCTATACACAGCTCTATCCAAATACAAAGCATTTATAGACCTCACCTTGTTGGTAATTTGGTATACTTCTACTCTATTATGGATGGACCCACGATTGTTACAATTCAACCTTGCCACTTCACTTTTCTTTTCCTCTACTCATGTTTTTCTTTCCTACTATACACATACAGTAACATATATAAGTCAAATGAAAATACAAAATGTCCATTATTTTAATTTTCAAATGATAAAAAAATAAACAAAAACAATCCTTAATAATGAGTGGGTCATTCTACTAGGATTCTCTCTCTCTCTCTCCATAGACCTCACTACTAAAAACCAGTTTTATCTATTATTTTCTCTCTCCCTTCGGGCCCTGCATGACAAAATATTTTATTTTTTTCTCTCTCTCTCTCTTCACCAATGAGCCCTTGGGAACTGTTCGGTACCTAGGTCTCAGAGTTGGTCCTTGGCCCGGGGTACTTTGAAGAAGAGTTCCAAGAAATAGATTGGAAGGCACTCGAAAGATTGTTGTCCGCGCTCGGGTAGAAGATTATCGTCGCGCGATCCCGAGATGAATTGTAGGCCCACGTCGGGTGGGAGGTACCTGCAAGACACTCCGACGCTCAACTCAATATGTGGCCGAGGTAGAGAAAATAAGAGAGAGAGAGAGAGAGAGGAGGGAGGGAGAGAGAGAGCTCTGAGAGAATAATGTAGTGAAATGAGCGAAACGTACCATGATAGAAGGGTGAAGCTCTATTTATAGAGTAGTCGGGCGTACCGTAGCCGTCGGTCTCGCGAGAACCGAGCGGATCGTGCCGCACTGGGTGTTAAGAAGTACTTGGGCCATGCTGCTTGAGAGATATTGGGTTGGCCCAACGACCAATGGGGGCTTCATAGCCCAGTTCGGAACAAGAACATTTCACCAACTTCAAGCAGATCTTGTGAAGCATATTTGGGAGCATATTTTCTCTTTTTGACATTATTTTAAATCAAATGTAATTTTCGCTTTTTCTTTCTTTTCAATAAAATGAGACAGAGTACTCTTTTTCTTTACTTTTTGAAGCAGAAGAGATTAAACACTTATAAGGAACTAACATTAAAAAAGTATAAATGAATGGGGTGTACACGTGGGTCTCACTTATGGAAAAAAAAATGAGAGGTACTCAATTGTAGTTGCTCTAACAGATGATGAATAAAGATTCTTTTTGCATTGATTTATACGACCTGCAAAAATATTATTTGGAAAAGAAAAAACTACAAAAGTATACCCCAAATGTATGGGATACAGAGGAAATACACGTATAATAGATTTATTTTTTATTTAAATTATGTATATTATACCCATATAACACTGAACTTAATTTAATATAAAAATAAATGTATTATACGAATATTCTCTCTGCTTCCCGTACATATTCATATTTTAGTATACTTTTAGCAACTTTTTTTGTCCAAATAATATTTCTCTTACATACCGGCACAAACCTTTCTGAGACTGTGTGATCAGCTTATTTGAAAACAATTTATGATATGTTTATAAGTTGTTTTTTGTAAGGCCTAAGTTGCCTTTGGAATAATTATTAATTTTTTTTTGAAGCAAAAATAATTATTAATACTGTTAATTTTAAAAAATAAAAACAGATTTATCAATTGAGAGATAAATTTGTTTCAACTTTGAAAAACACAAAATAGAATTACATAAATCTGGTTTCCATTTTCAAAACATCAAAACGAATTTATCTTTCAAATCGATAAATTGGATGTGCAAAAAAAAAGACTAAACGAATTTATCTTTAATCCAGTTTGGGATTTTTTTTTTAACAAAAACAAAATTATCAAATCAAACATAATTCAGGTTTGAAACTTTTTTTTTGGAGGAAACAAATTTAAGGTAATTTCATTTTGCGAAAAAAAATGGCTACAGAATTTATGGTAAATCTGTTTGGCCACTTACACGTGGTTTTGCGGAATTAAGTTGTGAAAAGTGTGTTGGAGTTTTTGGGTTTTTGTTAGTGGAGAGGGTAAAATGGGATCTTCATGTTTTTTTTTTTTTTTTTTTTTTTTTTTCATGTTTTTTTGTTAAGAGAGTATGATTTCATTGCACTGGACAATGCCCAAACCATACAATTCAAACTAGTATTTTACCCGTGTATACACACGAGTGATACTGTATTTATTATAATTTTTTATGAAATTGTAAATACTCGCTATTTGACTTAAAAACCCTCGCTATTTGCTCCGTTTTTTGTAGTGACCCCCGTTGGCACTCCCGTTGGCCCGCCCATCGGCGCTCTGGTTGCCTCTTTCATTGGTCATTCCATTGACACTCCCATTGGCACTCCCGTTGCCACTCTTGTTGCCACGTGTTTACTCATTTTTGTATGATTTACTCATTTAATTATATTCATTTAATTCATTTAATTATATAAAAGTTATTTAGTAAATTTTGGTAATGGTTAAAGTTTGTTATGCAATTCTTAGTGATTATATTGATTTTGATTTTAATACATTTATTAAAGAGATTATAGTAAATAGTAAATTTTAGATGGAGTAAAAATGAAGAAAAAGAAAAATGAGATTTAATGTAAAAAATGCACTCCCGTTGTCGTTGTCGATCTCAAGTCAGACTCTCGTTGTCACTTCTGTTCCCATGTGTTTAATCTAATTTTTTCTATATGATTTAATATTAATTTAATTATAAAAAAGAAATTTTGTCATATTTGGTAGTGGTTAATATTCGTTTTACAATTCTTAGTGGATAAATTATTTGATTTTAATAGTTTTAATAGAGAGATTATATTAAATAGTAAATTTTAGGTTATTTAATAATTGAGTATAATATTAATTTATTAAAAAATAATAATTTAAAACTTTAGTTAGAAGTAAGTACTTTTTTACAATTGTTGTGGTTAAATTGATTAATTTTATTAATTTGAGTTGATTATAAAAATAGTTACTAAATTTTATTTTTTAGAACAAATAAAAGTTTGGTGTAGTTTTGTCTTTTAGTAGCCAAAAAGTAGTTTTGTCTTTTAGTGGCCAAATGACTATTTAACTCTAGTATTGTAATTATGGAAGGAGGATAGTTTAGTAAATTTGGTGGAGAAACTAAAATGGCACCACACATAAGAAGTGGGCTCATTTTCACAAGTTCACAACACCAAATTAACCAAACCCCAGGGGGCGTAGAAATAAAATCCAAAGGTTCTAATAGCGAAACATTACAACAAAAGGGCTAAAACAAGGCCCAGAGAATGAGAAGAGTCCTCGACTGAAACTCGTCCTCAAGCTTCCCGCTCTCTCTACTTTGCAACGCCAAACGCGGAGCATGTCTCATCTCCCCACTGCAAATCGATTCCGCGTCCCGTGTCAGAGAGCTACTTCGCCTTTGTTGAGGAATGACGAAAAAGGAGTTTGCCCTCTCTTCATCCCTATTCTGTGCCTGCTGCAAATCAATACATTTTGGTGAATAACCAGCCGGTTTGACAGCATCAGCAGCGAGCAATGAAGTAGAGCAGTTGTCGTTTTTTCCCAAAAGATGACCAAAATAGTTGGCTCCTAAACTCACATTCATGTATAGGGCCATTGTTCTCCCTCACAAACCCCAATCTCGTAAAACCCTTCCACGCCCTTCTTCTCCCTCACAACGTACCTGTGATAGTATATTACATTTACCTGAACAATGGTTATTTGCCTAGTTTTTTTTACTGTTTTACTCTAGTTTAACCTAAAAGTTTTACACTTGCGTTGCTAGTAGTGTATTACAGCTGTCATTTTCATTTCTTGAAATGTTGTACTGTACTAACGGGAAGATTCCCCCTTTTTGTGGTAGTGCTTATATACACTCCACTCCACTCCACCCATCAATGAAATGGTACACATTGAATGCAAATTTTGCAGATCTAATACTCTCTCTCTCTCTCCGAATCCTCATTCTTATCTTGAGGTTCCTTGAGCTGGAGCTCCCTTCTATCCAAAATACTACAACACAACCATGATGGCCAGAGCTGCTGCATCTTCTTTCAGGCGTTATGTGTTCAGCTCTACCGCCGCACTCACCAAACCTCCGTTGCTCGCAGCGCGTCGATTTCTTCTCCCAATTTCCCAGACCATCTTTCCATCACTCTCTGCGGCAGCCCGCTTTGGAGGAATCCGGTGCCAATGGGGCTTCTCTGACCTCGACACCAATCGCTGGCTCGTCATCATGGATAAGCCCGGAGGTGAAGGTGCCTCCAAGCAGCAGATGATCGATTGTTATGTCCAAACCCTAGCTAAAATCCTCGGCAGGTCAAACACCGTTTTTTCTTTTCTCTTTCGCTTTTTGGTTTTTCGCTGTTGGGTCATTTGAGTTCTGATAATGGGTAATTTATCCTTTTGGCTATTTGCTTCGGTGTTGGTTTCCAGTGAGGAGGAAGCTAAGAAGAAAATTTACAACGTGTCTTGTGAGAGGAATCCTCTCACAAATTACAACTTTGGATTTGGCTGTAAGATTGATGATGAGACAGCAAAGAAGCTTGAAGGTATTTTCTTCAGTTATGGATCCTTTGAATGAATTATTTTGTTGCTTGTTATTTCTTTTTCTCGCTTTATATATTTAGCATTTCTGTCTTTCATTGAGCAGGGTTGCCCGGTGTTTTGTTTGTCGTCCCTGTCCCTGATTCTTATGTTGATCACGAGCACAAGGACTACGGTGGTGAGAATTGTGTTTTTTGGTTTTATATACTTGAATACTTGAATTGTTTTTCCGTCTCAGTGACTTCTTATCGAATTTTTTTTTTCAACTTGTGTTTTTCTTGTTTTGAAGCCACATAGTCGGATTCTCTATGTTTCCAAACCGTAATTCTCCTTTAGTAATAGGATGATAGGCACATGTTATCCATCTAGGATGTAAAACCTAAAATATGTACTGGGGTGACAATTGTATTTGGACCTGACAAGTAGCTGCAATAGGATGGACATTTATCAGCCAAACGAATTTAAATTTTATCTGTCAAATAACAGTGTGGTTATGTTTTAAAATCGGATCTGAAATGTCTTTCAATAGTATCTTTTGGATAGTTTTTATGAACTGAGTTAGATATTCATATTTTTTTTACTTATAGATAAGTATTTTTGTTTTATCTAGGAAACTTTAGTGCCTGCGCACCCACCGAGATGGCCACACTATTCCACGGCTGCGACTACAATCACTGGCTCATCCTTATGGATAAGCCTGGCGGTGAAGGTGCCTCCAAGCAGCAGATGATCGATTGTTATGTACAAACCCTAGCTAAAATCCTTGGCAGGTCAAACACCTCTTTTTCTCTTCGGTCGCTTTTTGGTGAATTTCAATGTCCTTTTGATTTTTTGTCTGTTGGGTCATCAGGGTTCTGATAAAATAGATACTTCCAATCCCTATTTTGTGTTATAGATTCCTGGGTGTTATGGTTCATGAGTAATTTATCCTTTTGCCTATTTGCTTTTGTTGCTGGTTTCCAATAGGGAGGAAGCTAAGAAGAAGATTTACAACGTGTCTTGTCAGAAGGACCTTGCATTTTTTGGATGTGAGGTTGACAAGGAGACATCTAAGAAGCTTGCAGGTATTTTGTTCTGTGATGGATGCCTTTGAATGTATTATTTCGTTGCTTGTTTTTTTTTCTTTTTCTCGAGTTATGTGTTTAGCATTCCCGTTTTTCATGGACCAGGGTTGCCTGGAGTTTTGAATGTCCTTGCGGATTCTTATGCAGATCCCGTGCACAAGGACTATGGTGGTGAGAATTTTGTGTTTTTTGGTTTTAGACTTGACTTGTTTTCCGTCTTAGTGGCTGCTAATGTAGATATATTTTTGTAACTTGTGTTTTTTTTTTGCTTTGAAGCCTCCTAGTCTGATGCAATGATTGGCGACACATTTTGTTCTCTATGTTCCTAAACTGTGATTCTTCTTTAGTAATAGGATAAACTCAACTAGATGTCACGTGAAATGAAGAAAATGGTAGCCCTATTCTTGCTCGTGTCCTCTCAGCTGGCACACAGCAGGACTTTAAGTTGATTCAGTGGGTAGGACTGAGCCTATTACATTACAGGCCCACTTTCTTGCTCTTAGTAACCTTCTCTGTTGTCGGATATTCATTTTAAAATTTTGCGATTCTTGGTTACCTAAGCTGTTGTTTTCTTATAATATATGTTGGCTCATGTTAATAATTCTAAATTATTTGCCGCAGCTGAATTATTTGTGAATGGGGAGATTGTCCAGAGATCACCTGAAAGACAGAGAATGGTGGGAACTAAGTACGCTTTTGAATTTGATGAAGACTAAACCCTCAATTTGATCGCTATACTACCACTCTTTTTCTAATTAGGTCCCTGAACTCTAGAAAATGAATAAATAATCTCTAAACTATTTTGAATTCATCAAATTAGGCCCCTCAAATACTCTCAAAATAGGTGAGGGAGTGATAATTCAGGAACTAATTTGATGGATTTAAAATAGTTTAAAGATTATTTATCCCTTTTCTATAGTTTAGGGACCAAATTGGAAGAGAATAATAGTATAAGAACCAAATTGCGCGATTCAAAATATCTTTGTTTGTTCTCTATCACCCAATCAAATGGGAGAATTATTGTTTTGTTGGTTCCCGGTAGCTACTGTTGACTTAACCTACTAGATAACTAAAGTTGACTTATCCTACTAGTAGCTAGCTAGCATTCCATAATATGATGGTAACAGCCACTTTTAGCAAAACTAGTTTGAGTTGGTTGGTGGATGTTATGGTCCACAAATCCTTAGATTTGTGTACCATATCCAAGTTAGTAGTAAACCTATAATATCCTGTTGTGCAGGTTCTATTTTGTTTTTGTTTTGGACTAGTGGTTTGAGATATAATATTAGACACACAAGCTTGGGCATGTTTGGATCGACTTAGTGTGTGTTTGGTTTGGCGGTGACGATAATTGATTTTGGCAGAATTGATTTTGTAGAATTGATTTTTGTTAAAAGCGAGTTCAAGCTAACGTGATTTTCGTTTGGATACATTTACGAAAAAGTGATTTTCATTAGTTCTTGTTGTTTGGATATGTTTAATCATAATTGCTTTTGAGTGTGAAATTACTAAAATGGGTCTCTGGCTAAAACTATATCAAAAACTTAATAAATGATAAAATACACTGTAAATACTGAATTAACATATAAAATATTTAATTTATAATTTAAAACAAATTATTAATATCATTATTATTAGTATAGAATATTTTTTTTTGACAAAAAATAGTATTGAAAACTTATTATAATAATAATTGTTCTATTCATTATTATTAGCGAAAAACAAGTTGAGGAGGCAAAGTTTTAAGTATTATGGTGTTGATAGTAATGTTATTGGTTTTAAAACATTAGGCCCAATAAAGATGCTCCACTGAGCCCAATCCTGCTTGCATCTTCCCTAACCTAGCAACACAAACCAGAACAACGCCACTGAAACTGTAAACATGAAAATGCAGAAAAGTCATGGGTAATAATGGAATAGATGGAAGATTGACAACCATAAGCTTCAGAATCAAGTTTGTGTTGCCGTGGAAGCTTGGATTTGTAGCTTCTACTAGAATCGGTTCTGGAAGGGGGAAGCGCTTTTCATGTAAAAAACCCAAACAAGATTTTGCAGCATGTAATCACGAAAGTGGACAAAAAAAAGCGCTTCCATTGCTCCCACCGCCAATCCAAACAGGTACTTAAATATTTAGAGATCAAAAAAAGAAATATCTGTTATCCGTGGCAATGCTATACGGACTCAATGATCCACTTTTAAGGAATTATTGAATATACTCTTCAATTTTATTACCCAAGAGCACTTGGATGAGATGGTAAATGGTGGTCTCTTCCAGGTTTAACTCGCAGGATCGAATCAGGGAGGCAGCAGGCGTGCAGCGATGTTAAATCTCTTGGCGAGAGAAACACGCTAATCGATTGTGGTCTACATTTCGAGGATTAGGAGGTGTATCCTCCTCATGTACACTTCCCTTAAATGTAGGAATGTGGGTACCGCATTTTGACTTGGTCTCTCATGATATTTTTTTCACAAATAATACAATAACAATCCGGACTTTTAATAAACAATGATACGACCCCATTAAGACCAAAAAACAACCTCCAAGCTCACATAGACTAAGCAGCCACGTTCCGTCAATTTTGCCTCAGTCTGAGTCTTGCCTTGGCTGATTCTACATCAGCCCGATTAGGCACCTCGACTGCTTATCTTTATCGTGTGGTCATATATAGTCAATTAAATTTTAAGCGACTTATTTTGTATTTTGCCGATAGGAGTCGACCCCTGATTAACTGATTATACGTTAGTTGATTAGCCCTCAACTTAATTGTTAAGTTATATAACATGTAATATGTCTGTGGCTTTTGTCATTTCATTAACGAAGTTTGAGCATTTGAAAAAAAAATTAGTGTTTTTTTTTAACGGGGAAATAAATATTTCCATTAACTACCACTCAAATCCGAGACAATAACAACAATAATATAACCAACAGTTTCTTCCATCCAAATAGAATCAATATTAATCCAAAAAAAAAAAAAAAATCAGTGTTGGTTGTTAGTAAAAAAGCTTTTTACTACTTGAAAAGAAAACTCATCTTTAGGAATGGATATCATAATACTATATTTTCTCCATTTTAAAGAAAAAAAGTATTTTTGGTAAAAAAAAAAGTATTTGTCAAAATAAAAATAAAAGCAAATATAAAGAAATTCTCGCAATATATACAAACAAATAGGACAGATTGGGATTAGGTTTTGCATAGCCACAAGCAGGCAAAAACCCTAATCTCGCTAAACCTTACACTCCCTCTCCTCCTCCCTCCCTCACAACCATGTTGGCCAGATCCGTTGCATCTTCTTTCACACGCCTTACAATGCGCCTTCTCTCCACCTCTACCACCACCACCGCCGCCGTCGCATTGGCCAAATCTCCGTTTCTCGCATCGCGTCGACTTCTTCTCCCAATGTCCCAAGCCATCGTCCCATCACTCTCTTCGACTGCGCGCTTCATAGGAATACGGTGCCGAGTTAACCGTGCTGGTGATTCGGCTTACTCGCCCCTCAACTCGGGTGGGGAGAATTTCAACGACCGAGCACCCACCGAGATGGCGCCACTCTTCCCCGGCTGTGACTACAATCACTGGCTCATCGTTATGGATAAGCCCGGCGGTGAAGGTGCCACCAAGCAGCAGATGATCGACTGTTATGTTCAAACCCTAGCTAAAATCGTCGGCAGGTCAAACACCGTTTTTCTTCTCTTTGTTGCTTTTCGGTTTTGTTTGACACATTTTTGTATCCTTTTAATTTTTCCTCTGTTGTGTCACCTGGGTTCTGAAAAAATAGATACTTTCAATCCCAATTTCTGGTTTTAAATTTCTGGGTGTTATTGTACATGGGTAATTTATCCTTTTGGCTATTTTCTTTTGTTGCTGGTTTCAGTGAGGAGGAAGCTAAGAAGAAGATTTACAACGTGTCTTGTGAGAGGTACTTTGGATTTGGATGTGAGCTTGACGAGGAGACATCTAATAAGCTTGAAGGTATTTTTTTTCTGTAATAGAAGATGCCTTTGAATTATAGTTGTTTTGCTGTTTTTCTCCTTTTCTCGCGTTATGTGTTTAGTATTTCCGTTTTTCATGGAGCAGGGTTGCCTGGAGTTTTGTTCGTCCTCCCGGATTCTTATGTTGATCCCGAGAACAAGGACTACGGTGGTGAGAATTTTGTGTTTTTTGGTTTTATACTTGAATTGTTTTCTGTCATCGTGACTGCTAATGGAGATTTACTTTTTGCAACATGTGTTTTTCCTGCTTTGAAAGCCACCCAAACTGTGATTCTTCTATAGTAATAGGATAGTATTGTCACCTTGTCCATATAGGATTTGAAATCTAGGATATCTGCTGGGGTGCATTCTTATTTTTGCAACAAGATGGATTTTTACGTCAAATGAATTTAAATTTTAGCCTGGGTACGAGTGTGGTTTAACTACAGTACCTAGTTCACATGAGAACCCGCACAGTGTGGTTATGTTTTAAAAACTCGGATCTGAAAAATCTTTCAATTGTATATTTGGATTTTTTTTTCAACTGAGCTAGATACATTGCACTAATAAATAAATATTTTTGTTTTTTCTAGTAAACTTTCGTATTACAATAGTATTTTTGTTTTTATTACCTTACAAAGCACATTAAAGCGAGATTATATAACTATATACTCCCTCCGGACCTATTTATAAGCAAAAAGTCACTTTTTAGGTTCATTGGAAAACTAATGTATTTGGACTACATTATAGTCTAAATACATTAGTTTTCCAATGAACATAAAAAGTGTTTTTTTGCTTATAAATAGGTCCAGAGGGAGTATTACCTTTAACTTGGGCTATGGGATATGGATAGGGGACCTGTGGTCTTCTTAAATGCGGGTATGGCGACATATTGTTGATACCTTGTCCATTTCCATCCCTAGATGCATTAAGTGACTTCGTGAAATAGTTCTTGTCTGGTATGCTTCATGGAGTTGCTTTTGTAGTAAAATGATTCTAGCGTTTTTGATGATTTTTATGTGTGGAGCTTACCAAACCTTACATTTCCAGTTTTTGTTATTTATTTTGTGAGGAATGTCTTACTGTCTATCCATTTCAGATAATCTAGCTAATCTTACATTAGCTTGTGTTGGTCTTTATTGAGTCTCTTTTTTAACTTGTGATGGTTGACTGTTCTTTATGGAGATGGATAATCTCTGATGTAGAAATTAAATTAGAAGTCGGCATCTGCTCAATTTATGTTCTTTTAGCCATTACAAGTTTGCGTTTTGTTTAAAACTAAAATTAATAGACCATTCTTAGTTGCTGGCATTGGGAAGCAAGATTGAGGGAGCTATTATTTATTGTTCATTATAGTTTGTGATGGTTCCCTTCTTTCTGGTCTCCCGTTATCAGCAGTCCATCTAGTTGGCAAAGCTGATGACTCTCAATTTTTATGTGTAATGGCCACTTTGATTGCTAATGGATTCACATAAATTCCCTCTGATCCTTTTTCTGTTGCTTCAAAATCTTATGGAGGTTTAGAATTGAATGGAGTTGATACATAAATCACTTAATATCACCTCTTTTTCCAAGCTGTCATTTCTATTTTTCTTTTTCTTTTTCTTTTTCTTTTTCATAAGTTGTAGACGTATATGACCCTAGTTTTCATCATTTATATTGAAATGCCTTTTGTAAAGAAAGTGATTGTGCTATTTACAGTGACACACTCATGCAAGCAGAGACCAATTACATAGTATTTACTAGCAGTCCATCTTGGCAAAGCTAGTAACTCTGAGTTATGTCTAGCTTTGTATGCTAATGGACTGATAGGGAATTTCCCTCCTCTTTTTCTGTTCTCTCTCTAATTTATGGAGTTACAGTCATTGGAGTTGATACATAAATTACTTGGCATTGTCTGTGCTCCAGTCCAGGCCATTAAAGCCTCTACTTTGGTCACAGATTTGCTTATGCTATTTTAGTCGTGTTTTCTAGAAGTCCATCTTGGCAAAGCTAATAACTTTCTGAGTAATGCTTAGCTTTGAATGTTAATGGACTGATAGAGAATTTCCCCTCCTCCTGTTCTGTTCTCTCATTAATTTTTGGAGTTACAGAGGCATTGGAGTTGATACATAAATTACTCAGTAAAGCCATTAATGTGTTTTTTCGCGATGAATAATTCAGCTTTTGTTGTTTTAATCAGTAATTCCTAGTAGTCCATCTTGGCAAAGCTAATAACTTTCTGAGTAATGTCTAGCTTTGAATGCTAATGGACTGATAGAGAATTTCCCTCCCTCTGTTCTGTTCTTTCACTCATTTATGGAGTTGCAGAACCATTGGAGTTGATACATAAATTACTTGGCAGTGCCTCTTCTCAAGGCTTTAATACCTTTCTTATGACAAAACACTGTTAATTGGGGACAAAGCAAGAAAATAAATTAAATTGTAGTTACTTAATCAACATATTAATGAAGGACCAATAGTAGCACATTTGAAAACATTAGGGACAAACAAAGATACTTAGTAATCAACCCTACAATTTAATTCCTAGTAGTCCATCTTGGCAAAGCTAATAACTTTCTGAGTAATGTCTAGCTTTGAATGCTAATGGACTGATAGAGAATTTCCCTCCCTCTGTTCTGTTCTTTCACTCATTTATGGAGTTGCAGAACCATTGGAGTTGATACATAAATTACTTGGCAGTGCCTCTTCTCAAGGCTTTAATACCTTTCTTATGACAAAACACTGTTAATTGGGGACAAAGCAAGAAAATAAATTAAATTGTAGTTACTTAATCAACATATTAATGAAGGACCAATAGTAGCACATTTGAAAACATTAGGGACAAACAAAGATACTTAGTAATCAACCCTACAATTTAATTCGTTCTATACATTAATCATTCTACCAACTTGTATTGGTTGGGAGACTAAAAATAACCAACCCTACATTTTAGTTTGCTCTATAATCATGCTACCAAACTTGTCTTGGTTTGTAGTTGCAAAAGACTTTAAATATTTTGTATTGTATTTAGAATGTTTTAAAAAAATCATTTTCTTGCTGTTATTCTAGTGAAGAATGTCTTCATCCGCTGTCCATCTTGTCAAAACTGTGTTATAATTAGCTTTGAATCCTAATGGGCGGATGTAATATTATTCAACCCCCCACGGAATTTCATCTTGGTTCATTGATTGAACATTTTACAGTTTCTTTAATATGCTGACTTATGTTAATAATTCTAAATTACTTGGTGCAGCGGAATTATATGTGAATGGAGAGATTGTCCAGAGACCACCTGAAAGACAGAGAAGGGTGGAGCCACAGCCTCAAAGGCATCAAGACAGACCAAGATACAATGACCGGACAAGGTATGTCCGTCGCAAGGAAAACATGCGGTGAAAGACTGGTTTTTATTAAGAAGAGGACCCTGATGTACATAACGTGGAAGTGGTGCATTAGATGCACTATTTAATTCTCGTGCTTCTGGAATTCTGGTGGGGCTGGTAACTGAAGTTGCTTGTAATTGAACTTGTATCAGGTGGATTCCTCTTTGTTATCTTTTCCTATGAACAGAATCTTGAGCATGAATATTGAATGCTATGGTTATCGTCCTGGTATTGTAATGCACACTGCACTGAAATATCGGAGTTCCTTGGTTATTTTGTTTACTCATTTTTTTCATGTCTTATTTCCAAGTGACGGGTCAAGAAAATAAAAGTCGTGTTCCGTGGTTGTTGTGAAATTTTTTGTTTTAGGTAAAAAAACATGGAACGGAGAAGTTTTCGTTGACTTGTATTTCACTACCGTAATAGTTATTTGTTTCAAAAACAGGGAGTAAATTGGTAATGTGGGTTTCTTATGTTTCTCCCTACCATTTGAAGAAAACTGGTTATATTATCTTAATGGTTTATATTTTGATTTAGTATTTCTTTCCAATGTGTACGTACTTTCTCTTGTGTAGTATTTGACATATATTTGTAGTAAATCGAATTTTCTTTTATTTCAATTTTCACTCTATTTTCTTGACTTAACTATACTTTTGGTTCTTGTTGTATTGGATTAAACTTGGAACGGTTAGGGTATTGGGTTAGTAGGTTGCTGGTCAGTTTGAAGGGTAACTAATCTAACTATATGACTTGGTATGAATAAGATTTATGCTAAAATAATATGAAAATTAAAAAAATATATGATATTATAAGTTAGAGTAAATTGGTTAGTATGTATTAACTGCACAAACACTAAATTGTGGTTAGTATGTACTAGCCATTAGATTGTTGTATAATGGTTATCGAAAAATTTAGTAATTGTTATTAAGAAATTCTTTAGTATCATAAGGCTTTGCCTATAACTCAATACCTTCAAATTTGGATTAATTGAATAATAAAATAAAATTTTGAAATTAATAATTATTCATATTGAATAATATTACACATGATAATGATTAAATCAGTTTTGCAATCTATTCCAACATACTTCATGAGCCTCTTCTCAATACCATCTTCGCTTGTCACTGAAATTGAGCGTATGCTCAATGGGTTTTGGTGGGGAGGTAATGGTGGAGTCACTAGGGGGATAAGGTGGATGGCATGGGAGAAGCTTGTGTGTCTAAGAAACTTGGAGGTATGGGGTTCCGGAACTTAAAATCTTTTAATCTTGCTCTCTTGGGGAAGCAAGGTTGGCGTCTACAAACACAACCGGATCTTTTGGTTTCTTGCTTTATAAAGAAAAATATTTCCCTCATAGTGATTTTTTGCATGCCACTAAACGAAGTAACGGGAGCTTCGTTTGTAATAGTATTTTTAGCTCCCAAGACTTGTTACGCCAAGGTGCTTTATGGAGTATAGGGAGTGGTACCTCAATTCGGTTGTTTGAAGATCAATGGACCAATAATGCCTCTCAAGTTCGGCCAAGGGAGCCATGTATGTATAACCCACTTCTTCGTGTTGATTACTTAATTGTGCAAGGTAAGTGTTGGAATGAGCCGTTGATTCGTTTTATGTTGGACGGTCCCTCTAGTGATGCGGTATTGTCAACACCGTTGTTTCCTTGTGTTGTTGAGGACGAGATTAGTTGGAGGGGTGAACGGTTGGGAATGTATTCTGGGCGTAGTGCCTACCGTTTTATTGAGGAAACGTTACACCGGAATCATGGTCTTGCAGTAGAAGGGTGCTCGGGTACGTTATGGAAGCTTAGAGTGCCTCCTAAGGTAAAACATTTTCTATGGAGATTGGGGAGGAATTGCATTCCAACTCGTGACATTCTTATTAGGCGTGGATTGGAGGTGCCTTCGGGATGTCCGTTTTGCGGGGATGATGAGGAAACCAGCATCCATATGTTCGCAGAATGTACGACAACAGCTATCTGCTGGACTACAACATGCCTCGGTACTGTTATTGCACACGCAGCTGCTACTGCTGCAACGTTTTTGGACTGGTTTTTCACGGTGTTGCAGCTGTTACAGGGTGATGAGCGCACAGTTTGGGCCATAAACTTGTGGAGTATTTGGACGAGTCGTAATAATTTGGTCTGGAATAATAACCGGGACTCTGCTGCCACAATTGTTCGCGCTGTTGCCACGTTTTGGCAGACTGACTCTCGACCAGTAGAGTTTTTCTGTAGACACAGTTGTTGTTTCTGCTCATCAGGCCGTAGCAGTGGCTGCTCAGTGGGAGAAGCCTCCTCCCAATTTTGTCAACTACAATGTCGATGCAACGTTTGATGAGAACGAGAATAAAGTTGGGTTCGGGATGTGCCTTCGGAAAGATCACGTTGAATTCATTGCTGCAAAATTGTTTTCCAATACCGGAGTGTGATTTTCGAGTTGGATGCTAAAGTTGTGGTAGATGACTTCAATAAGGCGCATGTAATTGTCTCTGATTATGGTTGTATTTTACATTATTGTAGGGAGACTTTTAGTTTTTTTAATGTAAACTCTCATACCTTAGCGGGAGTAGCCTTGTTCTCTAGGAGATCGGCAAACAAGGTGACTCATACCTTAGCGGGAGTAGCCTTGTTCTCAGGCCCTTCTCAGACTCTTTTTGATGTGCCAGCATGTATATTTGCTACTATTTTGAATGAAATGCATTAGACTTTTTGCGTCAAAAAAAAATAATATTACGCATGATGCTTGAAATATTCTAATCAATCTACTATATCTACTATAAATATATACCATCAACCCACCACCAAAAATACTAAATTGTCCCTTACTTTTATCTCAATTCTAGGGATAAAAGTGTCATTTCAAATTATTTCTTTTCACTTTTTTCTTTCACTTACTTTTATCATTAGTGAGTCCCACTCTCATATCATCTTTTAATTTTTTTATTTTACTTTAAAATCTACTTTTCTTTCCCCCCTCTCTCACTCTTTTCACTTCTCTCTACCATCAACATAATCAAACAACCCACTATCAAAAATCTTTTTTTTTTTAAAAAAATTAATTTTTTGTAAAAAACAATAATTACATAAAAATAATTAAACTAATATTAAATTATGTAAAATTTACTATTTACTAAAATCTACTCAAACTACTAAACCCAATTAATTTAACCACTACCATTTATCAAAAAACGGATACTGCTGGCAAACATTTCAAAATTATTTTTCCTAAAAAAATTAATAATTAAATTTTATCCACTTTTTTTGTGAACCACATGGAAGCAGCAACGACAATGCCAATGTAAGCACCAACAGAAGCACCAACGAAAGCGTCAATAGAATCGCCAATGAAAGCGCAACATGAGCAACGGTAGTGCAAATCGGAGTGCCAATGTAAGCACCAACAGAAGCACCAACGAAAGCGTCAATAGAATCGCCAATGAAAGCGCAACATGAGCAACGGTAGTGCAAATCAGAGTGCCAAAACGCAGTAAAAGCTGCGTGCTGCCTGCCGCACTAACGCGCCGGTCAATTTTATTTTAAAAAACACTTTATTTTTAACTTTATTTATTCTAAAAAATCAGTAATTAAATAAACTTAATAAAATTATATTAAATCATGTAGAATATATTATTTACTTTATTCTACTCAAAACTACTAAACTCAATTAATGTAACCACTACCGATGGTCAAAATAAGCGATACCGCTAGCAAAAATTTCAAAATTACTTTTCCAAAAAAAATCAGTAATTAAATCCATCCACTTTTTCCGTGAGCCGCACGAGAGAAGCAACGAGAGCAGCAACAATAGCGCTAACTGGAGCACTAACAAAAGCGCCAATGGGAGCAACAACCAGAGCGCCAACAGGCGCGCCAACCGGAGAGCCAACGAGAGCGCTAATGAGAGCAGCAACGAGAGCGCCAACAGACGCGCCAACGCGAGATCCAAGGGGAGTGCCAATAGAAGCGCCAACGGGAGCGACAACGTGCAATTATTATTATAAGAAGATGCCGCCATTATTACATCTCATTTTTAATCTATTACTAATATTATAAGATCATACCGACTTTTTTTTTTAAAACTTTTTGCAACACAACTATTTTAATAAATTTGAAATATCATCTGTTAAGTAGTATTCAATATGCATTAGATTGGAAATAGAAAGAGAAAAATGGTCTAAAGACAATGTATTGTCATCAGGAAGTAACGACATAGCATTAATGTTATGATGATGATGATGATGTATTGTAAGGAAGTAACAACATAGGATGAACCAAAATCACTTAATCAAGATATCGATGGATTAAAAGTGCAACTAAACTTTACCAAAAAAAAATTGCAACTAAACTTATTTTCTTTTCATTTTGTTTTTTCTTGATATTTTTCTTTATTTTTTTAGGAAAAATAGATTGCTTAACATTTCAGGTGCAACGATAGTATTATTAAAAAATAAAATAAAAATACAATCACATTTACTTTTTCTATTTCATTTATAATAAAGGAGACACAAAACAACTTTACAAACAGACTTATAACTTACAGAAAGTGTATGTCTTGTTCTATTTGATTTATCTAAAGGGTTCAATGGGAGAAGATTCTTCAAGAAAAACCGCTGCCTCAAAGCATTCAGCAGCTTCTAATGCTGATGTTCCCAAATCAACCTTGTTAAGCAATCCAAGATTGTACCATGCAGATGCATTTGTTCTGTCAAGCCGTAATGCATCAGTGAGAAGGCTTCTAACAATTGAAGATGATTGACCACCAAGCTGTCTTAGAATAGATGCTGTGGATATCAAACTTGCCACATGATTTGGCTCAATATCTAATGCTTTTCTAAATGATTTCAATGCTTCTTGATGAAAACCTCTGGCTTCATAAAGTAAACCTGCATAAACCTAACTTGTCAACTTTGCTAGCTACATGAATATCATATAGAACATGAATAATATACCTGTGGAGTGCCATCTAGAAGCAGAATAGGGATTAATAGCTTGAGATTTAGCAAGACAAATTTCAGCATCCTGCCACTGTGATAAGGCTATGTACACATTGGCTAAATCATGCCACACTTCCATTTCCAGTCTTCTGTCACATTTTCTTTTATGCTGCTGTGTACAAAAAGAGAATTCAGAAAAGTGATATATGTATATTAATTAAAAGCTTGAGTAAAACTGAAGCTTTATTGAGAATTTGTGTTACCTTCACAACCTTATTTGTAGTGGCTAGACTTTTATTTTGGACTTGAAGAACAGCAAGAAGAAAAGTGTAAGTATCAACAGCATTTTTTAATCTTCCTTGTGCAATTTGAAGCTTAGCTTTAGTTCTCAACAATTCTCCTTGTTCCCATTTTCCACTTTGATCTAGAGCAGCATCAATAACAATCTCTGCATCTTTATACTTTTTTTGAGCTGATAAAATTCTTGCTAGTAGTATATATCCATTAATATTAGACCCACCTTCCAGCTTAACAAGTTTCTTTGCATGATCAAAAGCAATGCTCAACTTCCTCTGCTCAGCATATTCTAAACAAAGATTAAAGACAATGAATGGATCATTTTCACTCATCATTCTCTCAGCTGCTATTAGAGTATTGAGTGCTTCAGATTGCATCAAAGCCTTCTTTGATTCAGAATTAGTAACTGACTTTGATTTTGCTGAAAGTAGAACACCTAGTAAGCAATTCGCAATAGCCACCATTTGCTTGCATTTTCCATGCAACTGAGAAATGGCTTTGCAAGAATATTTTACTCCATCTTCAACACAAACCATTTTGTCTACACAAATTTTTGAAGCTAAAAGTAATCCCTGTATACACTCCAAGTTCTCTCTATTATTCAAATAGTTCTTCAAAAGATCCAAAGCAATCATATGCTCACCTTCCCCATAGTAACAAAGAGCTAGAGTATAATATCTTTCTCTTCTCCCCATAGTTTCAGGAAGCAATTCCTCAAACTGATGAGCTAGAGTCATGAATTCACCAGAAACACTTAGAGCAAAAGAAAGGTGATCAATTATTGAAGGGTCCCAAACAATGGTTCCAAAAACTGAGTTTCTTAGCAGAATCAGAAGCAGAAGTATAGCCTCTTCTATATTGTTTCTAGGCACAAAGGAACCATCTAACTGAGCTTGAAGCGCCAGAGGGCTTGCTTCGAAACCGCTAAACAAAAGAAACAAAGCAAATTCCTTTTGTATTCTTGCAGTGGCTTCAATGCTAAGATTCCAATGATAGAGCAAAGCCCTCCTATATGATGAGATAACATCTTGAGGTGAGCCTGCAAGCATCCACAACTCTGGAAGAAGCTCTACAGCTTTTGTTACAGTTTCTTCTAATTTACAATCTGATACAAAGTTTTCAGGCCATCCTTCTGGTAATGCAGATTCCACAGTGTCTAAAATAGTTTTGCATGATTGAGCAGCTTCTGAAAATTAATAAAATTCTATCACAAACAAATTGTTTGAACTATGCATTGTTCAAATGATTTAAGAACTATGAAGCACTGACACACATCGGGCACGACACAGACACGGACACAACATAGACAGATACCAGTTTTAATTTGAAAAATACAAGTAATTGAATTGTCATGAGTGTCGGACACGGACATGTCTTCAACCGGAAGTGTCGGTGCTAGATAGCTTAAGAATCTATGCAGAAATTACAGTCCTAGAAGATAAAGTACAAGATAATCAAGGTGATACTTATAGTTAAATAAGAGGTTAAGAAATAAGAACAAGATTAAGAAGCACCTTGAAACCTTGCAAGAGTGTGCAATGATTTAGCCTTGAGGAGAATAGCTTCAAGAAGTAAACTAACAGCATGCATTGACATAGGAGGCATTGAATCAGTTTGTGAACGGCCTCTATTATTGGATTCACATTTTCTAGATATAGAAATTTTGATGTTGGGAATGACAGCAGCAATATCTATTCCTTCAAATACATGAAGTGCAGCTTCTATATTACCTTTCTGATACTCAAGTCTTCCTAACAAGGCTCTAGCTTCCTATATATATATATGGATACAAAATAATTTCATCTCAAGTAAAGTATCCATTCCATAATAATATATATATCAAAAGGAGAAAGAAGATTATTAACTAACCTCATAGTTTAAATAACCACTTTCACGAAGAGAGGATTCAGCTTCTTCAATGTTACTATTATTCACCTTTGTGTCTTTTTCACCAGGATGAGATGAAAAACCACCACTTGCTGTTGCTGAATAGTCCCTAGTTGCTAAGGACTCAGATGAAAAATTCAATTCATCTACACTTAACTGTTCCCTGGAACACACACACTTTATCATCTTCCTCAATTTCTCTCTAATACTCAACTTCCCTTACTTATCAAACGCTTAAATCTCATACTTGAACATTACACTTTATACTTGTTTCCTAGAGTTGAATGTTAGGAATCACCTAAGATGATCATAGAGATTAGAGAGAGAAGAACAAATGATATGTATGAAAACAACAAACACATGAAAGGTTTTGATAAACAAAGGTAACTTAACTTTCGAATAACGCAAAAGACATATAGGCAGAGCCCACACAAAGACAAAAAAGAAAAATGAGCGTGCAATAGTATTAAATAAAATTAACCCCACAAAGAAAGAAAGTGTCCCAATGATTTTATCTTGTTGAACAAGAATCCAAAGACGCAAGTGGTTTCCATAACATATTGTTTGTCTGTTTTGGTAATTTACAATGGTTTCCATACCATATCCGTTGACTGATTGTTCAGTTTCATTTCCATGACAGTGTATTAAATTAAGTATATCTAACCCCTGTCCTCAAGTCTGATCTCAAGTTTGAATGTTCTACCCAAAAGGGTAGAAGTAGAACATGACTTGTTCAGTACAATTTCTCATTTTATTTTATTTAATAATTCTATTGACAAATACTCATAATAGCACCGTAATGATGAATTGACTATTGACCCACTCTCCACTCACTAGCAATTCTCAATTTCACACCAGTCTAATTGGACACAGTCAGACTGAATGAAATGCACTGGGTTTTTTTTAATTTATTTATTAGAAAGAAAACGCGTGTGCAAAACAAAAAAGAAAACGCGTGTAGAAATATTAAATTAATCCGAGAACTATTAAGCCTAAATCTACTTTATTTTGCCGTTTTGGTGGGAAAATTTTTTCCCACCATTTCTATATATACTCTCATCATTTGTATCTCACAATTTTTCTGCAATATATCACCACTCTATATTTTTGACCAACATACCCCTACTCTATATTTGTGCCCCACAATTTACCAATATCCTCTCATTTGATCCCATGCTTGTTCAATATACCCCACTATATATTTTGTATGCACGCGTCTCACAATAATTTTTTTTTTTTTTTCTCCAACACTTTTTATTATTATTATCAAAATGTACCCTCATTTTGTCCCCAATGTTTACCAATATACCCCACACTCTATCAGAGAACTATTAATACACAATCGTTGACTTCACTTTTGGTGGGAAAACTTTATTCCCACCATTTACCAATATACCCCTCATTTTGTACCCACTTTGTTTACCAATATACCCTCCTTTTGTACTCCCATTGTTTACCAATACACCCTTCACTCTATATTTTTGGACCAACATACCCCACTCTTTTTAATCCACTTTTGGTGGGAAAATTTTATTCCCACCATTTACCAATATACCCCTCATTTTGTACCTCACAGTTTACCAATATACCCCCACTCTATATTTTTGGACCGACATACACTGACAAATTTTTTTGGTCCAACACTTTTTTTTTATCCACTTTTTGTGGGAAAATTTTATGCACACCATTTACCAATATACCCTCTGCATTTTGTACCCACTTTGTTTACCAATATACTCCCACTCTATATTTTGGACCGACATACCCCCACTCTATATTTTGTACCCCACCATTTACCAATATACCCCTCATTTTGTACCTCACTATTTACCAAACATACCCCACTCTATATTTTTGGACCGAAACACACACACGACAATTTTTTTGTGTCAACACTTTTTAATTATCAAAATGTACCCTCATTTTGTACCCCACACTGTTTACCAATATACCCCACTCTCATATTTTGGATCGACATTGTTTCCTCATCCACCGAAGGGCTATTGTTGCCTCTTCATCTTTATATATATGTGTTGCGTATTTTTATACCCCCTTATAAAATGTTGATGTTTTTTGAAACTACATTTGTAGAGCACATTAATCACCTCAGTGCATCGCATGCGTAACAAAATCTAGTATTAGTAAATTGGATTAACTCAATTAATTAATTTTTTTACCAACAACTAATTAACTCATTTTTTGGTAAACTTTTTGGTTACAAAAAGAAAAGGGAAAACCAACAAGTAGAGGCGAAACTAAGGCCTCACAACCGATCACCCCGAGCATCGGGCAAGAAAGCTGCAATAAATCGGTCGGGAGCGAGCACTGGATCGCTCGAAGAGCGAGTCATACCCATCTTCACAAGATAATCCGCACAAAAGTTTGCTTCTCTGTAAACATGCCAAGCGCGCACCGCCAAGCAGGCCAAGTAAACCACGAACCAAAGCCAACTCATTACCAAGGACATGAAAAACCTCTAGCTTGAGTTGTCAATGAGGCGTAAAGTGTTCATCGAATCCAGTATAGCACACAATTTGTGGTACCCATCTCCCAACACAACTCCAACCCCAACTCCAATTTGGTAAACTAAGATATCATCTACGCATTGTAAAAACTAATTCTTCAAAGTAACGTAGATTCATTTAAGGTTAATAGAGAACATGGCTAAAATACAAAAGTCAAAGTCAACAAATGTGACTGCTGACTCAGCACACAGTCAACCTACTAAGCATGACTCAGCAAAAACTGGAGACACATTGGCAACACCTAAGTATTCGGCCTCAACACTAAAGCGAGATAGTGTGGCTTGGTGTTTAGAAGACCAGGAGACCAAGTTATCACCAATAAACACACAATAACCAGAGGTAGATCTCCGGTACCTAGACAACCACCCCAATCGCCTTTGCACCTATACAAGAAATCGAGAAGTAGTCGATGAAGGATAAAGATGCAGTCGATATTGAATTGTACTTAGAATATAGCGCAGGATGCACTTTTTTTGTTGACAAAAGCGTAGGATGCGCCCGAGAGCATGCATATGATCATCCATCAGATTATGCATATATAAATAAACAGAATCATATAGCAAGTGTTGAAGAGAGTGTTCAAAAGAGAGTGTTGCTAGTATTTCTCTTTCCTTTTTCTTTTGCCGAAAAAATTGAACTAAACGAAGGAGAAAACAACTGAGAATCCCAATTCAACAAGTAGCATCATTAATTTTTTTGTCAAAATACCACCATTATTTATAGCATATATAAAGCACCCTCTCAACAACAATTAATTAATGACGATTGACATAGGAAGACCGTGATGCAAATTCCAACTCACTTTTTTTTTTTAAACTAGTTAGGTATTCTCTCTGACGCAACTGGAGACTAATCCGCCGAGTTGGATAAGGCTACTGATAGATAGCAAAACTCTTCGTGAGAGATTTAATGATGTTGCGTCGCCCAAATCTAAATTCGAATCGGACCTTAGTTAAGATGGAAGAGACTCCAACCAACTTATCAAAGTGCTATTGGGTACATGAGTTTTTGTTTGTGATTAGATAAGCAAAATTTTTTTATTGTGTTTTTTTCCCCTCACATAATACTTGCATAGTAAGGTCTCTCTCCCATTTATTTTTGACGAATCTCTCTCTTCTGTTATACTTTTTTTGGTTCTTCAAATTAAATTAAATAATATACATAGACAAATATTAACCAGTTGTGAAATTTGAAAATGATTTTTTTGACTCTTATAAATATTAACTAAAGACAAAAATAGTTAAAAAAAAAGACATTTGTCTTGTTCTTTCATTCACGGTTACTAGAAATAACTGAGTACAGCAACAACAATAATAATGTATTATAATAAATAATATCAAAGAGTAACCCTCAATAATTTTTCACTAGTACAATATTTTCATAGAACTGATTGAATCACAAGTAATGCAAGTTCAATCAAATGGTATAGGAGACTATGACAATACGTTTTCATGCATGCAACGTCAACGACATTAATGCTCAACGGTACCAATTCCACCACCTCCACCTCCCCGCCACCACCACCAAACCCACCACCTGCCCCTCCACCAAACCCACCACCACTACCTCCTCCAAAGCCACCACCTTTTCCAAATCCTCCACCAACACCACCACCAGAACCTCCTCCAACACCACCACCAAAACCTCCACCTTTGCCAAATCCTCCTCCAATTCCACCACCGGAACCACCTCCAGCACCACCACCTAAGCCTCCACCTCCACCAGAACCACCTCCAAAACCACCACCTAAACCTCCACCTTGTCCAATTCCTCCTCCAATTCCAGAACCACCTCCTAAACCTCCACCTCCACCGGAACCTCCTCCAATACCACCACCTTTTCCAAATCCTCCTCCACCACCTAGACCTCCACCTTTGCCAATTCCACCTCCAACGCCACCACCTTTTCCAAATCCTCCTCCACCACCTAGACCTCCACCTTTGCCAATTCCACCTCCAACGCCACCACCTTTTCCAAATCCTCCTCCACCACCTAGACCTCCACCTTTGCCAATTCCACCTCCAACGCCATTTCCAATTCCTCCACCAAGTCCACCACCCTTTCCAAAGCCACCACCTGCACCTCCTCCAAGACCACCACCTTTTCCAATTCCTCCACCAATACCTCCACCCTTGCCAAAACCACCACCATGACCACCTCCAAGTCCTCCACCCTTGCCAAAGCCACCACCATGACCACCTCCAAGTCCTCCACCCTTTCCAAATCCTCCACCAGCACCACCTCCAAGGCCTCCACCATGACCTCCTCCAAGTCCTCCACCCTTACCAAATCCGCCACCAGCACCACCTCCTAGGCCTCCACCGTGACCTCCACCAAGTCCTCCACCTTTCCCTATACCACCACCAAGTCCTCCTCCTTTACCAATTCCACCTCCAATCCCATGCCCTCCACCAGCACCACCACCAAACCCACCTCCAACTCCATGTCCCCCACCTGCACCACCACCAAATCCTCCTCCACCACCTGCACCACCACCACCCCCAACTCCACCTCCACCACCAAATCCACCACCACCTCCAAAGCCACCACCGGATCCTCCTCCACCACCAAATCCACCTCCAAACCCACCTCCCTTCCCAAACCCTCCTACAAGGTTCTTCTCATCTTCATTTGATACAGTAGCCACATTCCTTGCAACCACAACATTGGCCACAAAAACATGCGCACAAAGCAATAACAACAAAACAACTCTTTTGCCCCCTAGCAACATTTTTTTCTGTACTATAAACTCACTCTCTCAGTTTCTGGTTGGTGAAATATGCATAAGCATGAAGAGGTTTTTATAACCCAAAGGAATATCGAACAAATGTGGCCCCTCTAACTCTTTAATTGCTTTCAACTACTAGCTGCTCGCTGCATTTAATGTATACACTATACACACTGTTTTTCCACATTTATTCATCATGTGTCTGTTACACCGGTTTTTCACACAAAAGAAGAATACTAGTTGAACCTGTAGTAATTTACAATTGTATAATTGAGCGCATGCAGACACGCTGACAATAGCACCATTTTGCAACTTCACATGGCTAGTTATAGTTATGTTGGTACTTAGTACTAATCAACAAGACAACACTTGTATCTAACTTTGGCCAAACTCGTAGTATCACCTATACGCCATAACTCCTAGCAACTTACTAGGCAACTTCCATGATGGATTGAGTACTTTTCATGGATGCCATTTATTCACTAGTTGTTTTGACAACTGCTAGCTTCGGATCGATCGACAAGATTTTATGGGTACTAGATCATAGTGTTGCATTATTTATTTAACCAATTTAGAAGAAGAAATTAAACTAAAACCATGGGCCCAGCCTCAGTGTGACCGAAAAATTAAGTGAAATAGAAGAAGGAAGGATTCATGAAATTCAAAGTTTAGAAAGAAAAAGCTGGCGCTTTGGTGAACCAATTGCATCATGTGCTTGGTAGATGAAAAATTTAATGCATGATGTTGAATTTTGTTTTGTTTTGTTTTTCTTCTTCAAATATATATGAGGCTGGCATCCATATCCTACCAAGTTAAGTGACCCGACAATGAAAAGAAAGATCTACATTCTACAGTGTCAACTCGTTGCTTTCAACTTCCATATATTGCATATATACTTTCTGCTTTTTATTTTATTTTAGTTAAATTAACTAGTAGGATCACAAGATGCATATCTGCACGAAGAATTTCATATATATCTTTTTATGAACGAGCTTGGGCGTAATTTAAATAATGCAGATGATAACGCGCCGTGAAAAAATACAAATTTAAAATAGTTAAAAATGAGTCTCAAATAAAAAATTAGATAAATATTAAAATCTAAAAATATAAAAGTATCATTTAAAAACAATTTGTGCATTTATCTTGTGTTCTTTTATATATTAGTCTTTAGTGTTGTTATCCCGTGTTTTTATATATCGGTGCAATTTATCTCGTGTTTTTACAAACATCATTTGCAATTATCCGTGTTTTTATATTTCAATAAAGTTATCGCGTGTTTTTAATATATCGGTAAAGTTATCTCATAGTTTCAATTGATTATTATTAGTTGATTAATAGATTATAGTAGACAATAACAAATAGATGGTAGATTATCAAATATTTGATAAAGTGTTTTTATATATCGATGCGATTATCAGGTGTTTTTATACATATCATTCTGATTATCTCGTGTGTTTTTTTACATATTAGTATATAGTTATCCCATATTTTTTGATATATCAGTGCAGTTATCTCATAGTTTCGATTGATTATTTTAGTTGATTAATATATTATAGTAGATAGTAAAAGATAGATTATCAAATATATCGGATGCGATTATCCGTGTTTTTATATATCGGTATAGTTATCCGTGTTTTTATATATCGATCTGATTATCTTGTGTTTTAAGTATTAATCGAGTAGTTGAAATAGTCATCGAGTTTTCCTTTTTTTATATATTAATATCGTGTTTTTTATATATCAGTGAAGTTATCATGTGTTTTTATATATTAGTGAAGTTATCTCGTAGTTTAGATTGATTATTTTAGTTTATTAGTAGATTTGATTTGATTTGAATTTGAAATTTTGTTAAAAAAAAAGAGGGAAGTTAAAAAAATTAGAGTGAGAAGAAAGTGCATTGGGAGAATAAATTTGAAAATAAGTATGTGATAGTAAATTACAATGTTGCCCTTAGTTAGATGAGTTGTCAAATAAATAGGGAAACTTGTTTGAGTAATTTAAGTATGGTTTGTTTGTATAAATAGATATTAGATTAGTAGATAGTGGGTAAAGAAAGTTGATGAGTTTGATTTGAATTTTGAAAAAAAGTAAGAGAAAGTAGAAAAAAGTGGGAGTGAGAAGAAAATGAATTGAGAGAAGAAATTTGATAAAAGTATGATATATAGTAAATTACAATGTTGTCCTTAGTCAGATGAATTGTCAAGTAAATTGGGAGGCTTGTTTGAGTAATTTAAATGTGGTTTGTTTGTATAAATAGATAAATAGATATTAGGTTAGATAGTAAATAGGAGTAAATTGTAGATTATTTAATATTAATTTAATTATATTAGATTATGTAGTGAATTAAAAAATTTGGGAAAAGAAATATTTGTAAATAAAAGGTGTGGGGCACTAATAATAGATGTGTAAGAAGTAAGAAATATTGGGAAATGTGATATTGAAATAGAGTGAGTGAGATTGGAAGAGAAAGTAGAATTAAAAATTGATAAATAAAACAAAAGTGATGATGTGTCAAAAGAAAAGTAAGATGTCTATAATTGTAATTTGGTAAGTTGTTTGTTTGTATAAATAGATATTAGATAAATAGATATTAGATTAGATTACATTAGATTAGTATAGTTATTATCCCATGTTTTTTTATATATCGATTGTAGTTATCTCATAGTTTCAATTGATTATTTTAGTTGATTAGTAGATTATAGTAGATAGTAAAAGATAGATAGAAGATTATCAAATATATCGGTCTGCGATTATCGTGTGTTTTTATATATCGGGATAGTTATCTTGTGTTTTTATATATCGATCTGATTATCCGGGTTTTAAATATTAATCAGTAGTTGAAAAAGTCATTAAGTTTTCCTTTTGTTGATATATTAATATCGTGTTTTTTTATATATAGCAGTGAAGTTATCCCGTGTTTTTATATATTAGTGCAGTTATCTCGTAGTTTAGATTGATTATTTTAGTTTATTAGTAGATTTGATTTGATTCGATTTGAATTTCAAAATTTGAAAAAAAAAAAAGGAAACTTAAAGAAAAATTGGAGTGAGAAAAAAGTGCATTGAGAGAAGAAATTTGAAAAAGAATGTGATAGTAAATTACAATATTGCCTTTAGTTAGATTAGTTGTCAAATAAATAGGGAAACTTGTTTGAGTAATTTAAGTATGGTTTGTTTTTATAAATAAATATTAGATTAGATTAGTAGATAGTAGGTAAAGAAAGTTGATGAGTTTGATTTTAATTTTGAATTTTGAGAAAAAAAAAAGTAAGTAGGAGTAAATTGTAGATTATTTAATATTATATAGTGGATTAAAAAAATTGGGAAAAAATTATTTTTAAATAAAGAGAGTGGGGCCACTAACAGTAGATGTGTAAGAAGTAAGAAATA
The DNA here is from genome assembly GCA_020916435.1 of Oxytropis ochrocephala. NCBI lineage: Eukaryota > Viridiplantae > Streptophyta > Magnoliopsida > Fabales > Fabaceae > Oxytropis > Oxytropis ochrocephala. The sequence goes on along the minus strand of CM037090.1, from coordinate 25,156,267 downwards.
TTGGAAAATGTGAGATTGAAAGAGAGTGAGTGAGAAAGTAGAATTAAAAGGATAAATAAAATAAAAGTGGTGATGTGTCAAAAAAGTAAGATGTCTAAAATTGTAATTTTGTAAGCTGTTTGTTTGTATAAATAGATATTAGATAGATTAGATTAGATTAGATTAGTAGATAGTAGGTAAAGAAAGTTGATGAGTTTGATTTTAATTTTGAATTTTGAGAAAAAAAAGTAAGTAGAAGTAAATTGTAGATTATTTAATATTATATAGTGGATTAAAAAAATTAGGAAAAAATTATTTTTAAATAAAGAGAGTGGGGCCACTAACAGTAGATGTGTAAGAAGTAAGAAATATTGGAAAATGTGAGATTGAAAGAGAGTGAGTGAGAAAGTAGAATTAAAAAAGGATAAATAAAATAAAAGTGGTGATGTGTCAAAAAAGTAAGATGTCTAAAATTGTAATTTTGTAAGCTGTTTGTTTGTATAAATAGATATTAGATTGCAAAGTTTTACCAAATATTATAAATGATCGAGATTTTATACTGTAACCTAATATTGCAGGTCGTTGAAATTTTATTTTATATTTTAACCACTGAAAAAACAAATATCAACATGTAATAATAGATATTTTTTCATCCTTCACCGGTGAAGAAATTAGTTGGTGTCTAAGTTTCATATAGATAAAAATAAACACCTAAGGATGTTGATATATGTTAGTTGAATATTCTTTCTTTGCGATTAGTGGATCTAGATCTTACGTACATATAATTTAATTTCTGTACTAGGATCAAACCAAATTTCACAGGAGACGATGTGTGTGGATCCTAAAAAAGAAATTATAATCAACTTATGCCAAAAATTGATGCAAGGGCACAGAAAAGAAAAGGAGAATGATTATCGAGTCTAAGACCCATCAACGTAGGATCTCCTTCAATTGAAATCAGGGACTCAAGTCTAACAAGGAACATTTTTCCTAGCAGTATACCAGTGGAGCAACGAGGGAACCAAAAGAAACCAATTAAGTTGAAGATAGTAGGTCCGAAAAAAAAGCCAAGAACGGTCAAAACTCCGGATCCACCTGCTGTTCATGAGCTTTTTTATTCCATTTTTTCTACAGATATTGAGAACTGTAATAAACGTTTTGGGCGACTCAAAATAAGGCGGCTAGAAAGGTGTGGGAAGGTCTTTGAGAAGTTAGGGGTGGAGGGTCTTTGCCTAATGAGGAGTATATCACGAGATGATTGAAGAAGAAGGAAGAGCGGGGTTCGATTAGCAAGAGGATAAGAGGGAGGCGAATAATGGTGACCCTTGAGTATATTATCGCTTAATCTTAGCGGGTGGTGGCGATGGCGCCAAACACTTGTCATTTATCTCGCTTATCGGGTTGATGGTTTTGTAGGGATTTGTGCGAGAGGTTAATGATTATTTCATCGATCTGGTTAATGTCTATACATCATGTTTCTTTATCTAATATAAGGAGAGGGTGGGCGAGTGGTTCTTTAAGGAAAGAAGGCTCAGGAAGACAAGATAATTGTTGTGGCGGGGTGAGTTGTTGGTATATATGATTAGCTACTTGACTAGTGGGAAGAAATTTAAGATTATTTGCATTTTTTCTCGTTTTAAGTCTTTTTATCTTGAAGGGTGCTTTAATACTTTTACATATATAAACAATTCTTGTGAAGGTGCTTGATGTTTTGATGAGTGCACACCTAGTCTTTCTTATTAATGAAATTTTACTTATCTAAAAACACAATGGTCCCTTATGGGACATCCGATAAAGTTGTTACGTATACACCAACGTTATTTGTAGATCACATTCACAGAATTTCTATTCTGGCTTCTCAAGTGAATTATTTAATCTTGTCAAAGTATTGCACCCGCAGTAGATTTGAGTAGATTTTTTTCAGTGGATTATACATATGGCGCGATGAATTTTAATTTTTATACCCAGGAGCTTTGATCTCTGTGGCATTATCAATATTTAAACTAACAACCCTAGTTTAATTGTTGAAGATGCTTCAAGGGTTTGTGCAGTTATTTCTAGATTAATTTTGATTTGGCCTGTAACTTCAAACCATATAAAAATAATTTATATGTGTTTTCCTTTAGTGTTGAGTAATTATAATAAAGTCAACTTAATTAAGTTGACTAATTGTGTCATTAGTCTAAGTCAGTTTTGTTAGTTAATTTGAAGCCTATAGTTCATAACCAATTAGCATCAAAGCTCTACAATGGGGCTGATGGCGGCGAGAATTGCAATTTCCACCATGGCAAACACGAGTGGAAATGAGGCAAATTTTGTGCGACTCAATTCCCAAATTCGATGGCACTACGACCATTGGAGCATGCTAATGGAGAATTTTACGAGATCAAAGGAGTACTAGGTCTTGATCAATTAAGACTTGCATCGTCAAACTCAATAGAGAGCAGTCTTTGACGGCGCTGTGAAGCGTCTCAACGAATCCAAGCTCAAGGATTTGAAGACGAAAAACTATTTGTTTCAAGCCAATGATTGAGCGATCTTGGAGAAGAAAACATCAAAGGATATTTGGGAGTCGATGAAGTATCAAGGCAATGCGAGGGTGAAACAGTCAATCTTGCAGGCATTGAGGAAAGACTTTGAAACCCTGAAGATGAACATAAAATGAATAAGAGCCATGTCGGGGAACACGCTCTCAAGACTGTTACACAAGAAAGGGTAGATTCGGGAGGAAGAGGAAGTCAGGAAGGGGCAGGCAGACCCAAGATATTGTTGAGTGTTTCAAATGTCGTAAAATAGGACATTACAGAAATGAGTGCCCTGAGTGGGATAAAGAAATAATTGCCAAATTACAATGAATCCAATGATGAGGAATTGATGTTGTTGATGGCTGATACAAATGATAAAGAAAAAGAAGGAAAAGATATACGATTTCTAGATGATGAATAATTGATGTTGTTGATGGCTAATACTGATGACAAAAAAGGGAAAAAGAAGAAATTTGGTTCCTAGATTCAAACCGTTCGAATATTGTGACCCCATATAAAAAGGCACACCTACAACAACTTGAGAGGGGCCACTTGAACAACTCCCCGAAAAACGTTCCATTTACCCCATATAAAAATATTTTGACCCTCCTCGAAATTATAGTTTTGCACTAGGACCCTAATTTTGTATTCAATTGCGCCCAACTATCTCACCACTGAGAAGAATGATTTGCAACAATCCCCTAATTTTGCATCCAGTTCACACTGTGTTACACACACAATTACTTATATCAATTTCTCTTCCTCCCATATGTATAAAAAATAATTATAATTAATTTGTGTAACTTATTTAATCAGATATATTACAATTTTATTTTTAGTGATGTGTAATTTTATAAACTATGTGGAGGTTGAGCTCTGTGGGTGGTTCACAATACCGCCCTCTTACGTGAGAGTAAATTCAAGGCTAAAAACGGATATAGGACAAAAAAATACAAAAATAACACTCTTTTAAATTTAATTACCAAACTAACACACTTTGATTTTATAGTGTAGAACCCCCTTGGGACTTCTAAACATGAAATTATTAATTTTTTTTTTTGCTTTTCTAGTTGGGAAGTCGCCCCACCAGTAAGACTTCTGAACTGTGTTTTTTATTTTTTAAATTTCTTTTATATTATCATAGGCATTCTTCAGTTTACCGACCCAGATATGTTTTATAATCTGTTTGGTGTCCACCCTGGTATGCTCGAATCAATTTTATATCTTCAATCAATTCGGGAGCAGGCTGGTGCTAGTTCCTCGTCACTTCACCAATACGAACAACCACTTAACCCTAAGAAGAAATACCGGCAGAACAACAGCGTCCACGCCGTTTTCGCCGACCACCATGTGGAACAGGCCATCATATGCAACGTTAATTTTTTCCTTTGTTTTGCTTTTTAATTTATTTGTTCAACTCTTGTAATGATCTATTAAGTCTTTTAAATAAATTAATGTGTTATAATATATTTTTATCAAAAATTATATAATTAATTTTGAACTAACAATATTAATTATTTAAATCATTTTTCTAATTTTATTAGGTTAAATTAAATTAATATAAAATAAAATAAAACACAGTTGAGAAGTCCCGCTGGTGGGGTCGACTTCTCAACTGAAAAAGAAAAGAAAAAAAATCATATCTGGAAGTCGAGGGGGGCGGTCTTCTCACTTGATTTTCCAAACTCCAAAGAGTGCTACTTTGGTAATTAATTTTAAAAGAGTGTTAATTTAGTATTTTTTTTAGCTAAACCAGTTTTTTGCCTAAATTCAATGTGGACAGTGCTATCATGGATTTGATGAGACTATTTGATCCCACGACTCTCATATGTGATCCACAAGGAACACATGATTTACTCTAAAGAAAGTTCCATGATGTGTTCATTAATACACATGATTTACTCTAAAAAAAAGTATGTTTTATCTTTATAGAGATTTGTTTTTTGTTATCGTATTATATATTGGTGCGCACAATCCATCGACTTTGTCAGTAATTCATTTACGTCGGGAAATCTAACCGACGATGTGTACTCGACGTTGCCGATCCACATGGTTATTTCTCTCTCTCTCTCTATAAATTTTTTATACATGCTTTGGCTCGAGCTTGAGGCTTTGGATGGGATCTGCTTCTCGACTAACCCTTGTTGGTATGTATATCCTTTGATATGTTTTTCAAAAATTTTACCAAATAGATTAAAAGTAAATAAGAAGTAATATTTTGGAAAAATTTTAGTTTACAGTATACACTTCTTTTGTACATATTTTCTTTTAAAGAAAAAGAGGGTATGGGCATGGCTAATGAATATGGAGGGTGTTAATAATAACAGTGTATAGTTAGTTAATTAGGCAGCTGGGCCAAGCTCTACGGAACTGGCTCATGGAAATCATTACGAGTGCTTACCAAAATGAAACTAAACCAGCAAGATATGACAAAAAAAAACAAGGGTGTTTTTTTACCCCACCATTTCCTATCTAGATTTAATAATAGCCACCGTCAATCTGCTATTAATAATTCTATTAGCCAATGTTTCTCTGGTTGGGAATTTGTCCACATGTTACTTGACTAATTCTATTTTGTTTTTCTAAAATATTTCATGATAATTGGTCATCCTGGTAAAGCTCCTAAAACCAATCTCTGAATTGGCATCCTTCTAGACGTTTTTGCAGCAATAAAAATATCTTCTTTATCTCGGAGACATACACCAAAGCCACCTTATTATCTTCACTAGAAAAAGCCGCATCAATATTGCACTTAACAAACCCGATAGGGGGTTTCTGCCACTGATCTTGATTAACAACAGTATAGGGACTGCATTAGCGCGCAACACCTCGGCCAGCACATTCAGCTCTAGCTGTCTTCCAGTCATGTAACAATTGACTACCACGACAAAAAAATAGCAGCAACAATATCCTTCACATTGCTCCACACCAATTCATTTTGATTAGTCCAAAGACTCTAAAGTGTCATGCACCATGCCAATTTATCCTCCAAAATATGATTCATAATTAGTCTTAAAGCACTCTTAACAGAATAATTTCCATTCTTCTCTGCACTCAGAAACATAGCATCAGTATTGACAGCATCAAAAAGTGGTGTATTTACCTCTGTTGCCGATTATGTATCCAGCAAGTAATGGACCAATTAAGGGACTACTTCACTCTATTCTTTCATTGTGCAGCAGGAAGGGATTGAAACATGTAGGCTCACGTGGTTTAATAAGTGTTCTATTAATAGACCACATATTGCTAAATAATGGATCGAATTTGATCACCGGCACCAATTGACCATGTAACTCCTTCATTCAACACCAATTTTGACTCAATAATGCTATTCCAAACAAAACTTTCATTGCTAGCTTTGCTTGCATTGAGGAGGAGGAGGAGATCACAATTAGAAAAATAGATGGTTGTGTGTAATGATCTAAGAAGAATCAAGTAATGCCCAAAGAAAACAAAATTAAGCCCAAATATCTTGTTGTGCCTTAGAAGAGAATTAATTAGCTATTTTGTTAAAAGAAAATCTAAAAGGTTCTCTACTTGGGTGAGTCAACATTTTTATTTTGTCTTTTAGTTAATCATTTGATCTCTTATCTTTTTAGCACACTACGTATTTGAAGTGCTATATATACCTTGAGTGTAGAAAGATAAATCCATCAATGAAAAATAATGTTAATTGTTTTTTTATTTTCTTAAAGAAAACGCGCTCTCCCTCAAAAGAAGATTTTATTTTCAGTTATTGTGTTTAGGGTTTACCCATTTTTGGGTACCTTACATTGTGTCATTAATCTCCACCCTCGTTTCTTCAAAAGTGCCAAGTTAAAAATATATAGATTCCAGAACCCATCCCACCATGTCCTTTCCTCGTACATAACTTATCCCACTCCAACCATCTTATTCTTTTATATTCGGAAAAACTCAAATCTCACATTTACTAGAGATAAGGTCTCAATAAAGTATATAATAAGAAGACATTCCTCACCCTTAAGCCAGTATTATAAGGTTGAGTTATACCTAAACTCTATTCTAAAATTTTATGACAGTCGTTACTACCTCCCCACCAAAAGCCATTTAGCAATCATTAAAATAAAAGGACTAATTTAATCATCACCTCCTTTTCGACTTTAGATAATGTCCTTTCTCCCAAAAATTAATCTTATTCCAAATCTTATCATTGATGAACTTAAAAAAAAGATTTTTTGCTCCTTCCAATTATGGACCCATGGTGTAAATGGTTGGTTCTACTGAAAAAAGCCGAATAACTTCAGCTATTTGAACCTTCTAGGTTGGTGCCTCTATTGACTACTAGAGTTTTGCTTAGGTATCTTCCTTTTATGCAGGTTAGGAGAAAAGTCTATGTAAGCTAGCTTGATAAACCATTTCTAGAAAATTCTTGAATATGACAAATAAAAAAAGATGATACCTTTGCACTAGTATTAATATTAAGGCAAAATTACAATCAATATCCTTTAAGTTATTTAATTATAACAAATTAGTCCTTTAAATTATTTTCGTACCACTTAAATTCTTTTAGTTATTCAATTGTAACAAGTTAGTCCTTTAAGTTACATAATTTGTACACCATTAGTCCTTTTTTCATTTTCTGTTACAAAAAAACTCAATTCACACTAACAGAGCTGGCGTGACTATGACAGAGCCTACATGTCATCTGTGTTGTAACAAATCTGTCATTTAAGACTACCGTCATGTAATAATTTGGTCCTTTTAACTTAAATTAAAAAGAAGATGAACCATTTTTTTTTTTAATTTTTAAGTTGAAAGTTCAAAATTGTTACATGACCGTAGTCTTAAAGGACCAAATTCTTACAAGATAGATGATAGGTAGCCTCCGTCACGGCCACATCAACTCAATTAGTGCGAATTGAGCATTTTTGTAATAAAAAATGAAAAAAGACTAACGGTACACATATATTATGTGAAGCTTAAAAGAGACTTAAATAATCTGAAAAACTTAAAGGATAAAAACATTCTGATTAAATAACTTAAAGGACTCCCAGTGTAATTTTGCCTAATATTAATCACAACATCCTTTTTTTAATATAATCATGATGCCCGCTTTACCTTGCTTCTTATTCCTTCCATCCTCACTTATGTAAAAAGAATCATAATTTCGTATATATTTAGAAAGTTATTTAAACTTTTTTAATATTTTTTAATTTTTTATTTCATATTAAAAAAATTAAATTTATTAATGTATTTGTTCCCAATTATTTTCTAGTGTAGGATATAGCTAGAACATGAGTATGAGAGTAACGAATAAACGTGGAAGAGAGCATAGAATAAGAGTAAAGTTCATGAATCCAGAATCTGCTGTTTCATTTAGCCTCTAAAAGCTATATATATAGTACATTGGGTGTTTAATGATAATAACTACAAATATAGTTGTTGCGAGATTTGTGGTGGAATCACGAGGATTCTATTAAATGTGTGTCGGTCATCGTCATTGGCCGGACCCTAGTGCAGACCGAGCCTCAGAAGGCATGACCAATCAATAGGTTAGACGATTGCGAATACCGGAGCCGATCATGTGGAAGGGCACCCGATAGCGGTTGAGTCCCTCGGTCTTCGATGTCGAGTCCCTCAGTTTATTGATGTCGTGGCCGAGTCCTTTAAATAATGATCAATCAGGCCGTAAATAGTATCTTTATTTTTTTTTTAACGTGTGCAATGTTCTTGAAAAATAGAAGTAGACATAAGAAAATATGTAGGGCAATGACTTCAAATATAATTGAATTAGTTGTAAGAAAATTTATACTATTTGAATTCAATAAGATTTGATAATTTTATTTTACATACAATTGGATGCAACTCCTCCTTAAGTACTTATTGTCAAAAAAAAAACTCCCCTTAATCCGTAAGGCATAACTCAACTAGTAATTGTCGAAATTGTTAGGCTGAATATCATGTACCGGGTTCGAACACGAGTTTCAAATGACATTTGCCACTCCATCTAGAACAAAAAGAAAAACTCATCTTAAGTAGGAGTACTTGTTATATCAAGTAAGATAGAGAGTGACTCATTCGAAAAATTAATAACATTTATTATATTTATTATTTTATTATTTGTGTTACTCGCTCTCTTACTTGATACAACAAATACATGAGAAGATATGAAAGATCTAATTCCTTTAATTGAGTCATAGAAATAATATTAGAAAGTAATCTCAACATAGTTAAATTTGGATATATTTTATTTATATACTCTACTAATTAATCTAAACTCAATTTGAGAGTGTCCATACTGGAGTACAATTAATTTTGAGCATCACTAAAAAAGGAAACAACTTAAGAAACTCATATAAGAGCCTATTTGACGTTTTTTCCAGAAAAAACAAAAACAACCTAACATTTATTTACGATAATAATAATAATATTAATAATAATAATATTATTATTAATAATAATAATAATTAAAATAAAAAAGAAAGAATACTATGAGTATGACAACGAGTGTCACAACAGTTATATACTGGTAAAACAGGGACAAATTCGTAAAAACAGTTGTCCACATAAATATATTACGACGTTTTGTTTCTCCCCCACATCATTCCCTTTCCCTCGTCCCTCGTCCCCTTCTCATTCTCAGTCTTCTAATCTCTTTCCCCCTTTTTCCCCAAATCAATTCACCGCTCCTCCTCTTCCCCAACCCTATCACCTCTCTCTCTCTCCCTCTCCACCGTATACGGCAGTGATTGTGGATATCTTGCTTCTCATACATATTTTCTGCTCCCCAGATCCCCCCTCTCTCTCTTCACCCTATCATCCACAATCCCTAACAACTTTTTTTTTGTTTTCTTTTTTAATTTCCTCTCTTTATTTATTTAATATTATTATTATTTAATTATGTCGTTGTCGCTTTCATTATCTTCTAAAACTTTTTATTTCATTTTTTAAAATTACATTTCCCAACCCCTTTTGTTTGTGTGGACCCGGATTTCCAATTTCCATCCCTCTCATTTCTTGAGTCAGTTGTCAAAAAAAACCCCTCCCATTTCCTTATTTTACCCCTTTACCCCCTCCAAACCAACTAGGAGCGTTAACCCCATGATGATGAGTCACCAATCCCGTAGGATGTTGCCACCTGGCAACACGAGAAAGCGCAAAGACGCTGAAGCCGATAAACCGGCTACGCCGGTAGCTGCGAAGCCGATGCCCTCCAACAGGCTTCTAGCCGGCTATCTTGCTCATGAGTTCTTAACAAAAGGGACTCTATTTGGTCAGAAATTTGAGCCTGACGCTGCCGGTGCTGAAAACTTGACTTGCTCAGCCGAGCCAATGAAAAGCCAGTCGAATTTGCAAGCCCAAGCTTCGGCTGCGGAGCCGAGTCGCTGCAGCGGAAGAAGGGAGCACGAGAGTTACGGTGAAGTAGCAAGCATAATGAAGACGCATGGGACCCACATAGAGGGTATCGTGAACCCTACACAGCTCGACCGGTGGATTCACGACACGTAAGATTCCTTGCGCTGGTGATGATGACGTGGATTGAGATGTTTGTACCTGCAAGCAAGTGCATGAATCGTATTGTGCGGAGTAGCGCAGGTTAGTTTTGGAGATGGTAGGTTGCTTGCGTGGTTAGCCAAGTTAATGTCTGTAACTGAAAATTAATCCATGAATGCTGTAGATCATCATCACCGATGACTTTTCTGAATCTTCCATTTATTTTATGCCACTTTCGTTTTGAAATTAAGCTATTTACCAGGATTATCTAAAGTGCACGAGGCACTTATTCTAGCTTACTGATTTCAATACTTCAATTACAAGGATTGATTATAGTGTATTGATCATTGAATATATTTTATTGTTTAGCTTTTTTTATAGGAATATTTTGTGTTTAACTTTACATTTCAAAATGGTTCAAATTCATTTTGGATTATAATTTTGACATCAGAAATGCTATTTGGACAAAGTTTATCGTACAAATGGGGACAAATACCAAAATTATACGGTGGGAAGTGATGTCTAGTATAATTTCCAACCACCAATCGACTTTCATTGGGGGGAGACAAATCCTAGATGGGGTGGCGATTGTCAATGAAGTGGTGGATTATGCTAAGCGGGGGAAGGAGGAGTGTTTGTTGTTTAAGGTTGATTTTGAGAAAGTCTATGATTCTATTTCTTGGGGTTTTTTAATTTACATGCTTCAAAGAATGGGATTCCCTCGTAGATGAATTTCTTGGATAAAATCTTGTGTGTGCACTAGCTCTATGTCGGTTCTAGTGAATGGTAGCCCAACACAAAACTTCAAAGCTCACTGGGGGTTGAGGCAAGGGGATCCGTTGTCGCCATTCCTTTTCCTCATTGTTGCTGAAGGTTTGACGGGTTTAGTACGCAAGGCAGTTGACAGTGGCTCCTTTCAAGACGTTTATATCAACGATGACGTACGGTTCTCAATTTTGCAATTTGCGGATGATACAATGTTGTTGGGTAAAGCCACGTGGGACAACCTTTGGAGTATAAAGACCTCGTTGAGAGCCTTTGAGTTGGTGTCCGGTTTGAAGGTAAATTTCCACAAGAGCAAGTTGATCGGCATTAAAATTCCGGATGGTTTCTTGGAAAGAGCTAGCACCTTCCTTTATTGTAGAACGGAGTCAATACCGTTCAAGTTCTTGGGCATTCTGATTGGCGCTAATCTGAGGCGGGAAGCTACTTGGAGTATCGTCCTTGGGGGGGATTAGAAAGAGACTAGCGCCGTGGAAGGGTCGTTTTCTATCTATTAGTGGTCGGGTTACTCTCATCAACTCCGTTTTGAATAGCATTCCTCTATACATGTTCTTCTTTTATAAAGCTCCAAAAGTGGTTATTAAGAAGATGGTTAAAATTCAACGGGACTTTCTTTGGGGAATCAATGAGGGAGATAATGGAATGTATTGGGTGGCTTGGGATAGAGTTTGCAAGTCAAAAAAAGATGGCGGCCTAGGAATAAAAAATTTTGAGTTATTTAATATAGCTCTGTTATCTAAATGGAAGTGGAGGGCTTTGACGGATAGTAATGCGAGTTAGAGTCGGTTGTTGGGACATAGATTCTGGGAATTCGCTTATTGCTTTATTCATGACTCGGTTGTAGGCAACTCTCGCTGGAATTATGACTCTATTTGGTGGAGAGACTTGGTGACTTTGGATAATAATTTAGAGGAATCGAGAAGGTTTGCTTGGTGCATAAAAGAGTGTTGGGTGATGGCGCTTTAATAAACTTTTGGAAGGAACAATGGTTAGGTACTAAGTCTTTGCTAAAAGTCTTTCCCTTATTGTTTGATGGAGGTGTGCAGCAACTTGTTACAGTCGCAAAGTTCGGGTCTTGGTATGGAGATACTTGGAGTTGGAACAAACCGTGGCATGTTTTTACGGATTCTGTCTGCGTTTTAGAAGGTGAGATTTTGGACAGTATTTTGCAAACGGAAACGCCAAAGAGAGGGAAGGAAGACGCATGGATTTGGCCGCAAGATCAGTCTAAGAGTTTCATGGTGAAGTCAACATATCATTTCTTGGCTGTCTGCAAAGAACATTTCTACACGCCGCCGGTGCGATGAGTGCCTATTGGGGGCGTTGTGGACATCGCTTGTCCCTTCGAAGGTTGCAGTCTTTAGGTGGCGTCTTTTGCTTGATTCTCGATCGTATGCGTGACCAATTACTTCACAGAAATGTCCTCCATTACGAGCGGGAGGCTAGGCGCTCGTGCGTGTGAGTCGACCAACCACTTGTTTCTTAACTATAGCTTTGCTCGTTCCGTTTGGCAGCTTGTTGGCTCTTGGCTCAGAGTTAATCTCGACATGTCCCTAGATATTGTTGACTTCTTCCTTAGATGTGATCGCTTATGCAAAGGGAAGAAGGCAAAGCGTGTGAAGCACATGTTCTGGTTAACAACATGTTGGAGTGCGTGGCTTGCTAGGAATGGTGTTATTTTTAACAACGGTGAACCAAATGCCGAATCAGTGGTGACCCGCATCAAAAGCTTAACTTGGAGTTGGTGTGTCTATAGATTGAATCTAGGCTCCTCTATTTCTATTCAATGTGGTGGTCTAATCCACTTCAATGCTTAGAAGGGGGAGAAACAGTGGGTTGACATGCACATTGTTAGCAACCCAATTCCGTTTTGAGATACTATTTTTCCTGCCTGAGTCTTTTTCCCCGATGGGTTTTGGGCAGGAGGTTTGAGAAACGTCTTCCTCTTTCTTTAATGTAAATGGGATTGGTGTGCACCTAGTCTACCCCATCAATACAATTTTTGCTTATCTAAAAAAACTCACCATTAAATCACCATAAGCAATCAATAGATCTAGACTTAAATATCATTTACCCCCTGCAAATATCAGATAATCCATTTACCCCCTGTAAAAACAAAAATTTTAAAAAGCCCTTGCAAATAATAAATGTTTCTAGTTACCCCTACAGAGAGAAGCAGTAACGATTTATATTTTGTAGGAGTAAATGCAAAACGGTTTATACCCATTATACACTTAACACAACATAATGTCAACATAATCTAGTAGAGGGGGTGCAGTAAGCGGTTTATATTTGTAAGAGGCATTTTAAAACTTTTATTTTTTTAGGGGGTAAATGGATTATGGTGATATTTCTATGGGTAAATGATATTTAAGCCTTAGATCTATTAAAAGTTTGTCAAACAAATTATATATATATATATATATATATATATATATATATATATATATATATATATATATATTATATTTTTATCATTGTGTATATCTTCATGAGTTTCGTGTGGTAATATTGATTTTCATTAAATTTTCTTTTCCGTTTCATCTATTTCGTTGGGTAAATTCGAACTAAAATTTAATTTCATATATTATTAAAAACTCACCTGAAATTAGGGAAAAATATTCCTATAAAAAAGTAGACAAAAGAGTAGCTACCTAAGAGAATTCCCTCTATATATACTATGGATAAAATCGATAACTGTTTATTATTTCTCCTCTTTTTATTTATTTATTTATTGAAAACGAGGGCAACACCCTAAAGAAACGAACAGACTAACAAATTACATGATGAGGGGTAGAAATCTCCAAACGATCACCGAGCAACAAGTGCCTCAACCAAGGAGGACACTGCTCAAAAATAATAAGGTGCTCATCACGAGCACAATCCCAATTAGCTAAAGCATCAACACATTGGTTAGCTTCTCGAAATACATGTACAGTCTTCACTTTCCAATTAAGACGCAGTAGCTTATGCACCTCATGAAGCAAGCTCCAACCAGCCACACTAGAAAAATTCGGATCAGAAACAATACGACGCACCACCTCTGAGTCCACCTACAAAAGGATTTTGCTCCAACCCATATTTCCCCTTTCTTGGTTTAACTAGAAGGTAAAGTGAAAAATATGAAAAAGTTAGTTGAGACCATTATATTAGCTGGATTATGCTATTTACAATTTATTTTTTTTGTCAAAATTTCTTTTTAAAATTTTCAGTTTATACGTTTTCAAATTGGCTCGGTTTTTTTAGCTCTATTGTGAAAGAATGCAAGGTAGTCGAGACCCATCTTTAGAAATAAACTTCCAAACTCTCTTCGGATATATATTAAAAAGGTTAAATATCACTTTTGATCATTTATCTTTGTCTTAGGTTTTATTTTAGTCTTTTATCTTTTTTTTGGCCCGTTTTAGTCCCCCATCTTTCATTTCCGTTTCATTTTGGTCCCTGCCGTTAGTTTCTGTTAACATACGTCATGCTGGCAGTTAACTACTGACGTGACGTCTTAAATGTCAATGTTGACTTGGAACTCATTAAGTGATGAGAATATAAGGAACCAAAATGAAACTTAAAAAAACATGAGGGGCCAAATTGATTAAAACCCAACACCAAATCAATCACCATCTTCATCTTCTTCAGCCAGCCACCACCTCCGACGAGTTACCACCACAAACAGTCACATCGCCTCTCTCTGTCTCTCCCTCTCCCTCTCCCTCTCTCTCTCATCAAGAATACCAAAAACAACAGTAATTCCTAGAATCCTCAATTCTTCACCAAATCAAGCAAATGAATAGTGCATTTCACGCGAAGTTTCACAAAGAACTAGAATCTATCACCAGTTGACCCAAAAAATTGGAAGAACTTAATCGAAAACATGATTTTCAGAGGAAAACACATTTTAGGTTTTGCAAATTATGGAAACATTCAAAACTCAACTAAAATTCACCAAACCACTTTCAATAAACTTGAAATTGGTGCATTATCTGATTGTTAGCAAGATATTTTTAAAAAATGATAATGAATCGAGAACAAAATGGAAATGTAGATTCGCGTTTTACAGTTTTTTGGCACTTTCAATGACGAAGGGAGAGAGAGAGAGGAGGGGAGGGGGAGAGAGAGGCGATGTCACTATTTGTGGTGGTGGTGGCTCGTCGAAGGTGGTGGTGGCTGCCCGGAGAAGATGAAGATGATGATTGATTTTGTGTTTTTGTCAATTTGGTCTCTAATGTTTTTTTTAAGTTTCATTTTGGTCTCTTATATGCCACATCACTTAGTGAGTTCCAACTCATCATTGACATGTAAGACCCACGTCAGCAGTTAACTGCCAGCGAGGTATACCAAAATGAAAAATCATGTTATTGAGGAACAAACTTCACGTATTTGAACATCTAAAATTAATTTGTTTCCACTAAATCAGTTATTGATGAATGAACCTTACGTATTTAAACATTCAAAAAAAATTCAAAACTCTAAAATACTATATATATATATATATATATATATATATATATATATATATATTGACTCGGGTGAGAACAATTGGTTATTGTGAGAACATTAGATAATAACGGTCTGATTAAGAATAACAGTTCAGATTATTTCATTAATTATAAGATCTCACGTGATCTTTCATTAATAAGGAAACAATCGTACAAGATCTTGTAATTAATTATATAATATAAAGCGTTAATTTTAATCTTACGGTTATTATTTAATGTTCTCATGTTCTCACAATAATCAAGTGTTGTCACGCGAGTCACGACTCGGGTGAGAACAATTGGGGGTGTTATTTAAATTATAGGGATCTCTATTATATATAACAATAGATCATCCATGTCACCATTCACCTTACACCACGTCACTAATTACATCATCAATTGCTTAATTCCACATCAGCTTCTCCCTTACAGTTGGATCTCCACCTAAGAGTTGACTGGGTCAACCGGCGCTTTTACCACAATTAGTTTCGAAATATATCACCAAAAAAATGGAAGTAGGGAATCAACCCATTCCCTAATGCTGAGGCCTCCCAACACTGACCATTTGAGCAACCACGTTTTGATAGTACTAAAGCGTATTACATTATATTTACCCTATTCATTCTTTAATTGCAAACCCCTTTACCTATTATTTATATCTATTTATTATGTGTTTTAATACTTATATATTTGTTATTATATATTATATTTATTTGACATCTAATATTTTGTATCACATTCTATAGATTTTCGATTCTATATATTTATTAACTAGAATGTTATTAAATATGGGTAATTTTATTCATTTTAAAATTTGTTTCTAATTTTCAATTATATTAAAAATATTGACTTATAATATCCTACATTTGTCTAATTCCCATATTAATTTAATATCAAATTAATTAATACCGGGTCACGTGGGTCAATTAGTGACCCTTCGATTCGACCATTGACCCAGTGACCCAGTGTCCTGCTCAGGTCAATCACCAGGTTGGTTTTAATAACATTGCTGCTAATCAAAAAAATAGTAACCAATATATTGAATTCAAATTTAATTGCACTTATTTGTGTTTTCAACTTTGCATTTATCAGTACAAAACACTCACTCTCTCTCACCAAATTTAATGAGCCATAAATACTAATTCTTTATTTATTATTATTTTTTTATTTTAAAAATGTCAGATTTAGTTTTACACTCCTTTCTTTTAATTATACAACCCCCTTGAAAGTACAGCTCGCAGACCACTTATTCGTAAACCCTGTTAATAATACAACCATCTGCTCTAATTGCACCCATGTTCTACTAATGCAGCCCCTTTTCATTTTTCTTATTTATATTCTTTCAAAAAAACCAACTTCATTTACAAAAAAAAACATAAAATTAAATAAATAAATATTCTCTTCAAAAAAACCCCATAAAACCAATATTAGTTTTTGTTATGAAATTCAATTTTAGTTACAATGACCAAAATGAAACGAAAATGAAAGATGAGAGACCAAAACGAATCAAAAAAAGATAAAGGACCAAAAAATGACCCAAAACAACCCAAGACGGGAAAACCAAACTACGTCGCCATCTTGTGCGACGTAGTTTGGTTTTCCCGTCTTGTTACGGTGTTTGTTCTGTTCGAATTGATAGATCAACCTCGACTCATTATAGATTCAACTAATGAAGACCTTGACCAACAACACTACATATCTAGAGGTATGGGTATTCTAGTGGCTTTAATTTTGTCAATTTTGTAGGCATTTTGCCGCTTTGACAGTATTAAACTTCGATGCTCACGAATCTTGTTCGCACATTCATTCATTTTTTAGTTTTAACAATATTGATTTACTGATTTTTTTGACAAAAAAAATGAAGTGTAAGAGCATATCACTATGCCAGATGAATGAATAGTCGTTCAATTAAATTAATCCTTCCATAATGCTAAAGGTGAAAAATATAGATGTTTGTCATGTACCATGTTAGAATCTTCACACTTTATGCAAATTGCAAACCAATGTGCTCATTGTCATTGATACCAACACACACACACACACACCACGCGTGTGGCATGCGTTTTCCATGCCATAGTTTGATACAGGTTAGAAGTAAACTACCATGTAACAACTCGTTTATCAACTAAGTCATCATAGCTATGAAAACCAAAATGAAAAGTAAGAACAATCAGATAATTATATCATGAATTCTCCCCTATTAACAAAATCGGGAGATTTCCAATCCTAGTTCAAATGAAAGTTTCACTGAAAACTGAAGGCTGGCTCTTTTATGTCCTAAGCCTTCTTGATAGCAGCAGACCTTGCTTTCAGATTTAGAAAGATTCCCCTGATGCAAGAAATTAAATCAGATTCAGAGTTCCATTAACTATTTAACAATTCATATTGCACATGTTACCCATCAATAATGCATGCTAACATCATTACTACTAGTCAAATAATTCCATTAAAGAAACTTTCAATTATTTTTAATATAGAAAAGATTGAAGTACACCTAGGAGCGGATAAAATATCCTTTAAAAAAATTACAGAAACTAGATACATTTACAAGATGGAATTTGCCTAATGCCAATGTTTGATAAAAGTCAGGAGAGAATATGATGAGGATCCATGGACTATGATCATAAATCAGTACATATATGACTTGACATCGCCAAAATACATATTATTTTTGAGTAGTTTATACTGCATGCCTATCTCTCACAGTACTATCAATCAATGATGCTTATTTATTCATCAATTGTGGATCAAATTTTAGATGCAATGAAGAAATCATTGATGAGTGATAACTGATAAGTAACAAGTTGAAAGATGCAGGAGGAAACTCACCAGCATGCAGCTGCAAAACTGTGAAATAAAACACGGAACTGCAAAGGCATATACTGGTAATTCACCCAACCAACGACAGGCCAAAACTGCAAGTTAAAGACAATGTAACTTCAAAAAACTTTTCAAACTGCTCTATCAACCAAACAGAAGAAGACTATTCTCATTGCCAATTTGCCATACCTTCCATGCAGTTAACTGGACAGAAGGGTAGTCCTGTTTAACTTTGTTCATCACTATACTCCAAGGTCTTCCTGCAAATGCAAACCAACCTCATATCATACTTTAATTACTAAGCAGTGTAGAAGAATTAGTTAGTATATTCTATTTGAAAGATATGCAGCAAATCTGAAATCACTCTGATAACATTTTTATCAATGAGCATACCTTCTATAACCATGCCATAATACATCATGAAGAAAAAGTTGTTCCAAGGGGAACTAGTTATCTGTTCAAGGATCACCTGGTAATAGGATATTTCATTCATCAGAGTATATTACTTACAAATATGTGCTAAGGAAATCATAGAGGAAAGACAGTAACACAAGTTAACAATATACCTTCTTAGCAACAGTTTCATTTCCTTTCTTCCCCTTAAAGATTTTATCCATCAATTTATGGAGAAAATGTCCAAAGGGTCCTGCATAAGCGAATCCATAGAGCTGCAAAATAGTTTGATTATAGTTAAATATTCCTTCAAAGTTTTATACTTTTATCACAAACTAAAATTTCTCTAACATCTTCTGGTAAGCATGTATTTTGATTTTTTCAAAGTTGATCACTGATTGAGAGTTCTGAAATGGTAAATATGCTATTTTCATAAAATCAATAAAAAAAACTATTTTTTTAATAAATAGATACAGGCATGGATGCAGTGCAGGTTGTAAATGCAACTGAAATGGTGATTTCTCGCATTGATAAACTTAGGAAAACCACAGTCAAAAACATACCATAAAAAGAAGCACCCTTCTGAACTGAAGCTTCTTGACCCCAGCAATCTTCTGTGCCACTGCATCACTAAAACCAGCTAGAGCTGCTGAAGTAATTGCCTAACAGATCACAAGTTTTTTTTTGCACAATGCCATTAGTCTCTTAAAAATTAAATTGAAAGGGGTCTGTAATCTCAGAAATTAGAATGGGAAAAGTAAAAGGAAAAGGGAGTGAAAAGAGATATTTGAAAATGTTATGATATAGCTAAATTGTATATATTTTAATTAGTTGAGTGAGCAATCTAGTTAGTTTGTTAGAACTAGCTGTAAGAGGAGTGATAGCAACACTCTTACCAACACTTCATGATTGAGTGAAATTCATGCGTGTCATTAAGTTAGTGGGTTCCACTTCCAAAATGGTGGAACCCACATGAACTTCGCATGAACTTCACTCACAGATCGATGAAACTTAGAATTCCATTATCCATAATAATCAAAAGATTAACATGGTATCAGTTGATTAGAAATTCTCTCTCCTTCTCTGCTTATTCAGAGAGCTTTGTTGTTCCACTTCTCTCCTTCTCTTCTTTTTGTTAAATCCCATATGTCTTTCATCACAATTTTGCTGGTGTATGTTGATGATGATGATGATGATGATGATATAGTCTTGACTAGGAACCACTTGCAAGATATTCAGTCAGTCAAACAGTTTTTGGATAAGCAACTCAAAATAAAAGATTTGGGCCCCTTGAAATTCTTTTTGGGGCTGGAAGTGGCTAGTTCATTCACGAGATGGTATCACACTTTCCCAAAGGAAATATGCTCTTGAACTACTCGAATATTGCTGGATTATCAGGTTGCAAAGCTGTTTGAGTTCCTATAATTCCTCATCCCAAGCAGTCATGTAATCCCAATCATCCTCGTGATGATCCTTCTCGGTTCTGGAGGCGTATTGGAAGACTCATTCACCTCACCAGCACATTGCTTCCCCCAATCAGTCCTACTTTGATGCTGTTCACACATCCTTCAGTATATTAAAGGATGCCTGCAAAGGGGTTTGTTTTTCTCCTCTTCAGAGACTGAGTATCGTGCTCTAACCAATACTGCCTGCGAAATCTAATGGTTGATTCACTTACTTTCTGATTTACACCATTGCGCTTCACTCCCTATCTACCAATATTGTGACAATCAATCCGCTGTCAAGATGGCTTAAAATCCAGCCTTTCATCAGAGAAAACAGCATATCGAGATTGACTGCCACCTCATCCTAGATAAAGTTCAAAATAAAACAATTCATCATATACCTACTGCTTCCAAGGATCAAATTGCTGACATACATACAAAGCCTATTGCATTTCCTTTGTTTTCTGCACTCCTCTCCAAGCTGAACATGGCTGATATCCATGATCCAGCTTGACAGGGTGTTAGGATATACCTAACTTGTATTTATTTAAATTAGCTGAGTCACCAATCTAGTTAGTTGGTTTGCAACTAGTTGTAGTTAGTTACATATCTATCTGTTAAGAGTTTGTCTTTCTGTTGTAGAATGAGTTGCTAACTGATTTGCACACAACAAGCCATGTATATTTACATTATTCACTGACCAATGAAACTCAGAATTTCATTTTCCAAAATAATAATCAGAAGATTAACAGAAAAGGAGATTGCATAATAAGATTAAGGGGTTTGAAGCAGGAAGAGAAGATGGAGAAACCTTGGTTCTGAGAGGATGAAGCTGAAGCTGCAGGAGATATTTCCTCCAAGCATCGTTGACTATATCAGACATGGTGATTGATCAACGCCGATCTTCTTTGTCTCCGAGATTGGAGATTCTGTTGGTTTATTATATAATAACATAAAACGGAGTGAGAGTGACAGAAACATAGGAAGGAAATATGAGAGAAAGACAAAACTATGCAAACAGAGAACTAGAATATTACATGGAGGGTGTTAGGTGGCAGTGGCAAAAATGAGAAAAGCTCCTAAACGTGAATGGCGATTCCCCCACCGTAAATCAACGTGAATGAGTTCGCCAGAAATTCTTACGCATTTATTTAGTGTCTATCATAAAACATCTCGATCTAGAAAAAAAATCAAAAAGGATGATGGTTAACGAATTGTTTTTCCCTACGCTACGGGGTGGCATTTGTTTGTTTATGCCAAAATGGCATATATGATTCATAAATCGGAATATGGAAATGAAATTGTGGCAACGTATTAAAGAGTCTATGATGTAATTTTTTTTCCAAACAAGTCATGTCATGCGATTGCTTTAGGCCTCCATCAATTGACTATATACATTTAATCAAAACAAGTATGTAATCAAAATAATTACTATCAAAAATATCAAATTATCCTTTTATAAAACTCATTTTTTTAAGATAAATATGACATTTTTAATTATTTTATCACAATTTTTATTTTTTATGGGGTTTTACTTTCCACATCATCTCTTCATTTTTTATAAGGAAAATGCTTGGTGGTACGAACGGTTATGGTACGAAGGAGAAATGAAATATTGTTTACCGTTGATCTCTCTCTAATTTCCAACTAAAATCGTCAGTGGAAAACCATCATTCTATATCAACATGAAACATGTATTTTCTAACATTTCGTATGGCAAAACATTCGTACTATACATCATTGCTCTTTTTATAATTTGATTCCTCTTTGTGACCAAAAGTCTAAAGAAAAATGGATCACTCTTGGTGATAGGAATACAAAAATATTCCACGCTCAAACGATGATTCGAAGGAAACGAAATAAAATTCATGGTCTTCATCTTCCTGATGGGAATTGGTGCACTGATGATGCCATTCTCCAGGATGAAGCTCAGCAGTTTTTCCAGCGGCTCTTCTGTGTCTCCTATGGATGCTTCGAGTAGCCCTCCCGCCTACTGGTCCACGGTCCCCGTGCTTCGATGAAGGCGCCCACGCGCTCACCATGAATGTCAGCAAGGAGGAGGTTTATGCAGCACTGCAACACATGCACCCTTATAAGTCTCCCGGCCCCGATGGTTTTCAAGGTATTTTCTTCTGTCAATACTGGCATGTTATTGGTGATGATGTTACAAATTTAGTTTGTACAACTTTTGCCTCAGGCTATTTTGATCCGGGTATTGCTTCTACACTCATTGCTATTATTCCTAAAGTGGATAATCCCAGCTCCTTTAAGGAATTTAGACCAATTAGTTTGTGCAATACTTTGTATAAGCTCATCACTAAGGTGTTGGTGCATCGGATGCGACCTTTCCTCCGTCACATTATTGGCCCTTACCAGAGTAGTTTTCTCCCGGGGAGAGGTACTGGTGATAATACTATTGTTCTCCAAGAGGTCCTTCACTCTATGCATAGCTCCAATAAGAAAAAAGGGGACATGGCTTACAATATTGATTTGGAAAAGGCTTATGACCATGTGAACTGGAATTTTCTAAAATTGTGTCTTGTAGAGTTCGGCTTTCCTCCTCCTACCATCGCTTTGATTATGCATTGTGTCACAGCTTCTACTTTGTCCCTTATCTGGAATGGGAAGCGGTTGCCTTCTTTCTCTCCGACTAGAGGCCTTCGACAGGGGGATCCCCTATCCCCTTATCTTTTTGTTATATGTATGGAAAAGCTTTCTCACTCCATCCTTGCGGCTGTTGATGCTGGTAGGTGGCAACCTATGAGATTATCTCCTACTGGCCCTGTTTTATCTCACTTATTTTTTGCAGATGATGTCCTGCTTTTCTCCAAAGCTACAGTGTCTCAGGCAAAATTTGGTAGCTGATATTTTTGCCAACTTAGCGCGCCACTCGGGCTTGGCGGTGAATATAGCGAAATCTAGAGCTCTCTTCTCCAAATCTGTTGTTCGTGCTAAGTAGACCCGTATTGTTGCAGCAACAGGTATACGGAGCACTACTGCTTTTGATAAGTACCTTGGGTTTCCGATGTTACAAGGTAGGGTCAAGAAGACAGATTTCAACTTCATTATTGATAAAGTTCATTCGCGACTTGCCTCTTGGAAAAACAAGCTTTTGAACAAGGCTGGCAGGATCACTTTGGCTAAATCAGTGATGAACTCCATTCCCGTGTACTATATGTAAACTGCTTGGCTGCCTCAATATACTTGTGATATCCTGGATAGACTGACTCATGACTTTATTTGGAAAGGGAATCAAGGCCATGGTGTTAATCTGGTTGCTTGGGACAAATTACTAGGGAGCGCTCGGATGGTGGCCTCTCTATTCGAATTGCTAGGCATGCTAATACGACAATGCTTGGTAAGCTCGTATGGGCGCTCCACACGAATACTGATAAGTTGTGGATGTCTGTGGTCCGCAATAAATATATGGGGACAACCACCATTCTTGATATAGCGCATAAGAATGGATCTCCCGTTTGGAATTCCGATATGAAGGCGAGAGGTGTGCTTAAGGAGGGCTTTACATTTCGGGTTGGTAATAGTTTATCTTCTTGGTTGTTTTCTAACTGGTTGGGTACGACCCCCTGGCCTGGGTGGTTACATTTATTGATATTCATGACTCTCAGCTCCGCATATCGGATGTTTATTATGACAGGTCTTGGCACTTGGAGATGCTATATTCTTTCCTTCCACCTACCACTATTGATCAAATTCTTTCTCTTCATTTTGATATTAACCCTGTTGTTGCGGATGTTTTTATTTGGAATTGGAATATTGATGGGATCTATACAGCTAGTGCGGGCTACAAGTGGCTTATGTCTCAAAGGAATCCGGTAAACTTACCTACCACTACTCTTTCTTGGAGTTGGATTTGGAAGGTTGCGGCGCCAGAAAAGATAAAGATGTTGATTTGGATGGCCTGCCACGACGCTCTCCCAACTTCCTTGTTACTCTGCCACCGATGTATGATGAACTCCTCTGTGTGCCAACATTGTGGTCATGGTGATGAATCGGTGATGCACTGCTTGCAGGACTATCTGAAGGCGCACAACACTTGGTTGGGCCTCGGTTTGCACTCGCCAAGTTTCTTTGCAGATGCTTCGGTTTTTGATTGGCTTCGGCTCCAGAGCAGGGCTGATGATAGTCACATATTCTGGCTTCTCTTTGGTGGATCTGGCGCTCCCACAACCTTGAGTGCATCGCTAAAGAAGCTGTTCCTGACTATGTACTCCGTTTGTCTATTCAGAATATGGATGGTGTCGTGGAACCCTCCTCTCCAGTTTGACGTAGTGCTTAATGTGGATGGTAGCAGCCTTTGGAACCCGGGAATCTCCGGTTTTGGCGGTCTATTGCGTGGCACTGATGGACATTGGATTGCTGGCTTCACAGGCCATAACGGTAACTCCAACAACCTGCATGCCGAATTACTGGCTTTGGAGCATGGTCTTATGCTTGCTTGGGATAAAGGATTCAGATCGCTTATCTGTTATTCTGATTCCTTAAATGTGATCAATCTTATTAATGCCCCCCTGAATGTTTGGAATCGGTATGCGTCATCTATTCAATCCATCAAGGACCTTCTCCGTAGGGACTGGTTGGTAACTTTGACTCACACGCTCCGGGAAGGCAACTTTTGTGCAGACTTTTTGGCTAAATTGGGCGCTGTTGGCACGACTTTCTACTCGGTTTTAGATCACTACGCCAAATTGGCCAAAAAAGAGCACCAGTTTAGTAGCGTTTTGTCATAAAACGCTACATTTGGCCAAAACAAGTAAGCAATGAGCAGCGTTTCCCTAAAGAGCGTTGCCTATCACGAAAGCACGCTAACCTGTACCCAGCGCTTTTTAAAGAAACGCTGCGCATCGCCTAGAACGCACTAGCCATAAACGCTGCCCATCGACTAGAACGCGCTAGCCATACCCAACGTTTTTTAAAAAACGCTGCCTATAGGTGGACAGGTTTGGACAATAGGCAGCGCTTTTAAGGGAGTGTTGCATATCAAAGATAACGTTTGGGCAATGGGTAGCGCTTATTAGGAAGCGCTGCCTATCTGAGGACGTGTTTGGCAATGGGTGGTGGTTTTTAGAAAGCGCTGCCTATCTGAGGACGTGTTTGGAAATGGGTGGCGCTTTTTAGGGAGTGCTGCCTATCTGAGGACGTGTTTGGTAATTGGTGGCGCTTTTTAGGGAGCGCTGCCCATTGATGGAGTGGAATCAGCAACGCCACGTTCAATAGCGCTCAAAAGCGCTGTCCATGGATGAAAAAAGCGCTGCCTATCTACTAATTCTGTTTTAGTGGATGTTCCCCCTGCTGGTCTCACTACACCTCCTTGTTGATGCATCGGGTGTGGAGTTTGTGAGGATGTAATGTTTTTTCTTTTTGGCTCGCTTTTCAAGCTGTACTCTACCAAAAAATAATAAAACAAAGAGGAAGTAGGTTTAGTACTAATTAACCCTAGCCGTTCTCTCATTCTCTCTCTAATCTTCTCTTTTGGTCATTTTTAGCCTGGAATCACCACTCTCAATCGTTTTCCCTCTCTTTTTACTTGATTAAGTGGTTTCAACATTTATCTAATTTTTTTTTGTGTTTTTTCTTAATTTTGTCGTCTAAGTACGACTTGTGTTCGTCGTCTTGGTGCGGTGCTGTTTGGTTTCCCGTCTTGTTGCGGTGTTCGTTTGATTCATATTGACAGATCATATATATTCGTCTATTACAACTCAATCAATGACTTGAACGTCAATGTTATTGATCCGGAGGTATGGGTATTCCGGTTTCTTTGATTTTGTCAAAATTGTAGGCACTTTTCCGTTTTATAACCTGGGTGCTGTGAGTTTATTCGTAGATTCATCTTTTATAGCTTTAGCAATTTTTAATTATGTTGTTATCGATGTATCCTATTAGTTTGAATGAATGAATATATTATTTAGTAAAAAAAAGTAGGTTTAGTTTATGGTGAATTTTTATTAGTAAGTCATTTGAGAAGTGATTGTTATGTCATGGCGTTTGTATCGTTCACTGCAAGTAGAATTGCTAGTGAGCTGCAAAATCGGATATTGATGATGGAAATCTGATTTACATGATCTTAGGTTTTTTGGTTGGGTTGAAATGAAATGCATGTGTTAATGTGTGTATATTCTTGAATCAGTTTAAGTGTGGTTGATAGATTCATATGTTAAAATTGGTCCATGGATTGAATTGGTAAATGTTATGTGGTGATATATTGATATTGTATATTTGTATTGGATGAATTTGAGTTGTTTAGGACGATTGGGGTCAAGGGTTCCATGAAAAGATGAACAAAAATGCAATTCTGCAACACTAAAAGCACACTGGTCGCCTCATAACCTGAGGTGGTTGCCTTGTGACCAACACTATAATTTGAGAGATTCAGTTCTGACCTATTTCGCCCTACAATGGAATCTAGTTGCCTTGCGACCATGTCACTACAAGGATTTTGACATATTGTGACAGCAAAAATCAGTGGGTAAAAGGTACAAAACCGTAGGAATAGCCCGAAAAACCTATACCAACGGCCAACTTTCTCTGTGGTTTTTATTTGCCTATATCAATGGGAAAGAGTCAAAAAACCATCGCTATAATGTGAATGAATAATAGCTCACCAAATAGTGTGGTTGAAGCACATGAGTTCTAATTGTAATACCATAATTAAGTATGCTATGGCTAGTATAGACGATTGAATTTGTGACCTCAATGGATCCATAGAGATTCATTAGAGTAGGGCTTACGCAAAACTTTAGTTTGTCAGGGTTTTGAAAGATAAAACAAAACTAAATCTGGAGACTCGGGTATTGTATATGAAGAAAATATTGTTTACCCTTTAGTATAGAAGGTGAGGCTAAAGGGGCAGGACTTTATGCAATAGTTGGTTGGTAAGGGTCAAGTAATTGATACAAGATTGAATCTGCAACCCAACTTCTCGGTCTGAATGTTCAAAGAACACCATGTGAATAAGTTTCAAAGAAGGGCGTGATGTCCAGTGTAACTATTATGATATTATGAATTGTGATTCATAAATGCTATCTAATGTGTGACGATAGTAGCATGTTAAGGGTCCTCCAAGGACTCGCTGAGATTTTAAGTCACCCCGTGTATTGTTCTTCTTTTTTTAGATTATTAAGTATTGAAGAACTGATAAGAGTTATACTCTGGGATCCTGTTTCAGACTTGAAGTCTCTAGTCCACGTGTTTAGTTATATTATAAATTAATTTAGTGTGATGCTTTTGTAAGTTACGAATTAGCTACATTTATGTATTATAAGTGTAGTTGATAGTGGAAATTTATGTGGATTAGCTTGATATTGTATCGTGTTTTAAAAATCCCTTTTTGGTGCCCCTAAGGGATGAGCCCTAGACGGTTTCTCCTCTCGCCCGTGCACAAGATCACCATTGAGTATGGTTGAGATGGTAAAGGCAATGTGAGAGTATTTTTTTGGGCCACTTTGATGATAATAATAATAATAATAATAATAATAATAATAATTAATTAAATATTTTACTCAATTCAAACGTTATTGTTGAATTAATTGTCGAAAAAACACGCACGTGGCACGTCAGATTACTCGTATGAATGTTTGTTAATTGGATGTACGTAAATAAAATTTCAGACAAATTCGATTTCCGCAATGGACAACAAACTAGGTGTTGGCGAGTGCGGAATTTGATCTTAAGTACAAGTAAAGATTAGTCATTCGTAGAAAGTGTTGTGACACTCTATAGCCAACAATGACCCGAACGAAGAAAATCGGACAAGATGATGAAAAAGATTATCCGTCTCTCATTGCAAAATGATAAAATATACAACGTTTGTATCAAAAGAAAAATAAAAAACGTTTGTGACAAACATTGATCGGTCACAAGAAAAAAAAACATTGAATTGAAATTTGAACTATACAGATCCATCAAGTAGAGCTGCAAAATAAGAAAATGAGACACCGATAGACATTCAATCTTGATTTTCCTCAAAGAATAGTTCAATAGTAGTATGATCAATTGGTACAGATGGATCATCGAAATCTGCGGTGGAGGAGCATTAGTTGGCCCAATCCAACCTGCATATTTTTGTGTGTGCAGCAACATAGTCAACTTTCTATATATGTATGTGTTTGTTCATAATATTAGGGATAATGTGTGTGTATACATACCTTTGGAAGGATCAAAGCCTCTTGCTTTGAGTTCAGCATGTTCTTGGCATAAGGCACATGGATCACAGCAGAAATGAACACAACAAGGTTCAGCTGGTAACCCAAACTTTGCTCTCAGTTTCTCTCTGTACATGCATGAGTAGAGCCAGTGACAGCTAATGCACATTAGTAACCCGTACACACACACACCCTTGTCCAACGCAAGCTACATTCATTATCCAAAACCACAAAATTAAACTAAATTCTTCATAGAAAATTAAAAGATGTTGTTGTACATGTAATTACAACTACGCCCTTCATCCACAATTTCTGCAACTTGGCCAAAGGTGATGCATGGTAGACAGCAAGTTATGAAACCTGCAGTACTACTTTCTCAATTTAATAACCATTGCTTGCTCTTAATTAAATAATGCTTTAATTTCTCCACAGCCACATAATTTAGCTGACCATTTAGGCGGGGAAGAACGACGCCCGAATATATTCATGTTTCAATGTTTAGCTAGCTAGGTACGTAGTTGTTATTTGTTAACAGATAATTTGAAGCGGTTAGGACTCTTGGACTATTTCAAACATAGGAATGCCAAGCTGATTTTCAACCTTATTCGTCTATCCTTTTGCTCTTACCTTTTGATCAATCACGACTTAATTACTAATTTATTGATTTTGGCCGTCTTTCTTTCATGTAATCATATATATTTTTTGGCTATATGAAGATTAGCTTATCGGCTAATTTGTTTTTGTTTAGTAGGAAGTAGGAACAAAACGATAACATTATTGATATATACTCAAATGGAGAATGTGGATGAGTATATGCGATTGTTGACTGGGATGGCATGGCAATGTCTGGGGAGGTAGGTAGAGGAATTGGGTGTGGGAGGGGGTTTAGTGATGATAGAGAAGGGAAAGTTTACAAAATTTCATTTGAAAACAGAGAGGAGGGTGTGTGTTTTAAAAATGTGAGATGCGGGTTGGAGGGCCCTATATCTGCTTGATCCATGTCTATTTTTATTTAACAATATTTTTCCCCACGCTTATATTACACTCCTCCTCCTACACACTAAACACCTCCCAACTATACCAAAAAACTGAAATATTCTTATGAGCAAAATAGTTCTAAGAACGTGTCCCTTTTTTCTGGCTTTCAACAGACACGATACTTTATCACTGAATCAGATATGGTATTTTGATACCTTGTCTTATAATTTTTTGCGCACACCTCAAATACGGTACCAAGGTATTGAACCGATTCGGTACTGTATTATTGTGTCTGTAACAACACAAAGATGATATTGTGGTACCCAACCAGTTCAGTACATTGGTACCGAACGTGCTTAGTTGTTAAATTTTTATTCAGAAAACGAAAGTGGTGGTGGTGAGAGGGAGGTGAGGGTGGTTAGAGGGAGATGGTGGTGGCGGTGAGTGGAAGGTGGTGCTACTGAGAGGGAGAAGGTATTGGTGGTCGTAGTTGTGGTGGTGAGAGGGAGTGGAAAGGTGAAAGAAGGAGGGGGTGTGAAGTGAAGAAGAGGGAGGGAGTGTGGGAGGAAGAGGTTTTGGGAGGGGTATTTTTGGGATTCTTAAAAATTGGGGGTGTGTGGTGAGCAAGAGGGAATATGTAATAAGTCTAGGCCTAATAGTTATTGACAATCCCAAGTAGAGTTGTCAAACTAGATTGTCTAGCCCGACTCAAGAGGGCCAAATGTAAAGCGCTTGGGCCAAATGTAAAGCGCGCCAGGCGGTCCACTTATCTACTAGGTTATGTTTTTGGTAGCTTAGTCTAGTCCAAGGTCATCAGATTTGTCTGGCTTAGTCCAACTTTTAATAAAGAAAACCAAAAAAATATTAAAAACACATAAAAAAAGTTGGCTCGATCGCCCACGCACATACTACTAGGTTGGGCCAAAATGGCACAATTCTTATCCGGCTTTGTTTTTATACCCCCACCC
The DNA here is from genome assembly GCA_020916435.1 of Oxytropis ochrocephala. Lineage (NCBI taxonomy): Eukaryota > Viridiplantae > Streptophyta > Magnoliopsida > Fabales > Fabaceae > Oxytropis > Oxytropis ochrocephala. The sequence continues at coordinate 25,126,290 of CM037090.1, read as the reverse complement.
CATCCCTCCCACCCCACCCATTATTGTAATTCCTATTTTACCCCGCCATAAATAACATTTTGACTTTCATTAATTTCACTTTGACTGGGACCCACATTATACGCATCGTATATACCTCGATGGAAGGTATATACGATTACATTTAATATTTAACGACACGAAAAAGTATTTCGTCGTATATATGTCCTTCAAGACATATATACGATTGCATTATTTAATGCTTCGTTGATTACCCATCGTATATATGTCCTTCAAGGCATATATACGATTGCATTATTAAATGCTTCATTGACTACCCATCATATATAGGTTATATACGAGTGGGCTTTGAAGATCTAATCGTATATACATCGGGCCATGTATATACGATGTGAAAAAAAATACCCATCGTATATACATGGTTGAGGAGGTATATACGATCGGGTTATTTTTTCGCTTTTTTCTGAGATGCTATCTGTTTTGTTGGAGCAGATATTGACCCGCCACATACCGCAGATGCCGACTCGGTTGACTCTGTTGATATTGATACTACACTGACTTTCACGACGGATACGGTATATTTTTGTTACTCAAGTTTGGTAAATGGAATTAAATTACTTAAGTACTTAGTAAGTTATATATTTTGTAGATATTTTCTACACTGCAGGCTGTGGAGGAGTGGGCCAAAGCTGTTGGTAGAAGTATTGGGGTAGTTGTTGTTATTGTGAGATCTGAAAAAGCAGCTGGAAAGAGGGGAAGGTGAGATAAGATTGTTTTTGGCTGTGAGAAACAAGGCGGATTTACTAATGATTCAAGGGTTTTCGGTTCTAAAAGGAGAGGCTGTCCTTTTAGATTGAAAGCTACTTGCAATGTTAGCTGTGGGGGTTGGTGTGTCACGGTTAAATGTGGTAGACACACGCACGAGTTGCTCAAAACTTCCATTGGTACTTGTTTATTTGGGCGTCTGTCTAAGGCGCAAAAGGATATGGTTAACGAGCATGCGAATCTTGATGTCGGACCGAAAGCTACTATTACTGCTTTGAAGAAGCTAGATCTGGAGAATGTGACTAGTCTTCGTCAAGTTTATAGGCAGCGTCACAAACAGGTCTACAAAGAGGGTCCTAGAACGGACATTCGGGAGGTGTTGAGACCGATTGCATCACATAATTATCTATGTTGGAGTAGGCAGATTCCGGTCCGATGTGTAGTCGGTGATATCATGTGGGCTCATCCCACTTCGTCAAGTTACTCGGGTTGTTTTAGAAGGTTCTCATTCTTGACTCAACCTACAAGACCAACAAATACAACTTGCCTCTTTTGCAGATTGTGGGAGTGACTAACACCGAGTTGAGTTTCCATGTTGCATTTGCCTATATTGGATGGGGAGCTTGCTATTCATTTTCTTGGGTATTTGCAAAGAAATTGAAAGATATTTGTGATTTGCATTCTATTCATCCTCAGTTTCTTGTGCATGCAGATCTCTGGTGTATGTCTGCTATTCTTGATGTCTTTCCTTCTGCTACAAATTTATTGTGTCATTGGCATGTTACAAAAAATGTCAAAGCGAAGATTAAAGAGTTGGTGCACAAGGATAGACGGGATGCGTCTAGATGTATAGATTTAGCTGATGATTCTATTGACGGCTTGTAGATAGATTCACACATTTTTTGTATTACACGTGTATATATTACTATATCGCGTTTTTGTAATTATACGCGTTTATTTTATCCAATACATCTACACCGTTGACGTTAATCAAATCACGAGACTTCAAATTATAACCGGTAATAAAATCATAACTATTAACAAAAACAAAGCCCATCGTATATATCTCTTTTGGGACATATATACGATGGGCATTTTTAACTCATCGTATAGAAGTTCATTTTGCGTATATACGATTGACTTAAAACGCATCAATCGTATATACGCACAATGAACATATATACGATGTCAAATTTTTACCCATCGTATATAGGCCACAAAAAAGATATATACGATACGTGTAATTTATTGAAAAAAAAACAGATTTTTTGAAGGGCATTTTGGGAATTTCAGTGTGGGTGGGGGTTTAAGGGGAGAGGGTGGGGGTACAAAAAAAAAACCCTTCTTATCTAGCCTCTATTTAGCAAACACAACTCAATCCAGAACACCTAAAGAGTATGCTACTTGTATTTTGCTTGAGGCGTTTGCTTTTCCCACACCCCCTCCTACTCTTTCACACCCCATAACTCCAAATATTCCAAAAATACCCTTAAGTGGAGTGCGTGTTTTCACCTATTCGGGGATGGTCAACCGAATCTATTCGGTTGAGGTCAACCGAACAGGTAAAAAAGGTGAATGGGGTGTGAGAGTCTATTTTTTGTAATAAAATAGGGGTGTTCGAACACCCTCATGCGAACCTGTTCGCGTGACCTCGCTCGAAACAGTGAAATTACGCACAAGAGGTGTGAAGTCAAGATTTAACACACACGAACAATGTCATTCGAACTCGCTCGAGGCCCGTGTTCGAACAGTGAAATTTCGTGAAAAAAAAAAAGAGGTTTTGGGTGGCCTTTTGGTCTTTTTTCACACCCTTATGGGGTGTGTTTTGAAGTAGAGAGGGTGTGGGAAAAGCAATATAGCCTTTGCTTGATTGTTGTTCTTCTTTGGGCCTCTTCAAAAACGGAATCCATGAGAACAAAACAAGCATAAGATGAAAAAGAAAAAGGAATTAGTAAATACACCTCTTAATTTTATTAAGGCTAAATTACACTTAGAGGGCATTTAAGTTATTTAATTGTAACAAATTAGTTCTTTAAGTATTTTCCGTAAAGTTAGGTCTTTTAAGTTATCCAATTGGAACAACTTGGTCCTTTAAGTTATTTAACTGTAACAAGTTGGTCATTTAAGTTATTTAACTGTAACTTTTAAATCCCGAATAACTTACATTTTTCAGCCTCAAATTGTTACAATTAATAACTTACATGACCTAAGTGATACGAAAAAAACTTAAATGACCAACTTGTAATAATTAAATAACTTAAAAGACTAAAGTGGTATAGAAAAAAATTTAAAGGAGCAACTTGTTACAATTAAATAACTTAAAGAACCATAGATGTAATTTAGCCTTTTATTAACATACACCTCCCCATCTAGAAATATTTTTCAAACACATAATTTGTGGAAAGTAAACTTCTAGACGGTTACACTTATGGAAATATGTTTTTGGATAGAGGTCTTTCAAAAAAAAAAGGAAACTCAATTCTCTGTGCCTTTGTTTACTTAGCACTAAAAATTGATTAAAGTAGTTGGAATGGATTGTTGCTGCAACCTTGCATATGTGGAACAAGTTGAGTCTGCCCAAGTACTAGTTCCTAATTCCCCATCCAAAGTCAATTTACAGCAGGATAATTATATAAGAAATGGCCAAAAATAAAATACAAAATTTTGTTACCCAAAATGAATTACTATATTGTCTTTTGTTCCATCCATACAGATTAGAAGCTCATTGTTTGAGTGGACAACATGACAGTGTCCTGTTATGTGCTTCTACTTGTTGACCTTTCCATACATTAAAAGCTCATTCTTTAATTGGATATTAGCAAATCAAATGCTACACACCTTTTTCTGATGCAAGATTCTCAGTGCTTTCACCGTGAATGAATTCTATATTGGCCGCGCATGTGCTAAATGGCAATGGCATCATCAACCAATTTCACGTTGAACCCTTGGAGTATCTATCGACATGGATGACATTATTTTTTCAAGTTAGTGGCTGGTATGAGCGAATTAGAGTTACTGAGTTAGGTTCAGTCGACGAATGATTTTTATGATAATAGCACTGATTAAAAGAACATGCCAAAGAACCCTATTGTACAATGTACACTTTCACTTTCTAGCTTTTTTTTATTAATTACAATTTTATTTCATTGGCAATAAGCCTCCGGTAATGCCTCCATCATTCCCACTATATATCTTATGAGAAATATTCCACTTTCCACATAAAGGAAAACCCTTCACAAATTGTTGAATAACATTCACAAAACATGCATCTTTTTATACTCATTAACAATGCATTACTTCTGTCAAAAAAAAACAATGCATTATTTTAATATTCCTAGACTCTTGTTAGTGGCAGACGACCCTAATGTTTTAGTTAGTTCTTGTATTAGTTGTGTTGGGAATTCAAGTGTGAGTGGTTAGTTCTACATCGGCTAGGAATTAGCTAAATGAATGATATAAAAGATAGGGGACTCATATACCTAATACCTTAAGGTTTTGGGTGGAGATGTGGTGCCCAAGTCTTTTGGTGGTCTGGTTAATTGGTAACTCGTTGTTGCTCTCGGTGCTTCCCCAGACTCCCTAGCAAGTTGGTCAGGTGGGGTCTAGATTTGGGCTATCCCTTGGAGGCGACGATTATTCGTTTGGGAGGAGGCTATTATTGGAGATTTACTTATTTTACATGGACTCGTTTCTTTATGAGCGGCGCCGAATAGTTGGGTTTGGTATCCACATGGATCTTTCGGTGGCTTCTGCTTATCATCTTCTCTCTCAGACGTCGTCCCGTGTTTTGAGGGTGTTCGCCTAGGTGCTTCCGGTTCTAAACATGGTGTGGAAGAGTTTTGCTTCTTCTAAGGTAGTTTCCTTCTCTTGACAACTAGATCCTCTTGGATAAAGTAGCTACTCGGACTAACTTGTTTAATAGAGGGGTGATCTCGGATTTGGATATGCTACAATTTGTATCTTGTGTGGGATTTTTAGGAATCCTCCCTCCATCTCTTTTGTAGGTGCAGGTTTGCTTTTGAGATTTGGTATGCTAGCGTCAGTTGGCTGGGCTACGACTTCGTCTTGCAGCAGGATATTCCGTCCTTGTTTATTCAGTTCATACATGTTGGTGGTCCAACTAGGTGCAGTCGTGGTTTGATGCTCATCTAACACACTGTTCTCTGGGTTATTTGGAAGTTGGAACCCGAAAAATAGATGTATTTTTTCTGCATACGTACCTGCTTTGGGAGATGTTTTGACAGGATATTATCTCTCTCCCAGCGGTGGTTTCAGGCCAGGTGTAAATATTCTTCCTCTTGTTTATTTCATGAGTGACATGTTGATCCTATATTCTATTTCTAGGAGGTAGCAAATAGTTTTCAGTGGTCTGCTTTTTGTGGCACCTGACATTTATTAGTTGTATTTGGGTTGGGTACTCCTTATGCTCGGCTTTATTTATTTTTGTCTTTATGTTTCCTTTTTAAAAAAAAAAAAAACACATAAATTGTGTATGCGTAACATCAAAACTATGAGCCCATTCTCATTTTAACTCTGCCTTGTAAAGGTGAAACTTAAGACCAAATGTGTAAAATAATTGATGCAACAATGGAACACCTTATGGGTAAAGACGCTCAACAAAGGTGACAATGGCAACAAAATTGATAATTTAATTTTATGCACTATTTGACAGTGCGCTTGAAAAGGAAAAAGCAGGAGAAAAATAACTTGGACACAATTCAATTGACATGGATCCTGATTTAGTATAGTTCATTGGTGTCCCCATGAAGATTGGACACAGTTGACCAAAGTCCCACACATGAATGGCGGATAGGGAAGGTAATGTTTTAAAACTTTGAATTGAAATGTTGAACGTCTTTTTCATTTAAAAAGGAAAAAAAGAAAAGAATAGATCCTTTTGTGATATACATATATTTTCAATAAGCACTCAATAAATATACACAGATACTGTACTTTTTTATTAATAAAAGTATTCTCCATAGCGATTATAGAGACTAATAATCATTCGAGATACCGAAGATTTATTTAAGGAATTAATCTCTCCAAACAAATATTTTTTCATACACACCGGTCAAGATCGAATCCAGAACTAAATAATTAATAGACTTATGTATCTACCACTTGTACCACATAATCATGGTATAGATACTTTTGCTCCCACTTAAAAAGTTCTATTGTCATATTCACACTACTAGCCCCATAACCCGAGCGATGCACGGGGTTGGCTAAATTTCATCGTATAATCGAGTAATTAATTTTTTTCGAAAGAATAATATCGCATCGTATTTGAAAGAAAATTTTGTACTGGTCAACATTGAGCTTGTCAACTGTGATATAAAATCTAATAAGTAGCTTATGCCATTAGGCAAATGATGTTACTTTGTAAAATATAAAATCTAATAACTGTGAATAAAAAAGTAAATTATAAATATTAATTAAATAACAAAATCTTACAAATTTAAAATGAACTTTAATAAATACATTTAAATTGAACATCTTTCGTAGATAAAATAAGAAGAAAAAGTCTAAAGAACTTTAATAATTATCAACATTCATTAAATACAAATACAAAAATGAACCCATAATAAGAAAGAAAAATTGAACATCCTCCGTATATTTTTTTTCTCTCATTGTAAGGGATGGGCACCCCTTGTGCTCCTTTCAATAAAATTGCTTATCGAAAAAAAAAGGACAATACAATGAAAAAGTGAAGCACTCATGCATGGTTGAAGGAAAACCCATGATAAAATAGGAGCAGTTATACAAAGTTTAAAAAGAATATGGAGGTTTTATTGTAAATGTGACTGAAGGTTTCGTTGAAAGAAGATGATGAAGGTTCTATTGTAAATGTGGCTGAAATTCCCACGGGGAGTCAATGCAGCAACACTGCATGTACTCGAATATTAAAGAAAGATAAAAATATAAAAACCAATTAAAGAAAAGATTTAATACTTGTTGGTGCAAAATGACCAAAATAAAGAAGACAATAAAATAGAAAGTGAAACACGTGGTATCGTGATGGATTTGATGGAAATTATCAATAAACCAGAAGCACATATAGAAAGTTGAAAGAGTACGATTAATGATCTATTGTAAATGTGGTTGAAGTTCCCGTAGATAAAATTAAATTAAAACTATAAATTAAATAAGAAGATTATAAAATCAAAAAGGGAACACACTTCGTGTATTTGAACATCTACAATTTTTTAGGGTCCTAAAGTACCCCCAAAATACACTGCTAGCATCCCAATTTACGTATTTTAAATTTTCACAAACTTATTATTATATTTTACCAAACTTCTGGTATTTGAAGAGTTAATTTTTTTTTCAAATCCCAGAAGTACACCAAACCACACTTTTTAGGATCTGACTTTACGTAGTTTTTAATGAAATGAATTTTTTTTACCGAATCGATTATTGAAGAACAAAATTTACATATTTAAGCATTTAAAAATTTTCGAGACAGTAAATCACTCCTTAAAATATAAGAGAAGAAAAAACTGAAGAAAAACCAAAAAGAAACAAAAAAATGGAAAAAAAGAAGAGAAAAAAAAAACAAAAACCAAAAAAAAAAGTTGCAGATCACAAAAAAAAATGGAAAACCAAAAAAAAAATTGGCCTTTGGCGCGGAAATGCCAAGCCGCATTGCAAGATAAATTGAAGCCAATATTCCGACCCGATATAACTTTGCCTTCAAGTACAAATCGCGAGGAGGTTATCATCACCGTGTCTCATTGCATAAATCATTATCCGATCCATGTTTCTTAGTAGCATAACTGGAACACTTACCTTGAGATGTAACTTGTGACTCGGCAACCCTGATGATGATATTGTGTTTAAGATCAATATAAATCTATATAAATCTAGCTAAATTAATAGATTTTGGTACTTTCCCATATAACGTTAGAATAAACAACCTCATTTGTTGGGTTTTTTTTCCAACCCCCCTCCATATATCTCATACACCCATATTGCCATTTAACCTGAATACCCCGATTTTTATAAGTAAATAAAAATGTTTTTTAAAGATTCTCGGATTTATCCTTAAATCCTAACCTTAAATTTTGAGATTCCCAAAAATACCTCAAAAATAGGTATTTTGAGAACCTTAAATTTTGCCTCCATACTTATTTTTGAGGTATTTCCGGGAATCCTAAACCCCTTCCCGAATTTATGTGTAAATCCGGGATATTTTTAAAAAAATTCGGAGGGGGTTTAAAGGATTTCGGATTTACCGCATTTCTGATAATCCGGAACATATTTTACAAATCGGAAATACCAGTAAAATAAGGTAAATCCGGAAACCTAAAAATTGGCCTCCGGATTTATCTATTTATGATGTATTTCGGAATTGTTTGGATATCAGAGAGATAATCTCGCCTATTTGGATATTTATGGGGTATGGGGTATATGGAGGGGGTGGGAAAAAAACTCATTTGTCAACGTGGTATATTTTCCTTCTAAGATGCTAGCCCCATAACAAGTGCAAATGCGGGATTGACTAAATTTCTTCGTGTAAATGAGTAATAATTTTTTTATACATTTATTAGCAAACCTAAATAATACTCGCTTTCTTTTTTTAATCGTACAAAGCTTGTCCATCATGGAAATTGAATTCAGGAGCACTAAGTCGAATTTCGTTTTCCGAGAGTACCTTATGGCAATGGAACAATGGTGTTGATATGTAAAATATATAGTCAAATAACCGTGAATAAAAATTAAATTAAATTATAACTATAAATTTAATAAACTTCACCCAATTGATTATTGAAGAATAAACATCACATATTAAAATATCTTAAATTTTTGGGATCGCAATGTACTCCTTAAAATATAAAAAGAGTCATCCCTTAACCATTTTGGTCATAGGTTCGATCACCGATCGATACATATGAAAAAACATTTGTTGAGAGAGTTCAACCCCTAAATGGATCTCTGATACCTCAAATAGATTAGTCTCCACAATCACCTAAAGAATACCTTGATTTACAAAAAAAATATAAAAAACAAAACATTAAAATATAAAAGATAAAAAAGGAAAAAAAAGGGACAATAAACTGAAAAAAAAAAAGAAGGAAAAAAGACAAAACAGAAAAACAAAAAGAAAAGAAAAAAACCAAAAAAAAACGTTATCATGCCAGCAAGATGGGAAAGAGAAAACGCATTTTTTTGGAAGGAAAAAAAAAACTACATTTGGCGCCAATGTAGTGACAAGCAGCATACATATAAGAAGATACATACTCTTGAAAGTACTATCAGCTGCGTCTTCACTTCCCATATGTGATTGCCACTGATCATAGCATAGATATGTAATCTGATTCTTGTTTAATTATTTGATTCTTATTTTCCAATTTTTTAATACTACAATTGGTGGGGCTTATATTAGGTAGAGAATGCAGCTACGAGCTGCCTCTTAACTTTGTATTCTTATCACCAGTAAATAAATCATGGGTCATTTTTTTCTTCTTGAACATGTGGAGATAATGCTGCCAATTGTTAATGTTTTGCTTTTTGTAAAAAGGTATTTGTCTGCCTAACTTCTTATACATGATTTAAAGAGAGGTGTTAATAAAAAAAATCAGTTTATCACTTCAACATTTTTCATGATTTTATGGTTGGAATTTTAGCTGTACGCGTGATTAACATCATATATCATTTTGTTAATTGGATGATGAGAGATAACTTTTCCTTGTCATGATCACTTTTTTTATGCACTAGTGAACAAACCAAATTTGATACGATTTGAATTCTCATATGGTTTTCATAAAATATTAAAATATCTTGCATTAGTCTCAAGTCAAGTCAAATTAACCACTCTGTAAAAATAAAAAGACAAGTTGATCGCTAAAAAGTTGGAATTTATGGTACGTCTATATTTTTTCTATAGAGCAGCAACAAACACCATCCGTAAACTTTCATAACGTTTATTTTTAATTCTATGCCAATGCTTCACATGTTTATTGGAATATTAATGGTTTAATTGTTGTTTTGTTTTGGGTTGTAAATGGAGTGACAAATGCCTTTTAAAACTCACACACAACTGCGAGATTCCGTTCAAACCCAAGTAATGATATCCAGCCTACACTACAAGATGGGCAGCGTTTTTTCCAGCCATGTGTAGCAATTTTGAGCGCAGCTAAACTTGGCGCAACGCATTCCACACTAGTGGAAAATATGGATTTTACATCAGCAATTAATAACGGTTCACACTATAACCGATATGAAAAAAGAGGCGGTGGCATTTTTGAAATTATGAGCAAATTATCTATATCGGTTCCTGTTCTAACCGATATGGAAACTCTATTTTACTCTAATTCATATCGGCTCCTATTCAAACCGATATGGAAACTCGATTTTACCCTTAAAATTTTATTCACCCACGCCGATCGTCGTTCGCTACTGGACTCTTCATCTTCCTTCGACGCTCTCTCTCACAGAAAAACCCACTGAAAACCTAGCCTTGAAACCCACTGAATCAAAGAGCACACCACGATCTCTCTCACTCTAGGGTCATCTTTCTTCAGGTTCGCTCTCTCGTTCTCTCGCTCTAGTTTCACCACGATTTCGAATCAAAACCACGATGTTTGAGAAGTTCGTTCACTCTCTCGCTCCACGATCTCTCTATCGCCGAGGTTCGCATGTTTCCCTGAGAAGTCCATCGCTGAATCAAAGTGAACTAGGTTATGTTCTTTCATTCGCATCTGTTCTTCCATTTACGGCAAGCACCACACACACACACACACTCTCTCTCTCTCTCTCCCTTCATCTATCTCTCTCTCCATTCGCGGTGATGGCTATATCTCAACCCTTATGTAATTTTTTGTTTAGTTAATCATCTTCTTGTTAATGTTGTTGACGTTACTGCTTAGGGTTGGAAGGAAGATTGTGTTCTTGTGGACGTTACTGATTCACGGTGCAAGGAAGATTGTGTTTATGTAAGCCATTTGAACTTTTCTTTCTCCATATTTATTGTTACTTATGCTGATGATATCTTCAACATTTTTGATGAAAATGTAGGACAGGGCGGTAAATTGTTATATTAGATGAAGATGCTGATGATTCCTTCAAAAAACCCTAACCTTTGAACTTTTATCTAATATACTTGTAGGTTAAATTAGATAAATTGTTTGGTTGTTCTTATTTGGGGTAGAAAGCTGACTTTGGTCACTAGTGATTGTTACAAGTATGCTAATCTAAAGGACCGTGTGGATCTAGTTGAGCTTATTGGGATTGCAGATTTGAAGAAAGGCTTGAATTTATTTATCCGTTGAGGTTTTTAATTTTTTTGGGGATTTTATGTGATTCTGTGTCAGGATATTGCCATGCTCATGTTCTTGTATGAATGGCTTTGCTATTGCAGTCTAATTGCAAGATGAAATTTGAGTTGGTTACTTGCCTGATGTATGTCTTCTTCCTCTGCACATGACCAGAGATCAAATTGAAGAATGACATAGAACCAAGGTTGCTTCACTAAAGGTAATTACTTATTCGTATCACTTTCTGGTTTCCATCTATAAGTACTGGCATATATGAATTGTTTTTTAATTGTTTAAAAGTTGAAACATTTCTACTTAATTTATTGATGTTGGTTTTATATTTGTGGGTGTTAATTCCTTATTGTGGATTCATCCTTTTCTGAACATCTAGTGCGGCAAATATTGAATGAAAAGAACAAACTAATAGCAATCTTATTACTTTGGGTTATTTCTTTTTCTGGTCCCTACTTATGCCAAACTCTCTTGATTTAATGTACTTTTTTAACTCTTTGACCTTATCTTGTTTCAATGCCTTGGTATAATTGTGGTTGCTTTTACTATGTTAGTTAGATATAATATCCTGGTTGATGTTTTAAAAGCAACTGTGGACTATTTGTATCAATTGTTGTTATGAATATTGAGATGCATGGAAGTTATTTGTGTTGAACTAACAAATATTAGTATTGCAGGTGGCTGAAATGTTGAGATTATTTCGAGTTTTTACTCTCCTAGAACAAATACTGTCAACTAAAAATTGTGTAAGTTATTGCAATTAATAATATCAACTCTAACTTATGTGTCTTCCTACTACTTGTTTACTGGAATAATGATAGTTGAGATTTAAAAATCTACATGCCATTAGCCATTGTATTACTTATGTTGTTTTTTTCTCCTACTATTTTTTTCACTTGGCTTCTATTTAGCAAGCAGTGATAGGTGAAATAGTATTTCATTTGATTAAAATCATTAAAATGTTTTCGATAATGCAGGGGATATTGGCTCTAGTAATGTGTTCTAACTGGGGCTTCTAATTTGTGCTTAAATATTGGCTATGATATTTGCTATTATGTGTCTTTGAGTAACAGAGATGGGCTGGTTTACCTTCTTTACACACAACTCGAGCATGTTAACCATGATTGATGTCTTATTTATGATCCGTTTTATCTTGTATTACTGTTAAAACCAGTTTTTGATCCTTTTTAACTATATGTCCGCCTATAGAGCAATACACTTTCTTATGTAAACTTGGAAAAAATTACTTAAAAATAGCTTCATGGTTGTCAAAATCAATAGTGTACTTGAATCTATGTAAACTCAGCTAGCTTATCTAGTTTATCTGCTTAATCATTCGTAACTCGTAAGACCTAGCTCAACTAGCAAATGCATAAAAGAAGCGGTCTAGCATCAACACCTAATGTTTCTAACATTAGTGTTCCAAAGACTGAAAGATCATCCATTGATGCTTCGGTAAGGACAAGTTCATCAGAGACGAAGATCAATCGGATGAACTCTCAATCAAGAATGCCGAGCGATATGGAGACCGAATGGGTTGAACAGGATGAACCAGAGTATACATCACTATCGAGCACTTCCGGTGGAACCAGAGAACTCAGCGCGTGTCCGCCTGTGTATGCCGAAATTGTTAGCAACCTTTTAATTCATTACGCCTAATGATCCTTACGTGAATGATGCTACTGTGTGAAATTTCGCCTTAAGACACTCTTACATTGTTAGCAACTTTTTAATTGATCTGTGACACTCTTACATTTTTGACAATTTCTTTTCTTGATTTTGCTAATTTAGTTTGTGACTTTGTGTTTAGTCATTTATGTATTCATCAAATTATCACACATAATCACATTCATCTAATTTCAAAACTTTCTGTGTATTATTTATTACACAAATGAGAGAAGTTTGGAGAAATGCATGCAAGATTATGGTGGGAAGAGAACCATGCAAGGATACAAGAGCAATATTTGTGATGATTGTGACTATAATAATTGGCCTCTACACATACAATGCTTGAAGCGGACTAACAGATTGTGCATTCTAGATTATTCAGATTTCCTACATTCCAAAGTGGATAACTTTCAAGTAACTCGCAATTTCCAACCTTGGAGTTCAATGGATGCAGATATTGGGGAACATTAGTGAACTTTTAGTTATAGTTAGACTTGTTAACTTTAATGTGTTCTGAGTAGTAGTTATTGTCAAATATTAATTAGTTAGCACTTTTAGTTTTAACTTGTTACTTTATCATCAAGTAAGTTGAATCATCTCCTGGATTTTGTAATTGGCTGTTTATGTTAATTAGTTAGCACTTTTAGTTTGTCAAATAAAACTATAAAAGTGCATGAAAGGTAATTTGTAAATAAATCTTAGTAACTACATAACCAAAACTTTGTATTTGGATATGGATATTGAGTATAATTTGAGATCTTTGTATTTTTATATAAATATTGTATTTGTTGAGATTTTGTTGTTTGTTTCTTTGTATATCTAATTGAGGAATTTTTTATTTTTTAAAAAAAAAGACTTTTCATATCGGTTCCTTTAAATAACCGATATAAAAGTGATTTTCAATATCGGTTCAACTAAGAAACCGATATAAAAAAGCGTTTTATAGGTTTAAAAATCGACTTTCCATAGCGGTTCTCATGGGAACCGATATAAAACATTTTCCATATCGGTTCTTTAACCGATATAGAAAGCGCACTTTTTAATATCCCCTTTATCTATATCGGTTACGGAACCGATATGAAAAGCCTTTTTTAACCGATATAAAAAGCCTTTTTTCTAGTAGTGCCACTCCCACAATGGGCAGCGCTTAGAAAGCGCTGCTCATTGATAGCCATGGGTAGCGCTCTAGGGAAAAGCGCTGCTCATCATGTTAGCGCATTTGGGCATGGGTAGCACTTTAAGTGTAAGTGCTGCTCATTCCCAAAAGGCACTAACGCAATGGGTAGCACTTACAGTCAAAAGCGCTACTCATTCCCTTAGCGTTTTGTAGGAATAGGTAGTGTTTTCTCTTAAAAACGCTACCCATTCTTAAAAGCACTAAGGAAATGAGTAGCGCTTTGTCCTAAAAGTGTTGTCCATTGTATGATTTTTTTTCTAATTTTTTCTGTTTTTGTTTATTTTTATTTTTATATTTGCAATTTACCTAGTCATATACAACCAATACAACACAAGAATCCCTTAACCTAGAACAACATTAAATTAACAAGCATTTCATTTGGACATTTCAACAAACACTACACCTACATTTCACCTCAAGTTTAGAAACACTTCACCCTTTCAAAGAACCAATATCAACAAGCATCAACTTCACATTGAATCATCTAACCTAAGCTTCCAATGCCATTAAAATAACTAGAACAACATGCAATGATACTAACATTTGTGAAAGAGGAACAAAAATGGGGAGCTAGCACATGTCGTGAGGAACGAAAATGGGGAGCTAGCATGCACCTCACGGACCCAACGAAAATGAGGTGGAGTGTGACAGTGAGAAGTAGAGGGAACGCGAGCTTGGAGACGAAAATGGAGTGTGAGAGTGAGAGGGAGAGGGAACGCAAGCTTGGAGAAACGAAAATGGAGTGTGAGAGTGAGAGGTAGAGGGAACACGAGCTTGGAGATGAAAATGGAGTGTGAGTGTGAGAGCTAGTTGCTGGAAACAAAAATGAGAGAGTGAGAGTGAGAGGGAACTTACGCGAGAGCTAAAAAAAAAATTTAAGCAATGGGCAGCGTTTGACCCCCAAAGCATCGCTCATCACTATTCGTGTGTCACCAATGGGCAGCGTCCATCCAAAAAGCGCTGTGTTTAGCTCTAGCGCGTTCACCAATGGGCAGCGCTACTTTTCACTATAGCATGTTTATCCCATGGGTAGCGTTTAGGCAAAAAGCGCTAACGTTTTTTCTCATTAAGTAGCGCTTTTTTGATAAACGCTACTGATGATGTTACCTTAAGTAGCGTTTTGATAGAAGCGCTGCTTAAGGGTGCGACTTTTTATCCCAAATCTGTTGTAGTGCAAACAATTCCATATTCAAACCCCTTGCCAAAATGCAGTGCAGTAGAATGTTAGAACTTACAAGTTACAACTGCATGCATGATGCTGATGCAGATCATACCCAAGGCAGTGCAAATTATGCAAGGCATGATAAAGCCATTGTCTTAGGGGCCTTTTTTTTTTTTTTTTTATTATTTTATATATGATAGCAATTGACTTGGGAGTAAAAGTGCCTCAAATAATAAAACTTTTTACTTTTATATATTTAAAATTAGTCATAATTTTAGTCAAATATATATATATATATATATATATATTAGAATTTTAATATTTTTACATTAAACTGTTCAATCTCTATAATTTTGTTTTCGTAGAGACTTGAGGTGTACCGTTAAACACTCGAAACAAATAATCGATATCAAATTTTTGTAGTCTTGTAAAAGATAATCTTAATGTTTATTCAATCAAAGGTTTTTTCATTCCATTATATTTTATATACTTTGCAAAATTATTTTATTTATATTTCTTTTTCTATTTTATTGATGTACTTTATAGTAAGAAAATATCAAATAAAAAATATGATTTCAATATTTTAAGAAAATCAAGTGTTGAATTCTTTTGCCCAAGGCCCAAAATTTCTATACATGGCCATGATCATACCAATTGTAAGTCTAAGCCTCATGAATCATGTTTCTCAGCAATATTAAAGAATTTATCTGTGTTCATAGTAATAATCTTTTAAGGTTGCTTTAAACAAACCAAAATATGTTTAATTATAAAGTAAATTTCAAATATATCCTTACTTCTTATTGGTCCACTCACATATAATGTAAGTGTAAAATAATAATAACGTAGAGGTATAATTGATAAAAAAAAAGTAATTAATGTTACACTGAAACTTGAAAACAACAAACAAATTGAAACAACATTTACCCAAAAACCGACAACTAAAATGAAATAGAGAGAATACATTTTTTGGAATCCATACTTCCACGCCAACCACATTGATACAAGACGAGAGCTAACAACACTCTTTTTAACACTCTCTTACCAACTAGGGATGACAATTACTCATGTCAGACGAGTAATTATCTGCACAAATGAGTGTGACCTTGAGTATGAGCACTACAATTCCCGCCCATCTGTAGTACTCATTCTATGATTAGTTGAAATTCATGCAGGTCTCAATAAGTTAAGGAGTCTCATTTCTAAAGTGGTGGAAACCCACGTGAGCGTTTCAATCCTATTTACCCTTCTTGAACACGGTGAACCCTAATCACATCGTATTCAATGGGGGATACCAAATGTAAACAATATGGTGAATCATGTAAAAGAGCTCTCTTGGGGTTGGGTTGCTAATAGATTGGGAGGCAAAGAACTTATTGAGTATGAGGAATGGAACAACAACCCAATGTCTTGTTTGAAAAAGCTAATATAAGTGTACATAGGTTGAGGCACCCCTAATGCCCTCCTTAATAAAATTATTTTGTTTATAAAAAAAAATCCTATTTACCCTTCTTGAACACGGTGAAAAAGAAAAAGAAAGTTGAGAAACTAAAAATTTCTACTAGCATTGAGAAAAGAAAAAATGAATCAATTAATAAGAGTTACTTTGATATATTACCTATATAAGTTATATACCCTTAAAAATGGTGTCTCACCGAGTCACCGTCCACTACTAAAAAAACAAAAATTAGAGATGCCCAAAATCCCTCTCTAAACAGCCAAAATCCGTCACTAAATGATTTAGAGAGGGAATTTGCGACGAACCAGTATTCGTCAGCAATTTTGGCGTCACAAAATTTTTTTTAGAGAGGATCTCGATAATCCCTCTCTAATAGCGAGGAGAAATCCGTCGCTAACAGAGAGGAAACAGTTCCGTCTCTAATAGCGAGGAAACAAACACGCGTCTCTAATAAAGAGGAACACACACGTCGTCGCTAATAGTGAGGAAAATATCCCTCGCTAATAGAGAGGAATATTTTCCGTCGCTAACAGTGAGGGAACAATTTCCTCTCTAATTTGGCAGATTTAAACAGAATTATTTTTACAAGTACTAGATGTTTCTTAATAGCCATAAAATTCCACTAATTCATTAAACTTGAAAATTATACAAATTTCTTAAAAGTACTAGATGTTTCTTAATATGATTAAAAATGACTCCACTGGGAATCGAACCCAGAATCTCTGGTCCGTAGACCAGTGCCTTATCCATTGGGCCATGGAGTCAGATTTCAAGTTTTAGGCATTAAGGACATATTATAGATTATTATTCATTGTAGCTTTTATCGTTCAAATGATAAACAAAAGCTCATGAAGCAGTCAAGGATAGAACTAAATAATTGTAATGCACAATGGAATAGTATAAAGCATAGCTAGCAAAAAATTCATGATGTCAAAAGACCACTGGCTTATAAAGTGCTTGTTCATCAAGTAAGGCAATTAAACATCTTGCTATATACAAACTATACAAATACAGTACTGCCATATAAAACCATAAAAACACTGCCACATATGAGTTCATTATATGGGATCCAAAAGCTTATCAGAAAGTTAGTTGCTTCTACTGTTAGGTAGTAAGAGTAACTATGCAGAGGGCAGAGTTATCAAAATAATGCAAAATCACCACCTAAAACACACATTGGCATGATAAGAGAGGCTTACCAATAATACTTTAATTCTCTAGTTTATTGCCTCCAAGTAAAAATTGTTTTGCAACAATTATTTATTGACTATAGGTGTTCTGCAACATATAAATCGATTGTGTAGAGACACTTATTTAGAGGAATTCCTGAGAACAAAAAGAAAAAAATAGGTCAAATGCTAAACAACCATCGTTATGAAGAGGAATTCCTGAGAACAATTATTTTTCTATGACTTCAATGAACATAAAAAGAAGTTGATTTCCCAAAAACTAAACAACCATCGTTATGAAGAGAAAATGAATGGTATCAAAATGCAATAGAACATAAGATATAATAGTAGTGATCAAATTTTGTTAGGTACTAAAATATTACCTGAATTTCTGTTCTCAAACAGCCATGTAGAGCTACCACTGTATACCCAAATTGACGAAAATTATTTCCAACTTTTACATACTGTTGAGTTGGAAATTTGTGGCAGTACCTTGAATGCCTTGGCTCCCAACTTGCATGCAATTCCTGCACAATTACAAAAAAAGAACAATTTAAATAAAATATTTGTCAGAAACAAGGTTATGAAATTATTTAAAACTACTTAATGGCTTAGTGCACAAAGTTTATGTGTATCTCTGGTGTATACAAGAATTTCTCTTGAAGATAAGCTTTTAATGATAGCTTCATTATACTATATGATATGATATGATGTTTTAAAATTAAGCTGAAGCATAGACAGATTGCTTACTAATGTTTCAACAGTGGATTTTGAATCCAAAACTGCCTTATAACCTTTGTATATTGGATCCTCACATGAATTTATATCACTAGAAGCTTCCATTTCTCCATAAAAATATTCCTTCACACAAGCTGCAAAATCCATGAGGCAAAATAATTTACTTCATAGCAAAAATCATAGGAATTTTTAAGATTCAACAAATGAAATAGAAAGTTGTTACACTTATATATATGTTGTAAATTTTCATATACCTTCTATAGATTTGGCTAGGCCTTCAAGTTTGAAAGTTGTGGAATGATGAAGGTCTTCCCTGCACCAATTTGGAAACACCCAAAGACTCATGACAAGACAAATGGCATGACCTATGGCTATGTGTGTAGAAGCGAGCATGTGCAATCTTCAAGACATTGTCAACTCGGTAAATCTTCAAAGATTAACAAGTTGAAGGTCAGAATAAATATAACCACACCATAATCATAATTTTTCTTTATAAAGGGAATGAAACTCATATATGTGGTTGCACCTCCTGCCAAAACAAAATTACAAGACAACACAAATTTAGCTACGAAATTTAGTGACAGATTTCGTCGCAAACCTCAACCAACTACTTTGCCAATAACAACAAACACATTGCCATTGCCAAGTGATCCAATCTCTCATGTCACTACCACAATTACTGTTCCATCAACAAAACCTACCACACTTATTTCTCCTTCACCACCACAAGAGGAAATGCAGATCAAGCAAGAAAAATACACATTGTATGAATTAATTCAGTGGAAGAATCAACAAGAAAAATACACAGCAAGTATTATCACATAAATTTACAAATAAGCTTATCACATAACTTTACAAATAACATAACTAAATCAAAAAAAAAAAAAGAGAGACATAGCCAGTAACTAACATAACTAAAATGAGCAGTTGTAAAAAAAAAACTCAAAGGTAGCAGAGAGCCATCACTCTCCAAATTAAATCGAATGAAAAAACTCAAAGGTAGCAGAGAACAAAGAACACAAATGGAACTGAGAATGAGAGAGGAAATGAAGAGGTCAACGAACACAGACAATGAACAAACCAGGGAACGAACAATAAAGAGGATTAAATGCCAAATCAAACATACCCGTAGTAACTAGATAATTCAGAGAGGGTCCTTATGCTGCTAAGTTTCCTCACGAGTTCCTCGGTTGCTGCAAAATTCTACCGATATGATTAAATTTCACATTCTGAGTTAGGGTTTTTGCAACTGCAACAAACTAGAATGTTAAACAATAAGAAGAGATTAACATACCTGATATGAAAATCGTCACCTGAGAGAAGCAGAATCGCTCAAGAGAGAAGAAGAATCATTGATGAAGGGGAGAGAATCGCACTTCACAGTTCTAATGAAGAGACTAAAACGTTAGGGTTCAAACATTAGGGTTCAAATAGTTTGGGTTTTGGTGCCGACGGTGAGTAGTTGGTGGCGACGGTGAGTGGTGGTGGTGACTGGTGAGTGGCGATGGCGAGAGGGTGAGGTTGAGTGCGGTCGGTGGTCGAGAGAGAGAGCGAGATCGAGCAGGTGTGAAAAAAGAAGAAGAAGATGGTGGCGCGACGGTGAGTGGTGGTGGTGACTGGTGAGCTGCGATGGCGAGAGGGTGAGTCTGAGAGTGAGATCGAGAGGGTGAGGTTGAGTCTGAGAGTGAGATCGAGAGGGTGAGGTTGAGTCTGAGAGTGAGATCGAGAGGGTGATGACGTGGGTTAACTAAAAAATAAAAAATAAATAAAAAAATGAGAAAGTAAAAGTTAGTGAGAGGGAAGTGGAAAAAAGGGAGCGGGATTGTTAGTGACGAACTTCAAGTTCCTCACTGTTAGTGACGAATCTGTAATTGGTTTCTATTAGTGACGAATCTGTAATTCGTCTCTAAACTTTTGAGATTTTGTGACGAAATTAGAGAGGGAATATTTAGTGAGGGATATTTTTCATCCCTACATTCGTCACAAAAATAAAATAGCAATAACTACATACTTTCCTAGCTAAATCCCTCACTAATAGTGAGGGATACATATCCATGTCAAAAATTCCTCACTAAATATAACTTTTCTAGTAGTGGTCTCCCAAGCATCAAAGATCAAGAGTATATACATATGTGTTGATGAAATAGAATTTTAATTTTATTACACGTAGCAAATGAAGTGTCATGGGTGGAAGACAGAAAATGTGACAATAAAGAGCACTAGCTAGGAGATTTTCATCCTGAAAAAATAGTTATCATGACATTCAGATAGAGGCCAACAATGCATGTTATAGTTTTGAGGGTGTGTGGCTTGAAAAGTTAAAACCTAATGTCCTTAATCTTAAAGAGTCGGTAGCCAGCAGCAGAAGCAGAAGCAGAAGCAACCCACCCACTGACCCACTAAATTGTTACTATTGATCAGCCCCCCAAGTAATGGGCAATTTAGGTCTTAAATTTGACATATATTCACCAAAAGTCACCCTAGTAGCAGAATCCCATTAACTTAAAAGAAATGTATCTAATCTAGGGGATACTGTCTAGTGGGAGCTGCTAGCAACATAATAATGGTGTATCTATCCAACGTCATCCACACTCACTCATAACAAAAAAGTGAGAGTGTTGGACTAATTGCCTCCACGATTACAATTCCACTAAACCAACCATGCCACTGTACAAAACAACCCTCCAATAGTTCTTCTAATTCTCTACACACCCTATATTCCTAGTACCTGTATATACTCACTCACTCACTCACTCTGGCAAGGAATCTTAACACGTTTAGACCCACTATTACAAGTGGCTTCCCTAATTATCATCTCAGGTATTCATTTCTTAATTTAATTACATATTAGAGTAACAATATATACTTCACCCAAATAATTGAAAATAACAGAAAATAGAATAGCAGAGGAAATTACAGCCAGCCTGGATCGAAAAAGCTAGCTAAAACATGAAGTGTGAACTCCCTCAAACTAAGTGTACGTGATTCATTTGTTCACAAACAAAGGGGTTGCTCAAATTAATATGGAGACGTTCAAAAGTTAAAAACATTTTTAATTAAATTAGTATACAGCCAACAACTAATCTTTGAAACTTAATCCTAATTATATATATTTTATTCGTGTATACTTTGTTTATCATATATAAATTCGCTACAAAAGTCTCTACGTATTCTTCTTGTTATCTTTTCTTTTTCTAATATAGTAAGGAATAAATTTCCTCGTCACCAGTGGCTGTGGCTGCGCATGCATTTATTTTATTCACTTCTCTTTATATATAGTTGAGTTCTACAAACATATATCCAGCTGGAAGAAGCCACAAAATTTCCTCAACAAGCGGTTTAAGGAACCTATGTATATATGTGATGATGTATGTCTCAAGTAATTTAAGACGACCACGAAATATATTTAAAATAGACTTTAATTACCACCTTATTTTAATTTGTTAATATGGGACTTCCTATCTTCTTCTAATTAGGATAAGATTTAGTTTCAAGAGAATTAATTTAAGACGTACAATTCTATATATATATTTCCATCTTTACTATATAATATTTTAGTTTCTCAACCGAGTATTATGTAAACAATATTAGTGAGATGATTATTTATTTCAATGTCCATGAATCAATTACTAATTAAATGTCAAAAGTATTTTTTTTTGGCAAAATACTAACTAATTTGAATACATGATATTAAAAAAAGTCAAATAGCAAAAGAAAAAATTGTATTATTGTCAAGAAAAGAAATTGCATTAAGAGGGAAAACAATTATACATTAGTTATATTGTTAAATATTACAAAAATTTTAATTTTTTTTAAAACCTTTTAGATATACACAAGGAAATTGATGATAATAGCAAGCATCAAATTTAATGCTTGCAAACAAGTATTAGTAGAAATAACTACAAAAATTTAAACTGAGGGCTTATGATTAAGCAATGTATTTTGATCCTTTTATTGCACAGAACCAACTAATATTACCAAATACAGAAGAAACATGCAATTGGTTTGACAAAAATGGAGAATCCATATTAAGAGATTCTAACTTTAAGTAGTATATAGTGAAAAAGATGTATTCCTTTTTGTAAAAGGTTAACATTTTGTGGATAAAAATACGTTTCATCTCTATTAATATTCCAAACCTATAATACATTTTGACATAAGATTATATAACAAATTTAGTTTATAAAATATTATAAGATAGCTATAATTTATTTAAATAATTAAATTAATATATGACCATATTTATTTATTCACCGCATAAATTCATATATTAAATATCTTATTATCTAACTTAACCAAAAGTAATTAATATATGGTTAATGGAGTCAATTTCATTAGTTATGCCCCCAACTTGACGCATCTTTCTAATATTGGTGAAGAAGGGTGTTATCTTGATCCATCATGTGTTGAGGTATTTTTTTCTTTTGTCGAGATAAGTGTATTCACTATCGAACGTAGTAGTGACTAATCCCCTCGCTAGATTGCAGACACCTCGAAAGGTGGGATAGTTGGCCAAGAGATTTAAAGCTAATTCATACCCAAGGTGAGGATCGAACCCTTGACACTTGGTTAATGGAGGATGAGCCCCACCCGCTCAACAACACCTCATGGATTTATGTGTTGAGGTATTTGGGGATCAAGGACGAATGTTTTTCTTATAAGCAATGTTAGTAGGGGAGGGGAAGTGTTAGTTTATCGGGTTTTAATTTGGGACCTTCTGCTTGCAGTCTTTTTTGGTGCACTCTTTCTGTATCTTATAGCTAGCCAACTGAACTACCGTCATGGGATAAAGAACGAATGATATAAGTTCAGTTGGTGTACCCCAAGATTTTCTTTAATTTATTACTATCTAAAGAATTGAAGTACCTCTTTAATTAATTAAACTCTTTTCAATTATATAATACTTTTTGGTTTATTAAAAAATAGAATCAACTTTATATTTACCAAAAGTTTATTTATGTTTATTCATTTATTTATTCCAAAACTTCAGTAATTTTAAGTTAACTTTGGCAAAGAAAGTTTTCAAAATTCTAAGATTATAACAATTATTTTTATCATACATATATGTTGGAAAACTGTAAAAGCAATATATATTCAATATTTATTATTATCTATCTACTATCTATCTATACCATTAACCTACTACCAAAATACTAATTTTACCATTTTCCCAACTAAACAATTTTAGGATATTTATATAACTTCACTTTTTCACTTTTTCAAACTTTTTAATTCTCTCACATACTTTTTCAAACTTTTTCACTCTCTCTGTCTCTTTCTCACACACTTTTTTCAAACTTTTTCACTCTTTCCTCTCTTTCTTCCTCTAACTCTATCTCATTTTTCTATTTTTCACAATATATATATATATATATATATATATATATATATATATACTTTAATTTCATTTTAATATATCACTTTTCTCTATCAATAATAAGTTTTATTTAATCTCTACAGGAAATATTACATATTGTTCGTAAATGTTCACGAGATAATGTTTAAACTAACTCAATTATAATTTGAAACTTTTTCTTTATCTACTTTAAATTACATTTTATTTTCACCCAGAATAATCAAACTAATTAAATTATATCTGTTTCATTAATAAAAATAATGTGATAACACACACGCATGCGTATCTTGTGGGTATACTGCTATTAAACTTTGTGAAAGTTCTCTACACGGCTGCTCTTCTCTTCTCTTTATATATAAATAAAATCTCTATCAGATTCTATACACACCCCACTTCAAATATATAACCTGATCATCTTTTCTATCCAACTCCACCTCCACCTCCACCCTCCTTTTTCTCCCTCCCTGCATCCTTCACCTATACAGGGAGCTAGAAAAAAAAAAAAAGATGGTGAAGTTTTCAAAGGAGCTAGAAGCTCAACTGATACCAGAATGGAAAGAGGCTTTCGTCAACTACTGGCAACTAAAGAAGCAGATAAAGAGAATCAAGCTCTCAAAAATTCCCAAGCAAACTCATCACATGGATGGAGCTGGAAACTTTGGTCTCTCCATATTCGATTCTCTTAGTTCCCTTGTCAAGAAATTCACCCACAACCATGATGATGATAATAATAATAAACTCAGCATCATTAAGGTATACACTACTATATATATAGTTCATTTCATGGCTTCTCTTTCGTGTTAGTATTTTCATATATTTTCGGCATGTTTTGGTGTTTTCCGCCAGCGAAGTACTATGTTGTTCCATAAAATAAAGGAGTACTAATACTATATATGTTGTTAGAAGAAGATGGTGAAAGCTCGGTGCGATCTTTAATTACGTGTGTCTCATTGTTTTCCAAACTGTTCCGTCTTTTGTCGCCTAGTCTTTCATCCTTTTTAATGCTTAGCTTTACTGCCAGTTAAGAAATGTGAACCCAAATTTAATTAAACGTCACAACAACGAATTGCATTTCACGAAATTCGAAACTATTTTTATAGCAATAGCATTACAGCGGTTATTATATGGATGAAGCATAGTATGATAACAACAAAATTTAATACTAAGGTGAGTTGTTGCTATAGTTGCCAAAATTAGAATGTAGTGTTGGTATGTGATTCTAGTTCAAGAAAACGATTTTAAACTGTATTCCATTCCTCACATGTTTTGTCGTGGTCAAATGAAATTGTCTAAATGAATCAAGCAAAGCAACAATTAAAGGATTGTGTTGGTATTATTACCAATTTATGAAATAAATTATTTTAACCATCCTTTAATGCCAATCCTTATCGAATTCAATTCTTGCCACCACATTACTTAATGATTGTGTGAAAAAGCAAACAACAATATGCAATGAAATTGATACTCCATCCGTTACAGAATATAAGCAAAAATTAGTTAAAGAAAATTTATGTAGTTGGTCTAAATTTTGAATCAAATACATTAATTTTTGTTGATCGCCTTACATTATTATATCAGAATCTGAAAGAGTATATACATCATCAATATCAATAATAGAAATATACATCATTTAAATATTTTTGACTTGTGCCACAGTTTTGATTGTAGTGTAAATATTTACACTCATGCATAACAAATGGAGTATATCATTGCTTTTACTTTTCTAAAGATAATAAATACAATGATTATATATGATGATATAACTTTTTTTTTGACAAAATATATGGTGATATATATATATATATATATATATATATATATATATATATATATATTAGAAAGACAAATAAAAGATGAAGATAGAGTGGGTTAAGTTAAGGACTCTAACTAAAGTGGGTTTAGTGGCCTCCTTTTTTTTCCTATACCTTTTTCTGCTTTTCTTTTAGGGAGTTTTTCAATCTCGCACGCATTTGTAACACCAACATTGATGTAAATATAGCAAGAATTCACGAGAAATTCCTAGCTAAGAAGATAATATAAATATAAATATAAATAAATAAATAAATTAATGTGAATAAAGTACTCCAATTAACAAGCAAGAAATATGGATATGTGTCTGATGCATGCAGGTGAGGAAGAAAACAATAAAAGGCAGTGGAGAAGAAATCTACGAAACAGAACTTGCGCAGTTATTTTCGGAAGAGGATGAGGTGGATTTTTCTCAATTAATATTTTTTATTATACATACTTGGAATTGCACGTTTTAATCTGTTTTTATAATATTTGTTGTTACATGATGATGATCAGGTGCGTGTGTTTTTCGTGAGGCTGGATGAAGAGTTAAACAAGGTGAACCAATTTTACACGAAGCAAGAGAGTGAGTTCATTGAGAGAGGTGAAACACTTAACAAGCAGCTTCAAATATTACATGACCTGAAGCGAATTATTAGTGACCGTCGCCGCAAAAAATCTACTTCCAAGCCAAATAATACTGGGAGTTTCCCTCAATCTCCTGCCCGCGATTCTGATTACTCAGGTCTCACCTCTCTCTCTCTATCTCTCTTTTTTTCTCTTTCCAAACACCAAATAAATTGTTAATAACTAACACCGTTGAACCGGTGACTTAATCTACTACTCTGGGACATAGGAATCGATCTAGTACTCTTGGATTTGACTCTCACACTAAACAAATTAGGTGTTAACAAGTGTAAAATTAATTTGATCCTAATAAGTACAAATGAAGATTAGTCTTTGTTGAAAGCATTGAGACACTTCGTAAGTAGCCAGCAATAATGGTCCGAACAAAAAAATTGCGAATTGTACTCTCTTTTTTTTTTTTGAAAAAATTATACCCACTTTATGGTTCTCTTGTGGGATGGTAATGGGCTGAGTATAGTAATATAGTTCCTGCACTCTCCTTCCTTCTAAATTCTTTCAGGTAGATTATGAAAAAAAGAAATATTTGATGGTAAGAAAAGAAAAGTAGAAATAACAATTGGTGCTTTCATCTTAGCTTTTAGTGTATTTCTTACATTTCTTACAAAATTTATTCTTACTAAATAACATTGTTTGTGGTTAATATATAAATAGTTGTTGGTTATAATTTTGTAATCAATTATTGACAAAATTACACCAGAGGACCTTTAAGTTATTTATTTGTAACAAGTTAGCCTTTTAAGTTTTTTTTGTAACAAATAGACTATTTAAGTTACCTAACATTGACATCGTTGACATTTTTAGTAAAATTTCATATCGTTGATTACATCAAAATACACCAAAATATGTTTGGTTGCATCAAAATACATAAGCTAGAATAATCACAATATATAAAGTAGCATTACATCGAAAGATATAAGCTAGAGTAATCACTAAAAGGGCTTATTTGTTACAAAAAAAAATTAAAGGGTCAACTTATTACAAATAAATAATTTAAAAATCGTCTGTTGTAATTTTGCCTTAATTATTTTATTCATTTAATTTTTTTTCTTAATCTATGTGAAAGAATTTGGAAATGACACTTGTCATGAAACAGACGGGTAATAATACATTTTTTAAGAACAACATTGTATCTATTAAGTAACAACCTAACCCGTAAAATTTGTAGATAGTGACTAAACTAACTTATAACAGATAAGTTAGCGGTGCATAAATTAAATATTGAATTCAAAGTGTTAGATAAAATTAACGAAAAATATAAAATAATATAAAATATAGATTTGCAATTAACTCTTAAAAAAGAGAGAAAATGTTTATTTAATGATTAAAAATAAATGAGAAATTTAATTTAAATATTAAAGGTAAAAAGATTATAAGATATAAGCACAAATGCTACTATAACGTCTTGAAATTTTTTATATTTAGTGAAAAAACATCTTAAGATAATAATACCAAACACTTACTACAAGCTCTATAAACTAGTAGATTGGCTTGCAAACAAGACTCATAATTTCCAAGCAAAGGAAAATCTATATATTTATGAGGAAAAGTTTATCTGAGTTGGTTGATAGATAAAAAAAAAGGAAAAAATATATGGAATATTGAATTGAATTTGTACTCCATAACAAATTTATTTTTGCATTGTCTTTTTATACTTTTCACCCCTTTATGCAAAATCAACATATCATTAACAAGAATAAGTTTGTTGTTGTTGTGCAGAAAATTATGGAGATTCGGACGAAACAAATTCAGAAATTTCAAATACAGATGAGTTAATCACAACATTAGAAAAAAATGGTGTAAGTTTTGTTAATTCAGCAACGAGGACAAAAACTAAGAATGGAAAGCCAAAAATGGCAGTGAGAATTGATGTTCCAGCAATCAATCCTTCTCGTGCGATTACAGCTATTACTACCATGCTCTGGGAAGATTTAGTTAACAATCCATCTGGAGAATTCATTCACAAGAAAAAGATTCAATGTGCTCAGAAAATGATTAGAAGCGCTTTTGTTGAACTCTATAGAGGCCTTGGCCTACTCAAAACTTACAGGTTTTTTTTTTTTTTTTTTTTAATTTTGTTAATATATTCAATAATTAATTTGCCTTATCACACACTGACGTCACAAATTTCGATCGTAAGAGAGCTAGGCCAGATCCTCGCCGAGCTTCAAATATCTCCGAAGGCCGTTGTAAAATACCCTACTCTTTGGTGATAGTGCAATTTCTTATCACATTTTCTCATCACTTTGGCAGTTCACTAAATATGGTTGCATTTTCCAAGATACTGAAGAAATTTGACAAGGTAAGATTAGTCAAAATATCACCTCTTAATTCTGATACACTATATGTGCAAATATGCATAAGCAAACAAACAGAGGGAATAATTTGATGTTAAGCTTTTATTATTCATTTCTTATATATAGATTGCAATTTTGCTATATATGCATCAAAGTTCTCGGGTTTACGTACATGTTACTCTCTCTTAGCATCCAAACACCACAACGAAATAAAACTCATCTTTTGCATTATTGTGAAAAATGAAAATCTCTATCACAAAAGAGTGAAATAGAGCAGTATATACAAGTCAAAATAGATAACTAGCTAACTGTACAATGTAACCGTAAACTAACCAGTAGCTAACTGTACAAGTTAAGAGATAACTAGCTATTTACAAATTATTTAACTGTGGTTAATATACTCCTAATATCCCCCCTCAAGTGGGGCTATGGATGTCACATAGACCCAACTTGGAAATCAGTGAAGTGAAGGCTGGAGAGTGGAGAGGTTTGGTGAAGACATCCGCTAGCTGTGAAGATGAAGGAACGGGCAGCAAATGAATGACTCTTTGCTGTATCTTTTCACGAACTACATGGCAATCAATCTCAATATGTTTTGTTCGTTCGTGAAAGGTGGGGTTGTGAGCAAGGTAAATGGCCGATTTGTTGTCACAAAACACAGCAGTGGGCATGCTAGGAGGACAGTGCAGATCAGTCAATAGGTAATGTAACCATTGGATCTCACAAGATAAACTTGCCAACGCACGATATTCGGCTTCAGAGGAGGACCTCGAGACTGTGTTTTGTTTCTTGGACTTCCAAGAGACAAGGGAGGTGCCAAGAAACACACAATATCCAGTGATAGACTTGCGTGTGTCAGGACAACAAGCCCAGTCCGAGTCTGCAAAACCAGATAATTTCAGAGTGGTAGCAGCAGAGAAGAAAATACCTTTGGCTGGAGCTGATTTCAAGTAGCGCAAGACACGGACAGCAGCCTTGAAATGAGTTTCCAATGGGTGTGCTACAAATTGACCGAGCTGCTGAACAGCGTGTGAGATGTCAGGTCTGGTAGTGGTGAGATATAGCAGACGACCAACCAATCTTCTGTAAAGAAACTCATCTGCATAAGGAGCAGAGCCTTCAGAAGTAAGCTTGAGAGAAGGATCACTAGGAGTTGCAGCAGGTTTAGTGGCAAGAGTGCCACTATCTTGTAGGAGATCTAGTGTATATTTCCTTTGATTCAATAGAATGCCTTGCTTGGACCTAGCAACTTCTAGGCCAAGAAAAAACCGTAAAGGGCCAAGATTTTTGATTTTGAATTTTTCATGTAACAAGTCTTTGACAGAGGCAATTTCTTCCATGGAATTACCTGCAAGGACCACATCATCAACATACACAAGCAGAATAGTAATGATGTTGCCAGTAGCTTTGGTGAAGAGGGAATGATCGGCCTGAGATTGAATGAAGCCGATAGAGAGAAGGGTAGCCGTGAGTTTCTGATTCCACTGCCGGCTAGCCTGTTTTAGACCATAGAGAGACTTATGCAACCTGCAAACAGGGCTGGACAGATTGCTATTTGAGGATTGAAAACCTTGAGGTAATGCCATGTAAACCTCCTCATTCAAATCACCATGTAAAAAGGCATTATTTACATCTAATTGTTCTAAAACCAATTATTCACAATTTGCGGGGCCAATAAAACTCTCACTGTGGTGAGTTTGGCCACGGGGCTAAAGGTATCAAAATAATCTACACCCTCCAATTGGGTGTAGCCTTTAGCTACAAGGCGTGCCTTGTATCTTTCAATGCTTCCATCAGCATTGTACTTGATTTTGTACACCCATTTACAACCAATGGGAACCTTACCAGAAGGCAACTCAACGACAGACCAGGTTTTATTCAAGTCAAGAGCATGAAGCTCCTCCTGCATAGCTCTCTGCCAACACTCTTGTTTGGAAGCTTGGTGGTATGTGGAAGGTTCAGAATGAATGGAAACAGAGGAACAAAAATTTTTGTACTCAAGAGAACAATTTTTATAAGATAAAACAGAAGACAAAGGATAAAGAGGAGTACCTGAGGAGTTATCAGTACAGCTAGTCAAATTACAATGATAATCTTCCAAGTACCTAGGGGTAAATTTTTCTCTGGTGGAATGTCTAGGAATAATGGAAGAAGGGGCTGGTAGTGTGGTGGCAGGGACTTGTGTTGATGGTAAGGTAGTGGCAGAGTCTTGTGTTGAAGGTAAATTAGTGCGGGGAAATTGGTGAGAGGTAATGAAGTTGGTTGTGGAAAAGTGGTCAGTAGTAGGGAGGTCCAGTAGTAGTAGGAGAGCTATCAAAAATTGAAGAATTAGGAGAAGTGATGGCCACCAGTGCAGGTCGAGGTGGGACTTGTGGTGAAGGTGTGTGAAAAGGAAATGTGATTCATAAAAGATGACATTTCGAGATGTGAAAAGTTGGTGGGAGTGTAAGTCATAGAGGAGAAAGCCCTTGACACCATCGGTGTAACCAAGGAAAATGACCTTTCTAGCTCTACATGATCAAATTTGGTTCTATTGGCATGTAAAGTAGAGGCAAGAAGGAAAGGCATCCAAAGACTTTGAGATGCATAAAGGTGGGGTGGTGGTTAAAAAGGATTTGGTATGGGGACTTCTCTTCAAGCAAAGGGGTAGGAATTCTATTGATTAGGTGAACTCGAGTGTTGTATGGAAAAGTTCCAAAACTTGAGGAAGGTTTGATTGAAAAGAGAGGCACGGGCCACATTTAGGATATGTTGATGTTTACGTTCAACTGTGCCATTTTGTTGAGGAGTCTCAACACAAGATTTTTGATGGATGATTCCTTTGGAAGAGAAGAAATCATGCATCAAAAATTCCGGACCATTGTCACTTCTAAGGCATTTCAATTTGGTATCAAATTGGGTTTCAATATAAGCAGTGAATCTGGTAATGTGACTACGGGTTTCAGCTTTGGATTTCATGAGGATCACCCAAGTAAATCGACTAAAATCATCAACTAAGGTAAGGAAATACTTATGACCCAAAATGGATGTTTGAGAAAAGGGCCCCATATGTCAGCATGTAAAATATCAAAAGGCTGGGTTGTCTTGGTTAAGCTTGAGGATGAGGTAGTTTTCTTTGTTTGTTTCGCAAGGTGGCATGTGTCACAAGGGGTGTTAGTGTGGTGAAATTTTATGAAAGGATATTGTTGTGACATGCATTGTTGTCTATTAATAGGAATATGTCCTAACCTCATATGCCATAAAGAAGAATCAGACAAATTATGTTCAGAACCAGAAATTGAATTGCTTGTATTCAAAGTATGAGTGTTACATGAAGTAGAAATGTCATTACAAACATTGCCAGTAGGTACAGTATGTATAGAACTATTATGTGTGAGTGTATCATGTGGTGAGGTGTTGCTAGTAGCTACTAAGGTGGAGTGGTGTGCATTATGTAAAGTTTTTGTGTGATGAGCAGTGAAAGAAACAGTGGTATTGGATGGCTTACTAACTAGTGGAAGATCTATCTTGTAAAGACCATGAATGAGCTTAGCTATACCAATAATCCTCTTTGTACACTTACCGCATAATAGACAAAGCGAGTCATCAAAAAAAGCAGTACACTTACTAGACTTAGCAAGTTGTGGACCAGACAACAAATTAGCATGAAAGTTTGGAACATACAAAACATTATAAAGAGTCAAACCATTTGAAAAGTGTATGGTCCCTGCCAATGTGGCAGTGACAGTGGTGTTATTTGGTAGACTTATGTGAATAGGTTTGATGGAAAAACAATTGGATAAAAGCTTTAGATTGTGAGTGATGTGATCTGTGGCTCCTGTGTCAACAATCCAAAGATCTAACTCTTTGTTGTAAACATAGACATTACCAGAATTGTCACAAAGCTGGGCATTAGAAGCAGTAGGAATTGGTCGTGTGTGGTAGGGTACAAGAGCAGTATTGGCAGAGTGAGATCCAGAAGCAGCCTGTAACTTTGAAGCTTGAAGAAGTTCTAGCAGTCCTTGATATTGTTCATTTGATAGGGATATGCTAGCCTTGGAATCAGATGCAGCTGGTCTCTCTTCCTCAATATGATTATTGCCACTGTTAATATGATTGGCAGCATTGGCAGAGGTGTTGTTTCCACTGTTGTTATTCTTAGTTTGGTAGCCAGGTGGAAAGCCATGGATAAAAAAGCACGAGTCCACGGTGTGGTTAGTCTTTCCACAGTTGGTGCATAGCCTAGTGCCTCCACCAGACCTTCCACCTCTACCTCCACGGTTAAATCCCCTACCTCCATTAAAACCTCCCCTACGACCATGAAATTGAGAACTATTTCCAGAAGCATTAACTTGAACATTACTAGCAGTAGGATTCTTGTTGTTGTTTTCCAGTGCAATAAATAGGAGTCCATTTGCCTCTCTTGTTGAATTACCATAGAGAATGCCTTAGTGATAGTTGGAAAGGGATCCATCATCATAATTTGTGATTTCACGTGTGAATATTGATCATTGAGTCCTTTCAAAAACCGTATGGTGTAGTCTTGATCCCTATACTTTCTAGTTAATTTTAAAGCTTCACAAGAGCATGATATAGCACATTTGCAGGTAGGTAAAGGCCTAAAGTTCTCTAACTCATCCCAAAGAGACTTCAATTCAGTGTAAAATTCAGAGACAGTGAGATTACCTTGAGAGAGACGATATATGTCCTCTTGCAGATCAGCAATACGAAACATGTCACCTTGATCGAAACGATCTTGCAAATCCTTCCAAGCATCGTACGCTTTGTCAAAGTAAGCGATCGATTTCTGCACGCTTGGTGAAACAGAACGTTGAATCCATGATAGCACCATGCTATTACACCTCGTCCATTGGTTATAGATAGGATCGGTCTTCGCTGGAGGCTGAAAGGTTCCATCAACAAACGAGAGTTTGTTCTTCGAAATCAAGCTAATCTTCATTGACCTAATCCATGGCTGAAAATTCTTTGTGCCTTCCAGTGCCGGAGTAACAAGAACCAGTGCCGGCGTCTCGCTAGGATGCAAGTAGTAAGGGTTACCGTTGTTTGTTGCAAAATCAGTGTAGGAGATAATACTCTGAGTCATCGTGTTTCTTCGATGAAAAAAAAAAAACGACAAAGAAAGAACTATTAAAACGCCGAAGATCCAATCGATTCAAAGAAAGAAATTGGGGAAATCGAACCAAATTAGGAACGAAAGAATTGAAGAGGAAATCGAATCGAAATAGGAACGAAAGGATTGAAGGAAAAATCAAACTGAATCAGGGACGAAGAACACAGCGATGAACCAGAGCTCAATGAATGAGCTCTGATACCATCTTAGCATCCAAACACCACAACGAAATAAAACTCATCTTTTGCATTATTGTGAAAAATGAAAATCTCTATCACAAAAGAGTGAAATAGAGCAGTATATACAAGTCAAAATAGATAACTAGCTAACTGTACAATGTAACCGTAAACTAACCAGTAGCTAACTGTACAAGTTAAGAGATAACTAGCTATTTACAAATTATTTAACTGTGGTTAATATACTCCTAATACTCTCTTTTTCATAAGTCAAAAACAGGATTTTATTTGCTAGTGTTAAAAGGAAGTAATTAAGTTAAGTTTCCCTAGAGTTATTCCTTTGTCGTATTATATATTCACATTTCTCACATGAAGGTTGTGAAAGTGGTGGCTTTAATTAACATGCACAAATGCTAAAATTTATGTATAAATATGCACAAATGTCTGTTTAACCCTTGACATGTGATGAAACAGGTGTCTTGCCAAAAAGCTTCTACAAGTTATTTAAAAGAAGTGAAGAGATCACATTTCATTAGTTCTGATAAGGTATATATATGTTGGTTTCTTCCAAATTAATCTCTTCATTTCAAACATGGACAGAAGAAAATTAAAAGAAAAGAACTATATATATGGCATTCATTTTAATTAATTAATTATAATACTTGGTTTTATATAAGGTTGTTAGACTAATGGACGAAGTGGAATCCGTATTCACAAAGCACTTCGCCAACAATGACAGAAAAAAGGCAATGAAGTTTTTAAGACCCCAACAACTTAAAAGTTCTCATATGGTCACCTTCTTTGTTGGTAATATTATAAACTGCTTCTCTCTTTCTTTTTCCTTTATTGTGCCTACTTTAGATTCAGTGTAACACCAACAATGTATGTGTAAAATTTTTGCTACTATCCAATACCATGCAGCTAGCCACTAATCTAGGTGATTTGTGGACCCACTAATTTTTCTTTTATTACTTTCTTTGCAGGATTGTCTACTGGTTGTTTTGTATCATTGTTTTGTGTATACGCAATTTTGGCCCATTTGTGCAGTATTTTCTCTCCTACTAATCAGCAGGCTTATATGGAAATCGTCTATCCTGTTTTCAGGTGCTGCTACTTCACTTTGTTTCTATTTCAACATATTTCATAACTCACACATCCCTTTTTCTGTGCTATTATTACAATCATTAGTCTTCTAACTAATCCATTACATACATACACACATACAAATGTGTTATGCAATTGGAAAGTTATGTTCAACACTAATACCTTATCAGAAACTAAGGATATACTTAATAAACCAGAGAGATTGTATGAATTTTCCTAGAAGATTAATTGCATAATGTTAGACAAAAACGTATATATTAATTATGAGTGTACTAATGGTTATAGTGATATTTTATGCAGTGTGTTTGCATTGTTAAGTCTGCACTTGTTTATGTATGGATGCAACCTGTACATGTGGAAAAGAACAAGAATCAATTTCAATTTCATATTTGAATTTTCACCAAGAACAGCATTGAAGCACAGAGATGCATTTTTGATAAGCACTACCTTAATGACAACTGTGGTTGGGGCAATGGTCATGCACCTACTCTTAAGGGCTACTGGCTTTCCTCCTGCCCAAGTTGATTCCCTTCCTGGAATTCTTCTTTTGGTTAGTCTAATCACATTTCTCCTAGTTAACTTTTTTAAACCATTTAGAGAAAGTTTATTTTGTGTTAAGTGCTAACTATTGGACTGCCATTTTCAGTTTTTCATAGCGCTGCTCATTTGCCCATTTGACTTCTTCTATCGCCCAACTCGTTACTGCTTCCTCCGTGTTATTCGCAACATAGTCTGCTCACCATTTTATAGAGTAAGCTCCCCTCAACTGACTCCTTCGTTACAACAATTGGATACATTGTAATACAATACATGTAGATAACTGAACTTGCCATTATTTTTCATTTTAAATTATCATTTCTATAGGTTCTGCTAGTGGACTTTTTCATGGCTGACCAACTATGTAGCCAGGTAATCTTCCTAGAGTTGCCTATACTTTGTCCTTTTTTCACCTCTTCATCTTGTGCACCTTAATTAAGTTTCATGGATACAGATTCCACTGCTAAGGCATTTGGAAAGTACAGGTTGCCACATTCTTGCTAGAGTTTTTAAAACACACCACCCTGAGACATGCCATTCTGGAAGACTATATATGGAAATAACTTACCTCATCTCATTTTTGCCATACTATTGGCGTGCTATGCAAGTAAGCTTTGGATTTTGATTTCCAATTAAACATTTTTAATAGTGTGTTGTATATACTTTTTAATATGATATCAACTAACACATGCTTATTGAATATACTTACAAGTGTGCAAGACGGTGGTTTGATGACTGTGATGTGAACCATCTGAAAAACATGGGGAAGTATGTTTCAGCAATGGTGGCAGCAGGGGCTAGAGTAACATATAGCAGACAAGATAACCATTTATGGTTTGTCATAGTCTTAATAACTTCTGCGGTGGCCACAACTTATCAGTTGTACTGGGACTTTATTAAGGACTGGGGATTTCTTAATCCCAACTCCAGAAATCCTTGGCTGAGAGATGATCTAGTTCTAAAGCGAAAAAGTATATACTACTTATCTATTGTAAGTTCTGTCTACCTCTTCTCTTTCTGAGCTATATGAATATCACAATCATAAAGTTTTTAATATCAGAAAGCGATGGATTTCAGGCCTTAAACATTGTCCTAAGGGTGACATGGGTGGAGACTGTCATGCACTTCAAAGTAGGGCGCGTTCAGTCACGACTACTAGACTTTTTGTTAGCTGCACTCGAGGTTATTCGAAGGGGACATTGGAATTTCTACAGGTGCATTTTATAACATTTTCAATAGTGCATCAAATCTTTTAATCAGGACTTTGAATATCCTTTCTCACTAAAAGTAACAGAACCGTCAATAAAAAGGACCTTTGAATATTTGTTAAATATAGAATCATATAATCACTCAGGAGCTTCATAACTTCTCTTCTCTGAACAGGTTGGAAAATGAGCATTTAAATAATGTTGGTCATTACCGTGCTGTGAAGGCCGTTCCATTACCATTTCGAGAGACAGACTCTGACTATTGAGATCACTTTTCTCATTCATGTAAAAGTCAAGCACAAAGAAGAGGCAGCAGAGGACAGAAAGGGAGGCATCTCTTGAACCTGTGAGAATGCTCATCAGTTGTTTGATACTCAATTGAAACGTGAATAGCCTTCAATTGGAATGCAAAAGTTGCATCTCAAATGACAACTATCCTGTAAATTGACTCTTAAAAATTTGGATTTCCTGTTCTATGTCAACATAATTAGTGAGAAAATAAAAGCAGAAAATTGCACTTTTGATTCCATTCTTAGTTTACAGTCTATTTCTCTTAAACTGATTTAAGAAGTTAGAGGCTTGACTAGATAAATATCAAGGGAGAATTACCACATTATAGCTAATAACTTGTACATTGCATAAAGGGCGTTTCAATTCATTCAAACAACCTATGAAACTACTAAAAGATGCTCCTAGTATCATCTACACCGGCGGGATATGTTTACTTGAAATAAAAATCCAAAAAACATGTTGTTGAGTATGTAAATGTAGTCTCACATCATTTAGTAATAAACAATTATAAAGAGTACAGACGATGATATATCCATTAACCTATCACCTTAAGGTTTTAGGTACCAATGTGATCTAAGGCTTTTGTATACACCATAAAAATATAAAAATCAAACACCTGGTAATTCTACTCCATTTTCAAAATTACTGCAATTCTGTTGGCAATACAATATGCAATGGACTGGATAGTTATCATGGGATTTACACCAATTGCAGTTGGCAGTAGACTAGCATCACACACAAAAAGTCCTTCTGCTTCCCAACACTGTCCATTTTCATCAACTGCACCTTCCTTTTCAGACATTCCTATCCTACAGCTCCCCATCTGGTGTGCAGAGCAATACATATTCCAAATTTCTTCATGTGACATTGGCCCTTCAGCTGGATATACTGATTCCAAAAACCTATTCAAATCCTTTTCATTACTCCCATTACAAACAAATCTTTGCCCATCACTTCTGTGAGTACCTACTTCAATAGCTCCTGCTGCTATTAGAATCCTCAGTGCTTGCTGCAGTCCATACTTGATGTTCTCTTTGTCTGATTCATCTAACTCATACTTGATCCTACCCTCAGTCCTAACTTCTCCTGAGCCCTTATCCTGAATAATTGTGATAAAATGAACAGTCCTCGAGTATTTGAGCATTCTTTCTTTGAAATCAAGTCCAGATTCCCAAGGAATCAAAGAAGAAAAAGTTCCTGGTCCTAGTGCTGGAGTTTCGATTATTGCTTTTACTTTGGAGTCCTTTGATAGCACCTTGTGGACAGAAGTTATTATCCCTCCTCATAGCTTTTACCCTTGAGATCAGATATTGTGTCTGGAAAATGTCCCCAAGTCATTAACACCGGATGCAGATGAAGGTTCCGGCCAATGTTCTTATTCTTTAGTCCACTTGAGATCATTAAAGGAGGTGTGGAAAGAGCCCCACATGCTGAGATTGTGGCTTTGGCCTCAATTTGCAGTCTCCAAGTGATGTTATCCGTTAAAACATTTGCCATTACGCCTAAGCACTTCTTTCTTCTCACACATCCTTCCTTGTTCTTTACTAATATAAACTTGTCAGCTTTGCATCTTGTTAGTATTACTGCACCATGATCCACTGCATCAACAAGCCATGTAACATCAGTCCCCTCTTTTATCTCCTCTTCTACAACCATAGTTGCAAGATCCACAGTAATGATCTTCTGATGAATTTCTTGGCACATAATCAACTTGAAGACCAAGTTTCTCACAACCTTTTCGGAGAACTTGATTCTGCAGTCCTTCCTCCACACATTTATCTGTTACACCAATCCTTTTACACACCATATCCATGGAAGAAAGATATTCATGACTCGAAAAGAGCGATAGCTTGTGTTTTTCCGCCCATTCCTTGAGCACGTAATCCGGTGTTCTAATAGATGCTGACCAATTAACAGCAGAACCACCACCAACTGTTGATCCAGTTAGAATAGCCATTTTCCCATCCACGGATGCCGAAGTTCCTCCTAATTCGTAAAGTTCGTTCATGGAGGGTCCTTCTAGAGAAGAATAATCACTAGGAGCAAAGTAGTTACCCTTTTCAAGAACAATCACCTTAAGGCCTGAGCTTGCAAGAACAGCAGCTGCAACTCCTCCACCACAACCAGACCCAACAATTACAACATCACATTTAACTTTGAGTATGTTGTTTTTAGCATCTATATCAATTTCAAGACCTTTCTGAGAAAGAGATTTAGGCAGACTCAAATTGTTCTCATTCATAGCTTCCACTATTCCCTTTTCAAGTGGCCTCTCTTGGGGAATATTGCTTGTGTTTCCATCAGTGTCAACCTCATATCCAATGGCTTCCCATGCTGGGTTCTCACCATTCTCATCACACTGCATACAAGTAAAGTGAATATTCCATCACACACACACACACATAATCAAACACATAAGGGGCAATGAGAAGAAAAAAGAATATACCTGAGAGAAGAAAGCAATGAGGCAAAGGACTTTGATGAAAATAAGTACAAGTCTAATGGGTGTGAGGAAGCGATGTTTGAGCAATTTCTGGAGAACCTTTTCTCTGTTTTGCAAAGAAAGATTTGAGAAGGTATTGATGAAGGGCCATTTGTTACTTAGAGAGAGAGATCCACATAGCAATAAAGTGCCCAACCTTGTTGCCAACATCCATAGAATCACTCTAAGAACTATAACTGCTTCTGGCAGTGCTCTTTTCAGCAGCATCTCTGCAACCTATACATACACATATTAGATTAATTTGGTAACAAGTAATGCCAATCTTGTAGCTCCCTCTATAATGAATGAAAAGATATCAGAGCCATATTTGGAACTTGGTATTTCAAAGATAATAAATGATTGCACAACAAATGTACATCAAAATAAGTAAGAGGTTAATTTTTGTTATGACAGTTATTTCATTCTTTCTAAAAATAAATTAAATTATCAAATACGCAATAATAGATTTTTTTATCACTTAAAAATAAAACTATGCTGGCATATTAAGAAAAATCATTCACAATTTGTGGTATTGAAAATGAGTGATTTTTTTATAAGCAAAGGAATTTATTGAGAAAGATAGTGATTGATTGAGATAATTTGATGAAATTTTGATGCTATAATAGCCATTCATTTTGGAATAAATAAATAAAAGACTCAATTCATCTTGAATTACAAAATAAAATAAAAAAGACTATTGCTATGTTTGGTAAGGCCAAACTCATACTAGCATTTAGCAAATAAGCTCGTAGTAAGTTTATCGCTTATTTTCACTAATTTATAGTGTTTTTCATATGCTACTTAAAGTAGCCTTTTAGACAACGTTTTATTGTCTGTCTCGCTTTTACCCTTATAAGTTTAAATTCCTCATTTATCTTCCTTTGGCAGTATTTCATTTTCTTTGAATGTCTATTTACATTTTTTTAAATATTTATAAGATAACTCAATCGCTAATTTTACTAGACACACATTAACAAGAAATTCTGAAAAACTTCCTTAAGAAAAAAATGGGAAAAAAATAAGATTCCATGAAATTTCATAAGGCAAAATATTTGTTGTCCTTAAAACCCTTTTTTTTCTAGGGGGACTTCAGGTGGGGTTAAAAAAAGAAAACCTTATGCTTATCAAAAAAAAAAAAATTGAAGTAGGGGATGAGGATATCTAAGAAAAAAAACTGTGTGTGCGTGGGCTATTGAATCTCATTTGTTGCTAAACTAAGGGTCATTGTTTATCATTTATGGATAGTATGGCTAGTTGACGTGGAAAAGTTAGTTGTGGAGTGGGATATATAATGCCATAATTGCTTCGCTTAAATTAATAATAAAGGCTCTTGAAAGTCTGAAAGTAACAACAAATTCTTAACTCAGATTGGGACTGGCATACCAAAAATATGGGATCATATGTTTTATTCATAAATATGAGAGATTTATTACTCAATATAATCTTTAACAAATTTTTCCGGGTTAGGATATTATAAGAAGAATTTAAAAAATCATAAATATGAATGTAATTACTAAATGTGATGCAATTTAAGTTTTATCCCAAATATATCTCTAGTATAAATTTTTATATATATCCACTATGTGACTTTCTAGTAAACATATATTTCACATTTTTATATCCATGAAATATATGTTTACTAGAAAGTCACATAGTGGAGGGAGTAAGTTAGTGTACACGTGATTGATAATTCTCAAAGTTGTTAAAACCGGCCCGGTCATTAAATCAGATATAAGGTGCAAATTTAAGGCTCAAAGGTCTCGAGGTTGAACCGAAAATATATTAATTAATATTTTAATATACTAGATCACAAAAAAATGATAAAATATGTATTATTTTATAGCAATAAATTAAAAAAATTGAAATTGAAACCACACTTAAAATGTTATATAAGTTAACATATAGGCAAAATAACATATTAAATCCAAGCTAATATGTCATAATATCATTATAATGTTCGGTAATTATAAATACTACAATTAAGTATGCTCGTAATAATATTACTGTGCACATTTGTTTTTCAGTTTTTTGATCCATTTCATTAATTTAATTATAAATTATAAGAAGGATAAAAAACACCTCATGTACAAAAAATCCACATCGTTGAAATTATTTTAAAAAAACAATATTAGTTATATTTTTTAAGAGATAAGTTGAAGTCTGGTTTTCTGTATGATTCCTAGATTTTGATCAATTTTTTATATAGTTTTTGGGTTTAACTCCCGATTTTCATGTAAGGTGGTTCTTAGATTCACCTAGACCAGAGAGACGTTCGGTTCAATCGATCAGACCGTCTGATTCGATCTTATCCGATATAAGTTAGGTGTCGATACCCCCACCCTTTTAAAACCAAAAAAAAGTGAGACGCTATCCGCTAGCGTTTTTTGAAACGCTACTTGAAGTAGCGTTTGAAAAACCGCTAAACGCTACCCCAAAAACGCTAAACGCTATTGTTTACCAAACACGTGTACTCTTCACCCGCTAGTTTCATCCGCTATCCGCTAGTAGATGGACGCGCCAAACAGAGCCTAAGAAGAAACTGAGGACAAAGCTATCCCGGGAAGAGTATAAGCGGCCTTGCTAATTTCTTAATATAAACAATAATTAAGTGCATTTAACTTTCATTAAGCACATTTAACTTTCATGATTTCAAAAAAAAAAAGATAAATTGATTTACTATACTACCTCGTAATATATATAATTAAGTGCATTTAACGATAATAATTATCATTCAAGAGCCCACCAAAAAAAACGATAATTAAGTGCATTTAACTTTCATGATTTCATATAAATATAGATATATAAATTGATTTACTAAACTAACTTCGTAATATATATAATTGTATCAATCCTCGCATAACATCAATAAATCAATTTAAAGGGGATTTTGAATATATTTGAGTCCACCAAACTTAGTTATTTTTTTGTTTATAATTGAATCTGGAGTAGTATGTATACTAAAAACTCCAAGTTTTTTTTCTTTTTTTGAGATTGAAAAGTTTAGGTGAGTTAGCCTCTGAAAGGGCTCACTAGGGTTAGAGCGCGGCGCTTCTTGGCTCTTTACAGACTTCTGAGATTTTACAGATCACCCACAAAAAGATGCTACTCACGTTAGCGTGGGAGTTGAACCGGCACTTGTGGGGCATGAGCCAAGTTGCTAGAACAAAACATTTAAAACTAGAGTATACTCCACCTATTTTTATATATAAGTAAACTACATACGGACGCCCTTTTAGAATAGTTAAAAAATAAGTATGATTTCTTAATTATTCCTATTAACTTTTCTTGAACATGATTAAAAAAGAAAGGAAAATTGGGAAAACAAAAGTTAATTACATTGAGAAAAGAAAAGAAAAGTAAAAGAGATCAATTAATAGGGTTAAATATGGTAGAATAACCAAAAAACTTTGACTTACATATGATTAAGTAGATTTTTTTTCTTACACATGATTAACCACTATATTTATACTCCCTCCGTATCAAAATAATAGTCTTTTTAGGCAAAGTAAAAAATTTCAAATTAATTGTTGTTTTGTCATTCCAATGTATCATTTAATAAATCTTTTCAATTTTACCCTTATTAATTATTGTAACTTTTCACTAACCAAAAACATCATCAACATGCATTTATTAATTGATAGGGATAATATAGAAAAACTACCATGTTACTTTGTCAATTTATTACTTTTCTTAATCTTTGTGCCAAAACCTTAAACGACTATTATTTTGATACAGATGGAGTACTACTTAATTTATTACTTAATTTATTACTTGATTTATAAGTTCTTGACTTTTTATTTAGGAGCATTGAATGGTATTGAAAATCCAATTAACATAATTGAATGGTAAAGTCAAATGTATGATGGTACTCTACATTTTTAATTAGTATTAAATTAATACCATAGTATTAGACTTTTACGACCACCACCAATCAGAATTCATAAAATGGTCGGTTACCAATTAACAAACCGAAAAGCAGAAACTAATCATTCATAGCAACATTTCTAATCCCTCCTCTTCCCCGAATGAGCACCTTTCATTGGTTTTGTATTTCTCTTATAATTTCCTCTTATAAGATTATTGGATGTATTTCTCTTATAATTTCCTCCCTTTATTGGTTTTGTATTGTATTAAAAAAACAGGAAAAAAAATAGAGATAGACACAATCCAATAGAGGGAATTTGTATCGATCCCCATATTATGAGAGTTACGACACAATATCAAATTAGGATCAAATGAACTAACTGGCATAGCTGTTGAGATTTCTTACTACAGAAAATCATATCTCTGACTCAATCTCCTCATCGAATGTTACTAGAAATTAAGAATGTTTTATTTTATTTTTTTTTTGACAAAGAAATGTATTTCTCTTATAATTTCCTCTTATAAGATTATTGGATTTCTCTTATAATTTCCTCCCTTTATTGGTTTTGTATTGTATTAAAAAAACAGAAAAAAAAATTAGAGATAGACACAATCCAATAGAGGGAATCTGTATCGATCCCCATATTATGAGAGTTACGACACAATATCAAATTAGGATCAAATGAACTAACTGCCATAACTGTTGAGATTTCTGACTACAGGAAACCAGATCTCTGACTCAATCTCCTCATCAAATGTTACTAGAAATTAAGAATGTTTTATTTCTTTTTTTTTTGACAAAGAGATGTATTTCTCTTATAATTTCCTCTTATAAGATTATCGGATGTATTCTCTTATAATTTCCTCCCTTTATTGGTTTTGTATTGTATTAAAAAAATAGAAAAAAAAAATAGAGATAGACACAATCCAATAGAGGGAATCTGTATCGATCCCCATATTATGGGAGTTACAACACAATATCAAATTAAATGAACTAACTGCCATAACTGTTGAGATTTCTGACTACAGGAAATCAGATCTCTGACTCAATCTCCTCATCGAATGTTACTAGAAATTAAGAATGTTTTATTTCTTTTTTTTTGACAAAGACAAGTATTAAGAATGTTTTCTTAAATCCAAATACTCCCCCCGTCCCATATTATATGACT
Organism: Oxytropis ochrocephala; assembly: GCA_020916435.1. NCBI lineage: Eukaryota > Viridiplantae > Streptophyta > Magnoliopsida > Fabales > Fabaceae > Oxytropis > Oxytropis ochrocephala. The sequence continues at coordinate 25,081,878 of CM037090.1, read as the reverse complement.
TTCTAGAGAATTTTTTTTGTCCTATAGTACATGACTATTTAGAATACCAATGCAACATCAATTTTCTTTTCCAGTTATACAATTCATTATTTAATATATCTCTTATTACAATTCTACTTTTTATGTTTCTAATGTAAGTAATAAATGACAATTTGGTAAATTACCTCACAATCTCTCTTTCCCATACAAAATTAACACTTTTCTTAATTCTTGTGTCACAACCTTAAACGACATATAATATAGGACGGAGGGAGTAATATTTTACTGAATTTTAATTCCCAATCATCATCTTTAATGGATCTACAGTCGGCTGCATCAGACAACCGCTGCAGAGGATCTATACAAAAATCTTTCAGGAAATCATATGATGCTATCTGTTGTTTATACATATAAAGTAAAAAAGGCAATAATTGAATTAACAAAACACCTTGTGATTTTGACACTGAAAAAGAGAGTAGGGTACCTGATCAGGGATAGAGAATTGAGACGCAGAAGCTTTCCAGAAGAACTGTACAGCCTTGCTTCCTGGTTTGTCAAACTCAAAAGGAGGCAACACAGTCTCACATATGCTTGCAAGCGAATCCATCTGAGCTGAAGAAAAAACAGCATGTGTGTATTTCTCTCTTCTTCTACCTCTTAATAAAGGATGACACTCTCTCCTCATTTTTCTCTTTCTCTTCCTCTCAGGTACTTTTTTGTTTCTTAACAATGGTCCTCTATTTATAAACAGACTAGAGAGTGCATGTGTTTCTTGTATCTAGTATAGTCTCTCCGTCCCATATTATATGACTTTTTAGGCAAAAACAATTGTCCCATAATACATGACTTTTTACAATACCAATGCAACATCAATTTTTCTTTTCCAGTCATACCTTCATTATTTAATATATCTCTTCCTACAATTCTACTTTTTATGTTTCCAATGTCTCTTAGAATGTGATTTTAGGCCTAACTCAACCCCACAAAACCGGCTTAAGGTGAGGGTTGTCACCCACTTATAAACTCTTTTTCAGGTCATATCATATCCGATGTGGGACTCTTAACACACCCCCCTCACGTCCAGGACTGGACAGCTGGAGCGTGACCTGAGTGGCCCGATAGCGGGTGGCCCAACGGATCTTGGATTGACTCTGATACCATCTTAGAATGTGGTTTAGGGCCTAACTCAACCTCACAAAACCGGCTTGTAAGGTGATGATTGCCTCTTCATTATAAACCCTATAGAGACCTTACCACTAGTCAATGTGGGACTTGGGATTTTCCTAATACACCCACCTCTAGAGACTTTGTCAGTAGTCAATGTGGGACTTGAGATTTTTCCTAATACACCCCCTCACGCGCAGCACCTTTTTTTATTTTTGGGCTTGTAGCATGTTTTTTTTAGGGTTTTTTCTTTTATACCCCCACCCCACCCCATCCCCTCCCACCCCCACCCACTTGTGATATACCCATTTTACCCCTGGCATTAAATCAGTTTTTGACTTTCATTAATTCTCTCTGACTGGGACCCACAAGATAACGCATCGTATATACCTCGATGGAAGGTATATACGATTACATTAATTAATGAACGCTGACCTGAAAAACTACTCATCGTATATATGTCCTTCAAGACATATATACGATTGCATTATTAAATGCTTCGTTGACTACTCATCGTATATATGTCCTTCAAGGCATATATACGATTGCATTATTAAATGCTTCGTTGACTACCCATCGTATATAGGTTATATACGAGTGGGCATGAAGATCTAATCGTATATACATTTGGGCCATGTATATACGATGTGAAAAAAATACCCATCGTATATACATGGTAGAGGAGGTATGTGCAGCCGGGCTATTTTTTCGTTTTTTATCGAGTTGCTATCTGTTTTGTTGGAACAGATATTGACCCGCCTACTGAAGTGGAGATGCCGACTCGGTTGGCGCTGTTGATATTGATACTACATTAACTTTCACGACGGATACGGTATAATTTTGTTACTCAAGTTTGGTAAATGGAATTAATTTACTTAAGTACTTAGTAAGTTATATATTTTGTAGATATTTTCTACACGACAGGCTGTGGAGGAGTGGGCCAAAGCTGTTGGTAGAACTATCGGTGTAGTTGTTGTTATTGTGAGATCTGAGAAAGCAGCTGGAAAGAGGGGAAGGCGAGATAAGGTTGTTTTTGGCTGCGACAAACAAGGCGGGTTTACTAATGATTCAAGGGTTTCGGTTCTAAAAGGAGAAAGCTGTCCTTTTAGATTGAAAGCTACTTGCACTGTTAGCCGTGGGGGTTGGTGTGTCACGGTTAAATGTGGTAGACACACGCACGAGTTGCTCAAAACTTCCGTTGGTACTTGTTTATTTGGGCGCCCATGCGAGGCGCAAAGGCTGCAGTTAACGAGCATGCGGATCTTGATGTCGGGACCAAAAGCTACTATTATCGCTTTGAAGAAGCTAGATCAGGAGAATGTGACTAGTCTTCGTCAAGTTTATAGCGTCCACAAACACCGGCCTACAAAGAGGGTCCTAGAACGGACATTCGGGAGGTGTTGAGATTGATTGAATCCCATAATTATCTATGTTGGTCTAGAAAGATTCCATGCAACTGATGTCGTCGGTGATATCATGTGGGCTCATCCCACTTCTATAAAGTTGCTCAAAGTTGTTTCCCAAAGTTCTCATTCTTGACTCAACCTATAAGACCAATGAGATATAATTTGCCTCTTCTACAGATTGTGGGAGTCACAAACACCGAGATAAGCTTCCACGTTGCATTTGCTTATATTGGGCAGGAGCTTGCTATTCATTTTCTTGGGTATTGGAGCAAGCTGCGAGGTATATGTGAGTTGCATTCTATTCATCCTCAGTTTTCTTTGATGCACAGAGATCTCATTTTGTATGTCCGCTATTCTTGATGTCTTTCCCTTTGCTACAAATTTATTGTGTCATTGGCATGTTACAAAAATGTCAAAGCCAAGATTAAGGAGTTGGTTCACAAGGATAGACGGGAGGAGGTCGAATCTCTCCGGCTATGTATTATTGATTACGTTGATGAGTCACACTATCTATCTAATCAAGTTTTTTGAGGTCGCTTGCTCGATAAACCCGCTCTCATTAAATATGTGCACGACACATGGTTGACCACGCCACAAGGAGCGATTTATCTCGGCATGGACTAACGAGATCCCACACTTGGGGAATTCGACAACCAACGGTATTTCTATCCGTTAATCGATTTTTTGACACGTGGACATATTTTTTTGTCGATTAAAATTCTTTGACACTTGTTTATTATTTCTATCCGTTACTCGATTTTTTTGACACGTGGGCGTATTTTTTTTTTGTCGATTAAAATTCTTTGACACTTGTTTATTATTTCTATCCGTTACTCGATTTTTTTACACGTGGACATTTTTTTTTGTCGATTAAAATTCTTTGACACTTGTTTATTATTTCTATCCGTTAATCGATTTTTTTGACACGTGGACATATTTCAGAGCGGAATCCTTGCATTGGTCTTTGAAAAGACGATTGAAGACTTGAAGGGTGATTTATCAAAATGTTTGATATCTATTGATGACATGTCGACAATACATTTTGATCAAATTATCGGGTCTTTTCAACGAAGCATCGCAGAATTGAAGTCAAGTCCAATATTCCACCGCTTAAAAATCTTCAAGGACTTGTTTCTTTATCTCGCCTTTGAGACACATGGTTAATGAGTTTGAAAGGTCGAAATCGGGGTTGGATACGACAAAAGCGGTCTTGCGGTGCATTCAAAGGAAGACACATCTACTTCCTTGTGCTTGTGAGATAGGTATTTTTCATGCTTAGGCAATTCTATTCCGCTTTTATCGTTGTTGATGATCACGGAAACAGATTGAGTTTGGATGCAATAGATGATAAATCCACTCGGGATAAATCATCCGGATGCGATATTTCTTACCGTTTGATGCTATCTTGGCAAGATTTAATAAAGTGAGTGAGGAGGAGAAGTTTCTTATTAAGAGGCGGTTGAATGAGATAGCTTTCCTTCTACTTCTTCTATGGTTGCACCTAAATCAAAAGTCGAACGAAAGTGTGCAAAGAAGAAAAAAGGGAAATTTTTGATGCTAAGCGTGATCCTTCCGGGTGGGAGCACGTGGATGAGAGGGTAAAGCAGATGAAGAATCCGGGGCTTCCAAAATTCCTACACAATGGTCAACCAAATTATCTCGGGGTGCTTCAGAGTATTATCACGAGGCAGTGAGACTAAAATCCACTTACCGTTTGTTCCAAAGACACGCGTGCGCAACTATGTTGAAAAAATTGTTGATGTTGAAGGTGACTGAGTGCTGCGCGGTTTTAAAGCGATCGGGGTTGGACTTGACATGGGTGAGGACTCGGCCTCGATTAGGCAAGCTTTGATTCGGAAACAAAGGGCGAAACCTTGTATTCGACATGTTTGGGAAGAACCGATCGTTAGAGCTTCGCAAAGCTTTAACTATCGAGTCATCTGGACGTCGGTAGGAGTCAAAGTGGTTTGATTTGCACGAGATGGGGTATATGGTTGCAACCGGGTATAATGTTGCATTGGTTCGATTTTCTTTACCTATGAATTTCACTTATCCGCCTTTGAGAGGCACTTACAGTTCATCTAAGTTGAAAATCATATACATTACGAACAAGCAAAATGTACTTTCGTTGAATCTTTCAATCTCTCCCACTTGTCCGTTGCCTCCTATTGCCCCATAAAGTGGTACCAAAGACTACGCATCGGAGTCCGCTTCATGGTTGCATCCGTATGCCGGACGTTTTACCCTATGGCGATCTATGTGTCCTCCCGCGCGCCTCTCACCACAAATGATGCGTCTAGATGTATAGATTTAGCCGATGATTCTATTGACGGCTTGTAGATAGATTCACACATATTTTGTATTACACGTGTATATATACTATATCACGTTTTTGTAATTATACGCGTTTACTTTATCCAATAGCACTACGTATCGTTGATGTTAATCAAATCGCGAGACTTCAAATTATAACTGGTAATAAAATCATAACTGCTAACAAAAACAAAGCCCATCGTATATATCTCTTTTGGGACATATATCCGATGTGCATTTTTAACGCATCGTATATAGGTTTCTCAGGCGTATATACGATTGACTTAAAACGTTTAAATCGTATATACGCACAATGAACATATATACGATGTCTAAATTTTCCCCATCGTATATATGCCCCAAAAGAGATATATACGATTCGTGTAATTTAGTGAAAAAAAAAGATTTTTTGAAGGGCATTTTGGGGATTTCGTTTTGGGTGGGGGTGTTAGAGGAATGGGTGGGGGTACAAAAGAAAAAACCCTTTTTTTTAATGGTAGGTGGCCCAATAGATCTAGGATAGACTTTGATACCATCTTAGAATGTGGTTTTAGGCCTAACTCAACCCTACAAAACCGGCTTGTAAGGTGAGGGTTGCCACCCACTTATAAACTCTTTTTCGGGCCATATCATATCCGATGTGGGACTCTTAACTCATCAATGAAGGACAATTTGATAAACTAACTCACAATCTCTTTTTGACAAAATCAACTATTTTTATTCAATAAAACTAAAAGTTTATTTTCTTTCTAAAATTTTCTTTTTCATTAAATAATTATTTATAATCCTAATTAATAACATAATTTTTAATTACACCGCTTAAATATGGGTAAAGTTGAGATTGATCATTTAATAGATCTTAAAAATAGTGTTCATTTCTTTTACTTTGAATTTCGACCAACATAGAGCAGTATTTGCTTCTTATATTGTGGACCTATAGGAAGTATTTCTAAAATTTTGGCTAAACTTCCCCCTTTGGTCCCTTAATTTAATTTCAAGTAACAATTTGTTGCTTTATCTTTTTTTCCCAAATAAGTTCTTTAAGTTTTAAATTTTTAACACTGTTATCCTTTTTCGTTAGCCTCATACGACTCTGTTAGAAAATGTCTAGTCATCATTTGAGTCATATTTTTTATTTTATTTATGCTTATGTGGCGTATGCTGACTCCTGATTTGAATTAATATTTTCCCAAATACCCTAACCCTAATTACCCCTCTTCTTCTTCACGTGCTTCTTTCTTGTTGCGGCCCTAATCAACCAAATTGCAACACCAATCAACTACGGCAACAATCTTATCACAAATTGATTTTTATTAAAATTAAAAGCGGGAAGAATGAATCTGTGGATTTTAGCCAAAACATTTTATAGAAAATGACAGTAATAAACACATACTAGTCAATATATTCTGAAATTATGTCAATATTTACACCTTTCAATAATTTACTATAATTCCCTCAAAAAAATAATTTAATATAAAATCAATCCACAATAATAACTAAATAAATTAATTTAATGAGTAATATATTGTATAATACTTAGCAAAACTACTCCATGTTTTATGAAGGAGATAACTACCAAACATTAAAAACTTAATCTGCCACATTAAGTAATTTAATGATTTAGTAAAGGTTTAGTGATTCAAACAGTTAGAAAATAAAATGTTTGGTTACGATGTTTCAAAAGTATTGATTCTCTGGCAAACAGAGCCCTGCACCAATCAACAAGCTCTTCATCTTCTACCGTGACTGTTCCTTCAGCGCGCTTGCTTCCCAGCTTCTGATCCTGCGTGCACCGTCTCTGCGTATGCCTCGGTCCCCGGTTGTAGAGCTGTCAATGGGCCGGGTATGGGCCGGCCCGCCCAGGCCCATCGGGCCACACGGTGTATATGGGCAGGGTCGGGTCAGCCCAATATTCGGATGGGTTTGCAGAAATGTAGCGAAAAGCCCGCCCAACACCAAAGCCCATGGGCCAATGGGCCAACTCAAATGGCGCGCCAATAACGCCACAAATCATTGACTTTTTAAAATTTTGTATAAATCAAAATTAGAATTTCCAACCACTATATGCCTAACTTCAAACACAATCTTGAACTTGCATATCGAGTTGATTTCATATATATGAAAAAAGGTGGAAAGTTGATATATTGTGATTAAATTCTCATGATATTACCGACTAAAATTTTAGTTACCAAATCTTATTCGCTTTGCCTCTAATTTATTTGTTTCTTGAGTGTGATTCATTAGGATTAGATTAGGATGTTGGTTGCCTTTATACCGAATTGATATTTTTTTGAAATAGGACAATTTCAATAGAGAAGAAGACAAAGGCATCTCGAGCAGTTATGGATCGGTATTTTGGTGGTGGTTTTTTTTTGAGTCGAATCGCTTCAAGAATTTATGAGTGGAGTTGCGAGCGGTTTGAAAGAGAAGACGAAGGACGATCCGTTAAGCTCCAAAATCGAAGGCGTGGAATAAATAATTGAATTGTCATATTTTGATTGGATAACAGTAAAAACAGCATGTATAGCATTTGTCATATTTTAAAATTAAAAAACAAAAACAAAAAACAAGCGGGCGGCCCATGGGCCCATGGGCCGCGCCGCCGCCTAATAACATCATCAGCCAATCGGACCGGCCAAAAACATACCGTTGATTTTGGGCTACTATTTTTAGAGCCCAAGCCCGCCCAAAAAATCGGGCCATTGGGCCGGGCCATTGGGCCGGGCCCAAATTGACAGCTCTACCCGGTTGTCTTGGTTCCTGCGATTACTGATGCTCTAGGCAAAAAAACAACCCTAGACCAAAAAATAAAAAACAAAAACATACCCAAATAACATACTTTTTAGATTATTTACCGAACAAACACACTAGGTTTTGCCTTTTTTTCTTCATCAGCTTCAACTATCAACTACTATCATTCAACGGTCAACTACAAAAATTACCAATCTATCTTTTTCTGGAACTAATTTTTTGAAGACAAATATGTCATTCCTAATTATTTTATTTCACTTTTTATTTTTTGTGGGTTCCATTTTCTCACATCATCTCTTAATCAAGTATTTGTCATTAATAACTAACATAGACAACTATTATTTGACACTTATATAAGTAATAGAAACTACAAGATAATTATAACGATATATACAAAAACACAGGATAACTGCACTGATATATAAAAAACACAGGATTAGATTTATCATTAATACTTAAAATTGTTTGAAAACTACTATAAAGAACATATAATGACTATTTAAACTACTAATTAATATAACTACTATAAACCTACTGTCTAAAAAACACGAAGATATAATGACTATTTAAACTACTGATAATCTACTATCTCTCAATGACTATCTATAATCTACTAATAAACTAAAATAATCAATTGAAACTACGAGATAATTCCACTGATATATAAAAAAAAACACGAGATAACTGCATTGATACATAAAAACAAATTAATATTTGTCACTGATAATTAAATTTTTTGAAGACTACTACAAACCTGATATCTAAAAAACAAGAAGACTAGCCAAAAAGAAAAAGAAACCTACTATCTACTGTAATATACTAATCAACTAAAATAATCAATTGAAACTATGAGATAACTGAACTAATATATATAAAAACACGGGATAACTATAAAAAATATGGGATTAATATCTGCCATTGATAATTATAATTTTTGTTGACAACTATAAACCTACTATCTAAAAAACAATAAGACTTAATGACTATTTAAACTACTGATTAATATTTAAAACACATGTGACAAATATTTGTCACTAATAACTAATTAAAAAAGGACAAATAAGTGCCACTCATATATAAAAAACACAGGATAACTGCACTAATATATAAAAATAAGGAAAAGCTATGATGATATATATATAAAAAACAGGATAATAACATTTGATATATATATATATATATATATATATATATATATATATATATATATATATATATATATATATATATATATATATATAAAAGATACCAATGGGGACTAGACCAAAACCCAAGGCAAGTGAGCGAAAAAGCCAAACGAAAATAAAAATAAAAAAACATAAACAAACAAAAACAAAAACACGGTTAAAAAACAAAACCAGAATTAGCTTTTGAACGAGTATTGTATCCAACGACCAACTTCTTTTGTTGTCTTAATTTCTTCTTTTGAGTCTTGGACACCACCGGATCAAAGTAAGCATGTCGCGCAGCTGCTCCATGGGAATCAGAAGTCACAGGATCACCAACATCATCTGACGACTCACCCCAAAGCTTTCTTAAAATTTTCATGTCAGATTCAACTACCGGGTTCGAAGTAGCAACAGACTCTGAGGCCGCAGGCACATCCTCATCACCTGAAACATCTCCCCAATTCTTTCCTGAAATTCTCATGTCAGTTGCATCCACTGTGTTAGAAGAGGAGGCATCTAGCCGAGTCGTGGGAGATTGGGTGGAAGAAGAATGGACCTCCTCCAAAGTATGTGATGAAGAGGGGACCACCAACACCCCCAAAGTCGGAGTTGGCATAGGAGAACTATGAACTAAATTCTCAGAAGAGATTTCACAATGAGAAGCCGACAAAATCGAAGAACCCTTTTCCTTAACAACACCAAGAAGAGGGTTTGGGATCTAGCTATGTGATTATACTTGTACGAGAGTCCAAAAGTTTTCAGTTTTGAGTAAATACATATTCGCAAATGCTATCTAGCTATGTGATTTTGGTGAAATCATAAAAGTAAGGGACAGATTCAAATCAATTGATGAATGAAGTTGTACGTCTCCTTCCAATATCTAGAATTCAAGCGGATGATTGTTGGAGAGATAGCTGCATTGAATCTGCTGAAGGTCCATTTCAAGGTCACATATATATGGTTGTCATTTGTTAATGGATTATGGGTCTTCTGATATACACATATAACTTCATTTTGTTTTCTTACCACAAATTAAGAGCTTTTATTTCAAAATATCGTTCTCTTTCAACCAATGTCTTGTCCTGGAGAAATTGCAAAATTTCCATCAAACCATAATTTTTTTTTGACCAAAATCAAACCATAATTTTAAGAGCACTTGATGATGAGTTTTATTTTTCTTCGTACCGGTAAGTGTTCCAACACATTCCAACTATTTTTTCGGTAACTACAAAATTTCCATTGAAAACCATCCATTAGGTTGTGTTTGGTACCCTTGAAAACAAGGGAAAAAGAAAAGAAAGAAAAAAACACACTCCAAGTATTGTTCCACAGTTTGGTTCAGAGAGATTAGTGGAGGGAAGAGGCAGACCTTGATAAAATTCAGGGGGTCACTTTAACTCCCTAAAAAAAATTCATTTGCCTCCCTATATAAAAACAACTAACGGTATACCCGTCAAAACGTACGAGTATTGTTATGTTCTTTGATAAATTGACTAAATTAGAAATTAACTAACCCAAATATATAAAAAATAAATACATATAAAAGTATAAATTTTCTTAACAAAAACTTATAATGTATTTGGGTTACTTAATTTCAAACTTAGTCAATTTATAAAGTTAATATGCTACATTTAGTTGTCTTTGTGATCGTAATCTAAAAATTTAGTATTACAAACAAAATTTCACATATGATTCTAAACATCAATGATTATTGCTATCCTAGAGATATAAAGATTTCAATATTAAAACATTTGTAACTCAAACTTTGATTCACAACACAAACCGTGAATCATCCTAAGAATCAAAGTTCCTAAAAAGCATTAAGAAAAGAGATAACATAAACACATAAGAGTCATGCAATTAAAATTGGATTCAAATCAAATACGTAAAGAATCCATCAATCTTCACTCATTCCAAACCACGACAAATTTAGCTATACTCAAGTTCAAGGGATTAAAATACAAGGAGAAAGAGATCAAGAGATTAAAATACAAGGAGAAAGAAAAATTACACAGATGAATACATTAGATCCTTCAACTCCTTGTTCTCAATGGTGGAAAAGCTCCAAATCTTCACTCTTCAGCAGCTCCAAGTTCCCTAATTTTTCATGATTTTGGGCTTAAATGTTGTCAAGTCTATAGTCCATCGCGAGACGATGAGCCACTAGTTGCCTCTAATGTGAGGCGAGACCGCATGAATTATATGGGGTGAACTCTTTTGCGGCAAAATTATGAGATGTGCTTGAGCGCCTCATTATACCTCGTAATGGGTGGCGGGGGGTGTTACACTCATTTTGAAATGCATATATATTCTCAAGCTGTGATGGAGTGTATTCGTGCTCAACATGTGAATCATATAGACACAAATCATACCCATCGGAGAGGTAGAGAACATAGACATACTTATGAGGTAAAAGCTTATCATAAAGAGTCATTTTGAAAAAAGAAGCCAAATGTGAATACAATGTGCTATATATATATATATATATATATATATATATATATATATATATACACACATATATATAGAGCTCTAAGGAATACTAAGTATCTAACAATTACTTAACAAACTAATTATTTCCTAATTATGTTCTAATAGAATTTATATTTTTAATAAATTAATATGTAGAGACTCTTTTTATAATTTAAATAACTGCACCATGAGTTATATTCGGTGACAAACCAATTGTGTAGTTCATAATCTAACTAAAACAGCTTAATGTTTTGCTAGTCACTAGCTCCATGAACAGATTCCACGTTGTATGTTCTCTTTATTTATTAATGAATGAATGAAATGAGATAAGTTTGTTTATTAGCTAGTGACTAAGATCACATGAGTTCTAAGCTTGGATTGGAATTGCAAATCTCATAAAGCCAATCAGATTGCAGACGCTTTAGCGAATTTCAGTTATAAGTCATGTGATTGTCTTTCAATTATTTCTTATTTGAAGTTGATTTGTTAGGAGTTTTTACTCCTTGTTTGATTGTGGTGTAAATTAGGACTTTTAGCTCCTTTTAATTATTTAATGTATAAAAAATATACGTCGGCTATAACTTTTGTTTGGTATTTTGATGTTTGTGGATGTGGAGAGTGGAGAGGAACATGAAATCTTAAATTGGCATATTGGTGTGGTGGGGTAAACGAAAATCCTTGTTGGAGGGAGCATTACGTGGCGCATTAGTTAGCGGTAACCAACGAAAGGTTAACCGAACGACCACACACACCTCAGTAGTTAAGTTTACTACTAGTCTTCCTGCCGGTGCTTCTTGTTTTGTCTGTTGGTTGACACACAAAAAAATCTCATTCACACACTTAATTTCCTTCTTTCTCCAATAAGTAACCTCTTTCAATTTCCACACTTTTCTAATTCCAAATGGCTTCTCTTAACCTTCTTCCTCACTCTTCAACTTCTCTTTCTCACTCTATACGATTTTCTTCAACTTCTTCCTCTTCGTCTTGTTTCTTCCCAAGGAATAATTTGATTCCCCGCCGCAACAACCATCTCCTCAAGAAAACCCTTGTTGTCAAATCTGCTGTGGGTGAGGCTTTTGTTGCTGATCCTCCTTCAACTTCTTCTCCCGGGGATGATGCCTCTGATTCTATCTCCGCCTTGAAGCTCAATCTGCTGGTATTCTTCTTTGTTACCTTCCTTGGATGTCAATTTTGCTTCTTTTTTTACTTTTTTTCTGAATTTAGTTATTCAATAATTTTTGCTGGACCTTCTGCATGCTGATGGGATTAATAATGAATGAATGAATTGGTTGAAACTGTTTTGTTTGACAAATTAATTGGTGAATTTCATGACTAACTAGGACTATTATCTTCTTGTGTGTATAATTAGTTGTAACTTAAAAGAGGGAAAATGTTGGGGGAGGTAGTTATGAGTTGATTTTTAGGCATTTGCAACAGCTTATTTAGCCTTGTCTTGTTAAATAAATGCATCAATAAATATTAGCAAGGGCTTATAAAAACAGCTTATATGTCCCTAGCTAAGCTAATGTTAGCTTATTTTTATATGCTCTTTACTATAGCTTATTGAAATAATTTACAAATTGTTTATTTAGATTACTCTCACATGACTTATTAAATAAGTGCATAATTTAGTTGTTCACCCAAATACCTTCTTTATGTGTTTCACTTTCATGCCTAAATAAATGTTTGTTGAGTACTTGTTTCTTCATTAATGCAGAGTGCTGTTTCTGGGCTAAATAGAGGTGTTGCTGCAAGTGAAGAAGACATACAAAAGGCAGATATTGCAGCTAAGGAACTTGAAGCTGCTGGAGGATTAGTCGACCTCTCGGGATTAGTGGACCTTGATAAATTGCAAGGAAGATGGAAACTGATATATAGCAGTGCATTCTCCTCTCGTACTCTAGGTGGAAGTCGTCCTGGACCTCCCTTAGGAAGGCTCCTTCCTATAACCCTTGGACAGGTCTGGTACCAATTATTTATTGCGGTTTCAGTAGAGCATGAAACCTCCCTTAGGAAACTGATTTATTCTCATTGTCACCTGTCATTTTAATGATAAATTATTTGTGCTGAACTGCTGATCCCTCTTTACGATCTTTTCTGGAAGAAATATTTCAATTTTCACCAGAAGCTTAGGCCGAGCAACGTGTTCGATTTTTACCAATTACGGTCTAATTTGACTTGGGTCCTATAGTATGCATGTGCTTTTATCTCCAAAATATTAATTATTAATTGATGATTTGTTTTGATGATAGGTTTTTCAACGAATTGACATCATAAGCAAAGATTTTGATAATATAGTAGAGCTTCAGCTGGGTGCTCCGTGGCCCCTACCACCCCTTGAAGTTACAGCCACATTAGCTCACAAATTTGAACTCATAGGTTGGTTTTATGTTTTGTTCTTTTAGTTTCTAATTATTTGCAAAAGTATAGTAACTTTTGCATGCCAGATATTAGAATTTCAGTATTTTAAAATCTCATGAGTCTGCCTCATATTATGTGTGTATTTGTGATGTCTCAGGATCTTCAAAGGTCAAGATAATATTTGAGAAAACAACTGTGAGGGCAAATGGGAATTTGTCACAGTTGCCACCATTAGAGTTACCTCGAATTCCCGATTCATTTAGGCCTCCATCTAATACAGGAAGTGGTGAATTTGAAGTTACATATCTTGATACGGATACTCGTATCACAAGAGGAGATAGAGGTGAATTAAGAGTCTTTGTGATTTCATGAGCTCCTGCTGCATGTTACTCATTTTCTCTGTTGAACTGCAAAATATTCCAACACTGAAAAATGTTCCAACACTGGTGTCTGTCATCTTTTGTTTTTAATTTTCAGATAGTGTTGTCTTGTTATAAGTTTTTCAATACTGTAACATAAATGGATATATCATATATGGATATGGAAGCAACCCAAATGTAGCTCCGAGAGAAGAGGCTACTTTTGTTTAAATATAGCATATTTCTCACTATGTGCCTAAAGCTTCTAGAATATTCTCCTCTTTTTTTGTCATGAAATCCCTCCAACCTTGCAAAACCACCATGTCCTGTGGATTGAAATCCAAAGCACATCATATTTTGCTGCACTCCCTTTATAAATAAAAAAAATAAACAAGGCCCTCCGTGTCCTTTCCTAATAGATGAAGCCAGCGGCGGAGTTAGCTAACTTTTTACGCGATGGCCAAATAATAGAGTAACTTTCTTATACGCAAAATGAACTACATAAAATAGAATAAAAATAAGTAATAAATTATAAGGAAAAAGTCTGTATTTGGCTTAAAGTTAGATTAAACGCATAGACTTTTTTGCTTAAATTGTGTTAAAGAGTGAGAAAGAGTTTAGATTTTTTTTTTTTGGGGGTGAAATAGAGTTTAGATACAAACAATAATTAAGAAAATTTCCGTCAAACACTAGTTTATATACTACAACATGCCAAAATAAGAGTGGAAAAACAAATAAAAATAAGAATAAGAATAACCTTAAAACATAACCAAATTATTATATGCAAGAACTACCCCTTTGATGGGCAAGGAGTCACTCCTGGATGGAGCAATCCTCAATTGACAGCTCGAAAGCAGATAAAGGCAAACCCACATGATTCATATTCACTTACATACCAGCCGTGTTTCATCGTACCTTGATAACTCTAACCTTACTGGCTTTTACTTGTCTTTTACTGGCTTATCTGTACCCATCTTTAATTTTAGTTCTCGTATTTTAACTTTTGCAATTTTTAGTTCCCTACTATCTCAAAATCCAAAATATTTAAGATTAAAAGTGCAATTAAACCTAAATTGTACTTGTCTAAAATAAAATGTGCATTTCGAAAATAACAATAATTTTTTTTAATTATTTACTAAAAAATTTAATAATTAAACTAACAATGGTTGGTCCGAGTGGTAACTGCTTGGATCCCACCTCAATGTCTCAGGTTCGAATCTTGGGTGTGACAAAAACTCTGTTGGGAGGGGAGAACCACATGGGTTTAGCAAAGCGGAGATTCGTACAACTGAGTGCCTAGTACAGATTAGTCATCGCAAAAGTTCATTTGAAATCAAGCGTCAACGATGATAAGAATAAAAAAATTAATAATTAAGTTAAACTTTAAAAAAAAATATTATCAAGTAAATAAAATTCACAAATATTTTCTTATGTTTATTTTATGACTTTAATTTATATACACAGATAGTGTATAAGCTTTTACAACTACCACAAATCACAACTCATTAAGCAATTGGTTACTAATTGACTAATTATTGGTTAGCAATTGACGACTTTCTTTTTATTGATGTGTTAATATCTAATTAGGAGTGTAAAAAACTTATACACCTACATATTGTGTATATAAATTAAATCCATACTTTATTTGAAACAATATTTTCATGTGTTTGTTATTTTTTTTTACAAAGATTTTCATATATAACTCGTGACTCTTGATCTCTTTTGGAATGATGATCCGAAATTACAAATATAGAGACGTTAGAGGCCGTAACGGCTACATTTTTTTTTGTTGAAGTTTCAAAACCCTCTCGTTTCAGTCTTCCGCCCTCACTTTCTCTCTCTTTCTCTCACACATCTTCATTTCCAGCTTTTCTTGCACTCTCTCTTTTCATTTTCTCAACTGGCTCACAGTTTCAACCCAAAAGGTTCGATCTTTCTTCTCTTTCATTTCTAGGTTTTGCGAAACCTCCATGGCTCCCACACCTTCTTCTAAATCAAATCACTCGACCCAGTTGAAGACTCCACAGTCAAAGCACCGTCTCAACTTCAATACCCCCAAAGCAGCACCTTCAACGCCATATCCACATCCATCTCCAAATCTCAATGCTGCCGCCAATAAGGAACACCCTGCTGAACACCCAATCGAAGTCGTCGCCAGAATTCGTGACTACCCAGATCGAAAAGACAAGCCTTTATCTGTTCTTCAGACTAATTCTAACTCAAAGTCTATTAGGGTTCGTGCTGATTTTGGGTATAGGGATTTTACCCTTGATGGGGTGTCTGTTTCTGAAGAAGAGGAATTGGATGT
This sequence comes from Oxytropis ochrocephala, assembly GCA_020916435.1. Lineage (NCBI taxonomy): Eukaryota > Viridiplantae > Streptophyta > Magnoliopsida > Fabales > Fabaceae > Oxytropis > Oxytropis ochrocephala. The sequence continues at coordinate 25,065,596 of CM037090.1, read as the reverse complement.
GTTTTACAAGAAATTTGTGGAATCGAGGATTAATGGGGTTAAGTTGGGAGATAAATGTACAATCATGATGTATGGTCCAACTGGTTCTGGAAAGAGTCACACCATGTTTGGGAGTTCAAAACAAGCAGGGATTGTTTATAGGTCGTTGAGGAACATTCTTGGAGATGGGGATGCTGATGCTGATGCTGATGGTGGAGATGGAACTGATGGTGATTCTAAAGGACAGGGTTTTGGGTTGAGAACATTTGTTCAGGTCACTGTTTTGGAGATTTATAATGAGGAGATTTATGATCTCTTGTCATCCAATGGTGGTGGAAATGGTGGAGGATTTGGATTTGGGTGGCCTAAGGGAAGTGCTTCAAAGGTAATAATAGAATATATGTGACATAACATATTGGTTGATTACTTGATCAGTTTTTTTGCTTCTGCTGTCTTATGTCTGTACACTATGTGATTTGTAATTCAGATCATATCTAGGATTTTGCTTTAGGACTGTTGTTTGGCTCAGTTTCACTGTTTATACTCATCAAACTTGTATGATTTACTTATTTTCAATTTTTCATATCTTGTGCGAGTTTGGCCGGTTAAATTTACTTATTTTTTTGGCTCAGTTTGCTTTATATTTTTGGCTGCCTGTGTATTTTAGGCTCTTGGAAGGGCTTCTAAGATGGCTTCTAAGATGTTTTATTTCAGAAAATATCTTCCCCTGTTGGTATGCTTTATTCACAACCAGAATGATTAGTATTGTCATGAAAAACATAAGTTAGTAAATTCTATTGAAAACTTCATGTAGGAATATTTTTTCACACATCTTATGAAAACTTGTTTTACAAGAGTCTATGTCAACTGATTGCATTGCTTAATGGAATTCTAAACTCAAAATGAGCACAAGCGGGCTAATAAGCTTATCTGGACTAGTTTTACGGTAAACATAAGATGATAGTTTGGAAGTATTGACCAAACCATTCTTTTTTAAATAATTGTGTGTGCTGAACATTTGGATCGAGTCAATTTCTTAGTGTTGCTATTTGACTTGTAGGTAAAACTTGAAGTGATGGGGAAAAAGGCTAAGAATGCAACCTATATCTCTGGAAATGAACCAGGGAAGATCTCAAAAGAAATTCAGAAAGTGGAGAAGCGAAGGATTGTTAAAAGCACACTTTGTAATGAAAGGAGTTCTAGAAGTCACTGCTTGGTATGATTGCTTTGGAAAATGGTTCTGATAAAGTTTATTTAGTTTTCATGATTGGTAACTCATGACTGGCTTGTCTTCCCAATTACTATCAGGTAATACTTGATGTCCCAACAGTAGGAGGGCGGCTAATGCTCGTGGACATGGCAGGGTCGGAAAATATTGAACAAGCCGGTCAAACTGGTTTTGAGGCGAAAATGCAGGTTACTTTTCTACCATATTGATTTTGTTTCTTTAGTCATGCGGGTTCTCTTCTGATTATCATAATATGAACAAATTTTCAGACTGCAAAAATTAATCAAGGAAACACAGCTCTGAAGAGAGTGGTAGAGTCCATTGCCAATGGAGATTCACATGTTCCTTTTAGGGACAGCAAACTTACCATGCTTCTGCAGGTAGCTATAGTTTTTCACTTGAGTGAATTTTGATGGGTTCCTATTCCATGTTATTCCATGTTTTATTGATGCAAGTACTTTTTTCTATTTTCTCTTTTAAGGATTCCTTTGAAGATGATAAGTCAAAGATTCTTATGATACTGTGTGCAAGTCCCGATCCTAAGGAGATACATAAGACAATCTCAACACTTGAATATGGAGCAAAAGCAAAATGTATAGTTCGTGGCCCTCATACCCCAGTTAAGGAAGATGAATCTTCTTCTTCTGTTATTCTGGGGTCAAGAATTGCTGCAATGGATGAATTCATCATGAAGCTACAAATGGAAAACAAGCAAAGAGAGAAAGAGCGAAATGAAGCGCACAAAAAGCTTATGAAGAAAGAGGAAGAAATTGCTGAGTTAAGAGCTAAACTGGGAACAACTCCTGCAAGTGAGGAGGAGATTAACCTGAAGGTAAACGAAAGAACCAGGCTTCTGAGACAAGAGTTGGAAAAGAAGTTGGAAGAGTGTCAAAGAATAACTAATGAGTTTGTTGAATTGGAAAGGAAGAGAATGGAAGAAAGGCTAATGCAGCAGCAGGAAGAAGTTGAAATCCTGAGAAAGAGACTGGAAGAAATTGAGTTGCAGCTGTGTAGTTCAAGTCAAGGGCGTCCCGAGCAAAATGAATCAAAAGATATGGTGGAGACAAGTGGATTTGCAAGAAGGCTAATGTCTGTTTACAAAAGTGGGGAGGATCCCGGAATGGTGAAATCTATGGATTTGGACATGGATGATCAAGAACCTCTTGCGCGTGAAGTAAATATTGTTGGCGGGGTTATGTGCAGGAGTGCTTACAATGTTATGCAAGATATTATTTCAACTCAACCTTGTCCAAATACTTTGAATGGTGTACAAGAAGATGCCTATGTATGTGGACCAAACTTTGGTCAAAGAGGTCTAAGTACAGTATATGAAGAAGAAGAGGAAGGAGAGCAGGATCACGAAGATAAAGCGGAAGATGAGGAAGTGGAGAAAGAAGTGATAGAGGAAAAGAGGGTATGTTCTATTGGCAAACCTACTGCTGCTGACTCCTTGTCACCATTGAACCAGCTGAAGAAAAGTCCAAAGAGAGAGGATAACTGTTTGAAGGAAATTTCTGGGGGTAACAGGGATAATAGACTACTGAGAATTCAGAATATATTCACTCTTTGTGGAAACCAAAGGGAACTCTCCCAGCACATTGGAACCCCAATTCCTACAAAAAAGAGGTCTGATGAGTCATTTGATCTCAATTTTGCTTCTCCTGTGAAGTCAAGTGAGAAGGTTGTCCTATGCAACAAGGAGAACGTGGAACCACTTAATGTTGTGGGAAATTAGCTTCAATTTACATGTTGAAAAATGAAAAAGCTGTACAATGTTGTCAGTATTACTATTTCTTGTTGGAGTTTTTGTTTTGAATATGTATAAAAGGATTATTCAGCCATTTGTTGTTTGTATTGTGGAGTTTTTTCTATGTTTGATAATGATCTAAAAGCATTTAATCCCATACAGCTAGCTAAGAAGTTGAAAGAAAAAAAATGGTATTTTCAAAGTGACAACACCAAGCAAGATAAAAGGATGATGATAATGTCATTTTAACAATAAGAAGAGCAATATATATCCTGCCCTTGAAATCAATCTCTCACTAAAACTGAATTATATGCCAGCACACTATTACACAAGACAACAATATACGTGTCTACTGGACTATATAGGCCCAGACCCAAGATCTGTAAAAGAGATATCAGTTAGGGAATCAGCCTTAGACGACCTTCGAGTTCTAGAAGGCTTCTTAGTGGAAGAATCCTTATCATCGGACGACGTCGTTTTAGGCTTTCAAGTAGTTTTAGTAGTTGGCGGCTTGTTGCTGTCTTCTTCTTCTGTGGAGTGACGGCTTGACCTTCTAGAAGATTCAGAGGAATGGTGTCGTCGTGAGGGCTTGCTAGATCCTTCGTTGAAATTGGAACCTTCTCGAGTTGGAGAATTATTCGCTGATGATTGACTCTCTGAAGAACGTTGCCTCCATCTTCGATTATGGCCTCGTTTTCCATCACCTTTACTATTATTATCACTATTGTTACCACTATCTGCATGCATAATAATTAATACCATAAGTTTTTTTTTTTTCTTTCATTCAATAATATAGTACTAATTTTACATTAACATTCAATAATCAAACCTTGGCCTTCAGGTATTTTGGTAGAGTTTACTGCTACTCCTGCTGCTGCTCCTGGTGTTTCTTTGAACTCAGTCATCCAACTTGGTGCATTTGCTTTGGCATCTTCACATCCAATATGTGCCAAATGTTTTACATCTGTTGGGAAACCAATTTGTATCTCCTTTTCTTCTTCCTCCTCATCTGCATTATTCAAAATAAACAAATGCATTATTATAGTGAGTTGACATTAGATGTTAGTGTAAAATTAGTTTACATAAGAGTGCATGACTTAAAAATCATATATAAAATGATTGGTGATTAGACAATTAATGTATCAAAGTTAACATTTACATGTTGTTGATTAAAGGGGAAAGAGATGTATGTGAGTAATAGTAGTAGTAGTAGTAGAAGATTAGAGTTACCAAATATTTGGGATATATATCTGAGTCCTTTAAGGAGGCCTTTCATTTGGCCTTTCACCGCGGTTGAGCTCACTTTTATAGAAGGCCCTCCATGATTCATTTTTGCAACACAAAATTAACTTCCACTTCAAATGCGTAGATAGATAGATAGATAGATAGATACTCTCAATCTTCAATAAAATCGACTACAAATCAGTTTCCAACCAAAAAAGTAAATCTTCTTTTTGCCAATTAATCATTCATTAGGCATCAATCAATCCTACCTATATTTGTTTTCACATGTTCAAAAATAAACAATGAGAACACCAATAGAACAAAAAGAAAATAAGAATAGAAGAAAAACCTCGCTACCTCCAAAACAAATCTCTTTAGAATTAATGAACCATATGAATGTGATGAGTTTGTTAGCCTCCCCAGTGTTGTTGAAATAACAAAGCCCTCAAACGTAAATGAATGAAAAACAAATGTTGTTCATGGCAATTAACATGGCCGGGAGAAAAAAAAAAAGGGGGGGTTGTGGAATGAATGAATATTGATCAGTTCTTGGCTGGGACGTTTTGGAATGAGAATCCAAACATACCAACCAAAAAGAGGGAGAATTCAGATTGGAAAATCTCAAACGACAAAATTCAAAGAACTGGATTTTGATCTACAGCCCCCTATCGGTGGCCAAGCAATCAAAACCAGTAACTAGACACGTTTTTTGATGGACATCCAGAGATATTGCAGCGTAATTTTCATTTGCATAGGCTATATTTGGGATAATAAATATTAAAAAAACTTTTTTTAGTCAACTTGCGAGAATAACGGTTTGAATAGCACAGTGCATTTCTGAATTTGGTGAAGCTAATTAAAATTAAATTAAAAAAGTAAGTTACAACTTGTACTATTAACAAAAAATAGAAAAATCATAGGAATTTCCAGCTAGACTGAATACTTTTCGTAATTACTAAAGTTCAAATTCAAGATTTCCACTTTACATGTGACCACCTTACGAATATTCCGTTTGAAGACAACAAAAGAAGTAACTAATTAGCCACACGTGAAACTAAAGTTTAATAAGTTTGATCTAGCCAAACCATATTGTATTTTTCCCAAGACAAGATTCCATACCACCATGAAGAAAGTAAGTTATACTATATTCGTAGGGTACATGACTATAGTCTATAGGTCATTGATTTTTTATCATGTCCATTTGTCTGAAATAGGCCTGGACAACGGGCGTTTCAGCCCAAAACCACCATCCGCCAAAACCGCGGTTCCAAAACAATGGCCCACTTCCACCCAAACTTGTTTTTGAACGAGTTCGGTTTGATGATTTTCGGGTAAAGTAGTGGGTAGGCGGGTTTGAATCAAGAGACCGAGAAATGAAAGTTGTCCTAAAAAAATGAATAATAGATGGAAGAAGAAGATTAACACAGAACTCGAACCAGGAGGAAGACAAATGAAAACAATTTTAACATAACAACTATAAAAAAAAAACAAACTAATAATAATATACAATATTATGAATTTATGATAGTACTGTGTGGTCTACTAGCATGCTTTTCAACATAAAAGTGATTAATATATAGGTTTTATTTTTCTCACCCCCTCAACATCAATCCCACCCCCATAATACCATAAAACCCAAAAATACCCCCTGTCTTTTAAAAAATAAAAATTAATTTTTTTGAATTACCTTTAAAAAAAGGTAATTCCATTACCTTTAAAAAGGTAATTAGGTTCAAAAAAATTAAAAATTTGAATTACCTCTAAAAAGGTAATTAGGTTCAAATAAAGGAATTTTGAATTACCTCGTAAATGAGGTAATTCTAAATTACAATTTTTTCAATTATTAATATTTTTATTTACATTATTTTTTTAACAATGGCGAGTAGACGACTGAGCGGTGTAAGCGCGAAAGCAGAGTCTTCGGGAGCAAACACCCGCGGCAAATGACGACAACATGTTGGGGAGGCAGAGTGAGACTCTTCTCCGGACACTCTACTGAGGCTCGAGTCATGATCATGACATTCCCGCTCACGGTTAGTAGACATCGTATATATGTCCAAAAATAGTCAAAACTACTCTAAAAAATATAAAAACACCACTAAAAATCTAACAAAACCAAAATAAGGTTATACAATTTTTTTAGATTTTTGGAGACTATGAAAAATTAAAAAAATCGTAAAAATAGTAAACGATGGAATTTGGGATTTTGAGGGCGAAGTCCCGTAAGAAGTCCCTTCTAGAGTCTTGATTCTTGATTTTTTCGCTTCTAATGGTTGTGGTTTCATTACGATCGAGTATGTTGTCAGAAAACCGATTTTTAGCCTAAATTATTCGTTCGAAATAAAAATATTAATAATTGAAAAAAATATTAATTTTTTGAATTACCTTAGAAATAGGTAATTAGGTTCACAAATGTGAACCGGAATTACCTCATTTGAGGTAAATCAGAAAAATCTTTCGAATTACAGGGTAAATCCGAAATTCCATTATTTTTTGAACCGGAATTACCTTTTTTAGAGGTAATTCTGAAAGTTTTAATTTTTTTTTTTTTAACAAACCATGTAATTTTTGTAAATTTGCAGGGGTATTTTTGTCCGTTTGGGTAATTATGGGGGTGGGATTGATGTTGAGGGGGGTGAGAAAAATAAAAGCCTAATATATTGAGTAAATAGGATAAGTAGTCCGCACTCTGCAGCATTGGTCAAGTCTTCTTTTTTGAAGAGATGATGAGTCAAATCAAAAAATTATTTTCCAATAGATAAATAATAGACTGACATTCATGAAAGCCTGCGTTATACTCCCTCCATCCCATTTTGTTTACAGTTTAAGGTTTTGACACACCCTTTAAGGAAAATGATTAGGAGTCTAGATTAGGAGTCAAATCAAAATGATTAGTACTAAATAATATAGTGTGTATTACATATGACAGTTAGTACTTGGTAGCTACCTCGGTTAGGTTCGGTGACCGACGGATTCAAAAATCAAAACCGAAACCACTTTGAGTAACCATTTAAAGTCGATCAAGGTAGTATATAAAACCGAAAACCACAGCAACCCAACCGAGATATCAATTCTGAGTGCGGATATGTCGGTTTTCGGGTGGGTCACTAACTCTTGTCCAGCCCTAGTCTGAAATAAGGAAACAGGAACCATAAAGCTCAAGTAAGAATGCAAGAGAAGAGAGAGCCAGAGCCATTCATCAGGAATCCATGCTTCATGATGCCTTCATATCATCCGAGCCAAAACGAGCCTGTGACAAAACGGTAAGTTTTTGAGTTCCTAATCCCTTTCAAAACTATAATAATAAATTAATATTTTGTATCTTGGAACTGACTTAAGATACCAATTTTTTGTATTATATATATATATATATATATATATATATATATATATATATATATATATATATATATATATACACACACACACACTACAAAGATACCTACAGTGTACGCATGCGGGTGTTAATCGTGTTATTTTTATTAATAGATTTAGACATAATTTAATTAGTCTGAACATTACCCTGTGAGAATCAAGACTAATTTAAAGTTGATAAACAAAAAGTATCAAATAGTAATTGAGTTAGTTCAAATATCCCGTAAATATTTACCAGCAATATGTAATATTTTTCGTAGATATTAGAAAACAAAATTGTATCAAAGTTTCAAATTTTCCAAATTGTAATATTCCAGTAGAGACTAAATAAAACTTATCGATAGAGAAAATGGAATATTAAAAAGAAGGAGACATGCAGATGAAATTAAAGTAGATGTATTGTGAAGTTTCATAACTTTAGAATATTTTCTTCAATTGACATTTTCAATCGTTAGGTAATTAACAATCATGTAGTAATAATGCAACCTCATAGCGAATAACACGAAATTTATTTTATCAGTAATAAAATTATATCAATATGTAACATTTTTCCGTTGTAACTCAAAAGTATAGAATTAGAAATTTGAAGAGAGTGAGAAGGGGAATAGAGGGGAGAGAGATAGAGAGAAAATTGAGAAAGATAAGAGTGAGAGAGGAAATAAAAAAATACGTTTTAAATGTGAGATAAAAAAGTTAAGAGATGATGTGAGAAAGTGAGACCCACAAAATATAAAAAGTGATATTAAATAATTGGGAATTGACATATTTGTCCCAAAAAAATTGGTTTTAGATAAGGGTAATTTGTTATGTTCTGCAGTGGTTAATTTAATAAAGATATAGTTGATTGATTAAAGATATAGTTGATGATAGTTGATTGATTATTAAGGTTAAATAGGAGAAAGAAAAATAGAGATATTTGTAGTGGGTATTTTGATTAAAAAGATTATAGATTGATTAAAGTTATAGTTCATAATTGAAGAGGAAAGAGAAAAGTGAGTTTTAAATATGAGATTAAAAGATTAATAGATGATGTGAGAATGTGAGACCCACAAAAAATAAAAAGTGAAATAGAATAAATTAGAAATCACATATTTCTCCTCAAAAAGTGAATTTCAAAAAGAGTAGATTGGTAATTTTAGTAGTGGGTGTTTTGTATAAAATTATAGTATATATATATATATATACACACACACACACACTAGTATGTATCACCCGTGCGCTGCACGGGTATACATTCTTATAAACATAATTTATAATAATTTTTTTGTTAAATTTTTTAAAAACAATAATATATTTATATTGGTTAGATTATATGTAAAAGTCGTGTATAACATCAACCATAAAAAAATATTTTTATCAAGTGATCAATATTACATAGTAGGAATCAATAAGTTACTGCAAATTAATAATTTTTTTCCCTGACTATTGATAAATTGAAATACAATTTTGCATAAATCAAACATAGTTGTTTAATTGAGTGACATTATAAATTTTTGCAAGTTTATTAAAATACATAACTGTTTATAATGAATTATTTTTTAATTTAATAGGTATAAACTAAAAGATTACTTGTGAATTCCATTAGCTTTTTAAACATAATTGATAAGAATATATACGTAAATAAGTATTTTCATGTTTTTTCTATTGTTTATTATTTTCGATTTTCAAGTCGCATTATAGAAAATTTTGTTAATATCAAAAAAAATTGTATTGTAAAAAAATAATTGATATCTAATTGTTTTGGTAGTAAAGCTGTTAGAATACACATAAATCAAAATGATAAAACAATATGAGAATCTTGGTTAAAGAATTAAAATATGATTGTCCAAAACGACGCTTTTACATTTTTTTTTATTAAAATATTTATATATCGTTTCTCGATCAATTGTTATGTATAGGTGTATCTTGGAAATTATTGGTTCTAGTTATTCAAGAACATGCAACTCAAATGTGGTGACAACTTACTTTTGTATATTATTGTCTCATCTTCTCATAAGATTTTCATGGACATATATGAGGCATGAGCGAGAATTTTATGTTATGCATTATTGTCTTATCTCCTCATAATATTTTCATGACATATGTAAGCAATAATTTTATGGTATGTGTTTGGTTTCATTACTGATTAAGTATTGATGATAATATGTTATTTAAACTTTTCGTTTGGGGTTTTGTAAAAAATAAAAATTCAGTTCGTTACACTCGTTCAACAACAATTATTATTTTTATTTCACATAAGTATATTATATATAATTGGCGAACGACTACTATTTATAAATAATTCAGCTAAACATTTTTCTAATAGTCTATTTTAATTTGAATATTTTGTATAAAAATATAAATAATTATTGTAATTAATTTAATAAACTAATAATTCAATTTGATATGAGAATATTGTATTTTTTGGTAATAAACTACTAATTATTACAAATTTGCTGTAACTAAAAGTTTGTTCTAATAACAAACTCAACGGTCAGAATAGCTATTACAATTCTCTATAAATTCATACATAAATCATAAATGAAATTGCAATTTTACAATTACATCTCTCGAGTATCCAATTTCTCTTGTAAGTATCTCGAACTTCGTGTCTTGGTATCATTAATTTAGAAAAGAGCAGGTGAAGAGAGAGTATTGCGGCCTCTGAGGGGCTGTTAATTTGTTTTTAATTTGGTGAATATTGGTATATTAGTATATTTTTACCACCCGTTACTTTTTCTAACTACTAAAACAGATCCAAACACGTTACAAAGCGGTTCCAAACAATTGGCTATATTGGTTTTTGGTAATTCTTAGACTCATTGGTTTGGTTTAAACCAACCCTAGTTACACGCCTTACTATTACTAATACATCCAATGATTACCACTTGCATTTTTATTATTGTCTCATATCTCATCATAAGATTTTCATCGACATATATAAACGAAAATTTTATGTTGAACATAGAACGTTAGTATTCTCTTTTTGTAATTTACTTAAAACAAATTTTATTATCCTCAAACGTAAATGAATGAAAAACAAATGTTGTTAATGACAACAATATGAGAGAAAAAGCTAATGCCCTGGGAAAAGAGGGAGAATTCAAAGAAATGGATTTTGATCTACTTCCCCTAGGCGAAACAAATCAAAACCAGTAACTAGACCGATTTTTTGATGGACGCCGACATTCAAAGAACTGAATTTCCAACTAGCACTCTTTTTAATCAAAATTATGATAGACGCCGACATTTTTATTTGCATGTTAATAAATAAAATACACTTTTTTTAATCAAAATTCTTTATCATTGCATCTCATGGATTTTGCCAAATAATGTCAAATGAGAAAGCCGCTGAGATTGTTAGAAGCAATCTAAAAATGAACTCTTTCAAGATCGCTGCACTAGAAATACTCACTGATCGTGACCGAAAGAGGATGTTGCAAAACACCACACCTATGAAAAGATTGTTGAGGGACAAGACAATCGAAGACAGTGGCATGACGTTATTAGTATAATTGTGTTTCTACTATAAAATAAAAAGAGGACATTAACCCTCCACCAAATTTACTTTAATGCCCTCCTTCCATTAGTTAAATCATTAGGATAAACATGTCATTTCAATTTATTTCTTTTTTTTTCTCTCGTCCACTTTTATTATTAGTGGGTCTCACTCTCACATCCTCTTTTATTTTTCCTCTCTCTCTCTTCCACTTCTCTCTACTATCAACATAATCAAACAATCCACTACCAAAAATCTTTTTTTACTTTTATTTATTTTAAAAATCAGTAATTACATAAAATTAATCAAATTATTATTAATTTACTACTTACTATAATCGACTCAAACTACTAAACACAATTAATTTGACCACTACCAATCGTAAAAAAAAAACGATGCCGCTAGCAAAAATTCCAAAATTATTTTTCATAAAAAAATAAATAAATAAATCTCATCCACTTTGCGGGAGCAGCAACGAGAGCACCAACGGGAGCGCCAAAAAGCAGCAAAAGTTGTCTATCACATCGATGCGCACAGTCATTTTTTTTCTTCAAATTATGTAGAATTTATTATTTACTTTAATATACTCAAAACTACTAAACCCAAGTAATTCAACCACTACCAATTGTTAAAAAAAGCGATACTACTAGCAAAAATTTCAAAATTCTTTTTCCTAAAAAAATTAATATTAAATCTCATCAACTTTTTTTTGTGAGCCGCAGGGGAACGACAACCAGACCAGCAACGACAGCGCCAACGGGATGGCCAACAGAAGAGCCAACGGGAGCGGCAACGGAAGCGTCAACAAGAGCGCCAACAGACGCGCCAACGGGAGCACCATTATTATAAGAAGATACCACCATTATTATCGTTTTTCCTCATTTTTATTCAATTATTAATATTATAAAATGATACCGACTTTTTTTTAAAAATTTTTGCAATACGACTATTTTAATAAATTTATCTACTTACTATAATCTACTGAAACTACTAACCGATCAACTTGACCACTAACGATTGTAAAAAAAATTAACCACTACCAAAAATTCCAAACCACTAACGGTAGCGACAACGGGAGCGCCTAATGGGTCTGCATATCTTATATTAAATCTTATTTTCTTATTTTTTGATTTCTACTCCATTTTTAATGCGAGGGGCGACGAGAGACTGATAATGAGAGGGGCAATGAAAGAGGCGACGGGGAGCAACAAGGCAATAGGAGAGCGGCAACAAGAAGCGAGCGGGAGCTACAACGCGTGGTGCATATCTTATATTAAATCTTTTTTTCTCATTGATTTTTACTCTATTATTAAGATTAGAAGAAGATAGTGACTTTTTTTAGCTTTTTGCAACACACGAATTTTAAGCAAGTTGAAATATAGTCTTTTATCGAGTTTTTCTTTTTCTTTTATTAAATTTTGTATTTTTCATAGCAAATTATAACAACTACGGTGTCACTCGTATGTGCGCACGTAGGTAAATTACTTAGTTTTTTTTTTTTTTTTTTTATAAAAAGAGGTGGCTGTGGAAGAAACGAAAAATAGAAGTGATTTGTCTAGAAGTTTAGGTCGGCTAAACTCTATTTTCAAATTCTCCAGAAGTTGGAGACCTCGGTTTCAAGAACTTTTTGTTGATGTCGGGTCATCTCGTGTATCATCTGCTGGACTATGAAGTGAAAATCGTTAGGTATCGGCTATAGCACATGATCAACTAGTTTCATTACTCACTATTCCATGTTAAATTGGATATTTCAATGTCAAAATACCTCTCTTTGATTTTGCTATTTTTAGTTTGACTCTTTGAAGCTTAATCACCAACATATATACATATTTCAATTTTAAATTTGCTTTTAGTTGTTGCAAAAAAAAAAAAAATACACTTAAATATATTTTGAGTAATTAAAATTTAGAAAATTAAAATCTTAGTAAATCCTTAATTTGTATTTTTCTATCATATAAAAAAGTCGAGATTATTAAATTTGAATATTTTTATAATTACTCGAGTTCGAATTCAAGATCTCCACTTCGCATGTGAGTTTATGCGTAGTACTTGCCACATGTTTGAAGGCAAAAAAGTAACCAATTAGCCACACGTGAAACTAGAGTTTATTAAGTTTGTTCTAGCCAAACCATATTGTATTTATCCCAAGATTCCATACCACCAAGCAGAGAGTATGTTATATATCCACAGGGTACATGACTATAGTCTATAGGTCTTTGATTTTTCAACATGTCCAATGGTCTGAAAAAAGGAAACACGAACCATAAAGCTCAACACATAATGAGAGTGAGAATGCAAGAGCCAGAGCCACTCATCAGGAATCCATGCTTCATGATGCCTTCATATCATCCAAGCCAAAACGAGCCTGTGACAAAACGGTAAGCTTTTGAGTTCCTAATCCATTTCCAAACTATAATAGTAAATTAATATTTGTATCCCAGAACTGATAGGGGTTATTAATGGAATGCTATGGTTAAGATACCTATATTTTTTTGTTTTAATTTAGCAATATATATATATATATATATATATATATATATATATATATATATATATATATATATATTGCTATGCTGAGTATGCTTAACCAAGAACATGGTGATGCTTGTTTTAAATAATAATACTAATAATAATAATAATAATAATAATAATAATAATAGTAATAATAATAATAATAAAAACATGATGATGCATATAGGCCAGTATCTTTTCTCCGGCAATTTATATTAATGGCAGCAATGATCATCAATAAGCTAAAGCCTAAAAGAACTACCAAAGACATTTTACCAGAAATTTGTGATTCTCTTCTAAGAAAGGAGAAAAGGCAGTACAAAATTGCTCTATGTCAGCACTGATATCACCATTGCCCTGTATCACCTCCATGAATTTCTTCCTATCAGGAGCGAGCTTCATTGCTACCTGTAGGTAAAGTACTTAATATGTCACAAGAGCAGGAGACTAACACTCCTAAAATACAAGAAGGTTCAATAAAAAGGTTCTCATTCTATCAATAAATTTCCAGATTGTAAGAAAGGGGTAAAAGCGTCGAAAGAACATTACTGTGAAGGTTGAACTAGCAAGCCAGCCATGCCACTTCTTTAGAGTCTTGTTATAGGAATCTGTACAGACTTGTGACATTGACCAATCTGGATGCTCAATTAAATTTCGGAACAATGCCACCAAGAAATCGATTGCTCTGAAGATTTGCAGGTCAGAGAAATAAGTGTATCATAAATTAAAGTGCATATAAACAATTATTGAGCTCTCTAACCCCAAAACAAAAATTAGAAAACTACTAGAATTATCCCAAGTTCCCAACATATCCTAACACCTTGAGAAAGGTAAGCTCAATTAGCATTAGCTTCATAATCTCAAAATAAATTAAAGAGAAAACAAAAAGCTTTATAACTGAAGCTAGTGAAAGGATCCAACATGAGCTGAAGAATAAGAAAAACAATAGCCCCTTGAAAATGTTCCCCAACCGGAAACAATTAGAAATAAGTTAAGGCTTGTGATTGTTTAGGAGAATGAACCAGGCTTGGATTTTGCTGATCCGCAACAAAAGTTACCAGAGAATATCATGGCAGATTCGAGGTGATAAAAATCCACATATTTCATGCATGAATGCATACACTACTTTTCTTTTATAGAATCTCTATTCACTATGGTCGGTTTCATGTTGCATTTTGGCCCCAAATTTGGAAAGCAGTAAGCACATGTCCAAAACATGACTTCTATTATCAGATTTCTTGTTCAAATCATAATTTTGGAATGTTATGCCTATCATGATATCCTTTTTTCCTGATCTTCATCCTATTCGCTGTTCATTCACTCATGGAAAACAAACTCTGTTCGGAACAAACAAATTAAAGAGGGGGTTTTCTTAATAACAGACTTGAGAACGCCATGCCAGTATGAATTACAAGTTAAGCAGTAATTGGTTGGTGTTCAATACCTTGTAAGCCAAAGAAGTCCATTGGTACAGCTGGATGATGACTTAGCAGTTTTGGATTCAACCTCTACTTGTACCAAACTGTACAGGAAGTTGAATCTGGCTGGATTTTGAATATTTAGATTCCAACCTCTGCCTTGAAAGTCAACAGAGTATAAATTAAGAATACATCATCTTAAGTATTGAATCCAATATTATTTACGTTTAGGTACACAGTAGACAGTATATCATCTTAACCAATGCATATCATCATAAAAAAATAATACATCCAAAGCTGCAAGCAAGCACATGAAAACGCATAAATGCAAAAAATAGCATATAAGATAAAAACAGAAAAACATACCGATATGTTACCACCTATGTCAGATTTAACAAGGGACATAGCAGCTCCAAACTTATCTGCCATAAGAAAAACGTTAGCTCTTTATCCAGGGTTCAGCTCCAAACTTATTTACAACAATCTATCATCTATCATGTTTTACATGTTTAAGTTATGTAGTGTTTAGAATGTTAAAACTACTTTCATAGGTTAAAAGATGATATGATTGCGTGTGCGTGTGGTTTTTGATATAGAAGGGCTCGCAAATCACAATCCTCCTGATTTCTACTCCTTTTTGTCATAATGAAATACCTACTGTAAAACACTAGAATAAACCAAGAAGCAGGTCAAAATAGTTTAAAAATTTTCCACATTTTGCTTAAGGATAGAAAGGCCACACATTGCAGATGCAGTAATATCGCATATTCAATTCCCTAATATGACTAAATAACCAAATTTAAACAACAAAAGACACAACACAATCATTTGAGGACCGTGAGATCACATAATGCAGGTAAATGACTATATGAGTGAAACATAGGAGTAGTGTAAAGGGGCAGACTAAATCAAGATAAATCTGTTGGCTGGTCAGGTTATACGCTGCATTACTGCAATGTTGTACGGACTTGTTTTAGAATATTAGATTAAACTTATACTCTACCCATAAAATCCCTAATGACTAATGAGTCATAGCTGGCATTACCATGATCTTATGTCATGCTTTAAGTAGTAATAACAATCAGCTTGTAAT
This sequence comes from Oxytropis ochrocephala, assembly GCA_020916435.1. Classification (NCBI taxonomy): domain Eukaryota; kingdom Viridiplantae; phylum Streptophyta; class Magnoliopsida; order Fabales; family Fabaceae; genus Oxytropis; species Oxytropis ochrocephala. The sequence continues at coordinate 25,049,543 of CM037090.1, read as the reverse complement.
ACAGATATATTGCCGAAAGATTGTGTGTTTTTGAGTAGTCCTTTATAATGAAAAAGAGAATGAAAGTCTGAATGCTAAATCATACTAAGAGCTCCATATAATATACACCCCAAATTTGATAGGTGATCTAAGACCATCTACCTTTTCATTTTACATAACAGTATAAACTTCAGATTATTTTTTTAGTGAGATGGAGAGAAGCAAGGGCCATGAGAACATAAGGTCATAATGGATAAAATCCCTTATATGCATCCTATCTTGATCGAAGAGAGTAAAATCATTAAGATCTAGCAAATATATTATTGTTTAACATTACCATTTTATGTTACTCACACAAGATAAAACACATCAAACACACTGAAAAAAAAGAGTCTAAAATCCAAGTTTGCCTTTCACTAACCTAATCTTGCTTCAATAAACAAAGTAAGGGAGTTAGAGCATGTACCTATAATAGGTAGAATGTGCTTGCACACATCCAAGAAAGGCTGAGATAGAATTTCTCCTTGTTCAGATTTTACATGCTTAATGCCTTCCAATGCAGGAGTGAAAACAGTCCCCTCCATTTTTGTGCTTTGCTGCATATGACATGATCATACTCATAGCTCAATAGACATGCAATGCAAGTAAAAATTTGACAGACATCAAATTTACATCTAAGCAACCACTATCTTAGCACGCACATATATTCCTTTCTTTCTAGACGTGAAATCAGAGCAAAAAAAAAACACAACTTTAGACTTATAGTTGAAATCTGACCCACAGTAGTAGTGAGTAGTCTCTAGTCTCTATATTCAATAGTTTTTATCTGATCATCACAGTTTTTATCCCTTACATAATTGAATTTCAGTTTTGCGAAATCACCAAATGTAAATTGAAGACAATATACCCATTGAGACTATATGAACAAGAATTCGAGCTGATTAATTAAAAAAATTGCTGAATTATAAATGCCAGATCTGTTTCAATAAAAAACAAGAATCAACCCAGCAAATGCAAAGGTAGGAAAACCAAACCAGTAAGTAACTGAATTGAGTTCGGGAGCATGGCCATCAACTAATTTTTGCAAAAACTCATAAATTTTCGATGTTAATTTTCTAGGGAAAGAAACAAAAGAAAAGAGAAATTGATGAATGAAACTATTGCAATTGAGGAAGGGATACTTACGTGTAATGAGGAAGACCGCGGTGATCTGAGACTGACAAGAATCGCAGGCGCAAATTTTATTTATTTGTAACCGGAAGTAATTGGATTCCAGAGGCGACGTGGAATATTAAATAATAATTTCGGTTGATTCTATATTTTTATTCTTTTTATTATTATTATTATTATTATTATTATTATTATTATAATAATAATAACGTGCAGAGGTGATTCCCACTCCGAAGTAAATAGTGTCATTGTCAAAAAAAAAATTGTGTTTAAATTATGGATCAAATTGAGGATTTACTTGTAGTGGAGCCGTTTATTTGAGTTTAAAATAAGTGATATCATAATTACTAGTCTTTTTTTTTTTTTTTTGGCTTAAATAGTGATTACCCCCTGCAAATATCAACTTTATCCATATACCCCCTGTAAAAGAAAAGTTTTAAAATAAACCTTGCAAAATGTGAAGTTATCCGATTACCCCTTACGGTTAGTTTACATTGACTCTGTTAATTGATGGCTGAGGTGGATGCCCAGTTGGAAGCATTACGTGGCTGAATAGGGTTTAAATCATCATCATCAGTTCAATCCTCTTCTTCCATATCTCAATCGAAGCTTCTCCTCCATAACCCTAATCGTATTCTCTTCTTCTCAGTTCTTCCGTTGTTTGATTGATCCAATGGCCACAAGCAACACCTCTTCTAATGCTTTATCAAGACAGGGGCAACTTCCACTTTGTGCATGTGAGCAGCCAATGCGTTTATGGATTGCAAATACCTCTGAAAATCTTGGAAGAAGATTCTGGAAGTGTATTAATTCTGGGGTAAGTAATGTAGGTTTAAATTCGTGTGTTTCCCCTTTATTTTTGTCTCACCCAATATATTGTGGTTATTTTACAGAGAAACAGGGAAAGAGGAAAGCTAAGAAGCACGGCTAGTTGAAGCTTGTGTTGAAGATGGCTAAGGAGCATTTATGCTTATGTATTTCCGCTTGTGTTTCTTTGTATTTTGACTGTATAACTTGTATTGATACAAGTTGTATATTATGTTCCGCTACTCTGATATATTCGGATATGTAATATTAGCATTGCAATCGTGAAAAATTTTCAGGGTGTTACATTTTTATTTGAGTAACATATCTTTGTGGGTTGTTGTCTCTCTCTCTGTAGAAACGAAATAGCTGCAAGTTATTCATTTGGGATGATGAACTAGATGTTCTACCCGATCGAATGGTATTTGCGCCTAAAGTAGTTGAAGCTAAACCTAAAGTTTTGGAGTCACCAACAAATGATTTGGTGAATGTAAATGTGGTGAAATTTTGACAAATTGGGAGTCAATGAAAGTTAACAAGCTGAAGCAGAAATTGTTGCATGAAAGGAAGAAGATGAAGTGGATTCAAGCAATACTAATGCTAGTGATTGTGTTTGTAGCATTTGAGAAGTTTGATTTGGTTAAAAAATAGGGTTGTTTAGGAAGAGATTTGATTTGTAATTGTGTAATATTGGTTAAGTTTGTAATAGTTGTTATAAGTTTGTAATTTGATTTGAGAATGGTTTAATCTAGCTGAATGTACAATGTACTTTAAATTTCAATGGAGGTGTATTTGGTTGGAAACCACTGTATTTGTGTTTGTTAATTGTCTAATTTGTTACTATAAAATTGTGCAGTAATAGAAGTATAGAAGTATGATTAATTAATTTCTCTAAGTTTGTAAAAATGTGAAATTATGCAGTAATAGAACACTGTCACTAAAATTAAGCAGTAACTGAAGGTAAGGAACCTAAAGGTGCCAAAATTATGCAGTAACTTGAAGCACTTGCAATTATGCAGAACTTGACTATATTATGCAGCACTTAATTATGTGCCAAAACAAGTTCCAAAACAGACCCACAAGACATAAAGGTTCAAAACAGACCCACAATACAGACCATTTATGCATTCACTACCTGGAGTGGTGGTCTTGAGTTTCAGTTCAATCCTCTTTGTAGCTGAAGGTAATGAATTATGCAGTAACAGACCAATTATGCAAAAATTATGCAGTAACAGAAATTGAGCCAAAATTGCTTGCATTCACTAACAAACCATTTATGCATTCATTAAGTTCAACCACTTGCAATTATGCAGCACTTGCAACACCAATACATCAAATTCCAAAATAGAAACAGGTACATTAGACATAAAGTTTCGATTAATTAAGCTTACACACTTCAAACATGTTCCAAAATACATAGAGTTTCCAAAACAAGTTGGACCAGTACACTAAAGTCCTAGTCTTCCTAACTAGATAAAATTCCCAAAATACATAATTACATTCAACAGAGGTCTTAGAGGTTCAAAGTACAACACCTAAGTACATTACATTCAAAATAGAAGGTGTGACTCATTCTTGTGTTAAACACCCATCATTACCATCTTCAATCACCAATGGTTTACTTGAATCACTTCCAGGACCAGTATAAGGTAAGACACTTCTTCTTATCCTTGAACTAAACCTAGTACGATTGACATTGAGATTTACTTTCCTTTTAACTGGAAGTTTTGCAGACACAGAAACTTGAGCAGCAGCAGTAGGTATATCCTTTCTTGAAATTGGAAGCTTTGGAATCCTTTGAGCCGGTGGTTTATAAGGAAGTGAAGCACTTCCAGATGAACCAATGTTGATGAAAGTACCGTAAGCGTAAACCTGCAACGAAGCATAACCGAACCGAAGCGTAACCGGGACCAATGTTATAATAATGAAAAGAAAAGCGAAGCATTTGTTGCAGAAATTTGAGGTGCAGAAACATCACTAGTTGTTGCAGGAACTTGAGCATTTGCAGCAGAAACTTGGGGTGCAGAAGCATGAGTAGTTGTTGCAGAAAGTTGAGCATTTGCAGCAGAAACTTGGGGTGCGAAGCATGAGTAGTTATTGCGAAAACTGAGCGATTCTGTGAGAATTTGTATGAGCATTTGCAAGTTCATAACTATATCGTGTATAGCAAGTATTGTCCACAAAATCCTCAGGATTTTTTGCTCTATATGAAATGGCAGCACATGCATGGCTACATGGAATGCCAACTAATTGCCAAAAATTACAGCTACATGTGAATTTTGATAAGTCAACAATAAATTTCCTATCACCATAAGGACTTACAACTTGAAACTCAAGACCACCACTCCATGTAGGGGACCAATTCCCACTAAACTGAACCTGCCTATCCAACCTTTTCCTAGGGTTTGGCATTATTCTATGTGGCCACCTACTTAGGGCTGTAGGTGGTGTAGGAGCAGAAGGTGGTGTAAGTGGTGTAGGAGCTGTAGGTGGTGTAGGAGCTTCTACTTCATCTTCAAACCCATCATCATTTCCATATGTTCTCTCTTCCTCACTTTCATCCATATGAATAACCTTAACTTCATCCTCACTATCACTCTCATCACCATCCTCACTTTCTTCTCCATTACCATCTTCATTTCCTACATTTGCTTCAGTAACAGAGCATGGTTGCTCAAAATGTTCTATGTAGATATGAGCATCAACATTCAACTTAACAACATACTCACCTATTTGTACTGCATCCTCATCACTCACAAAAGTCCTAAACAACACATCTTCCTCACCTTTCCACCATAGCCTATAACTCCCAGCCTCAAACCCCAAGTCCTTCACGATACCCACAGCTTCAAAATAACTCCATTTATCCAAATCTAAACCTTCCACAGCTGTCTCTTTACCCCCTTCATATTGTGTTACAAATTTCCCCCCATGGTGAAACACAAGATTAATAGCCATCACTGTATAAAGCAATAAAGTAGTACAACTCAGAATCAGGGGTATAATGGACATTTCAAGCTAAATCAGGAAGCTAAATCAGTGCCTAAACCCGTATTCAACATATAAAATTAGCAAATATTCCCTACACAAGTCAATACAGAACCCAACACATTCAATATCCTTCTATAACCCACATGGTGGTCCCCTTACCCATTACTTTTGTACCTAAAAGCCAGAAACAACAATAAATAGTGAAAGAGAGAGAGAGTAATCATGAAACACTGTGTAGTACTTTTTCTCACAAGCTCTGTTTTGTTGTTGTCTTAGCGTCTTCTTCTTTCCTTAAATCACGCCTAAACCCTAGATCAACATCGAGCTTTGTCTTCGTTCCTTCGTTCGCCGCCGCCGCCGTCTTATGACTCAAAGCGATCGAGAGAAGAGTGAGCTTTCACCGTTCCTTCGTCTTCGTCTTCAAGTGTAAACGAATCCCCAATCAGTAAAGATTGAAGAAATCAACCCATTGTATCCGAGTGAGTGAAGAGTGAGTGAAGAGTGAGAGACGAGATGAAAATGGTGGTGTCCGAGTGAAGAGTGAGAGAAGAGTGAAGAGTGAGAGAATAGTGAAGAGTGACTCACATAACACGTGTATAAGCAACATCTACGTGTCATGCCAATGTGGAGTCCATTTGTCATCCTAGTCAAGCATAGAGTTAACTCGTTAACTCTAACTAACAACGACAGGGGGTAATTGTAATAAATTAAGGCTAAATTACTGTTTTGGTCCTTTATCTTTGGCTTCGATTTCATTTTGGTCCTTTATCTTTTTTTTTTTTCTCGTTTTGGTCCTTTATGTTTTGATTTTGTGTCAATTTGGTCCTTTTTGTAGTTTTTACATGTATATGACCTTATGACGAGACGCATATATTTGGCGATTAAGCGCTAACGTGGCGTCTTAAATATTATATTTAATTAGATGACGTGGCAAATAAATATTATATTTAATTCAAAATCATTTAACACGTCACCATTTAAGTTTTTAAAATTAAAAAAAAACATAATACATAAATTAAACCAAAAATGCGGAAAGAAGATCCGGAAAACCGGCCAAATGAAACCAAAGACAAATGAAACCCACAATATTTCATCATCATCATCTTTCTCCCACCCACCCGGTCACCCCCTCATTATCACCATCTCTTCAATTATTCTCACCACCATCATCAATTTTTCACCATTCTCACTCAAAGAAATGAAAACGCAACATTCTCACTCTCTCATGTTGAAATTGCAAGCAAATCGAAATCAAAATTGAAGATGCGGGTTTGTATTCTTTGTTGTTCTTTGGGTTTTATTCATATTTGTTTGTGTTCTTTGGGTTTGGGTTTGAAGAAAACAAAGAACAAATTGTTGGGTTTGGGTTTGTCATGATTTGTTGAATAAAAACCAAATCTGAAAATAAAGGAAGTTGAAGAATGAAAACGCAACAAAAATGGTGGGTGATTCAATGTTGTGGAAAGAAGAAGAAGAGGAGGAACGAAGCTAAGCCCAAAACGAAGCGAAATCAAAAGCGAGATCCGGGTTTGATGTTGTGGAGATCAGAATCTAAACTTTGTTGTTGATGGAAGTGGGTTTGACGTTGTTGAATTGTTGAATTTTAGTTTCTGGATTTTAATTTTTTTCTGGAAAAGAAGAAGATAAAGAAGGAGGAAAATATGGAGAGTGATTGATATTTTGTGTTTGTTTCAATTTGGTCCCCTATGTTTCTTTTTTGTTTCAATTTGGTCCTCTATTGGCCATGTCATTTAATGAGTCCACGTCAGATGGACGCCACGTCAGCAGTTAACTGCCAGCGTGGCGTCCGTTAAGGTCATAGACAGAAAACTACAAAAAAGGACCAAATTGACACAAAACTGAAACATAAAGGACCAAAACGAGAAAAAAAAAAGATAAAGGACCAAAATGAAATCGAGGCCAAAGATAAAGGACCAAAACAGTAATTTAGCCATAAATTAATATTTGCAAGGTTTATTTTAAAACTTTTCTTTTTACAGGGGGGTATATGGATAAAGTTGATATTTGCAGGGGGGTAATCACTATTTAAGCCTTTTTTTTACCCGTGCGATGCACAGGTTGAGCTAGTATCTATGGATGTAAATACAATAAATCAACTCATTAATGTTGTTAGAAGATGATGATTAATTAGGGATAACTTATTAAATCTATTTATTTTTTTAATGAATCCAATAAAATTAAATGCATATAACTATTGTTCATAATTTTTTTGACAAAACTATTATCAATTGTTAATATGTGTAAATATAGTTATTTTTGCTTATTATTAAGTTTGGAGGGAGTACATCAATACATCATACAGGGTTGAATAAAAACCCATCATTAAAATAAAAGTAAATATACAAAGTTGAAAGAAAATGATGGGGAGTTTTATTGTAAATGAGGTCGAAGCTCCCACTAAAAAAGTTAAATTATAAATATAAATTAAATAAAAATATTATAAAATTAAAAATAAACTTTAACACAGATATTGGAATTGAACATCCATAGATAATAAGAAGAAAAAGTCTAATTTTTTTTAATAACGTTACCTATATTCATCATAAATATAAAAACTTAACCCATAATTAAAGAGTAAAGAAGACAACACAATATCATGCCGAGTTTGATTTAAAACTAAACACCAATTTAAGTATACTTCTAATACTCATTTGTGCGAAATTATCAAAATAAAGAAGAAAACACCAATTTGGACATGTAATTTTTTTCTGGATTCTAAAATACCCTAAAACACAATGTCAGCATCACACTTTATGTATTTTGTCATAAAATTTATTTTGTTTTTCATCAAACAGGTTATTGAGAAGTGAACTTCGAAAATTTAAATATTTTTAAAAAAAATCGGGATGTTAAAGTACCCCAAAATACACTGTTAGTATCACACAAAAAAGATGGAAAAAAAGAAAGAAGATGAAAAATTAAAGTAATATAAAATAATTAAAAAAACAAAAAAAAAGTGAAGCAAAAAACAAAAAAGAAAAACCAAAAAAAAGGAAAAAGAGAAAAAAAAAAAAAAGGAAGTTGGCGGCAAACGTGACAAGCCGCTTAAGATATAAGATAAATATTTATTTTAAGATAAATATTTATTTTAAAATAAATATATATAAATTTTTAGTATTATTTTATTTTTAAAAAATACATTTCGGGTGGTTAGCGGTCGAACCACAATTCAATCCGGCCCAACTCAATTCTGGGCGGTTCACCCAGCTGCCAGACTATCCGATTTCCGGTTAGGAATTTGGGGAAGAAAGGAAGGTGAGTGGTTGGGGTGAGTGGGTGAAAGTCAACAAAACTCTTCAAACGATGAAAGAGAAAGAGTGGGCCACTTGTTTAATTTTAATTAATAATTAAATTAAATATAAATTATTGTTATGCCCTATTACTATTAATTGTTTAATTTTAATTAATAATTGACTAATTACTGTTATGCCATGTCATGCATATAGATTACTGTTATGCCCTATTAATTATCTTCAATTGAGACATGTGCCATGTGAGTGGAACTGTCCTCTCTGTGAAACTAGTCCAGGAGGATGAGCGACACATTTTCTTCGAGAGCACACACACGCAGAGTCGATTTGGAGGGTGGTTGGGTTCTTTGCATCGGTGTAGTCCATTACACGCGAATGGTGACATCTTCCATAATTGTTTTTTGATTTCTTTGCACTCTCCGATTGGACTAGCAAAGGAAAACGGTTGCAGCTATGTTTTGGGCAATGTGGAAGCGTCGAAATGACCGTGTTTGGAGGTTAACATGCAGTCGGTTAACATGGTGGTAAGCCGTGCTGTGGAATTTCTTTCGGAGTGATCAGCTGCTAGAGAATCAGCTGCGCAACATGTGCAGCTGGTCACAGAATCTCCACCAGTAGAATATTATTGGAGGAAACCGGTTGCTGGCTCGTTTAAATGCAACTTTGACGCGACCATTTTTATGGAAGACAACAAGTTTGGTGTGGGCATGTGTGTTAGAACCGACATGGGCAATTTCTATCGCGGAAAGACAATGTGGTTTGATGGCACCCCTTCTCCAGAAGAGGTTGATACAATGGGACTTTGGCAAGCTATTCTCTGGCTAAGGGACTTGGATCTTCCTTCGGTCTCCATAGAGCTGGACTGTCTTCCAGTGGTTAACAGAGTGTGCGGAGATACCAACACTAACACGGAGTTTGGCTCGCTTATTTCTTATTGTAAAAAACTTTTATTATCTCTTCATAGCTTTCAGGTTAGCTATATCCGGAGGCAAGCTAATCGAGTTGCTCACTCACTTGCGAGAGCGTCTCGATTTTCCGCTAGATCCAAAGTTTATGATTTTATCCCTACCTGTATTGAGACCTTGATTCTTAATGAAATGAGATGATTTTATTCTTGTCAAAAAAAAAATATAGGAAAGTTTGGTTTTTTGGTCCAAGTAGAAAGTGTGTGTGATTCTAACATACACTAGCTATTTTCTAACGGTGTGTAGGTTTGCAAATCCCATATATATATATATATATATATATATATATATATATATATATATATATATATATATATATATATATATATATATATATATATAGTTTATGTATGACCTAGTTCAATCATCAATTGAAGATGCTTTCATATCATCCACATGGTGGATTGCTGAATATGGCAACGGTTCCATTTGAACAACATTATGTCGGGTAGATGGCATAAGAGTTGGTGGAATTTAGGGTGCCTGTGAAGCAACGCCATGTAGATTACCCTGCAAAACTTGGTTTGTTATTGGTCGAGGAATTGACAAAGGGTGTTGTGGTTGTGCCCAAAAAACATTATTTTTTGCAAAGTTTATGGTTCCCTATATCATTATTGGGCTGGGTAAAATGGTTGTAAAAGTTGGACAAAACCTAAAAAACGCAGAAAAAGGAGAAACCTAATTTCCGCCGCTAGAGGGGGGCTCCTTCCTCCGCTGCCGGAGCTCCCCCTCCTCTTCTTCATCTTCGTTTTTTCGATTACGTCAGCGCCACCTCGATAAGGTGCACTCATCTGCTGGCTTAGGTCTCCAACTATGTTGGGTTTGGTTCGCTCACCCTTGGGCGTTGTTCTTCTCCACCCATCTGGTTATCTCCACCTCTCCGTTCAACCAATCTTCCTCTGCCATCACCAACCACCTTGCCTTCGCCTCCTTCTCCGTACACCTCTCTGTTACCCAGATCCAAACCTCCTCTCTGTCCTTCCTTGATGTTTGTCTTCCCTACTACCATACTTCTACATGTAGCCTTGTTATTGGTTCAGATTACCCTGTCCAATTCCCTCCTCCGATGTATACCGATTTCCCCTAGTTGCCTGATTTACGAGATCCTGTGGCCGGTTGGTCACTATTTACGGTGAAAGTCCTGGACTTTCCGGTTTTCTCCCCTTGTTTTCCTTGTGGTTCTGCTGTATTTCAGGTGATAGGCGTTTTTTCGGTGCACATTGATAAACTCCAATTTAGTGCATTTTTAGTGGTATTTTCAAGTCTCTTTGAGAGCAATTATTATCAATTAAATATATAAGCGACTGACTTTGCTCATTATTTTGTAGGAAAAATATTAGATAAAGAAACTCACAAAATGAGTCATTTATAGCAAAAAGGTGGTGTCATTAGCACAAATGAATTGGGATGAAACAAGGACTTGGGCTTAGTCCATTAACTAAAAAAGAAAACCCATATGCTTGGAGAGGAAATTGGAACGTGAGGTGAAGGAAGAGAGGGAATAGTGCCGCACGGAACCCTAGGAAGCAATTATAAAGGTGCTTGCATCATCAAGGGATTAGGGGAGGAGAAAAGAAAGAAAACGTGAATTGAAGAAGAGTGTTGCAGTGATGAAAGCCGCGTGAGCGATGAGCGCAGAGAGTGAGAGATATCTGAGAGCGAAAAAGAGGAAACGCATCCGCATACTGATGAGCGAGGGAGAATTGGGAAGCTGCAAGACGAAACCGAAGGGAAGATTGAAGAGTTTTGGGTATCCGTTCTTGACACCGTGAGAGAGCTCAAGCGGGAAAAGGAGACTAAATACTCGGATCGAAATTCCTCCATTCGGGTTATTTTTATCTCTGTAATTTATGACTCCCAATTTTATTTCGGTGTTCTTGATAACTATGGATAGCTAAATCATCTTCTAGGGTCTTAGGTGGATCTTGTTTGATTAGAGACCTTTTATGTTTTAATTTATACTTTGAATTCCCAATTTTTATTTCAATTAATATTATCCTGTCGTTTTATCACATAATTAGGATTGACAACCCTTTGCATGTTTATAATCAATTAGTTGATTAGCGCATCGTATTCTACAACTAGTTGGTGGACCTATAGGATAATTGAGACTATAATTAATGAATGACCAAACTTTAATTTAGTCTTCCAATCATTCAACCTTTTTGTACTTTATGCTTTTCTTAAATTTAAATTCTAGAATGACCAAACTAGGGTTAATTTAGGAAAAGAATATTAATCGCGCATGACCAAGCGGGTTAATAGCTTTAGTAAAGGGATTGGTAATTGAATAAAATAAGGGGATTCAGGTAGGATTAGACATAGAGGAATCGAACCTTGCAAGTGAAACCGTGACCCTAGGCTTCTCTCCATTGATCACACTTTACAATTTAAATTCTTGCTATTTACTTCTTGTTATTTTAGTTTTTACAATCACCAAACATTTGATCGTCTAAATAATAACTAATCTTAAGTAGTTTGGTACTTATTAATTAATCCCTGTGGAGACGATATTTTTTATACTACTTCCGCGATAGAGTACACTTGCTCTAGGTGTGTTTTTAACGCAACAAGTTTTTGGCGCCGTTGCTGGGGATTAATTTAATAATATTAAACAAAAGAGATTTTTTATTGCTTTAGACTTTTTTTTTTCTTGTGTTAGTTTGTTTTAGTTTAATTTAATAAAAAGAAAAAAAATATTTACATATTTTTGTCATTTAGTTTATTAGTTTATTTTTATTTGTTACTGTTATTTTTATTATTACTTGTGCATGCTCACCCGCTCTCGGGAGCCTATTTTGGTTTTTGATCCGTAAATTGAAAGAAAGAATCTCGAAGGATAAGAAAAGAGACAAGAGTGATGGCTGCCAATCCGAGAAGAACTCTTGAGACTACTTCACGCCACACAGCGAATATCACTACAAGCATAGTCAACCCAACTGTGCAAGCCACCAATTTTGAGCTCAAACCAAGCTTGATTCAAATGGTTCAGAACTCCACTATGTTCAGAGGTACACCGACAGAAGACCCACACACCCATCTTAGAAACTTCTTGAGGGTGGCAGACTCAGTAATTTGCAATGGTGTCACCCCTGATGCTATTAGAGTGAGATTGTTTCCATGGTCATTGGCTGACAAGGCATGCAGCAGCTAGACTCTCAACCTGCTGAGTCCATTACGAGTTGGGAACAACTGAAGCAAAAATTCTTGACCAAATATTTTCCCCCAGGTAAGACTACTAAGATCCGAGGTGCAATAATCAGCTTTGCTCAAGTCGAGCAAGAATCTTTACATGAGGCTTGGGAAAGGTTTCAAGACTTACTTCGAAGTTGTCCTCATCATGGATTTGAGAAGTGGCAACTACTTGAATACTTTTGCAACGGATTATCTTCTCAAAATAGGGGAATTGTTAATATGGCTTGTGGTGGCTCTCTATTGAATGGGGAACCTGCGATAGTATATGACTTAATTGCAGAAATAGCAGCTGATAATGCCCAATGGGAGACAACTGACAGACACGTTAAGAAATCAGCTGGGATGTACAAGGTTGATGATGAAACTAGTCTTGATATAAAATTGGATGTTCTCTAAGCAGTGCAATCTTTGATGAAGGTACAAGCTCAATCTACTCCAATAGTTACCTCCACTAGCGACAAACACGGATAACCTGCGGGAGATCTATCAGAAGAAGTCAACTATCTTGGCCATAAGAAAAGTGAGTTAAGACTGGTATGCAAGATTCTTTAGTTAGATACATGGAAAAGGTTGGACATCCATGCATGGGTGTCCTAGCCAATTACATGGACGGGGGATGATGAGAGGTTACAATCTATTGAAGATCCGATAAAAGCACGTGGTCGACCAATTGCTTCCACCGAGGAGGCCAACTATGTTGAGAATTCCAACCGAGCCCAAATGATCCTTATTCAAACACTTACAATCCAGGTTGGAGAAATCACCCCAATTTCTCTTGGGGAGGACAACAAAAAGGGCAAAATTCAAATTCATATAAGCCTCCACATGTGCAAAGGCAAGACGAGAAGAAGTTGGATACCAATGATGTGTTGACAAGGTATATGCAGCAGACAAATGAAGAAATTGGAAGTCTGAAGGGTCAAATCTCAAATCTCATTACTGTGTTGTCTCAAAGGCCTCAAGGCTCACTTCCTACCCAGAGTGAGCCTAATCCAAGAAATGAAGCGGTCTGAAATTTGTCACTCTTAGGAGTGGCAAGGAGCTGGTTCAAGAAAACAATCAAGATGGGCGGGCGCCCCAGAAAGAAATACAAGCTCCTACTGAGGGGAGCACTTCTGAGGAAAGCAAAAAGGAAAGGGAGAAATATGAGCAAGCAAAGGTAAATGTTCCTTATCCTCAAAGACTTAAAAATGAGCAGAATGATAAGCAATTTGCTAGATTTCTTGAAATATTTAGAAAATTGCATATTAACATTCCTTTTGCTGAAGCTATTGCTCAAATGCCTAAATATGCTAAATTTTTAAAAGAAATTATTTCTAACAAAAGGAAGTTGGAAGGCTTTGAGACAGTTAGGCTTAATGAGGAATGTTCTGCTATAGTTTTAAAAAAGTTGCCACCTAAGCTTAAAGATCCAGGTAGTTTTACTATCCCTTGTACAATTGGTAACTCTCATTTTGAAAAGGCATTATGTGATTTAGGAGCAAGTATAAATTTGATGCCTTTATCTGTTTTTAGAAAGCTTGGTTTGCAGGAACCCCATCCTACTAACATCACTTTACACCTAGCTGATAGATCCATTGCCCACCCCCGTGGAGTGGTGGAAGATGTTTTAGTTAAGGTTGATAAGTTTATTTTCCTCTTTGATTTTGTTGTTTTGGATATGGAAGAAGATGAGGAAGTCCCAATTATTTTGGGGCGTCCTTTCTTAGCTACAGGAAAAAGCTTAATTGATGTTCAACAGGGAAAATTGACTTTGAGACTTGGAGATGAGGAAGTTGTATTTCAAGTCTTGAATTCATTAAAAAATCCTTCCTCATTTGCTTCTTGTAATTTTATTCAAGCTAGAGATATTAATGATGTGATTACCTCAGCGGTTTTGATGGTTTTAGAATTCGGGATCCTCTAGAAAAAGTACTTACTTTGCAGGACTTGGCATCTTTGCAGGTGGTGAGGAAGAAGAGTTCTTAATGTTTTTGCAGGCTCACCACCCTCAAAAAAATTTGTAGTAACCATAGATTTGAGGAACTGGAATGGGGTAACACTCCAAATCCCAAACCTTCAATTGAAGAGGCTCTGAGCTTGAATTAAAGCCTCTTCCTTCAAATGTAAAATATGCTTTCTTGCACCCCCCCTTCCTCTTTTTGCTGTGATTATTGCTGCAGATTTGTGGACACCATGGAGGATAAGCTTTTGAGGGTATTAAGGGCCAACAAAGAGGCCTTTGGATGGTCTATTCATGATATAAAAGGCATTAGTCCCTCAATTTGCACTCACAAGATCTACATGGAGGATGAATACCAACCTCGAGCACTACCTCAACGCCGCCTTAATCCTAACATGAAAGAGGTGGTAAAAAGGAAGTAATTAAGCTTCTTGATGCGGCGGTATCATATATCCTATCTCGATAGTAAGTGGGTAAGTCTGTTCAATGTGTTCCTAAAAAAGGAGGTACTACTTTGTGATGGAAAATGATAAAAATGAATTAATTGCGATTAGAAAAACTAGGGTGGCGTATGTGCATTGATTATAGAAAATTAAATGATGCCACCCGGAAAGATCACTTCCCTTCCCTTTATTGATCAAATGCTTGAGAGAGTGGCGGGGACATGATTATTATTGTTGTTTGGATGGATATTCAGGTTATTTGCAAATACCAGTGGCTTCTGAGGATCAAGAAAAAACTACTTTTACTTGCCCATATGGAACATTTGCATATAAAAGGATGCCATTCGGTTTATGTAATGCTCCTGCCACTTTCCAAAGATGCATGATGGCTATTTTTTCTGACTTGGTTGAAAAATGCATTGAGATATTCATGGATGACTTTACTGTTTTTGGATCCTCTTATGAGGATTGTTTACATAACTTGAATTTAGTGTTGCAGAGATGCAGGGATACTAATTTAGTGCTCAATTGGGAGAAGTGCCAATTTATGGTACAAGATTGCATTATTTTGGGACACAAGGTGTCCACTAAAGGCATTGAAGTCGATCCATAAAGGTGGAGGTAATTGCAAAGTTGCCCCCACCCACCTGTTAAAGGGGTTCGTAGTTTCTTAGGCCATCTTTGGTTTCTATAGAAGGTTTGTTAAAGATTTTTCAAAAATTGCAAAGCCTATGGTGACCTCTTGGTTAAGGAGGCCACTTTTGATTTTTCTGACACTTGTTTGAAGGCTTTTAATTGTTTAAAGGAAAAATTAATTAGTGCCCCTATTATTGTTGCCCCCGATTGGTCGCTTCCCTTTGAAATTATGTGTGATGCTAGCGATCTTTGCTTGTGGGGCTGTTTTGGGGCAAAGAAAGAATAAGGTATTCTATACCATTTACTATGCTAGTCGCACTCTTGATGATGCTCAGAGAAATTACACTACCACAGAGAAAGAGTTGCTAGCTGTAGTATTTGCATTTGACAAGTTTCGTCATTACCTTGTTCTTTCTAAAGTTGTTGTTTATAATCGATCATCTTTGCTATTAGATATTTGCTTGGAAAGCGAGGATGCCAAACCAGGTTAATCGGTGGATTCTGTTGCTACAAGAGTTTGACTTGGAGATTAGAGACAAGAAAGGCTCAGAGAACTTTGTAGCTGACCACCTCTCAAGGCTCGACCATAGTGTGATGCAGGCCGCAAATGATGGGGAGATCAAGGAGGTTTTCCCTGATGAGAAACTTTTAGCTATTTCTATTGTTCCTTGGTTTGCAGATATTGTGAACTACTTGGTGGGTAAGGTTGTTCCACCCGATTTTCATTTCAACAAAAGAAGAAATTAATTTACGATGCTAGAGACTACTTGTGGGATGACCACTTTACCATTTAAAGTATGTGGAGACAAGGTAATTAGGCGTTGTGTGCCTATAGATGAGGTAAATTCTATCCTTGAGCATTGTCATTCTAAAGAGGTAGGTGGCCACTTTGGCCCAAATAGAACTGCATATAAGGTTTTACAATGTGGTTTTTATTGGCCTACTATATTTAAAGATGCTCATGAATTTGTGAAAGCTTGCGATAGTTGTCAAAGGAGTGGCAATATTTCTAGGCGTCAAGAGATGCCCTTAAACAATATTTTAGTCTGTGAGATATTTGATGTATGGGGTATTGACTTTATGGGGCCCTTCCTAAATCTTTTTCAAATCAATATATTCTTGTTCTTTGTAGATTATGTGTCTAAGTGGGTAGAAAGCTGTAGCCTTACCCACTAATGATGCTCGGGTAGTAGTGAGGTTTTTGAAGAAAAATATTTTTACCAGATTTGGCACTCCCAGAGCAATTATTAGTGATGGTGGCACTCATTTTTGCAATAAACAATTTGAAAATCTTTTGAGCAAATATGGTGTCACTCATAAGGTAGCAACTCCTTACCACCCACAAACCAGTGGACAAGTTGAAATTTCAAACAGAGAGTTAAAAAGGATTTTAGAGAAGACAGTTAGTGCATCAAGAAAAGATTGGTCTTTGAAACTTGATGATGCACTATGGGCATACAGAACTGCTTTTAAAACCCCCATTGGGATGTCTCCTTACCGTCTTGTTTTTGGAAAAGCGTGTCATTTGCCTGTTGAATTAGAGCATAAAGCACTTTGGGCTTTAAAATTTCTAAACTTTGATGCTCACCTTACAGGTGAAAATAGGTTGCTGCAGCTCGATGAATTGGATGAGCTCCGTCTCGGAGCTTATGAGAATGCCAAGTTTTATAAGGAGAGGACTAAAAAGTGGCATGATAAGCGCATTCAGCAGCGTGAGTTCCATGTTGGTGAGAAGGTTTTAATTTATAACTCACGCTTTTGCGTCTTTTCCGTGAAAGTTGCGCTACAGGTGGTATGGACCCTACACTGTTACTCAAGTTTTTCCTTATGGAGTGCTTGAGGTATCTCATGAAGATGGTACCACTTTTAAAGTCAATGGTCAGCGTGTGAAGCATTTTGAGGAAGGGTTGCTCCAAGTGAACTATGTCACTGGCCTCAAGGATTGATCAGAGTAGTGCCGTCGAGGCTCGGGACGTTAAACAAGCGCGCGCAGAGGCAACCTGTGTTTTATTTTCTCTCACTTTTGTTTGTTTGTTTTTATTTATTTAGGAATTAGCTCAGTTAGCAAAGCTCTCTCAGGGAAGTCACTCTTACTCTATCTCTCTCTCATTTATTTCTTTTTGTGCCAATATGATATTTTGCATTGAGGACTATGCTTCATGCTAGTGTGGGGGAGGGGACTTTATTTTGTCACTTGATCTATATTAATGCACATACCCACTAAATATGTTGATAGCATTTTTCCTGGCTTGTTTTGCATGAACTATGCTTAAATTGAAAAAAAAATAGAGATTATGTCTTTAGGGGATCCCATAATTAATTCACTTGACAGACTTGTGCTTAATTGTAACTGCGAGGATGTCCTTAGGAAGCTGATAATTAGCATTTGTCCCTCTTGAGTACTTTTTGTGAACTAGCTTCTAAATGTGAGATCTGAGCCTATATAAGGGGATTGATACTAAATCATAAATTTTTACCCCTTTTCTTTCTATGAGTGTGTTTCCCAATTTGTTACATTCTAGAATTTGTCTTTTGACCATTTCAAGGCGAAAATTGATTTGCATCATGTAAAAAGATTTGGGGAATTTAGGTATTTTTTTCGGCCCTGAGTTGTTTGTTGAATTTATCCCTTAGTTGCCCCCTTTGAGCCTATTTGTTATATTTTCTTCTTTGGTACCCAGATATAATTTTTTCTTTTTTTTTGTGGTAACCATTTGGAATTAAATGTGGAGCAACTATTGAAAATTACAATTGCGTCCTATATTTTAGTGGTCTATATTTTCAGGACTGAAATTTTGTCACCTACTTTTGTGAACTAGCTTGTTAGAAAAAAATGAGTGAATCATGTGCTTATAAGAATATCTTCCTACAAAGGAAACAAAATAGAAGTTTTCATGTACTTACCTTTTCCTCCTAAGAAAAAAAAATGAAAAAAAATATAGAAAGAAAATTTGAAAAAAAAAGAGAAAAGCAAAGGAGGAAAAGACACATCAAAAGAATGAAAGAGCCAAAGGGCAAATCCAAATCAAAAAAAAAAAAAGGGTCTACTCAAGAGAGAAGGTAAATCAAAAGAGAGTGATTCAATAGAAGAAGAGTGAAGAATGAAAGTGAAATTAAGTTGGAGTTTGGACAAAAATTGTAAAATAGATAGGAGCTCCATATTTGGTTTCAATGGTTCTTGTTTGCTTCTTATTTTTCTTTTAGCCATTTGATTATCTCCTCTTCTTATTTCCTACCCCGCATCAATTCACCCCCGCCCCATTACAACCCATGAAACCCCATCTTTTGCATGCATGTGAACTATTTAGTGGAGATTTGGTCAAATTACAAACATATGGTAATGTGCATTTTGTGGAAACTTGAGTGTATATTTTCACTAGTCCCTAAACACTTAGAGAGATTGTGAGCGAGTGTCATTGTTCACGTGAAATGTAATCTTCAGGACTTGAGCTTCTAATTGGGCAACCTTTTGACACCTCATATGTTCTATACTATCTATTGGTGTCATTGTGCTTCTAACTTTGGGTTCCTTATTTGGCTATCTCTATTACTTATTTGAAAAGTTTTTGAGCCAGAGAATTTGCTTGAGGACATGCAAATGTTTAGTGTGGGGGAGTTGATAAACTCCAATTTAGTGCATTTTTAGTGGTATTTTCAAGTCTCTTTGAGAGCAATTATTATCAATTAAATATATAAGCGACTGACTTTGCTCATTATTTTGTAGGAAAAATATTAGATAAAGAAATCACAAAATGAAATTTATTTATAGCAAAAAGGAGGTGTCATTAGCACAAATGAATTGGGATGAAACAAGGACTTGGGCTTAGTCCATTAACTAAAAAAGAAAACCCATATGCTTGGAGAGGAAATTGGAACGTGAGGTGAAGGAAGAGAGGGAATAGTGCCGCACGGAACCCTAGGAAGCAATTATAAAGGTGCTTGCATCATCGGGGATTAGGGGAGGAGAAAAGAAAGAAAACGTGAATTGAAGAAGAGTGTTGCAATGTGATGAAAGCCGAGCGTGAACAAATGCCGCAGAGTGAGATATACGATGAGTCGAAAAAGAGGAAACGCAGCTGCCGCATACTGATGAGCGCAGGGGAGAATTGGGAAGCTGCGCACGAGAAACCGGGGAAGATTGAAGAGTTTTGGGTATCCGTTCTTGACACCGTGAGAGAGCTGCGAAAGGGGAAAAGGAGACTAAATACTCGGATCGAAATTCCTCCATTCCAGGGTTATTTTTATCTCTGTAATTTATGACTCCCAATTTTATTTCAGTGTTCTTGATAACTATGGATAGCTAAATCATCTTCTAGGGTCTTAGGTGGATCTTGTTTGATTAGAGACCTTTTTATGTTTTAATTTATACTTTGAATTCCCAATTTTTATTTCAATTAATATTATCCTGTCGTTTTATCACATAATTAGGATTGACAACCCTTTGCATGTTTATAATCAATTAGTTGATTAGCGGCCGCACTACAACTAGTTGGTGGACCTATAGGATAATTGAGACTATAATTAATGAATGACCAAACTTTAATTTAGTCTTCCAATCATTCAACCTTTTTGTACTTTATGCTTTTCTTAAATTTAAATTCTAGAATGACCAAACTAGGGTTAATTTAGGGAAAAGAATATTAATCGCGCATGACCAAAGCGGGTTAATAGCTTTAGTAAAGGGATTGGTAATTGAATAAAATAAGGGATTCAGGTAGGATTAGACATAGAGGAATCGAACCTTGCAAGTGAAACCGTGACCCTAGGCTTCTCTCCATTGATCACACTTTACAATTTAAATTCTTGCTATTTACTTCTTGTTATTTTAGTTTTTACAATCACCAAACATTTGATCGCCTAAATAATAACTAATCTTAAGTAGTTTGGTACTTATTAATTAATCTCGTGGAGACGATATTTTTATACTACTTCGCGATAGAGTACACTTGCTCTAGGTGTGTTTTTAACGCAACAAGTTTTTGGCGCCGTTGTCTTGGGATTAATTTAATAATATTAAACAAAAGAGATTTTTATTGCTTTAGACTTTTTTTTTCTTGTGTTAGTTTGTTTTAGTTTAATTTAATAAAAGAAAAAAATATTTACATATTTTTGTCATTTAGTTTATTAGTTTATTTTTATTTGTTATTTGTTATTTTTATTATTACTTGTGCATGCTCACCCGCTCTCGGAGCCTATTTTGGTTTTTGATCCGTAAATTGAAAGAAGCGCTCGAAGGATAAGAAAAGAGACAAGAGTGATGGCTGCCAATCCGAGAAGAACTCTTCGAGACTACTTCACGCCCACAAATGAATATCACTACAAGCATAGTCAACCCAATCTGTGCAAGCCACCAATTTTGAGCTCAAACCAAGCTTGATTCAAATGGTTCGAGAACTCCACTATGTTCGAGAGGTACACCGACGAGAAGACCCACACACCCATCTTAGAAACTTCTTGAGGGTGGCGGACTCGATAATTTGCAATGGTGTCACCCCCGATGCTATTAGAGTGAGATTGTTTCCATGGTCATTGGTGACAAGGCATCCGCTGCAGCTAGACTCTCAACCTCTTTGAGTCCATTACGAGTTGGGAACAATGAAGCAAAAATTCTTGACCAAATATTTTCCCCTGTAAGACTACTAAGATCCGAGGTGCAATAATCAGCTTTGCTCAAGTCGAGCAAGAATCTTTACATGAGGCTTGGGAAAGGTTTCAAGACTTACTTCGAAGTTGTCCTCATCATGGATTTGAGAAGTGGCAACTACTTGAATACTTTTGCAACGGATTATCTTCTCAAAATAGGGGAATTGTTAATATGGCTTGTGGTGGCTCTCTATTGAATGGGGAACCTGCGATAGTATATGACTTAATTGCAGAAATAGCAGCTGATAATGCCCAATGGGAGACAACTGACAGACACGTTAAGAAATCAGCTGGGATGTACAAGGTTGATGATGAAACTAGTCTTGATATAAAATTGGATGTTCTCTCTAAACAGGTGCAATCTTTGATGAAGGTACAAGCTCAATCTACTCCAATAGTTACCTCCACTAGCGACAACACAGATAACCTCTGGGGAGATCTATCCGAAGAAGTCAACTATCTTGGCCATAAGAAAAGTGAGTTAAGACCTGGTATGCAAGATTCTTTAGTTAGATACATGGAAAAGGTTGGACATCCATGCATGGGTGTCCTAGCCAATTACATGGGCGGGATGATGAGAGGTTACAATCTATTGAAGATCGATAAAAGCATTGTGGTCGACCAATTGCTTTCCACCGAGGAGGCCAACTATGTTCGGAATTCCAACCGAGCCCAAATGATCCTTATTCAAACACTTACAATCCAGGTTGGAGAAATCACCCCAATTTCTCTTGGGGAGGACAACAAAAAGGGCAAAATTCAAATTCATATAAGCCTCCACATGTGCAAAGGCAAGACGAGAAGAAGTTGGATACCAATGATGTGTTGACAAGGTATATGCAGCAGACAAATGAAGAAATTGGAAGTCTGAAGGGTCAAATCTCAAATCTCATTACTGTGTTGTCTCAAAGGCCTCAAGGCTCACTTCCTACCCAGACTGAGCCTAATCCAAGAAATGAAAGCAGGGAAAGGTCACACTCTTAGGAGTGGCAAGGAGCTGGTTCAAGAAAACAATCAAGATGGCGGGCGCCGTAAAGAAATACAAGCTCCTACTGAGGGGAGCACTTCTGAGGAAAGCAAAAAGGAAAGGGAGAAATATGAGCAAGCAAAGGTAAATGTTCCTTATCCTCAAAGACTTAAAAATGAGCAGAATGATAAGCAATTTGCTAGATTTCTTGAAATATTTAGAAAATTGCATATTAACATTCCTTTTGCTGAAGCTATTGCTCAAATGCCTAAATATGCTAAATTTTTAAAAGAAATTATTTCTAACAAAAGGAAGTTGGAAGGCTTTGAGACAGTTAGGCTTAATGAGGAATGTTCTGCTATAGTTTTAAAAAAGTTGCCACCTAAGCTTAAAGATCCAGGTAGTTTTACTATCCCTTGTACAATTGGTAACTCTCATTTTGAAAAGGCATTATGTGATTTAGGAGCAAGTATAAATTTGATGCCTTTATCTGTTTTTAGAAAGCTTGGTTTGCAGGAACCCCATCCTACTAACATCACTTTACACCTAGCTGATAGATCCATTGCCCACCCCCGTGGAGTGGTGGAAGATGTTTTAGTTAAGGTTGATAAGTTTATTTTCCCTGCTGATTTTGTTGTTTTGGATATGGAAGAAGATGAGGAAGTCCCAATTATTTTGGGGCGTCCTTTCTTAGCTACAGGAAAAAGCTTAATTGATGTTCAACAGGGAAAATTGACTTTGAGACTTGGAGATGAGGAAGTTGTATTTCAAGTCTTGAATTCATTAAAAAATCCTTCCTCATTTGCTTCTTGTAATTTTATTCAAGCTAGAGATATTAATGATGTGATTACCTCTGACAGTTTTGATGGTTTTAGAATTCAGGATCCTCTAGAAAAAGTACTTACTTTGCAGGGACTTGGCATGTCTGCAGGTGGTGAGGAAGAAGAGTTCTTAATGTTTTTTGCAGGCTCACCACCTCAAAAAATTTGTAGTAACCATAGATTTGAGGAACTGGAATGGGGTAACACTCCAAATCCCAAACCTTCAATTGAAGAGGCTCCTGAGCTTGAATTAAAGCCTCTTCCTTCAAATGTAAAATATGCTTTCTTGCACCCCCTTCCTCTTTGCCTGTGATTATTGCTGCAGATTTGACAGACACCATGGAGGATAAGCTTTTGAGGGTATTAAGGGCCAACAAAGAGGCCTTTGGATGGTCTATTCATGATATAAAAGGCATTAGTCCCTCAATTTGCACTCACAAGATCTACATGGAGGATGAATACCAACCTCGAGCACTACCTCAACGCCGCCTTAATCCTAACATGAAAGAGGTGGTAAAAAAGGAAGTAATTAAGCTTCTTGATGCAGGTATCATATATCCTATCTCTGATAGTAAGTGGGTAAGTCCTGTTCAATGTGTTCCTAAAAAGGGAGGTACTACTGTGATGGAAAATGATAAAAATGAATTAATTGCAGTTAGAAAAACTAGGGTGGCGTATGTGCATTGATTATAGAAAATTAAATGATGCCACCCGGAAAGATCACTTCCCCCTTCCCTTTATTGATCAAATGCTTGAGAGAGTGGCAGGACATGATTATTATTGTTGTTTGGATGGATATTCCGGTTATTTGCAAATACCAGTGGCTTCGAGGATCAAGAAAAACTACTTTTACTTGCCCATATGGAACATTTGCATATAAAAGGATGCCATTCGGTTTATGTAATGCTCCCGCCACTTTCCAAAGATGCATGATGGCTATTTTTCTGACTTGGTTGAAAAATGCATTGAGATATTCATGGATGACTTTACTGTTTTTGGATCCTCTTATGAGGATTGTTTACATAACTTGAATTTAGTGTTGCAGAGATGCAGGGATACTAATTTAGTGCTCAATTGGGAGAAGTGCCAATTTATGGTACAAGATTGCATTATTTTGGGACACAAGGTGTCCACTAAAGGCATTGAAGTCGATCCCGCAAAGGTGGAGGTAATTGCAAAGTTGCCCCCACCCAAGTCTCATTAAAGGGGTTCGTAGTTTCTTAGGCCATCTTTGGTTTCTATAGAAGGTTTGTTAAAGATTTTTCAAAAATTGCAAAGCCTATGACTGACCTCTTGGTTAAGGAGGCCACTTTTGATTTTTCTGACACTTGTTTGAAGGCTTTTAATTGTTTAAAGGAAAAATTAATTAGTGCCCCTATTATTGTTGCCCCCGATTGGTCGCTTCCCTTTGAAATTATGTGTGATGCTAGCGATACTGCTGTGGGGGCTGTTTTGGGGCAAAGAAAGAATAAGGTATTCTATACCATTTACTATGCTAGTCGCACTCTTGATGATGCTCAGAGAAATTACACTACCACAGAGAAAGAGTTGCTAGCTGTAGTATTTGCATTTGACAAGTTTCGTCATTACCTTGTTCTTTCTAAAGTTGTTGTTTATACTGATCATGCTGCTATTAGATATTTGCTTGGAAAGCAGGATGCCAAACCCAGGTTAATCAGGTGGATTCTGTTGCTACAAGAGTTTGACTTGGAGATTAGAGACAAGAAAGGCTCAGAGAACTTTGTAGCTGACCACCTCTCAAGGCTCGACCATAGTGTGATGCAGGCCGCAAATGATGGGGAGATCAAGGAGGTTTTCCCTGATGAGAAACTTTTAGCTATTTCTATTGTTCCTTGGTTTTGCGAGATATTGTGAACTACTTGGTGGGTAAGGTTGTTCCACCCGATTTTTCATTTCAACAAAAGAAGAAATTAATTTTCGATGCTAGAGACTACTTGTGGGATGACCACTTACTGTTTAAAGTATGTGGAGACAAGGTAATTAGGCGTTGTGTGCCTATAGATGAGGTAAATTCTATCCTTGAGCATTGTCATTCTAAAGAGGTAGGTGGCCACTTTGGCCCAAATAGAAGCGCATATAAGGTTTTACAATGTGGTTTTTATTGGCCTACTATATTTAAAGATGCTCATGAATTTGTGAAAGCTTGCGATAGTTGTCAAAGGAGTGGCAATATTTCTAGGCGTCAAGAGATGCCCTTAAACAATATTTTGGTCTGTGAGATATTTGATGTATGGGGTATTGACTTTATGGGGCCCTTCCCTAAATCTTTTTCAAATCAATATATTCTTGTTGCTGTAGATTATGTGTCTAAGTGGGTAGAAGCTGTAGCCTTACCCACTAATGATGCTCGGGTAGTAGTGAGGTTTTGAAGAAAAATATTTTTACCAGATTTGGCACTCCCAGAGCAATTATTAGTGATGGTGGCACTCATTTTTGCAATAAACAATTTGAAAATCTTTTGAGCAAATATGGTGTCACTCATAAGGTAGCAACTCCTTACCACCCACAAACCAGTGGACAAGTTGAAATTTCAAACAGAGAGTTAAAAAGGATTTTAGAGAAGACAGTTAGTGCATCAAGAAAAGATTGGTCTTTGAAACTTGATGATGCACTATGGGCATCTGAATCGCTTTTAAAACCCCATTGGGATGTCTCCTTACCGTCTTGTTTTTGGAAAAGCGTGTCATTTGCCTGTTGAATTAGAGCATAAAGCACTTTGGGCTTTAAAATTTCTAAACTTTGATGCTCACCTTACAGGTGAAAATAGGTTCTTCTTGACTCGATGAATTGGATGAGCTCCGTCTCTGAGCTTATGAGAATGCCAAGTTTTATAAGGAGAGGACTAAAAAGTGGCATGATAAGCGCATTCAAAGAAGCGTGAGTTCCATGTTGGTGAGAAGGTTTTAATTTATAACTCACGTTTGCGTCTTTTTCCAGAAAGTTGCGCTCTAGGTGGTATGGACCCTACAATCGTTACTCAAGTTTTTCCTTATGGAGTGCTTGAGGTATCTCATGAAGATGGTACCACTTTTAAAGTCAATGGTCGCGTGTGAAGCATTTTGAGGAAGGGTTGCTCAAGTGAACTATGTCACGGCCTCAAGATTAGTGTGAGTACCGTCGAGCTCGGGACGTTAAACAAGCGCTTCGCGAGAGGCAACCTGTGTTTTATTTTCTCTCACTTTTGTTTGTTTGTTTTTATTTATTTAGGAATTAGCTTCGGTTAGCAAAGCTCTCGTGGAAGTCACTCTTACTCTATCTCTCTCATTTATTTCTTTTTGTGCCAATATGATATTTTGCATTGAGGACTATGCTTCATGCTAGTGTGGGGGAGGGGACTTTATTTTGTCACTTGATCTATATTAATGCACATACCCACTAAATATGTTGATAGCATTTTTTCTGGCTTGTTTTGCATGAACTATGCTTAAATTGAAAAAAAAATAGAGATTATGTCTTTAGGGGATCCCATAATTAATTCACTTGACAGACTTGTGCTTAATTGTAACTGCGAGGATGTCCTTAGGAAGCTGATAATTAGCATTTGTCCCTCTTGAGTACTTTTTGTGAACTAGCTTCTAAATGTGAGATCTGAGCCTATATAAGGGGATTGATACTAAATCATAAATTTTTACCCCTTTTCTTTCTATGAGTGTGTTTCCCAATTTGTTACATTCTAGAATTTGTCTTTTGACCATTTCAAGGCGAAAATTGATTTGCATCATGTAAAAAGATTTGGGAATTTAGGTATTTTTCTCGCCCTTGAGTTGTTTGTTGAATTTATCCCTTAGTTGCCCCCTTTGAGCCTATTTGTTATATTTTCTTCTTTGGTACCCAGATATAATTTTTTCTTTTTTTTTGTGGTAACCATTTGGAATTAAATGTGGAGCAACTATTGAAAATTACAATTGCGTCCTATATTTTAGTGGTCTATATTTTCAGGACTGAAATTTTGTCACCTACTTTTGTGAACTAGCTTGTTAGAAAAAAATGAGTGAATCATGTGCTTATAAGAATATCTTCCTACAAAGGAAACAAAATAGAAGTTTTCATGTACTTACCTTTTCCTCCTAAGAAAAAAAATGAAAAAAATATAGAAAGAAAATTTGAAAAAAAAAAGAGAAAAGCAAAGGAGGAAAAGACACATCAAAAGAATGAAAGAGCCAAAGGGCAAATCCAAATCAAAAAAAAAAAAAAGGGTCTACTCAAGAGAGAAGGTAAATCAAAGAGAGCTGATTCAATAGAAGAAGAGTGAAGAATGAAAGTGAAATTAAGTTGGAGTTTGGACAAAAATTGTAAAATAGATAGGAGCTCCATATTTGGTTTCAATGGTTACTGTTTGCTTCTTATTTTTTCTTTTAGCCATTTGATTATCTCCCTCTTCTTATTTCCTACCCTGCATCAATTCACCCTGGCCCCATTACAACCCATGAAACCCCATCTTTTGCATGCATGTGAACTATTTAGTGGAGATTTGGTCAAATTACAAACATATGGTAATGTGCATTTTGTGGAAACTTGAGTGTATATTTTCACTAGTCCCTAAACACTTAGAGAGATTGTGAGCGAGTGTCATTGTTCACAGAAATGTAATCTTCAGGGACTTGAGCTTCTAATTGGGCAACCTTTTGACACCTCATATGTTCTATACTATCTATTGGCTGTCATTGTGCTTCTAACTTTGGGTTCCTTATTTGGCTATCTCTATTACTTATTTGAAAAGTTTTTGAGCCAGAGAATTTGCTTGAGGACATGCAAATGTTTAGTGTGGGGGAGTTGATAAACTCCAATTTAGTGCATTTTTAGTGGTATTTTCAAGTCTCTTTGAGAGCAATTATTATCAATTAAATATATAAGCGACTGACTTTGCTCATTATTTTGTAGGAAAAATATTAGATAAAGAAACTGTCAAAATGAGCTGTTTATAGCAAAAAGGAGGTGTCATTAGCACAAATGAATTGGGATGAAACAAGGACTTGGGCTTAGTCCATTAACTAAAAAAGAAAACCCATATGCTTGGAGAGGAAATTGGAGCGTGAGGTGAAGGAAGAGAGGGAATAGTGCGCAGACGGAACCCCTAGGAAGCAATTATAAAGGTGCTTGCATCATGGGGATTAGGGGAGGAGAAAAGAAAGAAAACGTGAATTGAAGAAGAGTGTTGCAATGATGAAAGCCGACGTGAGAATAAAGAGTCGCAGAGAGAGTGAGAGATACTGAGAGGCGAAAAAGAGGAAACGCAGCCGCATACTGAAGAGCGCAGGGAGAATTGGGAAGCTGCGCACGGAAACCGAAGGAAGATTGAAGAGTTTTGGGGTATCCGTTCTTGACACCGTGAGAGAGCTCAAGCGGGAAAAGGAGACTAAATACTCGGATCGAAATTCCTCCATTAGGGTTATTTTTATCTCTGTAATTTATGACTCCCAATTTTATTTTGTTGTTCTTGATAACTATGGATAGCTAAATCATCTTCTAGGGTCTTAGGTGGATCTTGTTTGATTAGAGACCTTTTTATGTTTTAATTTATACTTTGAATTCCCAAATTTTATTTCAATTAATATTATCCCGTCGTTTTATCACATAATTAGGATTGACAACCCTTTGCATGTTTATAATCAATTAGTTGATTATAATCGTACTACAACTAGTTGGTGGACCTATAGGATAATTGAGACTATAATTAATGAATGACCAAACTTTAATTTAGTCTTCCAATCATTCAACCTTTTTGTACTTTATGCTTTTCTTAAATTTAAATTCTAGAATGACCAAACTAGGGTTAATTTAGGGAAAAGAATATTAATCGCGCATGACCAAACGGGTTAATAGCTTTAGTAAAGGGATTGGTAATTGAATAAAATAAGGGGATTCAGGTAGGATTAGACATAGAGGAATCGAACCTTGCAAGTGAAACCGTGACCCTAGGCTTCTCTCCATTGATCACACTTTACAATTTAAATTCTTGCTATTTACTTCTTGTTATTTTAGTTTTTACAATCACCAAACATTTGATCGTCTAAATAATAACTAATCTTAAGTAGTTTGGTACTTATTAATTAATCCCTGTGGAGACGATATTTTTTATACTACTTCCGCGATAGAGTACACTTGCTCTAGGTGTGTTTTTAACGCAACAAGTTTTTGGCGCCGTTGCCGGGGATTAATTTAATAATATTAAACAAAAGAGATTTTTTATTGCTTTAGACTTTTTTTTTTCTTGTGTTAGTTTGTTTTAGTTTAATTTAATAAAAAGAAAAAAAATATTTACATATTTTTGTCATTTAGTTTATTAGTTTATTTTTATTTGTTACTGTTATTTTTATTATTACTTGTGCATGCTCACCCGCTCTCAGGAGCCTATTTTGGTTTTTGATCCAGAAATTGAAAGAACTGCTCGAAGGATAAGAAAAGAGACAAGAGTGATGGCTGCCAATCCGAGAAGAACTCTTCGAGACTACTTCACGCCCACAGCGAATATCACTACAAGCATAGTCAACCCAACTGTGCAAGCCACCAATTTTGAGCTCAAACCAAGCTTGATTCAAATGGTTCAGAACTCCACTATGTTCAGAGGTACACCGACAGAAGACCCACACACCCATCTTAGAAACTTCTTGAGGGTGGCAGACTCAGTAATTTGCAATGGTGTCACCCCTGATGCTATTAGAGTGAGATTGTTTCCATGGTCATTGGCTGACAAGGCATCTGGCTGGCTAGACTCTCAACCTCTTTGAGTCCATTACGAGTTGGGAACAATCAAGCAAAAATTCTTGACCAAATATTTTCCCGTGTAAGACTACTAAGATCCGAGGTGCAATAATCAGCTTTGCTCAAGTCGAGCAAGAATCTTTACATGAGGCTTGGGAAAGGTTTCAAGACTTACTTCGAAGTTGTCCTCATCATGGATTTGAGAAGTGGCAACTACTTGAATACTTTTGCAACGGATTATCTTCTCAAAATAGGGGAATTGTTAATATGGCTTGTGGTGGCTCTCTATTGAATGGGGAACCTGCGATAGTATATGACTTAATTGCAGAAATAGCAGCTGATAATGCCCAATGGGAGACAACTGACAGACACGTTAAGAAATCAGCTGGGATGTACAAGGTTGATGATGAAACTAGTCTTGATATAAAATTGGATGTTCTCTCTAAACAGGTGCAATCTTTGATGAAGGTACAAGCTCAATCTACTCCAATAGTTACCTCCACTAGCGACAACACAGATAACCTCTGGGGAGATCTATCCGAAGAAGTCAACTATCTTGGCCATAAGAAAAGTGAGTTAAGACCTGGTATGCAAGATTCTTTAGTTAGATACATGGAAAAGGTTGGACATCCATGCATGGGTGTCCTAGCCAATTACATGGACAGGACTGATGAGAGGTTACAATCTATTGAAGATCTGATAAAAGCACAGGGTCGACCAATTGCTTCCACCGAGGAGGCCAACTATGTTCGGGAATTCCAACCGAGCCCAAATGATCCTTATTCAAACACTTACAATCCAGGTTGGAGAAATCACCCCAATTTCTCTTGGGGAGGACAACAAAAAGGGCAAAATTCAAATTCATATAAGCCTCCACATGTGCAAAGGCAAGACGAGAAGAAGTTGGATACCAATGATGTGTTGACAAGGTATATGCAGCAGACAAATGAAGAAATTGGAAGTCTGAAGGGTCAAATCTCAAATCTCATTACTGTGTTGTCTCAAAGGCCTCAAGGCTCACTTCCTACCCAGACTGAGCCTAATCCAAGAAATGAGCAGTGCAAGGCTGTCACTCTTAGGAGTGGCAAGGAGCTGGTTCAAGAAAACAATCAAGATGATGGGCGCGCCCAAAGAAATACAAGCTCCTACCGGGGAGCACTTCGAGAAAGCAAAAGGAAAGGGAGAAATATGAGCAAGCAAAGGTAAATGTTCCTTATCCTCAAAGACTTAAAAATGAGCAGAATGATAAGCAATTTGCTAGATTTCTTGAAATATTTAGAAAATTGCATATTAACATTCCTTTTGCTGAAGCTATTGCTCAAATGCCTAAATATGCTAAATTTTTAAAAGAAATTATTTCTAACAAAAGGAAGTTGGAAGGCTTTGAGACAGCTTAGGCTTAATGAGGAATGTTACGCTATAGTTTTAAAAAAGTTGCCACCTAAGCTTAAAGATCCAGTAGTTTTACTATCCCTTGTACAATTGGTAACTCTCATTTTGAAAAGGCATTATGTGATTTAGGAGCAAGTATAAATTTGATGCCTTTATATCTGCTTTTAGAAAGCTTGGTTTGCAGGAACCCCATCCTACTAACATCACTTTACACCTAGTGATAGATCCATTGCCCACCCCCGTGGAGTGGTGGAAGATGTTTTAGTTAAGGTTGATAAGTTTATTTTCCCTTGATTTTGTTGTTTTGGATATGGAAGAAGATGAGGAAGTCCCAATTATTTTGGGCGCCCTTTCTTAGCTACTGAGAAAAAGCTTAATTGATGTTCAACAGGAAAATTGACTTTGAGACTTGGAGATGAGGAAGTTGTATTTCAAGTCTTGAATTCATTAAAAATCCTTCCTCATTTGCTTCTTGTAATTTTATTCAAGCTAGAGATATTAATGATGTGATTACCTCGCACAGTTTGATGGTTTTAGAATTCAGGATCCTCTAGAAAAAGTACTTACTTTGGGGACTTGGCATGCTTTGCAGGTGGTGAGGAAGAAGAGTTCTTAATTTTTTGCAGCTCACCACCCTCAAAAAATTTGTAGTAACCATAGATTTGAGGAACTGGAATGGGGTAACACTCCAAATCCCAAACCTTCAATTGAAGAGGCTCACGAGCTTGAATTAAAGCCTCTTCCTTCAAATGTAAAATATGCTTTCTTGCACCCCCCCTTCCTCTTTGCCTGTGATTATTGCTGCAGATTTGACAGACACCATGGAGGATAAGCTTTTGAGGGTATTAAGGGCCAACAAAGAGGCCTTTGGATGGTCTATTCATGATATAAAAGGCATTAGTCCCTCAATTTGCACTCACAAGATCTACATGGAGGATGAATACCAACCTCGAGCACTACCTCAACGCCGCCTTAATCCTAACATGAAAGAGGTGGTAAAAAAGGAAGTAATTAAGCTTCTTGATGCAGTATCATATATCCTATCTCTGATAGTAAGTGGGTAAGTCCTGTTCAATGTGTTCCTAAAAAGGGAGGTACTACTGTGATGGAAAATGATAAAAATGAATTAATTGCAGTTAGAAAAACTACCGGGTGGCGTATGTGCATTGATTATAGAAAATTAAATGATGCCACCCGGAAAGATCACTTCCCCCTTCCCTTTATTGATCAAATGCTTGAGAGAGTGGCAGGACATGATTATTATTGTTGTTTGGATGGATATTCAGGTTATTTGCAAATACCAGTGGCTTCTGAGGATCAAGAAAAACTACTTTTACTTGCCCATATGGAACATTTGCATATAAAAGGATGCCATTCGGTTTATGTAATGCTCCTGCCACTTTCCAAAGATGCATGATGGCTATTTTTTCTGACTTGGTTGAAAAATGCATTGAGATATTCATGGATGACTTTACTGTTTTTGGATCCTCTTATGAGGATTGTTTACATAACTTGAATTTAGTGTTGCAGAGATGCAGGGATACTAATTTAGTGCTCAATTGGGAGAAGTGCCAATTTATGGTACAAGATTGCATTATTTTGGGACACAAGGTGTCCACTAAAGGCATTGAAGTCGATCCCGCATAAAGGTGGAGGTAATTGCAAAGTTGCCCCCACCCACCTCATTAAAGGGGTTCGTAGTTTCTTAGGCCATGCTTTGGTTTCTATAGAAGGTTTGTTAAAGATTTTTCAAAAATTGCAAAGCCTATGGTGACCTCTTGGTTAAGGAGGCCACTTTTGATTTTTCCGACACTTGTTTGAAGGCTTTTAATTGTTTAAAGGAAAAATTAATTAGTGCCCCTATTATTGTTGCCCCGATTGGTCGCTTCCCTTTGAAATTATGTGTGATGCTAGCGATCATCTTTGTGGGGGCTGTTTTGGGGCAAAGAAAGAATAAGGTATTCTATACCATTTACTATGCTAGTCGCACTCTTGATGATGCTCGGAGAAATTACACTACCACGGAGAAAGAGTTGCTAGTTGTAGTATTTGCATTTGACAAGTTTCGTCATTACCTTGTTCTTTCTAAAGTTGTTGTTTATCTTGATCATTTCGCTATTAGATATTTGCTTGGAAAGCAGGATGCCAAACCCAGGTTAATCAGGTGGATTCTGTTGCTACAAGAGTTTGACTTGGAGATTAGAGACAAGAAAGGCTCAGAGAACTTTGTAGCTGACCACCTCTCAAGGCTCGACCATAGTGTGATGCAGGCCGCAAATGATGGGGAGATCAAGGAGGTTTTCCCTGATGAGAAACTTTTAGCTATTTCTATTGTTCCTTGGTTTGCAGATATTGTGAACTACTTGGTGGGTAAGGTTGTTCCACCTGATTTTTCATTTCAACAAAAGAAGAAATTAATTTCTGATGCTAGAGACTACTTGTGGGATGACCCTTACCTGTTTAAAGTATGTGGAGACAAGGTAATTAGGCGTTGTGTGCCTATAGATGAGGTAAATTCTATCCTTGAGCATTGTCATTCTAAAGAGGTAGGTGGCCACTTTGGCCCAAATAGAACTGCATATAAGGTTTTACAATGTGGTTTTTATTGGCCTACTATATTTAAAGATGCTCATGAATTTGTGAAAGCTTGCGATAGTTGTCAAAGGAGTGGCAATATTTCTAGGCGTCAAGAGATGCCCTTAAACAATATTTTGGTCTGTGAGATATTTGATGTATGGGGTATTGACTTTATGGGGCCCTTCCCTAAATCTTTTTCAAATCAATATATTCTTGTTGCTGTAGATTATGTGTCTAAGTGGGTAGAAGCTGTAGCCTTACCCACTAATGATGCTCGGGTAGTAGTGAGGTTTTGAAGAAAAATATTTTTACCAGATTTGGCACTCCCAGAGCAATTATTAGTGATGGTGGCACTCATTTTTGCAATAAACAATTTGAAAATCTTTTGAGCAAATATGGCGTCACTCATAAGGTAGCAACTCCTTACCACCCACAAACCGGTGGACAAGTTGAAATTTCAAGCAGAGAGTTAAAAAGGATTTTAGAGAAGACAGTTAGTGCATCAAGAAAAGATTGGTCTTTGAAACTTGATGATGCACTATGGGCATACAGAACTGCTTTTAAAACCCCCATTGGGATGTCTCCTTACCGTCTTGTTTTTGGAAAAGCGTGTCATTTGCTGTTGAATTAGAGCATAAAGCACTTTGGGCTTTAAAATTTCTAAACTTTGATGCTCACCTTACAGGTGAAAATAGGTTGCTGCAGCTCGATGAATTGGATGAGCTCCGTCTCTGAGCTTATGAGAATGCCAAGTTTTATAAGGAGAGGACTAAAAAGTGGCATGATAAGCGCATTCAAAGAGCGTGAGTTCCATGTTGGTGAGAAGGTTTTAATTTATAACTCACGTTTGCGTCTTTTTCGGGAAAGTTGCGCTCTCAGGTGGTATGGACCTACTACTCGTTACTCAAGTTTTTCCTTATGGAGTGCTTGAGGTATCTCATGAAGATGGTACCACTTTTAAAGTCAATGGTCAGCGTGTGAAGCATTTTGAGGAAGGGTTGCTCCAAAACTACCCATCGTATATACTTCTTCTTCGGTGGCATATATACGATGCTTTGTGGTTCATACCCATCGTATATATGTCCCAAATGACATATATACGATGCGCAAAAAAAAAAAAAAAAAAAAAGATTACAAAAAGCGGTTAGGGATTTCAATTTGGGTGGGGGTGTTAGGGGAATGGGTGGGAGTACAGAGAAAAAACCCAAAAAGAAAACCCATATGCTTGGAGAGGAAATTGGAACGTGAGGTGAAGGAAGAGAGGGAATAGTGCCGCACGGAACCCTAGGAAGCAATTATAAAGGTGCTTGCATCATCAGGGATTAGGGGGAGGAGAAAAGAAAGAAAACGTGAATTGAAGAAGAGTGTTGCAACAATGTGAAAGTCGCGTGAACGATGAGCGCAGAGAGTGAGATATCTGAAGAGTCGAAAAAGAGGAAACGCAGCCGCATACAGTAGCGCAGGGGAGAATTGGGAAGCTGCGCACGGAAACCGAAGGGAAGATTGAAGAGTTTTGGGTATCCGTTCTTGACACCGTGAGATAGGCCTGGACAAAATAATTCACCCGCCCGAAATCCGAAGTACCCACTGGAAAAGTCAAGAGTGCGGGTGGGTGTAAGCGGGTCTCGGTTCTCTACAGTCCACTTTCTCGATTCTGAGCGGTTTAGATTGGGCGGTTCTGGTTTTGTGATAAAGAACCATCGAAATCCGCACCCGCCCGAAAAGTGTGATTTGCAATTTCCTACTGTTAGATTTATATTACACAGGAACTATAAATGTAATCCAAGGCTGCTATTCAGTCACTTTGCATTTGTTTTGACCAATGCAGCTGCAGACAACTCTCTGATCGACCAATGCACTCCTATCTATCCTACCAATGAATTTACTCTTTGTAGGCTGTAGCTACTTACTACACGTCTATTGGTTTGAATTGTCCAAAAAGTTACATTACTTTTAATAATAATAATAATATAATAAATTAACTCAATTGATGTGATACATAAATTGTTTCTCTCTCCAATGTCTCGTCTTCTTCAAAGTGTTTTCTTCTTCTTCGTTTCATAATCTCCATGGTCGTGTGTACAGAGGCTTCTTTCAATATTTTTATCTTTGCTTCTTCTCATTCACCTCCATAGCCAAACCGTTGTAACCCAACCGAGATAAACCGCGACCCACCTAACCCGAACCCGCACAATCCGCTGAAAACTTTGGGCGGTCTTGGGCCTGTATTTATGGACCGCGGTTTTGAACGGATCGGTGGTTTTGGGCCGAAACCGCCCGAAACCGCCCGTTGTCCAGGCCTACCGTGAGAGAGCTCTGAAGCAGGAAAAGGAGACTAAATACTCAGATCAGAAATTCCTCCATTCCGGGTTATTTTTATCTCTGTAATTTATGACTCCCAATTTTATTTCAGTGTTCTTGATAACTATGGATAGCTAAATCATCTTCTAGGGTCTTAGGTGGATCTTGTTTGATTAGAGACATTTTTATGTTTTAATTTATACTTTGAATTCCCAATTTTTATTTCAATTAATATTATCCTGTCGTTTTATCACATAATTAGGATTGACAACCCTTTGCATGTTTATAATCAATTAGTTGATTAGCGACCGTACTACAACTAGTTGGTGGACCTATAGGATAATTGAGACTATAATTAATGAATGACCAAACTTTAATTTAGTCTTCCAATCATTCAACCTTTTTGTACTTTATGCTTTTCTTAAATTTAAATTCTAGAATGACCAAACTAGGGTTAATTTAGGGAAAAGAATATTAATCGCGCATGACCAAACGGGTTAATAGCTTTAGTAAAGGGATTGGTAATTGAATAAAATAAAGGGATCGGTAGGATTAGACATAGAGGAATCGAACCTTGCAAGTGAAACCGTGACCCTAGGCTTCTCTCCATTGATCACACTTTACAATTTAAATTCTTGCTATTTACTTCTTGTTATTTTAGTTTTTACAATCACCAAACATTTGATCGTCTAAATAATAACTAATCTTAAGTAGTTTGGTACTTATTAATTAATCCCTGTGGAGACGATATTTTTTATACTACTTCCGCGATAGAGTACACTTGCTCTAGGTGTGTTTTTAACGCAACACACATCCTGAGTGGTTGTTGTTGGTGACGTTATTTTGGTCAATCTGTAGCTCTGTTTTTGTGTTTCACCCTTGGAGATGCTCTCGCAATCTTTTACCTTCTCCGGTGATGGCAATGTTTCTTCTATGGCTATTGCTTGGTCTCTGTGGTTTCTTGTGGTAGCTTGACTCCGGTTTAAAAGGGACAGTTTGGTCTTTTGCTGCATAGTTTGGTTTACTGCTGGTTTAGTAGTTAGTTGTTAATTTTAATTGTTAGGTAGTTGTTAGGCTTTAGCAAAGGGCATGTGGATTTGTAAGTCCCTTATTGTGCTAAGTCGTTGGGCTTAATTGTTTAAATCTTCATATGGTTGGGCTGCTGTGTCGTAAGTCTTTTAGATCGCTCAGGTATATGAGCCTCTGTTGACAATGTATGGTTGTATTTGGTTGGGGCCTTGCCCATATCTATGGTAATCAGTACAACTTGACCAAAAAAAAATGGTTGTAAAAGGGTTGAGAGTTGGATCTTTTTTTTTTTTTAGATAAGCAATTTCATTGAAAAGGAGCACAAGATGTGCCAAACCGGTACAATGGGAAGGGGGAGGGCCTCCTCAAAACCTCCCAAAGCCAAAACCCTTTGGGAAAAAGACTCCGGGAGGAAAAAGAGTACCTCGCACAAAAATCTGCACAACCCCACTGCTTCTCCCCCGCCTATGAGTGTTTATAAATTGATTACAATGCATATCATTAGGAATTACAACAAAGAAAAACAATCCAATGGGCTATTATTCCAATCCGACCACCGAGCCATGCAATTCCTCCCCTTCCGAGCTTTAAACCAACTCCAAGAGGTGGATCTATATATTCTAGCGTCGGGATGGTTTAGCTTTCTAGAGGCAAGGTTTTCTTGAGCTATATGAGATTTAGACTCAACATGGGCTGTGAATGACAGGAAGGTTATGTAAACTTAGTTGCTTATTCAAATGCAATATTATTGTTGTGCTTGTTTTGGCGGTGGTTTAGGGCAAAAAATGACAACATTACACGATAAAAGCATTAATAAAGTTACCTCAAATGAACGACTTTTACGAGAGAAAATTTTCACAGACATAGAATGAAAGACTCCTACGAGAGAATATTATGTGTATCAATCTATTTCTTAATCTTTATCTCCTTTTTAGGAACTGTTGCAGAAGATACACCGTAAGTAAGGATCTAAACTTATGGTTATATAGATTATTAGAACTCAATTTCTCTTTTGTCAGAATTTTTGGTGCACCGCTATACATGATAATAAAAACATTTACTTACATATTTTAATGAGATATTTAAATTACATACATATTTTAATGAGATATTTAAATTAATATAAATATTAAAGTAGATCTATGAAATGAAAAGTGAAGTAAATAAATTAGTTTTGGAAAATTACACTCATCTCCCTTAAGTAATTTGGTCAAATGCCACACAGCTCTCCTCTAGTTTTAAATTGAATAATGACCTCCCTTATTTTTTCTTCTCACGACATTAACACCCCATTTGAAGTTAACACCGTTTGTGTTTGTGACTTCCGTTAAGAAACCATGTGATCTCTCTCTGCACTTTTTCATCAAAAATTGGAACTCAAGTCTCTCTAATTAGCACCCTTCTTCTTCCCCCTTCCGCTCTGGTCGAATGCAGTCTCTCTGCTGATCAGCACTTTCAATCTAAAACATACATGTAAATAAGCTGTAAAAACTTGGTTCGGTTTCTAAAATTGTAATGGTTGTGCATATAAAAGAGAAGTTGTCCAAGTATCACACCCAAAGCAATCAGAAGTGAGAGCAATCTTTAAGAATTGACCGAAAGGAATATGAGAAACCAAAAAATTTAAAGGAAAACACATGGATGAAATTTGAAGTGTTTTCTTGGGATAACATGAAGGAATATGGAATAAATCTTTGTGATGATATGTTCAGATTTTTGGGAATGAAATCTTATTCAGAACCAACAAATGTGATGAAGAAGAAAGATGAAGAAAATCACATATATAGAAATGAAAGAAATCTTTTGTATGGTACCTAGAATTTTAGGGAATGAAAGCAATCTTTATAATTGTATCTTCAGATTTCAGAGTTTAAAATTTTAATCTGAATGAAGGAGAAAGATGACGAAAATCGTGCGCGACTGGTTTCCTTTCTAAAACCGAATAGAGCACTAACAATGTTAAACTAAAGAGAGGTTATTGTCAAGAGGAAACTAGAGGGGAGGTGTGTGACATTTAGCTAGACTTCAGGGGAGGTGAGTGTAATTTCCCCTTTAAAAAAGAGAAGAATCTGAATTTTAAAAAAGAGAAAGCTGCATTAAATCATATAATGTAGACGAATAACCAAAATTAAATCAATAAATAATATCTTCAAAATTTTATAATTATAAAATATATGCATAAATATTATCTAGTTTTCAATAAATAATTGTGATGGAAGGAACCAAATTGAAAGAAGGAAATGAATGAGTTTATAATTTATTTGGTATGGAAACAAAATTTATTAAATTGCGATAAAACAAATAATCTTTGTTGAAACATTTAATGAAATGTTATGTATTGAGTATATAATTATTTTATGGTCAAAGATTAAAACTAGCCAACTAAATTTTAATTAATGAAAATATTACTTTAAGTAAAACATAATTCACAAATATTAATTATATTTTTAAATATTGATTGCTTTGGAAATTTTATAACTAGTTTTATTTGACAGTAAATTTTATAACTAGTTAATAGTTTTTGGCAAAATTATACCGGAAGTCCTTTAAGTTATTTAATTGTAACAAGTTGGTCCTTTAAGTTTTTTTCGTAACACTTAAGTCCTTTAAGTTACATAATGTGTACACCGTTAGTCATTTTTCATTTTTTATTATAAAAAAACTCAATTCACACTAACAGAGATGATGTGGCCGTGACGGAGGCTACTTATTATTTATCTTGTAAGAATTTGATCTTTTAAGACTACTGTAATGTAATAATTTGGAACTTTCAACTTAATTTTTTTTAAAAAAAAATGGATGGTTCATCTTCTTTTTCATTTAAGTTGAAAGGACTAAATTTTTTAAATGAATGTAGTCTTAAATGACAAAATTGTTACTAGACAGATGACATGTAGGCTGTGTCACAGCCACGACGTCAGCTCTGTTAGTGAGAATTGGGTTTTTTTGTAACAGAAAATGAAAAAAAAGACTAATGATGTATAGATTATGTAACTTAAAGGACCAACTTGTTACAATTGAATAACTTAAAGGACCTAAGTGATACGAAAAAAACTTAAAGGACCAACTTGTTGCAATTAAATAACTTAAAGGACCCCTAGTGTAATTTTGCCATAGTTTTTTTTGGACAACCATTAATAATATTTATAAGTGTACTTATTCGATTCCATATTATTTGTCGGTTTTTTTATAAAGAATTTATTTTTTAGTTGTCATTTTGATTGTTTAAAGTTATATTAATTACTTGTTTTTCAATTATATACCCTTAGTTATTTATTATGGATAGAGAAATATATAGGTGTTAAACAATCAAAGACATGATAGGGAAAAAACTAATAATTTTTTTTGGTAAACTAATGTATCCTCTACGGTGACTATAGAGATTAACCATTCGAAGTATCGGAGATCCATTTAAGGGGTTGACCTCTTCCAGCAAATGTTTTTTCATACGTACCGGCCAGAGAAACAAAATTGAGATAGTATCAAAATACTACCGTCAAAATACACAAAGTATTTAATGATATTTTGAAATCGTTTAATGACATGTTGTTTTTTTAATAAACTGAGTGGTTAGTAATTATTATGTTAGTTGTTGAGAGGAGGGAGTGGGGTTGAACCCGCACTCCACTCCTATTAGTATATTGATTCTTAATATTTTAGAATTTAAAAGTGATTCAAATAAACATTAAAAACTACCTATAATATTAATATTTATTTAATTTATGATTTCATACCATAAATGTAGTTATTTAATTATTATTTTGGTTAAAATTTAAAGAGAGAATTTATGTATGTCACAATAAAAGAATAAGTGTGTTAATAAAATGAAGCAAACGCTCAGAGGGCAGTTGGTGTGTATGCTACAAGTGCGTCGGTCAAATATTAAGGCTATTGCTTTTCCCACACCCCTCCTACTCAAAACACACCCCACAAGGATGTGAAAAGATCAAAAGGTCAGCCAAAATCTCTTTTTTCACGAAATTTCACTGTTCGAACACGGGCCTTCGAACAGGTTCGAATGACATCGTTCGAGTGTGTTAAATTTGACTTCACACTCTCTTTGGGCGTTTTTCACCTGTTCGCATGAGGTCAAGCGAACAGGTTAGCATGACCTTGTTCGAACCCGTTCGAATGACATCGTTCGAGTGTGTTAAATATTGACTTCACACACTTTTGTGCGTAATTTCACCTGTTTGAACGAGGTCATTCGAGCGTGTTGGAACAAGGTCGCGTTCAACGATCTTTAAACACGTCCTCACAGCGTTTCACGCGAGGTTATTTTTGGAATAAATTTTGTTAAGGGGTGTGAAAGAGTAGGAGGGGGTGTGGGAAAAGTAAAATATTAAGAACTCGAACTTATCATGGGTCGTTAGTTCAGATGCCAATTTGAGTGTATATCTAATAGCTTTAATTTCTACATTAGTCGAAGTAGTTACAAACCTCTGTATGCAAATTATTTGTTTTAGAGAGAAAAAAAAAACCCTTTTTTTACCATGTCCTCTGTGTTTGTGTGAGACTGTGAGAGAGTGTGAAGCATGGAGTGTAAAGTAGTAGAATTAGGGATCTTGCAAGAAGGAGGTCCAGTGTTCAAACCCCAAAAACTAACATTCTCTCACCCCATTAATAGTTGTCTATAAAAAAAAGATCAAAATAAAATGTATTGAGTTAGTCAGTGAGAACTTTAAATTTGACAGGTGAAAATTTATATTTTAAAATAACTTATGAAACCGTAAATGTGTTAGATCCATCTTTTATAGGTTTTTTGTTGACCCCCACCCTTTCCCCTAAAACCCCACCCACCTTATGAAAAGACGAAAATATCCATGCGTTTTACAAAATCACAATTTCTTCACATTATTGGTCATACTTACGATTGACCACGACCACCGCATGCATATACGCCACGAGAGACGTATATATACGATTGCCGTAAATCCACCACTTGCATATACCCCACACCAACCCTATATACGACGTGCAATTTTTCACTCATCGCATATACCCTTTTTCAGGCGTATATACGATTAGACAGAATTCATCCACTCGCATATACGCCCAGCAGACCCTATATACGACGAGTTAAAAAGTATGCATCGTATATACCCCCTTTTTTATGTAAATACGATGAGCAACTCGATAGGTGGTGGTGGGATGGCAAAGACCGAATGACATTTACGGGAGCTTAGGCGAGCGGGACGCGGGGCGAGGCGGCGGCGTTAGGGATTTTTATTTGTTTTTTGATGTATTTGAACTCATATTACTTTGATGTTGGCACTTTATTATTACTTTTTTCAGGTGTTATATTTTACGAGTTTTCAATTTTTTTTGATTTCATTAATTCGATAAAACAAAGTTACACAAGCGATAAAACATAAACAACTAGAATAAAAATAGACAGATAAAAAGAAAATACGATAGAAACTCATGAGCTGGTGGAGTTAATCGACGAAGGATCTAAGCGACGGTCCTTCGGTTTCGACGTACACATGAATGTAACTCTTCCATTTAAACATAATATGATTGGACATCATCTGTCGGAGGTCATCCTCGGTGTTGACATCCACGGCAGACCAGTGAAGACGTCCATCAGTCCATTCCGGTTCAGATAAGCGATACGAATTATCTCATGCTCGCTGCGTTCTCGGTTGAATCATCCGCGATGAGTTTCGCTAAGAGCGACAAATGATATGCAGTGTTTTAACCTACACGATACAACATCTCTCCCATCGAAACTTATATCATCATCTTGCAAGATGATGCCCTGATGATCAGCAAACCCCATATTAGAATGAACGAGAGTGAGGGAAGAAGACTCGTAGTATGACATTAGAGAAGTCTGCATCATCTTCACTTGTGTTGTGTGAGAGAAGGAGGAAGTTGAATTTTTGGTGTGAAAATAGTGATGGTGGAAGTGGGTATTTATAGATGAGGTAAAAGATTATCAACCGTTGATTTTGTCGTGCAATCCACACTGTTGATCAACTTTGAAAGTGAAATCATAACCGTTAAAAATTTTTTTACTGCAAAAAAAAAAAAAACAAATTTAAGGCTCATCGTATATATGTCATTTGGGACATATATACGATGCGTAGTTTTAACACATCGTATATATGCCCTGAAGAAGTATATACGATTGGCCATTACACGAACAATCGTATATACTTCTTCAGGGCATATATACGATGTGTTAAAACTACGCATCGTATATATGTCCCAAATGACATATATACGACGAGCCTTTTTAAAAAAAAAAGAAGATTACAAAGAGCATTTTGGGGTTTTCATTGTG
Source organism: Oxytropis ochrocephala (assembly GCA_020916435.1). Taxonomy (NCBI): domain Eukaryota; kingdom Viridiplantae; phylum Streptophyta; class Magnoliopsida; order Fabales; family Fabaceae; genus Oxytropis; species Oxytropis ochrocephala. Next base: position 25,006,404 of record CM037090.1, on the reverse strand, counting down.
GGGTGGGGTATAAGGGGAAATGGTGGGGTCCAAAAAAACAAGCTTCTTTTATATTTTTGTTCAATCCTGTAATTATTCTTGGACAATATTTGCTCATTTCTAGTTTGCCGTTTTAACTTGAGCCGAACCAAAAACCAAGTTCTAGTTATTCAAGGAGTTATTTACACATGTCCCTTTGAGATCCTTAGATAGCCATTTATGCCATATCTAATTTGAGAAAAACTAGCAGCTTTAAATCCACTGAGTTGCAACCCAACAAACTGTGGTTACATGTTGGCAATCCTTGAAGTCATGGATGCAACATTAATTCATCTTAGAAATCAAAAAATGGTACACAAAGCTGTAGAGAAAATTTCAATGGAGAGAATCTCCTCCCAGTGTAAAATGCCTTCTATTATTATTCATCTTAAAAGGATTTTATTAAATGCATTCCAAAGAATTAAAAGGATTTTATTAAATGCCTTCCAAGAAAAATTCCGACACTTCACAAAATATTATCAATGGAGACGAGGGCAGAATTTTTTTACTAAATAATATTTTGTGAAGTGTCGTTATGAACCTTAAGCAATGATGATCACAAATACAAAGATCTTAAGAACAAAATAAAATAAAAACATGGAAGAACACACTACAACTCAACAGAGTGATAAGTCAAATGTTGATTTTCCACAAAGATAAGAAAGTTTTTGATAAGAATTTAAGATGGTACATTCAACAACCTTACAAGTCTAAAATCTCACAACTCATACAGAATTGATCTTTACTACAAGAAAATAAACCAAACCATAAATGTTAAAAATATTCAAATGCTTAATTGAAATAAAAAGTGCGAATAAAAGAAATCAAGCCCCACATTGTTCCTTCTAGATTGGGCTTGAGCTAGAGAAAATAGTTGACTTCTCTGTCAAAAAGGCCTTGTTATCCTCTTAATTCCTTGACCTCGTCAATAGGCTATTGCTTTTCCCACACCCCCTCTTACTCTAAACACATCCCATAAGGGTGTGAAAAGACCAAAAGACCTATTTTTTTTCCAGAAATTTTCACCTGTTCGAACACGGGGCTTCGAACAGGTTCGAACGAGGCCGTTCGAGTGTGTTAAATATGGACAGACACCCCTTGGGCGTTTTTTCACCTGTTCGAATAGGGTCATACGAACAGGTTCGATTGTGGTCATGCGAACATGTTCGAATGCTGTTGTTCGAACAAGTGTTGCAGAATTCCTGCAACATAACAGGTATTGGACGCCTCAGATTCCACCAACAGTTTTAATCAACGGTTTACAATCAGTCAAATAAAGGAGTGGATGTCAATCCCTTTGGAAATTGTGCCTGAACGGATAGAATTTAAACGGCTAAGATTTGTGATCTAAAAATGAAATCAACGGCTGACATTTCACCACGCCTATTATAAAAGGGGGTTCACATCCTCAGACCTTCTTCACCAAACCCTAATCTGCTTCTTCACCCAAACCTTCTCTCCTTCTTCCCAACCCAGCTGATTCTTCACCAAAACCTTCTCTCCTTCTTCCCAACCCAGCTGAAATGGAATGGCAATTGTGCTCAACCCAAAGTACTCAAACGACAAATTCCTAATGATTTCTTCACCACAAATTTGTCACCACCGAGCGAACATGGTCTTTGTGTTACATTGTCCTAACCATGTCTTCTCGCAGGATGAGTAAGGACATCACCTTCATGTTGAAGGAAAAGGGTGAGAGGAAGATTCGCCCCGAGGAGCGTGGCATAAAGGCGTGGAGCGATATCGTTTCAAAAAGTTCAATTGTAGAGATGATGGGACTGCCCGAAGATTGATCATGGAGATCCAAAATGACAACGACGTCGCGCAATGATGGAACATCTAGCTAATGTTCCGATGGGGCGACAGATCTTAGAGTTGTATGTGGACACAATACGAACTCGAAGAGGTCATGCATCTTCTTCAACAAGGACCACCCACACCACAACGACCCATACTTACGCACACCGTAAAGTTGACTATGAGATGATCGGTCACGGTACCAAGGCGGTGTGTTGCTTCATGGTCAAAAGACTAAAAATTTTGAGTTTAAGAACAACATCACATTTGCAGAATTGAAAGAAAAACTAACAGAAAATGTGGACCTAGATGGTGTGGAGCAAGATATTAAAAGTATTGAATGTCAATCCCCCTACATCTGTAGCTTTACACCACGTAATCGTATTCGGAAGTGCCCCAAGCGTATCAAGAATGACAAAGACGTTCGTGAAATGTTTGAGAAACATGAAGAATTCGAAGGTTTCATTGAACCTTATCTCGAATTGTTCGTCGAAACACGAGAATCTGCCGAATCCATCCGCCGTAGCATTAGAGGTAGTAGTTCTAAGTAGAACTAGGTTGTATTATGTTTTCCTGTCGTGTCGTTTTAAATTTCCTATCCTTGTATTTTTGCAATTTGTGTTTTTCATTTCTCGTTTTTATCCAATATTAAATTCTGTTTGACTTTTTAATTTTACAGTAATTATTACCGTAGTAGTGACAATAAATTTGCGCCAACGTAAAGGGAATTTCAAATTAAAAACCGAAATGAAACAAAGTAGTTAAATTATACAAAAATCTAAACATATATCCCCTATGACATCTCCTCTTTGGGTGTTGCGCGCCTCCTCCTCTCATACACATTCCCAAACCTCCTCCTAAACCCACGGAAGGGGTTGAGCAGCCTCTTGATGCGCTGAAACATGTTCCTCACTGGCTCTGGGACATGATCATCGATGGCCCCATCCATGTCATCAACCAAATCCAGCAGCTCTGGTAGCATCTATCAACCAAATAACATAACATTATTATTTAAATAAATAGAATATTAAGAAACATTATCAATGCAATTAACATCAAAGACACGTACCACACTAACATCAGGCTCATCTGCAAGCTGTACATAATGCTCAGGGAAGAGAAAGGGATGTGAGACCCTAGAGTACCATGGAAAGTAGCCCGGCACCGTGTCTGAGCACTCGATCCGCAAGTGACGCATCATGCGACCACCACTCCGAATGAACCCTCCGAACCGCGGCTCCTCAATGGTCCGACCGCCTACATGGGCGTGTGTAGGGTCCTGATCACCTCCTCACGGTGTAGCCTGTCAAGGCATAATCTGATGGTTTGTGACTTGATGCCCCAGGGACATCATCGCACAACCATTTCTTCGCCCGTGGGCTACTCTCATCATACTCTGGGTGCTCCACCCAAGAGGAAAAGTTCGTGACTGGAAGTGCTCAAAGATCCAAGCTCTGTAAAGAACATATCATTGATTGATTATTAATCTGAAAGTAACACTAAAGCAAACTTAAAAGTAAAGAATATGTTTTATACCTGAAGTAAAGGAAGATGACCAACAATCTTCTTGGTCTTCTTCCTTGTAGCATCCTTCAGCTGATCATAGAGATGGGCAAGGGCCATGGTCCCCAAAGAATAGTCTCCAACGACCTCCAAATCAATCAAAGATACCAAGGTAGCCAAGCTTAACCTTGTTGCACGACTTGTCGCCAAACAAGGTGCAACCCAAAAGATACAACATGTAGGCCCTAGCAAAGATGGTCCCACCTCCCCTCGGCCTATGGGTGGGTGGTAGACCCTATCCTCGACCATACAAGCCCAACAGATGACCCCACGCCCGAAGTGCGGCGGTTTGCATCCTCCGGTGTGGCACCCAAATAGTCAACCAAAGCCAATGCTCTGCTCTCCCGCCATGAAGTCCACCGGCATGTCATAGAACCCGGCCGATGAATGGGGATGTGCGGCGGTGGGATACATCATCAAGGTGATGCTCATCTCACCCACGGGAAGGTGGAATGATGATGTATCCGCCGCCAACGCTCTATGAATGCGTTCGTGACCCCTTGTGGAGAATGGGAAACTAAGCCCAACCAACGGAACCAACCACGAAGGCTGTCCAGTGTCCCTAATCGCACATGAAACACATCGTCGTAATGAGTCCATGTGGGATTGTTTGTAAATCCGGCCGCACCTGCATTCAGAAATGACACAATAAGCCAAAACATTCAACAAATTAATAAACAAATTTACAACAGTCAACTATAAAATAATAACTTACCTGGCCAGAATAAAAATCAGTGAGGATATGTGCCCCGTATGTGGGCAAGACAGAACCATCTTCTGGTCCACCAGGAAATGGGAATGCCGCCCTAACAGCAGCAGCCTCCTGAGGCTCAGCAACCTCCTCCTCACGAGGCTCAGCAACCTCCTCCTCATGATGCCTAGAAGATGAAGGCCTAGAAGATGAAGGCCTAGAAGATGAAGGCCTAGCAGATGAAGGCCTAGCAGACGAAGGCCTAGCAGATGAAGGGCCGACCAACTCATAGGTCGGAAATTGAGCATCACGCTCAATATTCTGCCCAATATCCTCTGGAAGTGGGGGAGGAGGAACATCAACCCTGTCCCTACCCCTAGCTCGGGAGGGTTCACCGGCTTCTTCCCTCCTTTTGCGGTTTGAAACCGTAGGAGGTGGCCGACCGGCTCGCTCAGATGGTTCAGCTGCATGACCACCTCTGCTCCTCACCATATCTGAAACAACAATCAACATAACCAATTAAATCAAATTAACAGAACCAAACAGAAAAAGGCTGAGAAAGTTTACTGTCAAACGCCTGTTCGAACGGTTACATGCGAACCTGTTCGCACAACCCCGTCCGAACAAGTCAGTTTCAATTTACAAATTACAACGGCTCGAATGAGGTTGTTCAAACGGTGTTCGCACAACCTCATTCGAACACCTTCGTTTTCACGTGTTCGGGGACCTCGTTCGAACAATCGGCGTTTGAAAAAAAAAAACCCAAATGCGCGAGTAGGGGGGAGAGGGTTACCCGAATGAAAATGGAGCGAATAGAGAGAGAGAGAGAGAGGCGAAAATAACCTGTGTGCTCTTGAGATTGTTTGTGGAGAAGATTGAGTGAGAGTTTGGATGAGATTGAGTGAGTTGGGAGAAAGTGAGTGAGAGGAGAGTGAGGTTAGGGTTCGAAGGGAGGAGGGGGGAGAGTGAGAGACCAGGGAGAGTGAGAAGGGGGAGGGTGTGAGATTTTTGTTTTTTTAATTGGGGTAAAATTGGAATTAAAAATTTGATGGGGTGTGAATAAGTAGGAGGGTGTGGGAAAAGTAATAACCCGTCAATAAGTCTCCAAGTCCATTCGCAATGTGAGTATTGCATGTGGATTGTACAATCAAATTTTCATAGCGTTCACAACCCATATTGAGTCTCATATAGGTTAAGAAAATCTTTCATTGAGAAGGCTAAATCATATTAATACTCGGATAGATCCAATTCTTACCTCTATGATTCATTTTACCCAGAACATTTACGATGCAAGGGACCAAAAACTCTTCTGAAAGAAGAATTTTTAGAGCAAACAACAACAACCTTTGTTGATGCCTCAACCAAGAATAAACCAATTTTTTTTGGCAATCTACATGTTGTTGCTTCATTGACACTCCAAATTCCACCATCACTTATGCAATTTACCATAAATAATTTTGTTGAAATGGAACCATTGTCAGATCCAGCAATCGACGATGTGGTTGACATGGAAGTGTCTCCAATTGATGGAACTAATCCATATATATATATATATATATATATATATATATATATATATATTAGTTCTGTCAAAAATTGAAGACGCTTTCATATCATCCACATTGTCGATTGCTAAATCTGACATTGGTTCCGTTTCAACAATATATTATGTCTAGTAGATAACATAAGAGTTGGTGTAATTTGGGGTTCCAATGAAGCAACACCAGTAGATTGCCATACAAAACTTGGTTTTGTTGTTGGTCGAGGAATTAACAAAGGGTGTTGTGGTTGTGCCGAAATAACCTTATATTTTGCAAAATTTATGGTCCTTACATCATTATTGGCCTGGGTAAATTGGGATGTAAAAGGGTTGCGAGTTGGATCTATATATTCTAGCAGCTAGCGGTATGGTTTAGCTTTTTAGAGGCAATGTTTTCTTGAGCTATATGAGATTGAGACTCAACATGGGTTGTGAATGACTGGGAGGTTATGTAAACTTAGTTGCACATTCAGATGCAATACTATAGTTGTGGTTGTTTTCTTGATGGAGTTGTGCACATTCATATGCAATACTATTGTGTGCCATAGCGATTGACAATGGTTTAGGGAAAAGAATGACAAGTTTCGAGAGAAGAAGAAAAGTGTATAGAGAGAAGAGAGAAGAAACTTGGAAATGCTTCAAGTTTCAGTGTGAGTAAGAATGTGGGGAGAGGGTCTCTTTTTATAGGCGTGTTGGAGCAAGTATCCGTTGGGTAATAATACACAATAAATGCTCAACAACTCTTTTAGACTTGATCAACATGACCATCAACAACTCTTTTAGACTTGGTCAACATGACCGTTGGAACAAAAATGTGTAACGGCTCTTTGGCTTGATCAACATAACCGTTGGAGACTTAAGCAACGCGCGCGTGTGTGGTGGTCAATTTATATGTGTTCTCTCCCTTCCGCAAAATTGGGTACCCTTAGGGGCCCACCCAAAAGATTTGAGTTCTACACTTATAAACACTCTTAAAGTGTCTACTATTTCCAGTGTGGGACTTTTAATAAATAGTTTTAATGGAAGAAACACAAATTGATATTGAAGGAAGTCAATGGGTTTATAATTTATTTGGTATGTTTGTCAAAAAAAAAATTATTTGTATGGCAATGAAATTTATTAAATTGCGATAATATAAATACTCTTTGTTGAAATATTTAATGAAATGTTATTTATTGAGCATATCAATTATTTATGGTCACAAAAATTTATTTTATGTTCAAAGATTAAACTTGTCTATTAAAGTTTAGTTAATGAATTGACCAAAAAAAGTTTAGTAAATGAAAATATTACTCAAGTAAAATATGATTCACAAATATTAATTATATTATTAAATATTTTTTGACACTTTTTATTAAATATTGATTGCTTTGAAAATTTTATAACTAGTTAATAATTATTTTTTAGATTAGACAACATTAATAACATTTATAAACATATTCCCTCCATTCCATATTATTTGTCTGTATTTCATAAAGAAATTGTTTTTTTAGTTGTCATTTTGATAGTTTAAAGTTATATTAGTTACTTGTTTTCAATTATACCCTTAGTTATTTATTGTGTAGAGACTAGAGAGTACGGTATATAGGTGTTAAAGTTAAACAATCAAAGATATAATAGGAAAAACTAATAATTTTACTAAAGGAAACAAAATTGAGGAGTATATATCAATATCCTAAAGTCAAAATACATGTACACTATGTATTTAATGATATTTTATAAATACTTAATGTTGATTTAAAATCTATTCAAATAAACATTAAAAAGTACCTATAATATTAATATTTATTTAATATATAATTTAATACAATAAATATAGTTATGTAATTATTATTTGGGTTAAAATTTACATATATCAAAATAAAAAATAAGAGTGTGTTAATAACATGAAGCAAACACTCAGAGGGAGGTTGGTGTGTACGCTCCAAGTGTATTGGTCAAATATTAAGAACTTGAATTTATCACGAGTCGTTAATTCACATGTCAATTTGAGCGTATAAATATTCTAATAGATTTAATTTCTACAATAGTTGAAATAGTGAGAAACCTCTGCATGCAGATTATTTGTTTTAGAGAGAAAACCCTTTTTGCTTACCATGTCCTCAGTGCTTGAGTGAGACTGTGAGAGAGTGCGAAGCATCGGGTGCAAAGTAGTAGAATTAGGGGTCAAAATAAAATTTATTGAGTTAGTCTATGAGAAGTTCAAATTTGATGGGTGCACATATCCATACTTGCTGGTTCGAATAGAGAGAGTGTTGGAAATATTTTTCTCTCCATTTTTCGTTCAAGCTACCTTCAACTAGTTATAAAATTTTCAAAGCTATAAATTGAACTCAAAGATTAATATGAATGAGTAATTGTTAAAGGACACTTTGATTTCTTGTGCTTAAACCTATACATAGAAAAGCATAGATCATAGGGTGAATACTATGGGTACTTAATATACAAGGGTGAACCCATTTATATCTTAGATATAAGCCCTTGTAATGAACCCCTGGCGTTAGAAATTGAAAGGAACACATCAATTGCTAAGCATCCAATGTTATAGCATCAGACATTACATTGTTCTATTTTAAAGGATTTACTTAGTGAAAGACATTCCAACTATCTTCTACTTTGAACTTCTACCCCATCTTTACTTGCTTACTTTTATTTATGTTATTTACATTATATGTTTACACATTTGTGATTGCTAGTTTCTCTCACTAATTTGCTAATATATTAAACTATAAAATTAACATCAACCTCTATGGATACGATCTTTACTTTTCACTATATATATTACTTGTTACAATTGTTAACACTTGCACAACTACATTTTGCACAACACACGACCCACTCAATAAAATAGTTGCAACAATAGTATTGCATGTGGATTGTGCAATCAAATTTTCACAACCTTCACAGCCTTTACAACCCATTTTGAGTCTCATATAGGTTAAGAAAACCTTTCATTGAGAAGGCTAAATCACATCAACACTCGGATAGATCCAATTCTTTACCTCTATGATTCATTTTACCTAGAACATTGTCGATGCAAGGGACCAAAGACTCTGTTGAAAGAAGACTTTTTTAAGGCACAAGCACAAAAACCTTTGTTGATGCCTCGACCAAGAATAAACCAATTTTTTGGCAATATTCATGTTGTTGCTTCATAGCTAGGCACTCCAAGTTCCACCATCACTTATGTCATCTCCCAAAAATAATGTTGTTGAAATGGAACCATTGCGGATCCAAAGCAATCCACTAAGTGGATGATATGGAAGCATCTCCAACTAATGGAACCTGAGCCATATATATCAAGTTTATATATTGGCTTAATTACAACATCAATTGAAGACACTTTCATATCATCCAATTGGTGGATTTTCGGATCCGCAACGATTCTATTTCAACAATATTATTTACGGTAGATGGAATTAGACTTGGTGGAATTTAGGGTATCTGTGAAGCAACACCATGAAGATTACCATACAAAACTTGGTTTGTTGTTGGTCGAGAACTAACAAAGTGTGTTGTGCTTGTGCTAAAAACCTTATCTTTTGCAAAGTTTGTGGTTCCCTACATCATCATTGGCTTGGGTAAAATGGGTTGGAAGTTGGATCTATATATTCTAGCGTTGGGATGGTTTAGCTTTCTAGAGGCAAGGTTTTCTTGAGCAATATGAGATTGAGATTCAACATGGGTTGTAAACGACTGGAAGGTTATGTAAACTTAGTTGCACATTCAGATGCAATATTATTGTTGTGGTTGTTTTGTTGAGGGAGTTGTGCACATTCATATGCAATACTATTGTGTGCCATAGTGATTGACGATGGTTTAGTGCAAAGAATGACAAGTTTTGTGAGAAGAAGAAAAGAGTTTAGAGAGAAGAGAGAAGAAACTTGGAAATGCTTCAAGTTTCGGTGTGAGTAAGAGTGTGGGGAGAGGGTCTCTTTTTATAGGCGTGTTGGAGCAAGTATCCGTAGGGTAATAATACACAATAAATGCACAACAACTCTTTTAGACTTAGTCAACATGACCGTTGGAGCAAAAATATGTAACGACTCTTTGACTTGGTCAACATGACCGTTGGAGACTTAAGCAACACGCACGTGTGCGGTGTGGTCAATTTGTGTGTGTTCTCTTCCTTCCACAAAATTAGGTACCCCTTAGGGCCCATCTCAAAGGTTTGTGTTCCACACTTATAAGTACTCTTAAAGTGTCTAGCCTTTTCAATGTAAGACATTTTCAATTAACAACAACACCAAGTTCCAACAGGTAAGGACCTAAACCCATGGTTATATAGATTAAAATTCAATTTCTCTTTCGTCAAAACATTTATTGCACTGTCATACATGAGAATAAAAACATTGACTCGCATATTTTAATGACATATTTCAATTAATATAAATATTATTGGAGAACATTATGCGTATCAATCTATATCTTACATTTTCTCTCCTCTTTACTAACTATTGTAGAAGATACACCCTAGGTAAGGATCTAAACTCATGGTTATATAGATTAGAATTCAACTTCTCTTTTGTCAGAATATTTAATGCAGTCATACATGATAATAAAAACATTGACTCACATATTTTAATTAGATATTTCAGTTAGTATAAGTAGATATTATGAATAGAAAAGTGAAGTAAATAAGTTATTTTTTTAAAAAAAGGGAAGTATTTGAATTTTTAAAAATGAAAAGCGCACATTAAATTACATAATGTAGACTAATAATCATAATAAAAAATCATTAATTAATATTTTAAAAATTTATAATTATAAAATATATGCATATAATTTATTAAGTTTTCAATAAATAATTGTGATGGAAGGAACACAAATTGCAAGAAGGGAATTAGTGAATTTATAATTTAATATGCATGGCAATGAAATTTATTAAATTGTGATAATTCAAAAAGTCTTTGTTGAATATATTTAATGAAATGTTATAATATTGAGTGTACCAATTATTTTATGGTCAAAGATTAAAACTAGTCTATTAAATTTTAAATAATGAAAATATTACTTTAATTAAAATATAGTTTACAAATATTAATTATATAATTAAATATTGATTGCTTTGAAAATTTTATAACTAGTCCATAATTATTTTTTGGACAACACTAATAATGTTGGACAAAACTACTACATACAATCTATTGAATATCGTTATTCCAATAAAATATAACACATCACATTAATATCACAGTTTTTAACGGACTCATATTATTATTAATGTGATATGTTATGTTTTTACTGAACAACAATACCAACAGATTGTATGATACTTTTTGTAAGTTTTGTCCAATAGTGTTTATAAGTATACTCCCTTTGTTTCATATCACTCGTTGGTTTTTGATAAGGAATTTGCCTTTTTAGTCGTTATTTTGATAGTTTAAAGTTATATTTATTATTTATTTTGCAAATATACCCTTAATTATTTATTGTAGAGAGAGAGAAATGTTGAACAATCAAAGACATAATAGAGAAACACTGATAATTTACGAAAGAAACAAAATTGAGGGAGTATCAAAATTCTACGGCCAAAATGCACCAAGTATTTAGTGATATTCTATAAGTACTTAATGATATTTTAAAATCATTTAATGGCATCTTGTTGACTGAGTCAATTGATTATTAATATTTTAGAATTTAAAATTTATTCAAACTAGGACACAAACCCGTGCGTACGCACGGACGACAAATAAAACCAGTCCAATGAGATGTATCCTTTCATACGGGGAGGAAAAAGATTTGTAAGAAAAATGGAATTTTCATTCAAATAGTTTGATAGAGTGTTTAGTTGTTTCATTAAGATGTAAACTAATCAAGATACTTAGGCAAGTAAATATTTATTTGGAAATGTAATTTCATAATTAATCTGACATAGGCGGTTTAAATTGTGAGGCATGAATGGAAATATATGGGAGAAGCTATATATGGATGCGAGAGAAATAAAATAACAATAATAGTTATACGAATAATGTATAGTATGTCGAGGCATGAACAAAATATAATTAAAGTGGTTCAACTATCCTAAGTTATTAAAGACCTCATGGTAAACTACATTAGTTGTTTCCTTTGAGATGTCCATCATCATCTTGAAGCAACACTCTTAATCCTCCTTTGGAAGTAACTCGCGACAATGCAACATATAATTGGCCATGTGAGAAAAGCAGGTCTTAGGAGGTTAAGGCCAACAACTTCCAAAGTGATTGACCTTGGCTTTTGTTGATGGTCATTGCAAACGATATTGTATTGAGGAACTGATGGTGTTGGAACTTGAAAGGAATCCGGACACCTGAAGGTGTTAAAGACAACCGTGGGATGCAAACCTTATGTCCTATATGGTTTCCAGAAACACTACAACATTTTTGACTTTAGGCCACGCCACTCATCGCTACGGCTTAAAAAAGCGTGGCTTGAACATGGGAATAAGCGCCACACTTTTACAAGTGTGGCTATTGAGATAGACATTAGAGCTACGGTTTTCATTAACTTTCTGTGAGGCTACGGTTTAAAATCGCATGGCGACGGTTAAAAAGTGTAGAGACCTAATACCACATTTGCTTGACCGTGGACTAAAACTTTTTTAGTTTGAGGCATAAGCCGTGGACTTTTCTTTTTGAGGGAAGCATAAACCGTTGACTTAGCACACACACAAAACAAAAATATATATTTTGGCACAAAAAGTTAGCGCTCGCGCTATTAGTATTAGTAATTCTAAAACATTTAAAATTTTCTAAATTCGTAAAAAGACTCCCCAAATGCCCAAACCCCGCCGCGCTCCTCTTCGCAGACAACCCTTCTTCATCGACGCTAAACTGGCAACCCTTCTTCTTCATCGAACATCGAACGCTTTCTCCTCTGTGAACAACAATAGTTCACTCGACAGGTAAGTTCCTTTTTCCTTCCTCCTCCTCTATTTTTCACTTTTCTCTTATTCAGCAGCTAGGGTTTCTTCTCTTTTTCTTCTTGGATTTGATTTGCAGAGCTAAAAGAAAATTTTAAAAAACACAGAAAACTCTATTTTTTAGCCATGAATCGTAACGGTCTCGAGTTTGATTTCTCTCCACGGGAGTAATTGTTCTAAAATTCGTTTAAGGTTTCTTCCCACCGATTCATCATTTTGTGGCCTAAATAGTGAGTTTAATTGAGTTTCCACTCTTTAACTGTCTTGCGTTCTCTTTTTCAAGATTGGAATCAAAGAAGATCGATCTCTGCAATTTTGCTTTTCATATTTCTCAATGATTATGTGTGCGTATTTTGCAAACAAAAAATCTGAAAGTGGTTCTATATTAGTTTATAAATTAATTTCAATTGAGGTGGCCAAACTTTGGTGCGTTTGGTCTGAGTTAATACTTTCACACTTCATACTAATTAAAACTTTGATTGAAGAAAATGGAACTACTGTTGCTGTCAAAACCCTGAACCACGACTGGCTTTAGGGTCACAGAGAATGGCTGATTTGTAACTTTTATTGTTTGGTTTTTCTTTGAATATTATATACTGTTTTCTTTGGAATTTTAATTTCTTATATGGTTCATGTGACTGGCTGAAGTGAATTATCTTGGTGATCTACTTCCAGTGGCGGTGACACCAAGTTCAACATCACCTACATAATGGAGGTTCTCACCGAACAACCAGGAACGCTAGATGTTTCCGTTTTCACTTCGAAGGCGAAATACGAGTATTTATACTGTGGTTCATCGCTTTTTGGTAACTTGAATCCCCACAGAGGATTCGAGAGTGGATCGCTTATCATGTGAAGTTTTTTGGACCGAGTTCACATTTTGTTATACATGATGCTGGTGGTGTACATGAGAAGGTTCTGGAAGTTTTGAAACCATGGATTGAACTTGTTTAAGTTACTTTGCAAGATATTAGGGATCAAGAGAGATTTGATGGATATTATCATAATCAATTTATGGTTGTTAATGATTGTTTACATAGGTTTAAGTTTATGGCTAAGTGGATGTTCTTCTTTGATGTGGACTAGTATATCTATGTTTCTCCAAAGAGTACTATTAAAACAGTGTTTGATTCTCTATCGGAGTATTCTCAGTTCACCATTGAACAAATACCAATGAGTAGTAAGCTTTGCCTCTCTGCTGATGTTGGCAAAGCCTATAGGTACATTTCCATTCCATTCCTTGATTTCATATATTACTGTCCTTTTTCTTTACTTGTGATTGTTATTATGAGGTGAATATTGAGATTCAGCTCTTTTGGGTTTGATTCGTTAAAAAAAAATTAGTTAGACTAGTTTGGTTGTTTTATGAACTGAGTTGTTATGCATGCCGGTTATGGAATTGAATTCATTGGTTAAAATATTCTGAGATTTGGTGTGGATCTGTTCTGTATGTCTGATTTTGAAGTTGTTCAATTGGGGGGATTTGGATTGTAGCTAAATTGAATTGGTAACGTTTGTGTGAGGTGGAATGAGCATTTACTATGGTAGTTCATTTATTTAAAGAATAGAAAGTGATGTCAATAGTTTTGTCTTGTTTTGTTTTGTAGCTTACATAATATATGGTGGATCTTGACTGGTTGAGTATTGTTTTTTGTTTTTTGTTTGGGGAAAGGGGTCATATTTGATTTGTGATCTGTATTATTTTGTATTTGTTTGCCAATTGCCCATTCCTCAGGACAGTTTAAAGTGGTGCGGGGTCTCTTTGAACTTTATTCTAGGAATTGAATTCATTTCTTATGTATTAGCTGGACTGTTTAATTAACTATTAAAAATAGCAAAGCTAGTTACCGGAAATTCAGCTAAGTAGTGATGGAATTCTTATGTATTAGCTGGACTATTTAATTAACATTTTAATTTTTGTTTTGTTTATATGTTTTTTCAAGGGAACTGAGGGTGTCTATAACTCAGTACAAGTCCCTGCAGTGGATGGAAAGGAACAACTATGGTTGAGTGCTGTGTGCTTGTGTGGTTTTGAAGCAAATCAAGAGATTAGTGAATTGCCTTGCAAGCATTTCTTCCACAGAGGCTACTTAGACAAATGGTTTTGAAACATTTCTTCCTGCCCTTTATTTCATTTTATATTTCATTATTGTTTCTCACATATCATTTGCAATTACGAATTAGGAATGTGTAAAATTGTTAGCCTGAGTACACTTTTAACTCTTTAGAGTTTGTGTCAAGATCGTTTGCAATTAGGGATTTATGCTTTTGGACCCCTTGGTCAGTGAGTCTAACTGGAAATTGATTTTCAATGTATGAAATTGATGCTTGTTGCTAATGATTTATTTATTTATTTTTTATGATTTTCAGAAGTCAGAAGGTGGTCTGTTCATCAACTTGTTCTCTTTCATTTTCTGGTTTTTGTGGATTTGCCAAAGAAGGTGGTTAAATCCTAATGCATAAAATTGGAGCGTGAGAAGGTCTTAGAAAATATTGGAGGATAATGTTTTTGTCTTTGATTTTTTATTGAATTTGAGAAGGCTCATTAATGTGTATTTCTTGATTTTTAATTAAAGAGTTTTGATTATATAGTTATTCTTGTGTTCTTTAAATTGTAAACACCAAAAGTACTGTCCATGCATGTATAAATGTTTGGAAAACAAATGCATGATAAAGAAAAAAAAACTGGATTTAAATAATAGTTGCTTAAACTTATAGGCCACGATTATTTATGTGTGTACAATCAAAAGCGTACTTTAAACTTATAGGCCACTGTTATTTATTTTGTGCCAATTAAAAACCGTATTGGAAACTAGAGCTAGAATCGGTGGCTGTTTTATCAATTGTGGCTACGCTTTAATATTGTGTGGTTTAATGTGAAAAAAACCGTGGGCTGAAGGAATAGGCGACGGCCACAGCAGAGCGCTCAAAGCGCGTGACGCAAAGTTAAGCGCCACGGTTTTTTCACTCCTGGCCACGGTTTTCTCACTTTTGGCCACGGTTTTTTGTTGTTGCCTAAGCTACTTTTTGTTGTAGTGAAATGACCTTTCCTTCAATAACAAACTTTCCTAACTGTGTGATGATCAATCTGGTACCGTTACATAGTCCAGAACTTTGGTCAATATTACGAAGTAACATGACTGGAACATCGATCTTCAAACACAAAATATGACTTGGCAAACCTGGTGAGGATATGGTGTTGAGATATTCTTTGGTATGAACATTATCATTCCGATCTGTATTAATATTGTCAGAATGCGGTGTAACAAAGCTAATATAAATAACCTCATCTGCGCTTATAAAAAAAAACTCATCTGCAATGAGTTGAGATGATATGTAGTGACTGATTGTTTCAACAATCTCATTAGTACGTTGGTGCTAGAATTGCTCGATGTTGATAATAACTTGGATCAACACCTACATCCAAGAAATTAGGATAGACCTAATTTTCAATGCAATTTATACCATCACCAACATGCTTAACTAACATAGCATCAGGTATAGTCAAAGAAATAACATCATTTTGTACATGATCGTTAACACCATCACCAACAACTAGTACAAAGTCGGCAAAATCACGCCTCTCGATCATATTATCTCTTGAAGGTCCAGAGAGTAACCTCATGTTTGTATGCAACTGTATAACCTGACAATGATTCCATAAGTATGAAGAATTGATGCTTGCGTTAACAACCCGTTGTCTAATTCCTTTGGTGATCACCGACAATATTTGTTTAAAATCTCTCCGAGAACAACAACTTTACCCCAAACGAAAGCGCGCATATTTTTCCTTTACGATTCGAATGATTTTTGCGCCAAAACCGAACCACATTGCACAACAAACACCCCAAGTGGATCCCACCAAATGTGTTCATTTTTTCTACTTTCTCACATGATACAAACGGTGGTAAATTGATGTTCCAAATCTCAAGAGACTTTGATAGTTTAGATGGTTTTTGGAAATAGCAATAGTGGTTTTGAATTAAAATTGTGTGCTGGTTTCAAGTTTCCAAGTTTTTGGAAATAGCAATAGTGGTTTAATTTCACCTTTCTCTATGCTGACACTACAACTACAACTACTTCACATTTTCTTTACCACCATCACACTCACACACTCACACCTCTTCACAGATCATCTTCTTCTTAGTGAAATTTTTTTTAGCTATCTGTGTCTTCAAATTGTTTCTTCTCAACCTCGCTAACCTCACACTCTCACAGTACTGTCAATTCTCACCGGTGAGGAACAACCGCGTTTAATCTCTCCACCAACAACAACAACCGTAGCCGCCGGCTTACACTATTCTTGCCTCGTTATCAGATTCCACGGCCTAATAGTCTCTGGATTGTGCACTTCTTCTTGAACCTCCACCTCCTCGTTTGTCAAAATCGGATCTTTCAATGTATCAGCTGCAGTTTTCAGATTAAGCATCAACTTCCCTCTCACCACGTGCCCCAACGTGATGGGCTCATAGATTCAAATTTTTTTAGACAGTCTTTGTTTTTATTATTGTTAGAGAAATTTTGTAATCTGCTTTACTTGATCTTTAATTTGTTTTATTCATTGAGTCTGTTTTGCCTGGATGAAATTCAAAGAGTTGGTTTATTTGTTGATTTCGTTTTTATCAGCAGTAGTGGAAAAGGGCCGCGGCGACACTGTGTCCGGGTGTTAGATTCGGGATGGATGAGGAGAGAAGAAGAAGAAGAAGAAGAAGAAGAAGAAGAAGAGAGAAGAAAGAGGGGAGCGTGGAGCCTGGAGCCTGGAGGGGTGAGAGAGAGGAAGAGGAACATAAGAAAGTGTGTCAGATTGGGGTTAGATAATTGCAGTTGTTTTTGGTTTGATTTACAAGTGTGTCAGATTGGGGTTATCTTTATGCGTGGTGTCATTCCATCTATTATGGACAATGTACCCATTTAAAACACATACATGTATCATTAACATCACATTGTATAAGATTTGCCGCTTAAATGACATCAAAAAGTCGACTTTGTATTAATTAGAGTAGGGGATAAACCTTAATAGTACCTAAAATATTATTCTTTATTTAATATAAAACTCCATACCATAAATGTAGTTATTTAGGAATAGGAATTTAATTAGGTGGTTTTTGATTAGTGAAATTATTTTTGTTCTTCGATTTCTGCCATTGTCTCTACAGTTGTTTTCGTTCTTTGCTAAATTGCTTCACCATTGGTTCTTCACTAAGGATGGCAATGGAGCGAGGTGGGGGCAGGGGCACTTCCCCACTCTTTGTCCCCGCCTCCCATATTGTCCCCCATCCCAATCCTCATTCCACGCTTTGGGGAGTTTTCCTTCCCATCCCCGTCTCTACGGATCCCCACGATCCCCGCAAGGACACTAAGAATTTATTCAAAGTTGGCAAAAATTAAAATTAAAATATAATAAATTTTAAAAATATATAAAAGTAAGACTAAAAAACAAAAGTTTTATTTAAAAACAAAAGTTAACATTAAATATAAAATGAATATTAAATTTAACCTTACTTTGATATTTTAATATTTAAAAACAATAAAGGTAAAAATAAAAATAGAAATATTAGCACAATTTAATATTTTAATAATATTTTTATTTAAAAACACGTATAAAAAGACTAAAAATTCTATTACTTAGAATATATATATATATATATATATATATATATATATCATCTATAATTTATAATACTTAAAATTTATGTAATATATTCAGAAAGCGGTGGATATGATCCTCGCCCACATCCCCAAACCGATCATGGGGATTTTCTCCTCTTCCCCTCGTCCTCATGGAGAAAAATTCCTCGGACATGGGACCACAAATAGAAGCGGCCCCTCAGTAGGGATCCTAAGTTGTGGGTAAAAACCGCCACCCCTATTCCTCACGGCCTCCGTCTTCTCTCTCGCCATATTGAAACTTTCAAATAATTTTAAAAATTCAAAAGCTATTGAATGTTCTGGATTCTATTATATTTAAGTACTGCAACCCACTTGTTAGCAAAATCTCGATTTTTGCAAATTTATTTATTTGACAAAATTTACAAACAGTACCATACAATCTATTGGTACTGTTGCCCAATAAAAACATAACATATCACAATAAAATCTCAGCTTTTATGAGATCCATATTATTAGTAATATGATAATAGTACCAACGAGAACAAGTTGTATGGAATGAGTGTTTATAGAGAGGGATTAGGGTATTATTTGAGTTTCTAAATGTGTTAGATCCATCTTTTATAGGTTTTTTGTTGACCCCCACCCTTTCCCCTAAAACCCCCACCCACCTTATGAAAAGACGAAAATATCCATGCGTTTTTACAAAATCACAATTTCTTCACATTATTGGTCATACCTACGATTGACCATCACCACTCGCATATACGCCTACGAGGCGTATATACGATTGCCCGTAAATCCACCACTTGCATATACCCCACACCAACCCTATATACGACGTGCAATTTTTCACTCATCGCATATACCCTTTTTCAGGCGTATATACGATTAGACTGAATTCATCCACTCGCATATACGCCCAGCAGACCCTATATACGACGAGTTAAAAGTATGCATCGTATATACCCCCTTTTTATGTAAATACGATGAGCAACTCGATAGGTGGTGGGGATGGCGAAGACCGAATGACATTTCGGGGAGCTTAGACAGCGGGGACAAGGGCGAGGCGACGGCGTTAGGGATTTTTATTTGTTTTTGATGTATTTGAACTCATATTACTTTGATGTTGGCACTTTATTATTACTTTTTTTGGTGTTATATTTTACGAGTTTTCAATTTTTTTGATTTCATTAATTCGATAAAACAAAGTTACACAAGCGATAAAACATAAACAACTAGAATAAAAATAGATGCGGATAAAAGAAAATACGATAGAAACTCATGAAATTTGGTGGAGTTAATCGACGAAGGATCTCGCGACGATCTTACGGTTTCGACGCACACATGAATGTAACTCTTCCATTTAAACATAATATGATTGGACATCATCCGCCGGAGGTCATCCTCGGTGTTGACATCCACGGCGGACGCTGAAGACGTCCATCGGTCCATTCCGGTTTCCGATAAACGATACGAATTATCTCATGCTCGTCGTTCTCTCGGTTGAATCATCGCAGATAGTTTTCGCTAAGAGCAAGAAATGATATGCAAGTGTTTTAACCTACACGATACAACATCTCTCCCATCGAACTTATATCATCATCTTGCAAGATGATGCCACGATGATCAAAGAAACCCCATATTAGAATGAGCGAGAGTGAGGAAGAAGACTCGTAGTATGACATTAGAGAAGTCTCGCATCATCTTCACTTGTGTTGTGTGAGAGAAGGAGGAAGTTGAATTTTGGTGTGAAAATAGTGATGGTGGAAGTGGGTATTTATAGATGAGGTAAAAGATTATCAAATCGTTGATTTTGTCGTGCAATCCACACTCGTTGATCAACTTTGAAAGTGAAATCATAGCAGATAAAAATTTTTTTGCAAAAAAAAAAAAAAAACAATTTAAGGCTCATCATATATATGTCATTTGGGACATATATACGATGCGTGAGTTTTAACACATCGTATATATGCCCGCGAAGAAGTATATACGATTGGCCATTACACGAACAATCGTATATACTTCTTCAGGGCATATATACGATGTGTTAAAACTACGCATCGTATATATGTCCCAAATGATATATATACGACGAGCCTTTTTAAAAAAAAAAGAAGATTACAAAGGGCATTTTGGGGTTTTCATTGTGGGTGGGGGTATAAGGGGAAATGGTGGGGGTCCAAAAAAAACAAGCTTCTTTTATATTTTTGTTCAATCCTGTAATTATTCTTGGACAATATTTGCTCATTTCTAGTTTGCCGTTTTAACTTGAGCCGAACCAAAAACCAAGTTCTAGTTATTCAAGGAGTTATTTACACATGTCCCTTTGAGATCCTTAGATAGCCATTTATGCCATATCTAATTTGAGAAAAACTAGCAGCTTTAAATCCACTGAGTTGCAACCCAACAAACCGTGGTTACATGTTGGCAATCCTTGAAGTCATGGATGCAACATTAATTCATCTTAGAAATCAAAAAATGGTACACAAAGCTGTAGAGAAAATTTCAATGGAGAGAATCTCCTCCCAGTGTAAAATGCCTTCTATTATTATTCATCTTAAAAGGATTTTATTAAATGCATTCCAAAGAATTAAAAGGATTTTATTAAATGCCTTCCAAGAAAAATTCCGACACTTCACAAAATATTATCAATGGAGACGAGGGCAGAATTTTTTTACTAAATAATATTTTGTGAAGTGTCGTTATGAACCTTAAGCAATGATGATCACAAATACAAAGATCTTAAGAACAAAACAAAATAAAAACATGGAAGAACACACTACAACTCAACAGAGTGATAAGTCAAATGTTGATTTTCCACAAAGATAAGAAAGTTTTTGATAAGAATTTAAGATGGTACATTCAACAACCTTACAAGTCTAAAATCTCACAACTCATACAGAATTGATCTTTACTACAAGAAAATAAACCAAACCATAAATGTTAAAAATATTCAAATGCTTAATTGAAATAAAAAGTGCGAATAAAAGAAATCAAGCCCCACATTGTTCCTTCTAGATTGGGCTTGAGCTAGAGAAAATAGTTGACTTCTCTGTCAAAAAGGCCTTGTTATCCTCTTAATTCCTTGACCTCGTCAATAGGCTATTGCTTTTCCCACACCCCCTCTTACTCTAAACACATCCCATAAAGGTGTGAAAAGACAAAAGACCTATTTTTTTTCGAGAATTTTCACTGTTCGAACACGGGGCTTGAGCGAGTTCGAACGAGGCCGTTCGAGTGTGTTAAATATGGGCCAGACACACCCGCGGCGTTTTTCACTGTTCGAATAGTGGTCATACGAGCGAGTTCGATTGTGGTCATGCGAACATGTTCGAATCGTTTGTTGTTGAACAAGTGTTGCGAGAATTCCCCGCAACATAACGTATTGACGCCCTCGATTCCACCAGCAGTTTTAATCAGCGGTTTACAATCGGTCAAATAAAGGAGTGGATGTCAATCCTTTGGAAATTGTGCTCGAAGCGGATAGAATTTAAAGCGGCTAAGATTTGTGATCTAAAAATGAAATCAACGGTGACATTTCACCACGCCTATTATAAAAGGGGTTCACATCCTCGGACCTTCTTCACCAAACCCTAATCGCTTCTTCACCCAAACCTTCTCTCCTTCTTCCCAACCAGTACCGCTTCTTCACCAAAACCTTCTCTCCTTCTTTCCCAACCCGGTACTCTAAACGACAAATTCCTAATGACTTCTTCACCACAATGGGATTTGTCACCACCGACGAACATGGTGTCTTTGTGTTACATTGTCTAACCATGTCTTCGCAGGATGAGTAAGGACATCACCTTCGCCCAACCGAAGGAAAAGGCCGAGAGGAAGATTCGCCCGAGCAGGAGCGTGGCATAAAGGCGTGGAGCGTATACGTTTCAAAAAGTTCAATTGTAGAGATGATGGGACTATCCGATGATCGACCATGGAGATCCAAAATGACAACGACGTCGCGCAATGATGGAACATCTAGCTAATGTTCCGATGGGGCGACAGATCTTAGAGTTGTATGTGGACACAATCACGAACTCGAGAAGAGGTCATGCATCTTCTTCAACAAGGACCACCCACACCACAACGACCCATACTTACGCACACCGTAAAGTTGACTATGAGATGATTTATCGGTCAGTGCGGTACCAAGTCGGTGTGTTGCTTCATGGTCAAAAGACTAAAAATTTGAGTTTAAGAACAACATCACATTTGCAGAATTGAAAGAAAAACTAACAGAAAATGTGGACCTAGATGGTGTGGAGCAAGATATTAAAAGTATTGAATGTCAATCCCCCTACATCTGTAGCTTTACACCACGTAATCGTATTCGGAAGTTCCCCAAGCGTATCAAGAATGACAAAGACGTTCGTGAAATGTTTGAGAAACATGAAGAATTCGAAGGTTTCATTGAACCTTATCTCGAATTGTTCGTCGAAACACGAGAATCTGCCGAATCCATCCGCCGTAGCATTAGAGGTAGTAGTTCTAAGTAGAACTAGGTTGTATTATGTTTTCCTGTCGTGTCGTTTTAAATTTCCTATCCTTGTATTTTTGCAATTTGTGTTTTTCATTTCTGTTTTTATCCAATATTAAATTCTGTTTGACTTTTTAATTTTACCGTAATTATTACCGTAGTGACAATAAATTTGCGCCAACGTAAAGGGAATTTCAAATTAAAAACCGAAATGAAACAAAGTAGTTAAATTATACAAAAAATCTAAACATATATCCCCCTATGACATCTCCTACTGGGTGTTGCGCCCCCTCCTCCTCTCATACACATTCCCAAACCTCCTCCTAAACCCACGGAAGGGGTTGAGCAGCCTCTTGATGCGCTGAAACATGTTCCTCACTGGCTCTGGGACATGATCATCGATGGCCCCATCCATGTCATCAACCAAATCCAGCAGCTCTGGTAGCATCTGTCAACCAAATAACATAACATTATTATTTAAATAAATAGAATATTAAGAAACATTATCAATGCAATTAACATCAAAGACACGTACCACACTAACATCAGGCTCATCTGCAAGCTGTACATAATGCTCAGGGAAGAGAAAGGGATGTGAGACCCTAGAGTACCATGGAAAGTAGCGACGCGTGTGCGAGCACTCGATCTGGCAAGTGACGCATCATGCAGCCACCACTCCGAATGAACCCTCTGAACCTGGCCAGCTCCTCAAATGGTCTGACCGCCCTATGGGCTGTGTAGGGGTCCCAGATCACCTCCTCACGGTGTAGCCTGTCAAGGCATAATCTGATGGTTTGTGACTTGATGCCCCAGGGACATCATCGCACAACCATTTCTTCGCCCGTGGGCTACTCTCATCATACTGGGTGCTCCACCCAAGAGGAAAAGTTCGTGACTGGAAGTGCTCAAAGATCCAAGCCTGTAAAGAACATATCATTGATTGATTATTAATCTGAAAGTAACACTAAAGCAAACTTAAAAGTAAAGAATATGTTTTATACCTGAAGTAAAGGAAGATGACCAACAATCTTCTTGGTCTTCTTCCTTGTAGCATCCCCGGTGATCATAGAGATGGGCAAGGGCCATGGTCCCCAAAGAATAGTCTCCAACGACCTCCAAATCAATCAAGATACCAAGGTAGTTGCTTAACCTTGTTGCTCGACTTGTCAAAGAAACAAGGTGCAACCTAAAAGATACAACATGTAGGCCCTAGCAAAGATGGTCCCACCTCCTCGCCTATGGTGGGTGGTAGACCCATCCTCACCCATACAAGCCCAACAGACATGCCCACGGCCGAAGTCCAGGCGTTGCATCCTCGGTGTGGCACCCAAATAGTCAACCAAAGGCCACTGCTCTCCCCGCCATGAAGTCGATCGGCATGTCATAGAAACCCAAGCGATAATGGGGATGTGCGGCGGTGGGATACATCATCAAGGGTGATGCTCATCTCACCCACGGGAAGGTGGAATGATGATGTATCCCACGCCAACGCCTATGAATGCGTTCGCTGAATTTCTTGTGGAGAATGGGGAAACCAAGCCCAACCAACGGAACCAACCACGAAGGTTGCCAGAGTGTCCCTAATCGCACATGAAACACCGCCGTAACAGTCCATGTGGGATTGTTTGTAAATCCGCCGCACTGCATTCGAAATGACACAATAAGCCAAAACATTCAACAAATTAATAAACAAATTTACAACAATACCAACTATAAAATAATAACTTACGGCCGAATAAAAATCGGTGAGGATATGTGCCCCGTATGTGGGCAAGACAGAACCATCTTCCGGTCCACCAGAAATGGGAATGCCGCCTAACAGCAGCTGACCTCCCGAGGCTCAAAGAACCTCCTCCTCACGAGGCTCAAAGAACCTCCTCCTCATGATGCCAGAAGATGAAGGCCTAGAAGATGAAGGCACAGAAGATGAAGGCCCAGCGGATGAAGGCCTAGCGCATCGAGGCGAAGGCCCAGCGGATGAAGGGCCGACCAACTCATAGGCGGAAATTGAGCATCACGCTCAATATTCTGCCCAATATCCTCTGGAAGTGGGGAGGAGGAACATCAACCCCGTCCCTACCCCTAGCACGAACCCCTAGCTCGGGAGGGTTCACCTGGCTTCTTCCTCCTTTTGCGGTTTGAAACCGTAGGAGGTG
This sequence comes from Oxytropis ochrocephala, assembly GCA_020916435.1. NCBI lineage: Eukaryota > Viridiplantae > Streptophyta > Magnoliopsida > Fabales > Fabaceae > Oxytropis > Oxytropis ochrocephala. The sequence continues at coordinate 24,981,651 of CM037090.1, read as the reverse complement.
GCCGGCCGGCTTCGCTCGAGATGGTTGTTGCATGACCACCTCCGCTCCTCACCATATCTGAAACAACAATAAACATAACCAATTAAATCAAATTAACAGAACCAAACAGAAAAAGGCTGAGAAAGTTTACTGTCAAACGCCTGTTCGAACGGTTACATGCGAACCTGTTCGCACAACCCCGTTCGAACAAGTCAGTTTCAATTTACAAATTACAACGGTTCGAATGAGGTTGTTCAAGCGGTGTTCGTGACAACCTCATTCGAACACCTTCGTTTTCACGTGTTCGAGGGACCTCGTTCGAACAATTCAGCGTTTCAGAAAAAAAAACCCAAATGCGCAGAAGGGGGAGAGGGTTACCTGAATGAAAATGGAACGAATAGAGAGAGTAAGAGGAGGCGAAAATAACCCAGGTGCTCTTGAGATTGTTTGTGGAGAAGATTGAGTGAGAGTTTGGGTGAGATTGAGTGAGTTGGGAGAAAGTGAGTGAGAGGGAGAGTGAGGTTAGGGTTCGAAGGGAGGGAGAGTGAGAGACCGAGGGAGAGTGAGAAGGGGGGGGGGTGTGAGATTTTTTGTTTTTTTAATTGGGGTAAAATTGGAATTAAAAATTTGATGGGGTGTGAATAAGTAGGAGGGGGTGTGGGAAAAGTAATAACCCGTCAATAAGTCTCCAAGTCCATTACGCAATGTAGTATTGCATGTGGATTGTACAATCAAATTTTCATAGCGTTCACAACCCATATTGAGTCTCATATAGGTTAAGAAAATCTTTCATTGAGAAGGCTAAATCATATTAATACTCGGATAGATCCAATTCTTACCTCTATGATTCATTTTACCCAGAACATTTACGATGCAAGGGACCAAAAACTCTTACGAAAAGAAGAATTTTTAGAGCAAACAACAACAACCTTTGTTGATGCCTCAACCAAGAATAAACCAATTTTTTTTGGCAATCTACATGTTGTTGCTTCATTGACACTCCAAATTCCACCATCACTTATGCAATTTACCATAAATAATTTTGTTGAAATGGAACCATTGTCAGATCCTGAGCAATCGACGATGTGGTTGACATGGAAGTGTCTCCAATTGATGGAACTAATCCATATATATATATATATATATATATATATATATATATATATATATATATTAGTTCATCAAAAATTGAAGACGCTTTCATATCATCCACATTGTCGATTTTAAATCTGACATTGGTTCCGCTTTCAACAATATATTATGTCTAGTAGATAACATAAGAGTTGGTGTAATTTGGGGTTCCAATGAAGCAACACCAGTAGATTGCCATACAAAACTTGGTTTTGTTGTTGGTCGAGGAATTAACAAAGGGTGTTGTGGTTGTGCCGAAATAACCTTATATTTTGCAAAATTTATGGTCCTTACATCATTATTGGCCTAGGTAAATTGGGATGTAAAAGGGTTGCGAGTTGGATCTATATATTCTAGCAGCTAGCGGTATGGTTTAGCTTTTTAGAGGCAAGGTTTTCTTGAGCTATATGAGATTGAGACTCAACATGGGTTGTGAATGACTGGGAGGTTATGTAAACTTAGTTGCACATTCAGATGCAATACTATAGTTGTGGTTGTTTTCTTGATGGAGTTGTGCACATTCATATGCAATACTATTGTGTGCCATAGCGATTGACAATGGTTTAGGGAAAAGAATGACAAGTTTCGAGAGAAGAAGAAAAGTGTATAGAGAGAAGAGAGAAGAAACTTGGAAATGCTTCAAGTTTCAGTGTGAGTAAGAATGTGGGAGAGGGTCTCTTTTTATAGGCGTTGGAGCAAGTATCCGTTGGGTAATAATACACAATAAATGCTCAACAACTCTTTTAGACTTGATCAACATGACCATCAACAATTCTTTTAGACTTGGTCAACATGACCGTTGGAACAAAAATGTGTAACGGCTCTTTGGCTTGATCAACATAACCGTTGGAGACTTAAGCAACGCGCGCGTGTGTGGTGGTCAATTTATATGTGTTCTCTCCCTTCCGCAAAATTGGGTACCCTTAGGGGCCCACCCAAAAGATTTGAGTTCTACACTTATAAACACTCTTAAAGTGTCTACTATTTCCAAGTGTGGGACTTTTTAATAAATAGTTTTAATGGAAGAAACACAAATTGATATTGAAGGAAGTCAATGGGTTTATAATTTATTTGGTATGTTTGTCAAAAAAAAAAAAATTATTTGTATGGCAATGAAATTTATTAAATTGCGATAATATAAATACTCTTTGTTGAAATATTTAATGAAATGTTATTTATTGAGCATATCAATTATTTATGGTCACAAAAATTTATTTTATGTTCAAAGATTAAACTTGTCTATTAAAGTTTAGTTAATGAATTGACCAAAAAAAGTTTAGTAAATGAAAATATTACTCAAGTAAAATATGATTCACAAATATTAATTATATTATTAAATATTTTTTGACACTTTTTATTAAATATTGATTGCTTTGAAAATTTTATAACTAGTTAATAATTATTTTTTAGATTAGACAACATTAATAACATTTATAAACATATTCCCTCCATTCCATATTATTTGTCTGTATTTCATAAAGAAATTGTTTTTTTAGTTGTCATTTTGATAGTTTAAAGTTATATTAGTTACTTGTTTTCAATTATACCCTTAGTTATTTATTGTGTAGAGACTAGAGAGTACGGTATATAGGTGTTAAAGTTAAACAATCAAAGATATAATAGGGAAAAACTAATAATTTTACTAAAGGAAACAAAATTGAGGGAGTATATATCAATATCCTAAAGTCAAAATACATGTACACTATGTATTTAATGATATTTTATAAATACTTAATGTTGATTTAAAATCTATTCAAATAAACATTAAAAAGTACCTATAATATTAATATTTATTTAATATATAATTTAATACAATAAATATAGTTATGTAATTATTATTTGGGTTAAAATTTACATATATCAAAATAAAAAATAAGAGTGTGTTAATAACATGAAGCAAACACTCAGAGGGAGGTTGGTGTGTACGCTCCAAGTGTATTGGTCAAATATTAAGAACTTGAATTTATCACGAGTCGTTAATTCACATGTCAATTTGAGCGTATAAATATTCTAATAGATTTAATTTCTACAATAGTTGAAATAGTGAGAAACCTCTGCATGCAGATTATTTGTTTTAGAGAGAAAACCCTTTTTGCTTACCATGTCCTCAGTGCTTGAGTGAGACTGTGAGAGAGTGCGAAGCATCGGGTGCAAAGTAGTAGAATTAGGGGTCAAAATAAAATTTATTGAGTTAGTCTATGAGAAGTTCAAATTTGATGGGTGCACATATCCATACTTGCTGGTTCGAATAGAGAGAGTGTTGGAAATATTTTTCTCTCCATTTTTCGTTCAAGCTACCTTCAACTAGTTATAAAATTTTCAAAGCTATAAATTGAACTCAAAGATTAATATGAATGAGTAATTGTTAAAGGACACTTTGATTTCTTGTGCTTAAACCTATACATAGAAAAGCATAGATCATAGGGTGAATACTATGAGTACTTAATATACAAGGGTGAACCCATTTATATCTTAGATATAAGCCCTCAGTAATGAGCACTGGCGTTAGAAATTGAAAGGAACACATCAATTGCTAAGCATCCAATGTTATAGCATCAGACATTACATTGTTCTATTTTAAAGGATTTACTTAGTGAAAGACATTCCAACTATCTTCTACTTTGAACTTCTACCCCATCTTTACTTGCTTACTTTTATTTATGTTATTTACATTATATGTTTACACATTTGTGATTGCTAGTTTCTCTCACTAATTTGCTAATATATTAAACTATAAAATTAACATCAACCTCTATGGATACGATCTTTACTTTTCACTATATATATTACTTGTTACAATTGTTAACACTTGCACAACTACATTTTGCACAACACACACCCACTCAATAAAATAGTTGCAACAATAGTATTGCATGTGGATTGTGCAATCAAATTTTCACAACCTTCACAGCCTTTACAACCCATTTTGAGTCTCATATAGGTTAAGAAAACCTTTCATTGAGAAGGCTAAATCACATCAACACTCGGATAGATCCAATTCTTTACCTCTATGATTCATTTTACCTAGAACATTGTCGATGCAAGGGACCAAAGACTCTGTTGAAAGAAGACTTTTTAAGGCACAAGCACAAAAACCTTTGTTGATGCCTCGACCAAGAATAAACCAATTTTTTTGGCAATATTCATGTTGTTGCTTCATAGCTAGGCACTCCAAGTTCCACCATCACTTATGTCATCTCCCAAAAATAATGTTGTTGAAATGGAACCATTGCCAGATCCAGCAATCCACTAAGTGGATGATATGGAAGCATCTCCAACTAATGGAACCTGAGCCATATATATCAAGTTTATATATTGGCTTAATTACAACATCAATTGAAGACACTTTCATATCATCCAATTGGTGGATTTTCGGATCCGCAACGATTCTATTTCAACAATATTATTTACGGTAGATGGAATTAGACTTGGTGGAATTTAGGGTATCTGTGAAGCAACACCATGAAGATTACCATACAAAACTTGGTTTGTTGTTGGTCGAGAACTAACAAAGTGTGTTGTGCTTGTGCCCAAAAACCTTATCTTTTGCAAAGTTTGTGGTTCCCTACATCATCATTGGCTTGGGTAAAATGGGTTGGAAGTTGGATCTATATATTCTAGCGTTGGGATGGTTTAGCTTTCTAGAGGCAAGGTTTTCTTGAGCAATATGAGATTGAGATTCAACATGGGTTGTAAACGATTTGGAAGGTTATGTAAACTTAGTTGCACATTCGGATGCAATATTATTGTTGTGGTTGTTTTGTTGAGGAGTTGTGCACATTCATATGCAATACTATTGTGTGCCATAGTGATTGACGATGGTTTAGTGCAAAGAATGACAAGTTTTGTGAGAAGAAGAAAAGAGTTTAGAGAGAGAGAGAAGAAACTTGGAAATGCTTCAAGTTTGGTGTGAGTAAGAGTGTGGGAGAGGTCTCTTTTTATAGGCGTGTTGGAGCAAGTATCCGTAGGGTAATAATACACAATAAATGTACAACAACTCTTTTAGACTTAGTCAACATGACCGTTGGAGCAAAAATATGTAACGACTCTTTGACTTGGTCAACATGACCGTTGGAGACTTAAGCAACACGCACGTGCGTGTGCGGTGTGGTCAATTTGTGTGTGTTCTCTTCCTTCCACAAAATTAGGTACCCTTAGGGCCCATCTCAAAGGTTTGTGTTCCACACTTATAAGTACTCTTAAAGTGTCTAGCCTTTTCAATGTAAGACATTTTCAATTAACAACAACACCAAGTTCCAACGGTAAGGACCTAAACCCATGGTTATATAGATTAAAATTCAATTTCTCTTTCGTCAAAACATTTATTGCTTTGTCATACATGAGAATAAAAACATTGACTCGCATATTTTAATGACATATTTCAATTAATATAAATATTATTGGAGAACATTATGCGTATCAATCTATATCTTACATTTTCTCTCCTCTTTACTAACTATTGTAGAAGATACACCCTAGGTAAGGATCTAAACTCATGGTTATATAGATTAGAATTCAACTTCTCTTTTGTCAGAATATTTAATGCAGTCATACATGATAATAAAAACATTGACTCACATATTTTAATTAGATATTTCAGTTAGTATAAGTAGATATTATGAATAGAAAAGTGAAGTAAATAAGTTATTTTTTTAAAAAAAGGGAAGTATTTGAATTTTTAAAAATGAAAAGCGCACATTAAATTACATAATGTAGACTAATAATCATAATAAAAAATCATTAATTAATATTTTAAAAATTTATAATTATAAAATATATGCATATAATTTATTAAGTTTTCAATAAATAATTGTGATGGAAGGAACACAAATTGCAAGAAGGGAATTAGTGAATTTATAATTTAATATGCATGGCAATGAAATTTATTAAATTGTGATAATTCAAAAAGTCTTTGTTGAATATATTTAATGAAATGTTATAATATTGAGTGTACCAATTATTTTATGGTCAAAGATTAAAACTAGTCTATTAAATTTTAAATAATGAAAATATTACTTTAATTAAAATATAGTTTACAAATATTAATTATATAATTAAATATTGATTGCTTTGAAAATTTTATAACTAGTCCATAATTATTTTTTGGACAACAGCTAATAATGTTGGACAAAACTACCATACAATCTATTGGTACTGTTATCCAATAAAATATAACACATCACATTAATATCACAGTTTTTAACGGACTCATATTATTATTAATGTGATATGTTATGTTTTTCTTACCTGACAACAATACCAACAGATCAGATATGATACTTTTTGTAAGTTTTGTCCAATAGTGTTTATAAGTATACTCCCTTTGTTTCATATCACTCGTTGGTTTTTGATAAGGAATTTGCCTTTTTAGTCGTTATTTTGATAGTTTAAAGTTATATTTATTATTTATTTTGCAAATATACCCTTAATTATTTATTGTAGAGAGAGAAATGTTGAACAATCAAAGACATAATAGAGAAACACTGATAATTTACGAAAGAAACAAAATTGAGGGAGTATCAAAATTCTACGGCCAAAATGCACCAAGTATTTAGTGATATTCTATAAGTACTTAATGATATTTTAAAATCATTTAATGGCATCTTGTTGACTGAGTCAATTGATTATTAATATTTTAGAATTTAAAATTTATTCAAACTAGGACACAAACCCGTGCGTACGCACGGACGACAAATAAAACCAGTCCAATGAGATGTATCCTTTCATACGGGGAGGAAAAAGATTTGTAAGAAAAATGGAATTTTCATTCAAATAGTTTGATAGAGTGTTTAGTTGTTTCATTAAGATGTAAACTAATCAAGATACTTAGGCAAGTAAATATTTATTTGGAAATGTAATTTCATAATTAATCTGACATAGGCGGTTTCGGTACCAGGCATGAATGGAAATATATGGGGAGAAGCTATATATGGATGCGAGAGAAATAAAATAACAATAATAGTTATACGAATAATGTATAGTATGTCGAGGCATGAACAAAATATAATTAAAGTGGTTCAACTATCCTAAGTTATTAAAGACCTCATGGTAAACTACATTAGTTGTTTCCTTTGAGATGTCCATCATCATCTTGAAGCAACACTCTTAATCCTCCTTTGGAAGTAACTCGCGACAATGCAACATATAATTGGCCATGTGAGAAAACAGGTCTTAGGAGGTTAAGGCCAACAACTTCCAGTGATTGACCTTGGCTTTTGTTGATGGTCATTGCAAACGATATTGTGACAGGGAACTGATGGTGTTGGAACTTGAAAGGAATCCGGACACCTGAAGGTGTTAAAGACAACCGTGGGATGCAAACCTTATGTCCTATATGGTTTCCAGAAACACTACAACATTTTTGACTTTAGGCCACGCCACTCATTGCCACGGCTAAAAAACTGTGGCTTGAACATGGAATAGGCCACACTTTTACAAGTGTGGCTATTGAGATAGACATTAGGCTACGGTTTCATTAACTTTCTGTTAGGCTACGGTTTAAGACTGCATAGGCGACGGTTAAAAAAGTGTAGAGACCTAATACCACATTTGCTTGACCGTGGACTAAAACTTTTTTTAGTTTGAGGCATAAGCCGTGGACTTTTCTTTTTTGAGGGAAGCATAAACCGTTGACTTAGCACACACAAAAACAAAAATATATATTTTGGCACAAAAAGTTAGCGCTCGCGCTATTAGTATTAGTAATTCTAAAACATTTAAAATTTTCTAAATTCGTAAAAAGACTCCCCAAATGCCCAAACCCCGCCGCGCTCCTCTTCGCAGACAACCCTTCTTCATCGACGCTAAACTGGCAACCCTTCTTCTTCATCGAACATCGAACGCTTTCTCCTCTGTGAACAACAATAGTTCACTCGACAGGTAAGTTCCCTTTTTCCTTCCTCCTCCTCTATTTTTCACTTTTCTCTTATTCAGCAGCTAGGGTTTCTTCTCTTTTTCTTCTTGGATTTGATTTGCAGAGCTAAAAGAAAATTTTAAAAAACACAGAAAACTCTATTTTTTAGCCATGAATCGTAACGGTCTCGAGTTTGATTTCTCTCCACGGGAGTAATTGTTCTAAAATTCGTTTAAGGTTTCTTCCCACCGATTCATCATTTTGTGGCCTAAATAGTGAGTTTAATTGAGTTTCCACTCTTTAACTGTCTTGCGTTCTCTTTTTCAAGATTGGAATCAAAGAAGATCGATCTCTGCAATTTTGCTTTTCATATTTCTCAATGATTATGTGTGCGTATTTTGCAAACAAAAAATCTGAAAGTGGTTCTATATTAGTTTATAAATTAATTTCAATTGAGGTGGCCAAACTTTGGTGCGTTTGGTCTGAGTTAATACTTTCACACTTCATACTAATTAAAACTTTGATTGAAGAAAATGGAACTACTGTTGCTGTCAAAACCCTGAACCACGACTGGCTTTAGGGTCACAGAGAATGGCTGATTTGTAACTTTTATTGTTTGGTTTTTCTTTGAATATTATATACTGTTTTCTTTGGAATTTTAATTTCTTATATGGTTCATGTGACTGGCTGAAGTGAATTATCTTGGTGATCTACTTCCAGTGGCGGTGACACCAAGTTCAACATCACCTACATAATGGAGGTTCTCACCGAACAACCAGGAACGCTAGATGTTTCCGTTTTCACTTTGAAGGCGAAAAATACGAGTATTTATACTGTGGTTCATCGCTTTTTGGTAACTTGAATCCCCACAGAGGATTCGAGAGTGGATCGCTTATCATGTGAAGTTTTTTGGACCGAGTTCACATTTTGTTATACATGATGCTGGTGGTGTACATGAGAAGGTTCTGGAAGTTTTGAAACCATGGATTGAACTTGTTTAAGTTACTTTGCAAGATATTAGGGATCAAGAGAGATTTGATGGATATTATCATAATCAATTTATGGTTGTTAATGATTGTTTACATAGGTTTAAGTTTATGGCTAAGTGGATGTTCTTCTTTGATGTGGACTAGTATATCTATGTTTCTCCAAAGAGTACTATTAAAACAGTGTTTGATTCTCTATCGGAGTATTCTCAGTTCACCATTGAACAAATACCAATGAGTAGTAAGCTTTGCCTCTCTGCTGATGTTGGCAAAGCCTATAGGTACATTTCCATTCCATTCCTTGATTTCATATATTACTGTCCTTTTTCTTTACTTGTGATTGTTATTATGAGGTGAATATTGAGATTCAGCTCTTTTTGGGTTTGATTCGTTAAAAAAATTAGTTAGACTAGTTTGGTTGTTTTATGAACTGAGTTGTTATGCATGCCGGTTATGGAATTGAATTCATTGGTTAAAATATTCTGAGATTTGGTGTGGATCTGTTCTGTATGTCTGATTTTGAAGTTGTTCAATTGGGGGGATTTGGATTGTAGCTAAATTGAATTGGTAACGTTTGTGTGAGGTGGAATGAGCATTTACTATGGTAGTTCATTTATTTAAAGAATAGAAAGTGATGTCAATAGTTTTGTCTTGTTTTGTTTTGTAGCTTACATAATATATGGTGGATCTTGACTGGTTGAGTATTGTTTTTTGTTTTTTGTTTGGGGAAAGGGGTCATATTTGATTTGTGATCTGTATTATTTTGTATTTGTTTGCCAATTGCCCATTCCTCAGGACAGTTTAAAGTGGTGCGGGGTCTCTTTGAACTTTATTCTAGGAATTGAATTCATTTCTTATGTATTAGCTGGACTGTTTAATTAACTATTAAAAATAGCAAAGCTAGTTACCGGAAATTCAGCTAAGTAGTGATGGAATTCTTATGTATTAGCTGGACTATTTAATTAACATTTTAATTTTTTGTTTTGTTTATATGTTTTTTCAAGGGAACTGAGGGTGTCTATAACTCAGTACAAGTCCCTGCAGTGGATGGAAAGGAACAACTATGGTTGAGTGCTGTGTGCTTGTGTGGTTTTGAAGCAAATCAAGAGATTAGTGAATTGCCTTGCAAGCATTTCTTCCACAGAGGCTACTTAGACAAATGGTTTTGAAACATTTCTTCCTGCCCTTTATTTCATTTTATATTTCATTATTGTTTCTCACATATCATTTGCAATTACGAATTAGGAATGTGTAAAATTGTTAGCCTGAGTACACTTTTAACTCTTTAGAGTTTGTGTCAAGATCGTTTGCAATTAGGGATTTATGCTTTTGGACCCCTTGGTCAGTGAGTCTAACTGGAAATTGATTTTCAATGTATGAAATTGATGCTTGTTGCTAATGATTTATTTATTTATTTTTTATGATTTTCAGAAGTCAGAAGGTGGTCTGTTCATCAACTTGTTCTCTTTCATTTTCTGGTTTTTGTGGATTTGCCAAAGAAGGTGGTTAAATCCTAATGCATAAAATTGGAGCGTGAGAAGGTCTTAGAAAATATTGGAGGATAATGTTTTTGTCTTTGATTTTTTTATTGAATTTGAGAAGGCTCATTAATGTGTATTTCTTGATTTTTAATTAAAGAGTTTTGATTATATAGTTATTCTTGTGTTCTTTAAATTGTAAACACCAAAAGTACTGTCCATGCATGTATAAATGTTTGGAAAACAAATGCATGATAAAGAAAAAAAAACTGGATTTAAATAATAGTTGCTTAAACTTATAGGCCACGATTATTTATGTGTGCCAATCAGAAATCGTGGCATTAAAACTTATAAGCCACGGTTATTTATTTGTGGCCAATTAAAAACCGTGGCTGGAAACTAGAGCTAGAATCAGTGGCCTGTTTTATCAATTGTGGCCACAGTTTTAATATTGTGTGGCCTAATGTGAAAAAACCGTGGCCTGAAGGAATAGGCGACGGCCACCTAGACAGCGCCTCAAAAACCGTGACCTAAAGTTAAGGCCACGGTTTTTTCACTCCTGGCCACGGTTTTCTCACTTTTGGCCACGGTTTTTTGTTGTTGCCTAAGCTACTTTTTGTTGTAGTGAAATGACCTTTCCTTCAATAACAAACTTTCCTAAGCGTGTGATGATGATCAACTGTGCAGTTACATAGTCCGTAACTTTGGTCAATATTACGAAGTAACATGATTTGGAACATCGATCTTCAAACACAAAATATGACTTGGCAGCAAACTGGTGAGGATATGGTGTTGAGATATTCTTTGGTATGAACATTATCATTCGATCAGTATTAATATTGTCAGAATGCGGTGTAACAAAGCTAATATAAATAACCTCATCTCGCGCTTATAAAAAAACTCATCGCAATGAGTTGAGATGATATGTAGTGAGTGATTGTTTCAACAATCTCATTAGTACGTTGGTGCTAGAATTGCTCGATGTTGATAATAACTTGGATCAACACCTACATCCAAGAAATTAGGATAGACCTAATTTTCAATGCAATTTATACCATCACCAACATGCTTAACTAACATAGCATCAGGTATAGTCAAAGAAATAACATCATTTTGTACATGATCGTTAACACCATCACCAACAACTAGTACAAAGTCGGCAAAATCACGCCTCTCGATCATATTATCTCTTGAAGGTCCAGAGAGTAACCTCATGTTTGTATGCAACTGTATAACCTGACAATGATTCCATAAGTATGAAGAATTGATGCTTGCGTTAACAACCTGTTGTCTAATTCCTTTGGTGATCACCGACAATATTTGTCGAAAATCTCTCCGAGAACAACAACTTTACCCCCAAACGAAACTGCACATATTTTTCCTTTACGATTCGAATGATTTTTAGGCTCAAAACCGAACCACATTGCACAACAAACACCCCAAGTGGATCCCACCAAATGTGTTCATTTTTTCTACTTTCTCACATGATACAAACGGTGGTAAATTGATGTTCCAAATCTCAAGAGACTTTGATAGTTTAGATGGTTTTTGGAAATAGCAATAGTGGTTTTGAATTAAAATTGTGTGCTGGTTTCAAGTTTCCAAGTTTTTGGAAATAGCAATAGTGGTTTAATTTCACCTTTCTCTATGCTGACACTACAACTACAACTACTTCACATTTTCTTTACCACCATCACACTCACACACTCACACCTCTTCACAGATCATCTTCTTCTTAGTGAAATTTTTTTTAGCTATCTGTGTCTTCAAATTGTTTCTTCTCAACCTCGCTAACCTCACACTCTCACAGTACTGTCAATTCTCACCGGTGAGGAACAACCGCGTTTAATCTCTCCACCAACAACAACAACCGTAGCCGCCGGCTTACACTATTCTTGCCTCGTTATCAGATTCCACGGCCTAATAGTCTCTGGATTGTGCACTTCTTCTTGAACCTCCACCTCCTCGTTTGTCAAAATCGGATCTTTCAATGTATCAGCTGCAGTTTTCAGATTAAGCATCAACTTCCCTCTCACCACGTGCCCCAACGTGATGGGCTCATAGATTCAAATTTTTTTAGACAGTCTTTGTTTTTATTATTGTTAGAGAAATTTTGTAATCTGCTTACTTGATCTTTAATTTGTTTTATTCATTGAGTCTGTTTTGCCTGGATGAAATTCAAAGAGTTGGTTTATTTGTTGATTTCGTTTTTATCAGCAGTAGTGGAAAAGGGCCGCGGCGACACTGTGTCCGGGTGTTAGATTCGGGATGGATGAGGAGAGAAGAAGAAGAAGAAGAAGAAGAAGAAGAAGAAGAGAGAAGAAAGAGGGGAGCGTGGAGCCTGGAGCCTGGAGGGGTGAGAGAGAGGAAGAGGAACATAAGAAAGTGTGTCAGATTGGGGTTAGATAATTGCAGTTGTTTTTGGTTTGATTTACAAGTGTGTCAGATTGGGGTTATCTTTATGCGTGGTGTCATTCCATCTATTATGGACAATGTACCCATTTAAAACACATACATGTATCATTAACATCACATTGTATAAGATTTGCCGCTTAAATGACATCAAAAAGTCGACTTTGTATTAATTAGAGTAGGGGATAAACCTTAATAGTACCTAAAATATTATTCTTTATTTAATATAAAACTCCATACCATAAATGTAGTTATTTAGGAATAGGAATTTAATTAGGTGGTTTTGATTAGTGAAATTATTTTTGTTCTTCGATTTCTGCCATTGTCTCTACAGTTGTTTTCGTTCTTTGCTAAATTGCTTCACCATTGGTTCTTCACTAAGGATGGCAATGGAGCGAGGTGGGAAGCAGGGGCCCCAGCTCTTTGTGTCTCCGCGCTCCCATGTGTTCCCCATCCCAATCCTCATTCCACGCTTTGGGAGTTTTCCTTCCCAGTAAAATCTCTACGGATCACGATCCATGAGAGACACTAAGAATTTATTCAAAGTTGGCAAAAATTAAAATTAAAATATAATAAATTTTAAAAATATATAAAAGTAAGACTAAAAAACAAAAGTTTTATTTAAAAACAAAAGTTAACATTAAATATAAAATGAATATTAAATTTAACCTTACTTTGATATTTTAATATTTAAAAACAATAAAGGTAAAAATAAAAATAGAAATATTAGCACAATTTAATATTTTAATAATATTTTTATTTAAAAACACGTATAAAAAGACTAAAAATTCTATTACTTAGAATATATATATATATATATATATATATATATATATCATCTATAATTTATAATACGAAAATTTATGTAATATATTCAGAGCGGTGGATATGATCCTCGTCCACATCCCCAAACTGACTGCGGGGGGATTTTCTCCCTCTTCCCTGTCCTCATGGAGAAAAATTCCTCGGACATGGGACCACAAATAGGGCAGTCCCCGTAGGGATCCTAAGTTGTGGGTAAAAACCGCCACCCCTATTCCTCACGGCCTTCCGTCTTCTCTCGCCATATTGAAACTTTCAAATAATTTTAAAAATTCAAAAGCTATTGAATGTTCTGGATTCTATTATATTTAAGTACTGCAACCCACTTGTTAGCAAAATCTCGATTTTTGCAAATTTATTTATTTGACAAAATTTACAAACAGTACCATACAATCTATTGGTACTGTTGCCCAATAAAAACATAACATATCACAATAAAATCTCAGCTTTTATGAGATCCATATTATTAGTAATATGATAATAGTACCAACGAGAACAAGTTGTATGGAATGAGTGTTTATAGAGAGGGATTAGGGTATTATTTGAGTTTCTAAATTCACCTCCTTATCCTCATTTTGTTTGTTTTTTGGGTCCGGTTACTTTTTCTTTTTCTACTCATATTTTTAAGAAAAGTAAATCTGGATTTCTTGTATTATGTATTATTAGTACGCTGTACTCTACTTGTTCAACATTGATACCATACAAACTATTATTCACTACGACCAAAGTTAGTTAAGAAGGCCCAGAGGTATTTGATAGTGATATATAAAAATTAAGGTTTTGGTGGGTAAAATGTAGCGAATAGCGGATAAATTAGCGAATGGCTGGTGAGCTAGTAGATTACGGACAGCGGATAAAATAGCTAATTGCAAATGATGTATTTGATAAAACTAGTGGTTAAAATAGCTGATAAATGTAAAATGACATAAAATTATATATAATTAATTATTAAATTATTTAACGATGACAAAATGTTTAAGAGGAAAGATAAGTAATTTAAGAAAAAATAAAAATGGTAAAAATGTCAAAAAAGGTGAGACGCTGTCTGTTATCCGCTAGCATTAGAAAAAACGTTAAACGCTACCCGAAAAACGTTAAATGCTAGTTCTTACCAAATGCACGTATTCTTCATTCGCTAGTTTTATACTTTCATCTGCTATCCAGATAGAACGCGCCAAACAAAGCCTAAGAAATGTAAAGATTAGCATTTACCTTGTGAGATTTATAACTACGGTAAATATATTCTTAATGTTCTCTCGCTATCTATATATATAATCTATAATTTATAATACGAAAATTTATGTAATATATTCAGAGCGGGGCCCATCCACATCCCCAAACTGACTGCGGGGGGATTTTCTCCCGCATTCCCGTCCTCATGGAGAAAAAAATCCTCGGCCATGGGATCACAAATGGGGCAGTCCCCGTAGGGATCCTAACTTGTGGGTTAAAATCGCCACCCCTATTCCTCACGGTCTTCCCTCTTCTCTCTACATATTGAAACTTTCAAATAATTTTAAAAATTCAAAAGCTATTGAATGTTTTGGATTCTATTCTATTTATTTGCAACCCACTTGTTAGCAAAATCTCGATTTTTGCATATTTATTTATTTGATAAAACTTACAAACAGTACCATACAATCTGTTGGTACAGTTGCCCAGTAAAAACATAACACATCACATTAAAATATCAGCTTTTATGAGATCCATATTATTAGTAATATGATAATAGTACCAACAAGTGGTATGGAATGAGTATTTATAGAGAGAGATTAGGGGGTAATATTGGAGTTTCTAAATTCATCTCCTTCTTATCCTCATTTTGTTTGTTTTTTGGGTCCGGTTACTTTTTCTTTTTCTACTCATATTTTTAAGAAAAGTAAATCTGGATTTCTTGTAGTATCTATTATTAGTAGGCTGTACTCTTTTTTTTAGATTAAACGGGGCTAAAACCCAAAAAGAAAACTACACAGGGATCAAACGCGGAGTAGCAACTCCATACTACACAGGAAAACTACTCTATTATTAGTAAACAATGATACTACCATACAAACTATTCCACTACGATCAAAGTTAGTTAAGAAGGTCATGAGGTATTTGATAGTGATATATAAAAATTAAGGTTTTGGTTGGTAAAAACTAGCGAATAGCGGATAAACTAGCAAATGGCTAAAGTGAAATTTAGCGGATAACGGATAAAACTAATTAATAAAGAAATGATATGTTTGGTAAAATTAATGGTTAAAATAGTTGATAAATGTAAAATAACATATATATATATATATATATATATATATATATATATATATATATAATTAATGATTAAATTATTTAACGATGACAAAATGTTTAAGAGGAAAGATAAGTAATTTAAGAAAAAATAAAAATGGTAAAAATGTCAAAAAAAGGTGAGACGCTATCTGTTATCCGCTAGCATTTGAAAAAACGTTAAACGCTACCCAAAAAACGTTAAATGCTAGTTCTTACCTAATGCGCGTATTCTTCATTCGCTAGTTTCATACTTTCATCTGCTATCCAGATAGAACGCACCAAACAAAGCCTAAATGTAAAGATTAGCAATTACCTTGTGAGATTTATAACTACAGTAAATATATTCTTAATGTTCTCTCGCTATATTTGCTCACAACTTCACGTGAAGAGTTTTTTTGAAGATAACTTCATCTGAAGATATATTTTCCTAAATGCAGCTAGCTTTATTGTATTATTCATGGGTATATAAAGATACTACAATGCCAGGACTTGATACAAATAAGATCAAGTGGGAGTGACTATACACCCATCATTTCCAAAAAAGTGGGACACTTAGTTTTTTAGATAATGATTTGTAATGAGGGTAATACTTTAAAAAAAAAAGGTCTCAGGCTCAAATGGGCTATACAAAGGTCAATAATAAAGGGTGGACCTTTTAAAGTTCTAGCTGCCAAAAAACTGAGAGTCTTCAATCATGTGTGTGTGAGTATAAGCAATGCAAAAGTAGTCAAGAAAAGTCAAGTTATGAAGAGTGTCACAAGCAATGGAAGCACACAAGAAGAAAATTAATTGTTTGACTCAAAAACTCACAGGTTATTCATGATAGCGCATTAAGCACAATAAATCAAGTAATAAAATGTCGCAAAATATTCCTCTAAGAGTTGTCATCCAAGGGATTTAGAACAACAAGATGCATGATCAGTCTCATTTAAACTAGGTCATAAAAATTTAAGAGCATAGCATCATGTGGTCATTTGAAAACACAATCCAATAAAATCATTCATCCATCAAATAGAAACAAGATCAAAACATTTTTAGGATTGCAGATTTTACATCACATGCCATAAACAAATTTTGTTTCAGAAGCAAAACAAGTGTCAGTGTAAAGACAATTCAACTAAAAAGTAAGCAAGATAAAGACAAAATAGGGAAAGAAAAGAGAAGAGGTAGAACACTCCCTCGCATGGGTTAACTCCCATGAAGCGCTTGTTTATCGTCTTAAGCTTAACGCTGCAAATCCAATCTCAAGGTGTACTATCTAATACAAAGAACATACCATTCTTCTTCTTTCGTTTATGGGGAATGATAACTCATATTTATATGAGTTATTTATACATTTATTCATTAAATTAAAGTAAGTTCTCAAGTCATAATTGTGTCTTATTTGTATATTTTGTTAAGTTAAGATAAAGAAGGGTTAATTACTGTTTGGTTATTAATTTGGCACATCTGGTGTCCTTGTAAATGTTTTAATGTGTTTGTTAGCGTTACAGCGTTATAGCGTTGAAAGACAGGCACTGCTGAGTATCAAAGATAAAAGTTCACTTTTGGCGCCAAGTTCTTAAAGTCAAATAATAGTACACTATGCTAGCTGTACACACTGACGAGTGCGGCTTCTCATTGGCTAGTGAGGGACAATTGGCATTTGGAGAGTGGAGAATATCTTTAGTTGGTGAGATGTGTCAATCACCTTTTGCATAAAGTGCCTTTTTGGAAATACACACAATATCTTCTTCTTCACCACTTCACTCCTACCTTCGAAGCTAGAGAGAGTTTTTGGAAGAAAAACTTGACACCTTTCTCCTCCATTGAAACACTTTCAAGCTTTTATTTTTTATGTTATAGTTTACCATTTTTCTCGCTGTTAAGCTGACGTTATAGCGTCGTCTCTGTTTATGAGTTGGAACCTTCGGTTTGTATCTTTTGCAACCGTTTCTCTTTATCTTGTTTACGGTAATATGAGTTATTCAACTTGTATTTTGTTGATGATGCTCAACATGAGCTAAACACTTGTAGTTGGATTGCTTTAAGCTTGTAATGAACCTTTAGTATTGCGTTTATAATATTTTATGTTTTGCGTTTCAATATTTGCATTTTAATTCTTTCAAACTTGTTTTAGGGTTGGCCACTTAAAATGAGTACATTCATGGGTACAAAAATGATTCATGAATTGACTTCAAAGATTGATATGAATGAAAGGTTGTTTAAAGACATTTAAACAACGTTTGCTTTATCTAGACATAGAAAAGCAATAGTTCATAGGGCAAAACCGTGGGTTCTTTATTATACAGGGGTGTACTTATTTAGAACCTAGCTAGACATAGGAGTCTTGTAATAAAACCCTGGCGTTAGTGACTGAAAGGCACAATATCAAATGCTACAGCGCTTGACGCTATAGCGTTTGACGTTATAACGCATTACTTTTGGGGATTTACTTAGCAACGAGCAGTCCAACTTATCTCTCTCATATTTGAACTACTCTTTTAATTGTTCTATTCAAACACTCCTTTTTCCTGTTACTTGTGACTATACAAACTTTGTTACTTGTTCACTAGTGTTAGTGTAAGTTAAACTTTAAAATTAACATCAATCCTTGTGGAGACGATCTCTACTTTTATCACTATATTACTTGACGCGATTGTGTACACTTGCACAACTACTTTTCGCGTAACAGGGAAGGAAATCATGAACTTGAGGTATAATTGTAGATGCTTCCATACCCTCTCAAGATGAAGGATGCTAAAGAAGATGTATAAGGAGTCTAAATATCTATCAAGCTCTTTACTCTTGCCTTCCTTTCTGCTCGAAAGATGAGTGGAAAAAATGATTTGTTGAATGATATCTTTTTGAATCTTCACACCTTTCTAAAATTGGGAATATGGAGCTTTCCTCCAAACTAGATAATCCTTCTGTTCAATTCTTTTTTCTTCCTCATATTTTTTTGAGACCTGTTTTTCTTGTTCTACATCATACGTAAACAAAGAGGTTTACATTTGTCATATGATTCCCCCCCCTGAAATCAGACGTAATTAAGACCGAGTGTCAAACATAAGGATCGCGGTTAATTATCAATTTAATAAATTAATTACAAAATTGAATAGGGACTGAATTGGATTTGTTTGACAATAAATTGCAAAAATAAAACAATAAAATGTTTAGTGGGTTTTTGATTTAAAAGCGTTGGGAATGAACTCAAATGATTTCACCTATATTCATAATTAATTGAATGTATTACGAATTCTTATTATGGTTTATGATTGAATTCTCTTCTTTATCCCAATACTAATTCATAGGCAATAAGACCTTTATCTATATACCTTAATTAGAAAATAAGCATTACGAACAAGAATTCGCAAAAGATTCTAAATATCAATGAGTATTCCTAGACTCGAGATATAAAGATTTTAATACTCAAGCATTGTAACTCAAACTTCCATTCACAATCACAAACCTTAAATCATTCTAAGAGTGATCAATTCCTATAAAGCATCAAGAACTGATATTGAAACATAAACACATAAGAGTCGTTGAATTAAAGTGAATCAAATACATAAAGGATCCATGAATCTTTGCTCATTCCCAACAACGAGAAGTTTAACTAGACATAACAATAAAGAAACCGAAAGACATACCAATAAAGAACCGGAGAACGCGAAGTTTACAAAATGATAAAAGAAGTTAGGGATGAACTTCCATTGTTTTCACACTATTGCAAACTGATTTAATAAAAAATATAACCCCCTCTTTTACCCTATTATCAAACCCAAAATATTAATTGATCCCTAATTCCTTAGGCAACCAATCATTTGTTGACAACTAAAAACTCAAATTTCTTAGGTGATTAAAGATGACAACATCATTAGAATTAAGGTTTTGCAAGATACAACAACTCAAAGATTATTCCTAAGCTAAGAATTGGAGATATTCAATCTCAAGCATTATGAGTATAAAACTTTCATTCCATAAATGAACCATAAATCATTCCATGGTTGACCAAATCATGAAAAGCATTAAGAACAGAGATTAAACACACAAAGTAGGAGAGAATATAACATTAAAGCCAATCAATACAGTTACAATAATGATTCACCAATATTCATTCATCTCTAACCCAAAAGGGTTTAGTTACACATAGTAGAAGATGAACTCATTTGAAGCTCCAAATCTTGTTCGCAAGCCTTGAATCTTCAATAGAGATGAGGTGGAGAGAGTACTTTTTCATTCTAGGGTTTCTAGCCGTCTAAAAACACCTTCTACAAAGAGTTAAAACGTGATACTTATAGAGTTTAGCGAATAGGGAACTGTTCACTTGCGCAATGGACACTGTTCATTTGCGCTCATATACCCTAGGGTTATTTAATATACCCCTAGAGTTATATTATATACCCCTGAAATATACAACCATCCCTTTTAACAGATTAAATATCACTTTTTGCTACATTTTACCCTTTCTTAAGTCGCTCCAAACTTCACCTCTTGCTTAAACAACTTGCTCTACAACTTAATTCTTGTGCACATAAATACAAAGAAAATCAGCATAACCACTACACATAAACTAGATTCACAAATTCTGCTCAAACTTTACTGATTTCCATTTGAAATCTTCATGTAAAATGTTTACGGGGAAAGCTCTAGACTAGCTCTAGACTTTCAGACACGTATTCCAGGGGGTTCAGGCGAACCCCCTGAGAAAATAAAATTAGCACCGAGACTTTAGGAAAAAATATTTTTGCATCCCCTTTTGCACCCAAATTTCTAATTTTGCACCAAAGTTCCTAGTTTTGCACCACTTTAATACACCACTCTCACATATTTATTTTTTTTAATTTTTTTTCATCTCTCCTTGAATTGGTAATTTGTGTTAGTGTTATTTGATTAATTTTTATTTTGTGTTAGTGCTATTTAATTTATTTTAATTAGGTTACTCTATTTAATTTGATTTTTTTTCTCTGTATTTTGTTAATATAGTGCTATTTAATTTGTATTTAGGAGTTTGTTAGTGTTATTTAATTTGTGTTGGTCAAGTGCAACACAAGTTGTGAACACGTTAAAGTATTATTTTTATTATATTTTTATAGTTGTGTGTGTTTGAAAAAATTTGTATCCCCTGACCCAGGGTCCTAGGTCCGCCACTATTGGTGGTGGTAGTTTGCAATGCTGCTCTGTGATGGAAAATGTTTTAGGCTGGCTTGCTGGGTGGCTGGCTCTATGCTCTGGGTGGTGGAGATACGAAGGGGTAGTTTGGTACTTTTGGTAGCTTGCCAATGGAAACTCCAGTGGACTGGGCTGGTATGTTAGTGCTCCTGTTATGGCCTAGAGTGGTCTTTCTCTGTTTAAGATTTTTGTCATTAGTTGGTTTTCGAATTTTAATCATGGGTTTTTATTACGTTTTTCATTAAGGTAGTTCAGTAGATCTAGATTGACTCAGGTGCTGCTCATAAGCTTAATCTTTTATCTTTAGAGTTTTAACTATACCTGATGTGTATTCTCCCCTAAGTGGACCTGCTGATGCTTCCTTGTAAGCTATGACTTACATTTTGTGTAATGTTTTGGTGGTCTTTACCCGTGATCAATGAAATATTGCATATTTGAAAAAGAAAAAAAAAACTAGCAGCAATCCTCAGTAGCTTTTGTTCACATTTAAATATACAATTATTTTTGGTTAAAAAAAAAATAGAGCCAGGCCTACACAAATTCCTCATCTTCCTTTAAAATAATGTAAACCCAACTCACATTCAATTCAACACTTAAAATGCCTTGATGAAGTAACCAAAAGACCTTGAATATCTTGATGCGCCATGTGTCATTTCTCTAGGAATTGTTTTCCCTTCCTTTGCCGTTCTCAAATATTTATTCTTCTTCTCCTTTTCAACCTTTTTGTTTTGTTTGTAACAATTATTAAGTTCAATATGAATCTAGCAATATAGAGACTATTAGTAGATTTGATTCTTTCTTTCTGGTTAAATTCCAATTTTTTGTGGTTCAAAAATTAGAGCTTGACTATATAACTTCTTATTATTCAAAGTCGTCCTCCTTTGCATGTGGCCATTGGAAGTACTTTGTGATCAGTGCCAAGAAATAAATAAAAGCAAATCCATTTGTTACTCAACACCTATATTAATTCAATACATAATATTAGCACATTAATTAAGCCAAATCAACTAAAGTCCTCTTATTTGCTAACTTTTCTGGTTACCTTTTGCAAATACAAGATTTTCTCTTCTCAATCTCAAAGCCTGATCAAACAATAGTGAAAAATATGGCATTCAGATATCTTCATCTCAAGCTCAAGGTAAGCCAAGCTTCTACGTAACTTTACCCTTTTAATGATTTTTGTTTTCCCTTAATGTTGCAAAAGAATTGGTCATTTACAACATGAGGTAATCTATCTACTGATTTGGGCAGGCATTCAGGTTGAAACGGTTTCTGCTAAGACTTGTAGGAAGAAAGAGAAGGCTAATGCAGCAGGCAAAGAAGCCTTCATGGATGACACCAATAGCACATGGTTATCAGGTTGTGGAGCATCATATGATCATAGATGGTTCTGATTACTCTGAATTTGACTCAGTTGTAGTACAAAGAGAGCAAATGGATCAAACTGAATTGTGGTATTTTGGAATCTTTGATGCACTAATTGGAGACAGGGTTACCAAGTACATGCAATCCCATTTCTTTGCCAAGAAGCTTCAAGAGGTAGGTACTTTGTTGAACCAACCAAACTAGAGCATTTTCCCTCTATGTTCTGCTTTCTCTAATGTGTTGATTATTTGTTAGGGTCATATAAGGAGAAAAAGCAAAGAAACATTGAAGAGAGCTTATCTCAGTGCAAGGGGAAAGATAAGAGAAAAATACGGATTAGAAGAGACATTTGGAACAGGTTCAGCATCTGTTATGGTAATCAATGGAGATAAACTTGTAATAGCTAACATGGGAGATTACAGAGTTGTTGTGTGTAGAGATGGTATGGCTTATCAGACAACTGACACATACCAACATTCAACCAAAAGACATTGGTCTCGCAGATTATTTTCAGGTATCCAATACTAAAAACCTGTTTGGCACTGTTAACATGAACAGAGATCGTTGTTACGAAACTTTTTTTAAAACCTTACAAGAATTTTGCTATAACAGAATGTTCGAAGAAAAGAAACTATAATATATAGGACTATCATGTGAATCAGGAAATGCAGGAAGTATCAGGCATTCTAAAGGCTCAGATATTGTCGTAAGAGGTGAAAGTATTGATTCTGACACTGAATTTTTGATATTAGCAAGCAATGGAATATGGGAGGTAAGCTGCAAACTGCAATATAAACTAATGTTAATTTTACTATAATTGCAAATGAATACCTTTCTCTCTGTATAGGTGATGAAGAACCAAGAGGCTGTGAATCTGATAAGTCACATAGAGGATCCACAAGAAGCAGCCGAGTGCTTGGCGAGGGAAGCTATGAATAGGATGAGCAAAAGCAACATCTCATGCATAGTCATTCGGTTTGACTGATGGCTCAACATATTTAGTTCTATGAATATTGTAACTGTATGCCACAGCCCCTTACATCTTTGACTCTTTATTAGACTACTATATAGATCATAGTTATGCTATTTGTTACGTTCAGCTTCATCAATACACATTCACTTCAACAATTTTAGAACAGAAGATAGTTATAACAGAATATTATGAAATATCAAACACATTCATTTCTGTTTCTTTTAAATTCCGATCTGAAGATTTTTGAAATGCTCTAGTGTGAAATTATACAACAAATCCTTTCAATATCGAATATGATAATTATAAGAAACTGGAGGTATTGTTCTTAATACAAAATACAAGCGGCATTAATTCCCTTTGATCCAGAATGTGGTAACCCACTCAACCCTCTGTCAGTGAGTAATAAAAAAGTGGGATTGTTTTACCGCAAATGTGTTGTCTAATCAAAACAAAAATGTTCCATGGAAGAGAAAACATCATCCTTAATTACTTGGAAATATCAACAACGTCACATGAATATACAAAGACCAACTTCATAGCAATACATGACATTCTTGGTGCACACAAAAAATCAAGTAAAGGGTTTAGGCTTGTCACTGCATCAGCCTTACCAATAAGTTAACAGCATCCACTCTATCAAGCATTCATGATCTTTTCTTCACTATTCTTGCTTCCAAACGGCGATAACAAGGAAAATGAGCCATGTCCCATATAAGATCAGAACAGGAATGTAGATGATAATAAAGCAAAGAGGATAGAATAAATGAATAATTGACTCAAGTAATTGAATATGTATACATTTTTGTTGAGTTGTAAGAGTTTCATCTTAAGAGATCAAATTCTTTAAAGTATGAATTGAAAATGAGGAATAATAATGGTCAGTTTATGTACATATAAATAAAGTTGAATATGAAAGACTTCTTTAAAACGATCTATAGACGATATCGAGTTTAGGCAAATGCAAATGCATATTGAGTTTAGGCAAATGCCCGTAAATTCAGAGATTTTGGAAACAATATTCCCCCACTATCTTTACGGAAAATATTAAGACTAAGATGTGTTAATGTCTGACATGAAAAGATAGGAGACGGAAAATATTAAGACTAAGATGAATTTGATCAATCTCACAATCAAGAGTGAGTCCTAATCGTTGGATATTGTGTGAAATAGCATATTTCAGAATCCATTTGAGCAAGGGAAGCTCAATGGGATGCGGATGGTTAAAAATCAATGCCCGCAGCTAGGTTGGCCCTGAGCATGGTTGAGAGGGGCAACCGTCAGGGCTCTATTTTGTTCAGGGCACCAAAAATTCTTTTACTTAGTAGTATATAGGTATATTTAAAATAAAGATTTTATGTTATTAGAATTATAATTATATATTTGGAATTAGAAATCATTAGAGAGATATTTTAACAACCAAATAAAAATCAAGTTATATAATACTGAATTCTTTTAAAAAAATTAATTGTTTCCTAATGGTTGCAGATATATAACATGATATTAACTATTCCTGTTACAAAAAAAAAAATTTCTAAATTGAGATTGTTAAAAACTTATTTGCGACCTATAATGTCACAAATTAGATTAAGTAGTCTCACTTTAGTTTCTGCTGAAAATAATTCTTAAAAAAACTTTAATTATGAACGAATTATTAATGGTTTTCAACAAAAATACAATGAAAATAGCATTCAAATAACTACAAAGGGCATCATTTTATTGGTTTGTCCACGATAACCAAAATCTCAAAATCGACTGTGTCCTAAGGCAGTGAGAGAGCAGCAAAATGCATAAAAATATGCAACTCAATGTTATGTTTCATGTGCCATAATAACATTTTGATAAATTGTTTTTGACTTATTAAAATATATTTTTTTAATGATTACTCATCGATGTATCTTTTAATAGGCAAGTATAATAATAAGAAAAGTAAACCGATTATGTGTAAGTTAAAATGCTATACAAATCGCCTCATGTCTTCATTTTTTTTTCTTTAAAAACTACCACGTTAGAATTGCATGTTGTTTTTGCAAATAGAATTGCATGTTTACATGACAACTACTAACAACGTTTACACAGAAAACACAATAGTGTTGCTTGATAGTAAAAATGATTGTCCCATGATACTCATACATGATAATAAAACCACTCTACTTTATAAAACATTATTCAGTCACCTCTTCTCCATCATTAACTTGTTTAGTATCTCTTTTCCTTCTATTTTCACAACCTTCGATTTTATATTAAAATAAATGTGTGACTCATGTTTTGCAGGAATATGGAATGTTATTTTCTATTTTATTGAGAAAAAATATTTTTGAATAACAATGATAAATAGTTAATTTGAAAAATAAAAAACTTAAAAAATATATTTTTACATATTAAAATATTTAAATTTATATTTTTTATGAGATATATTTAGAGAAAATAAAATAAGATTGAATAAAGTTGATTAATGTTACCGCATAGATAAACACTAACAAATTATTTCACATATGATTATGGCATTTAATAATAATAGCACTAATAAACTTTAGACTAAACTATATTTTTGGTCTTGTGTTTTTAAAAATCCAAACTTTTAGTTTTCATATATATTTTTAAATTTAGACATTTAATCCGTGTTTTATAATTATAGCGTCGGTTCACTCCGGCCTCCAAAATCTCAGGATTGGCCCTGCCCACGGTGAGATTTACTCATCTATAAGATAAAACCCCATACACAAATTTGGTAAAAAGCTCACGAGTTGAAAAGTCTGAAGAAAGCAGCATTAGAGTGGGTAATTTGTTTCGTGGAAAAAAATGCAAGTTCTAACTGCTTACAAAAATTCAAGTGAAAGAGAACAAATCACTAAGTCGGTCTTAATTTTCAGTTTCAGCATGCTCATGTCTCAATCTCTTTGAATCCGGCTCCTCATGCTAGGCATTCAAATAGAAACCTAACCAAAACAAAAATGAAAATAAAAAATGGAATTATATTCTGCAATAAGCATATTCCTAATCGTTTGAAATCGAAAATTTAAAATATAAATTTGAGGAAGAAACAATAAATAAGGTGTGTAAAATAAAACCCATTCAATATCGAAAATGATAATTACAAGAAATTGAGACTTTTTGTTAATACAAAATACAATTAACTCATTGATTGCATTCATTTTCATATTAATAACATCATTTTGATTTCCGCAAGAGGAAGTTGGAATCTCAATATATTGTCCTCAACTCTTTTTTTAATGATTCTAGCCGGAAAAAAAAAAGCAATCCAGAGTGCATTTGGGTTCACTTAATTTGAATCCAAGATTGCATATGATCATAAAGATATGGGTTTATTTTACCCCCACCCTTTCGCCTCACCCACCCTGTGAAAAGACCAAAATACCCCTGCGTTTTTACAAAATCACAATTTCTTCACATTATTGGTCATACCTACGATTGACCACTAGCCACTCGCATATACGCCACAGAAACGTATATACGATTGCACTGAAATTCCACCACTCACATATACCCCACCACCAGCCTATATACGATCCACATTTTTTACCCATCGTATATACCCATTTCCAGGCGTATATACGATTAGCCAGATTTCAGCCACTCGCATATATGCCCAACAGACCATATATACGACGCGTTAAAGAGCAAGCATCGTATATACCCCCATTTTTATGTAAATACGATGATCAATTTTTTTTACTAATTGTTTTTTTCCTTTGCTTGCGAGTGTCCCAGTAGGCATAGGGACGATCGTCGAGAGGAGATGGGAGGTATCTCTATCGGAGAGAGAGGAGTCATCCATCGCTCCGAGTACCGGGACTCGGAGGCATAATCGACTCCATGCTTGGCGAGAGACGGTGACCCAGTGAGTATCAGCGACCCACCACCGGTATGATGATGCGACCGGTGAGCACCATCATCACCCGGCTCGATGTCGAGGATCTTTGGAGATTTCTATCACGGGGTTTCTTACGATGAAGTCAAGACGAGGATTGGTATCGGGGAGGCGCCTCCGAGTACCATCACCGAGCTCCTCAAGACTATCACCGGACTCCTCGGTACCACCACGGCCTCTTCATTACCATCCCCCGTCTGCCGAGTATCAGCAGGAGCAGCCTCAGGGGCATGAGGGGTATCAGATTGATTCGTCGTTCTCAGATCAGTCTATGTCTGAGCATCAGGAGGAGGAGCCTCAGCAGGATCAGGGGCATCAGGAGGAGCCTCAGCCTCAGCCTCAGGCCTTTCTCTTCACAGACATGGCAGATCATGTCTGCAGTTCTATACTCGCTGACCCAGTAAGTTTTGCTTTTTTTGCTTAAATAATTTATTTAACGGACATAGTCTGCACTTTTTGCTTACATCATTTATTTATTTAATTTAGGAGTATCTGCGTGTTGTCAAAGTATGGGCTCATGGCAACAAAGTCCATACCAGACTGCATCTACATTACCCGGCCCTACTTCAGCGTACCACAGTGGTCAGGGACTCCAAACTCGCCCCACTTCTCCCGGATCGCCACGCCACGATGAGACCATGACTTGTTGTCGGCCTTTATCGAGAGATGGCACTCGAGATACTTTCGTCATTTCACTTGCCATTTGGTGAAATGGCGATCACTCTAGATGACATATCTTGTCTCACGCACCTTCCCATCCGGGGAACTATGCAACACCTCCCACCATCATCGTGTGAGCTCGGAGTATGCCACTGCGGCTTGCGAGAGACATATCCGGGTGTGTCACGGGTTGAGGTCGCTAACAACAACACCCGTGGGGTCCGTGTCTGACTTCAAAAATGGTGGAGAGCAGTTTATGAGCGTAATTTGGAGGAGAGGCGACATTCTGATTCTTTGTGAGGGCTTATCTGACCTACAATATCTTCACTACGAAGACTGGAGACAGGGCGGAGGGTAAGTGGCTGATTTGAGTCCAGAGGTTCTTGAAGGCTATGCATGGGGTGCAGGTGCACTAGCTGCCATGCATGAGTCGTTGAACAGTGCGTCTTTGAGGGAGACGCAGCAGTGTGGAGGGTATGCCAACCTATGTCAGGTACACATTTTAACTCATTTTTTTTGTTAAATCACACTGACTTTGGGTAAATTTTTTTGAATTAAATATGTTGTTTATTTTTGCATTTCAGGCTTGGATTATGTGGTATTTCCCTCAGATGGCAGAGAGGTTGCCCGGTCATATACAGGGTGCGGAGCCACTGGCTGGGCGCTTTAGGAAGAAGAAGTCAGACCACCTGAAGATGAGCCACTACAAGAGGATGATTGATGAGCTGAGGTCAGAGGATGTCTGCTGGCGGCCATTTGAGAGCACTGTGGTAGTAGACTTTTCTGAGCGAGATCTCCTATCTGAGGCTTCATCGGTGGGGTGACTTGAGTTCCTACATGCTCGATAAGTGTCTGCGACAGTTTGGGTACCGTCAGTACATCTCGCGTGACCCTCTCAGAGGTCGTCCGAGTCATACTGAGTGCGTCTTTCAGATCACCCACTTCATGGCATCTGTGGATGACATCCTGCGAACTACTCGGTTTGCTCAGCGGGCGGATGAGACTGTACCTAGGTACTTAGAGTGGTACGTCTGTGCATCTATCCTCAGACTATTACCGGCTCCACCATCACCACTAGTTGAGGACTGGACACCCTCCCCAGAGCTACGATACGACGATGCTGACTGGGTGAGGGAGATTGTGACCGCTTGTAGGGAGGGGATTCGTGATGGCGAGATCACGCGTGGCAGTCGGGCGTATCGGACACTCCATAGGCTGGTGGGGATGGAAGCACCAGATGACATTTCACAAGAACTTAGACGACGGGGACGAGGAGGGCGTTAGGGATTTTTTTATCACTTTTTTGATGTATTTGTACTCATGTTACTTTGATGTTGGCACTTTATTATTACTTTTTTTCGGGTGTTTTATTTTACGAGTTTCCATAAATTTTTGATTTCATTGATTCGATAAAACAAAGTTACATGGCGATAAAACATAAAAACAACTAGAATAAAAATAGGCGGATAAAAAGAAAATACAATAGAAACTACTGTGCTGGTGGAGTTAATCGACGAAGGATCTCAGCGACGGTCCTCTTGGTTTCGACGTACAGATGAATGTAACTCTTTCATTTAAACATAATATGATTGGACATCATCTGTTGGAGGTCATCCTTGTTATTGACATCCACGCCGGACAAGAAAGACCTCCATCAGTCCATTCCGGTTTTTCGATAAACGATACGAATTATCTCATGCTCGCTGTCGTTCTGCGGTTGAACCATCCGCGATAGTTTTCGCTAAGAGCGACAAATGATATGTAGTGTTTCAACCTACACGATAAAACATCTCTCCCATCGAAACATATACCATCATCTTGCAAGATGATGCCTGCGATGATCAAGAAACCCCATATTAAAATGAACAGCGTGAGGATGAAGGCTCGTAGTATGACATTAGCAATGCTGCGCATCATCTTGACTTGTATTGTGTGAGAGAAGAAAGTTGAATTTTGGTGTGAAAATAGTTATGGTGGGAGTGGGTATTTATAGTTGAGGTAAAAGATTATCAACGATTGATTTTTGTCGTGCAATCCACACCGTTGATCAACTTTGAAAGTGAAATCATTATCGTTGAAATTTTTTTTGATTGCAAAAAAAAATACAAATTTCATATATATATATATATATATATATATATATATATATATATATATATATATATATATATATGTCATTTTTGAGACATATATACGATGCGTATTTATACCATTATCGTATATATGCCCCTTAAGAGGTATATACGATTGGTAGTGTAAGATGCAATCGTATATACCTCTTAAAAGCATATATCTGATATGTAGTAAATACGTATCGTATATATGTTCTAAATGATATATATACGAGTAAAAAAATAGATTACAAAGGGCATTTTGGGGTTTTCAAATTTGGTGGGAGTATATGGGAATTGGGTGGGGGTACCAAAAAAAAAACTCTAAAGATATTTCACAATAACCAACTACTTTACAAAAAATTGACCATGTCTAGACATGCATTTACAATCTTTTCAGATCATGGGAAGTATTACCAATAAAGGTTTGGTAAATATCAACCTTAATTCAAGGGGCATTAATAATTCCCTTTGTTCCAAAAATGCTCCAATGTTTGTTCCATGGAAGAGAAAACAACATCCTTAATCACTAGTGAATATCAACAACGTCACGTGAATATACAAAGACCAATTTCAAATACATCACTTAGTTATCTTTTCCAGCTAGACAATAACTACTAACTAATGACATTCATGAGGCACAAAAAAATTCAAGTAAAGGGCTTAAGCTTGTCACTGCATCAACCTTGCCAATAACAGCATCCACTCTATCAAGCCATCATTATCTTTTTTTCACTATTCTTGCTTCGAAACGGCGATAACAAGGAAAATGAGCGAGAAGCTGCACAACCATGTCCATATAATTCAGAACAGGAATGTAGATGATAATAAAGCAAAGAGGATAGAATAAATGAATAATTAACTCAAGTAATTGAACATGCATACATTTTTGTTGACTTGTACTGGCAGTGGGAGTTTCATCTTGAGAGATCAAATTCTTTAAAGTATGAACTGAAGATGACATGGGAAATATAATGGTCAGTTTATGTACATATAAATAAAGTTGAATACGAAAGACTTCTTTAAAACGAACTATAGACGATATTGAGTTTAGGCAAATGCATATGTCAGGGGATACTTCAATTGTATAATCATTCAAAAAAGGACTAAAATTATGAGAAGAACAATATATTCTCATAATCTTGAATACTAATTTAATATGTTGATGCCTATGACGAGCACATTACCTTCATTTGAGGAACCGTTGACTCCGATGTCATCTGCCTCAGAGCCATCAATGCTGACATTATCTGATTCCGTGTTGCGTCCAGTAGAAGCCGAGCTATGACTCTTTTTTCCAAACTTCAGCAGCCGTCTGAATCCTTTTGGTGATTCTTTTACCTGAGGCTTCTCGATTGCTTCGGGAATTTTGTCCAGTGATGAGTTCCTGATGTCAGACACACGTGCTTTGACAGTTTCTGCACCGATTACTGCAGTCTCTGAACTTGTGGGGGCTGCTCTTCCATACTCGCTATTTCTTGTGCTAGGATCTTCCATAGAAGAAACTCGAGCATATGGGGCTTGATATGTTTCCTCAGCAATGCCAATGCTGGATGATTTTGCAGGTTCTTTTTCTGTATTATCCATTTTGATCTAATTTCGGAGGATATTATATTCAAAATTAGCTTATGCACTAAGAAGTTATCTCATCCATGAATAATTTCAATAAACAACTCGAGCGCATATATAATCAAATTGAAATTTCTTGCACATGAATTTAAAAAACAAATATTATAGAATTTCTAATTATTATAAAATTGAAGAGATTATCTTCCAAATGAAACATCTGAAGTGTACAAAAAAGAATGTGTAGAAAAGAAACTGTAGAAAGTAAAAGGTAGGAACAGATGATGAACAAACATTGGTGCAACAGTTGTGAATACCTACCTCAGTAGATGCAGGTTGCAGGTGTGATTGGCTCACTGAGGTTTCTTTATCTATTATATCCATGCTTAATGGTGAAACAGGAGCACGTATAGCAACATAATTAGATGCTGTCTCAGTTTTCTCTGCCGCTTTATCATTAGTATATTCTTTCTTTGTAATCCCGATTTTTTCTTCCGATCCATAAATAACAGGGGCATGAGGTTTCTCGCGCTCAAGCATCAGAACAGTTTTCTCTATTACAGGATTGTCATCTCCATCATCATTGGGTGGGATTCCCATTTCATTTTTCTTCAGCATGATACCTTCTGAACTCGCAGAAGACTTTTTATCATTTAACCTCTGTGTCTTTCCTTCGACTGATGATACATTTTGGACAATTTCACTAGCATTAGATGTTCTAACTTTCAGTTCTGGGAGGGCTGCTATCTTGCTTTTATCATGATTCACAATAGCTGAAATCTTTTTGCTCTCCGGTCCATCAGCTGCTTTAGTCTTTGGTTTTGTCCCAGTGCCTTGTGGTTTAACTGAGGAAGTCTGACGAATGGCACTCACTTTAGGTTCTGACAATCTTCTTATTCGTGCCATCGATGCCTTAGCACTAGATGTACTATCACCCTTCTCTAGCTTAGATTCAGGCAAAGAAGACACGGATCGGCTTAATTTATTATCATTCAAGTGGCCTTTAGTATTCAGTTTGCTGGTTTTTGAGGCTTTCAAAGAATCAACAGATCCAGCAGAAGAAGCAGTTCTGACGGGGAATCTTTGAAGGGGTGAGGATGGTCCTGGTTCTGCATCACTAAACTTTGATCCTTTATATGAGCTTGGTGAAATTTTTGTTGGAACTTGTCTCTTGGTTAGATGTGATGCCACTGGGGACTGTGAAGTGGCTGAGCTACTCTTGGCAGCAATTCTCTTTTGCCTCTCCATCTTTAAAGCTTCAATGCGTTTAGTCGCTTCCTCTTCCTTCTCTTTCTTCATTTTCTGGAGATCAGCTTTGTAATTTCTTAATTTCTCAGCACGTGCTCGTGCTTCATCCAATGGACTAAGTTTAGAAGTCTTCCCTCTCCTTATTGGCCCAACGTTCTTTCTTTTATCAGAACTACTTGGAGTAAGTTTTGATTTTTGCTCCTTATCCAACCTCTTAGATCCAGATTTGGTATCAGCCAATACCTCTTTGTTCTTATCCTGCGATGCACCACCAGCCTGGGCCTGCATTTCATAATCTAAAGCAGGATCGTAACTCATTGATCCCCCTTCAGCTTCTCGTCCAGGCATCATGCTTAATACATCTGGCTGATAATTGACACGATTGATCTCATTTGGAGAATTTTCTTCCTTTTGATGCACCATTGGGAACTCAGAGTCTATGTCAATAACATTTCTTTCAACATTTCCTGCATCATTGACTTGGATTGATCTATGGTCCAATATGTAGGAATCGTCTTTAATATCATGAAACAACTTCCTTTGCAAATTATTGTTCGAATAACCAAGTCCACTACTAGTAGTTTCCATATCTGCGGAAGGATATGAATTACCAGACTGACTTTCTTGTTTAGAAATGATGAAATCATCACTAACTGCCCTCCTATAACCACCACTTCTTCCATTTACTTCTAAAGATTGTGCATCATCTACAGACCAACTGTCACCAGACTGCCCTGCCCTTGCAGATAACAATAATTCATCATTGGATGACTTAGCCATGTGGGTCAATCCTTTGCTAATGCTATGCATATCTAGAGTACGGCTGCCTTGAGCTTCATGCATTCCCCGCTCGTTAAAAACTAAAGGATCATTGACTGCGATATGTTTTTTTCTTCTCATGTCGCCAACCTTTTCCATGTCAAATTGGTCTTGGTCAATGGCATGTCTATCTTCATGAACATCTCCGAGTAAACAATTTTGGAATGCTTGCCAGTGTCCTCCATCTGCATCATTCCCATGGTCCGTTTCTTCTCTATCAGATGAATTCAACTTCTTCAAAGATTCTTTTCTGGAGGCCCTTCTTTTTGAGGTCTTGGCAGATTCCTGATTATCTCTATCTTCATCAGTTTCCGAGGCAGACTCTGAGTCAGATTCACTGCCAGAAGAATTTTCTGTCTTTGTAATGTAATTAATATTCCGAATTACCACCATGCCAGACTTCTGTCTACCTGACCGACTAGCCTTCTTCCTTCGATCTCCTGTCTGCGAACCTTCCCTCTCCATATCCACTTCATCCTGCATCCTTGACTTTGGATCTTCTCCATCCCATGTTTCTGATTCAGTATTGCTGTGTCTACTATCCATGGAATGCCTTCTACGCCTCATATTTTGACCAGAAATTAGCCTAGGGTCTTCCACAGGTGGATAATTTGGCTGCATATATGGACTGTTTCCAGGATATGGTTGATAGTAGGGTATGCCTTGCACTGGATATGGCTGAAAGACAGCACCTGAGGGAGAATGAACAGGCCAAGGAGGGTACATATGATGTGGAAATTGACCTTGAATATTATCTTGGTAGCCCACAGATGGCTGACGGTCCATTGGAGGCACATCTGGAAATGTGTAAACAAGAATCTTAAGAAATATTTTGAGTCAAGAAAAAAGATGGACTGCTTGTATTACGTTTTAAAAATCTCAGTTGAAGAAACAAACTTTCATTTTCCCACAGGAAAAGAAATTACAACATATCATGATTTAACAATTTGAACGTGCAGACTTGCCTGAAGAGTCCATAAATTAACAAGGTCACAATGTTCTGGAATAGTCATGTACCTGAACTTGCTTTCCCATTGTTCTCTAAGTCTAATTCAGTTTGGGATGCAAAGGCCATATTGGGAAGTATAATGCCCGAGCCATTTAATGCACCAAAGTCTGAGCGATTGGACATCATTTCAGCGGCTTCAATTTCAAGCCACTGTCCACTTTCATGTTTTCTTTTCCAAAGATCCCTAAACTTTGCGGATGCATCCCTGGTAATTTATAAAAATTAGCATCAGCAAGATTTTCCAGACGTCATGTCTAATGTCTATGCTACAGGCCAATGGGTGAAGAACCCAATATTCTATTAACCAATATTTCTTGTCAAAATGGTTTATGAAAAAACAAAAGTCCTCTTACATCAAGCGAGATGCTCCAAAGCATTCAGCAAATGACATCAAAGTAGGTATATAGTCAATGTCAAAACCAGCAGCAACAGCACGTGCAAATGCCATTCCTTGCTCTTTCTGCAGTACTGATTTACGCGTCTCTAGTACTTTCAAAAGCTGAACTCTGAGAAAATATGTGGTGGAATTGAATATGAAACATATATTAACAATCTGTTCAACATCATGAAAAGAATATTTATAAATAACGAACAAATTAAGAAAAGAGCAGCCTATTTATCTTATATTTATGTTCAATTGTGGGAAACAAGCAATTCAGTCCAACAGAGCCTTAATAAAATTTTTGTAACAATGTATAAGATCTTCCCCAATAGCTTAAGCTATCATAGATGCATTATAAAACCATCTCCAATTGCATACCGGTTCAATATTCCTAAATAAAAAAACACATAGCCTTCTAACATGTTGCTTTTAATACAGTAGTGGTGAATAACCAATTATCGCCGAGATGTAAGTATCACGCTATGAGGAAGCTTACATAATATTCACTATAAGGTTCTTTTCTATCTTACGCTTAACAAACTTCTGTACTTTCTTCGATGAAAAAGAAATGTGTCCAAATTTAAAGTAAGTTTATCAAAAAAAAAATTAATTGACTTTGGAAAGTAATGCCAACGGCAATCAATCATCCAGGTTTTTAATACATTTGCTACACGCATATCCTAGCACGAAACATGACTACTACAAGTCTACAACTGCATGTATGCAAGGTGTTGAATGGACACTTTTTAAATTTTATTATTTAATCAGACGCAACCTTAAATTAAAAGAAAATTATTCTACTCTGAAAGACAGTCAGGGGGGTGTTGAAGGATGAGGAATTTACTTTGAGTTTCCTTCTGATGCGGCACTTCCATTTGCTTCAGGTGGCAGTGCATCAGGCTGGCACATAACCATACAGTTAGGAAAAAAATTAAAGTCAATAAATGAGTAGGAACTTGATTATTAAATACCTACTAACCTTGTAAAGTACAATTGCTTTCTCCTCGTTAGTATCCTGTTGACTCCTCCTGCCTGTGCAAAGCAGCGAGTTTAGTTAGTTGTAAAACTCGTAAATCTTAGCGAAACATTAAATACGCCCATAT
This sequence comes from Oxytropis ochrocephala, assembly GCA_020916435.1. NCBI lineage: Eukaryota > Viridiplantae > Streptophyta > Magnoliopsida > Fabales > Fabaceae > Oxytropis > Oxytropis ochrocephala. The sequence continues at coordinate 24,945,440 of CM037090.1, read as the reverse complement.
TTGTTCAATACTAGTTAGTTGTTCGCAAGGATAGTTTGAAACAGACTTGTTCTGAAATACCTTCAGTGTTTTCTGCATGTTTTACTTGATTTTCTTCCACCTGTAAAAATACTTTGATTACTGAAACAGTCTTTCTAAGTGCAGTCATTGAAGCATACAGTAATGGTAGATATTTACTTACGGTGCTAATCCCTATAGAATTATTTCCTTGAATTGCAATTGCCTCTTCAATTTCTGAGATTTCAGATTCTATAGTATACACACGTTCCAATATCTCAGGAGTGTTCACAAAGCGAACAAACCTACAGAAGCAGAGAAAATTAGTCCAGCAGGCTATACTATTCATGAAATAAAATGCAACCCAGAAAAAACTGTAAGAGGGAAAACCTAATGCCTGTAAACTTTGTGTTATATTATAAGCCAGTATTTCTATGTTTAATTGTACTTCCCTTTGCTATTGAGAAAGTAAAACAAAAAAGATATTAAAGGAATTTTGGACTAAACATTACAGCAACAGCAACTAAAGGAGGGACTTTCAAAATGTCATTCTTGTTCTATATTGTGCATTGGATACAAATTACAATAATAGCAACAATAATGCCTAAGAAACATATTTCAATCAATTCAATTTCCAAGCTATACTGAACACGATATTAAAAGTCAAACCTTTCCAGAGTTCCCTTGGTAAACCATGTAGCATCATTGCCACCCTCGGGCTCAAGAACAATTGAATAACCACCCTTGGCCATCTGTTCTTGAGCAGTCTTCAAGTGAGAAAGAAATGGGTTGAGCAAGCCCGAGGCAAGTTTCTCCTTCTTTCCATTCACAGTTATTATCAAGTCAAACCTGATTTACACAAGTGCAAAGAAGGTGAAAGATCAAAACCACACACATATCAGGCTTCAAACAACGCATAATTGTTTCAAACAAGCATTCGCATAGATCAATTAGTAACATAAAAATTACTACTAAGGAAAAGGTTATCAGAATTAGTGCCCCTTCCTAAATTTGAATTCAAGTACAGAAACATACAAACAACAACACTGTGATATCCAGAAAACTTCAGATTTGATCACAAATAAAATTCCATAACCAATTCAAACAGAAGAAAACTCTAAATAAGGCACAAAATTTACTATTAAACTGGCACATTACACACATGTTGCAAGAACCATAACCACGTTGATTACAATTAAATCAACAAATTTAAGAACAAAACATATCTGAACCACTTGCCTACTAAAGAAATAACCTAAACCCAATAACATCCGTACTTGGGGGACCAGCCTATATCCTCAAAAAAATCAAATAAAAAAGTTGACCATTTTATAGCTCAAACTTAATCCTTAATTAGTGTTCAGTTTTCAATCGAGGTGACAGCTTACAACAAGTGGAAGAAATCCAATAAAAAAATTTCAATCTATTGAAAAGAATGGGTATGGGTATGGATATGGGTAAGAATGAACTATTACCTAGTTCGTGTGGGTGTGAGCTGAAAAACAGCTGAATCCAACCTTGTTGAAGAGTTCATTATTTGTCACAATAATCCACCAACAAACAAGACTTCTCTCTAAAGATCAGATTAAGAATCAAAAGGGTGTCAGAAGAATCAATCACATTCCCGAAACAGGTTCAGTGAAAAAAGACAAACTTTTTTATCTATAAAAACTAAAGGCTTCAGCTTCAGAACTCGGAACAAATAAAAAGAGAGTTACAGAGAAACACGGGGAAGGGAATGGAAGGGAAAGAAAGGGTCACGTTTGAAAGTGAGAGAGAGAGAGAAAGGATCCAAAGATTATTCTTTTTTCTTCTTCTTCTTCCTCTTTGGATACCAACTCCAAAGTCCAACCCAAAACCAGTGTGTGACCCCATAAAATCATTTTTTTTTCCTATTTACAACGGAAATAAGTGAAACGGATGAGGGTATAATGGAAAATTAATTAAAATTGGACACACTATTTGATGCACCGAAGTGTGACAAGGACCTGTCAGACAGACAAATATGTGTATTTTGTTGGTTCAAGGTTGTCCTAAAAATTACCATATTGCCTTTTTTTCTTTTTTAATTCTTTTCAATGTTCTCTGGTCCGTCTCCATTATGCCCTGTTTGGTAAGTGCCAAGCTGGTAACCTATTATTTCACCCGTTTTGTTCATTATAAGAGATAGATTAATAATCATTTTGCGTTAAAATCGCCTTTGGTTCATATTGGAGGAAGCTCTAGTTGGCAATTAATTAGTCAACATTATCGATGTTTGGATCTGAGATTATTAATTAGACTGGCTGTTTGGCTAAATTCCCGTTAGTAATAATAGTAGTAACAATTATAATGGGATAATTTTAAGTCAGGAGCTGATTTTTTCTATTGAATTTTTCACTTGATATTTTCAAGTGTAAATCTGTATCATTTAATTATCTCTCTCACTTTTTTTTAATATTTCTCTCCAATTTTTTATCTAATTTAATGAGTGTTTCAAACTTCACTGCACCATAAAATCATTGTAGACAATTCATTCCCAATTCCTAACAAAAGAAAAGTAATGTCCAGTATTGGACCTCTGAGTGTTTCTTTTTAAGCTAATTATTTCCATTTTGTGTAATGGTTTGGTAGTGTTATCAATGAAACGTTGTATTATTGAAAGGAAAAAATAAGTAATGGAATATTATTTTGATGGACCCCGCGCGAACCATTTTCTATGACTTGCAAATTGCAATTTACCCATAACTTTGATTGGATTGGATTCTATTCTTGTATCCTATCACATTAATGTGCATAATAGCTCATGTGCAAGACACAAAGACATACGTATATTGGTCCAATCCGTGAATTATTCATTTGTGTATTCTTGAAAGGTTTTACCAAAGAATAGTAGCGGATAGAAATAGATTAGCAATTAGCAAGTACATCATTGACTATATTTTTCAAAAATATCATTTTCAACACAAATTAATTGCTTCAACTCAATTTTTTCAATATCAATTCGTCATAATCAATTCTATAATAGAACAATTTTATTTTCAAAATATTACAAATAATTAAAAAAATTGTATTATTAGTGCAAATACTATATAACATATTAAAATGATTCAAATGACACATAAAGAATACTTCAAATAATTTTTATTTCAATTTTTAGTGTAAATACTTTTTTTTTTTAAAAAAAATATTATTATTATCAATGTTAATACCAATTGCACGATATTTGTAGTATTATATCGAATTTTTATTTTTTAAGTTTCATGTTAAATCTAATTTATGAATGTAGGTAAATCATTCTACTATTCCTGATATTAATTGCGCATCAAATACCATTTTGATCGCTATATTTGCATGCCTATCTATCTAGTGTTATCAAACTCAGGCTGACCCGATAGGTTGAATCGGTTCGATCGAGAATCAGGCCCATATCTAGGGTGATTACTATGTTGGATCAATTAAGCATGTTGACTAGTAAATTTACGAGTGACCTGGTTGAAACCGTCAAACCCAATAACCCGATTTGACCCAATGATATGGAAGCAGACATTTAATTATTTAAAAATGGTTATGAAAGTTTCATAGTAGGCATCCATGCATTGAATTTGAGTTAGGCTCTATTTATCAAGTCAGATCTGCTAGCTTATAGTGGATTAATTTGACTAGCGGATCGATATCGAATGAAAAAAATTAGACTTGTTTGGCAGGGAGTAGCGGTTAGCGTTTTTGTGGTCACTTATAGCATTTTTTGAAACGTTACTTCGAGTAGCATTTGAGCTTATAACGTCTTATCTTTTTAATCATTTTTACCCTCATTATTTTTCAATATTCCTTCTCTGTCCACATTAAAATAAAATAGAATTTTTAAAATCCATAATTTTTAATTATTTCATGAATCTATTTACAATTTGTGAATCTCACATCAGTGTAGACTAATTGTTACTTTAATATAACCAAGGGAACCTAATTAAAAAAACTATATTAATTTAGGAATCTGATTACAACTTTTATTTAATTCATGAACCTATTTAAAAATTCTCAAAATTAAACCTAAAAATAATGCAGCTGAATTAGTTCACCATTAATCTACCCAAGAGCCGGCTAATATTGATGGAGAAAATGAACTTAAAAAAATCAATACCTCAACTCTAGTAGTGGGAGTCATTACCTGTTGATAATGATAGTTTAAATGATGACATGCAAGAGTTGGACGACATCAAACAATACAAATCAAAAATTCAACCAAAAGCTCACAAATCTAAGAGAGAGTTAGCATCACGCCAAAGAAGAGATGAACTTGTGAATTTTTTATTTTTTTTACTCCACGTCAAATACTAGGGCCAATTAAAGTTCGATTAAGCTAAGAATATAATGAATGTTGCATTAAAAAAATAATGAATCCTATTCAAAATAAAAGAAAACATTGTACCAACAAAAAATATTCAAAAAGAATAATTATGAAATCAAACAAATTTTGTGGCTTTTTAGTATTTAAAACCTATTTTGAACAAAATTATATACCCAACAAGTTTTTCATTTTCCCATATTTAAAATTTAAAATCCCCTCTTTATTTAAAATTCCCTCTTTATTAATACAATAACTACTTTATGAGGGGATTCGGGGGAGGGAAAAGTTGGATGGCATAAGTTGTAAATAATGCAAACTTTATGTCCATTATTAATCTAGCAAAAATTAAGGTCTCACTCATTGTTTTTTTTGTCCAACACTCATTTTTTAGGATATTTTTTGTACCCCCACCCTTTCCCCCCATACCCCCACAGACACTATGAAAAGACCCAAATACCCCTGCCTTTTTACAAAATCACAATTTCTTCACACTTTTGGTCATACCTATGATTGACCACCTTTCACTCGAATATACCCCCCAAAAACGTATATATGAGCGCCTTGTTTCATCCCAATCGTATATACGCCCTTCAGAACATATATATGACGCGCTTTTTTTCCCACATCGTAGATACATTTTGCCAATGTATATACGATTAGCCCCAGATCTTTCAATCGTATATACGCCTTCAGATTATATATACGACGCTTAAAAAAGTAACCATCGTATATACCCCAGTCATATGTATATACGATGCGAATTTTTTGTTTTACTAATTGTTTTTTTTCCTTGTATGCAGTGTCCGGTAGGCAGCGCAGTCACAGGGACAGTCGTCCAAGTCAAAGAGGTAGATGGGAGGTAACTCCTATCAGAGACAGACCAGAGTCATCTACTGCTCTGAGTACGAGGACTCGGAGGCATAATCAGCTCCATGCTTCAGCTAGGAGACATGATAGGAGGCACGGTGACCCAATGAGAGTATTAGCCCTGACCGGTGAGCACCATGTGTGACTCAATATCGGGGCTTGGAGATTTCTATCAGCAGAGTCAGCATGAGGATTGGTATCGGGGGAGACCGGCTCCTGAGTACCATCCCCATCCTCCTCAGTACTATCCTCAGGCTCCTCAATACCATCCCCATCCTCCTCAATACCATCAGGCTCCTCAGTACCAGCCACAGCCTCTTCATTACCATCCCCCGCTTGTCGAGTATCAACAGGAGCAGCCTCAGGGCATGAGGGGTATCAGACTGATTCATCGTTCTCAGATGAGTCTATGTCTGAGCATCAGGAGGAAGAGCCTCAGCAGCCTCAGGGGCATCAGGAGGAGCAGCCTCAGGGGCATCAGGAGGAGCCTCATCCCTCTCTTCACGGACCAGGTAGATCATGTCTCAGGTTCTGTACTCGCTGACCCGGTAAGTTGTATTTTTTTGGTTAAATAAATTTTTTAACGCACATAGTCTGCACTTTTTGATTACATCATTTATTTTTAATTCAGGATTATCAGTGTGTTGTCAAAGTATGGGTTCATGGTAACAAAGTCCATACCATACTGCAACTACAGTACCAGGCCCTACTCCAACGTACCACAGTGGTCAGGGACTCCAGACTGGCCCCACTTCTCTTCACTGGCCACGCCACAGTAGACCATGAGTTGTTGTCGGCTTTTATCGAGAGATGGCACGCAGATACTTCGTCATTTCACTTACCATTTGGTGAAATGACGATCACTCTGAATGACGTCTTCTGCTTGCTGCATCTTCCCATCCAGGGGAACTATGCCCCACCTCCCACCATCACTATCAGCTCAGAGTATGCCACGCAGCTTGCAGAGACCTATCTTGGTGTTCCACGGACTGAGGCTACTCACAACACTAAAGGAGGTCCATATTACAGCTTCAGATGGCTGAAGCAGATTTATGAGCGTAATTTGGAGGAGGGGGTGACATTACAGTTGTTGTGAGGGATTATCTCCTTCTGCTTCTGACCTACAGTATCTTCACTTCAAAGAGTGGAGAGCAGGCGGAGGTAAGTGGTCGATCTACAGGCCGATATGATCAGTCCAGAGGTTCTTGGAGGCTATGCATGGGGTGCAGGTGCACTAGCTGCCATGTATGACTCCTTGAACACTGCGTCTTTAAGGGAGACCTAGCAGTATGGAGGGTATGCCAGCCTATTCCAGGAATGAATGTAAACATAATTTTTTTATTAATTCAAACTGTGTTTGGGTAAATACTTTTTAATTAAACCTGTTGTTTATTTTTTGCATTTCAGTCTTGGATCATGTGGTACTTCCCTCAGTTGGCAGTGAGGTTGCCTGATCATATACCCGGTGCGGAGCCACTTGCTGGGAGCTTCAGGAAGAAGAAGTCAGACCACCTGAAGCTGATCCACTACAAGAGGATGCTTGATGAGATGAGGCCAGAGGATGTCTGCTGGCGGCCATTTGAGGAGCACAGGGATGGTAGACCTTTTGAGAAGATCTCCCTATATGGGGGCTTCATCAGCTGGGCTGATTTCAGAGTTCCTTACATGCCTGATAGGTGCCTGCGACAGTTTGGGTACATTCAGATCATCCCGCGTGACCCTCTCAGAGGTCGTCCGAGTCATATTGACTGCGTCTTTCAGATCACCCACTTCATGGCATCTGTGGATGACATCCTGCGCACTACTCGGTTTGCTCAACGGGCGGATGAGACTGTACGTAGGTACTTGGAGTGGTACGTCTGTGCATCTATCCCCAGACTATTACCGGCTCCACCATCACCAGTAGTATGGACACCCTCCCCAGAGCTACGATACGACGATCTTGAGTGGATGAGGGAGGTTGTGACCGCTTGTAGAGAGGGGATTCGTGATGGCGAGATCCCTAGTGGCAGTCGGGCGTATCGAACACTCTATAGGCTGGTGGGGATGGCACATCCGGATGACATTGCACAGGCACTTAGACGACGGGGACGGGGACGAGGGCCACGAGGAGGACGTTAGGAATTTTGTATTTGTAATTTGATGTATTTGTACTCATATTACTTTGATGTTGGCACTTTATTATTACTTTTTTTCGGTTATTATATGTTCCGAGTTTCTATAATTTCTCGATTTCATTGATTCAATAAAACAAAGTTACACAGGTGATAAAACATAAACAACTAGAATCAAAATGAGCAGATAAAAAAATACAATAGAAAACTACTTTGTGTTGGTGGAGTTAATCGACGAAGGATCTTAGCGATAGTCCTTCTGGTTTCGACGTACAGATGAATGTAACTCTTCCATTTAAACGTAATATGAATGGACATCATGTCTCGGAGGTCATCCTTGCTGTTGACATCCATGGTAGACCAGTAAAGATCTCCATCGATCGATTAGGTTTCAGATAAGCGATACGAATTATTCATGCTCAAATCGTTCTCTGGTTGAACCATCCGCAGATAGTTTTCGCTTAAGAAGCGACAAATGATATGCGATGTTTTAACCTACACGATAAAACATCTCTCCCATCGAAACCTATACCATCATCTTGCAAGATGATGCCCTGATGATCAGCGAACCCCATATTAGAATGAACGAGAGTGAGGGAAGAAGACTCGTAGTATGACATTAGCGAAGCCTGCATCATCTTGACTTGTGTTGTGTGAGAGAAGGAAGTTGAATTTTTGGTGTGAAAATAGTGATGGTGGGAGTGGGTATTTATAGTTGAGGTAAAAGATTATCAACCGTTGATTTTGTCGTGCAATCCACACCGTTGATCAACTTTGAAAGTGAAATCATGTCCGTTGAAATTTTTTTTACAACAAAAAAAAATTCAACCCCATCGTATATATGTCATTTTGGACATCTATACGATGCTCAATTTTAACACATCGTGTATATGTCCTTAAGAGGTATATACGATTGAATCTTACACGGCCAATAGTATATACTTCTTAAGGACATATATACGATGTGTTAAAATTGAGCATCGAATATATGTCCAAAATAACATATATACGATGGACCTTTTTTTTAAAAAAAAAATAGATTGCAAAGGGCATTTTGGGGTTTTCAATTTTGGTGGGGGTACCAAAAAAACAACCCTTTTTTTATTACCAAAATGTACCCCTCATTGTTAAGCATATATTATTTTGGATTTTTTTGTACCTCCACTGTTTACCAATATACCCCCACTCTATATTTTTGGACGGACGTACCCTTGACAAAAATTGAACCAATCGGATTTATGTTTTTTCAAGTCGTATTTACCTATATACGATTCCCTTGACAAAAACCAAATAAATAAATAAAAGGAATCTTATTTATCTCTGAATAAGGTAAATACGATGCGATTTTCTAAGGAAAATCGGATTTATGTTTGATGAAGGTAAATACGTACTATTTTTAAAGCTTCTGGGAGGAAATCGTATCTACATAAGATGCAAAATTTGCTGGAATTGTATCTATCTCCTGGAAAGTAAATACGATGAGCTCTAAAATCTTTCTCTTTATTAATACAAAATCTACTTTATTAGCAAGTTTTGGCTCCAATTGCCATTTTTTTTGGATGACATATGTAGTTTAAGCCAAAACAACGTGCAATTCTATTAGGCGTTTGCTTTTCCCACACCCCTCCTACTCTTTCACACCCCTTAACAAATTTTATTCCAAAAATAACCTCGCGTGAAACGTTGTGAGGACATGTTTTATGACTGTTCGAACGACCTTGTTCGAACACGTTCGAACAACATCACGCGAATGCAATAAAAAGGTGAATGTCGTGTGAGAGTCCATTTTTTGTAATAAAATAGGGTGTTCGAACACGCTCATGCGAACCTGTTCGCATGACCCCATGCGAACCTGTTCGCATGACCCCATGCGAACCTGTTCGCATAACCCCATGCGAACAGGTGAAATTACGCACAAGAGTGTGTGAAGTCAAGATTTAACACACACGAACGATGTCATTCGAACCTGTTCGAAGGCCCGTGTTCGAACAGGTGAAATTTCGTGAAAAAAAGAGGTTTTGGCTGGCCTTTTGGTCTTTTCACACCCTTATGGGGTGTGTTTTGAGTAGGAGGGAGTGTGGGAAAAGCAAACGCCTTCTATTACCCATTAAACCCCAACCCATTATATCTCATTGAGTCATTTCCTCTTCTATCCTCACCCCCTTCCAGCATCCATTTACCCCCCACCCCACCCCACCCCACCACCTACTCATCACAAACTACCCAACCCCCACAATTCCCAAAATACCCTTAATGAAACACTGTGTTTTTTTTTTGCGTTTAGAACGGTTCGATGGTTTACCACTGAACCCGTTCGGTTGCAAACTATCGAGTATTGTAAATTGTGATGCACACCCCAACTTTCTTTTGAATTGGTTCGATGGTTTATTATCGAGCTGGTTCCATTTTTAACGGTCGAATCACTGTTCATGTTGACACAAATATAATTTTTTTAAATTGTACATAATTGCAAAAATGAATTGTAGTATTGGTACTTTTAAAAAGTCGTAGACAACAATGATTTCACGGAACAAAACTTTTATTGACAAAATGAACTTTGGTGTTGTTAATTCAAATTACTAAATACCTTATTGCAATTGGAATTTCGTATGATACGCTTTGATCTTAAAAGTGCACAACATATGTAATATAGGGGTTACACTCACTCTGATATTGAATGTTGTGAGTATAGACTGTATTCAATTTGCATTCACCTAACTTAAATCAATGCATGGAATGAATTTTAGTACACCAATTGAAACAACATTGGTTATTACCTTACGCTCACGTACACACTCATATTCACACCCCGTGCATAGCACGGGAGTGTGTCCTAGTAGTCTTTAAACCTAAAATTACCAAACAGTTTGTTTCTTAAAAATAGTTTTTGAAAATTGATTTATAAGACAGCATTTAAAAACTAAAAAGAAAATTTGGTCAAAAAAAAACTAAAAAGAAAATCGCATTCTATTGGACATTTTTTTTAATTTCAGATTTAGTGTCAACATAATATTTTCTATAAATTAAATAAATGGGTTTTTTGAGTCTAAATAAATAAACGGACTTTATTAAAACTTGAAACTATTTATGAAAAAAAGACACAATGTTGAATGTTCATTTAAAACCTAACTATAAAAAGATTAAAAAAATAGAAATAACGAACATATTTAATTTGAAACCAATGCAGAATGCCCAAAGTTATTGGGAGAAACTCAAACCTCACATTAAATAGAGATATAGTCTCATGCATAAGAATTTATATAATGAAATGACAATCATTATCTTACAAGTCGGTTTTGTAGGATTGACTTAGGCTAAACTCATGTTCTAAGAATGGCAAGGTTATTTTGCGCAATCACGAGTTCTTTTTCTCAAAAAGCAGAGACGATGAGAAAGAATCTATATCTTTAAGTTATGATGAAGAAACGGAGCTTCACGACTATCAACTTACTCAATCATTGAACATGAGGAGGAATATACTCTTGAACAGCTACGCATGTTCATCTTTTCATATAAAATATTGTAATGCTTTTGCTTGTTGCTTCTCTTTCTCTTATACCCAAGTTCAATTCTTAGATAGTGTGCTTTAATTAACCACTCATACTTGAGATTTAAAATGCATGAATCACAATCTCAACCGTTTACCCTTTTTAAAGGAAATATAGAATATCATTCTTCATAAATCAATGGATAAGAAACTCCAGAAAGTCATGATAAATATGGAAGGTAGTGTTACTTGTGGATGTTACTTAGGTGTGTGCAACCCTAGTTGTTTGTACATTTTAAAAATGAGGCTACTCTTGTTAGTATCTTCCACCAAGTTGTTGATCTATTCCACGACTAGCTCGTTATTTGGTTCAAAGTGAATCAATCCGGTCCAACTCAACGGCAGTTGTATTATCTTAATTAAAATTTTCCATTTATCCTCCCTCTATTGAATGAATAATTTCTCTCATTTTAGCGATTTATACGCTTAACTTATCCGCCAACTTCTAATTTTTACCTAACACAACATAAACAAACAAATGTTTCATATATATTCTGTAGTACTTCACATTCAATCAACAAACTCTAAAATGATATGAAATTTACAAAATTGAGAGACACATTAGTGTTAAATGATTAACATCCATCCATGTCATATGGAAATACCCTTTTTCTCATTCCCTCCCATTAAAACCAAAGTGAGTATTGGCGTTCATATTTCTTTTTATTACTCACTTTTTTTCCAACATCAGAGATGCATCTGAATTCAATCTTTTCACCACTTCCAGTAATCTTTGAACATATTTCACTCACAAATCCTCTTGGTTTTCCCACTTCTCCATCCTCATCCTCATCCTCATCTTCATCAGAATCAACCAAAACATTTTTCTCTTCACCTCCAAAACCATCCCAAAGGTGCTCTTTGTCCATATTATTTTTTGGTGGTGTGTATTTGTTTATCTGTTCATTGGAATTGGAATCCATGTAACTAACAGGGCTAGTTGTGCTAGAAAATGAACAAAATGATGAAGAGGCTTGTGATGCTTCAGAAAATAATGAGTTAGGTGATGAAGAAGATGTTGGAGAATTCACTGAACTTCCAAAGCCTTGTATTTCATTTGTTATTTTAAGAGCTCTCAAACGTGCTTCTCTAAGTGCTTCTCCACCTTGCAAAAGTTTGAGTATTTTGTCTGATAGTTTTTGCATTCTAGATCCCCAGTTAAATCTGAAAAATAAATAAAATCCTAATTATGAATTTTTATAACAAAATTTAATGATGATGATGATGATAATATATGGATTCGGATTTAGTAGTTTACCCTTTTTTATCAATATGAGTAAAATTTCCTAGTTCTTCAATAACTTCTGCATCACATTGAAATTCTTGAGCAAAGTCTTCAGGACCATGGGTCAACAAGAATTCTAGAAGAATTAGTGCTTTGTATGATTGCCTCCATTGCTCCCAATCAACAGTGTACAACCTTCACTCAATTTGAATGAATTTCTAAATTTCAAATTTCAAATATACATGCAAGGTTTTTTAGTCGCGATAATAATCAGATCTTTGATATTATGGAGAATCGTAGTAACATGCAACTTATACAGTATGCAATCGCGTAATTTCTTTTAAAAAGCTTGATAATAGGCAATCTTACCTTTTATGAAGAACATCAACAATCCTCCAAAATTGATCAACATTAAAGGATGCCTCAGCAATTGTAGTCATTGTTTTGGCATCAGGGCTGCAATCATCTTTATTTGTTGCTTCCTCTGCAAGCCTAATAACATAGCACTATATGTTATTTACCAGAAATTTTTGTATAAATTAACAAATTAAGAGTCACATTTTATTTACAAAAATTTGGATGAGTACAGTGTATATTTTTTTCAATACATATAAATTATTATTATTATTATTATTATTATTATTATTATTATTAATTTCTTAAACAAATACTTACAATTCAACATCTGTAACATCTGTAAATGTCTTCCTGGCAGATTTGTACTTTTCCTGTAGAAAACTTGTTGTCTGCTTTTTAATTTTATCAAGAAATAAGCTACCCATTTCTTGCTACTGGTTGATTAAGAATATGATTCTCTTGGTGTATGAGTTGTAACTTTTCAGGTAATAGTAGGTACAATAGTGTTGGTGGATAAACAACCAAAATATTCCTAAGTAACGATTGAAATATGGAAAATTAATGAAAAATGGAGAAAAGAGGATAAACCATGCATGGAAGTGTGTTATTTGAAGGCTATAAGAACAGTTTATGGATGGCCAAAATTATAGCTGAGATAATGCAGGAATAGTGCTCATTGACGAAAGGAGAACAGAGGAAATGAAAAAAAAAGAGTGATGAGATCAATATTAGAAAGTTGACCAAATATAATTTATGGTTTTTCCTCTAGCCATGGTTTTCATATAACATTGGCTATACTGAAAACAAGGATCTTCACACAATACCAACAATTAAGAATCACATTATTAAATAAATTTCTGCTTATTCTTTATTCCTCCTTACATGGGTAAATAATATGCTTCCCAAGGATTTGTCATTTGTAAAATCATTTAAAAATTAAAAGTCATTTTAAGTGACTAAACCAATGCATAAAAAAATTAAAACATCTAATAATCTGTCACTTTAGAGACTTGTATGGTATAGATACTCAACTTAAACATCACAATACTCTAGGGAGCATTGTTTTGCATGAAGCATCATGTCCATAACATATGTGATAGGAGCACTTTTTTTAAGGGACAAGTCAAAGGTGATGATGTCTTATGGACTCTATACCCCATATCCCATTCGTGTTTGGATCCTCTCCTTCCCCAATGGCGCATCCAAGACTGAGATCAGGGGGTTCAAAATTGTGACTTGAGTGTAATTAAGTGCAAACTTAGGGGTATTAGTGCAAATTTAAATTTCAGGGGGTCCAAGTGAACGCCACTAAGGGTTGTGGACGCTACTACTAACTAGTTTTCTCCCTTTGAGATTGTATATGGTTTTAATCCTTCATAGTTGCTTATAATAGGGCTGTGCACGCTACTACTAGTTTTGTGATCCGCGTGGGCAAGTCAAAGCCCAAACTAAAGAAAATTGAACACACTATTCTATGACCCCCTTCAATTTTTATTCATCTTATTAAAATGAATTTCTTCACTATAGACTATCTCACTATATTATTGTTTTTCATTTTTGGCAAGTTGCTATAGGCTTCTTCTATATTCGAGGTACCAACCAACGTGGGAAAACATGTAGAAGCATTTCATATGAACTTCTGTAGCAAGTTCTATACATTAAAAAGCACAAGATTACAAAACGCCGACATTATTATTACTATTACATTATAACAATAACTCTTGTTGTACAAAAACAAAAGCAGAATATGCTATGCTAATGCTAAATTATAAATAAATATACACACAAAAAATAAAACAATCATTGAGAATATATATGTCGTTCATTCATCACTACTCTTCCACACTTGTCGCAAAAGCTCATATCGAACAACTTTACGACCTCCATTTACTACTGCAAACTTTTTCTTAGGGTCATCCATGCCAAGAGCTGAAACGGGTGAATCTAATTCATCAAGTTCATCATCACTTGTATATAACTTTTTAACCATAAGTGATCCACTTCTTAGTAAATTTTGAGTTCCCACTTCTTGTAACATGCCCACAACTGAAGAAGCATTAGGTGGTGCATAGAATGTGGCACCAGCAGTGCATGGAAAGCTTGTTATGGACCCTTCATCATCCTCAATATCCTAAAATCAAAAAAGTATAAAATAATAGTTAAATTCTCTGCTTCTGATCTTTTCTCCCTTTCATAGTTATTGCTTATCTTATCTCAAACACTTCCAGTTGAAGATGTGTCTGGTGTCCGACATGTATCGTGTCAAACACTGACACTTTAATTACTTATATTTTTCAAATTAAACCTTGGTATCTGTGTGTCCTTGTCGTGTCCAATGTCTGGTGTCCGTGCTTGTGTTTCATAGTTGCTTATATTCAAAGAGAAAAAATACATGCTAAATTAAAATGAACCAACCTCATTGTTCAACGCCTCGAGAACAGAATCTGGGATAGGTTCTGGGGAGAACTCATCAGGAACATAATTGTTGACAACCTGTCGTATCAATGATATGCCAAATCTAGGACATACCTATAGAAGTTTTTGCATGAAAAATTAATAAAACAGAATTTGTTTTCGAGTAGAGTATAAAAATAAAGAACATAAGTCAACAAATAAGTAACCAAACCTCTTTTCTCATAGACCCATCTGCAAGCATATCAGAAGGAAGCATCATTAGATCACTCAATGCGTTCAAGAGATGGAAAGGTTTGAAGGAGGATTCATATTTTGGGCCACTATTTTCACTGTTATCTTCATGAGAGTCATCAATGCTAAACAAATCTGAAAGCCATCTTGACCAGTCACCAATCTGAGTACAGACAATAGCAAGTTATTACCAAGAGAACCAACATTGCAAAAACAAAAATATTTATCAATCTTGTGTTTTTTCAAAAGAAAGAAGGCTCGGAACAAAAAATATTTATCACTTACAGCATTCTTTAGTTGTGCACCAGCCCCAAAGCCTGATTTGCCGGCTGGAATAGGAAGAACCTTAGAGTCACTAATGGGGTCAGATATAGGATCTGTGGGCATCTCTTCAGCTGATTCGCGAAGAATAGCATTGAACATTGCCACATCAAGTCTATTAACCAACTGCTCCATCACCTACCACCACATAAGAAGTCCTATTTCAATTATATGAATGAATCAATGCCATGTCCACATGGCCAAAGAGGTTCATTGCCAAGAATCAAATCAACAAGAAGCTTAGGATGTCAAGTGTCTTTGCAAAAATGGATTTTCAAAGTTATCTCTCTAACAATAACAATAAGGTTCTAGCAATAACAGGATGCAGGTGTAGTCTATAACTGTGTTCATTACCATATGCCTACATAACAGAGGACAACACTAAAAAAAACCAATGAGGACACCATCCAACACAAAATGTGGATCAATTGCATAAAGAATGTGAATGTTAAATTATACCATTCTAGATATTACAGGCAAGCAGCCACATTCAAGCCCTCCAGCTCGAAGAGGACAAAGCCTTTCACATGCATCTTTGAAAGCTCTTTTCCATAAATCAATAGAAAAGTTTCCTTGATCTTGATCACCAATAACATATCTCTTCCCAGAGTTTTTCCTAGAGTTAGAGCTCTTAGCTGCTGCAGACTGCATATATGGAGTCAAAGTCTGGGACAACAAAACGCCAAAAGGTATCAGCAAACTGTACAAGGGCGGGCATTCAGTTTCAAATCGAAGTTTCTTGAGAGGCAATAAAGAAGCAGAAGAACGAGAAGAAAAGGGAGAAAATGAAGAATTATGATCCAACCTGCCACCACACTGACTCAACAATTCTAGAGAATATCCATGCTTCAACCTTTTCCAATGCAACTAAAAAGGTCACTGGATCCTGCCAGCTATGAATGTGTTCTTCGGTATTTTCCTTTTCGTCTTCATGAAGAGGGGAACCATTTACACCACATTCACTATTGATGCAAGGACAATCACCGAGATTTATATTTTCAACTCCTTTGCTCACAATTGCTCTCAGCAATATTATGTTTGAGAACCAGAATGTCAACCTATTCATGGTTAAGAAACAGTAAACTAAGAACTGGTACAAAATGCATGCGCATGATGAAAACAATGCTGAGGTTTTTTGAAACAATATTAAATCAACCAAACTTCAATAACAACAACAACAACAACCAAGCTTTATCGCTTTAGTTGGGATTGATTACATTGGTCAAACAATGCCATTATGTTCTAAACAAAATCCAAACATTCACCAAAAAGCCATTTAGGACCTTAGATCAAAACTTTCTTTAGTTATTTGTCCGCAAGTTCTACTCGTCCACCTAATTAGTCCATTTGACCCATTTTTCTTCTTGGAGTCCTTTTTAGTCTTCTCACATAACGAAACCACCTTACACGAGTCTCAATTATTTCTCTGTAATACTTATTTTTCATTACAAAAAGTTTAGGGTGAGGAAGTGGCACCCCGTCCAAGGAAAAAAAATTAGGTTGCTTCTCCAACATTTTCCTAAATACATTCATTTCCCAATCTACTTTTCTGTATGCCCAAACTTCTCGAAACAAGAAAATTCTACATAGGTTTCTCACAGAAAGAATGTTCGCTCCAATTGTCGGAATAGAAAGTTGGTTATCTTAGGTTCAGCTTTCATCAAAGATTTTTGTTGAAATTTAGAATCATAAGAACAAGATCATCAGTTGTATGCTCCTAAACTTCTATATCATTTCAGCACAGTTAAGAAAGTTATGAAATCAACTTTTATATACCTTGGAACATCATTTCCACATGCCTTAGAGACCAAAACAAATCCTGAGACAGCACTCTGGGCTGCACTAGCTATTTTAGCAATGGAGCCAGTTCTACGAGCATGAAAATAGAATCTAGATAGGCGCCGAGCAGGTGCATGAACCTTGTTTGATGAGCCATGTTCAGCGATAACTGAGTACATTGAAGCTTCAAGAGCAGCAGCTTCCCTCAGCTCTTCACGAAGCCTTTCAACTTCAGCCTTCAATTTAGCATTATCATTAAGAAAGCTACCATTCACATTAATGTCTCCATGAGAAGATGCGCCAGCATGAACACCATTCGAAGTGTTAATTTTCTCTGCCTGATCTATGGTCTGACTACTGTTGAACTGCCCACAGCTCTCAGTGGGTTGTGAAGGAAACTTTACAGTTCTCACATCCTCTGCTTTATCATTCATCAAAATACTTCTTGGACGTTCATGTGATTTTTCACTTAGCAGAAGACTATCATGATTTAATTTTCCTTCCCTTGTAGATTCGGTATCTGAAACATTATCATCAAACACATTTTCTAAAATTTCATTACTCGTAGTAAACTGTTGTCGTCCTTTTCTTCTCACATCCCTTTTCTCTCTGTCCTCCATCACACCAATGTTAGAGACACTGCTAACTTTCTCATGGAAATCTTTTTTGTATCTCTGGTCTTCTTTGCTAGATTCTGGACTCATACTATCCTCAAAATTCACTCGTGATCGAGAAGATGTTTCAGAGTGCGGTTTCAAACTTGATGACATGTACTGAAGCTGGGGATTTGATTTTGAAGATATCGCCCTTAGTGATATTTTGCACACGGGATTTTCGAATACTTTCTTGAGTCTCAGGACTTGCATCAGCAACCTTGACCCTTTCCTCGGAAATTTTAGGTAAGAAAGACCTTCCATTTGCAGCATTTCCCAGATCTGAGTACAGAACCGTAGACGAAGAGGGAGAATTTATGCCATTTACCTGTCCAGATGCTTCAGCTTTTGTGTTTCCAAGTAAGCTAGAAGTAGTACTTTCGGATGGTAGGGTAAGTTCTCCACTAGATTCCTTTGATCCTCCTTCACTTGTTTTAATGCTGTCTGAAATAAATGACAACAGGCTATTAACATGACAGAACTAGACAATAGAAAAACTGCCTCATCAGTAATAGGCCTACTTAGTTCTATTTTTATGTAGTACCTCCACTATATATCTTATTACAATTTAAAAACAACTTCCTGTCACCACATTCAGAGTTCAAATATTTGATCATTTTATGCTGGAGCTAAATTGACATTTGACAATTGCAAACCAACCACCTTATAGGTTAATTGATAAACAATGAACAAACAAATTTAGGATAAAATCATCACATATCTGGAATATTAGTAAGACCAACAGAACATGAATTCCACCAGCATTCAACCAGACACAATGACCACGCTGATATACACATGTTACGCATATATGCGTAGTAAAATAAAGAAGAAAACAATCAATCAAATACAACCAAAACTAAAGCATCAAAGCAGTTTTTTGTTGAGCAAAATCCAGCTAAATAGGTGACAGAGAAAACTTGAGGTCAAATGATCAATTACTAGCGAATCATAAGCACAATTATAAGATAAATAACTGTTAGTACTTTTTCAATTAGAGGGGGGCAAACCTCCTGTAGTATCTGAAGAAGATCTGATAGTTTGCAAGGTACTCAAAGGAGTCTCATCACTTTCATCATCAGTAAAAGGGGCAATTTCAACATTATCATCATCATCTTTAAGAGACTGTGATGCAGATTCACTTTCTTCCTTATCTAGCGACAATTCTTTTGACAAGTTGCGATTTGGTGATGAGCTGGAACACTCTAAATCAAATGGCTGAATATTAACATAAAGAAAAGGTTGTGACAAGCTCCTGAAACTCTTCTTGCAGTTCAACTGAATGCTTATAGGTTTAGCAACCTTAATAATTCCAAAATCTGCAAAGTTTATAATGGCAGATCCTAAGAGTTGGTTCTTAACTGTCCTATCATACAAGTGAAACTCTAAGCAATTCTTCTGGAAACTTTCGCGGTTTTTGCCTTTCTTGGATTCTTCTCTCCACATAAGTACTGAAAGCCTAAAAGGTTCATTAAATTCGATTTTTCCGGTGCCAGCAGTGGAGGCCAAACTCCCTGTAATTTGATCACCATTTTCCCATTGCAGTAACACAGATTTAACAGACTTCAGTGATTGTGAAGGTGGCCATGGCTTGATCTCAAGAACATGGATGATATAGTGAACTTGAATTGAAACACCTTTTCTACTCTTTGATTTTATTCCCAAAACCATCTTCACAAAAATACAATACCAATGCTATTATTCTTGATAGGTAAGGTGACTCGATCTAAATGATGAAACACAAACACAGAACAAAAGTTAGAAAAAAAAAATGAGAAAGTTCTATATATTCCAAACCTACTTAATTGATTAACACACTAACAGAAAAACTAATTAAAAAATAGCAAATATTTTTGTAGGTTGTTGAATGATGATGATTGACAAAACAGGCAGCTATAATATAAAATTTAGAAGGCAATGCATAATGTATTCCAATTAAAGACATATTATTCTTTGACACCCCTAATAAGTAAGAAATAAAGAGAGTGAGACTAATTCTTCCTTTTTTTTTAATTAATAAATAAATGAAAATTCAAAAGAGGACATAAAGATGAATCAAAATTGAGACAAAAGTCACCGAGTGGAATGAGGTAAGAAAGAGTTAAATGAATGAAAATGGTAGCAGAAAAGTATAAGCAAACACTGAAAAACTTGACAAAGCTCAACTCAGCTATAACTATTACCAAAGTGATAAAAGAAAGTGTAGGGGAATAAAAGTGACAATTAACCAAACAAGTTGAAAAAGTAATTGAAACCCAGAACGGAGGAAGAGGAAAAGAATCTAACTTGAAATGAAATCAACAAAAAAGGACAAAATTAGGTAGAATGAAATTGATAGGGAGTGGAATGCATTAAAAAAAAAGTAAAAATGTCAAAGAGAGAGAGAGAGAGAGTGTGTGTGGAAAGATTAAAGAAAGAAGAAAGTGACGGGTGATTTGAAAAAGATGAAGAACCAATGACGATGTGTGTGTTGAAAAGAAACGTAAAAAGGAAAAAAAAAATACCAAAAATGAATGAATGAATCAGAAGCGTGCCCTCCGCAGAACAGAAGATAACAGAGATGTGAGATTATCTTCTTCATAGTACTATCTTCAATTTTCACCGCAGGAGAGTTGTTAATATTCATTAATAAATAAATCAATTTTAATTTTTTAAATAAAATGCTGTTGTTTGTTTAGATTTCATATTTTAAATTGTAATGTAATTGTAACAAACCTCAAAAAAGGAAAATGGTGATGTATGGATCACACTCTTTCTTGTTTTGGACGCAGATGCCGACGTTGTATCAACTTTTGGTGATAGATTTGGATAAGTGATTTATAATGTAAGTAGAAGTGCTTGTTTGATTAAGGCTTCTAAGTGTCTTGCCTTATAATCAAGTAAAACTTGTTTTTTTTATGATTTATGAACATCAAAATGATGTTGACTCTTATAATAAAGTAAGCTTAAAAATCATTGATTAAATAATAATCCATTCAGATTTTTAAAAACAAATGCAATCACTTTCACGATAGATAATGAATGTTATCATAATGCTTTTCACCGTTATCCTCGTAACATAACTAAAAATATTATGTTTGTATCATTCACCTACCGATGAAAGCAGATGCAGAAACTACGATTTGGTAGTGGATGGCGATACGAAGGTGTTTGTTTGATAAAGACTAAGATTTTTCAATAGCGTTTAGCGTTTTTTGAAACGCTAACGGATAGCATATAGCGTTTCACTTTTTTGACATTTTTACCCTTATTATTTTTCTTAAATTACTTCTCTTTCCTCATTAAATATTTTATCATCCTTAAATAATTTAATCATTAATTAAATATCATTTTAAGTCCTTTTACATTTATCAACTATTTTAACCGCTAGTTTTACCAAACGCACAATTTGCTATCAACTAGCTTATCCACTATCCACTAACCACTAGCACAACTGCTATCCGCTATTCGCTCATCCGGTAGCGTATCTGCTAACCGCTACTTTTTACCAAACAGAGCCTATAATGTTAACTTGATAAATAAATAAATAAACTAGCAATATTATAATGTTAGGTGGTAAACATGAATTAGTTTTTTTTCTTACAATAATAATAATATGAATTATAGCTTTCTTTTGACAAGATTAGTTATAGCTAATATATAAATAACATTTTGGCATAATATTTTTTAACAATAATCAAACTGATCTATTGTGATGTATGAGGCTGACGAGTGTGGGGAGTGATCACCGATGCGAAGCATAGACAATGAACGACTCCTAACACACTTTTTGGTGAGGATACGCGAATGAACGGAATACACCTCAGAATGAGAAGGATCCTGAGGTTGTGCAAGTATAGGAATGAAAGCTTAAAGAATTGATTTGAACTACATATCCCAATAAATGCATTATCTTTTCAAGAGCCCTGAATATAAATAATTCATAATTAAGCGTGTTTGACTTGAAGTAGACTCACATTGGTTTGTAGAGACGGTCGACAATTCTAAAAATAATTAAATACATTGTTTTATTAAATTTTAGGTGAGGGACAAGGGAGAGAAGATTTTTAGACTTTTTGAGTACAAAATACATTTACCTCACAATAATTGTGAGACTAGTGGGCAGTGGGGATGTGAATCAACAACATATTGGATACAAATTTCATTATGCTTCACAAGTAAAATTATGTTTTTGCTATTTATCCACTATCTTATTTCTTGGTTTTGGTACCTCCGAGTTAAAAAGGTCAAAAGCGACCAAAACTAAACAAGACAGATATGAGAGGTATAGCATTTCCGAGTCACTAAAAAGTTACAACATGTGATCAAAAATATGGATCCGAGATCAAAGATGCACAATCCACTATCGATGTTATTGCATTTTCTCTTCACTATATAACAAACAATAGAACACCTTAAAAGCTCAATACAATTTTGTAAGACAATAAAAACTCAAGGGAAATACCAAAAACCCTCCATCCAGGTTATTTTTACAAAAATTTAATTCGATATGGATAACTTTAAAAAAAATATTTATATGAACAAGAACAATAAATCAGCACCTGCTTGTCCCCTGTTGCTATTACTAAACAGATTTCAGGGGAACCTTTCCACAGCACACTAAACATCTATCTTCAAGTCCAAGGGGGTATTATGCAGTTATGACAACCATTCAGGTCTAACAAGCATCATAGCCTTTGATTCACCTGCAGTTATTATGATATATATATATATCCATTTAGGTCTAACACCATGTGCACGAAATACCATAGATGTATTCTTATGAAGAAAATATATGCAAAACATGGTGATGTAAATTAAGATCAAATGATTTTATAACAAATCCAAAGATAGCTCCACATATAAACTGCCAAACCAACTTCACAACAAAGAAGAATGTTTCACAATCAACCTCAATTCTTGTTACTACAAAATCCACTTCAGATTCAATATATAGAAAATTGACTAGAAATTTATATTAAAAAACAAAATATGGATATTGAAAAAGCAGAATTCAACCTACCTAATTAAATTCAGAATGGGGCCTCAAGTGATTCTTCCCAGACATCTCCACTGGCATTTGACATGTCTTCACCATCTTCTTCCATAGAGAGTCTAATATACTCTCTGTGCGCAAAACGGTCCCACTCTGTCAAATTTGGATCTTCGCGTTCCTGGACAAAGTACCCGTGTTGTCATCAGAATTTACCAACAAGCATTGCAAAAAGCATTTATTGATACTGAAATAGGATCTAAAACTTTCTACCTGACGTATGAGAAATGGATCGCGACTCTCAAAAGCAATAAACTTGTTGAGATTGAAAAGAATATTGAAGACATTTCCCGAAAGTTTGCTGCTTTTCACATCGCGTAATGTGATATATCCCTCATTCTGCAAGTATAGGACGGTTACCACGTGATATACCACAGATGAATAAATAGAAACAAATGCAAGAACAAGAATAAAGGACAGACCTCTGGTCCAATCATATCAACAATCTGACATAATATATCTTCAAAAATCACAGGCTCTTGGGCCATGCATTCCATCCGATGCAATTGCTCCTCATAAAGAACAACATTTCATTTGGTGTCAACACTCCATTTCCATCCAAATCAATGCATTTGAACCTACAAAAACAAAGAAGGAGATAAGTTTTCAGCAAGTGAAATCTTAAAACTGTTTGGAGGAAACATTTTCAATTTTTGTTTCCTTTTTTTACTTTTCATACAAAAATATCACATGCTATTCATTTTGTTTCATGTTTACAAGAATTGTATGCTAAACGATGAAAATAACTGGTCATTGTTGTCAATGTTTCCTAAACAAAAATTTCAAAAGAGAGAAAACCCAGCAAAAACGAGATAATATATTTTTAATTAAAAGTAAAATCAAAATATTTTCTCAAACCAAACAAGATCTAAGAAAAAAATATATATTCTATACCTACATTGAACCTTTCAAAAAATTTGACAAAGCAATAAGCTCCGACTCAACGTTTCAACAACCAGACAAGTCATTGAACCAATGAGGATCATTGGTTGAACCATAGTTAAACTAGGATGTTATTATCATCTTATCACTATTATTACTACTATTGTTGCTGTTGTTATTAGTATTATTATTATATTATATAATATAAGAATTTTCAGTGTAATTGTATATGTCAAATGGATATGAAAACAACTTGCTTTCATTAATTAAACAAGCTGGCGATGAGTCAGGATGCACGATTTTCTGTGGTGCTAAAAGGAAAACCAGTAGTATTTGACAAGGCTAGAGAATATACCAGTATTCCAGACTAAGTTCAGATGACTTATCTTCTTCTGCAAGTATAAAATGAACAAAATCTTCATAGTTCATCTTCCCTTCAACTTTACTGCTAAATTTCTGTGGAACCTGTCTCAATTTTAGCATAAATTAGACAAAGAAGCAAATTAAAATATGGATTTGATTTGATTGATTAAGGTATTGATTCCGAAGTTCGAGACTCTTCATTAAACAAAAGGAATTTGAGTTGATTTGCAAATCAAATTTCACATTTAGAATGAACACAACTCATTTTCTTAAAACTAAAATCAAATCAAATTCAACCAAGTTTGAGTGGATTTACACATGACATAAAACAGAAGGATTCAAAATCAAATCAATGTTATTTCTTACAACTTTCCAAACAAAGAATTTTATCTATAAATCAAAACCTAAACTTTGTTTTCCAAACACTGAATTTTCAGTATGAGCGTCGCCATAGCCATACACAGTAAAGCTGAACTTGGCGCATTAGCAAAGATGAGAAATACAAACAGACCTGGGAAAAATTCTATCAACAATCCGATATGTAAGAGAATGGTTCCCATATTTAATAAGGTTCTCTCTGTCAATGAAAAAGTCGTGATCTGTGTCGAGCTCCCAAAATTTGCAGTAAATGACATAAAAATGTTCATATGAGAAGTACCTGAAATATCATAAGAGGACTAATGTAATATAAACAGAAACAAGTAAAGAAAATTTAAACTCTGTTGAGATTAACTAAATTGGAAATGAAAAGCAATCTAGGGCTTGCAACATCTATGGGATCAAATGACTCAAGATTGAGCATAGACATAACACGAAATGTATTTGGAAGAAATAAACAAAGAAAATTTATTTAGTGTTCTGTACTGGTAACCTTGAATTCTATTACTAAGTTAGTTCTCCTTGTTAAGGGGACTTGAAAGTGTTTACCCCTCCTTGATTAAGGAAGACATAATTTGGCTAATTAAGATGGTTAAATATTTCTGTATTATTCCTCCAGCATTTAAAATAAATTGAGGCATAAGCCAAAGGCGAGAGAACAACCATCCTCCCCTGGCTGTATGTCATCTCTTTTCTAATATATAGAATCCTGCTACTAAAATTTAAAAAGAACGGTATGAGTTTCTTATTTCAACAATGCAAGGCAAGGGAAACAAATAACTCAATCGAAGCACAAGATCGCCCTCTCAGCAAAAGCTTTATTCTATAGGAGTTCATGCCAACAAACAATAAGGAAATGATGGCATACTTTCAATACAAAACATTGTTTGTTTTTCCAACATTTCAACTAAAAGCCTTTACCTCAGAACTTTGTTAATGTCTTCTTCTTCATCTAAATGCTGCATTGCATCAATTAGATTCCCACGTTTCAACTCCCTCAGGGTAAGTCGTCCATTTCCTGATCTATTTGTGTAGTAAAATATTCTATGTATCACAGTCTCAGCTGTATTAGCACAAAACAAGCAGCAGTGAGAAAGACACTTAAGAACTTTTTGAAAGCATAGATATGTGATTTAGAAAAAGAACGGGAAATATGAGAATAAGTAATACAATCATATAATAGAGAAACAAATTAAAAAAAAATAATTACAAAAACTTATTAAAGAAAAATAATATGATCATATAATATGTACCATATCTTTCCTGAAATTCAGGTGTGCTTTGCAAAAATTCCAATCCAGGATGAGTGGACAATAGTTCCCTCAAGATAGGTTTGAAATCATCCTACATCCAAAATAGAAAACATAATGATAGGTCTGTTATATAGTAGTAGTAGAGTTAGTAAATGTTTGTTATATTAGTTAAGGGTTAGTTAGTTGGTTGAATAGTTAGTTAGTCAAGTAACTATAAGGCATGTTGCCTATAAATAAGAAGGTAGTGGGATAGGAATAAGGGTCTTTTGTCAATTGTATACACTAGAGGGCCATTTGGCTTAGGAGAGGGTTGGATCTCTCAAATATCCAGCAAAACATTCATGTAATACTCCTATTTCGTTCAATATACCAGTTGGTTCCTATCAACTGGTATCAGAGCGAGTTCCGATTCGCGTGGGAAATTCGTTGTGTGCAAGAAAACTCGTTTCATCCACGATGGATCCACAAGTGTGTCAAGAATTGATTGCTAGTCTACGTCAATTCATCGATGAACGCCGACGGGAAAGCAATTGGAGAATCACGAGTCTTGGTAAGTCCAATCCTGTGGAGGACAGAATTGAAGGCACGATTCTTGCAAAAGAACAATCTTCAAGTCAAAATTCCAAGAAACACGGCGCAACTACTTCAACGGGAAGCAAGAAATCGGAGGTGGAAACTGAACATTGCAACGTCCAAATATGGTCCAAGCAGAATGTTTGTTTGGCACTTAAGATGAGAGGCATCACGGTAAGGTGGAGAAGAAGGCGAGCAACTAAAAATTCAAGAATTGCTTCCAAGAAAACTACACACCGGAAGGAAGTGCGGAATTCCAGCGACGAAGTGGCTAGTTCGGAGTCCAAGAGAATGTCAACAGGTCTTAGGCCATCGTGGGCACCGTTGGAGCCGAAACAACTTGTCGTAATAGAACGAACCAAGGCTGAACCGTCACCACCAGAACCTCTTGGTGCGTTGCCGGCAGGCATGGCAACGGGGCGGGTCGGGGGCGGGTTTTGTATCCCCCATCCCCGCCCCTACCTCTAGCGGGGTCGGGTTTTATATCCCCCATCCCCGTCTCAATCGGGGTCGGGTTCCCCGCGGGTACCTATTTCCATCACTAACTTATGCAAAAAATAAAAAAAAAATTATATTTACGAAAATTAATTTAATAAAATAATAGCTATTATACAATGATAAAATAAAGTTAAAAATATTAAAATAGACTTTTCTTTTCAAAATAGATCAAAACTTAAAATAAACAAAATTATGAAACAAAATCAATGAATATATTTGCATAAAATAAAATGAAATAAATAGTTAATGTGTTGTTGAACGGGTTTCGGGCTGGGTCGGGGTGGGTATCGACATCCCCGAACCCGTCCCCGCCCCCGGTCAAAGCGGGTATTCCCCGTCAAACTCGGGTCGGGGTCGGGTGGGTACCCCGCGAGTTCGGATTTTATTGCCATGCCTAGTTGCCGGTGATTGGAGCTTGTGTGAGCGAAATCGTTTACACAAGATCAAGAACGCAGCGAAGGGAAGGAAAGCAAGAAGTGGGGAACAAGGCACCACCACCACCGAAACCACCCGACAATGGCACACACATGTGGAGCAATCTCATGGATGGAGGGGATTTCCGGAACGTGAATAGACGAAAACAGAAGCAATTCGCAGCTGCCGGAACATTGAGACCTGTCATCAAGAAAAGAGCCATGTTGAATAGACGGAGACAGAAGCAACTCGCCGTTGCCAGAAAATTCAAGAACCTGAAACCGCCTTGGTCGAGGAAGGAATATGATAAACAGGGACTGCTTGTTGGGGGAATCAGGGGGGCGATCTGGAAGAAGAAATGGAAGAGGAAAGAAACCAGTGGCGAGCCACCGACCACCTCAAGGCGGCTGGGCTGGAGCGTAAGCTTGACCTTGCTCCGAGCACAGGGTCGCTGCTGATGAGAAGGAAAGGAGGTGATGATTGGCTTCGAGTCAATTGTAGTGGGGAATTCACTACCCGAAACCAAATGAGTCGAGTCCGAAACCAAATGGGTCTGATCCATCCGCGTTTACGTGACCCGACCCGAGTCCATCAGAAAAACGTCTCGCTGCAACGCGAAGGGACGTCGACGATGGGAGCGTCAACCTCGACGGAGCAAAAGGTTTCGGGGGAACAGCAGGAGGAAGAAAACGTTGCAGCCTCCACCGGAGCTATTCCCATACTTCGGAAAGTTTTCTCCAAGCTTGTCGATTCAAGAAACAAACACGGTTTCCTTAGAAATTTTACAAGTGAATGCCGGTTTCAATCGCGAAAGTAGAAGTTACTATGCTAAAGACGCGGTAGATTCGTTTCCGGTATTATTGGATCACTTAGGTTCATCTTTAGTTGATCACTTTTTCATGGTTGATAAAGGAGGAATTAGTTGGGTTGAATTTGTGAAAGGCTATAACAAGTGTTGTGCTAGAGTAGCTGCGTCGATTGCGCTGAACAAGCTTCTCAGAGTGTTTCTTGATGCAGGAAGAAGAGCAAATTTGCCGGTGAATTTTGAGTTTGAATCAGGGGATGTTGATTGCAAGATTAGTGGGTACCTTCTTCCTAGCCATGTGTTTCTGCTTCTTTCCACGTGTTGGGTTATGTCATGGGATTGTAGAAATTTGAAAGAGAGAGAAAATGTTAGTGTGCCGGATCTGAGTCATTTGGTATTGTCGGCTGTCACTTCGTGTGTTGAAGATATGGATGGGTTGGATGTCTGGGATTGTGATGTCTCGAGCTTGGAAGTTCAACTTCCTGCTGGGAAGTTTAGTACATGGGTTATGAGTACAGTACCATGCCTCCCGGATTGCTTAAGGCAGTATTTTCATGCAAGACTTCAAATGGCAGTAGCTGCACAGGATGAATTGGCATCCTCTAATTCCTCCTCTCTTGTGGATACTTCGTCTACCACTGCATGTGATTATATTTTAACCAAAGGAAGGGCATGGGCAGTTTCTATCACACAGAGAAGTACAGTAAATGAAGAGATATGTAGAGCATTTACTAGCAGGGGAGCTGGAATGAATGATAGCCTTCTTTATAGGTCATCCACCCATGGAAGAGGCCTCGACAGATTTTGGTCAAATGTTGAAGGTTACAAAGGTCCATTGCTAATTTTGGTTGCTGGGAGTTCAGGGAATGCTCATGAGGGAAATTCCATGGACAGATATCTCCACCAACAACCGATCCTCTCTTACAAATCTCTCACGGGTGGCACAGCGGTGTGTGGTGGGCTCATCGTGGGAGGAAACTTGTCAACAATAATTTTCATTTTTTGAGTCACCTTGAGGACAAGGTGAATGTCCCCGGGGGGAGTATTGATAGGTCTGTTATATAGTAGTAGTAGAGTTAGTAAATGTTTGTTATATTAGTTAAGGGTTAGTTAGTTGGTTGAATAGTTAGTTAGTCAAGTAACTATAAGGCATGTTGCCTATAAATAAGAAGGTAGTGGGATAGGAATAAGGGTCTTTTGTCAATTGTATACACTAGAGGGCCATTTGGCTTAGGAGAGGGTTGGATCTCTCAAATATCCAGCAAAACATTCATGTAATACTCCTATTTCGTTCAATATACCAGTTGGTTCCTATCACATAAATGCAATTCTAATTCTGATCTATAACATTTTAGTAAGGCCCTTAGCAATTCATGTTGAGATAATAAACAGCAAAATAGTTGGGAGCTAATAAAACAAAGCAAACCTGTACAAGGTATGTTCGATGTGGCTGCTTCAGTATGGTATATATTTGTGTGGGTAAATCCATAGCTAACATGTTGCCTCGAATCCAATAGTCAATAAATTGATCCCTACAATATAACAGGTAGGGGTATCAGTCCGACAGGGAGAAACACAAATGCAATGATATCTAATCTGTTAAACTTCTGTCTCTCTACAAAAGCCAGACATGATCTATTAAGATAAAAGACGTTTTTACATACAATAAGAATCATAATGAAAAAAATAACAGTGGAAAACTAAGGGTGATATACTCCCAAACTAAAATAACAACTACAGTTCCTCCCAAAATTAACAACGAAAATAACAAAAAATGCAAAAAAAAACTGTACGATAAAAGGAATCTTACAAGCACAATCAATCTTATGCCCAAATGATTTCTAGTAGGCAATGATTTTTGCTTCTTAATATACTTCATGAATTACAAACTAGTTAGTGGTATCAAATACATAACACTGACCGAGCAACTGGAAAATGACTTGAACAACAATAATAAATTTCACATCGGTAACCAAAACAAATTATCAACAGACAACAGTATATGCACCGCACATTCCTCCAGCTAGGCATATTAGAGTCCTACATGGAGCTTCCCAGAAGTATTACCAAGAACTTCCAACTTCAGTTGAGCAAATTCGCTTTTACATTGAATTCAAACATGTGAATCCACAAGATAGTCAAATCAACAAGGGTAGTATTTTCTCTGGGCTCAAGAAGCACACCTAACAAATTGCTATCCAAGATAAATGATATCACTATAACATAAGTGATGGCTTGAATTAAGGTAAAGATATTTTTCTTTCCTTCAAGGGAAAGGGTGGAACCAAACCCCATGAAGTATAACCCATTCAACCAGAAAGAGAACACTTTTCAACAGTTTATCTATCTGCAAACATCTGGCAGCCCTATTTTTCTTATTGTTTATATATCAAATGTAAAAGAAACAACATACTCCATATAAAAAAAATTTAAAAAAAAAAACTTATATATGTTTTTAGTCCCTCAATATATGGTAATTTGTCGTCTTTGCCCCCTCAAAGAGAATTTGTCTCATTTTGGTCCCCGTTTCTAAAGATGTGTCAACTTTGATGCCTTTAGCTAACAGTGTCAAACAGGGAACCTATGCAAAAGCTACCGAATCTTGGTTGTAGGTTACGAGTGCTTCGATGGTTGCAAGCAACGATTTCTAACACCGATATTCAATAGTTTCAAGGGATTAATTGACATATTTTCAAAAATGAGAGACCAAAGTAACACCAAAAAAGTTGGCGGACCAAAAGCAAGAAGTAAAATGTTATAGAGAGAAGCACACTTAAGCCTATAATAATATATTAAAGCTAAATTTAATAAAAACTCAGAAAGTTTCATCTGATGCAATGATCTAACTAGATGGAATAATCCAATAAGAAATTTGATACCTTGTTATGGTTCCTGTAAAATTGACATCAATCTTTTTGAAAAGAGCAGTGGAGAAAAATGAGGGAAGTTTGCATATCTCTTTCGTAACAGTCTTAAACTCTGAAATTAGGATACAAATTAATAACAAAAGTTGTAGAAAAAAATTAATCTTTATCCATTATAATGTCATAATTGAGAATATAGAATTGATAAACCCACAAATATCATGTTCTCACCATGTAATTGCAGGCCATCCAAATGGCCATAAAATCGGTTATCAATTTGAAACAGAAAATGCTCTTTCTTTTCGTTTGGTGGTGGAGGACCATTTTTGAAGTAGAACTGCAAGCACATTCAAAGTAATGCTAAATAACTGTAAAACAAGGAATTAATCCTTTCTACATATAACCAAAAGAAATTTGAGAAAAAGAACAAATAGTTAGTCAAGACAATGGCAAATACCTGAGGAATGACCTCCCTTACAGGTTCACTAATTACTTTTAGTGGAGAACGTAATGAAGAAGGGCTAGTTCTCTGTTTCATGGTAGTGAGGGGAACCAGATGAACTGCGTGGTGAAAGTGGTGGTGTACTACCGGCAGCAAACAAAGAAGGTAACGAGTTGCTTGAAAGAGCATTTGTATTTGCTGAGTTCTCAAGCACACCCAATGGAGCTCCAGCCTTTGCATCAGCAAGCAATGACTTAACCTGTGTAAAAATAATGCATCAAAGAAAAAATGAAGTTTGAGTGAAATATCATGAAATACAGCTATACAAATTAAAGAAACAAACAAGCATATAGCATTGAGAATATATTTACACTATTCAGGAGATAACTTATACCTATTATACAGCAATTTAAGGGTTTATAACAACTATTTAATATGGCTAAATAAATTGCCCTTTTCTGCTCTCAAGTGATTCTAACAAAAGATGTAGGTCCCGTTTGTTTAACTTTAAAAATAAGTGACTTTTTATATGAAATAATCTAGATGCTTTTTTTAGAGGTATATAAGTAAAGTAGAAGCTAATTTGTGCTTGCCTATATTCACAAAAATCATTTACTAATCTCCTGTCAAACTCAATAAAATCAAATTATTCTCAAAAGCTACTCTAAATAGCTTTTCATTATAATCAGATTTTTAGATTTTTTTTAGATTCTGAATATTTTCAAAACCTGAAACAAGCGCATAAAAAATTCTAAAAGGTGTGTATTAATTATAACCATTATGCTTAAAATTCTCATAAAATAATCCGTAACAAACGGGCACTTAGTCTATGAAATCAAAAATCACATCGCTTAAAATTGAGCCACAGGTAAATCATGCACGAGAGTTCAACCACTTCCACCACAATGCATAAGAGTGTTTAACAAAGGAAGTAGGGGGCAAGGGATGATCCCAGTCATCAAAAACTGAAAAAGAATATATTCAATATAAAGTATTTGTTTCAATAACTATGAAGGGAGTCTATTCTATCCTCTTTGTTCAGCCATTCTCCTCTAGAATCATCTTTGCTCTGTTCTCTATATTGCCCGCTTAATGAGTCTCCCCATTTTGTTTGTTGTCAGTAGTTCGAATAATGGCAAGTAAACCTGACTTAATTAACCTAACTATTCTGCAGTTTATTCAGTATCTTTTCATACATCTTCAATCACCATTGTCAACATATCTAATCTCACTATTCTGTTTAGTGTTCCTAATAATGGCAAGTGAATCCACTATTTTGCATTTTTTTAGTGTCTTTGTGTGTGTATTAATTATAACCATTATGATAACCATTAGCTTGCTTCCACAAACTGCCACGCGCCAGTAATAACATAGATATAACCATCTACAAGCTCCAAAGTATCAATAGAAGCTCAACATTGCAAGTTTTCTCCTCACATGATCTAGAAGGAAAGCATATTGGCAAAAACACTAATATTCCTGAAGTAGAACTTCTCTTTCAGGTGGTGATCAAAATGAACACAAAAGAACAGCTCTTTCATTCTTTGTCTACTATCAGAACGTGGAACAAATTAGAGTCATATGAGCATCCAAAGTAACGAATTTAAAGCACCAAACCTTTTCCAAGGTTAATCACTTTCTATGCCTAAAAAGTCACCTTTAAGGTGGAAAAGACTGCCACAACTCAAAAAATTAGCCAGAGCTCTGTTATTCAAAACATTAAATTGGAGACCACCTTTTTAATGGCTGAATGATTGGAGTCTTCAAGTTTATTCAAGGCATTAACCAGAAAACAGAAAGAGTCATTTATGATGTTTAAAATTGTAAAAGCAAAACTGGGTAGTAAAGTTTGAGATCAGACATCTCTATCCAGTGGCAATGAGCTCAAGGTTGGTATAATACACGTGAAAGCTACTTTAAAAGGAAGGGAAGAACAATCAGATTTCAAGTACAAAAAGAGCATACACAGAACAGCAGATAAATACAAACCTAGTTTTAGTTACAAATTACAATCCAATAGAATAGAAATGATAAGTCATTAACATTTTTTTTGACAAGGATAAGTCATTAGCATATGCAGGCATAAAACCTAATTACTATAGTGAGGATTTTCTTTTTCTTCTATAGAAGTTTTCTGTCTTTACGATTGTCTTGGTTTGTTCCTTTACGGTCACATTTTAGCTCAGTTTTGCTAATTGAAACCCCCCATCAGGAAACAAAAGGAATACGCTATTAATTAGGAGAAAAGAAAAATAGATTCCACACAGCTCTCTTTGCACCATCTCCATTAGTCAAGGGAATAAGGAAAATCATTCATCCATAGAAAAGTAAAACTGGTTCAGTTCAAAATTCAAATCAACTATGTAAGCGTGTACCAGGCGACAAGTATCTGGAAGTGAAAGCCACTGTGAGAATAGTTCATCTGCAACATAAGGACTCGATTTCAGTGCAAAAGGAGACACCTCGTGAAGCTGCAACATATCTGTGTCCAGAGACACCGACTTCCCATTTTCCTCTACATCCATCACAACTCAATTCTCCCTCTCATACACTTAACAACCCTAATAATTCAATCACAAACAAATTCACAGCTCTACAAAAACCCTAAACCTCACTTCTTCAATAATCACTGTGATTCCTCCCCTTATCCTTCTTCCACCAGCTGGGTGAGAAAAACCCAGTTATCAAGTTAGCAACTTTCAGCCATAAAGAATCATGGGTATCCACCAACTACGAGAGAAGAAGAACCCAAAGGGTCCTTGAAGAAAGCGAACACGACCCAGAATTGGAAATTCAAGGGAAATCAGAGATGGACGACAAAAAATGGTTTTTGCGGAAAATCAGAGATGGACGAGAAAAAATCGAGTGTGAAATAATTGATGAGAAAATGAAAAAATAAAATAAAGATAAAAAAATAAAAATAAAAAAGGAAAACCCGTGTTTGGTTTCGAGTTTTTTTTTTTTGAAAAAGAAATGAGAAAGAGGGAATGAAAATTGAAAGAAAACACAAGAACAGTAGAGAAAGTTTTATTTATCTGTTTTGTGTGTGCGCTGTGCACGCACCGTACCAACTGAAACTGCGGAGAGTTAGGTGAATGAGTGAGTGAGTGATTGGCCGATTGCAATTAGCAATTCAAAAGGCTTTCTTTACTTGGAGGAATAATTTTGAAACTTTTTATAGGTGGGAAAAAATAACAGAAAATAAACAGCTTTTGGAGTTTGATTTGGTCTGTCATTTACTTATTTTATTGTGTTTTTTGTGAACTGAAAATGGAGAATCTTATGATTACTTGTTTTTTTTTATAAGCCTTATGATTACTTGTAAAATGATAAGAAAAATAATTATTTTAAAATTTTATTTTGATTTTAAATAAAACATGCTTAAATAACAAATTTAAGAACTTTGAAAACTATCCACCGAAGGGATACTTTTTTTTTTTTTACAAATGCATCCAATCATATTCATATATATATATATATTAGACTAAAAAATGTCTCATTTAACTTAATCAAAGATCTCTAGTTCAAAATCAGTCATGCGTAAAATATTTTGAAATTTTAATCTCAAAAAAAAATTATTGAAATTTTAGTACCTATTTCTAGAAGTAAGCATCAATAATTGAAATATACATTTTAAACGCTTTCAATGTGCTTCAAAACAATCCAAAAGTATGGAATGCAAGGGGAAAAAGCGGGGAGGTATAAAGCTTTACATCTATCAGACAGATTGTTTGGAGTTGGTTCATTGTTAGGAAGGGGAGACATCGTGGAGCTTCATGGTCAGATTGAGTTACTAGTCCTATAGGCTGTTTAGGTTCAGTATAATGTTTCCTTGTTAGCGGGGTACTTTTTTTTCTCGGGCTTTTTTCTAATGGATTTTGACCAGTGAGGTTTTAACGAGACCCCCTTTAGTTCACTGGTGTAAGGGTTGGAGTGGTGTTAAGGTTGGAGTACAAGGGGGTACTCCTCATAATAAAATTGCTTATTAAAAAAACATAATACGAAACCTGCATTAAAAAGGGTACAAAACCTGAGAAGCATTTTTGCTTTTCCTTCTCTCCAGTAGAAAAACGGTGGATGTATTTATTACAAGTAGCCAGCCATATATTAACAAATTCCTAGAGTGACATAGTAAGTATCTCTTCACGAATGGTTCCATGCTGAAATATTCATGGAAGAACATCAGAAGAGCTATAACAGGAGTCCGCCAAAGAAGTTCCAATGATGGAAATTTACAGAGTAATCAACAAGGGTAGACATCTCAAAGGAAAAGTATCAGAACAGACTAAGACACAACAAGTCTACAGAACACATGTTTCTTCATTTCCTTTTTCCCGTGCCAATAGACAGGAGTTCAAAGCTCCTGAGTGTATCATCACGACCACCTCTAGTCCCAGACGCGCGAGTAAATGATGTTTTTGACTCCAAACCTGATTGAGTTCTCTGAGTAGTAGATAGTCTGCTACTGCTCAAGACCAGTCGACTGGAGCGATTTTCACTCAGCTCACCAGATGAGCTAGGTCGACTGCTTGATAAGACAGGCTTTTTTGAAGAACTGCCATTTCGAGAAGAGCTTCGAGGCCTCTCAGAATTAGCTTGCTGCAAAAAAAAACAAACTTAGTATTAGGTAACAAGCAGTCAACTTATCTCATAATGAAGTTTGAAAGTCACTAAGTCATACACACAAAATAATGACACGTGTACTAACCACTTCTTTGGAAGATGGCACATCATCTGAAGACCTGTTATGCCTGGAATGATCACCATGCAGACCAAGCCCAGAGCCATTCCTTCTTGCAAATGCCTCGACTGCTCCAGATAATCTATCCCGAGTCTCGGGTCCACCTGAAATACAGGCATAAAAAAATTGGTTGACGAAAGCCTTTTTCCATATGGCTTGTAGAACTGATGATGAAATAAAGCACATGGACATTAAAGCACAATATAACTTGAAGGATTATAAATATCAAGACAACTAAACTATTAATCAACATGTCAATTTTTTTAGAGAAAAAAAAAAGATTCCAGATCTTGCTGTAGCAGGAGGTAACCTGAAGGCCGTTCTATTCTCTCTCCTGATTGTCCTGGATTTATGACTGGTTTCCCACTTGGCTGTTGAAAATGCAGGGAAAAAAATTGATTAACACGAATCTTTGCTTTTGCTAGAAAGGCAATGGACACCACTCTTCAAAAATGAAGAACAGAACCATTAAGTACTCACCCGAGCTCGGGAACTGGATCCAATTTGTGGATACTTCAATATAGTCCAGTCAAACACATAATCAAACTGATAGCCTGTGAAAGAAACATTTTCTAAGCCTTCAAAGGAATTTCCAATGGGAAATAGTAAAGCATATATATACAAAGTTAACCTTCTCGAATGAATAGGTCCCGAAAGAGTCTCTTAAGATATGAATAATCAGGCTTATCTTCAAACCGCAATGATCGACAGTAATGGAAGTATGATGTAAATTCCAATGGAAATGGCTTGCACAAAACCTGTCTCAGAAACTCATAGAATAAATTCTTTGCAACGAATAAAATTGGAAATCATTTATTGCACTATAGATAGATAGAAATAATCCCAATTATTCTAATAATCAGAACATTCTCATAAAAGCTGCTTAGTAGTAGGTTGTAATACCTCTATTGGAGTAAGCATCTTCTTTTCACTTATTTTATCATATTTTTGTTTTTTAGTGCCAGCTCTCAAACCTTGCCAAGGGAGACTGAAAAATAATCACCCGAGTTAAAATACAATGAG
Source organism: Oxytropis ochrocephala (assembly GCA_020916435.1). NCBI lineage: Eukaryota > Viridiplantae > Streptophyta > Magnoliopsida > Fabales > Fabaceae > Oxytropis > Oxytropis ochrocephala. The sequence continues at coordinate 24,908,339 of CM037090.1, read as the reverse complement.
AAAAATTATAATAGAGATAAGAATCTTGCGATGCAATCTACCTTCCTCTCAAAAAGTACATGAGCACATAACCAAGTGATTCCAGATCATCTCTTCTGCTTTGTTCTGCAAGAATGATCAGAACGAGATATATTTTAAATTTACGTTCACTTTGAATCTAAAATTGTTAAGAAAACATATTGATTAGTAGCTGCAAAAAATAGCCTCACTCACCAACTCCCAGATGAGTATTAACACTTGCATACCGAGCAGTTCCAGTAAGGTTTTTGTTTTCCCTGTGAACAAAAGTATCATGACACGACCATTAACTAAACAAAAGGAGAGAAGTGAGTGGGACAAAATCATTAATTTTTATATTCAGAGATACATAAACAAGTTATGGGCTCAGAGGATGACACAAACGAGACGATTTACTTGTAAGTGCAGGCAGCAGGTGAAAGTTCAAGTTTTGGAATATTATTTTGAATGTTGGTTCAGGTTAAAAACTAGTAAAACTCAAGTGGCATGTTGTTAGGAAAATAACGGAGCTCTGTAACTAACTGTGTAGATGATAGGGGACCACATACCCAAAGAATGAAAATAGAACACACTACAGAGCCTGCCTAAATACAATATCAAATAAGGTACCTGTAAGGTATATGCTTGTGTGTCTGAAGGTCACGATACTTTTTTGCAAGGCCATAATCAATTACGTATACCTGCAATGTAAAAGAACAGAAATTTTTGACACAGAATTTCAGTTATTGATATTAAACAGTAGAAAGCGGAACATTAAGAAAAATCAGTTTAGCTTTTAAATACATGAAACGTGTCTAGAAGTAAGCAAACCCAGACACATTGCAAATTGACTTCTTTTTTCTCGACTTAGGTCTTACAAACCTGAGTACCTATGACATTGTTTGGGTCTGAACTTGTTTGGTAACCTTTATGCTTAACTTGGTTTCCAAGAATGGCTTATTATGACCTCACCTTAAGTTGATTAGGATAGTAAGTAGTTGGTTCTTAGGAAATACCAGGAGTACCAACTTCATTAAATTATTATTAAGAAAATATAGATGAATTAGATGTACAAAGAAGCCGGCACTGGTACAGTGAAAAAAATCAGACAAATGCTGAACGGTGCATGGATATTATTAAATGCTGAATTTTACAGCATTCAAGTTCTGAATATTACTACCTCTGGTTCATTTTATAAGAAACGAAAGGGTTCCTTTTTGCGGTCCTATTTATAAGAAACATAGACCTATTTTCAGTAGCATTAATTGCTAAATTTCATTTATACCCTTATTTTATAAAGCATATCAATGAGACACTGGCCAATTCCCCATGCAACTGGAGTAGTTTTTCAACATGAGAGTCGCTAAAGGACACCATGTTCAAACATTTAAAGTCGTGGGTATTTTTTGGAATAACATTTAATTTTAGATGGTTTGAATGCTTTTCCTTGATCATGATATAAATTTGTCACTTGTTTCTTATATAAACCTATCCAATGGCTACTGGACACTACAGATCAATAGGGATTGACAGCACAACAATGATGCTTTCATAATTCTACTAATTTGAATGAAAAGCTTTTGATCATAATCTTCATTTTAAATCACAACTGAAACAATGCAAGTGAGGAGCCACCCATAAACAACCAACCAGTAAGGCTGAATTTAAATAAATGCAGGATAGACAAATATACCTGATTTTCCTTACGGCCTAAGCCCATTAAAAAGTTGTCAGGCTTTATGTCACGGTGCAGGAAACCCCGGGAGTGCATGTACTCAACTCTGTTTATCTAGGTGGATCAAATTGGTCAAACGTAAAAATCCAGTAGGTTTCTATTAAAACTTAAAAGTATAATGTTAGTAAAATTAGAGTAATACTTACTAGCTGATCTGCAAGCATCAGAACTGTTTTCAGAGAGAATTTCCTATTGCAATAGTTAAACAAGTCTTCAAGACTTGGTCCGAGGAGGTCAATAGCCATGGCATTATAGTCACCCTCAACTCCAAACCATTTTAAATGGGGTATACCCGCTTCAAAAAATAAAAATTAAAGATGGACACAATAATTAGACAACCTCTAATTTTACTACCTGGTCGTCTTGCCTACAAGAAAAGAAGTTGAAGAATTATAAATCGAGAAGAGAAAGAAAAGAATGAAACTTACTTCCCCCCTGAAGAATCATGTACAATTTTGACTCATAGTGAAGTTGGGGATGCTTGGTCTTCACAGATTCCTAACAAACAAAGCAAGTGAATGGAAAAAGAATTGGTAATAGATCACCATGGAAACAGCTAACAAATTGTCCAAACTCAGGCTAAATGAATACAGAACAAAAAATCTGGATAGAGTTATGTTCTACAGGAACTCGACTTTAAGACATGAACCAGTTGTTTAAAAGGTCAAGCCAGAAAAAGAATATGCTGGCCCAACAAAGGTGGATTGATATTGAAGCATGAAACAGCATGTCAAATATTGTATTTGTATGCAAATCAAATATTACAATGTGATCTTTTTTTCTCTGTTTTCCACTTTTGCTAACAGATACAAATATACTCTAATAATCATAAAATATATACTTTGTGCCAAGACTCTAGGTAATGTTTCACAATCACCTAATCATAACAGATACAACCAAATAGCCTTAGTGGCATGCCTAATGGCTAATGTTTCATAAAAATAACTAGATACAAAACACTTCACTTCTACAGCAATAAAACCAATATATGCACTTGAGAAATAAAACATCAATAACTGATAAGGTGTGAAGTCAAATAGAAGTCAATAACTGCACTCACCAGCTTAACAGCGACTTCCTCTCCAGTTTGCACATTAACACCTGAAACACACAGAAGCATCAGAAAAACAAACGAGCTGAGAAGTCCAAACTATTCAAACTAAACAAGGCTGCTAATGCTACCAAAAAAAAATTGATAAGGTGCATACCCAAATAAAGCTCTCCAAATGATCCACTCCCAATCTTCCTCCCAAGCTTGAATTTTCCACCAACAATATGATCCATGATCACAAACCCAATCTCTATATCCTTGCTAATTACAAATCCACTCTACTACACACATCAATTGAAAAGAAAAGAAAATCCTTTTTGCCTATTCCGAGTGTCTCATCAACGATTAATCTTTGTTTCCAGCACAATCTCAGATCCAAAAAGATTTATCACGAACAGCGAGATCCGAAAGTATATTGAACAACTAAAAAATTCAGGCTATACAAATCCCGCACATCAAAAATCAAACTTTTGATCATGAAAATAAGATCAAGAGCTAGAATCTACAAAACCCTATCATGCACGTTAAAATCGAAGCAGAATCGTGATTTAGGGGTTACTCAAAGAAACCCCTTTTTCCTCTTTTTCGCAGAAAACAGCTAAAATAACGAAAAGGGTTTGACAAAAATGGGAGTAAGATTGAGTAGATAAACTCTACTTTGCTTTACAATAGTGAATAGTGTGAAAATTTTAATGGGTATAATTTTTTTGGATTGGAGGACACGGAGCGAGTTTTCGGAAAAGAAAGAAAGGGTGAGAGAGAAAGAGAAAATGGAAAGAGAAGAGAGAACAGGTGAGAGAAAGAGAAAGTAGTACACTTACGTATCGTAAATCAACTACTAGTACTACTATTGTAAAAAACACAAAAATAAATAAATAAATAAAATAAAATCAACTTTATCGTAAAAAAAAATAATAATAAATCAACTCGCATTCTTGAATGATCTTGAAAAGAATATGATCGTCTAATTCTAATACTATTTCTTACAGATGATGTGACATATCATGAAAACTAAAAGAAGAAATCAACTCGGTACAACGTAAAAGCATTCTTGAAATGAAGAACCATCGTCTAATTCTAATACTAATATTTCTTACATGATTTGACGTATCAGACAAAACAAAAAAAGATATAGAAACACTTTTGAAGAACGTCAAGAAGATGAGGGCGACTTCAATTCGCAAACCGTTGCACGGCTTGGTTTGTAGCTTGGAATATTGCAAGACGCCGAGTCACTATCGGATTTTCGCAGTTACTGCATTTGCAGCTTACGCCACAACCTCTTCTACTTCTATGGCATGAGCACATCATAGTTCGGCATCTTGTTGCTCTACACCCACACTTCAAAGGTGCTGCCACTTGTGCGGGTTCCGGCAATGCTGGTGGCTGTGGAGGTGGTGGCGGCTGTGGAGGTGGTGGCGGCTGTTCGAGCATCTTGAAAAGCAACAAATTAAGTGAGACGTAGTAGAACTCAACGGGAGAAAGTTATGATAGTTAGTTACAATGAGTGGTTATCAACTGCTTACTCTCATTATGCTGTTTATTTATTATTTATAAACTCAACTTAAGGTTAGTTAATAGTTTAGCGCCAAAAAAGTTTAGGAAATTTGTAGAATATATATATACTAGTTTTATGACCCCGTGCTTCGCACGGGCTCACCTTTACTAAATAATGGTATTTAATTTTTTTTACAAATTTGTAAATGAAATATAATTGAAGAGAGTCTTATTTTCGTTTGTTAAATTTGGGGAATATCATAAAAATTAATAATTATAACCGAATCAGTAAATGGTTAAACAATAGTGTTGGATGAAAAACACAAGAAAAATAGAAGCACACTCATACTAAGTTGAAAGAAGATGATATGTGATTTTATTGTAAATGTGGCTGAAGTTTTTGCGGGAGTAAATACTTGAAAATAAGTGACTCATTATTCTTGAACCAATTCAATTGCCAATAAATGTGGTTGCATGAATACAAAGAAGACAGTAAAATTATAAAGTGAAACACATGTGTATATACAGGGTTGGATGAAAACCACCAACAAAATAGAAGGCTTATAAAAAAACAACAAAATAGAATAATCCAGAGATAGTTGAAGAAATATGATGAGGGGTTATTTTGTAAATGTGATTGAAGTTCCCGTGAATAAAAATTTCCTTATGACTATCAATTCAATAAGAAGTCTATAAAATTTAAAAACTATATTGAAGTTGAACATCCATAGATAATAAGCAGAAAAAGTGTAAAGAATGTTAATAACTGTTAAATAGAGACTTAAAATAGAGAGACGATATTGATCACGCAGCTCGGCCAATGTTTGCCTACGTCTGCGACTACAGAGCAGCTGTAGTTCCGTCTTATTGATTGTATAATGTATGTTGAGTACAAGCACTAATGAGTTTAAATAGGCTACTCATATGTGTAAACCTAATGAGCTCAGTAAATGAGCCCAATACATATATAAATAAATCTACTATTTACAACATATCTCAACACTCCCCCTCAAGCTGGAGCATATAGATTGTAGGCATCCAACTTGTCACATATGTAAGTTATCATTGGTCCTCGAAGAGCTTTTGTGAAGATGTCTGCCAATTGATCATTAGAACCAACAAATGAAGTAGCAATGTCATAGGACACAATCACGAACAAAATGACAATCAATTTCAATGTGTTTGGTTCGTTCATGAAAGAGCTGGATTGGGACGCAATATGTAGAAGGTCGCTTGATTATCACAAATGAGACTCATATAGTGCCTATTTTACAAAAGCGCAACTCTTGAAGAAGATGTTTTGACCATGTGAGCTCTGAGTGGTAAGTGCCATAGCTCGATATTCAAACCTCGTATTTGGATCCGCAACAACATTTTGCTTTTTACTTTTCCATGAAATTAGATTTCCACCAATAAGAACACAATACCCGGATGTGGACCTTCTATCGAAGGGACAACCCACCCAATCAAGATCTGTGTAAGCAACAACATTTGAATCACCTCTATCGGTGTAAACAAGACCTTTTCCAGAGCTCCTTTGATGTACCTCAAGATTCTAAACCACAAAGATCCCAATGATCATCCAAAGGGAATTTAGAAATTGACTCACCACACTAACCGCGTATGAGATATCGGCCTCGTCATGGTCAAGTAATTCAACTTCCCAACTAGCCTCCTATACCTTCCCCGGATCCGAAAAGGACTCCCCGATCCGGTAGGATCTTGACATTAGGATCCATAGGAGAGTCAATTGGCTTGCAATCTAGCATGTCGGTTTCTTCTAAGATATCCAACGCATACTTTCTCACGAGAAATAGCAATCCCTGCCTTAGAATGAGCTACCTCAATGCCAAGAAAGTATCGTAACTTCCAAAGATCTTTGACCTGAAAGTGATGGACTAGATGTTGTTTAAGTCCTGCAATCCCATCATGATCATCACCTGTGATAACAATATCATCAACATAGACAACCAGATAAATACATTTGTGAGAGGAGAACTTATAAAAAACCGAGTGATCAGCTTCACTCCGAATCATGCCATAGTCTTGAACGACACTACTAAATCTCCCAAACCATGCTCGAGGGGATTGTTTAAGACCATACAAGGCTTTGTGAAGTCGACAGACATACCCACGACACTCCCCTTGAGCAACGAAACCAGGTGGTTGCTCTAGATAAACTTCTTCTTCTAGATCTCCGTGGAGAAATGCATTCTTGATGTCTAGTTGATACAATGGCCAATGTCGCATTGCAGCCATAGAAAGAAATAGACGAAGCGAAGCCATTTTAGCCACCGGTGAGAACGTATCAACGTAATCAAGACCAAAAACACGAGTATAGCCCTTAGCCACGAGGCGGGCTTTCGGGACGATCAATACTCCGTGCGGACCAACTTTGTGATGTATACCCAACGACATCCAACAATAGATTTACCAAGAGGAGGTGGCACAAGAGTCCATGTCTGGTTAGATTCTAAGGCTGTCATCTCATCAATCATAGCATGTCGCCAACCTGAATGAGAAAGAGCTTCTGTGTGACCGAGGAGGCGGTGATGGATGAAAAGAGCGGATACAAATGTATAATGTGAAGGTGATAAGCGGTGATAAGCGAGGAAATTATAAATAGGATGAGGGTTACGAGTGGGCGTGTACCTTTTACGCAATGCAACGGGAGGGTCATCGACTCGGTAGGCGGATCCGAGGAGTAGAGAGAAACCGGAGTAGGAGATGAGTCACTAGGATCTTCTCAGTAGGAGGTGGGTCGACGGGAGGGAGGCAGACACGACGCCGATAAGTTTGCAAGGGAGGACTAGGAGGACTAGAAAGTTCCATAGGAGAAGGGTGATCTATCTGATCAATATTGGGTGCGAGTGGAACTACTGGGACAAGGTCAGGAATAGGTAAAACTTGAGAGACAGACTCAGACTCAATGGGAGATGCAAAGAAGGGTGCATCTTCAAAGAAGGTGACATCAGCAGACATGTAGAAGCGATGTGTGGAGGGACAGTAGCATCGATACCCTTTTTGAACTCTTGAATATCCAAGGAAGACACACTTAACTGCACGAGCAGACAATTTATCAAGTCCCGGAGTAAGATCGTGAATAAAACAAGTGGACCCGAAGACTCGAGGAGAGATACGAAACAAGGGTTCATCAGGGAACAGTATGGAATGAGGAACCCGATTCTGGATAGCAGAGGATGGCATTCTATTAATCAAGTGACCTGCAGTGAGGACAGCATCCCCCCAAAACTTCAAAGGAACATTAGCATGAATAAGCAAAGTGCGTGCTGTTTCAATTATATGACGGTTCTTACGTTCAGCAATCCCATTTTGTTGTGGGGTATGGGGACAAGATGATTGATGTATAACACCATTTTCAACCATAAAAGAATTGAATGATGCAGAAAAATACTCTTTTGCATTATCACTGCGTAAAATACGAATAGAACAACCAAATTGATTTTTGATTTCCTTGAAGAAATTTTGAAAAACACAAAGAAGTTCAGATCTATCCTTAAGTAGGTAGATCCACGTACATCTAGAAAACTCATCAATAAAAGTGACAAAATATCTATGTCCTACAACTGAAGTGACTCGACTTGGTCCCCATACATCTGAGTGAACAACATCAAAAGGAGAACAAGCTTGTGACTGAGGACTGCTAGGGAAGGAAGAACGAACATGTTTCCCAAGTTGACAAGACTCACAATCTAAAGACTGCAGGTGAGATAAATGAGGAACCATAACTTTGAACTTCTTGAGACTTGGATGACCTAACCGACGATGAAGAAGACTTGGAGACTCTGTAGTAGAAGTGGAAGCAAGTGTAGATGAAGGTTGGATGGAAATTTGGAGGTAGTAAAGTCCATGTGACTCATATCTGTACCAATCGTCAAAAGCCGTACTCGGTCTTGTATAACAAAATAATCATCATCAAAAGTTACAGAACATTTTAGACGTCGAGTCAAACGACTAACTGAAATTAAATTAAATGGGCAATTGGGAACAAGAAGAACATTGTCAAGAGGTAAGGATGGAAGAGGAGTGGCTTCACCAATGCCACTAGCTTTAACTTTTGATCCGTCGGCAACAGTAATATAATGTGGGGTGTTAGGTTGGGATATTTTGGATAAAAGAGATGGATTACCAGCCACGCAATCGGAAGCTCCAGTGTCCATAATCCAGGAGTCAACAGGTGATGATTGAGAGAAACAGACTGTAGAATTACCAGAATGAGCAACTGTTGCCGATGATGAAGCTTGGGAAGCCTTATACTGTAGGAATGCCTTATACTCCTCATCAGAAACAACATTTTGTTTAGTATTTCTCTGTTCAGAATCATTAACCTGAGTCACATTTACTGGTTTCTCTGGAAAGCCATGAAGGGAGTAACACTTGTCTTCAGTATGACCAAGTCTCTTACAATAAGTGCACTGAGGACGTCCTCCAACACGACCTCCTCGACCACCTCCACGACTACGACCTCGTCCTCCACGACCTGCAAAATTTGAAGAAGAGCAGATGATTCTATGCCAGCCTGAGGTCCATTGCCCCCAGATCCAGATCCTTCCAAACCAAGAAGGCGTATAAGGCGTCTAATAAGATCCTCTGTAGAGGGAATATCTGATGCAGAAAGAATGTTGCTCCGTACTGATTCATACTTTTGATGAAGGCCATGAAGGACGTAAATCATGCACACATTATCCAGTTTCTCAAGCATCTTCTTCGAGTCATTGTCGGTCACAAGAAGCTTGAACTCGTTTACAGCTGATTGAGCTTTATTAACATAAGTCATGATGTTGTCTTCTGTCATTTGAAGAGTAGCTAAATTGTGAATAACACCATAGAGACGTTGGATATCGTTAGAATAGACATTCTTAGCCTTATGCCAAATATCATAACAAGTGGTGTATGAACGATAGTGAACCAACAAGGAGGGTTCAATGGTTTGCCACAAAAGAGAGACTAATTGACAATCAGCTTGTTCCCAATCTTCACGCAAATCTTTATCAATATCAGAAGAGTTCTTAGTGAGGTGGTCTAAGAGCCTTTGTCCCATAAACCACATTTGAACAGACGCCGACCAATTCAAATAATTATCACCATTGAGTTTCTCTGTTGTTATAGAGGGAGTACCGGAGAAAACATAGGACACAAGACTCTTACCTGAGGATCCAGATTTATTCTTTTCCTTTTCTAAACCTGAACTCATCTTTTATGTTGACAAGAGAACCAAGTGCTGTAGAAAGATGGTAAAATATATACGGAGACAGTAGAGAACACAGAAACAGTGCCAAAACGCAGAAACAGTAGCCAGAAAACACAATAACAGTTCAAAAAACCACAAAATAGAGAGCTAGCACTGAAATCGCGGACCCATCGACCAAACAAAGTACCAAAACGGAGAGAGAGAGGCGGCGAACACGACGGTGCAAGCGGCGCGAGCAGGCAGGCGGAGAGCAGAGGGTGGCGCGTGGGCTTCACGCGCCGGCGAGCCTCACGGTGTAGTAACGGAGCGTCGTCAGAAGTTTTCGGCGGCGGCGCTTGGTGGAGAGGCCGATCTGATGATGGCGGTTCAGATGGTATGACTTTCGCGAAGACCTAGTGGGCCGTTGAGTGAACTTCCAGCGGGACGGCCTAGGTTTTTTTTTTTTTTAGCGTAGCGTGCGGCTAGGGTTTTCGTGCCTACGGATCATAAGGTCATTGATACCATGTTAAATAGAGACTTAAAATAGAGAGATGATATTGATCACGCAGTTCGGCCAATGTTTGCCTACGTCTGCGACTACAGAGCAGCTGTAGTTCCGTCTTATTGATTGTATAATGTATGTTGAGTACAAGCACTAATGAGTTTAAATAGGCTACTCTATGTGTAAACCTAACAGGCCTGGTAAATGAGCCCAATACATATATAAATAAATCTACTATTTACAACATATCTCAACAATAACATAGTTCATACTCATCAAATGTAAATATAAAAATTATCACTTAGTTAGAAAGAAAAGAAGACAATACAATTAGAAAGTAAATGTATCATGCAAGGTTGAATGAAAACCACCAACAAAATAGAAGCATCCATAGATAGTTGAAACAATATGATGAGAGGTTCTTTTGTAAATGTAGTTGAAGTTCTCGTGAATAAAAATTATATGACTATCAGTTAAATAAGAAGCATTCATAGATAGTTTACAGAATATGATGAGGATTATATTGTAAATATGGCTGAAGTTCCCGCAAGTTAACCCATAGTTAGAAGAAGAAGAAGAAGAAGAAGAAGAAGAAGAAGAAGAAGAAGAAGAAGAAGAAGAAAAGAAGAAGAAGATAACACAATTAAAAAATGAAACACGTGGGTATCATTCAGGGTTGGATGAAAACCACCAACAAAATAGAAATAGCTATACAAAGTTGATGATTGGGGATTTTACTGTAAATGTGGCTGAAGTTCCTGCGAGAGCCAATACTGCAACGCGGCGTGCGAAAATAAAAGAAATATAATAATAATAATAATAATAATATAAATATTACTTTGAGTACGTCTAATAATATAAACATTAACTTATGACATATTAAATATTGCGAGACAAAAAACAACTCTCAGTAATGATGAATGTAACCAAACATGAAAGAGATGAGTTATTCTTATAATACGTAAATCCTAAAAAAATTAAAAAATTATAATTGTGATTTAGTAGTGACGGAACTAAATAGATTTGATAGAGATTTTAGGTTCAGAAAATGTAAGGAGAAGAAGTATAAAAATAAATAATTTTTTTAAAGGTTCAGTAAAATATGTTCTAAAAAATATAAAGATAAGAAGTATAAAAAAGAAATTATTTTTTTAAAACGCTGAAATTAGTAAAAAAATTGAGAAACAAACTTTAGGTATTTGAATAGTTAAAATATTTTTAAGCGTTAAAGTACCTCAAAACATGGTACTTAGCATCACACTTTACATATTTTGTTACGAAATTATTTGTTTTTCACCAAACTGGTTCTTGAGTAACAAACTTTGCATAATGGAACACTTAAAAAAAATATTCGAAAGTACACCAAAACATACTACTTAGCCTTTCAGTTTACGTATTTTGTTATGATATTACTAAATTTTTTCACCAAGTCGATTATTAAGGAACAAACTTCGCGTAATTGAATAGTTAAAATTTTTCGGAAGGCTAAAGTTCCCCAAAACACACTTTTAGCATCGCATTTTACGTATTTTGTGACGAAATTTTTCCACCAAACTGATTATTCTGAAACAAACATTGAGTTTTGAACATTTATAAACTCTAAAGTTCACCAAAACATAATACTTAACATATCAATCACCTTACGTATATTTTCTTACGAAATAGTTTTTTTCACTATGCCAGATATTGAGGAATGAACTTCACGTATTTGAACATCTAATTTTTTCAGGCTCTAAAACATCCATTAACATATAAAAAGAAAAAAAAAAGAAAAAAACATTGGAGTTTGAGCCAAAGTACTGATTGAAGCCACGGTACTCGCATATAATATAAACACTAATTTAGATATGCTTTTAATACCAATTGATCCAAAATGATCAAAATAGAGTCATAAATAAAAAAATTAGTTGCAGCAAATTAATACTACATTAATTTAAAAAGAAAAAAATATAAATTATTTAAAAAACATTAAAATATATAAAAAGTAAAAATATTGATTGAAAATAAAAAAGTAAAAGAAAAAAAATAGGAATTGGCGCGCATCCATGATCTAGTAGATTAATGCAAAATATATATATATATATATATATATATATATATATATATATATATATATATATATATATATATATATATATATATATATATATATATATATATTCATGTTTTTCAGTTTAAACTATCTGCAGAGTGTCCCAACACTTTCAAAGAAGGTGTAATATCCATTCGTCCCCATTGTGAGAATTGAACCCATGAGCAGGGTCAACTCCCGTGGCTTCATTAATTACTCTCTAACTATTTCAGAAAAATATGGTTCTAAAAAATATTAAAAAGTTTAAAAAGAAATTGATTTGGTAAATACTATTTATAATGAAACACTAAAAGGCGAGATTAAATTAAAATAAAAACACCAATTTAAGTATGTTTCTAATATATGTTTGTGCGAAATGACCAAAATAAGGTTAATAAAAAAAATGGGGTGTCAGGGTCGGTGGAAGTACTCATTAAAGAAACAAAAAAAGGGGGGGGGGGGTCGGGGTGACTCACAAAAAAATATATAAAATGAAATACAGATATAAAGAAAATAAGTAAAACATAAACTGATTTGTTAAAGTGGTTTAAGTATGCATCTAATTTTTTTGGTGCGAAATACCCAAATTAAGGGTCATTAAAAATAGAGGATCGACAGGAGTAATTACTAAGAAACAAATAGGGGGGGTGTCGAGGCGACTACTCAAAAAAAAAAAATATAAGAAGAAATGCAAATATAAGGGAAAAAGTATAAAAATAAATTGATTTTTTAATGTGGTGATTTGTATTTTACAAATTTTGACAAAAAATTATATTTTGTTACTATATTAGTTATTGAGGAACAAACTTCGCATATGGGAACAGTTAAACATTTTTTCGAAGGCTAAAGTACCCCCAATACACATTGCTTAGCATCTCACTCTATGTATTTTGTCACAAAATATTTTTTTTTTGTTACTAAGTAGTATTGAGGAACAAACTTCACGTATTTGAACATCTAAAATTTTGTTGGACTCTAACTTACCCCGTAACATACTGTTTAGCATCACACTCTACATACTTTATCACAGAATTATTATTATTTTTTACGAAATCAGTTATTGAGGAACGAACATAACGTATTTGAACATCTAATTTTTTGCTGGACTCTAAAGTACCCAAAACAAATTGTTTAGCAACAAAATTATTTTTTCTTTTTATCAAACTGGTTATTGAAGAACGAACTTCGCTTATTTGAACAATTGAATTATTTTCTGGACTCTAAAGTACCTTAGAACATATTGTTTAGTGTGGCACTTTGCATATATTGTTACAGAATTATTATTTGGTCACTAATTAAACCGATTATTGAGGAACGGACTTCACATATTTAAACATCTAAAATTTTTTCTAGACTCTGAAGTACCCTAAAACAAACTATTTAGCACCGCACTTTACGTATTTTATCGCGGTTATTTTTTATTTTCAAAAAACCGATTATTGAGGAACAAACTTCACGTATTTGAACAGTTACATTTTTTTCTATACTCTAAAGTACCCCAAAATACACTACTTAGCATTGTACTTTACGTATTTTGTCACGAACCTGTTTTTTCTTTTCATTAAATCGGTTATTGAGTAATGAACTTCCCGCATTTGAACAGTTAAATTTTTTTCTCGACTCTAAAATGCTCCAAAACACACTACTTAGTATCACACTTTAAGTATTTTGTTACAAAATTATTATCGAACCAATTATTAAGAAATGAACTTTACCCATTTGAACATCTAATTATTTTAAAATACCAAAATATATTAAATATTAAAAAGGAAAAAAAAAGTAAAGAAGCCTGCAGTTTGGCGCGCAATGCCAACTGTAGGACAATATTCGCTTATTATGTAGGATATATATATATATATATATATATATATATATATATATATATATATATATATATATATATATATATATATATATATATATACTAGTATCTATCACTCATCAATGCATTTGCAGTATACATATCATTTGAACTTATTTTGTAACATCTTGTGTAAAAACAATAAAAATTACATCTTAGTAATAAACTGACTAAAATATATTTAAATAAATATTTTGTAGTGAAAAACATTATTTGAATGAAAAAAATAAATTTAAATACTGTTCAAGTTCATTCATAAAAAGAACACGACAGCACCACGTGCGTATGCATAGGTATCCTACTAGTACCTCATATATAAAATCCACTCTTTTTGAAAATTCTCCAAATTTCTTATTCAAACATGTTAATTTGATTTGAAGCATTTGAAACACCCTCTTAAATTACATTACTCTCAAAAATGGCCTCATCCAAACACACTCTTAGAGAATTTGAAATAACACCTAAAATTGAAGAATTTGAAATTTCTCTCTTGCTAAAAATATTCTTTAAAAAAATATTGTTTTTTTTTGTCTCTCTCTCTCTCTCTCTAGAATGTATTCAACAAAAAAATATATAGCTTTTAGCAAAAAAAAATTGATTTTTTTTTTTGAAAATTTCTAAAAAATAAGTCCAGCAATTTAAAATCTAAATTATTTACATTTATATTTGTTTCTTAAAAAATATATTTGTTGATGATTTTGACCCCACAATAAATTATATAAAACTCGGTTGTTGAGGGGTCTAATCTGATAAAAGTAGGGGGCCAGTTTTAAGATTTGCACGGGCCCCTCAATTGTTTGTGACGGTCCCGATCCTATATATTATGGTTTGTTTCCTTCAATATTTAATAACACTCTGTTATAGCGAAAATTTTCAATTATTTAATATTGGATACCTGAAAATAGTCAATGAGACCAATGTCTTTTGGCTGAGTGTTGGTATGTATCAATTGTCCTCTTCAACTGATAATATATATTACAGTAACAGATGCTGAACGCATTCTAAGTGTCTCTTTTAATGCGTATTTTACACTCATCTTTTCCCTTGCACTAAGATAAGCTCTCTTCAGCAGAGTTGAATAAGTTGTAGGCAATGGTGATTGATGTTGGTTTAGGGAAATGTATTTGAACAGTTACATTTTTTTCTATACTCTAAAGTACCCCAAAATACACTACTTAGCATTGTACTTTACGTATTTTGTCACGAACCTGTTTTTTCTTTTCATTAAATCGGTTATTGAGTAATGAACTTCCCGCATTTGAACAGTTAAATTTTTTTCTCGACTCTAAAATGCTCCAAAACACACTACTTAGTATCACACTTTAAGTATTTTGTTACAAAATTATTATCGAACCAATTATTAAGAAATGAACTTTACCCATTTGAACATCTAATTATTTTAAAATACCAAAATATATTAAATATTAAAAAGGAAAAAAAAAGTAAAGAAGCCTGTGGTTTGGCGCGCAATGCCAATCTGTAGGACAATATTAATTATTATGTAGGATATATATATATATATATATATATATATATATATATATATATATATATATATATATATATACTAGTATCTATCACACCGTATACAATGCATGCAGTATACATATCATTTGAACTTATTTTGTAACATCTTGTGTAAAAACAATAAAAATTACATCTTAGTAATAAACTGACTAAAATATATTTAAATAAATATTTTGTAGTGAAAAACATTATTTGAATGAAAAAAATAAATTTAAATTTATATATATATACACATATATACATACATAAATTTAAATAGTTACATACTTAAAGAAGTTACATTTTTCCCTAACTAATCAGTCCCTATTAATAGATGTTTTAATCTATTTTAATATAGTTGATTAGTTTCCCCAATAAAACTTCTTTACTTATTATATTATTATGCTTGTTATATTATATTATATTACAATCAAAACATATACCCAAAACCAATCCCGTTTTCTATCAATATACTGAACTTGAAAAGTATATTTTTGTAACAAAGGAATTTAGATTATCTGCTTTTTTTTCTTTGAAGAAGAGATAGTAATTAGCCAATGGTACAAAATGAAGACGTTAATAAACAATTTTAATTAGTTAACAATATTTTAAAAGTAGGAGAACATAGGTACTTTAAATTTTATTTTTAATTCTAAATTTACATTTCATTATTATGCTCATTTTTATTTTTAATTTTCATCTCAAAATTTTAATTTCAATTCTAATTTCATCTTGAGTTTCGGATTTTAAATTTGCAATTTTTTTTAACTTTAACTCTAATCTGAATATTTTTAATTGATTATCTATTAATTTAATTAATTCTCAGTCGATTTTTAACTTTGCTGTAAAAACAAACTAAAAATTAGAATGTTTTAGTACTTATTTGCATCAAAGGCTAGCAAATAAGGAACACCAAAGTGCATTATCAATAGAAAAACATTCATTTTCTAATAAGTCTCTAGCCAAGGGAAAGTGATAGAAAGGAAACCGAAAAAGAGCGAAACATGGTCGTCATCCCCAGGTGTTCCTAACTATTTCTGATAATAGAGACGGTCAAGAACACAAGAACAATCTCGCGTAGGATGTAAAATTGTTCAACCCTTTCATTAGCCTCTTTGGGTGGATTATATAGTGATACAGATACTGCTAATAATTGGTAGCTGTTACAGAGTAATGATATTGGTTACATAATAATGAGTCAGTTACATTAAGTAGCGCCAGTTGATGGGTGGACCGGGTCTCCTAGGAAAGCCGACTACGGAAGACTTGGCCGAGTGTCTTGTTGAGTGCTTTAGCTAGTCTTCGGCGAGATCACGTCCAGTCCCTCAAGCCTTGCCTTGATCCCACTTGTACCAAGGTGATACTCGATGCCGGTCGTGAACACGTGCAAATTTAGCAAGTAAAATGTCTTTTCAGTACCCTTGCTACAACTATTAGAATAATAAAATTGAGAATTCCTTAAATGGAATATGTCGCCACATTGCAAGTAAATTCAAACTGAAAATGATTTCAACGACGGTTGAGTTCATCTCCTAAATGTTGCACAATTGTTTGTTCTTCCAATGTTCTACAAAAAAACATGATCATCAACTTCCAATAATCTATAGTCAGAAGAAATTAGTGCACCCAGTAGTGAAATATTTTTGCCTGAAAAAATAAATTAGAAAAATAAATCAAAAAGAGGAAAAAGAATAGCTATAAATTGAATGGAGTAGAGTGGGAATAAATATGAAAAAGAGCATGGTAATTTGTTTTAACTTTGAATGCAAGCATTTATAATAGATTAAATATATAATACATTTGTGTTCATCTCCTAGATGCTTCACCGTTGCTTGTTCTTCCAATATTCTAAAAAAAAAACATGAACACCACCTTCCAATATTCTAAAATAAGTACACCGAGTTGAGAATTTATTAATAGTAAAAAAATAAATTAGAAAAAAAAATTTAAAAGAGGAAAAATAATAGATATAAATCGAATGGAGTAGAGAGGGATGAAATAGTAAAAGAGCGTGGTAATTTGTTTCAACTTTGAATGCAATCAATTATTATAGATAAAATAGATAATAATTTTGTGTTAATCTCCTAGATGCTTCACGTTGTTTGTTCTTCCAATATTCTACAAAAAAACATGACCACCACCTTCCAATATTCAATAGTCAGAAGAAATAAGTGCACCATGTAGAGAAAAATTGTAACATCCCCAGTTTCATTAATTTCGAATTAAGAAATTAACGAGTGACTTATCATTCGAGTAATTATTAAGTCAAGTCTCGGATAGGAGTTTGTCGCGAAAGCAATGTTCAATTGCTAGATTACATGTGTTACTAGCACTCTTGTTTGAACTGTGTGTGATTGTTAGGATAAACATTGAGTTAAGTGGAAGTTTAAGTAAGAAGGGTGTTTGGTCTTTTCCACCTCATCTAAACTTTCAGCTCATAACCAAATTAACTAAATTAATGATTGATTATTTGATTGGGAATTGATAACTAAGTTATATGACTTGTGTGATTTATCGTGTGTATGATTGTGTTTGAGGGATTAAAAACGGGTTTAAGTGAAGATTAATAAGTCAAGGGAATTTTCGTCCTTTCCTATCCAAAATAATCTTCAGCTCATTAGGTTAAAGCAAACCATTCACCTCCCATTTCTCACCAACTCTGAAATTAAGAAATAGAAAAGAAAGAAAGGTAGCTTGAGAGAGAGAGAGGGGAGGCGTGAGTGAGAGGAAGAAGATGAGGGGGGATTTTCCTCAAAACTTGATGCCTGTGCTTCTTTTCTACCCCATTAAGGTCAGCTTCTTCTCCTCTAAACCCCAACACTCATTTCATCACCTACAATACTCCTCTTTTCATTTCATCATTAGAGGCACCTTTAAGCTCAAAGTTGGAGATTAATGGAGTTTTGGGTATGTGGTGGGTTGTATGTGGAAGTTGAAGTTAGATCGAGGTCCTTAGAAGTTCAAAGTTGATAGGGAAGCCTTTTTTCAGCTTACATTGTTGATTGAGAGCGAATTTGGAGGGTTTTAGCTGCTGGCTTTGCCTTAGAGTGGATGGGTTTTCGGTTTTGGAACGGTTGGTTAAGCTAGGAGCGATTTCGTGACTTCGGTTTGGGTGAACTTCAAGAAGTTTCGGTTTTTGTGTGATTTTCATCACACGAGGTGAGTTTTACTCACGTTTAGGGAATTTAAATGTTGTTTGTGTGTTTTGTTTGAAGAGTTTTCGAAATTTCGAGTTTCGTGAATTTTTGAGTCGAAAACGGTATTTTACGAAAATTACGTGTTTTCAAAACTTAGAACGAAACCATTATTTTGATTGTTGAATTGTTATGATTGGACTGAAATATGGTGATATAATATCTGTTTTGATGTTTGGATTGAGTTGGAAAAGGAACGGAATCGGATCGGAATGAGAATCAGAACGATATTCAAAGCAAAAACAGGCCCCTTATTGTCTCCGCCACGGGCGTGGCAGCCACCACGAGTACTCGTGTTGATTTGATTTGGCGATCTAAAAGCGCAACTATCACCACGGCCCGTGTTGCTTGCCACGGGTGGCCGTGTCAGAATTTGTTTGGCCCACTATTTTTCCACCGTTTCGATCTCAAACCGATTGTTTTTCATTCCTAATCCCTCCCTCAACATATGTATTGATGTAATAACCGTAATACAAGAAAAAGGCCTATGATTGAGTGTGATTGAGTGTGATTTTAAAGGAAATGCATGATGTTAAGGAATTGATGAAAAGCCGAATCTATTACTCGCGAGAGAGAACAAATGTTTTGATGTGTAAATGCTTCATTGGCGTATTATATTAGTTTATAAATGTGATAATATGATATAAAATCATATTATAGATTGAATTATGTTTTCGGTATATGAATTATATCGATTATGAGACGGCCCAATGCGGGTATGATATCTATAAATTATATCAATTATTGGTGACGACCCAAGAGGATAGTACACTAGGGAGAGGGAAGTCATGAGCCCTCGAGCTAGGCCCATATGAGGATGTTCACTGTGAGTGGATTGGGTTCACCGCAAACCGAAGAAAAGAAAAATGGTTTAAGGTGTTGTACTAGATTAATTAAGAGGATAGTGAAATAGTGAATAGCCATCAAGAATTGTGTTATGAACTATAGATAAGTAATTTATAATGTACATAGTCATCAAGAATTGGACTATTGCTAGTGATTGATTGTGTATTGTAATTAATATCGACTTATTAATAAATGGGCATACTTAGGTT
The DNA here is from genome assembly GCA_020916435.1 of Oxytropis ochrocephala. Classification (NCBI taxonomy): domain Eukaryota; kingdom Viridiplantae; phylum Streptophyta; class Magnoliopsida; order Fabales; family Fabaceae; genus Oxytropis; species Oxytropis ochrocephala. The sequence continues at coordinate 24,888,679 of CM037090.1, read as the reverse complement.
GGAAGGAAATTCTCAATGCTATTGACCAATTCGGCAAGGAATTGGGTGCGTCAAGGCGTACTTAGATTGAGAGGAAACTTCCAACGCTATTGATCAATTCGGCGAGGGATTGGGTGCGTCGTAAATAATCTTTTTGAAAGGAAAAATGTTTTATAAATGAACCAAGTGATAGGTAAGGGGTCACGGTAATGCTCACTGAGATATGTTATTTCACCCTATCATATGTTGTTGTTTTACAGAGAAACAAGGAAAGAAGAAGGTCGTATGACACAAGTAGGTGGCATGCTCGGATAGAAGATCGAAGATTTTAGTTCTTCCATTTGTGTTATGTTTTTCCTTGTATCTTTGTACCCGATTCATGACTTGAATTTATTTTAAGTTATGTAATCGTTTCTGCTATTCTTGTAAAGATGTAAATCTAAGCAGGAAATTTATCTCTGATGTATGCTAAACGGAACACTTTAGTATTTCTACTAGATAGAGATATTGAGGTGTTACAAAAATTATGACTGAAAAGCCAAATTAGAAAAAAATTCAAAAAGAGGATAAATAATAGCTACAAATTGAATGGAGTAGATAGGCCGTAAATAGGAAAGAGCATGGTAATTTGTTTTAACCTTGAATGCAAACGATTGTAGTAGATAAAAAAGATAATACCTTTGTGTTCATCTCCTAGATGCTTCACCATTGTTTGTTCTTCAAGTATTCTAAAAAAAAAACATGACCATCACCTTTCAATATTCCATAGTCACAAGAAATAAGTGCACCTAGTAGAGAAAAAATTATTACTAAAAAATAAATTAGGAAAAAAATTAAAAAAGAAAAAAGAATAGCTATAAATTGAATGGAGTAGAGAGGGAAGAAATAGGAAAAAGAGTATGGTAATTTGTTTTAATTTTAAAAGCAAGCGATTATAATAGATAAAACAGATAATAACCTTTGAATGGAGTAGAGAGTGAAGAAATAGGAAAAAGAGCATTGCAATTTGTGGATATGTTTTTAAAACATGTGCCATTTATGGATATTATCGAAGAGCAAACTGCACAAAATTTTATTTGAAATAAAAAGTTGTAATAATTTATGAGCCACATAGGAATCCTCACCTTTAATTTATCAAGATAACTTAATACAATGACCAACATCAACATGTACATCTCATCTTGAGGTAACTCGAGTTTTTCTACAACAAAATATATGACACATCCAAGAACATAATAACTTGTCTGAGTAAGTGCAATATTGCCACTATGACTATCACACCCCTGTATTGAGAATGAATCAAACAGTAAAAATGCTGTCATAAAAAAACTTAGAATGAGTAGTAAATCAAACTTTTGCGAGAATCTTGTCAAAAAATGATTAAAAATTATAGTCACCTGGTATGTGAAAAAATAGTAATAAAATTGAAGGAAAAAATAAGATAGGTACCCGTTCATTTTGGGCATACCTTCTGCTATCAGGCCAAACTTTACTCTTTTCTCATCCTCTATGATGCTTCTATGCAATCTAGAGGCAACGACACCGGCAATAGTACAAACAACATTCTACGAAAAAGAAGTGTCAAGAATTTCAAAAATAAATATCCGAGAAAAAATCACAAACTAAACACTCCGGTGAGTAGATCAAAAGGCGTGTCCTGACAAAAGCTAATTTGTAAATAAGCTACAACCAATAGACAAATCCATTTGCATTAGTAATTTAAAACATCGAACAAATAGACCCACCTTAATGGTTAAGAAAAAAATTCAACCGGACTTGCACAAATATTGTCGCAATAACGTTGAAGGGAATGTGGCTTCTAATCTCTAATATCAACCTCAATACAATCATGAAATCAAAGAAAAATCACAAATTACAAAAACGACAGAAAGAAAAAGTGAAATCACAGAGGAGGCAAAAAGAGGAAAAACAAAGAGCAATACCTCTTGATTAAGCATTTCTTTCCAATTTTGATCTCAAACTGTCCATCCTACCGTTCAAATTCAAAGAAATTATCTTAAAAAAAAAAAGCAATCAAATCAAAGGAGTTATGCATCTTAAAATATCATATAGCCAAAGTTATAACCATAAATGAGATATTTTAAAATTCAAAATACTGAAACCACTTTAGTCAATTAGTCAATTACCCATTATCATCCATTATTACCTATAATGGAACGTTCAAACCAATTCCATTATTTGAGCAAAAAAAATAATTCCCATTCCCATAATGAAACACGTTGCCAACATGAATGATAAATTTCAAAAATCAAATTTAAATGAAATTCTTCTAAAAACATTTCAACATGATTTGTGTTGTTCAAAAAAATATGCACCTGATAGAAACAATAGAGGAAATCATACAATTTGTTTACTAATGTTAATTCCACCAAGGGTGCGATTTTAAAGAAATGAATTTAATGCATAATTAACCAATATTGCCTTAATTACTAATATGCACAGTTATTTGATCCCATGATTTGAGGATGTATTAAGTAAATGTCTGGAGAAACGTATTGCCAGATATTTTTTTAATTTGATCAGAACACACTTATTTGATCCCATGATTTTTGCTTGCACAATTATTTGACCCCATGATTTTAGGATGCACAATTATTTGATCAGAACACACACTGTGTTTGCCTTGAGCTAATTTTCGGATTACATGTTGCTGCTTTATAGTCCATTAGGTACGTAGAGGGTTCATCCATTTAGCAGAACAACATGCATATAGTTTTTTTGGCAATAGCCACTAACCAACAAAAATAGGCATGAAAATTTGAAGAACATAATTTTATTTATCGGCTAAGATCTAATGAGATTGTAACATAAGTCTATTAAGATAAAAAAATATAGGAAATCTAGAACAATGACAGAAGCAAAATGTTAGTCAAGCATGAATTTTCTTTTAATCTTGTGTTAGGAAAACACTGATCATCCTAGAAAAGGCAAAAAGAAGAGAATATTATTCAAGAAGATCAAATAGAAGTGAATCGAAAATACCTCGCAAAATGTAAAAGGAGAGCAACACATAACCTTAAAGCAAAGGCCTACATGCTCCCGTTTGTTGTTTGCGTTGTACTTCCTCTCCAAATTTTATTCTTCATAGATTTTGCATAAAATAGATAAATGAAATATAAGGGAGTTAGTCCACAATATACGACTCAACTTTGAGTATCAAAGGTAAAACAAAAAGAAATGTCATTCCAACATTTAAGTATAGCAACACAAATCAATAACTATATGTAATACTCATGCACACTTTTGATAGATAGAAAGCTAATTCAATAAGTCCAAAATAATAGATTCTAAAAATGCAAAATAGCACCGGCATAAAAATGACCTCCAAATCTAAAAAAAAAAATTGACTTCCATTAAGAGGAAACCAAAAAACCTAAAAACACCATATTACATACAGTTTATTTCCTATCATTATAACATACAGTTTATAATGATAGGAAATAGCACCGGCATAAAAATGACCTCCAAATCTCAAAAAAAAAATTGACTTCCATCTTTGTAACATGTGTGCTGTTATGTGCCAGATCAAATTCTGATAACCTTTTCCTTATTTGAAATTTTTATGTTACTAATTGACTAATTGATCTATGCAAATGCTTGTATTTTGAAACCTGGCCTGTTGTTTTGATCTTTCACCTTCTGTGCTCCGGATCAGATGACCATGGGTGGTTATTCGGGTGAGTTATAAGGTCCACAAGTGATTATACTTGTGTACCGGTCCACAACCACTTTTTACCTGTTGTCATAGGTTTGCCGGTTTATATTACTTAAAATGCGTTATTACCAATGAACCCCATGACTCTTGAAAATTATAAAAAATACCCCCTTATTTTTTTTACAGCAACCCCTTTTTTCTCCTTGATCTGTTCACAAGGGGCAAGTGTGCATCTCCATCTTGCTCAAAGCCTCTCTCTTGGGAATTTCCGCTGATATTCTGGGAACTTTGGCTGGCACTTTGCACAGGTCAGCTTGGAAGCATCATGGGTTGCCCTTCTCTTATTTGGTTTTGTTTTTTTCTTATTGACAACACCTTTTATTTCAAGATCAAGGCCCTTGTTCAACAAAACTTCTCCAGGGCATTCAATAGTACTAGTTTCTAAGCGTTTAAATTTTGAATCTATTTTGAATTTAAATGCATCGGAATCCATTGTGAGATTTTCAGAACTGTTATCCTCCAATCTCCATGCTACCACTCAAAACCAAAGCAGATGAATCAAAATCATTACAGTCAGAAAGATCGGGTGAATTCCTAACACGTCCATTCCTTCTTATAGATGCACTTCGTGATGCATTAGTTTTTTGGCTAAAAGGTATTTTTAGTCCCTGCAAATGTCAAGAAAATCCAGTTTAGTCCCTGCAATTCCAAATTTTTTAAAATAGTCCCTGCAATTAGTAAACGTTACTACTTTAGTCTCTGCTACTACTTTAGTCTCTGCTGTTACTACTTTAGTCCCTGCAATTCCATTTAAAAGGTACTTTTAGTCCCTGCAAATGTCAAGAAAATCCAGTTTAGTCCCTCCTTTTTTAAGAGTAAAGTAACAGCAGAGACTAAAGTAGTAACGTTTACTAATTGCAGGGACTATTTTAAAAATTTTGGAATTGCAGGGACTAAACTGGATTTTATTGACATTTGCAGAGACTAAAAGTACCTTTTAGCCTAGTTTTTTTAGATAAGTCATGATGCATTAGTTGATGGGCAAATAGTCAATTTGGTCCCTGCAAAGTGTAACTCGTTGTCAATTTGGCCTCTGAATCAAGCGAAAATGCAAAATGGTCCCTGAAAGTGTAATCCGTCTGTCACGTTAGTCCCTCCAGTTAATGTGCGTCGTTAACTCTGTTAATCCATCTGTTACTGTCAGTTTAGTCCCTGAAAGATGTCACTTACTGTCAGTTTGGTCCCTGAAACATATACGTGAATTCGTTTTAGTCCATTGAATTTTAAGTTACTTCAGCAAAATTTTAAAATGGCTGATTAAGGACGACAATAGACTCAAGGACTACAAAGATCTATTGTAATTGGAAAATCGATGGTTAATATTTGTGACATTATTTGCTCCAAGAAAAACAATCAACATAACTTTGTATAATCATTTATCTATATTGAAATTAGATAGCAATTGTAATTTTTGATGTTAATTCAAAAGTTTCCACTGCTGTTGAACTTAATAAGTTACGGTTATTAATTCTAATTCCTATTTGTTTACAATGAATTTTATTTTATTTATTTCATAGATTAAAATAATATTTTTTAAAATATAAAAGTCATGTGGCATTTCAATGTGGCTTGCCACATAAGTTAATAGAAATCCACATCAGAGTTAATTTTGACGAATTAGGGAGGGGTTTTGATATTAGAAATTGATTTTAGGATATTCAACACATGAAATGATTTGATTCGGATTGAATCAATAAACACTTCTAATGATTAATGAAGGTAACAAATCAAAGTAAAAGAGAATATGAAACAACTGCAACGTCCTGTTAACTAGCCTAGCAAAGCCAAAACACAAATTGAGCCAAAACTAGTAAATTCTGGTTTAAAATTTTGCTGAAGTAACTTAAGATTCGAGGGACTAAAATGAATTCACGTATATGTTTCAGGGACCAAACTGACAGTAAGTGACATCTTTCAGGGACTAAACTGACAGTAACGGGCGGATTAACAACGACACACATTAACAGATGGATTGCACTTTCAACTAATAAAATACAACACTTTGCTTATTTAAAGTTTATAAATACAACACTTTCAACTTTTAATTTCTAACGTTTTTTTAAACTTAAATACTGATTTAACATATAAAAAAATTCTTTTTTTCCATTTTTTTTTTTTTGGTTTGGGCCAATTTTATAAATTTAACAATTTTGTAGGACCAATTGCGCAAAATGTGAAACATATGCTTAAAACCTATCCCACCTTTACCAAGTCTCAAATCTTGACCATCTAATAAATAACTAATATATCAATGACTCCATATTTCATGGGGACTGGTACACAAGTATAAGCACTTGTGGACCTTAAAATCCACCGTTTATTCGATTGTTCTTGAGCCCCGGGGGAAATGAGTTGGAATCCTCTCTATTTCTTCATTTCTCTATTTGGAGAGAGATAGACACGATATTCATGGTGGACCATAACATTAATGTTATAATAATAATAATAATAATAATTAATGCTATGGTTCACCATTAATTTTGTGTCTATATCTCTCCAAATGAAGTCCTCTATTTTTTTTTTAGAAATAGAGAGGATCTGTGGGAAATGATTCTACATGGTTTACCAAGGGAGCTCTTAAAAGGTTTGACTTTTAATATTTTGGTTTCATTATAGTGTTAAGTATAGCTTGAAAATTTGGTCAAAAAGAAATTATAGCTCGGAAATTGAACTGATTGATTATTGTTGCTATTATTGTAATTTGTATCCAAGGCACAGTGTTTTCTAAACACACTCAAAAATTAATAAAACTGAATAATAAAAATGGAGAATTTTCGAAATGAATAGATTTTATGAGGTATTTTAGTGAGACTAAGTTTAGGGAGTGTTTGGATAGAGTAATTGAAATTTCTAGGGAATTTGAAATTCTAGGATATTCAATTGCTTAAATTGAATTGCATTCATTTGTAAAATTATTTTTTTGGATAGAATTTATAAATTATTCATCCTTAAAATTCTTTGTTTGGAGAGAGAAATTAAAATTCTTTCACTTTACCCTAAGTCGAACGACATACGAGTTCAACGACCGACTGGGTCTATCCAGCGAATTGTGGGGGGGGGGGGGGTATCGACCTACCGAGGTTTTTTGGTCTAGACAACCAAAACAATTTTTTTATTATAATTTTTTAATCATAAAAATCCACACATAATATAATATAATAATATAAGTATATATCTTGAAATGAAAACTAGAACTGATACATACATATAAAATTTATAAATTACGAGACAAGTTAACTTTTTGTTTTTTAACAAACAGTAAGTCACTTTCTTTGAAAAAAACAAAAGAAAAATTGGGCAACGGAGTCCCTTAAGTAGGATTATTTATTTTTCTTTTTTTACAAAACTAAAGGATTATTAACTGATTAAATAATCTTACATTTATTTAGCTTTACGTAATTTATATTCTGCGAAAAACCAAAACCATATAATGGTGTTTAAAGAACATACAAACTGATTAATATTTAAAACACACATGACAAATATTTTTCACTAATACCTAAAAAAGGACAATTGTCACTGATATATAAAAAAGCACGGGATAAATATTTCTTATTGATAATCTACTATTCATCGTTTATACTATCTACTATAATTTACTAATCCACTAAAATAATCAATTGAAACTACGAGATAACTACAATGATATATAAAAAAACACGAGATAACTGCACTAATATATAAAAACACAGGATTATATTTGTCAATAATAATTAAAATTTGTGAAGACTACTATAAACCTAGCTACTATCTAAAAAACAAGAAGATTTAATGGCTATTCAAACTACTGATTAATATTTAAAACAAATATTTCTTATTGATAATCTACTATCTCCCTTTTACTATCTACTATAATCTACTAATTAACTAAAATAACAATTGAAACTATGGGATAACTGCACTGATATATAAAAAATACGAGAATTTGTCATTGATAATTAAAAATGACAAATAATTGTCACTAATACCTATGAAATGATTGCACTGATAATTTAAACATGTGATAACTGGACTGATAATTTAAAACACACGTGACAAATATTTGTCACTAATACCTAAAAAATGACAAATAATTGTCACTGATATATAAAAAACACGGGATAAATATTTCTTATTGATGATTTAATATCTATATTTTACTATCTACTGTAATCTACTAATAAACTCAAATAATCAATTGAGACTATGAGATAATTGCACTGATACATAAAAAACCCTGGATAACTTTACTGATATATAAAAAAATACGGGGATAACTGCACACACACACACACACACACACACACACACACATATATATATATATAAACACAGGATGACTGCACTGATATATAAAAAAACACGGGATAACAACACTGATATATAAAAAGACACTGCACTGATATATAAAAAAAACACGGGATAAATGCATAGATTGTTTTTAAATAATATTTTAACATTTTTAGATTTTAATATTTATCTATTTTTTATTTGATGCTTCTTTTTTATCTACTTTAATTTTGTCTTTATTTTCACGAGATAATGTTCAGACTATTTAAATACTGTCTAAGTTCATTCATAAAAAGAACACGACAGCACCACGTGCGTATGCATAGGTATCCTACTAGTACCTCATATATAAAATCCACTCTTTTTGAAAATTCTCCAAATTTCTTATTCAAACATGTTAATTTGATTTGAAGCATTTGAAACACCCTCTTAAATTACATTACTCTCAAAAATGGCCTCATCCAAACACACTCTTAGAGAATTTGAAATAACACCTAAAATTGAAGAATTTGAAATTTCTCTCTTGCTAAAAATATTCTTTAAAAAAATATTGTTTTTTTTTGTCTCTCTCTCTCTCTCTCTAGAATGTATTCAACAAAAAAATATATAGCTTTTAGTAAAAAAAAATTGATTTTTTTTTTTGAAAATTTCTAAAAAATAAGTCCAGCAATTTAAAATCTAAATTATTTACATTTATATTTGTTTCTTAAAAAATATATTTGTTGATGATTTTGACCCCACAATAAATTATATAAAACTCGGTTGTTGAGGGGTCTAATCTGATAAAAGTAGGGGGCCAGTTTTAAGATTTGCACGGGCCCCTCAATTGTTTGTGACGGTCCCGATCCTATATATTATGGTTTGTTTCCTTCAATATTTAATAACACTCTGTTATAGCGAAAATTTTCAATTATTTAATATTGGATACCTGAAAATAGTCAATGAGACCAATGTCTTTTGGCTGAGTGTTGGTATGTATCAATTGTCCTCTTCAACTGATAATATATATTACACGAGATGAGATCTTTGACGAACGATTCTAAGTGTCTCTTTTAATGCGTATTTTACACTCATCTTTTCCCTTGCACTAAGATAAGCTCTCTTCAGCAGAGTTGAATAAGTTGTAGGCAATGGTGATTGATGTTGGTTTAGGGAAATGTATGGAGATGAGAAGATGGAATAAATATTTGGATGTAATAAACACATTAAACTTTGATTTATTTTGGTCTTTAGTTTAATTAGTGGACTTTAATTTGTTTTACAATTATTGGAGCTTAAACATTGGTCATAAAAAATACAAAATCATTTTAATTATAATATCTACTACACTGTTTTACAAAAAATTAATAAACAAATTGTGGGGAAATTTTTTGTAATTGCATCAAAGTTATAGGGTCAAAGTATAAAACAAATGAAGTATGTGATTGTTTTTTTTAATTGAGGTAAAAACAGGTTAGATGGGCTATAGAAGGTCAAAATGCTAACCGGCAACGTAATAACCTTTCTTCTCTAACCTACGTAACGTGACCGATAAAGAGAGAACTCCACGCACAGAGCTACCACTTTTGGCGTTAACCCGCTGATCCGCTTTCATCCGTCCGCTTCCTTTGGCCTTCGGATTCTACTGTTTCGGGTGCAAATGTCTAACTTAGAGGAGGATACAATGATTCCACGGGATTCAAAGAGATTGAGACATGACCATGTTGAAACTGAAAAAGAAGACCTGCTTAGTGATTTACCCGATTGCGTTCTTTTTCACATATTGAATTTTTTGGGCGCGAAAGACCTAGTTAGAACTTGCATTTTGTCCACGAGATGGAAGCATCTCTGGAAACGTATTACCAATTTAATTTTGCTTTCATCGAACTTTTCAACTCTTGATATTTTTACCAAATTTGTGTCCGAGGTTTTATCACTTAGAGATGACTCAATATCGGTCATGATCCATCGATTTTTAACCATCCACATCCCATGGAGCTTCCCTTGCTCGAAAGGATTCTCGAAATATGCTATTTCACACAATATCCAACGATTAGGACTCACTCTTGATTGTGAGATTGAAAAAATTCCGTCTCCTATCTTTTCATGTCAGACATTAACACATCTTAGTCTTTATATTTCCCGTGAAGAGAGTGGGGGAACATTGTTTCCAAAATCTTTGAATTTCTGGCATTAAGCGGCTTGTATTTATGGGATTTTGCCTTTAGTCTTTGACAATGATGTTGCCGATCCCTTTTTGACTTTTAAGAAGTTGAATCATTTGCTCCTTTACCAATGTGATGTAAGGGACGGACTTACCCTCCGCATATCAAGCCCGAGGCTTGTCAAATTATCTATGTGTTGTCACTTTCGAAATTGGTTGAAGATTGTTGAGCTATGCACTCCTAGTCTTGATACATTTGTTTTTACTGGTGTTCCTTATGTGAGTAGATTCAAAGGGAGGAATCTATCTTCTGTTAAGCATGTGGATATTGATGCTGACCTTTATTCAATTTGTGCGGATCCTGCTTTTAATCTATTCAACTGGTTGCTAGATTTTGTTGGTATAAAATCATTGGTACTAAGCGCAAGTACTCTTCTCGTGTACTTTACACTTCCTTCTTTAGATTTGTTTTTTTCTTTAAATCTTAATTTTGTCGTCTAAAAATTGGCTTGGATTAAAGTAATCCTCTTCTCACTCATCCCTTGCTTGCTGCTTAGGTTCTATCCTTCATTCCTGATTTATTGAAGTCCAAACTCCCTTTCTTGAAGAACTTAAAGTCATTGAAAGTGCTTGACCAAGAACTTTCAAATCCATTATGCTGGATTCTTAGAGTTGCCAAGTTACGAAAAATCAAGTCAAAGAAAAAGCTTCCAAGCTAAAAAAAGAATTTAAAGCAAATTTTACACGGTCTCGCGCCTTACCCGATGGAATTGTGGACTTCTTGCTCCAAAACTCGCCATCCGCAAATGTTGACATCTTAGATCTTTCAAGGTGAGATATGCTTTCAACCTTTTAATGATGATAGATTGTTAATATCCGGTTTGATTTTAGCTTCATTCTCTGTTTGTTTTCCTTGGTCTTCTGAATGTAATGTATTGTGATTGTGATATATAAGTTAAAAGCCCTTGGTTAGAGATAAAATTGTACACATTTACTTCTGATTGTAATGTATTGTTGATTGTTGATTTTTCTACTATTTCCTACTAATCCGAACCACTATCTATCATGGTTATTGAGTGCAGAATTATTGAGTAACAACATAGGAATTCTTACAACTCATATTGGGCTTTAAAGTTCAAAATACAATGAAATATTATTCTTCCACACACACACACACACACGATGAAAGAGCACTGGGTCGGTATGTGGGCCTTGATTCTGCAGAGCCAAGGAGTGGAAGGTGCATGTCGGTAAGAGGAAAGATCGGAAAGAGAAGAATGTTGTTTCTGTCCGATTAATTTAGAGGCGTAACGTGGTTATAGTGAATATAGGGAAATGGATACAGTGTAGCCAATTATGTGTTTTTGTTGATCCTAAGAGAGAGAAATTATCTTTTTCTCTTGGGAGTTTTTGCTCTGGTATCACTTGTAAGTAGCTCAGAGCTCTAGCACACTATTTTCTAATACAATTACTACTATTATTCTCTCTAATCCTAACATCATACACGCAGATACCCATTCGTGAGGAGGAGCATGGACGTGACATCTTAAAGAAAAGCAACTTGATCTCGTTTAATGGATATATAGGAGCATAATGAGAGTATGTTCTTAAACTCTTTTGTGAACTTCCCTAACATACTTTGTATTTGAGATACATGCATCCATTTTGTTGATTCCTATGTAGTAAATAGCGTAGCGGCTGACTCCCAAAATGCTATTGCAGTGTAGTAGGCGTGTAAGCGGGTAGATGTATGACCGCTACGTTGAAGTCTAGGAAACAATACACCAAACTTATACACATATAAAAGCTAGAATATAAGAATACTCAAAATTAAAGACATATTCATAAGTAGTCATGAAAGTTCATTGCTACTAATACTCAAACATAACATAAAGCAAAATAGTAAATATGTTCTAGCCTCCAAGGCTCAAAATAACAAATCTAAAGCATTTAATTAAATACAAGTGCCGATTGTGCTGGTTGAGAATGATATGAAGCCATAGTAGAGAGACTAAAACAGATGAAGCTGTTGAGAAAACAAGGATGAAAGCCTCTGTAAAAACAGAGGAAGCAAGTTGTTGAAAATAGAATGAGAAGTTGTTGTTGGAGCCCGAGAGTGATGCGTTTAAAGATGACTTATAAAACACAAGGACATGTAACACAAGGACATGTTTTGTAGAAGAGGAACCATGAAGAAAACACGGAGAATTGAGAAGAGTGTGGGTTTCTGGTGATGGAGTAGTGCAGTAACGTTTCAATATTAGAATGGGGAAGAAGTCTAGGGTTAAAATAAATAAATAAATTTTGGTTAAAAAAAAGGGTTAACGTAAATTTACCCATTGTTAAGAAGACAGAAAAGCTTTTAAAGTAAATGTAAACAATTAAAAATCGAGGGTATTACTAACTTTTCTTGTTTTAAATAGAGGGCAATTTGGAAATTTTACGTCGAAATTTCTTGTTCCCCACCATCTTCGTGTCAACCCGCACCAGACCCTCATTGCACCCGCCTACAGGCTCTGTGATTCCATCGCTACACATGCATTGTTTTGCTTCATTTAAAGATTGACTTTATTTTTAATCTTCAAATTTCTCTCTTGAAATGTATGGAAGGGTATTTATGAATTCAACTAGGTCCAGTTCACTCAATGGTACCATATTCTTTTTTTATTACATAGAAACTCCTAAGCCCGAGAGAGATTACACAGAAATAACACGCGGACTAGAAACTCCTCTCAAATCATTATCAACTATATCTAGCAGCTTATTAGGTACTTGAGAAAAAAGCACCATAGAAATGAACTGATCAGACAGACGCCATTGCCGCCAAAGCATCGACACACTTGTTTGCCTCCCTATAAGAATGAGAAACATTCACCTCCCAACCTGTATCTTGCAACAACTCCTTAATTCTTTTCAGTTTCTTGGCTCCCTGTCTCATCATTGAGCAATTGATTGACCACACTTTTAGAGTCCGTCCATATTCACCTCCAATTTTGTAATGCCCCTACTCTTGGCTAATTTGAGACCCTCATAAACACCCCACAGCACTGCTACATAGCTGTTATAGTTGCCCAAATATTTTGAGAAGCCACCCCTTGAGAGCCTCGTAAAACTCCACCACAACCAGCAGTACCATTGTTAAAACTACTAGCACCATCAGTATGACAGATACTTGTTTAAGCAAATAGTTATTTTACTGATAAACCTCATCTAACACCAGTGACCAAGGATGCCATGTTCTTATAAAACTATCATCATGCACCACCTTATTTTTTCTCCAAATCCATAACATATGGCACGCTGTAGCCCAAACATTTGGCCAATCAAGCTCCGCACCTATCCCAAATTGTCCCAAAATATTCATTTGATTCCAATTATCAAGAGTACAATTGAAAAAGTTATCTCTGCAATCAGCCTTTAATATGTGCATTCAAACTACCATTGCTAGAGGACGAGTAGTTTCAACTGCAGCATCCTTGCAATTAACACAAAATGGCTCTCCAAGATGCATTGAAGCCTTTCTCTGGTTAGTCATAAGTCTGTCATGTTTTAATAACCAAACAAATTGCCTAGTTCTTTCCTTCACACCCAATTTCCACGCCATCCTCCAAATTCTTGATGATAGGAAATAATACTAGACGGAAATGAAGGAAAAGCCAACTAGAAGGTTGACAAGGCTTCCTCCAAAATTGATATTTCCAAAACAGCCATTTGTTTGTTGTAATACCCAAAGTAATTTTAATTACTTTGAGTATTATATGACTGAATTGAAATTATTATCACTTATTGATATTTGTTTTTGTTATGAATTAGAAATGATTGTGTGCATTTTTGTGGATAAATTCCTCTTGTGATATATGGATATGGAGAAGTTAGTGGGAGTTTGTATAGAGGAGAATTATGTAAATGTTATGTTAATTGTCAAGGTCTTCCTAGACTATATTACGTTGGAAAATGAGTTGATGGGAGTATGGGTTCTTAGACATTGTGGAAGTAATATTTCTAAAGTAATTTAATTACTCTACTTTTTCATTGTTGTGTTAAAGTAATTGTATGCCTTTTCTACTTTGTGGAAGAGGAGAGCTAAAAGGAATAACCCTATTGCCTACATTGAGCTACACTCCATGACTCTTCACCATCTTCTTTTCTACTTCTTCCTATAAGCTCAAATCACTCTAAAATCACCCACATTGTGTTGAGGTCTTTGAATTTCACCAACTTTGGATGCTAGGAAATGAAGTTTTAGTTCTTGTATATCAACTTGGGAGCTTGAGTTGGGGATTTTTGGGTTGCATGTCAGTTTAGGAGGTTCCTAAAGGTAATTTACAAGCTACATTGTAAGTTCAAGTAGCAAAGAAGGGAAGATTTGGAGCTGGAGTGGTTGTTTGTCTATAGGAGCTTGGGATTGTGCTTAGGATTCAAAACTCTTTGATTGCTTTTTAATTCAGTTACTCAAGATGAGTCCTATACCTCTTTTCTTTAAATTTCAAACATGAACTTTGATTTTCAGTATTGTAGAGGTTTAATTTCATGAATGCATGTTGATTGGATGGGTTTGCCTGCTGAAAATTTTGGTTGAAGATAAATTAAACAAATACTTATAAAGAAATTGGCGTGTTTGTGAGTTCTTCACCCCCATTGTTATGCATGTTGTTGAATAAATGTTAAGTTATGTTTTATGATTGACTAAATGGTTGAAATGCATGTTGATTGTTATGATATTGTTGCTGGAAATGCATTAGAGTGAATGTTTTTAGTTTGGGGTTCTTATGATTTGATTTGGGGTGAGAGGTTGGGTGTTGAATGCGGAAAAATTGGTGTTTCATTTGTGCGGGAGGGCATACGTGCAAACCACTCGGTAGCTCTATTGTCTCTTCACGCGTATGTTGCGCTTATGCGCAATTCACACGCGATAGCTACTGTCTCTTCGCGATTATGTTGCGCGCACACGTAACTCACTCGCACCCTACCACCTAAATATTTCCTAAACAGCTTTGATCATAACTTCTCAGATGCGTTGGAGAGCTAACGCGAAGATCTATATTTATAAGTGAATAATTGCAAGTATTTGGACTAATTTTCATTGATTGTAATGTGTTACGAGCTCACGGTTAAATGATTTTGGTGTTTTGAGTCAACTTTTCGAAAAAACGAGTGAGAAAACTACTTAGTACCTATATAAGTACACCTTAAATGAATTAATGAATAGATGGTGTACTTGGGATAGGTATCATGAACCAATCTCAAGGCTTGAAAGGGTTAGTTTAAGGACAATATTTTGAAGGTGGGTTCCCCATAGTGTATGTAGTAGCTTTTATATTATGTATAAGTCTACTTTGTTGGGGGGATGCATCATAGGTAAACAATAAAAGGTACCTAGCGTGTATTAGTAAGGAGTCTCGAAATGACTCATTGAGATTATGTAATCTCACTCCTCATATTTGTTGTTTTTCAGATAAGCGGGTGAAGGAAGGAAAGTATGCCTCAGTGAAGGAATCCAATTAGTGATGCATTTGCAAGTTTTTAAGTTGGCATATGTTTTGTGCTATTTTCAAGTTTAGAAACCTTTTGTGATTGTCTATGTTTAAGACATGAACTCAGTTGTATTAAGTTCAAGTACTTATGTTTTTGTATTTTGGATTAAGTTATGGGTCGAATCCAATAGGTAATTTTGGAATAAAGAGGGTTGATTTATGTTGAACCAAGTTTTATTACGAGTCAAAAATCCTATCATTTTGGGTCTATTAATTCAATTTATAAATGCGTACTTTGAATTATCTAAAAGGTAATTTTCCGAATTTTATTGTCGGCTAAAATCTAGGATGTTACATTCATTGCATTTGATCTTAATTGATTTCATTATGTCGTAGGGTATATAGCCTAATGCATGTTAATACATTTATATATCCATACTTTACATCAAATATAAAATATAAGAAAAATATTGGAATTATTATTTGTTATTTGATTATCCCAATGTGAAAATGAATTAAGAAACGAAATCTGGTACACAAGAAGACAATATTAGAAGGGGATTACTTTTCCCACTCCCCCTCCTACTCTTTCACACCCCTTAACAAATTTTATTCCAAAAATAACCTCGCGTGAAACGCTGTGAGGACGTGTTTAACGACGGTTCGAACGACCTTGTTCGAACAGGTTCGAATGACCTCGTTGAGCGGTGAAATTACGCACAAAAAGGGTGTGAAGTCAATATTTAACTCACGCGAACGATGTCGTTCGAACGTGTTCGAACAAGGTCATGCGAACAGGTTCGAATGACCTCGTTCGAACAGGTGAAATTACGCACGAGAGTGTGAAGTCAAAAATTAACACACTCGAACGATGTCATTCGAACCTGTTCGAAACCCCGTGTTCGAACACGTGAAATTTCTTGAAAAAAAAGACGTTTTGGCTGGTCTTTTGGTCAATTCACACCCTTATGGGGTGTGTTTTGAGTAGGAGGGGTGTGGGAAAAGTAATACCCTATTAGAAATCCTCCCATGTTTCTACATTAGGAAGTAGTACTTCAGCCACTATCACAAGTGAATTGGTTAGGCCATTGCTTTTCTCACACCCCCTCCTACTCTTTCACACCCCTTAACAAATTTTATTCCAAAAATAACATCGCGTGAAACGCTGAGTTCACGTGTTTAAAAGGCTATTGAACGACCTTGTTGAACGCGTTGAATGACCTCGTTGAGCGGTAAAATTATGCACAAGAGGTGTGAAGTCAATATTTAACACACTCGAGCGATGTCGTTCGAGCAGAGTTGAACAAGGTCATGCGAGCGAGTTCGCATGACCTCACTCAAACAGTGAAAACGCCCAAATAGAGTGTGAAGTCAAGATTTAACACACACGAGCGATGTCATTCGAACTCGTCGAAGGCACGTGTTCGAGCAGTGAAAATTCGTGAAAAAAAAGATGTTTTGGTTGGCTTTTTGGTCTTTTCACACCCTTGTGGGGTGTGTTTTGAGTAGGAGGGGGTGTGGGAAAAGCAAACGCCATTGGTTAATGCTGAATTGGATAATGCTGAATGAATCCTCCTCTACTGAATTTTATTGTTGAAAATTATACTTGATATCACCATTTATTTATGGGTTTGTGTCTAAGTATGTATGTAAAATATGGGCTAAATTATACTTTTGGTCATTTATCTTTGTTTTAGGTTTCACTTTGGTCCGTTATCTTTCTTTTTTGGTCCGTTTTGGTCCCTCATCTTTTATTTTCGTTTCATTTTGGTCCATGTCGTTAGTTTTTCAATAGTAATTAAAAAAGTTGTGTTTTTGTAATTGCTGTGTTAATTTTCAAAAATTTGGATTTTCTTTAATGTATATAAGATTATTTGTAGGTTTTCAACTCCACTTCAATGTTTGGCTGCGGGTGCAACTGTTGGATGGATTGAACTTAATTGATGATTTGCGTGGGGTGGGCAAGCATTGCAAAGGAAGACTAATAAATTCAAACTGTTGATTTGGGTCACTACCTGTTGGTGCATATGGTTGTCTCGTAACAACCATGTCTTTAGGGATGAGGAAGCCAATATTGATACAGTTTTCACTCGATTAAGAGCTTAACATGGAGCTGGTTTGTTTATATAAGAGGAGGCGATAGTTCTACTTTATCTATTTCATTGGTGGAATAATCCCCATATGTGTCTTAGCAATATATAATAAACTCTTGTTGATCGCCGATCGGGTTCGAGCACTCTTAGTGCTCCTTTAATGGAATTATTGTTTATCTAAAAAACTCCACTTCAATGTTTAGGAAAAATGAGTTTTTTTATTCAAAGAAAAAAAATTATTAACTTGAAGTTCGGCCGAAATGAAACTCATGTATTCACCAAATTCATAATAAATTGAGATTTTATTACATTTAACATACTTATGTTTTCATATTTACAAACTTCTTTTAATGTCAAAAAAAAAATACTATTTACAACTCTTTAAAATATAGTATTAGTCTCTTCCACGTTTTGTAAATTCATTTAAGTATAATTTTGCACATTGTTAGAATAAGTCTTTAGGATACAACTTTGTGAGTAGAATTGTGAGCCATTCAATGGAAGTATATGCTTTCAAATGGTGTAATATACTTTACCTCCATTGGACTCAGTGGCAAAAAATTTGGTTTTTTAATGTTACATAAATGTTGGTTTATCTTAATACAAAAAGGACAAAACTTAAGTGCATTTTCATAGATATGGTTGGTATTGTTCTCTAATCACATGGCGCACACATATCAATTGTTTATAGTATTGATCGATTATTTTTTGGTTATTTTTAAAAAATCGATACATGTATCATACTGTAATGTGATTGTAATTCAAAAACAACACAAATCACACCCATGAAATCACACCCAAGTTTTCCCCTTAAAAAATATAGTATGATAGAATTTCTCTTGCAGCTGCAAAAACTCACACCCCACAGTTATCCAGTTCATAGAATTTTGTTCCCTATATAAATTTGCAGCTCAATTTGGACTATTTAATATCTAATGTGACTTGTGGACATTGAGAGTTTAGGCTAAAAAAATTACATAATACACAAAAAACCATAGTATTTACGTTCATCATAGAAATTATTATGTATTTTTTATTTATTTATCAAACTTTTTTTGTCTAGAGATCTTTAACCCCACTCCAATATCCAGATGAATGAGGTTATCCAGATGAATGAGGTTCTGACTAATCCCGAGTTCGATTGGGAGATAAGTAAAACCTTACTACAATTTTTTCTATCTTGGAGATCGAACCTAGACACTAACCAAGCCCGTCCCTTTAGATGGAGTGTCTTAACCACTTTGCACCCATCCTTGAAATTTGGTACAATCAAACTTGTATCCTTTAGTCATGCAGACTATTAATATTTTTACTTAATGACTTTTCTAAGTATCATAGTAAAAGCAACTTGAATAGGATTTGATTTGTAAAAATGGGAGATAAAGTAATGTTAATAAAGAACAAAGAAAATGTAACCTTACAAACTTAATGTACTTGTAAAAGAATGTGAGGATAGAAAATCCTTGTCACTGTCAGTACTTGAGCAGTAACTTAATTACAAGATATATCTATATCTATCACATTGCAGCTTGATAAATAAGTTAACAAAAGAATAAACCTCAAGCCAAAAATGTAAAGAATATATACCCTTTGATTTGAGATTTTTCTAAATGGACAAATACCCCAGTCAACCCAAAACCAGAATCCTTTTAGAGGATAACTAACAAAAGAATGTAAGAAAGAGTAAAAACCATCAATATTCAACTTGGTATTTGGTAGTCCATCTAAAAGTCCTATAAAGTATTATTGGTTTAGATTATTGCGATTATTCACTCTTCTCAGGAACTTCCTGTTGAGTAGGTAAGTGTTTTAAGAGGCTCCCTTGAACAGTTTGATTGGCAGCCGTAGACAGTTCATCATCTGTAGCATGTAAGACAGTAAAGGTTTTCATCAATATTAAGCAACTGTTGCCTTAACAAGTAGCAGTAAGATTAAGATGTCTTTGTTCTTACCAAATAGAGTCTTAATCGACGGCCGTTTAGTTTTTGTGCTCTTCTTCTTCAATTCAGCTGATAAGGTAACACATAGTCAAATTATTTACGGAGATAAGCTGCAATGATGAATCAACTAGGAAACAGAGAATAAAAAACAGAATGCATAAACTACAAACCAATTCCAGGTAGTTGATCATCATTCACGATTTCATAGTTCTTGTATGTATAACCAACAAAGTTGACATCTTTAGATGACAGCATCTGCAGCAAATAACAAGTCAAAGTTACAAACTCAGATTTGAGAGAGCCCATTTCCTCATCAACAATTCAACAAAGAGGTACTTGTATTTGCATCTAAGTTAAAATAACTATCTTCAAACTAAAGATTTTATCAACAGAATGATGCAGGAAAACTCAAAGCGGGAACAAACCTTTCTCCATGGGCCTGATTTTGAGGAAGATTGAGTTTGGTTGTCCACCTACACATCATCAAGAGTGTGATACTGGTTTGCAATTGCAACAACAAAAAAACCTTTCATATCCTTGAAAATAAGCATATAATAATAAGAATGTACCTCTTGAACTTTTCAAAATTTTGAGTATCCAACTCATCATTGACCTCAGGAATAAAAGCAGCTTTCATTTGGTACAATTTATCCCATTCAATACCTTTGAACCATGGGTGAGCCTGGAAATAAAAGACCAGCCAGTTATTTTGTTAATATTCTACTGTAACCCAACAAAATTACAGAATTTAGAAGAGAGCAGACCAAAACACCTTTATTTCATCAGCCCCTTTGGTTCCAAGCCTCTGTTCCACATTGCATAGGAGTCTACTAATAAGATCCTTTGCCTCTGCTGATAGTTTAGCTTCCTCTGGAAATTTTAAATGAATTCTCCAATTTACTATCTGCAAATTTGAAGGTAGAAGATACAGTATGATCATAAATGAAAAAGATTAAAAGACAATCATAGACAGTAAAAGAAAGAAGATAAACATGTTGTAAGACTTCAATAGCTAATGTGTGTCATCTAGCTATAAACTATAAAATATCAGTACTGGTCAATGGGTCCAAATATATTTTGAGAATAACACGCTACACTAAGACGGACAATAATAGATCACGTCATTGGAATAGAAAGATGCAATTCTAAATATTTGTGCTATTACGAAAACAACTCCTCTTCTTTTTTTCAAACAAAGCCAATAATTTTAAGCCTTGCAGAACTATCCGGAGGCAAATATCAATGATAAAGTTGTAAAGAAAATTGTACTATATATTTGCATGCACTTAATATATAGCAATGTAGGCTTTCTCTAAGCAAAGGAACTACCAAAATTCAATGAACACAAAGTCCTACTCATATGTTCTAATCCTCAATCCATGCATCCTAATTCATCAACAGTTGATCTAGACATTACCTTTCTACAAGTCAACATTGGTTCATCTGAATAAAAGGGTGGATATCCCACAAGCATTTCGTACATTATAGCTCCCAAAGACCACCTGGAAGCATTAGCACAATCTCATCAGAATATATTTAAGGAATATGAAGTGTATAGAAACCATGAAAACTTGAAGGTAATTTTAAAAAGGAAAACTATAAAAACAGATTATATAATACCAATCACATTCCATGCCATATCCTTTCTTCAGTAGAACTTCAGGGGCAATATAGTCAGGTGTTCCTACTGTAGAATAGGCCTGCAGTGTTGCCAAGAAAGAAAAGTCTTATATGCTGTAAATGTTGAGTCACACCATATGATCATGAGTTTTTTTTTTTTGATAAATGGAAAACCTTGCAACAGATCATCTAGCACTTTAAAAATATAGAATAAGCATAGCTTTCTAGTAAATAGGGGGGAGAAGAGAAAGAACGGTTAGATTGAAGCTTCGTATTGAATAAAGCAGTCACGCCTGCTTTTTATATATATATATATATATATATATATATATATATATATATATATATATATATATATATATATATATTTGGTGTGACTTACAAGCATTCGCCTATTTTTTTGCCAATGCTGCAACTGCTCCTGCTGAGTCCTTTTAGGAGCCACGGACGTCCATTGCTCTGAAGGGCTCCACTTCTGTTGATTCCAGTAGAGAAGTCCTGTTCCTGGAGATTACTGCAGTCTAGTGGTTTGCATAACCCAAAATCTGATAATTTCATGTGACCATGTCTATCTAGCAGCAAGTTATCAGGCTTGATGTCTCTGGAAAGCATATCATATCATTAATAAAATAAGACCACTATAGGATTAGTATAATACATTTTACAATGTTACATTAATATTTACAGCTTGATCTTACCTGTGAATATAATTGTGTTTATGAATAGACTCTATAGCTAGGACAGTCTCCCAACATAGAACCTCGCCTCATCTTGTGTCAGTATATCCTTCCGCATGAGTAATGTCATCATATCACCACCAGGAAGATACTCCATTATTAGATATAAATAGTCTTCATCTTGAAAGGAACAATAAAGCTTTACAATATAATTGCTGTCAACTTCTGCAAGTAGGTTCCTCTCAGCTTTTACATGTTCAACCTAAACAAGGATATAAAAGTAACCGATGAGTACAACGAGACAATTCATTTTAATATTCAGAGGAAGCCGTGAAGGTTTCAGTACCTGGCCTCGTGAAGCATCTCTGATTTCTTAAGCTTCTTCATAGCATATACATGGCCAGTTGCCTTCTCTCGGCAGATTCTGACCTATATAAAAAAAATTGAGAAACATCTGATTAAAAACTCCAAATGAACTCAGAAAAGTAGAAAAATAAAATAAAATCATTACTAATACTATCATCACCCAAAGAGTCTATGCAATCAATACACTAGTCTCCAATCAGACATCCTAATAAAGCTCCAATAGATAGTCTATGATGGAAGCAAGAAACATGCAAAACAACGACCCAAGGTGATTTGCAAATGGAATAATTTAAAATTCATCATTAGACAATTTAAATAAAAGATGAGAGGTATAAATAAAAAATAAGTAAACAAATCATGAAAATGAAAAACATGGAAATAATCATAAGAGATGACCTTAGACACTAACATATTTATGATAGCATTATAATTGTGGGATCAAGATATTTGTTAGATATTTTAATAAGGTGAAAAGAAAACATATGGAAAAGGTCAGAAAGACAGTTTAATGAAAATAAAGGTAGACTATACCTCTCCAAATGCACCCTTCCCTATCATAGTCAGGGCTCAAAATCATCAGCCCCATCTTATGCCTCTGAAGGCGCATGTATTCCCTTTCCCTTTTCTCGAAATACATAAGCAAATTGTTCTGCTCTTCCTCAGAGACTTCAGAATCAGCCAACTTTTTTTCGATCATATCACGTCTGCAAGAATAATGTGTCTAGCCTTATTAAGAGCTTATAGCAATATCCATTTGTAGAAGCTATATACACTTAATCCATAACATCACATCAGACACAGTACAAGAAAATATATCAAGAACATTAGGCAAAATTATATTCAATGCCAAAGAATACTAGTCGGCAACTCAGTGACCTGGAGCAAGGAGCAAAGACATTAAAGAAAAGTCTTATTTATATTTCCTTAGAGATGACTATAAGCGTATTAAAACAACTATTTTACATGGTAAAAAAAATTCATCAGTTACACATTCACCATCAAAATGATCCAAAATATAAGTTGAAGTAAACATACCGTTCTTTTCGCTCCTGCAGGTCCTTCATCTGCTTCTTATAATGGTTTTCTATGTACTGCTTTGCAGCTGCAACCTTCTGTTTGGTCACATCTGAAGGAGCTTCTTCATTTGTCGGGGTTTTTGACCTTTCTCTTGCAATGCCTGCAGTTTCCGTGTTTTTGGAAGAATGCATTTTGTCCTTTGACATGCACTTACCAAACCAGCAACTATCCATCTTATAAAGCTGTTAACCCTGTTTGTTATATAGTCTATTTCACCAACCACTATACATTAAAAGTTTTCTCAACCAGAAATCTCGTTTTGCCAGCACCGAAATCAATGAGCCATTTTTCACCATAAGAATTGAAGGCACGTTAACTCTTACTTCTGTTCAAACAAGAAAATAAATAGCAACGAGTCAGTAAACTTAAGCATTAACAGGTTGGATACTTGGATTAGCTTATCTGAAGCAAAACATAACAAAAAGATAGATAATAAAAAGAAAATAGAGTATTTAAATCAAAAGGAAAAGGCAGGTAATAACAAGTGAAAATTAAAAACAAAAAATTAAGGGCGCATTGGGTGTTAGAATGAGGAATACAACATTATGGGGAAAAGGGTGATCATAAATAATCTAGTTTCAATAAGATAAATTGTCAAAGCAGGTAAGCAAATACAGCACTAATGCAATTAAACCTAAACATAGGATGATACACAAAAGTGGAACAATCTGCAAAAAAAAAAAAAAAAAAATTAGAAAATGCAAACCATTCTCTGAGATCCTCATTGTACAGCAAAATTAGACTTCAAAAATCTTGATCAAATTTGCAATGTTTGAATTGTGAAAACAACCGGAAACAAATCAATCAATTTCTGCTAAGGTCAAATCAAAACAACCTAATATCACAAATGAACTTGAGGTAAATTTTTAGATTTCCCCATTGCCTAAAACAACACAGAAACCATGGAATTCAAAGCTTCAGCACCTATCTCCAGTCCAAACAATGATCCCCGCATTCTCATCAAGCACACTCAATTTCACACAGTACAAGTCAAATCCCTCAAATGGGTAAACAGAAACACAATAAAATCACAATCTTGAACAACCCCACTGATCCCATAACCATCACCCAAAATTTCAAAAAAATTAACTTTCACTTCACTTTTCCCATTTTCTTACCAACCAAATACAAACCCAAAAAGTAAAAAACTGAACTGAAAATACCAACCTAGAAATCAAAATCAAACCACACTTTCACAAGCAAACAAACTTGATATTTGAATTGAAAAAGCAAAAGAGTGTTAGAGAAGAAAAAATTACCTGAAATTGAGAGGAATGGGCAAGTTGTGGAAGTGAAAGGAGTGAGTGAGAGTGAGAATGAGAATGAGAGAGAAAGAGAGTTTAGAGAGAGAGATTAAAGGGCCGAGATTATCGGTGTGAAGAAAGGAGGAAGAAGAGAGAGGATCACGTTGAGTTCACCATTCATTCCCTCGTTCGTTTACTCTTCTTTTTTATTTTATTTTTAAGAAACCAATTTATTTCCTATTTTTGATAACAAAGTTGGAAACTACTTCATTGTCTCTTTTTATTTTCTTTCTATTTTTCTAATAAAACCTCTACCTCTTTCCTTGTTTGTTGCCTTCAAATCTAATTAACTCTTTCTTTCTTTGTTGTTGTTATCAAATAATAACTAGATTTGTATGCACAGTCATTTTAGATAAGACTAAACCATTTTAGTTAGTTCCTGAAAATAATAAGTTAGCTTATTTGATTTCTAAGAAAAAAAGTTTAAATACAGTGTTCCACAATTTCAAGTAGGGGACGCGTTAGTCGTTATGTCTATTTACATCCAAAAATGTTTGTTAATGCTGATTAAAGAAAGATTTTTGGAGCACTTAATTTCCAATTCATTGTTGGAGCATGGAATAATAAAGAAACCCAATGAAGAGAAAGTTGGAACAAAAATGAAGTTTTGCGATGAATGAACGTCCCCATTCCTTCTAAGCATGGGGAATTGGTAAGAGCTAAAAGAAAATATTAAAAGAGAAATTCTGTTAAATTTCTCAAACCATGCAAGGGCACAAAATTGATCAATTACTTAATTCCATAACAAAACACAAGTTGCACCATCGCAAGCAAATGAGTAGGGTGAAGGTGCTCTAATGGAGCTTAGGGTTGGTTTGAAGGTTAAGATGACCCAAAGTTAAAGATGGAAGCTAGGGACTAATATGTCCCAAACGAGAAAGAGACCAAAATGGGCCAAAACTGTTTTTTTGTTTTTGCATAAAGGGGCAAAAATGACAAAAAATAATATTGCGTATTCACCAAATTACACGACGGAAATACTTACGGGCAACATTAGCATTTAACGATACACATCAAAGACGTTAACTTTCGGATGGATGAAGCTAAACAAAAGTACTAATGGAGCTTAGGGTCTCTAAGAGAAAATGAGGCCAAAAGCGAATCAAATATTTTTTCAATGACCTAAATAGAACTTTAGTCATTGGACGTTCCCTTTTAAATTATATTTATTAATACTTTCAATATATAATTATCAAACTTTTAGCAAATTATATTTATTTTGATTTTATATAGAAAGAACAAAGATAGACAGAAAACATGCAAACGAAAAAGATGAAAATAAATAAATAAATAGAAATCTATATATAATATAGTAAAGGAGATTTGCAGTCCTTTTTTGAGAAAATTTCAAGTGTCACTTATGAACCTTAAAAGTAAATTAATATGAAAATTAAATAATCATTACTTCCACTAAAATAAATAAATAAATTGTCATGTTCTTTAATTTGAAAAGACTTTCCATATTACATGTGTATTCTACAACCCATCACTATGAGTCTAATACCCAATTAAGGCTACAAAAAGAACTGTCCCTTTATTTTTAAACTTGATTGTTACAAATGATATATAACTTCATCAGCTTTTTCCAATTATTTTTAACTCACATTATTCATTATTGACATGACACTTTATTATTAACAATAGATATTTCATATCATTCGTATTCCATCAGTTCCTTATTTCAATTTATAGCCTTCCACTTTACTGTTCAATAATTATTATATTTATTTATATTGGTCAAAAATAAAAAAATAAAATCCTCACTAAGAGAATCGTACAAAATAAGAACAAAAATTTAAACCCAATTGTCCCTTCCATTTTTATCTAACTAAAACAATTCTTCTATGTAGCTTTCGGTTACCGTCCCAATTCTTCTATTGGCTGTTTCTAATATTGTCCCAAATGGTTTATTTTGAATTTTTTTCCCCTTACATCTCCATTCGGTTACCAAAGAAAATTAAAAATGAACCTTTGAGTTGTCCCAAAATATAACCAAAAACCACATTCACTAGCTATTATATCACTATTAATAATCAGAGTCTAGTTTAGGTAACTAAGTGATACCTAGGCCTTTAGTGATTATAACTAAAGGGATACATTAGTAACTTTCCATATAATTAATAAATAATCATTTGATTATTTTATTATTGCTACAAAATAGGCTAATTGATGGAAATAAGAAACTGCTACATAATTATGCCATAAAAGAAGGACAAAATTATTATATATAATTAATTAATTATTATAAAGAATATTTGATAGGACAAAACTACCCTCATATAATATCAACCATTGGATATAATTTAAGTAGTATATTTACCATCCAATGGCTAATAAAGATTTAGTTACTATCACTAAGCATAAGGCTTAGTGATGTAAATATAGTCTAATAATCACTAACCATTGAATTCTAAAAGCCACATTCCTACTCACTATATAAACTCTATCCATTCACACCCTACCTACCCACTCTTAGTTTCATTCCTTCCCTTCTATGTTGAGTTAGTAATGAGCTTGTTTTTGTTGGTCTCTAAGTTTGATTCAATTCATTCTTCCGACATGTCATTGGATCTTTGTTATTTGTTTGTGTGATGCTTCTCATGAAGAGAGTTAATTGTAAGCGATCAAATTAGTTGGAGGATTGATCTTCTTCAACAATATGTGATTATTGTATATTGTTCTTTATCAAATGTTTTTCATGGAGACTTCTATTGTAGGTGATTAAAATTATACACTTTTATAGGTTGTTTCTGTGAGTTACAAAAGTTCTTTGGTTGTAGATTTCTAGTGATTCTACATATTCCTAACAAAATATTGAGACAATTATAATAATAAATTTAGGGTTTCTGCATCTAAGAGAAGAGAAGAGAAGCGAAGGAAGAGCGGAGGCGAAAGCGACGGTGAACAACGTGTTAACGCGACAATATTTAAATTTGTTGAGTTGATAATGTAGTTGTGGGCGAAGGAGTAGCGGGGCGAAGATGAAGCACTCACAGAGGTGAAGGTAAACCTAAACCCTATCTTTATTACGACTCGTTAATTAGGGTTTATAAATCTTCTCTTTTTTGAGTTTCGTTTACGGTTTTGTTGAGTGCTGTTTGGGTTTTTATATGTTTAGGGTCTGTTTGTTGGTCATTGGCTATGAAGCCACGATACTCCAAAAATAATAACGTATTCGATACCGATACACACTCGATACTTCCCGATACGTACCCAAAGAGTATCCAGTGATTTATTAATTATTTTTAAAAAATATTTCACTCGATCTTTTGGATACTTTTTGATCTTACTTACCAACTAAGGATACTTACCGGATACATTTTCGATACTTCTTACATATTAGATACATTTTCGATTCTTCTCAGTCAATAATATTTTAGTTAGTAATTATCGTTTTCCTCAATATTTAATGTAACCTCTGCCACTGACTATTCAGATTATACGATTTCGGGTGGTCTCGGTTACTTGTCCACCCTTACTTTTTATGATTAGTCACTCATGCATAGGTGTGTCGGTTGTTCTTTTCCTTTCATTCACATATTTTGTGTGATTTTTAATCTATTTGGCGATTTCTTCATCTCTATAAAATCAATATTTACATTTTTCATCTTTGTTTATTCTATTTGTGTTTTTAATTAATTTTATTTTTATCATGTTTTTATATATTTAAATTTTAATTTAATTTTTATTAAAAATATCTAATAGTATCATATATTGATTTTCAAAATTTTCCCATATCTCTGTATCCATATCGTGTCGTATTCCATATCGTATCCCGTATCTGGGCTTCATTGGTCATTGGGTATAAGAGGACAATGTTGCTGGTAAATGTCATTGGGTATATGGGGACCATATTCGTATACTTTTGTGTCAATGGTCAAAGAACTAATGTTAAACTTTGTCACTTGGGGGGCCATTTTGAATTAAAAATGGCAATTTTGGGGACCCATATACACTTTACTTTGCTGTTCATTTTACAGGGATGAGTTTCCAAATTTTTATACATCATGGGGTCATTTTGAAACAGGGAAAATACTGGGTATAATGGAGGGTATACACATCCATACAAAGTAAATGATCTAGACAAATGGAGTTGTTTCGAGGCTGTGGGATTAATCAAAGACCTAGGGTACAAAAGGAATGGTTATAAGTCCTACTAGCTCCATGACCCGTCCTACGGGCCCGGGATTGCTAGTGTTTTTTTTTAATGAAGATAGGTTCATACTTGAGAATGGAGAGGTGTTATAATTTGTGCGTAAGTTAATGATGATAGGTGGAAAAACTTTGGAGATGTGATTATAAATTAGAAAGGAACAACATTGTTGCAACAATAAGCATTAACATTTTAGCGATTTTAGTGAGTCTATAAAGACTTGGGAGTACAATAGCATAGATGTAGTCTATATAGTTAAAAATTTATGTTGTAGGGAGGAAAAACATGGTTCTGATGGGTTAAAAGTGAATACAATTTCTTGAGATTTTTCTAGTCTAGATAATAAAGACATACTACATATTGTCTTGGTACAAAACCAAGTAGAAACAGTCAAGTAAAAATTCTTTCGAGTCTAAACTTATATCTGAAACAAATAGGAAGAAGGAATAATAATAAGAAACATGTTTAAAATAGTTCAAAAGCATAGACATTTGTTAATGAATATCAAGCGGTTTGGATATTTAAAGGCCAATGGCTATTGTTTTGATAGAAAGGTAAATACTACTGATTAATTATTTCTACCAAATTTCCTAATGATATCAACAAAAATAGTCAAAGAAGTCACCAATTTCCAATTTCAACAAATCTCCTACTCATGATTTTTTTCCTTTAACAAAGGACACCCATGTAGCTCTGTTATGTATTTTTCATCCTTGAATGTTATCTAAGAATTTTTTTGACTAAACAAATTCTAAATATTAGAAGGACATCACATTTAAAGACAAAAAAGTCACACATATTAGATCAAGTCATAACACAAGCAGTTTAAAGTTGGAGCATAAACAACGAGCGTAATCACACAGATTAGATGAAGTCATAACAAAATCAGTTTAAAGTTGTAAAATAAACAACAACCTATAATAACATTATCCATATTCATCAAATGTAACTATAAAAACTTAACCCATAATACCGTCTTACCGGTTCGATGGATTAGTCTCTAGAGTTGCGGTAGAGAATACCAGTTTATACCAAAAAAATGTACACATGAAAACTTAACTCATAATTAAAGAGAAAAGAATACAACATAATTAAAAAGTGAAACACGTACGTAGGTCTCATGCAGAGATTGATTTAAAAGTAAATATTAATTTAACTATGCTTCTAATACTTCTAGATGCGAAATTATCTAAATAAAGAAGAAAATACCAATTTGGATATCTAATTTTTTTCAATATTCTAAAGTACTCCAAAACACTATTATCTAGAATCACACTTTATGTATTTTGTCACCAAATTATTTTTCCATCAAATAGATTATTGGCAAGCGAAGTGTTTCAATAGTTAAAAATTTATGAATACTAAAGTAACCCAAAATCTGATTATCTAACATTTTGCGTTACGCGTTTTGATACAAAATAATGTTGTCCCCATCAAGTACACTAAAGCACACTATTTAGCATCCCACTTTAATATATAAAAATATATAAAAAATGTAGATTAGTCATCGGTAAAACTCTGTTGGGAGGATATAACCACACTGCAAACAAAACCAGAAGTACTCGTGGTCGATAACTTCTCCGGTGTACATTAGTCATCGATAAAGTCGATGAAAGCGGCACACTAAAAGATGGTAACAAAAAAAAGTAAAAGAAAGAAAGAAAAAAAAAACCAAAGCTTAAAAAAAATGGACCAAAAAATTAAAACCCAATTGCCCAAAAAATTATTCCCCCCAAAATTGGATGTCTAGCTTGACATTTCCGGCTTCCATCATCTCTTCCAAAGTTATGTTCCAATATATTTTTGTCATTTATCCCCACACTTTTTTTTTAATTGAAAAAAAAAAGAGACCTGTTATCCTGAAATATAAATAATTAATTGTTCCGATGGAACATATATATACACATTGGAATAAAAGCACGTAGAAATAATGAGTTTGTGAAGATTAAATGTTAATATTTGTTGAAGACATGCATATGTGATACACAACAGAATCAAAGAATATCTTAGGCCAAGTAAAAATTCTTTCAGCCTAAACTTAGATATGAAACAAATAGGAAGAAGGAATAATAATAAGAAGTATGTTTAAAATAGTTCAAAAGCATAGAAATTTGTTAATGAATATCCGGCAGTTTGAATATTTAAAAGCCAAGGGCTATTGTTTTAGTAGAAAGGTAAGTACTACATTTAATTATTTCTACAGATTTCCTAATGATATCAACAAAAAGCAGTCAAAAGGAGTCACCAATTTCCAATTTAGCCAAATCTCCTACTCATGCTTTTTTCCCTTAACAAAGGACACCATGTGGCTCTGTTATGTATTTTTCATCTTTTGAATGTTTGGCGAAAGCGTAATGTGCACACATCAAACAAAATCTAAGTATTTTTTGACTAAACAAATTCTAAATATTAGAAGGACATCACATTTAAAGACAAAAGTCACACATATTAGATCAAGTCATAACACAAAGCGAGTTTAAAATTGGAGCATAAACAACGGCCTAATCACAGCATTAGATGAAATCATAACAAAATCGATTTAAAGTTGTAAAATAAACAACAACCTATAATAAAAAAATAGATTCTTGTGAGCAGCGTATTTGAATAGATAAAAAAATTTAATACTAAAGTAACCCAAAATATACTATCTAACATTTCACGTTACACATTTTGTTACAAAATAATTTAGTCCCCATCAAGTACACTAAAGCACACTATTTAGCATCCAACTTTAAAATATAAAAAAAATGTAGATTAGTCATTGGTAAAACTCTGTTGGGATGATATAACCACACACGCTAACAAAATCGAGTACTCGTGGGCAGCCAACTTCCCCGATGTACATTAGTCATCGATAAAGCCGATTAAAACGGCACACTAATAAGATGGTAACAAAAAAAAGTAAAAGAAAGAAAGAAAGAAAAAACAAAACTTTAAAAAAAAATAGACCAAAAAAATGAAACCCAATTTCTTGATGCGAAATTATCTAAATAAAGAAGAAAATACCAATTTGGACATGTAATTTTTTTAAGATTCTAAAGTACCCCAAAACACACTTCCTAGAATCATACTTTATGTATTTTGGTACCAAATTGTTTTTCCATCAAATAGATTCTTGTGAGCAGCGTATTTGAATAGATAAAAAAATTAATACTAAAGTAACCCAAAATATACTATCTAACATTTCACGTTACGCATTTTGTTACAAAATAATTTAGTCCCCATCAAGTACACTAAAGCACACTATTTAGCATCCAGCTTTAAATATAAAAATATAAAAAAAATGTAGATTAGTCATCGGTAAAACTCTGTTGGGAGGATATAACCACACACGCCAACAAAACCGAATACTCGTGGGCAACCAACTTCCCCGATGTACATTAGTCATCGATAAAGCCGATGAAAACGACACACTAATAAGATGGTAAAAAAAGTAAAAGAAAGAAAGAAAAAAAACAAAACTTAAAAAAAAATGAACAAAAAAAATGAAACCCAATTGCCCAAAAAATTATTCCCCCCAAATTGGATGCCAATTTGCAATTCATGCCAAGCCGCATAAGAGTTTAAGATGTTGCGGTGGATGTCTGATGGAGTTGCATATGTGGGTGGTTATAAGGCCTTTAGGGCAGATAAGGATGCCATTAATGTTGTCGAGTTTGCATTAAAGTACAAGTGTGATATACACCTATATAGAGAGTTTGGATGATGAGCATGTTACTACAACAGATCTAGTAGATGGGCAGCGTTTTTTTTCATCTATGGCGCGCTTTTAGTGGCTCTTTGAGCGTGTGTTGGCTATTCACTCCAACAATGGGCGGCGCTTCCTAAAAAGCGCCACCCATTGCAAAACACGTCCTCCCAGATACTTAGCGCTTTTTAAAAAGCGCTGAATATATCCAAAGCGTCCTCCCAGATACTTAGCGCTTTTTAAAAAGCGCTGAATATTACCTTATCTGTGGCGCTTCATTAAAAGCGGCTGAATATTGCCTATTTGTGTTACTAAATACCCAGTAGCTTTATTAAAAGCGTTTGAATAATGCCTATTTTGTTACTAAATACCAGTAACTTCATAAAAAGTATTGAATATTATCAAAAAAAAATTTAAATTTTTTACATTTTGTGTGTTTTCCTTTTTATATTTACAAATTACTTATGCACCAATCCAATCAATACATATGAGAATCAAATTGCTAAGAGGAACCCAAATTACATATAATGAAACAAATTACATAAGAGGAACCAAAACAAAATAGCTAAGAAGTTTCATTATCTAATTCATATGTATCCAAAACAAGCTATCAAGTTACAATATTATGAACCAAAAAGTAGCTAGGCTAACTTATATGTATCCAAATGAAACTTTAAAAAAAAGCAGGAGACATAAGCGCACCATTCTCCCTAAGCTCAAACCAATCTGCTCAGCGAGTATATATCTGCTTTGACAATCGCTAAAATCTGAAATTATATAAATAAATAAAATTAGAATTGAAATGGTTAAATATTGGAAAGAACCACTATTAAATCGAAATCATATAAAAATATATTATAAGTAGATACCTGACGGGGGATAGTCGTTTTCTTTTGGGTAATAATATCCTTCATATATTTCATGACGTAATACCCACAATCAATGTTATTGAATTGTTTAGGACACTACAAAACATAAGATTAGTTAATTGTTAAATTGAGTTGAATACAGTTTTTTGACAAAATAATGTAATGTATAAGTTAGAAACTTACAATTATTGGTAATCATTTGACCGTTAATTTATCCACTCCCCAATATGTCCTTAAAGCGCCGAATAGAATGTCATATAACTATGTTAATAACAATATATACATATATAAGTAAAAGTAAGAAATATGCAGAATGACACAAAATAAACACACTGTTAAAAAGCTCCACAAACTCCATGTGGTTTTGTAATGATTTTGAAGTGAGTCAAGGTAATACACGGTTTTTTCCTAGGATTAATTGCAAACAAAACCCAATGTCTCCTACAAAATAAATTTACGAATAAGTAATTGACTACTATTAAAAAATGCATGTTATATAAGAATTAATGAGTAAAAATTCTTACCCTAGATTAGCAGGTGCTAGAAGTAAGGCATCATGACTTCTATTTTGAGCTTCATTGAAGCGCTCATTTGACATAAGTTTGAGCAATGACTGGTTTTGTTCCACTGAAGTGATTCATAATTTGTGAAATTTGGATTCACTTGATGAAATGTTGTACTTTAGGACACAAGAACAAATATCTATGTGTATGCATTGGAAGGGACCACAATGTCCTAAATACAAGTACCTACATTTAGATATATAATAATATATATATATATATATATATATATATATAAATTAAATTAACGATATAATAAAATAAAATCGACAATGTCAAATAATAAATTACATAGTACCGGACATATATATTCATAACAATACCAGGTTGCCTCATCCAGAATCACATACACCACGGATATCCTCACGTCCAGGCTATTTGAGGACCGCTAGCTCAAAAACTTCTTCATCAAAATTTATGATAAGGACTTTCTCCTTCATCATGTATTTCTCGTCTGTGTCGGCTGACCAATATTCATATAAGCTTCACTAATGGAAGAGGAAGAGGCGGGTTGAGACCTGATTGGAGAAGGGGAGGGATGAGTCACTTGGCGAGAAGAGGAGGGCGTCAGTCACTTTTGGAGGAGAGGCGGTGTGTGAAACTTCTACACAAGGGTGGTGAGACACTTTTGTAGAAGGGTGGATCGAGACACTTTCTTGCCAATAGATATTTCCTTGCCAACACTTTTCAAAGGAGACCTTTTCTTCTTAGGTAGACACTTTCTTAGATTTTTCATTTTGGCGCATCTATGTATAAACAAAAATAATTACTTAGTTAGCACAAATTATATGACAAAAACTATAATTAGTTAGTTACAAATATATTGTCACTTACAGCGACAAGATCGATGGCCATGCCACAAAGGTACCAAGCGCTTGTGACACCGTCGATATATCAATCTTGTCAATCGGAGCGAGGCAATGGTGCATCCTCACTAATTGGTACCCATGACTCGACTACAACATGATTTGGAGGTAGGGGTAAATTGTGCATCAAGGACCCGATTCGTTACATGTGAAGCCCCTAATTGGTACCGCAACTACGACTCTAACATGATTTGGAGGTAGGGGTAAATTGTGCATCAAGGACCCGATTCGTTACATGTGAAGCCAATTGCAACCATTTCATGTGGGTTTGAGATATACAATTCACACTCACACTCATTGTTGTCCTAAAACAATTATAAACCACAAAATAATAAAGACATTATTTGATTTGATTATATATATATATATATATATATATATGTACAATAAATCAATTATAAACCACAAAATAATAAAAACAATTAATACATTAGTTGCGGCATGAGTGCGGTATCTAGGTACCTTTTTGCTATGTGTAGCGAGGTGGTGGTCTTTGAGTGGCATAACATGGCCATAAAGCGATCGCATATCATTAAGTTGAGCTTGCAAACTTTCATACAATGCTATCATCTTTCTCGGTGGTGGGCGGTCATGATTCTCATCAAAGACTTTGTTTTGGTCCAAAGTACTCGGTTGGTGCTACTCCAAATCCAGGCCCCTTATGCGACCGGGTATTCTTCTTTACCTAAGGCACGTGGTGTAAGGATTTCCTTTTGAGAGCAATGGTGAGCTCTCCTGTGACCTTGAGCGTGATATGGCTTCTTGATTCACAAAACAAAAGTATAATACATTATAAAAATCATAAAAGTTACAATTAAAATCGGTGAGCTTGAATTTAGGAAATACTTACAATTCTTTGAGACACCTCCTTAGTTTTAGGATCAACAATCTCCTTTTCTTTGTTTAGTCGAGCCTCTACCCACAAAACATGTCGCTCAACACCTTCTTTAGTAGGATCTTTCCCACTCTCCACCAATATTTAAATTTGCAAATATTAAGAAACTATTTATAAAAAGTTTCATGAAACTAAAAAAATCAAGCTTATTGTGCCTTACCCATCTCTCTTCAATATGTTGATATGGAGTAGCACCGCCTCTATAAGGATACTCACAGCCAGAAGCACACTTTCGATTCTGTTCACTTGCTTTCTATTAAGAGAGATAAGTATACATTAATGTATAATAGATAATTGTCAAATATATTTTATGTTATAACTTAATAGATAGTAGCTAACCAAGAAGTTTGGATCTTGATCGTCTCCTAACAAATGTGTGTCAATCCTCCTCTGAAATAAACCCACTATATATTGGTGGAGGATTCCAATTGATGTTTCCATTATCATCTTTCAGCCAAGTTTTTGTTAATGTCGTTTTGAAATTTTTATGTAACTTTCCGGCTTCCTTCATTATCCGATCCTTTTAGAATCATCCACATCAAAATATTTACCTTATGCACATTCAATGAAAATGATATAAATAAATTTATATATATATATATATATGGGACTACAAAATTACTAAATAAGATAACCAAAAGATCTAAAATTATATACTGTATTGTTACCCACAACTCATGTTTTGTTTCTTCAACACGAGATTTTTGTGTGAACCCAGTAGTGATTGTTATTGGTATCATTTGTTTTACCTTACTACCAAGGAAAGTAATCAAATGAGTGTTGTTTTCTCAATTGGCGGACCTTAACATTCCATTGGACTGCATTATGTAAATAGTAAATTAGATCCCAAACAATTAAAACTTAGTATTGAATGAAGTTAATTAGCAATTAATTAGTAACTTACACTTAATTTTCTTTTCCTTTACTTATCAGGTTGATGATATCCTTTTTTCTTTGTCATTCCACGAGAGCACGCTTCTGATATAGTTTGTAACATCATGATCACTTTGCGCTCTCACGGTGTCATGCCCACTATCACTTATGATCGCCATCTTATACGCAATAAAACATAATCATTGTTTGTTATATTTATCCAATTAAAAAAACATCCAACAAAAAAATAAATAATCAGTCAAAGAATATGAAAATAAGATTCATGTCTATAAAATAACATCTATGTCGGTTACCTTTTCCTTTTCTTGATACATTTTTTTGCAATTCGCTCCTTGGTACTTTGTTTTGTGAATCGTTATTCCATCGGTATGATCCTTTCTAACATACACAACATCCTCTCTATAAGTACTTTCCTCTTCTAGTGATGTCCCCAAGAAAGGGTCGTCCTCGATACCATCATCATTGGTTTCTTGATCATAAATGTAATTCACTAATTTTTTTTTGTGTCAGTAAAACAATAGACCAATTGATATCAATTGGATCAGTGACATAAAACACTTGTTGAGCTTGGGATGCCAAAATAAAAGGTTCATCTTTATATCCGGCTTCTTGAAATTCACCCGCATGAACCCAGGCTCATCAATCATGTAAACCATTATTATTGTCAACCCACTTACATTGGAACACAGACTCCTGAAACATGGTGTAATCCAACTATGAAACTCCGATTGTGTTCCTTTGTTAACCAAACTTCACTCTTATATGGGTAATCACTCTTAAGTATGTCCATGTGCTTGGCAACATATGAATCAACCTCACTATCATTGTGCAAAACATATAAGTGTGCTTGATGTAGTTCTTCCCTTGACACCATAACTATTTTATATCACGACATCCACTTTACTAATGCTTCCTAAGTGGCGAGACCTTGGAAGTCCATGAGAATATTCAAGACTAGATAGATGGCGGTGCAGAACTCAGCGACTTCTTCAACTATGTAGCGCTCAACAATACAACCCTCGGTCGTGATCGGTTTTTACATATCCTTTTAATATCTTCATGTAATGCTCAAACGGATACATCCATCTCATGTAACATGGGCCACACAATTGTGTCTCTACAATCAAATGAAGCTATTAGATGAATCATTATGTCAAAAAATGAAGGTGGGAAATACATCTCAAGCTCACACAAAGTAATGATAATTTCTCTTTGCAATGATGACAACTTTCTAGGGTCAATCACTCTACTACAAATCGCCTTAAAGAAGTAACAAAAGTTTGGTTAGCGTCGCGCACTTTCTTAGGCAAAATGGATCGTATACCGATGAGAGCAAATTCTCCATTAGAACATGACAATCATTGGACTTTAAAGACTTTAACTTGAGGTCTTTCATGGATACAAGGTTTGTAACATTTGAAGAATACCCCTCTGGAACTTTTACTCCATGAAGAAACTTACAAAACACGGTCTTCTCCTTTTTAGATAGAGTATGAGTGCAGGAGGTAGATATGTGCGTGTACCCTTCTTTATCGGACCCGATCTGGTCTCGACCCCATACTAAGCAAGTCAACCTCGAGTTGATGGTATCTTTAGTCTTTCTGGCATATTGAGTAAGGTACCAATGACACTTTCAAAGACATTTTTTCAACATGCATCACATCAATGAAATATCTTACATATAATGACTTCCAGTATGGCAAGTCAAAGAAAATTGACTTTTTCTTCCACCCCGTTTGGCAACCTCTCTGCGCAAAGGCTTCCCAAATTTAATGTTCAAATCTTTCACCTTTTCAAGCGATTTGTTCACCGTCAAAGCAGTGGGAGCTTTACGGGTTCGATATTCCCATTGAATGCCTTTTTCAACGATCGATCTTGATGAGTAGATGGCAAAAATCTCACGATGACCGGGGTAGATATTCTTCCTACCATGTTCCAACCACATCAATCGGTGTTATCTTCACATATAGGGCATACTGCGACCTTTAAATGTGCCCGGATAGATTGTGTCGTATCTTTGGAAAGTCATTAATTGTGCCAAAAATCATAGCCCTCAAGTTGAAACTTTCTTCTTTGAACCCATCATACACCTCTACTCCATTCTCCCACATTAGCTTCAAGTCTTCAATTAAAGGAGCCAAGTATACATCAATATCATTTCCGGTTGCTTGGGCCCATAAATTAACAAAGACAACATCATATATTTGCGTTTCATGCAAAGCCATGGAGGTAAGTTATAAATCGCCAATATCACGGGCCATGTCTTTGTGGGAGCTACTACGAATACTGTGCGGGTTAAAACCATTGGCGAGACAATGCAAGTCGTAGGTTTCTTGGATCCAACCCGAAATCGGGATAATCAATATCAAATTTTTCCATTGCGGAGAATCCGGCGGATTAATAAATAACATGCAATCTTTAATCCTTTCATCCTCATTGCCATGTCAAGTGTTTTGCATCTTACGAACTACGGTACATACGCCTAAATCGAGGAATTATGGGAAAATACCACAACACCTTTTACGGAGGCGAGAATCTTTCTTTTTATACTGCGATGCATTACATTTAGGACACAACTTTAAAAATGCATGTTCATTCAGAAATAGAATGCAATCATTGGGACAAGCGTGTATCTTCTCATAGTTCAAGCCAATGGACCACTAACATTTGTTTTGCATCATACGTCCGAGAAGGAGCACATTATCCTTGGCAACATTTCTTTCAATAGTGTGAGTAATTCGATTAAAGCTCTTATCCGAGTCCATCCGTGGCAAGTTTTCAAGTTATACAACTTTATCACGACCAATAATTTTGTGAATTCGATTACAACCTCATACAGCATGGCGTCTCTGCATCCGTTATCAACTTCTCAAACATTTGAGGGCGGTCATTAAGATCGTCTTCAA
Source organism: Oxytropis ochrocephala (assembly GCA_020916435.1). Lineage (NCBI taxonomy): Eukaryota > Viridiplantae > Streptophyta > Magnoliopsida > Fabales > Fabaceae > Oxytropis > Oxytropis ochrocephala. The sequence goes on along the minus strand of CM037090.1, from coordinate 24,849,167 downwards.
AAGCCTTTGCCATCTCTTCAAATTCGTCCCCAACAAACGTAGGTATTTCGGTGTCAGCGGTGTGCATCTCTCGATCTTATTACCCATATTCGAAGATTCAACTCTTTCCTCACCATGCATTGTCCAACAAGTGTAAGTTTGATCAATTCCATTACCCTTTAAATGTCACATCAACTAAATGCGCATTAAGCGATTTTACATAGCAACAATGTAAGCGAGGACATATCATATTACTAGATCTCCTAAGCGTTGAATGTAGCGATTCACAAAATAATCCACTCCATCTCTATATTGCTTGGGCGGTAGATTAAGCGAGACATCCACTTTCTATCCATAATGTCTCAATATCTATAATAAATTCGGATAAGAGAATTTACAATTTTATTGAAGCTAAGACATTCGATCGACTAGCTAGTACTTTCAACTAAACAAATCAAAGACTTTGATGTCTTCTATATATATAGTCATTAATTCTTCATATAAAATAAACAAAAACAAAAAAGTACTGAACAAGTGGAAGCAACAACGACAAATATCCAACCAAATTTGTGAACTCGAACTACAACGAACTCTCGAACGGGACAAACTCGAGCCGTCGCTGAAGCTCAGGCAAAAAAACTCCCAAAACCTAACAAACAATTTGCATAATATTTTTAACACATTCAACTAATTTTAAACATATCAAACACATACAACTACATTCAACATATTCCTCTCCTATCAAATATTTTTTTTTACACATTCAACATATTTCCTCTCCAACCTATCAAAAAACATAAAAACCAAAAAACAAAATAGAGAACTAACCTTTGAGAGAGAAGATGAAGACAAGCAATGAGGAAGACCAGCGGTCTTTGGGAGGATTCACGAGTGAGGATTGAGAGGATTCACGATAGAGGCAGGTCGAGGGAAGGACGAGGGATGAGAAGAGTGAGGATGAGAAGACCCGGGGTTTGGGGGCTTGTGGGTTTGGGGTTTTTGCAGGTTGGGGTTGAGAGTGAGGAGAGCTCGTTGTGTGTGTGGGTGTGGGTTTCTTTGAGAGAGAGGGAGAACAACGTCTGTGAGAGAGAGAGGAGAAGAGAAAGCGCGAAGGGAAATGAAAATAAGAGAAAGCGAGCGGGCAAAAAAAAAAAATAATTAAAGCAATACTCGAGCGTTTCTAAAAAGCGGCCTGAATATGTGATTTTTCGTTCTAACATCTGCGGCGTTTTCTAAAAAGCGCTGATTATGTGGCATACTAGTCCTCTCTATACGCGGCGTTTCCATTAAAAACAACGATTATGTGGCATACTCGTCCTCTCTCTATCTGTGGCGTTTCCCAAAATTTGGGTATGTGCCTATCTCGTCCTCTATACGCGCGGCGTTTATTAAAAAGCGGCTGGTATGTGCAATCTAAATCTCTCTATGCGCGGCGTTTATTAAAAAAACCTTTGGGTATATGGTATTGTTTTTAGCCATTACGGCGTAGTGCGGTTGAACACAATGTAGAAGATGAAGACATTGACATTGAACCAAGTGTTGCACAAATGGCTGAACAACCATCAATTGCTCCACGAGTTGTTGAAGATGATCATCAAGCTGCACAGGGGAGCCCATGAAGGTGATTTCAGTGCTGAAGATGATCAGGGTGATCTGACCCAAGACGATGTTACAACATCTCCAATTGTCAAAAAGAAGCTATTTGATGTAGTGGTGGAGGCTATTAAAATGATGGAAATGAAGGTCAAAGACGTGGCATCACGTGTAGGGCTTTAGAATGTTAGGTTTCTTGAAACTATTGGTCATGTATTTTGCACTTTGATTATGGCAACTTGTTTAGCCACTTTAGTTATCAACTCGAACTTATTTAATGGTATTTTGTAATCTTTCATGTTTTATAAAATGACTAAGTACTCTGACTAAGTATTTTGGAAGTGAATGTCAAGATTCAAAACTACATTACATGATTCAAACTACATAAATCAAAGTACATTACAACATTCAACAAACATAAAAGTAAGATTGTTAAAATCGAGAATTCAAATAAACTCGTTTGCCTAGGTAAACTCGTATAGTAAACTCGACTCATAGACTCAAATGCGAGTTTATCTAATATTAAAAGTAATACATGCATGACATGCGCTTACATAATACAAGTCAATTCACCAATAGTTCAAAATTTCAACTCCATAATATGACAAAATAGCAAATATTAAAAATAATAGTGACTTAGGTGGTGTTATATTCTATTAGGGACAAATTAGTAATTTGTTACTTAGTTAGTCTTTCCTAGAGCTCTATATATAGAACACATTGTAATCACTTTCACTATCTTTTCAATATGATTCCTTATGAAGAGTATCTACCTCTTTTTACCTCGTGAGTACACCATGCTCAATTCCTCTCTTATGAGTTTGATCTATGGATGTATGATCCTATGATTCTTAACATGGTATCGAGCGATACCACAGAGATGAGGATTACGCTTAGACACGTTTCCGATTCGGTCATCAATGAAGATTTCGGCAATGTGGAAGATGGTGTTCCACCATGGTTGTTCGCGGATCTTGAAGAGGAAGAAGCCTCGTTTGATCCATCGAAGATGGTCATCTCGATATCGTGTTCGGCAATTTCGATCAAGATTCGAGATCTTGAAAGCAGTTCTGTTGCTCGTGATTTCAATCAAACCGAGAATCACTATCGGATCGGAGAAATTTTATGTCCCCTTGCTGCTGTCAAACCAAGCAATGATAGCATTGCAGAAGGTTCCCTTGACAATGACGCTACAACACTGTCAGTGGATCTTGCATCACAATTTGCAGATCATGAAGCATACACATCGGAGATCATAACTTCATCTGGTTGTGACATTGCATATGAATCTGGTTGTAACGATTGGACCAGAAATAAAGGAAGAGTATACATCCGGAAGACAAGCGAAACACGTTCATGGAAGTAATCGGGAAGGAGGAAATCGCCGTCGGAAACAACTCTATCACCACGATCGATTTCATCTTTGCAACAAAACCGAGAGAAATCGGTTAAAAAGCAAGCATACAGTATTTTGAGAAATTGTTCCTTTAACATCTATCTTCAACAACAACTTCGGCTTCAAGATTCACATCAATTCAAGTTTGTCTCACATGGTTTGATTTCCTTTTACAACACCAAATCTGGTTCATCGCATCTCTTTGTTTTGTTTGAAAACAAATCGTCGTCGCCAGAAGAATCTGACGGTGCGGTTTTCTGAGAAGGCAACATCTCACGTTCACCACCTCCATTGATCCCGTGGAACACTCCAAAAGATCTCCAACTTTGCCGTTGAGGTCTCTGTTCAGTCACGCTTAGTTTCGATTCTATTTCGATCTCTTTTGCTTCCATCGATCACCAATCAAATCTCCGCAACCATATTGATGTTCAACGATCTGTTCTCTTGCATGGTGAAGCTTCTCTTCTATGTGAAACCTTTCTTTATCACGTCACTGGAACCACCATGGGATATCCTCCTCCGTCGCTTTCAACTATTGAAATATCGATAGTAAGCCCATTAGTTAGTAGTAAGGCCCATTACTTGGTTAGTATATAAGCTAGAGGGTAGAGTCATTTGTATCTCACCTTTCTCATTTGTAATTTTCACTACTTTCAATATAATAGAGTTTTAAGAGTTTTTCTATCTATTTTATGGATGTCGTGTTTTTCAGCGTGGTATCGAGAAGAAATAATAGTATCACTCCATAAATTCGGTGCATTCTTTCTAATATTTTATTAGTTTTCCTTTTTTCATATTCTTTTCTCTAGTTTTTTTTTGTGTTTGCTTTGAGAATTTTTTTTTGCTATTCTGCATCAGATCCGATTCACTTTTATTTCTTCAAGATCCGATTGCTTTTACTTCAGATTCATCCTTTTGTTTTCTGATGATGCTCAATATCAATTAACGTTGATGATTTTCGATTTTCCTTCTGTACTTCCTTTTCTCATTTGCCGTGTTTTGCTTATTTCGTGTTCTCCATTGATGATTCGATTCCGCGTCATCATCGTTCTTTCGTTTCTTGATCTGATCATCCGTGATTTTTGGATCTGATTCCTCGTGTTCACTCTATCTTGTGATTCAATTTCGGTTTTGTTCTATTCGCTTTTTGTATTGTAGTTCCACCATCACTGAGAACTTCTTTGTGCGCTTCAGTTTCGCAATTTGCTTCTTTGATTTGTAATTCCTCTCACGATCTTATTTTCCTTTTTTCACGATTGTGTTTTTTCTGAAACCCAAACATTACCTCTGGAAGGAGTTCCCTTTGACTTGATGCTTGTGATTTTGGAATATTTATGAGATAGCTCCATCGCAATGTTCAATTCACATACAGTGTCACATTTGAAGTTCTGAACCTATGTGCTAAATCCTTTAGAGTTAATCAGGCACACCACTTATTTGATGAAATGCCTTACAGGGATGTTGTATCATGGGATACGGTTCTGTCTGCTCATACTAGAAATAAGCATCAATAGAGTTAAACTTTGAGGTATAGTTTACATTTTGGTGGTTAAAGCGGCTGGGCTTTATGCGCTTTGTTGATGTTTGCTTCGCATGCTTTATGGTGGTTAAGCTTTTTGCTTCCTTCAAGTGATTAAGCCTTGAATTGTGGTTTTGCTTGATGGTTAAGTGTTGATTTATTGCTTCATCCGAGTGGTTGGCGGAGTTGTGGTTTACTGCTTAGATGGTTAAGCGTTGATGACTTCTTTTCCACTTGGATGGTTATGCCCAAGAGTGAAGTATGTTGATTCTTTTGGGTGTATGTTGTGGAACCTTTGGAAGAAGGCTTGAAGGTAGGCGATAGTTGGTCGAGAAACACTAAGAGATATGTCTCATCAAGCTGTATCGATTTGGATTGTTCTTTATTTTCCATATTTCTATAGTATCTTTGTATTGCTTATCCCCAATTTGAGTGTTGTGAACACCGTCAGAACTGCGGAGGCTATTGAAATATCGATAGTAAGCCTCATTAGTTAGTAGTAAACTTCATTTACTTGGTTGGTATATAAGCTAGATGGTAAGTCGTTTGTATCTCATGCCTTTCTCGTTTGTAATTTTCTCACTTTCAATATAATGAGTTTTAAGAGTTTTCTCTATATTTCCATGGATCTGTGTTTTCAACATCAAACCACATGATCC